>CM035145.1:85446005-86812255 GCA_020205605.1 Panax ginseng
GGATCAATCCTTCATACATGTACTGTATACAAATATTTCAGCACAAAGTACAAAACTAGGTGCAACCCCTAAAAATAGGGTTGTTCATCTCAGTATTTAGAGTACAAGTCCGCACCAAAGTCCATTTAGTTTGGATACACTTCAAGGTAATTTGGAGTTCAACGGACATCAACTAAGGATTAGTTGAATAAAAGATAATAACACTATGTTATTGAATGATCATAATTGAATAAATATTTTGTTCTAAGTTCATGCTTTAGGAATAATCTAATAGCATAACAATTGAATAATCTATCATACCTTGCTTTGAACAATATTAAGCTAAGGTTACAACTTAGAATTTAATATCAAGCATGCATAACAACAATAATTTGAACGATAAACTGATTCAACAGAATAAAGGTACTAGCATGCTGATATAACAAGTTTAGAGTTAACAAAACTTGCATAACCATAATAACTATATAGACGAAAGTGTGGAGATGGAAAGCTTGTATCATCATGAATAACTAGATACAATCAAGTTGTTTAATGAAAATAATTTACTCAATAAAGTATAGAATTATGAAATTTGCATAACGACGATTTATGATTTAGAAAAACTTGCTCAACTATTAACAAAGTAGAGTTAGTGAACTTGCATGAGAATAAATCGTTAAACAAGAGATTAGAAATAGAGAATTTGCATAAGTATAACATAACAGTGAAAAGTAACCTTGTTGAATAATAAAGTAGCAAAGGTTAGGGAACTTTCCTCGTGCATAGGTTAAACAATCACTACTCACGTTCACCCCAAGTCCTCCACATACCATATATATTGACAATACACATTAGTTAAACTAACATTACCATCATGAGTTGTTTTCTTACTTTTAGTATAGCTAGTAACTAAGTGTAAGTTTAAATAACATTGCATCTTTTCATGAACATTACTTTTTAGCTTTATTACAACTACTTAAGTGATCATGTCATTGCACCACATACACATTAACAACTTGATACAACATCCTATTAAATGTCCAATTTGTTATCATTAGGTTATACTAATACTCAAAGGATTGCACTTGCATTCGCGCATCCTGACGCCCTCCAATTGGCTCCAAATACACAACAGTTCTAAAGATGGCAATTTTGACCCTTCATAACGATTTCAAATTGAAAAACTTAAAGAATAAAAGTTATAGGCCTATTCGTCCTCTTTCTGAATCATCTTGAATCACTTCAATTGGAGTTCGTATGAAAAAGGTATGGCCATTTTACTACAGGAGGTCAAAACTGTCCGACCCATACCACTTTTCTAGCGTTGGGGTGCGAAACAGTGGCGCTGGGGCGCGAATTCTAGCTTCAAGGCGCGAATTCTAGTGTCGGGGCGCGAACTTCTGGCCTATACTTGACGCTGGAGCGTGGATTTTGGCGCGGGGACGCCGAAACTCACAGAAACCAACCACGAAGAACAGAACAACTAAGTTTTTTGTCTATAACTTCAATTCCAACACTAATTAACATGCATAACTTATATAAATTACTCATGCACATTCCTCAACATGCATATACTAATTAACACCACCTAAATCATAAGTTAAGAAAAGTTAAATTCCTTGAAAGCACTGTTTAAAACTAAACTCCATCGTTGAACTAATTCGACACAGTGACACTGTAATTCCGTGTCTATAACCAAATTGATTCCTTTGAAATACAAGCATATCAACATATAAACCAATTAACATGTATAGTTCAATTTCATAGTAGTTCACAATTTGCATAATCACATACCAATTTTGTTATTTTGCAAAACATACGTTCATACATGTTTTTTCACTATAAAACAAATTTTCCTTTTTTCTTGTTTACGTAATCTAGCATACAATCTCATATATATACATATGCTAATATAACAATTACAGTTACACGTACACGTAAAATTTCATACGAAATTGTAAAAACATAGTTCTACAGAAACTTTGATAAAAAAACTTTATACCCAGTGATATTCAAGAAAACAGAGAATATCAAGTTCATAGGAAAATGGCTTAAACATATCTACGTACATATATTAAGGTTAGAGAAACATACCTTTTTGTTTGCTTAAGAATCTTTGTTAACAGACTTGCTTTGAAAATCACATTTTCTCTCAAAACTCTGAACTTTTCTCTCTGAAAACCTTTTTCTGAACTTGTTCTTAGACTTAAGCCATATACAATATACGTAATATAAAATAACACCAACGTACCAGTTTTAAAAACGTATAAAACCGACGCCACACTTATTACCCTAATAATATATCAGTTACCAAATATATATATATATATATATATATATATATATTTTATGTATTTAACTAATAATTTAAATTCAAAAGAAATTCAAAAGCCATAAGGCTTTGTTTGGCAAACCATTTACAAAATAAAGGATTAATATACTTAAACCTTGTTTGGCAAAACTAAATTAAAATTGCTTTAATTTATTTTAATAACTCTTTATCACATAGTTATTTGTCACACTTTATGTAATAACAATTTATTAAATAAATCACTTAATCACATAACTCAATCCACATAACACATTAATTATTTAATAAATAAATAATTAACTAAATCAAATCTGTGACACCCCCAAAACAGGTATACATCACCCATCTTGGTTCGCCAGATACAAGGTACTGAATTCAAATACAACTTAATTATACAACCGTTGTGTACAATACGACAAAACATAACATGTGAGTTTGAATACAAATATTGTCTACTAGAGAGTATAAAAACTCAAAAGGAGTCCTCATTACAATTATTATCACACTATTTCACGAATAGTGAGGACTACTAATGCACCATCTAGGACCATCACTCTGTTCCCCGACTAGTCCCTTGCTACATTCTCATTTCCTGAAGAGAACAATGAAAGCAAAAGGGTGAGCTCAACTAGCCCAGTAAAAAATATTATGACTAAGATAATGCAGAATAATTTATCGTTAGCCTTCAACAATGTTAAACTGATAAAATATAATAAATATCAAGTTTAACTGCAGCTGAATAAGAAATCCATTAGAAGAGTCAAGTAGAGAATAAAATCTACTATCTTCTATGATTTAAAAGGGTTTTTCATCACTTTTATCGCTGGGACTCAGCTTAATAAATAATCCACATCATCGAATCACCCCTGCACTATGACCAAGGATATTCTTTAGTATCACGACCACAAAGTATCCATGCACTACGGGCCAAGGACATTCGTGTATTCATTAATGGTCATGATCATGCCAACAACTGTCCATCAAGGCACTACAGGCCAATGAGGACTTTTACCACATCATTTGTAACATTACGGTCATGATTACACCAAATAATCCCTGGTCATAATCATACCAAGTCCATCTATGCACTACAGGCCACAAATGACTTTCAACAAAATATAAACATGAGGATGATGACAATGATATAAGAATTCAATAAAACAAATTCAAGAATTAATTTATCCAAGAACTAATAACGTCAAATTGTCAACATGATACATCGCTTTGTAGAGTAAAATTCAAGAATGCTCGTAAGAATATTTCCATGAAAAGATCTTTGGATGAAGCGCAAATATCAAGGATATTCCACTAATTTCATGGAGTATAGAAGCCAAAGGTTTAACCAATGAGTATAATAGAATGGAATAACAAAAGAAATCACCGTGCATGCGATAGATCGCACATGCGAGTTATTCCAATGTAATAATAAGTAATGTGAAATCCAGTCCCAAGTAAAACGCATGCACAAGATATTCCAACGAATAATAAATAACGGAACCGGTGTTAAAGGCGAAAACGCACAAAAGTGATATTCCAACAGAATAATAAAGAATGGAACCGGTCCGCGTAAAAGCATGCACGGTGATATTCCATCGTAATAATAAAGAATGGAACCGTGTCCCGTAAAAAACGCATGAGATGTGATATTTCAACGAGAATAATAAAGAATGGAATAACGTAAGAATTTCACCAAGTATAGGGTAGCCCGTGATCTGAGTTAATCCAATAGAATAATAAATAATAGAATAACAGAAGTTCTCTTCATGAATACAAAAGAAATAATACCCCTTACGGGTACAACAAATAATATTCCCCACCTTAGAAGAAACTGGATATTGGAAAAGTGAAGTAACAAAATAATTTTCTTCTTTCTCTTTATAGTTTCTCTCTCTAGAGTTTCAGTGAATTCGTAAGAAATAATGAAGTAATGAGCTTCTATTTATAGGAAAATGGACTGAATAGTAACTAATTCATGAACAGTCCAGATTGATTTACTTTTAAACGGACGATCCATATTGGTTTACTATTAAAACTTTAAACTAGCGATCCATGTTGATTTACTATTATATCTTGAACCGACGGTCTGAAAAATTAGCACATCTCCTCATGGAATAATATTGTACCTAAAAATAATTTGGACCGAAAAGAAATATATTTTACGGGTGAATAGTACTTTGTGAATAGTAACTCGTGAATAGTAACTCATAAATAGTAACTCGTGAATAGTAACTCATGAATAGTAACTCATGAATAGTAACTCGTGAATAGTAACTCATGAATAGTAACTCGTGAATAGTAACTCATGAATAATAACTCGTGAATAGTAACTCGTGAATAGTACTCCGACACGAAAAGTGTCCCGAATACCCGATTGAACAATATATCCTCCAGACATCAATTATTATCGAAATAAATGTCGATTCCCACTAACACAAATAATTCCAACACTATAAAATTCATCTTTAATCAACACGAACTTATTCATTATTAATATTATAATTCACAATATTTAACAAATGTGTCGTTCCTGGAAAGAGGGGCTTTCAGATAAGGATTTCTCCTTATTATGGCGCAATTAGGTGACCAAACCTCTCCTTGATGTAACTTCTAGACATTGTCATTATTGCAAATAATAATATGAATAACTTTGTCGTCTCAATCATTAATTTTTAATAATATATCATATTATGCGGATGATCTTTGTAACAATAATTGAATTAATAATACGAGATATGATGCGGTGAATTATTGTGTAGTAATAATTGAGTATAACCGAGTGACTTCTCACGTAAGTATCAATAATCAATATCGTGTCTACTCGCATAACCACTATGTATAATATTCTTGTACTTTTAACAATTGGGGGTGTTTCAACAGTGTCGGTAAAACTTTCGTCGTTATTTTCATAAAAGTATTTTTGTCATTTTCTAACTACGACATAATACTTCCGCTAGGGTCCACTGATGATTGTGTCGTCGTATGAATATTCCCCGACCAATCGAATATTATATAACTACTTGCTTACTTTGCAAAATTTGTAAATATTACCCACAACTATAACATTATATCAAATCAACACCATAATATTCAAAAATATAATTCGAGAAAATTATTCTTTATTCATAAAAGTTGGGGTCTTACAAAATCAATCAAATTGAACAATTATTTATCCAATAATAAACACATCCAATAAATATTTATATAAATCAATAAATATTTATAATTTACATTAAAAAAAACTGGAATGTTACATCATTCCCCTCTTGTAAGGATTCTGTCCCTAGAATCACAACTCAAATAACACATTCGTTACATTCTTCCATACTTACAAAGATTTTGTCCCCAGAATCGAAGACACAGATTAAACAAATAACTCAGGGTATGCTTTCATCATTTTCTCTTCGAGTTCCCACATAGCTTCTTCAGCATTGTGGTTCCTCCATATCACCTTCACAGAAGGTATTACCTTATTCTTGAGAACTTGTTCTTTCCTGTCGACTATCTGGATAGGAATCTCTTCATAAGACAAATCTTTCTCGAACTGCAACGGTTCGTACTCGATCACGTGTTTGTAATCGGGTTTATACGGTCGTAACACCGAAATATGAAAAACATTGTGAATGTTTTCCAACTCTGGAGGTAGAGCTACTTCATAAGCTACCTCTCCAACTCTTCGCAACACTTCGAAGGGTCCAATAAACCTCGGGTTGAGCTTTCCTTTCTTACCGAAACGAATTTTCCCCTTCCAAGGAGAAACTTTGAGGAATACGAAAGTTCCTACGTCGAATGCATGATCTTGTCTATGTTGATCAACATACTTCTTCTGTCGGTCTTGAGCTGCTATCAATCTTGTCCTGATGAGTTTGATAATCTCAGTAGTTTGTTGTGTTAGGAATAAGCATGTGAATGTGATTCCTATTTATATATGATTTGATTATGATATATATATATATATAAATATGAATGAATAATATGCAAGTATGCTTGCATTATGAAAAGCTGTAAAGTCCTTTGATAGATAATAAAAGTATATATACAAGGACTTAGAATGAATTGATCAAATATGTTAGGTTGATCCTACATAAGCAAAACAGCTTTGTAATGTCCTTAAAAAGAAATGATGTACAAAGACTATAAATATAGAAAGATCAAGCTTGTTAGGTTGATCTAATGATGTAATAGATAGGCTAGTCTGATCGTCGAGCACTGCACCAGAAGTCGTAGTCTTCCAGGTGAGTCAAGGTTAACTCGAGAGCTATCGAGGCAGAATAGGAGTATGCAAGATAGTAGATCTCGAAGTTCGTAGACTACCAGGGGAAACAAAGAAGGATTGTAGTGTATCGAGTAGAGCTTCCTCGGGATCGTAGTGTGCTGAGGAAGTCATGTTCAGAATCGTAGAGACAGCCTGCCTACGAGCCGACCGGTCATCTGCCGAAGCCAAGACAGAAACGTAGACTACACTCAGAGTCGTAAAGTCCACAGATGCAAATGCCAAGTCAAGGATCGTAGATCACATTCTGAGTTCGTAGAGTATATTGATTACATGCAGAGATCGTAGTCAAGCAAGATCATATGAAGACAACAAGCACAAGGCAGAAATCATAGTGTCAAGATCTGATCTCGAGATCGTAGTGTCTGCACCAGCCGAAGCTGAATCGTAGAGTGCAGAACTACGACCTCAACAGAAGTGCTCACAATGCCAAGGATGAATCGTAGAGCATATACGGTTCTCAAAAAATGAGCACTCCCAGAATATTCAAAGGAACGAAGCCTCTGGTTCAAGCTACAAGCTACATCCAAGGAAACTAGAGAGCACTCAATGAATGGCATGTAGGCTAACAGAAGATCTCAGCATCAACCCAATCAGCATCAAGATTGAGGTGTAAGGCCATTCGTGATGAAGTCTTCCACAAGGAGATCCAAAGAAGACTTCAGAAGTTGACTAAGGAAAGTCAGCTTATGCAGTAGCTATCAAGTGAACAGAAGACAACGATCTTGGAAGCAACCAAGATCGTAGTGTTTGTCAAACAGAGAAGGAACTGATGGAAGGTGAACCGAGATACTGGTCAGCTTCTGAAGAGCAAGGCTAAAGTGATTAAGTGCAGGGTCAGTTCATTGATGATAAGTGAGCGGAAGATCACAAGGAGAAAGCAAGTTGGACGCGTCACAAATCTTAAGTATCTTGATATTCAGAAGGGGACCAGAACAAGGAAATAGGCCGTCGGTCTCTGAGAACACTCGAAGCAAACAGAAGTATTGAAGCACTGCATAATACAAGGAAGAGGTGTTCTACATTGAAGATCCAATCAACACTCTTCAAGATCGTAGTGTTAACTCTACCAATCAATGAGCAACACTCAACAAGACACTACGATCAGGTCTTTGAAGACATGCATCAGAATCGTAGAGTCCGAACAACTGAAGATTGAAGCTTTGGCAAAGGTTCAATCTGAAGGGTAATATTTGGACAAGTGCTTATTGAGAGCATCGATGCAAAAGGACAACCTCTGATCGAGAAATCAGAAAGAGGTAATAAAGTCTTCAACCTGCCCAAGACATTAAAGTGATACATCGGATGAGGTAGATGAAACGATGAAGCTATGACGTCGGAAAAAAAATATGACAAGTCACATCAAGTAGTCTACATCAAGCAACTTGAGATCTGTCAAGATATTTGAATATCCTTCAACGGCTACTTTCCAACGGAATGATTGGGAAGGAGTATAAATAAGGAAGAGCTTCAAAGATCAAAGGTTGCTGGTGTTGCCGAGTTTGGAGAGAAGGTGGACTGATCTAAACCATGTGAGATAGTGAGTCCGAAGGCTCACTCTACGATCCACCAAGAACACTCAGAAGTCAGAATAAGAAAGAAGTAGAAGTGTGAGTTCTACTATGTAGAAGTGAGAGTTCTACTACATGAAGAGTATTTTGAACTGCCGAGAGAAAGAAGAGCATCATGTCATCTTGATGTCTATCATGGGAAGACTCTAAGTATAATAGAGAAGAGCGTACAGTCATCTTAGCAAGTCCATCATGAGGAGGCATCAAGTAGTAGAAGGGAGATCACAAAAGTCATCTTGGTCTCAAGCATGAGAAAACTTCTAAGTACCTAATAGAAGAGCCTATTGTCAGCTTAGAAGCCTCTCATGTGCAGTCATCAAGTACCAAGGAGAATTATCTTCAAGGTAGTTCAACGAGGGATTATCCGAAGTGGTTGAGTAACCAAAGAAGCTAAGCATCATGAAACACTCAGCTTCACTTCAAGGATGATCAAGCCAAGCTGCTAAGTATAGAAGATGTTCAGAGCATGAAGACATCTTAGCGACTTTCGACCCAACTCAACAACAACAAACAAATAACTCAACAAAGCCAGGGCCAGAAGGGTCCTTGTCCAAAGGGACTAAATGAAGCAGGGCCTGAGGGGTCCTTGTCCAGAGGAACTAAACAAAGCAGGGCCAGAAGGGTCCTTGTCCGGAGGGACTAAACGAAGTTCCAAGGCTGCTGGCCTTGAAGAGTTCTTAGTGAACTGAAGTTCCAAGGCTGCTGGCCTTGAAGGAATCTGAGTGATTCAGGGTGATGCCCTTCTTTAGTGGAAATCCTGCTAGTTGAAAGCAGAAGAGTGGATTAAGAGCTTGAGTCTCTGAACCACTTAAAACCCCTTGTGTCTTTTATATTATGTCATTTACATTATGTACTATAACTGCTATAACTGCCAACTAAACTTACTCTATGAACAATGTATGTATATACGATTATGAACAATATAATATAAAGCAGAAAAGTATTTGAAATAAAAGGATCTATTCAACCCCCCCCTCTTCTAGATCTATTGTGCCCTCTGGGAACTAACAATTGGTATCAGAGCAGGTTCTCATGCTATATTCAAAAGCTAATCGCTTTGAGTCTGATCCAAGGTTAAATGTGTATATACACCTGAAGCCGCTCAGATTGGTCCATGGTCTCTATTAGTACATCAACTTGACCAATCCTAGCCTACAGTCAATCTTTTAGTCCTAAGACCAGACGAGAGAACTCAAGAGACATCAATGACAAACAGTCGAGGACCCACCAGTCTGAAAGATGAAGAAGCCATACATTCTAAGAATGCTTATCGAGAGAAGAAAGAAGATCTTCTCAAACTTATATCTGGCCAACCAACAGCTGGGTGCAAACTCTGTCATTAAAGGATGTCAAAGATCTTAATGTTGAGATTCTCTTGGACTATATCTTCAAGACCACTACTGATTGATTAAAGGCCAGCAAGAGCAATGAGCTGTCAGGATAAAAAGTAAAGCTAAGCACATCAATACCTAAACTCAGTATATCCATGATATATGACTGTTTAGTAACTGACAGTAAAAAGGTACGGTTCCTCACTAGTATAAATGCATTCATCATAATTGCATCTCCTTATGAACTATAACAGGATTCTGTCAAGAAGTCATAATCTACCTTAAAAAGGTGAAGAGAGAAAGTAACATTAGGATGAAAACTCAAATGACTATAAACTTTCTCTCCGTCCAAGTTTTAGGTTGAAGATGATATCTTGAAGGAAATCTGAAATGGGTCATAAGAGCATCACAGGCCTAGTAAATTTTACGAGTAGTAATCTCTGCTGGCGGGTTAGTATATATGTACAAACCTATGTTCTAAGTGTTTGATAACTTATAGAGTATGATCAGTTCTACAAGAGGATCTTGCTGATTTGTAGAAACTGATCACCTCTATGAATCAACTAGACACTCATAAATCGTAGAGTTGATTTCCACTCTATGAACACTTAAACACTGTGAACATAACCCAGTAAATGATGAAACCATCATAGATAAAGAGTGTGTTACTAAATGTCAAATCTCACACACTCACAATCATGCATCTAAAAATGTATTATCTCAAGATAGTTGCATGCATGAATATGTCTGTTGGTGATAAATATGATGATTATCCAAATAAGAGGAACAGGGGTTTAGAAAACTAAACTAGCAGGACCCATTCAATCATGGGTACCAAAAGTAGAAATATATTTAAACCTGCAAGTACTTGGTCAGTCTGACCACACTAAGGAATGCTGAAGCAGAAGACTTCATTCAAGAAGACTCAACCAGCAGAAGGCTAAGGACTGTTCAGAGATAAGTCTGATAAAGCTCCTATATGTCCAAGCCTGTCCTTGAAGACCCTCTGAGCTAACAAGAATGGAGCTCACATGGCTGCTAATCTGTATGTGGGAGCAGTCCATGCACCAGAAGAAAAAGAGGATTCAATATGCTCATATCAAGAAAGACATGCTTTATGAAAAGGATCCTCAAGGGAAGCTCACAACAGAAGATCATTGAGCTTAAGACAAAAGGAGTTCATCAAAAAACAGAACTTCTCAAATACAGGACTGTCAAAGGAGACTACGTTCGTAGTGCTGTCAAATGATCGTAGAGTGATCAATCCTGAAAATAATCATCTCTACGATACAAGGAAATCCGAGCGATGATGGAGATTCCAGTCAGAAGGAGATATACAAGGCTACCTTCAAATGAACCTGAAGAAGAGGGAATCACATCTATCTGGAAAGACAACATCAACAATGGGGGAGCAGTGATCTGTTAAGGAACAACAACACTGAGATATATTATGAAAAGTTGTACCAGCTACAGAGTCCCAAAACTTTGTGGCTGATGAACTAAATGAAGATCCATAGTCAGTAGGAACGTCTCAAAACGTACTACCGATATCCCTTCAGCCACCCAATCCATAATCGTGAAGTGCCTACGATCAAATATATGATCGTAGTGTAAAAAGAAGGAGGACACCACGATTTCAGCAATGCAGTTATCTAAAGCTGGTAGAAGACCTCCTAATCAGAAAAGTTCGAATGAGATGTCATTCCAAATCACTGCTATAGTATTTCATCTAAAAAGCGCCTCAGGGACAAACCTGACCCTTAGCTCACTCTAAGAGGTTGGCCCTTCCTGAGCTACCTTAACCCAGAAGGAATGCTTGATCAAGTTCATCTCGAGGATCAAGTCAGTCAACGATCGTAGAGTCAAGTTTGAAGACAACTAAACGATCGTAGTACAACCTCAGGGATCGTAGAATACAACTCGACGATCGTAGTCCTACCAAAGGGTACTCCAGTTTACAAGGAGCTTGGAAAATGAGATATTTGTTAAGCCATTCAAGTTGAGGAGATAAGTTTGAATACTACAGTGAGTAAGCTATGCTGCATCAAAGTAAGGATAAAAGACAAAGCCATCCACATGCAGCATCTCTCAGAAGTTGATTGTTGAGTGAACAAAGGAAATCGTAGAGTCTATAGCTGCCTCATCATGCTACTCTACGAATCAAAAGGTCAACGGTCAAAGCCACGTCGTTTAAATGACTACTCTTCTAAAAGGAAACATCCAACTGAAAAGTTATGGGGAGTTACAGCTTATTACTCCCTTAAAGACAATTTTAAATCTACAGACACCAAAAACTATCGAACCTCTCTCCCTCCCATTTTCAAAACCCTAGAAAGCTTTTCAAGAGCGAAATCAGTTTACCCTCCAGAGCCTTAACAAATCCCAGACAGCCATCTCACATAAACCTCTCTAAATCAAACACCCACAGTCTTCGAACTATTCAAATGAAGAACTGGGAAGTTATCACCGGCATTCAGCTCGGAACCAAATCATTTGAGAAATCTGAGAAGAAGTTCAGGGATATTCTTGAAATCGTAAAGAATGCTGGGTTTTCAGAATGTCTTGAGACAAGTACTCGTGTGTACATTGACCTAGTTAAAGAGTTCTACTCAAACGTCTCCATAAACTCTGGAACTCTGTCTACCAAGGTTAAAGGTCAGACTCTGAAGGTTAAATCCTCTAACCTAAATCAATGCCTAGGTTTTCCTAACCAAGGGCTAAAGAACCTTGAAGATGTCAACACTGAACAAGCAAAGGAGTTGATGGGGTACCAAAGAAACCCTAGTTTTAAAGACATGAAGAAGAAGGAGTTTCCGGAAGAATATGAGTTCCTTGCCGAAATTGTTGGGAAGTGCATACTGTGCAAAAACACTGCACATGATACAGTGATTGACTAACAGTTGAAGATAATGTCAGCAATAGTTCTGAAGAAACAAATTGACTTTGGAGCTATCTTGTTCGATCAAATCTCCAAGTGGGTAAAGAAGGCTGAGAAGAAGAAATCCACTGAAAAGCCTCTGACCAAAGTATTTTATGGTAGGTTTTTGAGTATTATACTGAAGAAGAAGCTAGCAGGGAAAATCAAGGATGATGAGGGAGAAACATTGAATGTGCATAAAGTGATGTCTCCACAATTATTTGAGAACCTGGAAGAAGAACCCTAAGGAGAACAAAAGGTTGACAATGGGAGCAGCGGCGAAAAGCCTCTGCAAAGAAGAGAAAGATAGTTGAGGAAGAGAGCTCAGAGTCTGATGACTCTGTAGAAGCAGAAATCACACCAGCCAGAAAGAAATCAAAAGTTGTGAAGAAAGCTGGTGATGAGAAGAAAGCCCATGCCCCACCAAGGAGAGTCTCCTCCCTAAACAGGAACAAAGAAGAAAAGGTCCTAACTGCTGAAACAACAAAGAAAAGAAGCAGCAGGTTGCTACAAGGGCTAGTTAGCAAGAAAGCTAAGGTGGAAGACACACCAACCTTAGCTTCCCAAATCAGTACATCATACGAAGAAAGGGACGTAGAGTCAGCAGAAGAAAAAGAAACAGACGTTAAGGCTCAGTCTCCACAAACAACATCCAACAATGAAAATGAAGGTGATGTGATGGAAGAGATTGCAGCATCTGCTGAAAAAGAAGAATGCTCAAGCCCCATGGCAAATCCTCAGAGCAGTCACTCTGATGATGAAAAAGAAAATCAAGATGACCAAAATGCATCCCCAGATGCAACTGCCCCAATAAACCCAGAGAATAGGTCAGAAAATGCTGGTCAAGAAGAAGAAGAGAATGTCCTCTCTAATCCAG
Source organism: Panax ginseng (assembly GCA_020205605.1). Lineage (NCBI taxonomy): Eukaryota > Viridiplantae > Streptophyta > Magnoliopsida > Apiales > Araliaceae > Panax > Panax ginseng. The sequence goes on from CM035145.1 coordinate 85,459,262, forward strand.
AAAGCCTTCATGATGGCTCAAAAAGTGATAAGTCCAAGAAAGTAGGATCTGTCCCTGCAAGTGTTGAACTCCAAAGAAGTCTGTCTGTTGAGCAAGAGGAATCAGAATCTGAAGAAGAAGAAGAGTTTGTCTCTCCAATAGTTGAACCTCTACGAAGAAGAAAGAGCTACAGACTGCAATCCCAGTTTGCCTCCAAAAGGAACAGTGGCTAATCAAATGCCATCATTGAATTGAGTGATGATGTGTCTGTATCCCCGAAAGAAAGTGCTAATAATGAAACCAGTAGTGAAGAAGAAGAATCTGAGGAAATGCTTGCTGAAGAAGGTTCTGGACATGAAATGCAGCAAGAAGGATTATCTACTGAAGCTGATCTAAATGGTTCTGGCTCTGAGAAGGAAGAAGTAGAAAGTAATTCCAACTCTGAAGATTAGGAATCAGAAGACTCAGAACTTCACCCTATCCTCTCACCTGCAAGATTCATCAGGAGAATAGTGGTAGAACTTCCCAATGAACCATCAGAGACTCCTCCTGACAGATGGATAAACTATGGAAATGAGTAGCTCAGAGTAGTAAGAATGACTACTTTTGACTTAGCCAAAGACTGGAACAATATGGAGCTAGATTGTTCAACCATTCTCTACAACCCTGATTATCTGCTGATGAGATGGTTCTTCCAGTGGATGCCATGGCTAAAGGCCTTTACTGAAAAAGATGGAAGCTACTTCAGTAGGTGTTACAAGCAGTTTCCAAGCATGGAACTGGTGGCTCAGAACTTTCCAAGAGTAAAGAAGTTTGCCACCAAACTAATTATAAACCAGCCTCACTTCAAGGTCTATCGACATGCTGGAAATATCTACATCCCCTACGATCATAGAGTGGACTCTGAAGGACAAAGAGCTATGACCAAGGAGCTGGTCGTAAAGTCTTTTCACTCTACTGCTGATAATGTTCAAGCTCAAAACCAGAAGCCTCCTTATGCCCAAGCATTTCTATCAAATATTCCCTCATCCTCAACCTCAACAGCGAGTGGAACTCAACGATTATCCAGATTCTCCAGACCTTTGAAAATCTGTCTAAGGATGAAAATCACAAAGTCCAAACAGATACTCAACCAGCTGCTTCCCAACAAAAGGATTAAATTACTTTGGAGCAAGAACTACAAAAGAGCTCTGATGATCTAAACAAAAAGATATCTATGCTCACTGAAGATTCACAGAAGCAGACAGCTGCAGGAGATGTGTCTTTCCAGCACAAGCTTCAAGCTATCTTGGCTGATGTATCGCTCAAACTCCAAGAGAGAGATAGCATCTATCAGAAGGCCATACAAGATCAGAAGGCAGAAGCTTGACAAATTTAGAAGGTCAATGCAGAGCAGATTAAAGCCCTCTCTAACAAGATTGATGATATAAGGCAGACCTTCTCAGTACAACTTGAGCTAGGCCAACAAGAACTAAAATTTGAAGTTGCCAACTCCTCCTACCTGATGGAGCAGTTTATGTCCAACATGGAGCAGCTCTCTCAAATGATTGATGAGAAAAAGGGGGAGAAAAAGAGGTATAGAAAGAAAAGGAGCAAGAGGCACTCAAGGAAGAGCAAAGGGTTAAGGTAGAAGAAGTCAAAGAAGAAGAAAGCAGCAGCAGATAAAGAGTCATCATCTGAGGGGGAGCCAGAAGATGATGATAACAAGATTGCAAAGTCTGAGGGGGAGCAAGAGAAAGAAGACCAATCAGATGAGTAGCTGATCAGCAAGCATCCTGGAAATACACATGAAGCCAAAGAGGTACATCTCTAACAGTTAGGAATGTTCTGGATCCAGGATGTAGAATGTCTTAATGTATAAATTGCCATATCAATATAAATGACATTCATGATTAAGCATTTTTAGAAATCTGATTTGCTCACTTTGTATATAAGATTCATTCATAACATACATATGCACTTATTGTTTTTGTCATAATCAAATAGGGGGAGATTGTCAGGAATAAGCATGTGAATGCGATTCCTATTTATATATGATTTGATTATGATATATATATATATATATGAATGAATAATATGCAAGTATGCTTGCATTAAGAAAAGCTATAAAGTCCTTTGATAGATAATAGAAATATATGTATAAGGACTTAGAATGAATTGATCAAATATGTTAGGTTGATCCTACATAAGCAAAATAGCTTTGTAAAGTCCTTAAAAAGAAATGATGTATAAGGACTATAAATATAGAAAGATCAAGCTTGTTAGGTTGATCTAATGATGTAATAGATAGGCTAGTCTGATCGTCGAGCACTGCACCAGAAGTCATAGTCTTCCAGGTGAGTCAAGGTTAACTCGAGAGCTATCGAGGCAGAATAGGAGTATGCAACATAGTAGATCTCGGAGTTCGTAGACTACCAGGGGAAACAAAGAAGGATCGTAGTGTATCGAGTAGAGCTTCCTCGGGATCGTAGTGTCTTTGAGGAAGTCATGTTCGAATCGTAGAGACAACCACCTTTCTGAGCCGAATGACAGGTCATCTGCCGAAGCCAAGACAGAAACGTAGACTACACTCAGAGTCGTAGAGTCTACAGATGCAAAAGCCATGTCAAGGATCGTAGATCACATTCTGAGTTCGTAGAGTCTATTGATTACATGCAGAGAACGTAGTCAAGCAAGATCAGATGAAGACAATAAGCACAAGGTAAAAATTATAGAGTGTCAAGATCTGATCCCGGGATCGTACTGTCTGCACTAGCTGAAGCTGAATCATAGAGTGCAGAACTACGACCTCAACAGAAGTACTCACAATGCCAAGGATGAATCGTAGAGCATATACGGTTCTCAAAAACTTAGCACTCCCAGAATATCTAAAGGAACGAAGCCTCTAGTTCAAGCTACAAGCTACATCCAAGGAAACCAGAGAGCACTCAACGAATGGCATTCAGGCTAATAGAAGATCTCAGCATCAACCCAATCAGCATCAAGATTGAGGTGTAAGGCCATTCGTGATGAAGTCTTCCACAAGGAGATCCAGAGAAGACTTCAGAAGTTGACTAAGGAAAGTCAGCTTATGCAGTAGCTATCAAGTGAACAGAAGACAACGATCTTGGAAGCAACCAAGATTGTAGTGTTTGCCAAACAGAGAAGGAACTGATGGAAGGTGAACCGAGATCTCTTGATCGACCGAAGAAAGCAAGGCTAAAGTGATTAAGTGCAGGGTCAGTTCATTGATGATAAGTGAGCGGAAGATCACAAGGAGAAAGCAAGTTGGACGCGTCACAAATCTTAAGTATCTTGATATTCAGAAGGGGACCAGAACAAGGAATTAGGTCGTCAGTCTCTGAGAACACTCGAAGCAAACAGAAGTATTGAAGCACTGCACAATACAAGGAAGAGGTGTTCTACATTGAAGATCCAATCAACACTCTTCAAGATCGTAGTGTTAACTCTACCAATCAATGAGCAACACTCAACAAGACACTATGATCAGGTCCTTGATTACATGCATCAGAATTGTAGAGTCCGAACAACTGAAGATTGAAGCTTTGACAAAGGTTCAATCTGAAGGGTAATATTTGGACAAGTGCTTATTGAGAGCATCGATGCAAAAGGAAAACCTCTGATCGAGAAATCAGAAAGAGGTAATAAAGTCTTCAACCTGCCCAAGACATTAAAGTGATACATCCGCGGTGTAGGTGAAACGATTGATATTGCTGACATCGGAAAAAATATGACAAGTCACATCAAGTAGTCTACATCAAGCAACTTGAGATCTGTCAAGATATTTGAATAGCCTTCAACGGCTACTTTCCAACGGAAGGATTGGGAAGGAGTATAAATAAGGAAGAGCTTCAAAGATCAAAGGTTGCTGGTGTTGCCGAGTTTGGAGAGAAGGTGGACTAATCTAAACCATGTGAGATAGTGAGTCCGAAGGCTCACTCTACGATCCACCAAGAACACTCAGAAGTCAGAATAAGAAAGAAGTAGAAGTGTGAGTTCTACTATGTAGAAGTGAGAGTTCTACTACATGAAGAGTATTTTGAACTGCCGAGAGAAAGAAGAGCATCATGTCATCTTGATGTCTATCATGGGAAGACTCTAAGTACAATAGAGAAGAGCGTACAGTCATCTTAGCAAGTATATCATGAGGAGGCATCAAGTAGCAGAAGGGAGATCACAAAAGTCATCTTGGTCTCAAGCATGAGAAAACTTCTAAGTACCTAATAGAAGAGCTTATTGTCAGCTTAGAAGCCTCTCATGTGCAGTTATCAAGTACCAAGGAGAATGATCTTCAAGGCAGTTCAACGAGGGATTATCCGAAGTGGTTGAGTAACCAAAGAAGCTAAGCATCATGAAACACTCAGCTTCACTTCAAGGATGATCAAGCCAAGCTGCTAAGTATAGAAGATGTTCGAGCATGAAGACATCTTAGCAAATTCAAAGACCGACTCAACAACAACAAACAAATAACTCAACAAAGCCGGGGCGGAAGGGTCCTTGTCCAAAGGACTAAATGAAGCGAGGGCTGAGGGTCCTTGTCGGAGGAACTAAACAAAGCGGGGCGGAAGGGTCCTTGTCCGGAGGGACTAAACGAAGTTCCAAGGCTGCTGGCCTTGAAGAGTTCTTAGTGAACTGAAGTTCCAAGGCTGCTGGCCTTGATGGAATCTTAGTGATTCAGGGTGATGCCCTTCTTTAGTGGAAATCCTGCTAGTTGAAAGCAGAAGAGTGGATTAAGAGCTTGAGTCTCTGAACCACTTAAACCCCTTGTGTCTTTTATATTATGTCATTTACATTATGTACTATAACTGCTATAACTGCTATGTATGTTTTAACTGCTTACAACTAAACTTACTCTACGAACAATGTATGTATATACAATTATGAACAATATAATATAAAGCAGAAAAGTATTTGAAATAAAAGGATCTATTCAACCCCCCCCCCCCCCCTTCTAGATCTATTGTGCCCTCTGGGAACTAACATGTTGTACTAGTTCTGGTCCTAGCAGTTGATGTTCACCGACTTCATCCCAAAGACAAAGGAGTTCTCGACTTTCTACGTCGATAATGCTTCGTAGAAGGTGGCATCTGGATACTACGCGTGATAACTAATATTGTAAGCGAATTCCACCAATGGTAATTGTTCTTCCCAGCTTCCTTTGAAATCCATGACGCATGCTCTCACCATATCTTCCAATGTCTGGATCGTTCGTTTTCTTTGGCCATCTGTTTGTGGATGATAAGCCATACTCATCCTCAATTGAGTTCTCATACATTCTTGTAGTCTCTTCTAGAAATTTGAAGTGAATCGCGGGTCTCTATCGGACACAATTAACACTGGCACTCCATGTCTCGAAACGGTCTCTTTAATCTACAATCTTGCCAACTGCTCAAGATTGAACCTAATCTTTATTGGTAAAAGTCTACCGATTTCGATTTAAATCGGTCATCACTATCACCCAAATCGCATCGTATCCTCTCTGAGTAGTTGGAAGACCCACCACAAAATCCATCGTGATATGCTCCCACTTCCATTCTGATATTTCCAATGGTTGAAGTAATCCGCTGGGTCTTTGATGTTCGGCTTTTACTCTTTGACATGTCAAACATTTCGCCACGCATTCTGTAACGTCCCTTTTTATATTTGGCCACAAAAAATGTCAGCGTAGATCTTGATACATCTTCATACTTCCTGGATGAATCGAATATCTTGAGCTATTAGCTTTGGTCAAGATTTCGTCTTTCAGCTCTAGTGTTGCTGGAACCCAGATTCTTCCTTTGTACCGTAGTAATCTTTCGGTATCGACCTTGTATTTCGTATTGCTACCATCAACCATATTCTCTTTTATCTTCCCACATTCTTCATCTTGTAACTTAGCGTTCTTCACCTTGTCAAGTAAAGTTGGACCTGCTTCTAACTGAAATAGTCATTCGTCAGATTCGTGTGGATATTTGATTTCCAGCTTTAACTTTGTCATTGCTGAAATGAGCTCCTCCTGAGTTATTATCAGCATCAACTTCTCCCGACCTTTCCTGCTTAAAGCATCTGCAACCACATTCGCTTTGCCTGGATGATAAAAGATCTCACAATCATAATCTTTTATCAATTCCATACACCTTCTCTGACACATGTTCAGATCCTTCTAAGTGAAAATATACTTTAGACTTTTGTGGTCTATGTAGATCTCACATTTCTCTCCATACAGATAGAGTCTCCATATCTTGAGAGCAAATACTACTGCAGCCAATTCCAAATCATGAGTCGGATAACCTTTCTAATAATCCTTCAGTTGTCTTGATGCATAGGCAATAACTTTACCGTTTTGCATAAGAACACAACCCAATCCTCCGTGTGAGGCATCACTATACACCACAAAATTTCCTGTATTATCCGGCAGGGTTAACACAGGTGCCACACTTAGCTTCTTCTTCAAATCTTGGAAGCTCTCTTCACATTTCTCCGTCCAAACGAATTTCACAGCTTTCTGTGTCAAATTTGTTAACAGAGTGGCTATCTTGGAAAAATCTTGAATGAATCTTCTATAATAACCGGACAGTCCCAAGAAACTCCTCACCTCTGAAGGTGTCCTTAGTTGTTCCCAATTTATTACAGCTTCCACTTTTGATGGATCCACTAAAATCCCATCTTTGTCAATCACATGACCAAAAAATTGTACACGATCGAGCCAAAATTTGTACTTAGAGAATTTTGTATACAGCTTTTCCTTTCTTAGTATCTCCAATGTCAAACGTAAATGTTCCATGTGTTCTTCTTGAGTTTTGGAATACACCAGAATGTCGTCGATAAATACCACTACGAACTTGTCTAAGAATGGTTTAAATACCATGTTCATCAAACCCATGAACGCACCAGAGGCATTTGTTAAACCAAAAGACATCACCAGAAACTCGTAATGTCCATAACGAGTTACAGATGTCGCTCTGTATATCCTCCTTTCTTACCTTCAATTGGTGATACCCACTTCTCAAATCTATTTTCGAGAAGTATTTAGCACCCTTCAACTGGTCAAACAAGTCATCTATTCTAGGCAACAGATACCTATTCTTAATAGTGACCTTGTTTAACTCCCTATAATCAATGCAAAGACGCATTGATCCGTCCTTTTTCTTCACGAATAATACTGGCGCTCCCCACGGTGATACACTTGGTTGAATATATTTCTTGCCCAGCAGCTCTTGCAGTTACACCATCAATTCCTTCATTTCTACCAGAGCCATTCTGTACGGGGCCTTCAATATCGGTGCAGTTCCTGGCGCTAAGTCGATTACAAACTCAATCTCTCTGTCTGGCGGAAGTCCTGGCAAATTCTCTGGAAATACATCCACGAATTCCCTAACCACTGGTATCTCCTCCAGTTTTATACCCTTTTTTCTGAGAATCGACTATGTAAGCCAAATAACCCACACAGCCTTTACTTAACAACTTCTTGGCCTGCATAATCGTCAGACATTTCATTTGTCTAGGTGATTTGCTACCATAGAAAACTACCTTTGACGGAGTCATAAGGTTTACACACTTCTTGTGGCAATCAATTACTGCTCCATATTTGAATAGCCAATCCATTCCCAAAATAACATCAAATTCTCCAAGTCTAATTGGGATTAAATCTACCATCAGGATATTCCCTTTAATGTTCACCCTACAGCTCTTGTATACGAACCTAACATGAATCACTTCCCTATTCGCAATTTCTATGTTCAGAGGGAAATTCAATTCTTCTCTAGGCAATTCTAACCTCTTAGCAAATTCATCAGATATAAACGAGCAAGTAGCACCCGAATCAAATAATATATAAGCATTAATATCGTTGATTGGGATAATACCGACACCACATCTTTTGATTGCATAACATCTTGCATACCATGTTAAAAGTTCCGCCGTGGGTTTGTTTGATCTTTGTAGGTCCAAAGAATGGCCCATGTTCCTCCACTACTACCTCCCTTGCTTTTTGCTGCTTCTCCAACCTTCTTCTGAGGACATTCACGAGCAAAGTGATCCTTGGATCCGCACGTGAAACTGACATTCTTCTTGGGTTGGGTGCAATTTGGTGCTAGGTGACCTTCCTTGCCACAATTAAAACATGCATGTTTCCCCATCAAGCACACCCCCTTATGAAACCTCCTGCATGTAACGCATGTTTCAAACTTCCTAAATTGCTGGTTACCCTGCTGGTTTCCAGTACCCCCGTTTCCGTTCCACTTTCTCTTCAAGTTGTTGTTGTTCTTGTTGTTGTTGGCATTTCTATTGCCTCCGCTACCATTCTTCACTTCCCCCTCATTCTTCTTCTTCTTTTGTTCTTGGTTGAATTTTATCACTGCCTCGCCTCCACCTTTAGAGAGTACTGCCTTCTCCAGCACTGCTGCAAACATCTTCAATTGGAACAGGGAAACCCTAATGTATAGCCAGGGCTTCAGTCCCTGTTCAAATCTCTTCGTCTTCCGTTCATCCGTGCTGACCTGATATGGCACAAACCTCACCAGCTCGTTGAATTTCGCAGCATACTCAGATACCGTCATCGTTCCCTACTTCAGTTCCAAAAACTAAACCTCTAACTGATTCTTCGAACTTTCTGGGAAATATATCTCGAAGAATAACTCCTTAAACCTATCCCAGGTCATCACTCATGGTCCTTCCCGGGTTTTATTAGCTTGCCACCAATAACTAACTTCTGCTTTCAACATGAATGTTGCAAAAGCAGTCTTCTGTTCATCCCCAACCCTAGTGACTTCAAATACTTTCTCTATTTACATAATCCAGGTCTGTGCCTTGACCGGATTCATGGATCCCCAGAATTCAGGTGTTCCAATTGCCTTAAACTCCTTAAACGTTGTGCCTTGGTTTTGAGGTTGATTCTGCAACGCTCCTGTTAGTAATGTCACTAGTTGTTGGACGGGATTATCTTCAACATCATTATTGTTAGTTCTTTCATTGGTTCTCTGTCGGGGTGGTTCACGTCTGGGAGGCATTTTCTGTTAAAACAAAACATCTATTAGACTATTACTCAACTTATTTAAGTATTTTCTAAGTAACTTACCTCCATAAAAGAAATAGCCACATAACATATAACACTTTGAATAAAATAATAACTTTTATTTATTCATCATTACTTCGAAAAACATAAAAACAATAGCATCACTGTTATTTACATTCCTTTCCTGAACTACAAAAGTTACAAGACAACATCATTATTATCATATCCCATGGTTACTTAACACTAGGGATTTACACATTATTTAATACTTATTACATGCATTACAGGCACATTTCCTACGATGATCTATTAAGATACTCCATAACTCGGAACATTGTTCGGCGATCTAACACGTATGATGGCAGAGTCTCGAACTGAATTGGATAACCCATGACTCGATCTTGAGCTCGATTGATCGCGGTATTGAATACTTTATCCATCTCTTCCATCTTCATCCTCTTAGCTTGTGCGTCTCTTACTGCTACTCCAGTTCGTTGATAAGCTTCCTCGTATGCGTCTTCAGATCTCGCCCTCTTGGTAGCTTCTTCCTTCAGCTTGTTCTTCAGATCCATGACCATCTCAACCAGTTGTTCCTTCTTTCCTTCAGTCTGCATCAGCTTCTTTTCAACATTAGTTAGACGTTCATCTCGATCCTGGATGTCGTCGTCCTTCTGTGTCATTGCAGTTTGTTGTTCAGCTACTATCTCCTGTAACTCCTCAACTGTGTCCTGAAGTTCCACGTTACGGTCGTAGACTTCATCATATATACGAGCAGCCATCGAGGTTAGTGGAGTCTCTTCCTCCTCGTCCTCGTCATCCTCATCCTCCTGTGGCAACTCCACGGGATCCTCCTCATCCGTCTCCACATAATCATCTTCATCTTCAACTATTGTGACCAACGGGGCTGACTCCCGTGGCAGTAGTTGTTCCCAAACAACCTGAATGTCGCAAGGCTCCTCCTCTATAGGCATCTGAGGTCCTTCCTCTCTAGCCTGACCGGATTCTCCGACATTAGTCATCTTGACAACAAAGTTTTAAAGTTTTAATTATTAATCATTCTACTCGACACTCACGAGCACATAAGTTATAAACACATAAGCACATAAGTGTTTTGTTACTTCTTCCTTAAAACTCGATAAGAGTTATCTCCACTATTTTTTCAAAGGTTACTTCCTAAGGCTTTTTCCCCACCTAAGGTTCATAACCTAAAGCTTTGATACCAACTTGTGACACCCCCAAATCTCGGTACTTCATTACCTCAAGAATTGGTGTTCACGTAATCAAAACATTCATTTATAACTACCCAATCATAAATAAAATTAAATAATAAACCTGCCCATACAGGAATTACATCAAATAAAATCTCCCAGGTTATCTAACCTTTATAAACAATCATTCATGCGGAAAAAAAATAAAATAACTTCATTACAATCTTTAAACCAAAGTCTAATAATAAAACTATTAAACTATTACAAGTCTTCAGTACTTGTTCATCTTTCCCTTTCCCTTACTGGTGCTAGGTACGTCACCCTTTTCAGCTTTAGTTGTAAGAATTTTATAGGCAAGAGTGAGCAAACAAGGCTCACTTGGAATAACAATAAGTAAAACCTTAACCTTGACATCACTTGCCAAATACTAGGCTAAATAGAACTGAACAATATATTCTATTAACATTCCATAAATTATAACATTCACTGAGGGTTTAATGACCACGAACCATGTCCACAGTTATAAGTAATCTTTCAACTTTAACTATAACGATCATATACATTTGCAAGGACTCAAAGGTACTTAGGGGGATCAATCCTTCATACATGTACTGTATACAAATATTTCAGCACAAAGTACAAAACTAGGTGCAACCCCTAAAAATAGGGTTGTTCATCTCAGTATTTAGAGTACAAGTCCGCACCAAAGTCCATTTAGTTTGGATACACTTCAAGGTAATTTGGAGTTCAACGGACATCAACTAAGGATTAGTTGAATAAAAGATAATAACACTATGTTATTGAATGATCATAATTGAATAAATATTTTGTTCTAAGTTCATGCTTTAGGAATAATCTAATAGCATAACAATTGAATAATCTATCATACCTTGCTTTGAACAACATTAAGCTAAGGTTACAACTTAGAATTTAATATCAAGCATGCATAACAACAATAATTTGAACGATAAACTGATTCAACAGAATAAAGGTACTAGCATGCTGATATAACAAGTTTTGAGTTAACAAAACTTGCATAACCATAATAACTATCTCGATGAAAGTGTGGAGATGGAAAGCTTGTATCATCATGCATAACTAGATACAATCAAGTTGTTTAATGAAAATACTTTACTCAATAAAGTATAGAATTATGAAATTTGCATAACGACGATTTATGATTTAGAAAAACTTGCTCAACTATTAACAAAGTAGAGTTAGTGAACTTGCATGACAATAAATTATTAAACAAGAGATTAAAAATAGAGAATTTGCATAAGTATAGCATAACAGTGACAAGTAACCTTGCTGACTAATAAAGTAGCAAAGTTTAGGGAACTTACCTCGTGTGTAGGTTAAACAATCACTACTCACGTTCACCCCAAGTCCTACACATACCATATGTATTGACAATACACATTAGTTACACTAACATTACCTTCATTAGTTGTTTTCTTACTTTTAGTATAGCTACTAACTAAGTGTATGTTTAAATAACATTGCATCTTTTCATGAACATTACTTTTTAGCTTTATTACAACTACTTAAGTGATCATGTTATTGTACCACATACACATTAATAACTTGATACAACATCCTATTACATGTCCAACATGTTATCATTAGGTTATACTAATACTCAAAGGATTGCACTTGCATTCATGTGAACTTTGGCGCCTCCGATTGGCTCTAAATACACAACAGTCCTAAAGATGGCCATTTTGACCCTTCATAACCATTTCAATTTGAAAAACCTAAAGAATAAAAGTTATAGTACTATTCTTCCTCTTTTCGAATCATCTTGAATCACCTCAATCGAAGTTAGTATGAAAAGGTTATGGCCATTTTACTATAGGAGGTCAAAACTATCCGACCCATACCACTTTTCCACCATCATGCGAATTCCAGTACAATGGGTACAAATTACAAACCGGCGGCGAACTTCTAGCCTATACTTGTGTTGGGGCGTGGATTTTTAGTATTTGAGACGCTTGAAACTCACATAAACCAACCACGAAGAACAAAACAACTAAGTTCTATGTCTATAACTTCAATTCCAACACTAATTAACATGCATAACTTATATAAATTACTCATGTACATTCCTGAACATGCATATACTAATTAACACCACCTAAATCATAATTTAAGAAAAGTTAAATTCCTTGAAAGCACTGTTTAAAACCAAACTCCATCGTTGAACTAATTCGACACAGTGACACTGTAATTCCGTGTCTATAACCAAATTGATTCCTTTGAATAACTAGATACAATCAAGTTGTTTAATGAAAATAATTTACTCAATAAAGTATAGAATTATGAAATTTGCATAACGACGATTTATGATTTAGAAAAACTTGCTCAACTATTAACAAAGTAGAGTTAGTGAACTTGCATGACAATAAATCGTTAAACAAGAGATTAGAAATAAAGAATTTGCGTAAGTATAACATAACAGTGAAAGGTAACCTTGTTGGATAATAAAGTAGCAAAGGTTAGGGAACTTGCCTCGTGCGTAGGTTAAACAATCACTACTCACGTTCACCCCAAGTCCTACACATACCATATGTATTGACAATATACATTAGTTACACTTACATTACCTTCATTAGTTGTTTTCTTACTTTTAGTATAGCTACTAACTAAGTGTAAGTTTAAATAACATTACATCTTTTCATGAACATTACTTTTTAGCTTTATTACAACTACTTAAGTGATCATGTCATTACACCACATACACATTAACAACTTGATACAACATCCTATTACATGTCCAACATGTTATCATTAGGTTATACTAATACTCAAAGGATTGCACTTGCATTCGCGCATCCTGAAGCCCTCCGATTAGCTCCAAATACACAACAGTCCTAAAGATGGAAATTTTGACCCTTCATAACGATTTCAAATTGAAAACCTTAAAGAATAAAAGTTATAGGACTATTTTTCCTCTTTCCGAATCCTCTAGAATCACCTCAATCGGAGTTAGTATGAAAAGGTTATGGCCATTTTACTACAGGAGGTCAAAATTGCCTGACCCATACCACTTTTCCAGCGCTGGGGCGCAAAATAGTGGGACTGGGGCATGAATTCCAGCTCCGGGGCGCAAATTCGAACGTCGGGACGCGAACTTCTGGCCTATACTTGACGTTGGAGCGTGAATTTTGGCGCTGAGACGCCGAAACTCACAGAAACCAACCACGAAGAACAGAACAACTAAGTTCTCTGTCTATAACTTAAATTCCAACACTAATTAACATGCATAACTTATATAAATTACTCATGCACATTCCTGAGCATGCATATACTAATTAACACCACCTAAATCATAATTTAAGAAAAGTTAAATTCCTTGAAAGCACTGTTTAAAACCAAACTCCATTGTTGAACTAATTCGACACAGTGACACTGTAATTCCGTGTCTATAACCAAATTGATTCCTTTGAATAACTAGATACAATCAAGTTGTTTAATGAAAATACTTTACTCAATAAAGTATAGAATTATGAAATTTGCATAACGACGATTTATGATTTAGAAAAACTTGCTCAACTATTAACAAAGTAAAGTTAGTGAACTTACATGACAATAAATCGTTAAACAAGAGATTAGAAATAAAGAATTTGCATAAGTATAACATAACAGTGAAAAGTAACCTTGCTGAATAATAAAGTAGCAAAGGTTAGGGAACTTGCCTCGTGCGTAGGTTAAACATTCACTACTCACGTTCACCCCAAGTCCTACACATATCATATGTATTGACAATACACATTAGTTACACTAACATTACCTTCATTAGTTGTTTTCTTACTTTTAGTATAGCTACTAACTAAGTGTAAGTTTAAATAACATTGCATCTTTTCATGAACATTACTTTTTAGCTTTATTACAACTACTTAAGTGATCATGTCATTGCACCACATACACATTAACAACTTGATACAACATCCTATTACATGTCCAACATGTTATCATTAGGTTATACTAATACTCAAAGGATTTCAATTACATTCGCGCATCCTGACGCCCTCCGATTGGCTCCAAATACACAACAGTCCTAAAGATGGACATTTTGACCCTTCATAACGATTTCAAATTGAAAAACTTAAAGAATAAAAGTTATAGGACTATTTTTCCTTTTTCTGAATCATCTAGAATCACCTCAATCAGAGTTAGTATGAAAAGGTTATGGCTATTTTACTACAGGAGGTCAAAACTGTCCGACCCATACCACTTTTCCGGTGCTGGGGCACGAAACAGTGGGGCTGGGGCGCAAATTCGAACGTCGGGACGCGAACTTCTGGCCTATACTTGACGTTGGAGCGTGGATTTTGGAGCTGGGGCGTCGAAACTCACAGAAACCAACCACGAAGAATAGAACAACTAAGTTCTCTGTCTATAACTTCAATCCCAACACTAATTAACATGCATAACTTATATAAATTACTCATGCACATTCCTGAACATTCATATACTAATTAACACCACCTAAATCATAATTTAAGAAAAGTTAAATTCCTTGAAAGCACTGTTTAAAACCAAACTCCATCGTTGAACTAAATCGACACAGTGACACTGTAATTCCGTGTCTATAACCAAATTGATTCCTTTGAATAACTAGATACAATCAAGTTTTTTTAATGAAAATACTTTACTCAATAAAGTATAAAATTATGAAATATGCATAATGACGATTTATGATTTAGAAAAACTTGCTCAACTATTAACAAAGTAGAGTTAGTGAACTTGCATGACAATAAATCGTTAAACAAGAGATTAGAAATAGAGAATTTGCATAAGTATAACATAACAGTGAAAAGTAACCTTGCTGAATAATAAAGTAGCAAAGGTTAGGGAACTTGCCTCGTGCGTAGGTTAAACAATCACTACTCACGTTCACCCCAAGTCCTACACATACCATATGTATTGACAATACACATTAGTTACACTAACATTACCTTCATTAGTTGTTTTCTTACTTTTAGTATAGCTACTAACTAAGTGTATGTTTAAATAACATTGCATCTTTTCATGAACATTACTTTTTAGCTTTATTACAACTACTTAAGTGATCATGTTATTGTACCACATACACATTAATAACTTGATACAACATCCTATTACATGTCCAACATGTTATCATTAGGTTATACTAATACTCAAAGGATTGCATTTGAATTCGCTCATCCTGACGCCCTCCGATTGGCTCCAAATACACAACAGTCCTAAAGATGGCCACTTTCACCCATCATAACGATTTCAAATTGAAAAACTTAAAGAATAAAAGTTATAGGACTATTCTTCCTCTTTCCGAATCATCTTGAATCACCTCAATCGGAGTTAGTATGAAAAGGTTATGGCTATTTTACTACAGGAGGTCAAAAGCTGTCAGGCCATACCACTTTTCCATTATTTGAGGCGCGCAATGATTGGGGGTTGGGGCGCGAATTCTAGCGCCGGGGCGCAAATTCAAGCGCCGGGGCGCGAACTTCTGGCCTATACTTGACACTGGAGCGTGGATTTTGGCGCTGGGACGCCGAAACTCACAAAAACCAACCACGAAGAACAGAACAACTAAGTTCTATGTCTATAACTTCAATTCCAACACTAATTAACATGCATAACTTATATAAATTACTCATGCACATTCCTGAACATGCATATACTAATTTACACCACCTAAATCATAATTTAAGAAAAGTTAAATTCCTTGAAAGCACTATTTAAAACCAAACTCCATCGTTGAACTAATTCGACACAGTGACACTGTAATTCCGTGTCTATAACCAAATTAATTCCTTTGAAATACAAGCATATCAACATATAAACAGATTAACATGTATAGTTCAATTTCATAGTTGTTCACAATTTGAATAATCACATACCAATTTTGTTATTTTGCAAAACATACGTTCATACATGTTTTTTAACTGTAAAACAAATTTTCCTTTTTTCTTGTATACGTAATCTAGCATACAATCTCATATATACATATGCTAATATAACAATTACAGTTACACGTACACGTAAAATATCGTACGAAATTGTAAAAACATAGTTCTACAGAAACTTTGATAAATAACTTTATACCCAGTGATATTCAAGAAAACAGAGAATATCAAGTTCATAGGAAAATGGCTTAAACATATCTACGTACATATATTAAGGTTAGAGAAACATACCTTTTTGTTTGCTTAAGAATCTTTGTTAACAGACTTGCTTTGAAAATCACGTTTTCTCTCAAACTCTCTCAAAACTCCAAACTTTTCTCTCTGAAAACCTTTTTTCTGAATTTGTTCTTAGACTTAAGCCATATACAATATACGTAACATAAAATAACACCAACGTACCAGTTTTAAAAACGTATAAAATCGATGCCATACTTATTACCCTAATAATATATATCGGTTACAAATATATATATATATATATATATATATATATATATATATATATTTTATTTAGTTAACTAATAATTTAAATTCAAAAGAAATCCAAAAGCCATAAGACTTTGTTTGGCAAACCATTTACAAAATAAAGGATTAATATACTTAAACCTTGTTTGGCAAAACTAAATTAAAATTACTTTAATTTATTTTAATAACTCTTTATCACATAGTTATTTGTCACACTTTACATAGTTATTTGTCACACTTTATGTAATAACAATTTATTAAATAAATCAATTAATCACATAACTCAATCCACATAACACATTAATTATTTAATAAATAAATAATTAACTAAATCAAATCAATCAAATTGAACAATTATTTATCCAATAATAAACACATCCAATAAATATTTATACAAATCAATAAATATTTTTAATTTACATTAAAAAAAACTGGAATGTCACAGCGATAGTATTGATATGTAATACTGCTACCTTGTTGAATATTCCCGGCTTCAGTCCGTTCTCGAATCTTCTCGCCTTTCTCGTTTTTGTGTCCACCTGATGAGGTGCAAATCTTGCCAACTCATTGAATTTGGAAGCGTATTCTGATACCGACATGTTCTCCTGCTTTAATTCTAGAAATTTAACTTCCATCCTGGATTGCATGCTCGGTGAGAAGTAGTTCTCAAAGAACAACTCTTTCAATCTGGTCTATGTCACTATGGCTGTACCCGCTCTCGCTTGATTTGTCTCCCACCAGTAATAAGCTTCTCCCTTCATTAAGTATGTCGCAAAAGTCGTCTTCTGCTCTTCTTCCACTCACGCAATGACGAATGATTTCTCCATCTCCTTCACCCAAGTTTGGGCTTCAATCGGATATGTGGTCCCTTTGAATTCAGGCGGTCCTACCGCTTTAAATTCTTTGAAGTTAGCCAATCTGTCGGCTGGTTGATTCCTCACTCTTCCTCTTGCAGTTGGAGCTCTATTCTCTATAGCTTGGGCTAACATATCTGCAAAGTTTTGCATCGGGTCAGCTTGACCTCCTTCATTATTCACCGATTGTTCTTCTCTTTGATTTCGATTATGTCGTCTAGGCGGCATGATCTGATTTAAATAAAAATCTTATATTAATTCTCTTTCTGTACACAAATTCTTAACACAATAATAATTCAACACATAATTCTCATATAATTGCATATTTATTCAAATAGCACATGGTACATATAGTACTTAACACATTTACTATCCGTTTTTAAATCATATCAGGATTAACGACACAACTTTACACAAAAAGTTGTAATTCTCTATTTACACATAGTTATTCCCAGTTCGTCAAACTTACCACACTTGCCACAATTATATGAGGGTATGAACTTATCCTAGTCAAACCTTTGGCGTCCATTCACTGAGGGGTTCAAAACATTTCATACAATTATGGGTCATTAACTTACCATAAGCATGAGTTTTAAGAACACACAAATCAATCTTAATCTTATATTCATATAGAAAATAAAGATTACATTCATACAAACATATTTATATTTACATATGTTCACACATCGTTTTCGATATTACAACACTTAATATCTTAATCTTCTACAAAAAGATACTAACGCTCAAACTTAAGCTATCTACCGTCCACTCCCTTCACCAGTCTTCTTCTTGTTGGGACACTTGTTGAATCCATGACCCATTCTTCCACATGAGAAACACTTCCTCATATTTGGCTTAGGACAATATTGTAGAGAAATATGTCCTTCTTGCTTACAGTTGAAGCACACGTTCTTCCACATCATGCACTCTCCCGCGTGAGTCTTTCCACACTTACTACATGCTTGCTTCTTTTTCGGGTTTGACTTTTCAGAATTAGGGTTGTCGTTGTCCCTCTTTCGATTATTCTTATCTTTCTTGCTGGTTCTTTCAGACGATCCACCACCTTCAGTCTTTATTCTTTCCATTTGCGCCTTTAGCTCGTTCCATTCTTCAGTCATTTCGCGTAACGCCCGCTCCGTCTTCCATAACTCTTCTAGAAGAAACACTTTACTTCGGAGTTCCTGGACTTCTACAGATAGCTGATCTTGTTCTCCAACTTTGATCTTATTCTTTAACTCCACCTTAGCTTTTTTAGACTCCGCCTCCTCATCACTACTCAGATACATCTCGGAATAATCGTCATGATCGTTCCCAGATTGACCATAGGTTCATCTTCTCCCACCTTCTCCACTGATTTGCTTTGCGCTGGCACCTCGGCTTCTGGCATTGGTGCTGTGACGCCCCCAAAATAGGTATACATCACCCATCTTGAGTCGCCAGATACATGGTACAGAATTTAAATATAACTTAATTATACAACCGTCGTGTACAATACGACAAAACATAACCTGTGAGTTTGAATACAAATATTGTCTACTAGAGAGTATACAAACTCAAAAGGAGTCCTCATTACAATTATTATCACACTATTTCACAGAATAGTGAGGACAACTAATGCAAATATCTAGGACCATCACTCTATTCCCCGACTAGTCCCATTTACGCTTCTCATTTCTCAAGAGAACAAAGAAAAGAAAGGGTGAGCTCAACTAGCCCAGTAAGAAATATTATGACTAAGATAATGCAGAATAATTTACCGTTAGCCTTCAACATTGTTAAATTGATAAAATATAACAAACATCAAGTTTAACTGCAGCGGAACAAGCAATCCATTAGAAGAGTCAAGTAGAGAATAAAATCTACTATCTTCTATGATTTAAAAGGTTTTTCATCACTTTTATCGCTGGGACTCAGCTTAATAAATAATCCACATCATCGAATCACCCCTGCACTACGGCTAAGGATATTCTTTAGTATCACGACCACGAATTCTCCATGCACTACGGCCAAGTATAATCGTGTTTTCATCAACGGTCCTGATCACGCCATAAAATAATTCACCTTTGCACTACGGCCAAAGAGAATTCATAGCCATAATCATACCAAAAACTGTCCATCAATGCACTACGGGCCAATGAGGACTTTTTCCACATCATTTGTAACATTACGGTTATGATTATACCGAATAATCCATGGTCATAATCATACCAAGTCCATCTATGCACTACAGGCCACAGATGACTTTCAACAAAATATAAACATGAGGATGATGACAATGATATAAGAATTCAATAAAACAAGTTCAAGAATTAATTTATCCAGGAACCAGTAACGTCCAACTGTCAACATGATACTGCTTTGTAGAGTAAAATTCAAGAATTCTCAGAAGAATATTTATATGAAAAGATACTGGATGAAGCACAAATATCAAAGATATTCCACTAATTTCATGGAGTATAGAAGTCAAAGTTTTAACTAACTGAGTATAATAAAGAATGGAATAACAAAAGAAATCACCATGCATGCGATAGACCGCATTGCAAAAAGTTATTCCAATAGAATAATAAATAACGGAACCAGTCCAACATAAAATGCATGCATGTGATGTTCCAATGAATAATAAAGAATGGAACCAGTCCGTGGCAGAAAATGCATGTATAGGATATTCCAATGTAATAATAAAGATCGGAACCAAGTCCCAAGCATAAAAACGCATATATCTGAGGATATTCCAATAGAATAATAAAGACTTAAATAATAGAAGAATTTCACCAAGTATAGGGTAGCTTTTACCACAGATACAAAGAGTTATTCCAATGTAATAATAAATAATGGAATAATAGAAGTTCTCTTCATGAATACAAAAAAAATAACACCCCTTACATTAGTAGGAGATTGAATACTGCAGTAGTGTAGTAACAGAATACTCTTCTTCTTTCTCTCTTATTCTCTCTATACTTTCTCTCTCTATAGCTTGAATGAATTCATGAAAAATAATGAAGAACTAGGCCTCTATTTATAGAAGATTTCTAGCTTAGCACTTGCAATGTGAAAATGCAAGCGGCTTGACGACTGGTGATGTGAAAAGAAAAGTGGTTTGACGCCTGTAATGTGAAACACCAAGTGGTTTGACACCTGTAATGTGAAACACCAAGTGGTTTGACGCTTGTAATGTGAAACACCAAGTGGTTTGACGCCTGTAATATGAAACGACAATTCGTTCGACGTCTGTAATGTGAAACGACAATTGGTTCGACGCCTGTAATATGAAACGGCAAGTGGTTTGACGTCTTGTAAAGGTAATTACTATTGGCGAAAGAGACTCTTAGATGATGACATATGGGCCCCCATAGAATAACCAAATTTACCACAAACGTCTCATAATAGACTCTTAATATACATCAATGATTGAATAAATATTACCACAAATCATTTTATTTTTAATCAACACATATTTAATCTTTCAACAATTATTAATCATTAATATTATAACTTGTCGTCTCAATTATTGATTTAATAATATAACATATTATATGATGATAATCTTGTGACAATAATTGAATCAATAATATAAGAGATATGATGCAAAGAATTATCAGAGCAATAATTGAGTATAACCGAGTGACTTCTCACGTAAGCATCAATAATCAATACCGTGTACTACTATGCAACCACGCGTATTGCTATATTTTTTACTACCGGGTAGTTCAACAGTTTTAACGGTAACATCTCCGCCGTTATTTTTATAAAAATTATTTTGTCGTTTTCTCAATCCGACAATAATTCTGTTGTGGGGTCCACCAATGATTGTACCGTCGTACGGATATTCCCCGATAAAAAGAATATTCTCCGACCAATCGAATATTATACAACAACTTGCATACTCTGCAAAATTTATAAATATTACCCACAACTATAACATTATATCAAATCCACACCATAATATTTAAAAAAATATTTCGAGAAATTTAAATCTTTATTCATAAAATTTGGGGTCTCACATTCTCCCCTCCTTATGAAATTTTGCCCTCAAAATTTACCTACGTACCTGGTATGCCGAACAAGTGAGAATACCTTGACTTCACTTTAAATTCTAACTCTTGAGGTATAACCTTTGAGCTTCGAATATGATCTTTCTTATCCAAGATGTTAACACGTATCTCCTCATACGTTAAATCTTCTGCTATCTTGTCAGGTTCTAAATTAATAATGTGGTTTGGGTCGTCCACATATTTACGTAATATCGATACAAAAAAAAACATTCTGAACACGCAACATACTTGGTTGTAAAACGAGTCTACAGGCCACAGTTCCTACTTCATCGAGAATTTCAAATGGGCCAATTAAATCGAGGGTTGAGATTTCCTCTCTTCGTCGATTCTTGCTTTTAGAATAACGCCCTCTTGAACCTTCTTTTTCATATTCATCAGCTCTAAGTATGTAGTTTGAGCGGCTTTAACTTTATCGATTAAAGTCGATTCTAATTGTATATTGGTTATCTTCATGTGGGTTCGTATATTCGCACTTGTAACCACATACGATCTTCTACTCAACACGTCAGCTACCACGTTCGCACTTTCATGATGATATTTCATGGTACGATCGTAATTCTTCAATAGCTCGAGCCAACGTCTTTGGCGCATGTTACGTTCGTTTTAAGTAAAGAAATATTTGAGGGTTTTAGAAATGGGTTTTTTACTGGGGTCAATACAAAATTCAATTTCACGCTCTAGGGTAGGCTAAGAAGTCTTTAAGAATACGTCAGGAAATTTATTAAAAATAGAAATATCATTCAAAACTGTGACTCTCATCCAAGACTTGGATAACACGTCACATTGATACCTATAAACTTGCCATCATCATTCACAACGTCTCCTACGGAAAGTCTGGCTTCGGTGCATTCCACACAAGGAAGTCAACAACGACAGGATAAGGGCTCTTTACTTATGGCTTGATATGACAATGATTAACTTTAGTGATTTGGTTACTTGAATTTGCATAACAGGTTGGTTAGGAATATGAAAGCTAACAACCTTACGAAAAGCATGATGAATAGTTAACCAATCGATTCATAAAATCGCATCAAAGGCAAGTATTTTCAAAGAGACAAGATCGATATGTAACATGAAAGTGTTGATTTGAACAAGATTTATAAATAGTGGAGGTAACGAAGGTTTCTCCCAACTGAGTTTAAACAGATATATCAAAGTCTAACTTCTTCGGAGTTAACTTCAAACATTGAACATAACTAGGTGAAATAAAAGAGTAAGTAGAACCGGTATCTAACACGGTATAGACTTCACAAGAGTTTATGACTAACATACCCGTGATAATTTTATTCAGGTTTCTTGTCACGGAAAAAAAATGCTCTCTCTTAAACTACCGGCTTTGACTTTTCTGGGACGGCCTTTGGTGCCTCCATCCTAGTTGAACTTGTCTTCGGTGGACGACAAAATTGGGCTAAGTGACCTTCTCTTCCACAATTATAACATACTTTGGACGACATCGTGCAGTTTGGACTGATGTGTCCCTCTCCTCCACATTTGAAGCATATGATAGGTGCTAGTTCTCCTTCTTTAACAACGGGTGCTGGTGCTGACGTCTTTCCATTATTGTTGAATCTCCTCTTCTTGAAATGTCCATTCTTATTGTTTTGACCATGATTACCACCGAAGTGGTTACCATTTCTGGCATGTTGATTCCCTCCATGCTTATTGTCACCGCTTTGATGATCAAGTATCACCGATATTATCATTTCTGTCGGTCGCTTCTCTTTTGGTTACGTTTGACTCGTTATCGCGTTCCACTAATCGAGCCCTATTTACAATATCTGAATACAAACACAGTTTATGAGAAATAAGATATTGACGTATCTCCGGCTTCAAACCTCTTAAAAACATCCGCGTCATTCTCTCTTCATTATCAACCAAGTGGGACGCAAATCGGGACAACTCGGCAAACTTGGCTTCGTACTGCGACACGGTCATATTGTTTTGCTCGAACTTGATAAATTCCACCTCCTTCATGTGACGAATGCTTTCGGAAAGTACTTGTCATTGAAAAAACTCTTGGAACTTCTCCCAAGACATCTTGAGTCGTCCAGTCGGGTATACGCTTTTACGATTCCCACCAAAGGATCTACCTCTTCACGCAACATAAAGGTGGCAAGGAACCTTTTGCTCCTCGGAGCATCCCAAGATATCAAATATCTTGGTGATCTCGCTTTAACCACATCTCCGCCTTAAGTGGTTCTCGTTTTCCCAAAACTCCCGGTGGTCCCAAATCCTTGAATTGCTTAGCGGTGACCAACCGTGGTTGCCATTGTTTCCTCCCGCATTATGAATGGAGCCGCATTCGCTGATGTTGCATAAATTCTAAAAGCTCTTAAACGTACTGTCGCTGCTCAATTGATTGATCGTTGTTGTTGTTTACGTGAGGATTATCGCCATCCTGTTGCACATTGTCCTCGATTATTGATTTGTGGAGAATCAACGGTCTCCTCGTGGCTCCATTGCTATTCTCAACATTCTCGGATGTCATTTTCAGATACTGCCACAAAACAAAGGTTAATTGACATGTAACATATTATCCCTATTTCTGACCGACCAATTAAATACCAAATAAACTTAGGTAGGTCATACTATCGAAGGAATTCCCCGTCTCTCCCCTCCTAGTTCTATTCTCACATCCTAGCCAGGGATCATATCCCTAAGCTTTGATACCAGCTGTGACGACCCCAAAGTAGGTATACATCACCCATCTTGAATCTCCAGATACATGGTACAGAATTCAAATACAACTTAATTATACAACCATCGTACAACAATACGACAAAAACATAAACTGTGAGTTTGAATACAAATATTGTCTACTAGAGAGTATACAAACTCAAAAGGAGTCCTCATTACAATTATTATCACACTATTTCACGTAATAGTGAGGACTACTAATGCAAATATCTAGGACCATCACTCTATTCCCCGACTAGTCCCAAATTTCCACGCTTCTCATTTCCTCAAGAAAACAAAGAAAAGAAAGGGTGAGCTCAACTAGCCCAAGAAGAAATATTATGACTAAGATAATGCGTAATAATTTATCATTAGCCTTCAACAAAGTTAAACCGATAAAATATAACAAACATCAAGTTTAATCAAGCAATGAAACAAGCAATCCATTAGAAGAGTTAAGTAGAGAATAAAATCTACTATCTTCTATGATTTAAAAGGTTTTACATCACTTTTATCGCTGGGACTCAGCTTAATAAATAATCCACATCATCGAATCACCCCTGTACTACGGCCAACGATATTCATTAGTATCACGACTATGAATTCTCCATGCACTATGGCCAAGGATAATCGTGTTTTCATCGACGGTCCTGATCATGCCATAAAACAATTCATCTTTGCAGTACGGCTAAAGAGAATCCATAGCCATAATCATACCAAAAACTGTCCATCAATGCACTACGGGCCAATGAGGACTTTTTCCACATCATTTGTAACATTACGGTTATGATTATACCGAATAATCCTTGGTCATAATCATACCAAGTCCATCTATGCACTACAAAAGCCACGTATGACTTTCAACAAAATATAAACATGAGGATGATGACAATGATATAAGAATTCAATAAAACAAGTTCAAGAATTAATTTATCCAGAACCAATAACGCCCAAATTGTCAACATGATACTGCTTTGTAGAGTAAAATTCAAGAATGCTCAGAAGAATATTTATATGAAAAGATATTGGATGATGCATAAATATCAAGGATATTCCACTAATTTCATGGAGTATAGAAGTCAAAGTTTTAACTAATTGAGTATAATAAAGAATGAAATAACAAAAGAAATCACCATGCATGCGATAGAGGTCAAGACAGCAAAAGTTATTCCAATGTAATAATAAATAACGGAACCAGTCCGACGTAAAATGCATGATAAGATGTTCCAATGTAATAATAAAGAATGGAACCAGTCCCACAAGAAATGCATGCATTGGATATTCCAATGTAATAATAAAGATCGGAACCAGTGTCCCAAGCATAAAATGCACATACAGGATATTCCAATAGAATAATAAAGACTTAAATAATAGAAGAATTTCACCAAGTATAGGGTAGCTCACAGATACAAAGTTATTCCAATGTAATAATAAATAATGGAATAATAGAAGTTCTCTTCATGAATACAAAAAATAACACCCTTACATTAGTAGGAGATTGAATCTGCAAAGAGTGTAGTAACAAAATACTCTTCTTCTTTCTCTCTTATTCTCTCTATACTTTCTCTCTATAGCTTGAATGAATTCATGAAAATAATGAAGAACTAGGCCTCTATTTATAGAAGATTTCTAGCTTAGCACTTGCAATGTGAAAATGCAAGCTGACTTGACGACCGTGTGATGTGAAAAGAAAAGTGGTTTGACGCCTGTAATGTGAAACACCAAGTGGTTTGACACCTGAATGTGAAACACCAAGTGGTTTGACGCTTGTAATGTGAAACACCAAGTGGTTTGACGCCTGTAATATGAAACGACAATTCGTTCGACGTCAGTAATGTGAAACGACAATTGGTTCGACGCCTGTAATATGAAACGGCAAGTGGTTTGATCGTCTTGTAAAGGTAATTACTATTGGCGAAAGAGACTCTTAGATGATGACATATGGGCCCCCATAGAATAACCAAATTTACCACAAACGTCTCATAATAGACTCTTAATATACATCAATGATTGAATAAATATTACCACAAATCATTTTATTTTTAATCAACACATATTTAATCTTTCAACAATTATTAATCATTAATATTATAACTTGTCGTCTCAATTATTGATTTAATAATATAACATATTATACAGATAATACTGTGACAATAATTGAATCAATAATATAAGAGATATGATGCAACAATTACTGTAGCAATAATTGAGTATAACCGAGTGACTTCTCACGTAAGCATCAATAATCAATACCGTGTACTACTATGCAACCACGCGTATTGCTATATTTTTTACTACCGGGTAGTTCAACAGTTTTAACGGTAACACCTACGCCGTTATTTTTATAAAAATTGTTTTGTCGTTTTCTCAATCCGATAATAATTCCATTGTGGGGTCAACTAATGATTTTATCGTCGTACGGATATTCCCCGACAAAAAAAATATTCCCCACCAATCGAATATTATACAACAACTTGCATACTTTGCAAAATTCATAAATATTACCCACAACTATAACATTATATCAAATCCACAAAAATATTTTGAGAAATTTCAATCTTTATTCATAAAATTTGGGGTCTCATAGGTGCAACAGCCGCTAGCATCTCCGTACTTGTTTCATCTTCTCTAGACATCCTATAATAAGTTTAAACAACTTGATTAGTACTTCACCAGTACAAACTTCTCACACTTGTGTCCACTTATCTTACTATTGATGCACTTCGGCAATCCCTCAGTTAGAACTCTAAATGAGTATTCTCTATTTCACTTATGGTTATAATCCTAGGGTTTTCCCCCACCCCACTTAAGGTTTATAACCTACACCTTTGATACCAACATGTGACACCCCCAAATTCGGGTTACCTAACCCCCGAGTTTGGTGTTCACGATCCACAATATAATACCATTTAACTACCCATTCATATATAAATTGGAATACATAAGTCATTAACATATGTTGTTAATACATAAGTCACAGGTTCTCTAACCTTAACATTACAATCATCCCCTTTAGATATATGTTAACACTAAGTTTCGTCTGAGCGTCCAATCACAGAATCCACGCGCTGAAAACTGCATAATAACAGATCACAAAGAAGCTTGACGGCTTGTGCCGCCGGGGGATAGCTCCGGTGTGAGAATAAGTACAGGCCGTTCACAAGGTTTAACAATAGAGGCTAAAATGTTTAGTGCTCAAAGATGTATTACATGTTAATTGTAATTAAGCCTTGTATTTATAGTCATTCTCATCTCCCAAGAGTCCCTCTCCGAGTAAGAATAGGACTCCTAAATATGGCAGTTACCCATATTTAGGTCCAACACAATGTCCTTAAAAGGTATAAGTAGAATCCCTTTCCAATACTACCTTTGCAGTTGCCTTACTAGAATACGATTAGGGTTAGAACCCTTAACCACGCAAACCCCTTATCACTCCCAACTCTGCGCATGGGCTGTCCAACTGCACAGGCCCAACCCAACAGACGTCATAAACACCAGTCCGGGCTTCGACCCAAAGGACGCGAAGGCCCGACCCCGACCTTTCTGATCACAACCAGATTTTGGCCTAATGGGCTCGGATATCCGAACCCGAACATCCTCGACATCCTGTATGCCTTCGGCCATATAGGCCCAACCTCATCAGTTCCAGTCCAGGCCTACAGCTAACATAATGGTCGGTAAAACACTCCCGAACATTGCCCCCCAGTCTGTTGTTATAAGATATTTATGATCTGAGACTTGAAAGGACACAAATTTAAATAGTCACGCCTAGTAATGATGAGCTGTCTTGGGAACCCAAGCGGTTTTTTCTCGTTTCTCGAGCTGATTCGCATTTCCCTAGGGCTGGACCCCACTTGCCATAAATAGCCGCCCATAAAAACCGTGTCAGTCACGCTATATAAATCCCTATCCATCCATCACTGTCACTTTTTCGAGCCTTTAACCATTTCAAACTCCTTCCTCAAATTTTCTGGCAAGGACGATTTCCGACGAGAGCTTTACTTCATCAGATTCCTCAGATCCTGCCTCTTTTCTCCATTTATCACATTTCGAAACTCACATTTGTTCATCGTGCTAGCCAAATGGCAGATTCTAGCATTCCTCCTCCCGTGATGATCACTCTAACCGGCACCGCTACCCTGGCCTTCGGCTATCTTGTTCCAGTCGAGTTACCGGCAGCCTCCACTGATCTTCCTACCGAGAGTGTGGAATCCACAATCTGACGCCTTTATGCATCAAAAAACGAATATGTCGTTGTCAACACCAAATCATCCATCACTCCGTACCAATTATCCGATATTCGATCCATGTTCAATATCCCCAAAGAGTACAAGCTTCGGGTATCAGAGCCGAATGAGAGGATGTTCTGGAGTCCCGAAGGCTGTTGGATGGTCGTTCATCTCTATGCTTTGAGGTATGGGGTTCGTTTCCCCCTTCATGAGTTCATCTCTTCATTTCTTTGTTTCATTGGGATCGGGTTCGCTCAGCTAGCGCCAAACTCCTATATCCAGCTTGTCAGTTTCATCGCCCTATGCCAAGAGGCTGGTATCACTCTAGGGCTGGACTTCTTCTTCGTCCTCTTTTCTGTTGGTCGATCGAAGGAGCCTGGTCTCCGACACCTGAACTGGGTAGCTGGCTGACCTACCTTTACGAAGACCCCCTCTACCAATAAGGGTTGGCACTCCCAATTGTTTTTCATGAAGGGAACCGACCTTAAACTCCTACCGAACTGGGCTGGCTTCGAGGATCCTGTTGTGAAGATTACCAAATTTCCAAATGATCGAGCCGACGCCTTCAAAAAGTTTTACTCTCTTTTGAAGAAGACCAGCTAGGGTTTGGATGTAGTGTCCAAGGTAGCTTGGCTCTACAAACATGGCTGTAAGTTACAACCCCCGAACCTTTTTATCTTTCCTTCTGGTCATATTTGTGAATTTCCTATTTACTCTTCCTCCTCCTTACAGTGACTTTCTTCAAGCCCGATGGGGCTGATGCCTCTTTGACGCCTCTGTCGGTTGCTGTCGAGCCCATTTGTCCTCTTGCAGTGGATGATTCTCCCGAAGATGAGGCCATTCCCCTCACTGAACTTTCCGTCGGTTCTTCATCAGGTCCTCTTCTTACATCCTCCAAAGTTGAACCCTCCACGAAAAATGTGCTAAATATGAAACGGGCTGACCAGATGGCCTTGCTGAAGAAATCAAAGAAACCTTCTATCCGAGCCCCCTTCAAGGCCGCTTCTTCAGCCCAGCCGAAATCGGCACTCCCACCCCCTATAATAGTGATGGTGGTCGAGGATTCGGAGGGCGCCGAGGATCGGCCTCTTAAACCTCCACTTAAGAAACCTCGTCTAATTGAAGGTCCTGAACCGGTTGTTGCGGTTGTTGACCCGATCCCGGAGTCAACACCTACCTCCAAAGCCAGCTCGTCTCAAGGGACGTCGACTACCTGTTGGCCAAAGAGTCCCTCCGAAGTGTTCCCTTTCAACCTGTTCGAGCACTTCAAGCTCCCTGGTGACGACAAACGGTTCAAGGGGTATTCGTCCGAGGAGTATCTTGTATCCTATATCAGAGCTCAGTGTCAGGTAATCCCGATCAGCTTAAATTTTTTCCTTTATCGTTATGTTGTGTTTTGCATGACTGATGTGCCTTTTGTATTTAGGCCAATGCCATCCTTGCTCGAGCTATCCCACCTCTGGCCCGATCTATGAAGAAAGAGGTGCAACTAAAAACGGATGTGATGCTTCTCAAAGCTGAGTTGCGGGGTCGAGATTCGGAGCTGAAGAGGGAGAGGGACCTTCACGCCGATACTTATAACAAGGTGACCAAGGCTGATCGTCGAATCGCTGAACTTGAAGAACAACATTCTCTACTTCATCAAGAGTTCGTTGGTTTAGATGGTCATGCCAGGAAGCTTGTGCAGGACAAAGAACTTCTGGCAGAGGAGAACAAGGGCTTGCTAGAGAATCTTCACGCCATTGAGGAGAAATTCACTAGAATACACGATCAACTGAGGACACTGATCCAAGTGAACAGTACCTTGAGGGACGAACATGCCGTCATCAAACAGATAGCCATTAAGGAGTATAAAGAATCGCCTGCCTTGACCGATAAGATTATGACCCAGTTTGCAAAAGGGGTTGAAGCTTATCGGGAGAAGGCTCGGGCAAAGCTGATTGCCGCTGGGCAGGATGCCTCTATCCTTGACTCCTCCGATAAAGAATCTGAAGCTGAAGCTGATGGTTCATCTTAGTAGATTGTTTTAATATATGTAAATATTTCATTTCTTAGTTTTGTAACTTGCTCGATCAGTTATGCTAGCGATATGTGTATCCGAATCATGTCTGATTTGAAATTTTAAAACATTCGAATATGAATGAAATATTGTGAATTTCTTAGTCGTTATCTCGATTAGTTATGCTTGTAACTTTTACCGATCAGTTGGGTCACCTCTGACTTTCTGATCAGTTTATGTCCGAAGCTTATCTGATCGGATTTGTAACTTTGTCAATCAGTTATACTTGTGACTTTTACCGACCAGTTACGTCATTTCTGACTTTTTGATCAGTTTATGCCCGAAGCTTATCTGATCGGATTTATAACTTTGTCGATCAGTTATACTTGTGACTTTTACCGATCAGTTAGGTCATTTCCGACTTTCTGATCAGTTTATGCCCGAAGCTTATCTGATCGGATTTGTAAGAGCTTTATGAATTTAAATGATGTATAAAATTTTCTAGAAGAGAAACTTTCATTTATTTCATTGATAAATTGCATAAGTTACATAAGTAAAGGAAAGAATAGCATAGCTTTTACTGATAATATTTTCTAAGTCTTTCGGCATGCCATGTATTCTTTACCTCGGAGCCATCCATAGCTCGAAGCTGGTAAGTCCCGAGCTTCGGTACCTCCACTACTTCGTAAGGCCCCTCCCAGTTAGGAATTAGCTTGCCGGTGTTCTGGGGGATCGATGCCTCTGATTCTCGAAGCACCAAATCTCCAGCCTCGAACCTTCTTTGCTTGACTTTTTGATTGTAGTGTCGGGTAGTATGCTTCTAATAAATGGTTAGTCGCATCAGTGCCGACTCCCGAACTTCTTCTAAAAGATCTAAGTTGAGGCGGAGGCCATCCTCGTTGTACAAATCCTTATACTGACTGACCCAAAGTGTAGGGGATCCGATCTCAACAGGTATGAGTGCATCGGTTTCGAAGGCTAATCTGAACGGTGAGTCTCCCATTGTTGTTCCTAGTGTAGCTTGATAAGCCCACAAAACACTAAGTAACTCCTCTGGCCAGCGACCCTTTAACTCGTCCAACCTCCTTTTGATGCCATTAAGAAGGGTTCGGTTGGTGACTTCTACCTGCCCGTTCGACTGAGGGTGTGCCACCAAAGTTTTTCTATGTGGAATCCCCAATTCTTTCAGGAAACTTTCAAACTTTGATCCAACAAACTGTCGGCCATTTTCTGAGACTAAGGCCATCGGGATGCCGAACCGATATACGACCCCTTTTTTGAAGAATTTCAGGCATTCTTGTTCGGTGATTTTTTTGTAGAGGTTTGGCTTCGACCCATTTGGTCATGTAGTCGATGGCCACGATCATAAAACTCACTTTCCCCCTGGCCTTCGGTAGAGACCCCAAGATATCGATTCCCCATATGGAAAAAGGAATCGGCGATAAGACCGAATACAGCTCCTCGGGAGGTTGGTGTGGAATGGCACTGTTCAGCTGGCACTTGGGAATTTTTTTGACAAAGTCCTTCACTTCTTAATAAATGGTTGGCCAGTAATATCCCTGCCTCAAGATCTTGTGTGCCAGCGACTTCGCTCCCATGTGATCCCCACAAATCTCTTCGTGTACCTCTCGAAGTGTATAGGTTGCTTCTGACGGTGTCAAGCACTTGAGCAGTGGAGAGCTGAAAGCTTGTCGATATAGGTCCCCATCAATTAGGATGGAGTTTGAGCTCTGGTGCATGATCTTTCTTGCTAGGATGCGGTCTGAAGGTATAGCTCCGTCGGCCACGTAAGAGATGTATGGTGTAAGCCAGCAGTCGAGTCAATCCATGCATAGTACCTCCACCTTCGGAATACTAGGTTGTTCCAATATTTCTAGATATACCGACCCGCTGAAGGAACTGGCTTCGGTGGTTGCCAATCGAGCCAAGGTGTCTGCCATTGTATTGTCGGATCGATCCACACCCTGACAACTGACTGAAGTGAAGTATGTCAGCTTATCCTTCACCTCGGCTAAGTATCTCGTCATTCTTTACCCCCGAACCTCATACTCCCCCGATATCTATTTGACAACTAACTGGGAGTCACTATAGATGACTAAATTTTGCACTTCCAGGCTTCGGGCCAACTTTAGCCTACTAGAATGGCCTCATACTCTGCTTCGTTGTTGGTCGCTTTAAATTGGAACCGAATTACATGTTGGACCTTGAACCCTTCGAGACTTTTTAGTATGACCCCTGCACCGCTGACGTACGAGGTTGATGAGCCATCAACATAAAGCATCCACGAAGTTCTCATATGTTGTGTTTTAGTGACCGACCCCACATCCGGTTCTGTGAACGAACATTCCACGACGAAATCGGTCAGTGCATGTCCTTTGATCGTTGCTTGGGGTAGATATTCCAATGCAAACTGTGTTAACTCCATTGCCCAGTGTAGTACCTTTTTTAGCGGCTGATCTGTGTATATCACCACCAACGGACCCTAGAAATAATGTCGTAGTTTTCTACTTGCAATGATTAAGGCGTAGGCAAATTTTTCCAGGTTCAGGTATCGGGTTTCTGCATCTCATAGTACATGGCTGACGTAGTATACCGGGAACTGATTTCCCCCTTTATCCCGAACTAGTGCCGCCCCCACTGCCATCGGGCTTGATGCCAGATACAGATACCAAGGTTCCGAAGGGATCGGCTTCATCAGCAATGGTGCCGAAGATAAATATTTTTTGATCTCTTGGAACGCATCTTCGCACTCCGAAGTCCATTAAAAGCTTTTCTCATTCTTGGGCCTTTTCATGGTGTCAAAAAATGGTAGGCATCTCTCTGCTGATTTGGAGACAAACCTTCGGAGGGCCGCGATTCGACCTGTCAGTCTCTGCACATCCTTATACGACTTCGGAGATTTCATATCTAGGACCGCCTTAATCTTCTCTAGATTCTCTTCAATTCCCCTTTTGCTGACCAAATATCCTAGAAATCTTCCCGATCCTAAGCCAAATGTGCACTTGGTCGAGTTCAACCTCGCCACGCCTCTCGATCGCTTTCGAAGCAGTTTTCCAGATCCTCAAGGTGGTCGTGGACCGACATGCTTTTGATGATCATGCCACCCACGTAGACTTCCATGCTTCTCCCTAGCTGCTTCGTTAATAAGAAGTTCATCATTCGCTGATAAGTTACCCCCGCATTCAGCAGCCCGAAGGTCATCTTCTGATATGCATATATCGCCTGATGCGTGATGAAACTGGTCTTTGGGATGTCTTCCTTACTCATTGAAATCTGATGGTACCCTGAAAAGGCGTCCATAAAACTCAGCATGTCGTACACCGAAGTGGCGTCGATCAACTGATCTATGTTGGGCAGAAGATAGAAGTCTTTCGGACACGCCCTATTTAAATCTGTGTAGTCGATGCATAACCTCCACTTCCCATTCTGCTTTTGGACCAAGACTACATTGGCCAGCCACTCCGGGTAATCAATTTCAAAGATGAATTCAGCCTCCAGTAGTTTGGCAATCTCTACATCGATGATCTTCTGTCTCTCTGGGGCGAAAACTCTTCGTTTCTGTATAACAGGTTTTTTGTTTGGGTCTACATGTAACCTGTGTAGGGCCACCGACTCGCTTACCCCCGTCATATCACTAGGCTCCTATGTAAAGATATCGGCATAGACCCAGAGTAAATCTATCAACCCCGTCTGAAATGGTTCTGCCAATCCCGACCCAATCTTGATCATTTTCTCTTTATTCCATGTCACCAGTTCTATATCCTCAGTTTCTTCGACAGGCAGAGCAAGCGGTTCTATACTACTCTCAGTTAATGGCTCTATTTTGATAGCCATTGTCTATTTCTGCTTACTAACTCCGACCCCTGAGGAGATCAAACTATTCTGATAACACCTTCGGGCGATGTCTAAGTCAGCTTTTACCTCCCCAATCCCGTTCGGTGTCAGAAATTTGATTTTGAAATGGGGTATAGAAGTCACAGCCTGCAGTGCTACCAAGGTCGGTCTCCCGAGGATCGCATTGCGTTGTATGCCAAATCTACTTGGACGACAAAAAACCTAACCATTATCTCTACCTGATTGGGTGTCGTGCCGAACTTGACTAGCAGTTCGATGGTACTAGACACATACACTAGATCTCCACTGAACCCGTACAAAGGTCCTTCGCCGCCAAAATCCATCTTCTTTCCTTGTAGGTCCATCCTCTGGTAGGTGTGAGTGTACAAGATATCGACCGACGATCCGTTGTCTATCATCATCCACTTCATATCCACTGTCCTGACCTGTGCGGTTATCACCAGCGTGCCGTCATGTGGCTCGATGAGGTCTGTAGGATAATCCTCATCCGAAAAGGAAATGGATGTTCCAGGGTATGCCCGATCCTTTCTTGTAGTAGACCCCGTAACTGGTAACACCGCCTCAAGATGCCCACTCTTTTTCTTTCCAGTTACCCATCCAACTGAACCGCTTGATATCACATCAATTACGCCTCAGGCTGGCAGATTTTGTGGAGGCTGGGTGTCCCGATCCTGGTCTCTACTTTCCTCTCTCGGTACCACTCCATTATCCCGACCGGCTACATACTGAACTAATTGACCGTTTTGAACGTTCTTCTCTATCATGTCCATCAAATTGTTACATGCCTCTATCGAATGCCCGGTGCTCTAGTGATACTCACAAAACTTGTCTCGACCTCTCCTCCCTGGTTTGGTTCGCTTCGAGCATGGTTCAAAGAAGGATTTATTTTTTATCTCTTCCAAGATCTTCGCCCTATCCGTAGTGAGGGGGGTGTAAACTTTGCTGACACTACGATTAGGCAATGGAGGTCAGCTGCTTCCTGATCCTCCTCCATTGTAAGTTTTCTTACCCGGGTTATCCGACCTCCACTAGTTGTTATCCAAGCGCTTATAATGTTGTTTGTCCCGATCCTTAGACTTCTCGTAGGACTGGGAGTGTGGTTTGAAATTACCCATGGCTTCTTCTATTGCAATAAACCCTTCGGCCCGATGGAAGGCTTCGGTCAAATCTGCAGGAGGGTTGATCACCAAGTCTTTCATCAATTTTTTTGACTTCCGGATATCTAGACCCGTTGTGAAGAATCCCAGGGCTTGTGGGGAGTTCAACTCTGCTACCGACCCCACAGCCTCCCAAAATCTTTTTATATACTGACCTAGGGTCTCATCCGACTTCTGTCGAACCTGCATGAGGGAAGCCATGATCTTTCCTCGTCTCTTATTGCTTCCAAACTGAGCATGGAACTTTTCTCGAAGATCGTTCCACCACCTGATCGATCCTGCAACCAAAGTCCTCATCCACTCCCGGGCACTCTTTTTCAATGTCGTGGCAAACATATGACATTTAGCAGCGTCCGAGTGTCCATAGTAAGACATCAGACGGTCATATCCATCTGAGTAATCGTAAGGATCCCCTAACACGTCATACGTATCTATAGGGGGCATCATTTTCTTCAGATCGGCCGTGACTTGATTGATTTTCGATGAGAAGGGCTATCCTGGATAGCTCGAAGAGGTCCCCTTTCGGACTCTTGGCCGCCAACAACTTCTCTAATTCCGCAACCCTTCTCACAAGGGGATCGGCCTCTTCCTTACGGGGGGACAAATGATGTCTGTCCCACTCGTATTCGAAGGACGCGATCCTCCTCTTTTGCTCCGATCTACCTGGGTGCCCAGATCTTCCGTCCGCAGACCGACTCCTCCTACGGCTTTTGCCTTCTTGGGAGCGACTCCGGGCTCGGCTCCTTTCCTTTCTAGTCGTATCCCGTCGGGGTGATCGGGATCGGCTATGATGTCTATGCATCTTCAAGCAGGCTTCATGTTCTTCAGCCACTTTGGCCATCTGTGCTTCGAGTTCCTCCTGTTGTAGCCGTAGTGCCAACATGGCATCTTTGTTCTGCTCCATCTTCCTTTTCAGGATGAACTCCCGCTGGTCTCGGCTATCTTCTCTTCCTTTTTGCCTTACGAGGGCCCGAGAATGGTTTTTACCGGCCTGACTCGCATGATTAGGCGTGTGTTGGCTATCGTGGAAGAGTTTTCGCCTAAGGGAAGGGGCCGGCACCTCCTGAACGTTCGGAATTCTGGACCACCAACGGTCTTTCACCGACCCCCTCACCTGGGTGGTCTGGTGTGACTGGTGAGTTTTTGCCTTTTCCTAGGCAGAGACACCATTCTTCTGACTCGCCATAGCCTGCTACCGAAAAAGAGTATGTGATTGAAAAAAGCACTAATGCCCTCTTTCTAGCGCCAATGTTAACGCCAAGTTTTGTCTGCGCGTCCAATCACAGAATCCACGCGCTGAAACCTGCACAATAACAGATCACACAGAACCTTGACAGCTTATGCCGCCAGGGGATAGCTCCGGTGTGAGAATAAGTACAGGCCATTCACAAGGTTTAACAATGGAGGCTTAAATGTTTAGTGCTCAAAGATGTATTACCTGTTAATTATAATTAAGCCTTGTATTTATAGCCATTCTCATCTCCCAATAGTCCCTCTCCGAGTCGGAATAGGACTCCTAAATATGGCAGTTACCCATATTTGGGTCTAACACAATCTCCTTAAAAGGTATAAGTAGAATCCCTTTCCAATACTACCTTTGGAGTTGCCTTACGAGAATACGATTAGGGTTAGAACCCTTAACCACACAAACCCCTTATCACTCCCAACTCTGCGCATGGGCTGCCCAACTGCACAGGCCCAACCCAACAGACGTCATAAACACCAGTCCGGGCTTCGACCCAAATGACGCGAAGGCTCGACCCCTACCTCTTTGATCACAACCGAATTCTGGCCTAATGGGCTCGGATATCCAAACCCGAACATCCTCGACATCCTGTATGCCTTCAGCCATATAGGCCCAACCTCATTAGTTCCAGCCCAGGCCTACAGCTAACATAATGGTCGGTAAAACACTCCCTAACAATATACAAAAAGGGTTTACAATACAACATAATATTAATAATGTTCATTATACTAATTTATAACTATGCCTTTTCTTTTGTTCTTCT
Organism: Panax ginseng; assembly: GCA_020205605.1. Classification (NCBI taxonomy): domain Eukaryota; kingdom Viridiplantae; phylum Streptophyta; class Magnoliopsida; order Apiales; family Araliaceae; genus Panax; species Panax ginseng. The sequence goes on from CM035145.1 coordinate 85,496,688, forward strand.
TCACAGCACCTTCTGTAACTTTGTCCCTAGTTGAAAAGTTTTATTTAGCAAGGGTGAGCAACAAGTTTTCTCCGCAAGTTAAGACATACAATAAATGTATACGAATCGATAAGAACAGACTATCTATTTTGATAGAATGAAACCAAAGTTCAGGGAACTTTGGAATAGTTGAACAAAGATTTAATAATTAACAAGTCTTCTCACAATCTATTTAACACAGTAATTTGATAATGAAAGAGTATAACGCTTTCAAAGTTTTTACGATATTCTATTGAATAATCAAGAATCAATTCTACACAATAACAAAGTGGAATGTTTTCCAGATTTATGCTGAGTGATCCATTGGATCTTGAACTTCTCTTCTCGAGTATATATCAAAGTTTTACTGTGACATATACACAGGTGTATCAGATAACCATAAAGATTAAATCATACCCCTCTCGTAAGTACTTAGAGCCGCCAACTCCTTGTACCTATATTATGCATAATACTTAGGTCACAAGTAATAGTCGAATATCGACTTAAAAAATGTTCCCTTTATATAAAAGGTTGTTATTCTCGATCTCGTAATCAAGATTTGATTTAACAACTAAATTCAATGATTTTAATTTCTATTTACTTATCGATCTAGCCAAAAATAATTGGCATCGATCTATCAATAACAATTGAATTCTCTTCTCGAATTTATCAAGTTCTAACAAATGTTCTGCTCAGCTGAATAATTAGCTAAGACATTTCTCAACATAATTTGACAATAAATGAATTATCATGCATCATCAATTACATCTTCTACGAATATGAATATCCAACAACGGTTATTCTACAAATGTATATTCTCTGAATCAGTAATTTAATTTGAATTATTAAACATGCACTAACTGCGAATAATCAACAATAAATCCCTGGACGTGGTATAATTAGCAATAATTAACCACTATAATAATTAAATGAATATAACTCAAGGTTGAGTTAGGAAACTTGTCTCTTCCGCTGTTTACAGCTACACAATATATTTATCTGCATTTGAAAGACCTATAACTAATAATATCGGTCTCACAATTAGCACAATTTTTTATAACACATAACACTGTAATCTACAGTTAAACTTCTCCGAGGCACATTACCACATAGCCACATCAGTGTTTATAACCTATTTAAACACTTATCCAATCTAACTATTTCGGTCTGGTTGGACTTCGGTTCATTCTCGGTGTTCTAATCACCCTATCCGATAATTAACACATTGATTGTCAATTAAACTTGGTCTCTAAGCTTCAATATTATTTTAGATAAGTCAAATATCGTTTATAATATTTTTCGAAAGCTTTTAATAATTTATAAACAATTATTATAATTTATAATAATTTTTCAAACACTTAAATCATTTTTAAATGATTTAATTATCAAATAATCTTATTATCAATAATATTTAATAATATAAAAATATTAATGTTATACTAGTCAAAATATTAAAGTTATTGTTAATAACTTAAAATATTTTTAAATCATTAATATTCTACTTAAATGATTTTAAACTAATTAAAATCGCTTTTAAATAATCACCATTAATATTTAAATATTAATGAAATTATCATCCAAATACTAAAAGTCATTAGTTATAACTTAGAATATTTTTAAATCATTTTTTATTTTTTAAATAATTTTAAATCAATAAAACCATTTTAATTCATTTATTTAATATAATAATTAAATAAATCTAATATCATTAACATTAATTTATTAATGAGAATTCTCCAAAATATAGAAAATTATATTTTATAATTTCAAATATTTTCTAACACTTTATTCTTATTTAAAATAATTTTTAAATCCATAAAATCATTTTTATCTTATTTATTTATTTTAATAATTAAATAAATCTAATATCATTAATATTAATTTATTAATGAAAATTCTCCAAAAATACTAAAATAATATTTTATAATCTCAAATATTTTAAATACATTATTCTTATTTAAAATGATTTTTCATATTATTACATCATTTTTCTCTAATTTATTTAATATACTAATTAAAAAAATAAATACCTTTAATATTTAAATAATTATAAATATTAAAGAAAAATATTCCAGTTGGTAAAAAAATATTTTTCATAATTTAAAATAATTTTTAAAACTATTTTTAATAATTTTTATAATTTATTTCTATTTTTAAATAATTTCTGGAATATTTAGAAAATAAATTAAATAGAAACCGTCGCTATAGGCCTTTAGCGACACTTGTTTGTTGTCTTAGGTGTTCTTGGCTCAAGAACACTGACAAAGTTAATATTCAAGGTTGCTCGTTTGAGCACTTGTTATTCTTAATCCAAACATGATTTAGGCTAACTTAGACACTGATCGTGTAGTGGAAATGTAACTCTACAATATCCAATCAAAATCATAGTCATACAATAAACAAACAACTAGATCTAGTCTCTTAAAGTACCTGTTAGACAGTTTCTGGGTTTTCCAGAAACCAAGACAGTCTGAGTGGTCACTTTCAAGCTCCATTTAATCTAGGTTCCCGTTATGATTCAAGTAGTTTAATGGTTCAAATCTATAGTATACATGACAAGGAACATTACAATAACCACAAATCAGTTTAACATCAACATATCCACAAGATAGGACCCGGTCAAACCTTGTCAGAGGGCTGTTCATCCGATTTTCTGGAAATTCCAGAAAACTGCTAACATGGTCGAGTAGGCTACTTTGACCACTTACTACAATCGATCTATGGCGTGTTTAAGAGTTATAAGGCCAGGGATCTAGAGTCCACACAACAAGCTACAATCTGAAAACAACATATCATCAAAACATTAACACAACTGACAGATCAAGGGGCTTAAAGAGGTTGTCAGACATTGTTTAATACTTTCAGGTTACCTGAATTTTACTTTCGGCCAAGCCCTGGGCCAACGGGTTTTTGCCAATTAATAACTCCCCGATCTAGAAATCCAATGGCTGTACTACCACTTCCAGATTAAAGACAACATATCGGGCTACAAATCCAAAACTTAAAACAACAAAAATCTTAAACGAGCAATGATCTGTGGCCACTGACATTGCTCGTCAGACCACAAAAAAATGCTCAAGAACATTTTTTGAAAACTTCATTTTTAAAGCACTTAGATGCTATGGATCTATGGTATATCACCATAGATCATCATAAAACATCCCTTAGCAAGAATCTAAACACAAAAACACAAAGTTTTCTAAGCATACAAGATCAAATTAGATTTTAGGGTTTATACCTTCTTGTTCCAATTCTTGATCTATGCTCTCCAATCTATTTTTGGATGTTCTAGTAACTGATTATATGACTGAGGGACTTGATAAATTCGGAGGTCTTGAGTGAGAGAGAGTTGGTGAGAGCTTATGTGACAAATAACAACTTTTGTGACTTTTCTCTCTCTCTTATAACTTATATATATTGCTTGATATGTTGCTAGATCTGCAAAATTCAGCTGGTGGCTGAGATTATACACTCACCAAGTCAATGTAGTGGTTCACCAACTAAAGGTGTTGGTGAATTTTGCAAGTTACCATTTAAATAAATGAAAAGGGCATTTTGGTCATTTGTATTTTATTTTTAATGACATACTTGGAATTTGTCACATCCATAGGGTTTAACCCTAAGGTCCTAACCCTTAGGTTTTACATTATTAGTTGGCAAAAGCACCTTTTGGCCACTGTGGTTATAGTGATTTAACGAATTAGCCACTGTGTTTTTAAAATATTCAATAAGCCCACTGAACTTTTTAAAAATGTTCAATAAGCCCATTATGTCCAATTTCTTGGAATGACGTTAACAAATTACACACGTGGCATTGAAAAAAAAACAAAAAAAATTTATTTTCTGATGTGGCAGCATAAAAAAATAAAATAAACTAACACCATTGATTATGTGGCATGTACAATACGTGTTGACTTTATATTTAATTGTATAAGACCAAAATTTTTTTTGAAATTTTTAGACAAAAAAGAAATAATGCAAATTATAAACATAAATAAATTAATATTTATAAACATAAAGAAATAATGAAATTTTCTTTCTTTTCTTTACCCAAATATTTATAATATGTATAATATTAATAAAAATTAATAATATAATATATATATAATATGTATGTCTTATTTTAAAAATAAAATAAAAAATACTTTTTTGTTTTAAAATACTTATAAAATAAAAATATTTTTATATTTTATTTTCTTTCTTTTTTTTACCTAAATATTTATAATATTAATAAAAATTAATAATATAATATATATAATATGTATGTCTTATTTTAAAAATAAAAATAAAATACTTTTGTTTTAAAATACTTATAAAATAAAAAAAAATTTATATTTTATTTTCAAAATTAACTATTACAAAATCTTAATATTACAAAATTAACTATTACAAAATCTTTTCTCCTCTTCCTCCCCAACCTTCTCGCTCTTCCTCCCCAACCTTCTTGTCATTCTTCATTAAAAATTACCCCATCGCCATCGTGATATTATGTGAATAATGATGCGGAAGAGGAGCCACGTGTGCAATGCCATAAAATCCGACGGCCGAACAACATCCGTCCATTCACCTACCCAAAGCCATAAAATCTGGTCAGATCCCGGCCAAAACAACCTAGAATTTTTGAATATGAGAGGATTCACGATCGTAGCGACGACGATGGCGATTAAACGATTGGATTTGTTGAGATTAAAGGTTGTTACGGTCTCCGGCCGATGAGACTCTGTTATCGAACAAGATGGAGACGAACATGAGAAATAAAAAGGGAAAGGGGAAAATCTGTTCTCCCACATCCGCCACTTTGAAGTATACATATACCATCAATGGTGATTACAAAAAAGACAAAAAGTGCAGTCAATTTTTCAATAATACAAATACAAGAACATAGGGTTGGATCTAAGGATATTGTAGTGTTTTTCCAAAATTAAAAAAGAATAGATTAAGGTTCAAACGCACAAATAAGGAGAAATTCATGTCAAATCGACGGAAATTTCATACTCAGTGGTTCAAATCTGACTTACTCCCCACGACAAAGCCAGAGATCTAACCATGAAGTACAGAGAACTGGGGGAATTAGGTTTTATTTAAATTAAAATTAATGATTGTATAATTAATTTTAATTTTTATGTCATTTGTTTAACTAATTTTTGCTAATTGTATCAAATTTTCTATTTTATGTTAATTATGAACTTACTTTTTTATATCATTAAAATATATATTAGTATTAATTTTAAAATAAAAATAATTATTAAAAAAGAAAGAAAAGAGATAAGGAAAAGAATACAAATAAAGAAACCTGAATTAAACTATTTATTTTAATGTTATTATTATTTTAATTATTTTTTGTCACGTAATTAATGATTTTTAATTTTTAATTTTGTAAAAATTAATATAATGTTATATTAGATCTCATTGATACAAATTTTTTTTGATAAAGAGGGTTAAATGAGATGAATAAAATTAATTTTATTATTATTTTAATAAATATTATAAATATTTAGGTAAGGAAAAAGAAAGAAAAATTCATTATTTCTTTATGTTTATAAATATTAATTTATTTATGTTTGTAATTTGTATTATTTCTTTTTTGTCTAAAAAATTAAAAAAAAAATTGGTCTTATACAATTAAATATAAAGTCAACATGTATTGTACATGCCACATAATCAATGGTGTTATTTTATTTTATTTTTTTATGCTGCCACATCAGAAAATAAATTTTTTTTGTTTTTTTTCAATGCCACGTGTGCAATTTGTTAACGTCAGCCCAAGAAATTAGACGGAATAGGCTTATTGAACATTTCTAAAAAGTTCAGTGGGCTAATTGAATATTTTAAAAACACAGTGGCTAATTCGTTAAATTATTATAACCACAGTGGCCAAAAGGTGCTTTTTGCCATTATTAGTTTATACAATTTCCAAATTAGGGTTTTAATTAGAAAAATAAAATTTCTAAATTACAATTAGGGTTAGAAAAATAGAAATTAAGATAACTAAAATATAATTAAGGTTTTCTAATCATATTAAAGTTTAATAAACACATTAGGCTTGCCCATTAGGATTAGGGTTTCCTAATTAGGGTTTAGGATTCCCGAATTTAAAATTAGGGTTTCCTGGCTTTCGATTAGGGTTTCTAACAGTACGTTAGGTTTTCTAATCCTGAGATTAGGGTTTTTAATCTCTTATTAGGGTTTGTAAATTTTAAACCTTATCCGATCAATCATTGATCAAAATCTCTATACAGTACAAACACGTACTTATCAAAATAATTATTTGAATTATATTTTCTATCGAATATCTATCTAGACTTAGGGTTAGGGTTTCTAATCTTGTTAAGCACAACTTTACTCTAATTTTATTAGTCAATACACAAATTTATCTTCTCGAGACTCGTATCACAGAAACTTCTCACAAAATTAATAATCATTATTAATATTAATTAAAAACAATTATTCGTAAAATTTTGATTATTCGAAATCTCGGGTTCTCACATATGCTATCACTTTATTCCTCAAGACTTGCTCTTTACGATCGATGATCTATATAGGTTCTTCTACATAAGAAAGATCTTCTTCGATTTGGATTGATTCATAATTTATAACGTGTTTATAATCAGGTTTGTATGGTCATAATACGTACACATGAAACGCATTATGAATATGGTTCAACTCAGGAAGTAGTGCTATTTCATAAGCAACTTCACTAATCCTCCCCAAAATTTCAAAAGGTCAAATGAATCTCGGACTTAGTTTTCCTTTCTTTCCAAAACGTATCTTGCCCTTCCAAGGAGATACTTTTAAGAATACGTGGCTTCCTACGCTAAAATTTTGTTGTTAACGTTGTGAATCAACGTATTTCCTTTGTCGATCTTGAGATGCTTGTAATCGTTCACGTATACTGATGATTTCAGTAGTTTGTTGAATTATTTCAGGTCTTGGCATTTATCTTTCCCCGACCTCATCCCAACACAAAGGTGTTCTACATTTTCTCCCATGCATATAAGGCTTCATAGGGTGGCATACCTATGCTAGTATGACAACTATTATTATAGGCAAATTCTACCAATGGTAGTTGTTAGTTCCCAGTAGGCACACAATAGATCTAGAAGGGGGGGTTGAATAGATACTTTTTATATCAAATATTTTTCTCGTTTATTTTGTATTGCTAATGAATTAACATATAACAAACATAAGAATCTTTTCAAGCACAGCGGAATAAGTAAAAGATCCCCTTCATTGATTTATTTATAATCATACATACATTGTTCATAGAGTTAGTTCAATTATAAGCAGTTAAGACATACATAACAGTTATAGTAGTTAAGTACATAATGTAAATGACATAAAGTAAAAGACACAAGGGATTTTAAGTGGTTCAAAGACTCAAGCTCCTAATCCACTCTTCTGCTTTCAACTAGCAGGATTTCCACTAAGGAAGGGCAACACCCTGAATAACTAAGATTCTTTCAAGGGAAACAGCCTTGGGACTTCAGTTCACTAAGAACTCTTCAAGGCCAGCAGCCTTGGAACTTCTCTAGTTTCCTAGGAACTCTTCAAGCCTAGCAGACTTGGAACTTCATTTAGTCACTACGCACAAGGACCCCTCAGGCCCTGGCTTCTTGTTGTTGTTGTCGTTATTATTGTTGGTGCTGAGCTTCTAAGATGTCTTTAAGCTTGAACATCTTTTGTACTTAGCAGCTTGGTGTGGTCCTCTTTGCATTCTGCTTCGAGTCTGGACCACATCTTCTTTGGTGCAGTTGATCTTCATTCTGTTCTGCTCATCTTCATATGATGTCAGCTGTGCACCATCACCATTCCCTGAACCCTTCTTGACTGGTTGGCAGACATGGTTCTGCACTTGTTCTGTTTCAGTTTTAGGTTCATGGTGATTCGTAGAGTGGCTTTCTGAATCTTCTTGATGCACAACCAATCTTCTGAATGCTATCTTCTTGTCCTTCTCAGCTCTCATCTTAGCTGTCATCTTCAGTGGCATTCTCATCTTTGTTGAGTGAAGCTTTAGTCTTTTCAAGTCCTTCTTCAAAGCTGCTTTATTTCCACCATCGTAGTCTAACTGTCACTAAGACTTTTTCTGTAAAGTTCAGGTGGAACTCGTAGAGTCAACATTAGCATTCCAACAACTCAACGATTCTGCAACATTGCAATCATCAGCAACTCTTGATCTTTGAAGCTCTGTTGATTTATACTCCTTCCCAATCTTCCCGTTGGAAAGTAGCCGTTGAAAGCTTTTTGAATTGCTTCATATATCTCGAGTTATTTGGTGCAGACTGCAGATGTGACATGACATGACTTTCTAACACTGCAGTCTACTGTTTCACCTACCCTGTCAGAGATGTCACTTTGATGTCTTGGGCAGGTAGTCGAATTTATTTCCTCCTTCTGATTTCTCGATCAGAGGTTGTCCTTTTGCATCGATTCTCTCAATAAGCAATGTTCGAATATCAATCTTCAGATTGAACCGTTACCATAGCTTCAACCTTTAGACGACCAAACTCTACGATTCTGATGCATACTTTCTAGGACCTGATCGTAGTGTCTTGTTGAATATTGCTCATTGACAGTTAGAGACAACACTACGATCTTGAAGAGTGTTTATTTGATCTTCAATGTAGAACACCTCTTCCTTCTCTTGTGCAGTGTTTCAACACTTCTATTTTCCTTGACAGCTCTCAAATATTGATGGCTTGACTCCTCGTTCTGGCCCCTTCTCGAATAGCAAGACACTTCAGATTTGTGGCATGTCCATCTCGCTTTCTCCTTGTGATCTCCCATTCATTTATCATCAATGGACTGACCCAATGCTTAATCACTTTAGCCTTGTTATTCAAAAGGCTGACCAATATCTTTGTGTACAATCCATCAGTTCCTTCTTTGTTTGGCAAACACTGCGATCCTGGATATCTCCAAGATCGTTGTTTTATATTCACTTGACAGCTACTGCACTTGCTGACTTTCCTTAGTCAGTTACTGAAGTCTTCTTCTGATTAACTTGTGGAAGACTTCATCTCGAATGGCTTCACAACTCAATCTGGATGTTGATTGGGTTGGTGATTAGATCTTCTGTTAGCTTACATGCCATTCGCTGAGTGCTCTCTAGTTTCCTTCAGGTGGGATGTATCTTTGCAGTATCAACTAGAGGTTTCATTCCTTTGGATATTCTGGGAGTGCTCATTTGTTGAGAATCATGCACTACTAGAAAATCAGCCTATAGCGACGGTCGCCGACCGTCGCTATAGGCCAAAAGACCGTCGCTAAAAGTTTTAGCGACGGTCGCCGACCATCGCCATAGAACCCGTCGATAAAGCTTATAATGCGGCGATCTTTTTGACCTATAAAGAATTGGCCACCCACCCTAGATATATAGGTCATGACAAAAAATCGTATTATTTGCTCTTTACTAACGATCATTGAGAGTTATTACTACTGGTCATGGCCGTAGCTATATAGATGTTCTATAGGGACGCCATCGACCGGCCAAATCGCTATAGGGATGTGTTTTATAAAACACTATAGCTACGGTCGATGACCGTCGCTATAGCCTTTTTATATTTAAAAAAAAATTAATAATGCACATTTATTCAACAAACACAAATATAATATAAAAAAATATAAAAAATATTATATACATCCTTTAAAATCATTCACACTACAACATTACAATATAAGAAGAGATATTTTACAACATTATAATCATTCACAATAAAGAGAAAGGCATATATATACAGAATAGCTTCCTGCAACACTTCCATCGCCAAAATCATTCACAATAGCTTCCTGCAGTAGTTCCATCGCCAAAATCGATTGGAAAAGCCTCCATTTAGTACTGCAGATAATAAATTTTAGATAATAAAAAAATTGCATCAAGATTCAAATAACAATAAAACTGAGAAATTGGGAAAATCCCATAAAAAGTGATATTCAAATCATATAACATGAATTCGAGAAAGGAAAAAAACATGTGCTTGATGTTAAAGAACTTGTTTTGAAAAGTATACTAGTTATGTTCGTGTCTCTTGGAACATCGACTAATAGTGCAGGACCTGTAAAAACATGCAAATAAAATCATCACTATATATTGTAAAAAAAAATGAATAAATTCGTGAATCGAAACCTTTTAACATAAGTAATTAATTCTCATTAGTATTTAAGAAGAAAGGAAACACCCATGTAGAAATTAATGAGGTAAACCAATATCTTTTGAAAAATAACTACCATAACTATCTGCAGTACTAAATTCAATTTATTATGTAACATAACTATCTCATGCAGATAAACCAAGCCTCCATATTTACCATTTAATACAGAGCAAGAAACTGTTAACTCGAATTTCAGAGAAGTTAAATGAAAGTGTTCCCTTTTTCTCACTTCTCTTTTCTTTCCTATTCTAGTTTTATAGGTAGATTGATGGAGAAGAGGGGGGAGAACATAAAAAATCAGGTATGTACCTTGTCATCCCTAATTTTCATGTCATTCATCTCATCGAGAAGCCCGGCATCAACACCAACACTATTTCCACTTTGGGTTCTTTTAATCCGCACAAAGGAATTACACTTCTTTGAAGCCATTAGGTGAACTCTTTGAAAGTAATGAAAAGGTGGGCCACTTTACAGATTCTGTCTCAACTGAAGAAACAAAATCACTGTCTTGCCTACAAACAGCATACATCGGTCAATTAAATCAACCAAAGTAGTAAAATAAACCAAACGGTGGAGGAGTTGATAATGATAAATAGTTAATGACACTTTGGTGTTAACAACATCAATAAACCATACGTAGGTATAGTTTACCATTTCTATACTCTAAATTACAAACAAGAAACACAAACCAGAATTTTATGCATAAAATTCAGTTTCAAAGGTTTTTTTTAAGATGATTAAGAGAGAGAGAGAGAGAGAGAGAGAGAGAGCAAATAAGGGCAAATCAGATTAACCATCCCTTTCTACAGATTTTGACATGAAATCCACCGGAAAGTGAAAACAAAACTACTAGTTTACTACCTTCTTTAAAGGAAAGAGAGATCTGGAAGACTATTAAAATTAAATGATCTAAAATACTTGAAGAGGAGGAATCACTGCCAGAACTTGAACTGCTAGAGCTGCTTAATCTTCCACTGCTAGCAGGACTTGAGTCATCCTTTTCAATCTTCTTGTATCAATTGCTCAACAACCGGGGACCTGCTATATACAACATCCAAGACAAATTAAGCCAAAACGGAGGCACAAAATTATTAGTTGAGAGCAAAATACAATACAAGCTATTGTTATAACCTTATTGATCTGCATGAATGGGGTTGAACTACTTATCACTCTGCCTTCTTCACATTGTTCACAACAACCTTTCATGCAGACTCACAAATCTATCCAACTTCCACATAGTCTCATTTGTCAAGGGCTTCGAATATCAAGCTCAACCTCCCCATTTCCACCTACCGCACCCAATTTAGGATTTCGCTTTGTTACAATCTGCAGATCTCATCAATACTTTCTGCCGGCAAGTTCTGCAGGCTCAAACCCAACTTCTCCTTTCCTTATGGCTCATCTCTCTTTTATTTGATGCCTTCACCTTTGGCTTTAGCGGTTTCCTTTCTTTGCAAAACTACGAGTTCTGTAGGAGATTGCATAGGAGCCACTTTAGCCGTTGAGTGGAATTTTGGTGGCCAATTAGACAATGCTGCTTGCGAATGCATTAAATCAGGCTGTGGCTTCTTCACATCCTGCTGAGATGAAGCATCTTGCGATTGCATTATATCAGGCAAAGGCTTGGTCCAGTTTTCGGTCTGCTTGCTCTTTGTTATGCTGGGTTTGGATTTCTTTCCCATGTTGTCAGAGAAAACCTATCTATATTAAAGACATGCCTATAGAGCAATGCACAAAATAAGCATCAACTGTTATGAAAACATAACTTCTATTTTTGTTTATCTTAAAGACCACATTGATGCAAAAAAACCCCAATAAAGTTCCAATTAATCAAATAAAGATGAATTAATGCTATAGAAAAATAAAAAGAGAAGGAAAATGAATGAGAAAAATGCGTAAAAAACATGATGTTGAGCAATTGCTAATGCATCAGCCAATACATAAGTGTTTGGACTCAAGCACTCCACGCCTTTAATATATTCCAATTGCCTTCTTTCACTGTATTTTTAGAAAATAGTGATGACTCAAAAGGAAGTTCAAATCTTAGAACACTCATTGTGATGTACAAAAGCCACGAGGACATTACTGTGTAATAAGCACTTGTCATTCGGGACGCAACCTTTAAAGGTTGGCCTACTTGTAAAGTAATCTGTCCAATATGTATTTTCTTGATCTGAATACCTAAACAAGGATATTTAATTCTATTTAAGTAAATTTGAGATACAAATACATGATTAATTCATGCCATCCACTCACGGGAAGAAATCACCAATTTTGAGAGGCCATATTTCATTTGCTGCATATTTTGCGTCGGTATAAATCGATGGAGTTGAATAAAAAGTATTGACACGCCCTTCCTGAGAAAGGACCATATGATTTTGACAGACTAAAACAAGGGTTCACTTGGGTGCAGCCCCATCCTTATAAGCTCCTCAGCATTTTGTAGGAGCTCTCCAGCAAAAGAAACTGCTAAGTTAGCACCATCTCCAATTTCCTCCTGTTGTTTCTTTTTATTTCTATGATGGTTATAACTGATCAAGTTAATAAAACATAACTGAAGCTTACTATGTTTGGAGCAGTCCTCATTCAATACCTTATCAAACAAAAAAGTATGTGGAAAAATTCTTCACATTTCAAAGAACAATTTGCCGTAATTGTGATTTTTTCATATTTTATTATTCTAACAATAGGAATTCAAAACTTTCTTTAGGTCTTAGCATGAACAGTGTGCGATAACTGCTCTATTCAGTTTCATGTCACAAAATGTAGGAAATAATAGGATCAAACAAGCTACAGATGATATTAGATCAAAAACAAATAGACAATTAATAAAAGATGATAGAGGAAAGTACCATTAGAATAGGGTTCAGGGGAAGTAATCAAGGGGGCATGAAGAGAAGGAGGATAAAGATCAGATACGGTGGCAGCGGATCGAATCTCATCGACGCTGACTTCTGTTCCAGCCAAAGAAGTCGTGGGGATCATTGAACCAGTCCTCCCCATGTAAGTGAAAACAAGGAGAATACCAATGGAGGAAGGCATTCATTGGCGTGCTTCCGAAGAACTGAAAACCCTCCATGAGTTCTTTGATTGGAGGAACCTTCGATTGAGAGCAACCTTTGATTCGATTGACCTTCGATTGAGAGTGACTGTACTTAGGGTGTGATTTGGCTAAGAAGATTTAGGTTTTGGCAATTTAGAGTAACTGATGAGAGCGATTAGAGGATTTAGGTTTTGAGGTGGGGAGTCAGGAGATTGAAAGGGTTACTAGAAAGGGCTGATCTAGTGAGGAACACGATACAGAATTGATTTGGTGGGGAAATGGGAGTGCAGAGAGAGTTGGTATTGAAATGAAGGGAATGGAATGGTTTTGTGCATGCCCAAACTAGATTATGAACCTCTATATCGACGGCCAGACTATGAACCTCGGAATAGGCTCTCTATTGAGGCATATACCAATGGTCAGTCCATGATCGTCGCTTTAGAATCCTATTGCTACGGTTCCGTGTCGACCGTCGCTAAATCTCGTCGCAATAGGTTAAATTTCTAGTAGTGATGTATGCTCTACGATTCTGCCTTGGCGTTGTGAGCACATCTTTTGAGGCCTAAGTTACGCACTTCTACGATTCAAATTTGGTGCGAAACAACACTACGACTCCGAGATCAGATCTTGACACTCTACGATTTCTGTCGTTATGCTTGTTATCTTCATCTGATCTTGCTCGACTATGATCTCCGCCTTTGATATGATCAATAGACTCTACGACTCTGAGTGTAGTCTACGATTCTTTACTTTGCTTCGGCAGATGCTCAGTCGACTCGCAGATAGGTTGTCTTTATGATTCTGAACATGACTTTCTCAGCAGGCTACGGCTTCAAAGAAGTTTTACTCGGCACACTACGATCCTTCCTCGTCTCTCCTGGCAGTCTACGACCTCCGAGATCTACTATCTTGCAGACTACGATTCTGCCTTGATAGCTCTCGAGTTTCCCTTGACTCTTCTGGCAAACTATGACTTCTGGTGCAGTGCTCTAAGATCAGACAAGCCTATCTATTACATTATAAGATCAACCTAACAAGCTTGATCTTTCTATATTTATAGTCCTTGTACATCATTTCTTTTTAAGGACTTTACAAAGCTGTTTTGCTTATGTAGGATGAACCTAACACATTTGATCAATTCATTCTAAGTCCTTGTACATATGTTCCTATTATCTATCAAAGGACTTTACAACTTTTCTTAATTCAAGCATACTTGCATATTCATTCATATATATATATATATATATATATATATATATATATATATATATATATATATATCTCAGAATCAAATCATATTAAATAGGAATATTATTCACATGCTTATTCCTGACAATCTCCCCCTATTTGATTATAACAAAAACAATAAGTGCATATGCATGTTATGAATGAATCTTATATACAGTGAGCAGTTGTATTTCTAAAACAGATAATCATGGATGTCATTTTTTAATGATATAGAATTTTATAAACTATGACACTTTTACATCCTGGATCCAGAACATACCTTACTAGATTGAGATGTACCTCTTTGACTGTGATGTCCCCGAATTCGAGGTCCCGAATCACCGTGGATCCGCTTCGATCATTCTATCACTATTACTATATTTGCGGAAGATATAAACATAAATTGTTTATACATTAAACTTACATACTTTTCCCCAAGGTCGAGTAACCTTAACTTGTACATAATTCATAACTTATTTAACTTACAATAACATTAATATATAATATTGATACAAATCTAATTACACACGTCTACTAAAGCTGGAACTGTCTTGGACCTTTCCTTGTATCCGACGTATTCGTCTTAATCTACAATGTTTATCATGATATAGCAAGGGTGAGCATAAGGATTGCCCATCAAGTATAAGTTCAATAATTTAATGATATATTATGATTGAAAGAGTCTGAATAATAAACTGGCTATAATTCATCAATATAATTATGAACTAGCAGGAACAAACTTTTGACTAAACAAGTATTATATATGAACAAATATATCTGGACCAAACGGTGATGAAGGTGATCAGCCTTTCATACCTGACTTATACATGCAATATGTACAGAGTACAATTCTAAAATGGCAATTAGGAATGATTAACCATAAGCATATCTGAATGAAACAACTCTTAGTAGAGTCAAGTAAAAACAAACTTGCCTAAACCGTTGATTACCGCTACGCAATTTATAACGCTTTATCCGAAGACCTAATATTAGTAATATAGATCTCCAATATTAGAATAATATCATCACAATATAATACTATTATATATATAGACATACATAGAATAACCTAAACACATAACACATAACCCTATCAGTCTATAACACACATAAGACTCTGTATCAGGTGAAACTATTTCAGTCTGACTTGAATCCGACACAATTCTGACATCCCGACGGTCTAGTCGGACTTTTATCGAGTCTAAGTTCAATTAAACTCTACCTAACACTTAACAATTATCTAAGATAGTTATATTATCAGTCAACATATTTTTCATAAGCTCGTAATAATTTTTAAATAATTATTATCATTTATCATGCATTTTTAATCATTAAAATCGTATTTATAATTAATTAAATACCACATAATTCTTTTATCATTAATATTTATTTATTATCAAATATTAATGAAATACATGTCATAATATTATAATATATTTATAATATCATTAAGTATTTTTAATACCTTAAAATCACCTTTATATGATTTTTAAACAATTAAATTCATTATCCGATAATTGCTATTAATATATTAATATTTTCATGACAAAATATCAAAAGTTATATTTTATAACTTCAAATATTTTTATAACAATTAAATCATTTTTATATGATTTATAAAGCATTAATTCTATTTTTCCATAATTTATTTAATATATTTATTAAATAAAATAATTACCATTAATATTAATTAATTAATAAAATTCATCCTAAAATATTAAAAGTCACCGAAAATATCTTTAAATATTTTTTATACCATAATATTATTTTTCATGATTTTTCATGTATTAAAATCATTTTAAATAATTTATTTAATATTATAATTAAAAAATTAAATACCATTTATATTCCAAAAATATTAAATATTTATGAAATATACTCTAAATAATTAAAAACTAATTTTCAAACATTAAAATATTTTTTAGGAATTTATTTTATATTTTTAATAATTAAAAACTATTTTTATCTATTTATTAATTAAAATAAATAAATTTCCGAATTTAAGTGTTGCTAAAGGTGGCTTTAGTGACACAACCGTCGCTGAAAGTGTTCTTTAGCTGTTCTTGAGCCTGCCCAGATCTTCATAGGCAGTTACAAGGTACAACGTTTGATCGGCATTTGATTCAAGATTATAAGGTTTCTGGGCTAACTAATGTTTATAGATCGTAGTACTAATGTAATATTACATGTTCCAACAACTAAATAGGTCATACAACATCACACTTGGAAGATTTGTGCCTTCAAAATATCTGACAACATTGTTCTTCATTTTCTGGGTTTTCCAGAAAATGAAGAACAGTCGAGGTACTAGTTTCCGATCCTCATAACTTGTATCCTGTAACTTTCTTGGGTGAACTATTGGTTCAATACTGTAGAGAATACATATATGAATCACCAAATCAGTTCAAAAACCTCACCAAAAGAAAATTTGGGTCGGTTAAAATAGGACAAAAAAACTGGCGTTGAACATTTTTGGGTTTTCCAGAAATGTTCTTCGGCAGATGGTCAACCCTAGTTTGACCGAGTATAACTTTGATTTTGTTACTCATTTGAGTGATCTAAAGGGATGAGTGTGTAGTATCCATGTCAGGCTACACGATCAAACCAACAACATGTCCTAAATCATTACCAGAAGCAAGATCAAGGACCTGCAAATACACTGTCAGACAGATCTGGGTTTCTGGGTTACCCAGAAACCCATTTTCGTGACTGGTCAACGCAGTTTGACTGCTTATTTCTGGATATCTAAGCATGGTATGTCCATGCTTCCAGCTCCAGATTGCAGTCCACATGACATAGATTAGATTCATAACATAAACCACACTAAACATATAACACACACAGATCTATGGGGTCTGACATATGGCTGTCAGACAACTTTTCAAAGTTTTTCCAGATTTGATAAATCTTATTTTTTGAGCATCTAAATGATATAGATCTAAGTTTTGGCAACCCAGATCATCAAGTGACACCCTCTAACACATATCTAAATAATCATTAACAACTTTTAACATCAAATCATAAGATTTTAAGATTTAGGATTCTTTACCACTTTGAGCTTTGATCTTGGATTCTGACTTCTGATTGTTGTTCTTGGCTTGATAAGAGGCTAACATATCTTAACTTTTCTCTCTCTGTCACTCTAGATTTTCGAAATGGATGAGAGAGTGTGGCTTGGCAATAATGAGAAGTAAAGTAGGATTTCTCTCTCTTTAATCTATATGTATTATTGATTGCAAAAATGTGGTTGAGCTCTAGCTGTTGGATTTGTATTGAATTATGTCACATAGGGTGGTTGAGCAACCAATATATGACAAGATACACAAGTAATGTCCAATAATGCAACAAAGGTCAAAAATGTCATTTCGTACTTAATTTTAATGGCATTTTTATCAATTGGCCTAACCCTTAGGGTTTAGGGTTTAGAAATATTAGGGTTTAGGGTTTGGAAACCTTAGGGTTTAGGGTTTGAAATCCTTAGGCTTTTAAAAACAAAATTCTAGAATTTTAAAATTAGGTTTCCAAAAATAAAGATTAATATTTCTAAATTATAATTAGAATTTTCTAATTATATTAAAATTTCTTAATCATAATTTAAATCTTGCTAATTAGGATTAGTATTTCCTAATTAAAATTGTTAATTTAGCAATTAAATCCAAAATTGTGCATTAGGGTTTCTAACGGAACTATTAGGGTTTAAAAATCTGAAATTAAGGTTTGTTAATTAATTAAGCTTTACCCAAATTAATATTATAATTAATAGCACTTAAGCATTATAATTATCCTTTAAGTTCCCAGATTAGAGTTTTAATTTCTCAGATATCTAAAATTAGAGTTTCCCGATCGGGTATTAGGGTTTTCTAATAATTAATTAAGGTTTCGAGTAATTCATTAGGGTTTCCCTAATAAATTTATAATTAATGACGTTTAAACTTACTCATAGCATTTAAATTCCCAAATTAGGGTTTTCAATATCCGAATTAGGGTTTCGAATACCCGGAACTGAAATTAGGGTTTCCAGAACCGATTTTAGGGTTTCTTGTTAATCGCTAGGGTTTTCTAACCGAACGTTGACATTCTTAATATTTACCTAGGGTTTGTTATATATATCGTTTATCTGGTCAACCCTTGATCCTTAACCACATATTGTACACATATACACAGAACATATTCACTTATTCCCTTAATCCTGAATAATTCACTTAAATCCTTCACAGAATTTTGAAATCCTCAAAATTCTATCTTAAAAATATCAATTGTGAGACCCCAAATTTTATGAATAAAGATTTAAATTTCTCGAAATATTTTTTGAATATTATGGTGTGGATTTGATATAATGTTATAGTTATCGGTAATATTTATAAATTTTTGCAAAGTATGCAAGTTGTTATAAAATATTCATTTGGTCGGGGAATATTCTTTTTGTCGGGGAATATCCGTACGACAACACAATCATTGGTGGACCCCACAACAGAGTATTGTCGTAGTTAGAAAATGACAGAATTATCTTTTTATAAAAATAACGACGAAAGTGTTACCATTAAAAGTGTTGAACTACTTGGTAGTAAAAGTACAGTAATACGCGTGGTTGCATAGTAACACACGGTATTGATTATTGATGCGTACGTTAGAAGTCACTTAGTTATACTCAATTATTGCTACAGTAATTGCTGCATCATATCTCTTATATTATTGATTCAATTATTGTCACAGTATCATCTACATAATATTTATTATTATTAAATCAATAATTGAGACGACAAAGTTATTCATATTATTATTTGCAATATTGACAATGTCTAGAAGTTCTGTCAAGGAGAGGTTTGGTCACCTAATTACGCGCCAATAAGGAAAAATCTTTATCGGAAAGCCCCATCTTTCCTGGGAACGACCTAGTTGTTAAATATTGTGAGTTATAATATTAATGATGAATAAGTTGTGTTAATTAAAGATGAAATTGATAGTTCCATTGTGTTGGGATTATTTGTGTTAGTGAAAATCGACATTTATTTCGATAATAATTGATGTCTGGAGTTTATATTGACCAATCGGGTAATTAATCGGATAAATGAGCAATTAATTGTTATTATTTCACATGCTTATAACTATTTATTCACATGTGTGTACTATTGATTCACATTCATGTACTATTAGGGGAGGTGGTGCAAGATTGATAATACTTGCATGACTAAATTAAAAATGGAGGTATAGATGAAGGTACTATACTGTAATTAGTTTTTTCACATGATTATACTATTGAGTCATATGAATGAACTATTAAATCACAGTATTTACTATTAGGGGAGGTGGTGCAAGTTTGATAATACTTGCAGGACTAAATTAAAAATGAAGAAAAAGAGGATGGTATTATACTATAATATTTCGAGCCCCAAAACGTGCAATTATCGAAACTATATTTTCCTATAAATAGAAGCTCATTCTTCCTTCATTTCTCACCAATTCACAAAAGCTTTAAAGCAATTATTATAGAGAGAAATTATAGAGAGAAAGAAGAAGAGAAGTCTGCTACCTCACTATTCTAGTATCCAGTTTTTCTAAGGTAAGGGGTATTATTCTTTCGTATTCATGAAGAGAGTTATTTTCTTTCAATACTCGTAAGGGTTGTTATTCCATTCTTTATTATTATGTTGGAATAACCTGACTATGCGAAGTACCGCATACATGGTGAAATTCTTCTGTTATTCCATTCTTTATTATTCTGTTGGAATATCATGTCTGTGTGGTCTATCGCATGCTTGGTGAATTCTGTTGTTATTTCATTCTTTATTATTCTATTGGAACATCATGTCTGTGCGGATTACGCATGACCTGGTTCCACTCTTTATTATTCTGTTGGAACATCCTGTCTATGTGGATTACGCATGACCGGTTCCATTCTTTATTATTCTTCTTGGAACATCCCGCCCTCGTGTGGATTACGCATGACCTTCGTTCCATTCTTTATTATTCTGTTGAATAACTCGCATGCGCGAATTACGCACGCTCGGTGAATTCTTCGTGGTTCCATTTTTATTATTACATTGGAATAATCATCTCACGTGGATTATCGCATGGCGTACAAAAAAAATCCATATGCGGTTTCATATATTCTATTATACGCAGTTGATTAAATTTTTGGCTTCTATACTCCATGAAATTAGTGGAATATCATTGATATTTGTGCTTCATCCAGTATCTTTTCATGTAAATATTCTTCTGAGCATTCTTGAATTTTACTCCACAAAGCAGTATCATGTTGACAATTTGGACGTTATTAATTTCTGGATAAATTAAATTATAAATCTTTACAAATTTATCCTTGAACTTATTTTATTGAATTCTTATATCATTGTCATCATCCTCATGTTTATAATATGTTGAAAGTCATATGTGACCTGTAGTGCATAGATGAACTTGGTATGATTTTGACCAGGGATTATTCGGTATAATCATGACCGTAATGTTACAAATGATGTGATAAAAGTCCTCATTGGCCGTAGTGCATTGATGGACAGTTGTTGGCATGATCATGACCATTGATGAAACACGAATATTCTTGGCCCGTAGTGTATGGATAATTTGTGGTCGTGATACTAATGAATATCCTTAGCCGTAGTGCAGGGATGATGTGGTTTATTTATTAAGCAAAGTCTTAGCGATAAAAGTGATGAAAAACATTTTAAATCATAGAAGATAGTAGATTTTATTCTGTACTGGACTCTTCTAATGGATTGCTTGTTCCGATGCAGTTAAACTTGATGTTTATTATATTTTATCAGTTTAACACTGTTGAAGGATAATGATAATTTATTTTGCATTATCTTAATCAGAATATTTCTTACTGGGCTAGTTGAGCTCACCCTTTCTTTCACTTTTCTCTTCAAGAAATGAGAACGTAGCATTAGCATTAGCATTAGTGTTATTATTATAATATTAATTAGGGTAAAGCTTAAGTAATTAGCAAATCCTAATTTCAAATTTAGAAAATCCTAATTTCGGGATTTGAAACCCTAATTTTATAATTAGGGAAAACCTAAGTTTTAATTTAATAATTGTAATGGTAATTAGGAAATATTAATCCTAATTTTTAAGTTAAGTAATTAGAAAACTCTAATCTAATTAAGAAATCTAATTTCGAAATTCCAAAATATTATTTTTCTAATTAAAACCCTAATTCGTGGGTTATGAACCCTAATGACAATGTTGACCCTAATTGCTAAATTTAGCGATTTTAATTAGGAAACAATAATCCTAATTAGAAATATTTAAATTATGATTAAGGAGTTTTAATATAATTAGAAAATTCTAATTCTAATTTAGAAATATTAATTTTCTATTTTTAAAACCGAAAATTCAGAAATGTTAGAAATTAAATTGCAAAGTTAAGGGTTAAATCATAAACCCTAAAATTGTTCTAAACCCTTAACCCTAAGGTTTTCCAAACCCTAGACCCTAAGGTTTCCAAACCCTAAACCCTAAGGGTTTGTATCAAATGACCATTCTAGAATTAAAATTGGGTCAAAATGACTATTTTACCCTTATTGCATAATTAGAGATTTCTTGCAAATCTAGACCTATGGTGAGTTGTTCACCAAACCCTAGCCCTAGCTTATGACTTATATCTCAGCAATCTCAGCCCCTTTACTTCATATAGATACATTGTATCACAATAATTAGATTAAAAGAGAGAGAAATGGCCAGTTACATTTTATTTCTCTCCAAGACCTTCTCTCTCTTCCCACTTCGAAATCTAGAGTGAAAGGGAGTGGGGAACAAAACCCTTATCAGTTATTAGCTCTCCTTAAACAGATCATGAAGGCAGAAATCAAAGATCATAGCCTAAAAGGTATAAAACCCTAAAATTTTGAAATTTGTGATCTTAAGTTAATGTTGTTGTTTGTTGTTTAGATATGTGCTAGAGGGTGTCACTTGATGATCTGGGTGGTCAAAACCTAGATCCATATCATTTTGATGCTCGAATTTGATGATTTTTGAAATCTGAAAAAATGTTGAAATAGGGCCTGACAGCCATATGTCAGGGCTTGTAGATCTCTGGATAATAATTGTTTGTTGTGTTTTAAGTTATAAACTTGTAGTATGTAGTAAGGGCTGTGATCTAGAACTTGAATCAAGCCTAGATCACGTGTAGATTAAAAGTTATAGGCAGTCAAAGTCCGTTAACCGTTCACGGAGACTGAGTTTATGGGCAACCCAGAAACCCAGATCTCGTCTGACAACCATTTTGAAGCCTCTGATCTTGTTGGTGTTTGTTGTTTTGGCCATTTTGTTGGTTATAAGGACTACACAATCAAGCTTTTAGATCACTCAGAATAACAGTATAATCAAAGATATACCGTCGTCAAATCGGCGATCGAGCTGAAATAGGATGAAGATTCTGGAAAACCCAGAATCTTCAAGAACAAAATTTCTGACAGTAGTTTGACCAACCTGTATTTCTTAAACGTGTTGTTGTTAGACCAACCTGTTGATATATTATTGTAACCTGACATCTCCTCTACAAACACTGAACCACTAGATCACATAAACCGAACCCAAAAAGCTAAGATTTAAAGTTTCAAAATAGAAGCCTCGACTGTTCTTCAATTTCTGGAAAACCCAGAAATTGAAGAACAGGTCTAACATTAAGTTGGATGGCTTAGATCTCTATGTGATTATATGTTTTGGACATGAACGTTGCTTTAGTTTGTAGTACTACATCAGTACTATAACATTAGAACAATTAAAAACTCAGAAACGTATGGATCAAAGAAATACAATCGGTCAAACTAAGCCCCTCAACCTCTGACATGATTTCTGGGTTTACTGAAGAATAGCCCAAGAACACTATTAGCGACGGATTCGTCGCCAGAAGCCTCGATAGCGTCAGTTTATTTAGAAAATGATTTATTTTATTTAATAAATCGAAATAAATGATTTTTAATTATTAAAAATACAAAATAAATTCTGAAAAATTATTTTAAATTCTGAAAAATAGTTTTTAATTATTTTAAGTATATTTCATAAATATTTAATATTTTTGTAATATAATTGGTATTTAATTTATTTAATTATAATATTAAATAAATTATTTAAAAATAATTTTAATACATGAAAAATCATGAAAAATAATATTATGGTATAAGAAAATATTTAAAGTTATTTTAGTGACTTTTGATATTTTGTGATGAATTTCATTAATTAATCAATATTAATGATAGTTAACTTATTTAATAACTATATTAAATAAATTATGGAAAAATAGAATTAATGATTTAAAAATCATATTAAAATGAGTTAAGTGTTATAAAAATATTTTAATTATAAATTATAACTTTTGATATTTTTTTTATGAAAATATTAATATATTAATATTAATAGTAATTATCGGATAATGAATTTAATTGTTTAAAAATCATATAAAGGTGATTTTAAAGTATTAAAAATACTTTGTGATATTATAAATATATTATAATATTATGACATGTATTTCATTAATATTTGACAATAAATAAATATTAATGATAAAAGAATTATGTAGTATTTAATTCATTCAAATATGATATTAATGATTGGAAAATCAAGATAAATAGTAATAATTATTTAAAAATTATTACGAGCCTATGAAAAATATTTCGACTGTTAATAAAATTATTTAGGTTAATTGTTAAGTATTTTTCCAGAGTTTAATTGAACTTAAACTCATCCATTATCCGACTAAATCGTCGGGATGATAGAATTGTGTCGGTTTCAACTCGGACTTAAATAGTCTGACTTGATGCTAAGTTTTCTGTGCTGAAATAGACTGATAGGGTTATGTGCTATGTGTTTAGGTTATTCTATGTATATATATAATAGTATTATATTGTGATGATATTATTCTAATATTGGAGATCTATATTACTAATATTAGGTCTTCGAATAAAGCGATATAAATTAAGTGCGTAGCGGTAATCAACCCTGTTCGAGCAAGTTTGTTTTTACTTAACTCTACTAAGAGTTGTTTCATTCTTGATAAGCTTATGGTTAATCATTGTTGGTTGCCATGAATTGTACTCTCTGTACATATTGCATGTATAAATTCGGTATGAAAGGCTAATCACCTTCATTACCAGTTGGTTCGAGATATATTTGTTCATGTATAATACTTGTTCGTTCACCATAAATTTGTTCTCGCTTAGTTCACAATTATATTGTTGAATTATAGCCACCTTATTATTCTCGATTCTTTCAATCATGATATATCATTATATTATTGAACTTAAACTTGTTGGGCAATCCTTATGCTCACCCTTGCTATATCATGATAAAACATTGCGATTAAAGGCGAATCGTTTGGATCAAGGAAAGGTCAAAGACAGTTCCAGCGTAAAGTTAATGTGTGCGATTAGATTTGTATAAGTATTGTATGATGATAATGTTATGTATTAGACAAGTGATGTATTGTGTATTAAGTTAAGGTTACTCGACCTTGGGGAATAGTGTGTAATGTATTGTATAAACAATTAATGTTTATATCTTTCGCAAATAGTAATAGTTGTATAGAATGATCGAACCGGATCCGCGGTGATTTGGGACCTCGGATTCGGGGCCCTCACAGTTGGTATCAAAGCTGTAGGTTATGAACCTTAGGTAGGAATACCTGAGACTAATAACCACAGTGATTAGGATAAGTACTAACTCAAATAGAGTTAGTTGGTCGGTAATATTCAAAGACGAATCTCAACGAGTTATAAGATACAGAGTTCCCTAACTCTGATAATAAAGTTGAACATTAGTGAGAAATAGATAGAGTCTAAAAGACTAAAAGTGTAGTGATAGAAGATCGTAAAACAAAACGATCAAAATATAGAAATGAATCATAATATATACGATGAGATCACCCCGTGATCTGATAAGGTTATAGTATGGAGGAGGATCAAGCGAATGATTGAAAAGTTTACAGCAAGATTGCTGGGTGTCAGTTGTACTGTGAATTGGTATAGATTCAGGAAAGGATTATGAATACGAGTTAAATGAAATTCGTATTGAAAAGGGGGTTAGTGGTAGGTAGGGATTCAATTGAGGATTCATGTCGGCAGCTGAGTTGTATGATTCCTTGTGTGGGCGGGGAATTGTACTTGGTGTAAAAACTACTTAGTTCTGGCAATGATAATCATTGAAATGTTTGTGTCTCGCTATTTGATATATGCATGTTAAGAGGGTGATTCCTTTCTCATGTGTATAACAGATAGATAGGTCATAGGTAGAGGATATAAGGTTAAGTACGAGTTCTTAAAACTCATACTTATGTGACATACTTGATTCATAGTTATATGAAATGTTTATGAACCCCTCGAATGAATCTGACGCCAAAGGTCGAGGACTAGGATAAGTTCTTAAACTCATATGATTGTGGCAATTTATGGACTCATAAGTGTGGTTTGATGAGCTGGGTATAGTTAATGTAAATGGAGTATTAAAGACTATAGGAATGTATAGATTGTTAAGCAAATGATTACTAGTGGAGACATAAGTTTTCCGAAACTCCTAGCTATGCTAGACTTTGAAATGTTGACATCAAGCTAAATACGCACTATGTGCTTTTGAGAAGAAAAAAAAATGTGTAGACTCGTAATCATTTTTGAAACGGTTTAAAGTATAGTCTATGCTACTTATTTCAGCTAGACGCAAACAATTTGAAATATCAAAATATTTTTTAATTATCACTCATGTACCGTGTAACCTGGTGCATAGATGATAAAAAGTTGATGGAGTTGTAAATACAGGAATACTTAGTTTGAATTTGATCTAAAATCGTTGTTCCACTATTGTATGATGTGTTATGACAACGTCACACAATGACGACATCCTCAAACGGACTGTTAACACAGTACGGCATCATGACGTCATTCTCGAAAATATTTTCAAAAATTTTAATTTGCCAACGGGGTTTGGCTACACCTAAATAATTCGATTGAATTGAATTATTGATATGAGTCTATGTTATTCGATTTAGCTAGACTAATGTTATGAAAACTCTAAAGTGTTCATTGAAAGAAATTTCCCGAACCAAATTACTTTGGTACGGAATCCTATGATAAGACTGAGGTGAACTATGTTGTTTGGATAAATAATCCAGTCAAGTAGCGTAAATATTCGCTATACATAATTAATACGTTATGCATGACGTAAGAGTACTATTGGCTGATCACCTAAAGTACTAACAACAGTAGTTACCTTCTTTGTGATTGTAAACATACCAAGTAATGTATTGTTTTGCGGTATGATCAATACCGTTAAAACTATGTGTTCATGGTCTATATGACCCCTCAGCACAATTTGAAAACTTTTACTCTTGTGAGTGATGTATTGGGTAGCAAGCGAATATGTGTGAATGGTGTAAGCAGTATGGTGTAAGGTGTAAGGTAAATTTCAGGGATGAAATTTTTAGAAGAAGGGGTGAATGTGACAACCCGAGAATTTTGAAATTTTTTTAAATTTTAATTAATTAATTTAGGGTTCAAAATTAGAACCTAGACAGAAAATAAGTGTATGCGTTTGATATTTTTAAGATAGAATTTTGAGGATTTCAAAATTCTGTGAATGATTTAGGTAAATTATTTAGGATTAAGGAATATGTGAATATGTTCTGTGTATATGTGTACAATATGTGGTTAAGGGTTAGGGGTCAAGGGTTGATCAGATAAACGATATCTATAACAAACCCAAAGTATATATTAAGAACGTCAACGTTCGGTTAGAAAACCCTAGTGATTAACAAGAAACACTAGAAACCGATTCTGAAAACCCTAATTTCGATTCTGGGAGTCCAAAACCCTAATTCGGTGTATGAAAACCTAATCTGGGAACTTAACGGATAATAATTTTGCTCAAGTGTTATTATTATAATATTAATTAGGGTAAAGCTTAAGTAATTAGCAAACCCAAATTTCAAATTTAGAAAACCCTAATTTCGGGATTTGACACACTAATTTTATAATTAGGGAAAAATAAAGTTTTAATTTAATAATTGTAATGATAATTAGGAAATATTAATCCTAATTTTCAAGTTAAGTAATTAGAAAACCCTAATCTACTTAGGAAATCTAATTTCGAAAGTTAGAAATATTATTTTTCTAATTAAAACCCTAATTCGTGGGTTATGAACCCTAATGACAATGTTAACCCTAATTGCTAAATTTAACGATTTTAATTAGGAAATAATAATCCTAATTAGCAATATTTAAATTATGATTAAGGAATTTTAATATAATTAGAAAATTCTAATTATAATTTAGAAATATTAATTTTCTATTTTTAAAACCAAAAATTCAGAAATGTTAGAAATTAAATTGCAAAGTTAAGGGTTAAATCCTAAACCCTAAAAATTTTCCAAACCCTAAGGTTTCCAAACCCTAAACCCTAAGGGTTTGTATCAAATGACCATTCTAGAATTAAAATTTGATGCAAAATGACTATTTTACCCTTATTGCATAATTAGAGATTTCTTGCAAATCTAGACCTATGGTGAGTTGTTCACCAAACCCTAGCCCTAGCTTATGACTTATATCTCAGCAATCTCAGCCCCTTTACTTCATATAGATACATTGTATCACAATAATTAGATTAAAAGAGAGAGAAATGGCCAGTTACATTTTATTTCTATCCAAGACCTTCTCTCTCTTCCCACTTCGAAATCTAGAGTGAAAGGGAGTGGGGAACAAAACCCTTATCAGTTATTAGCTCTCCTTAAACAGATCATGAAAGCAGAAATCAAAGATCATAGCCTAAAAGGTATAAAACCCTAAAATTTCGAAATTTGTGATCTTAAGTTAATGTTTTTGTTTATTGTTTAGATATGTGCTAGAGGGTGTCACTTGATGATCTGGGTGGCCAAAACCTAGATCCATATCATTTTGATGCTCGGATTTGATGATTTTTGAAATCTGGAAAAATGTTGAAATAGGGCCTGACAGCCATATGTCAGGGCTTGTAGATCTTTGGATAATAATTGTTTGTTGTGTTTTAAGTTATAAACTTGTAGTATGTAGTAAGGGCTGTGATCTGGAACTTGAATCAATCCCAGATTATGTGTAGATTAAAAGTTATAGGCAGTCAAAGTCCGTTGACCGTTCACGGAGACTGAGTTTCTAGGCAACCTAGAAACCCAGACTACGTATTAAACTCCGTTAGAATCCCATATTGGAGTATAGTTCATGACTGAACCAAAAGCCATTATGGGATCAAAGCAACACATGGAAAATAAACAAACAATTGAAAGAGAGTAGATAGAATTGATCAAACCCAATTGTTGATTACAATCCCAACGTAACGTTCAAATCCTCAATAATATCCAGCAACATAAAAGTAAAGCATCCACAATGACTGAATTCCAAAGAAGAAGTAGAAAATAGGAAATTTATGCTTGGTTTCACGTTGGAAATCTCTCCAAGTGTAAACCCTAGTTCTCTCCTATGAAAAGTACATAAAAACTGAAGATAATCGCATCTGGTGCCAACCATAATCATTTATACCAACTCAAACACTTGAATTTTAAAAATTAAAATAAAGTCAAGTGACCTCGATCAACAATAACATGTGGTGCCTTGCGGCCCCTCGTAATTATCGCATGAAAGCGTCTTGAATGAAAAAAATCATTGCGGTCAGGAGTAATGGCGGGCGGTAGCGTGTTGAAGCTTTGTTGGCGTTGCATGCATGCCAGCTTCCGAATCTGCAAACCTCGTGTTCTGCTATCGCTTCTTCCTCGCCAAGTCGCTCATCAAGCTTTGACATGCAACTTTTGCTCTATTGTTCACCACTGCTTAGCTTATTTTGTCCATTGATCCTCATGTTATGCCTTCATTGTTCACATGCCATCTAACAATTTTCGAGCTCATGCCATTTCCTGTACTTTTACAACAAAGGAGTTCTTAGTACATGCAATGCAAAATAATATGAAATGCAACTAAAAACACACTAAAATGTACTTGAGATGGGCATAGTTCGCGTGAATTGATATCCAATAAGTAGGTATAAAACCCACTTATCAAATACCCCCAAACTTGAACTATTGCTTGCCGTCAAGCAATGCATACTATATAAACACTGAAAATTCAACTACATGCTATGCAACTATATAATGATGCAAACTAGTCTCACATTGTTCCAACTATAACAGAATTTCAGTTCAAAATGCCTCAGCGAATTATTCAGATTCGAGAATACAAATTCAAACCAAACTATAGGCATAATATCATACACTCAAATAATTCATATATGCTATAAAGATGTTGTGTGTGTGTGTTATGCTCACCAAAACTTGATTTAAGCAAAAAATACACATGCTAAACTGCTCAAAACAGAAAATTATAGTCTAAATCAAGACTCATGTATACTTATGCAACAAAGACTGTTCCAACATATCAAAACAAACTAAGGTTCAACAATAGGCTTAACTGCTTTATTGCTACTCACGAGGGCGATTTTCGCTCTTTTCCACGGTGTTTATTGCTATTTTTCTTTTCTTTTCCTCTTTTTTTTAACAACGAGTGCGTTTTACGCTCCATCTCGCCCCTTCAAAAAGTCAACAATTCAGCTCAAGAAGGTTTCAAGATAGCTTTTTTCATTTTTTTTATACATAGCATACCCATGTTTTCCCAAAGTTTGAATATCGATGTTTTGTACAGTCTAAGTCCATTTTCCACATATTTCTCTTTTTTAAAACCATATTTTCTATTGAGCAATGCAACACATCATTCTTATGCCTACAAGCAATTGTGAACACGGCAGTGCAAACCGAAAGCATTTAGACAGCATCATGAATTACATCATGTAAAACATTATATCAAAGTTTATGTTATCCAACATATTCAAAAATCCTTCAAAATTCACATTCATCATAGGCTAGACAAAATTTCCATAAAGCTATAATTTGTGAGACATGCAACTAACACAAACAATGATGACTAAAAACAGAACAATATAACATGCAATGCAACTATAGTACTACCCCAATACCCCAAAACATAGAATATTCATTGTCTCAATGAATGTAGATATAAGGTTAGAGAAACTCCCCTAATGGTCAGCAGCACCACCCTCGTCGGGTGGAGAATCCGGTGGTGGATATGGCATGGCAGTCCCAAACTGTGGCTACTCAACTATGGTCCCTTGCTGTGCAAATGCCTCCGCCAATGACCTCGTGAGACCCATAGCAAATGCTGCGAAGTTGTCGTACATCGCGTCGATCTTTCGCTCTAACCTTCGGAGCTGTCGATCCCCAGTGGCAGCAGGTGCTTGAGTTGATGGGCCCGCTTCATCTGTCTGAGAGGGTTGCGGTGGTGGCTTTGAGAATTTGGGCTGGATAATGAAGCCTTTTCCTCGCGGGTGCGGTGCACCTCCTGCCCAATCCTTGAATTTTGCAATGGTTACATGTGTGATATCTTGACTCGGATTCTGCATTTGTTCATTATCCCACTGGACTCCTTGCTGGGCACACATGCCAGCTACAACAGATGCATATGGAATACTCCCAGTCATGCTCCCCGGCATATACCGTAACATATTCTGATGTATCAGGTGGGCTACATCAATGTACTTCCTTGTGATTATGCCCCCACAGAATGATTACCCTTTCCGTTGTGATTTCATGCTGATGAGAGGACGGAACTAACTTGGGGCATATAAACAAATTCCACGCCTTAGCATATCGATTGGTATCGATCTTTGGGAATATTCGAGTGATTCGTCTTGCGCTTGTAAGTCCACTTCGTTCTTGGCACGCACAACTCAGTAATGACAATTTCCAAATCCGTTTCCAAGTTTTCACCTTCTACCCAATTAGCAGACCCAGTCGGGGGTGCGTCCAGTAACCTAAAAACTGCCCTGATTGTGGGAGGTTTGAAATCCACTTGAACTCTGCGAACCACAGATAACCCACTCATCGTCTCCTTTGTATTCGCATAGAATTCTCTGACAATACCCATGGGGGTAGGCATGGGCGTGGCAGTCAATCCACGCCATCCCCTCTCGCGAATCATGTTTCACAATTGACCATCTTGTTGCTCAGGCTTGAGTCCCTTCTCCTTCACAAAAGTCTTTGCCACGATTTTGTAATATTCCGTTTGTGCGGCCAGACTCAGAAATTTGGTATGATCCACCACATCCTCCCCTTGACTGCTAGAGGAGGATGATGATGAAGAACTCGAACGTGCTCTCTTTGGACCCATTGCTTTGAATGTTGACGATGAAGATTTTCTTGAGAATGAGTGATAATTGATGAAGAGAATAACCCCCAAGCCATAAAGCTATTCGTTTATTGAAAAACGGATGTCAAGTTTTCTTAGCCCATGTCACGGACTTGAACAAAAACACGTCAGATTTGAATAAAATTTCTATTGTTAGTTAATTTCTTGACGTATTTCCTGAAGAATTTCCGGTTTACCCCTAGAACGTGAAGTTGAATTCTTTATTGACCTTGAACATGGTACAAAGCCCATTTCTAAAACCCCATATCGAATGACTCTTATTGAACTTCAGGAGTTAAAGGTCCAACTACAGGTGTTGGTGGACATCGGTTTTATTCATCCTAGTACATCTCCTTGGGGTGCTCCTGTGTTATTCGTAAAGAAGAAAGACGGGAATATGCGACTTTGTATTGACTACCGAGAATTGAACCATGTCACCATCAAGAATAGGTATCCGCTACCTCGCATTGATGACTTGTTTGACCAGTTGCAAGGAGCACAATTCTTTTCAAAGATCGATCTTCGTTCTGGATATCATCAGCTGAAGATTAAAACTGAGGATATTCTGATGACTGCCTTCAGAACTCGGTACGGTCATTATGAATTCTTAGTCATATCTTTTGGATTGACTAATGCTCATGTTGCTTTCATGGATATGATGAACCATGTGTTCAAAGAATATTTGGATTAATTCGTTGTTGTCTTTATTGATGACATCTTTATCTATTCCAAAAGTCGTGAAGATCATGAGCGTCATTTGAAGCTGGCACTAGTACAAAACCATAAAAAGACAACACTTAAAAGATGACGTTTTTATAAAAATATTGTGGTATTTTTTTTACAACGTTTTTTAACAAAATATTGTAGATACATATGAAAAAACGTTATGTATTTATAAGGATAATTTTTGATTTTAAATAGATAACAATTTTTTTTTAAAAAAATGTTATCTATCTAAAAAAACACGGAGCAAAATCTTGTTTTCAAAAATCCTCAAACCGTCTTTTAAAAAACACAGAGGCCTAGGGCTGGGAGTCGGATAAAAAAAAAATTTGGCCTTCATTTCCTTTGTTCCCTTCCCCTTTTCAAAATCCTCAAACCCTAACTCCACCATTTTACTCGTTCGCTTGAATGCCTTAAGCTTGCAGATTAATGGCGACTTACATAATATCTCATCAGTCCACGGCGGGTTGGGGAGAAGAAGATGACTGGGAGGTCATCAACGGTGGTCCTCATCGCTCTTCACACGCCATGATTAAAATTCAAAGGTAATTTTCTCCGCTACTTTTTCCGGCTAGAGATCAACCACCATCACCATGTACCGAACTGCCGCTTCACGACTTAGGGTTCTTAAGGTCAGTAACAATTTCAATTACATACATATATATATATAATTTTTTTCTTCTTCTTTATTTTCTATTTGTATAAGTGTTTGTATTTTTACATGAATTTATAGATACGAGAGAACCTAGTTTAGTATTGATTATTGATACAGGTAATGTGATGATATGTAATTCTTAAATTATTTAACCTAAATGTTTCGAGATTTGCTCGTATTTTTGCACTGATTTTTTTTAAATGTTTGCTAGAAAATGTTACAATTTTATTTTCCTACAATACGAAAACTTTTCCTGGCTCAAGACACTACCTAGTTTGTATTTTTTGATTCTAAGATATAGTTTTTCTTTATTACATACGAATATGTACACAAGAAATGCAGCTTTGTAAATGTTCTGATTAACATTTTTAAATTTTAAATGGTCCAAAGATTTGCTTTTGGGAATAAGATTGACCTAAGAATATGAGGTGCTTGTAAAGTTGGAAACTTGCTTCATTATTTGGAGTTTTTTGGCAGTTATTTTGGTGTAGTCATTTTGGTGTAGTTATGTTAACATTCAGAATCTTCTATTTTGTCCATTCCTTATGGGAGTGTTGTGTTCTGATAAATGTTGGTGGGCTTACTCTCTTGTAGGCTATTTTGGGAGGAACAATACAGGTCCCTACTTTAACAGGAGATGTTGTTCTTAAGGTTTGTTTCAAACTGTTGCATGGTTCTTTTTACTTTTTTTAACAATCAAGCAACGCAACTGAAACCTATTCTGGTTCACAGGTTCTTCTTGGAACTCAACCTGTTCAGAAGGTTGTGTTGAAGAAGAAAGGTGAGAATATTTTTCACAGTATATCCTACTAATGAAAACTTATAGAAATATGTTGTCGATCCTTGTCAAGTTCTTTTTACAGCTTGCCTATGCACAATAGTATGCTATTATTCTACATCTTGCCTGTTGGGATTGGCATTTTAGAACCTGATTTTACAATTTCATTTTTACTATTTCTTGTCCTCTTTATCTCTTACAAGTTTGGGTCTATGTGCTTTGGATTTTGAACATAATTGCTTAATGTAATTTTGCAGGAATTAAAACAAGGAACTCTTTCTCATTTGGGGATCAATTCGTGCACTTCAATGTTATTCTGTTGCAGACGATGTTCTCAAAATATATGCAATCCTCTGCAGCTTGAGAAGGTGAAAGATGAGATTACTGAAGCATCCAAGAATCCGCAAGCTGTGCTTTTGGAGGCAATTCACTAAACAGATTGAATAGTACCGTGCTGCAGCAATTTGTTGCTGTGAGTTTAAGAAATGTTTTATAAACTAAGAATAGATCATTTTACTTTTCTTCTATCTCCTTTTGTTATTTCACTACTTGATTCTTAGTTCAATATTTATTACTGGATCTTTTTCTGCCACTAAAAGGGTTTTAAAATTTAGGAAAATTTTACTGCTCCTCGAATGGTCGTTGCCGCGTCAGGTGTTGAACATGAGGAGCTGTTAAAATATGCAGAACCTCTTCTCTCTGATTTATTTAGTGTGCCACGACCTAGGGAACCACACTCAGTCTACGTCGGGGGTGATTATCGTTATCATGCTGGCTCAGGGGTTGGTCATCTATATCCTGTACAAATTTATCTATTGTTAATCTTCAAACACTGAAACTTTTTTATCTGACTATGTTGCAAATTTCTTTGTCATGTTCATTTGTGAGCAGCAAACCAATTTTGCTCTTGCATTTGAAATTCCTGGTGGCTGGCTTAAGAAGAAGGAAGCTATGACTCTTAACAGTTCTTCAGGTGTTGTATCCAAATATAAATAGAAGTATTTTGCATGTGTTTATACAATTGTTCTCAGTATGTAGATAGCTTTCTTATCTTTAATTCCTTGTTGCATGACGTTAGTTTGCTTGTGCTTCTTGATGAGATGTCAATTTTGGGAGGAATGATTAATCTAATTCGTTTGTAGATGCTGATGGGAGGTGGTGGATCTTTCTCAGCTGGGGGTCCAGGAAAGGGATGTACTCACGGCTTATGTATGTATAAACATTAATATCCATTGAATCCTTATTTATCTTTGGAATTACAAATGCAAGTAGCAGTCTACACACTTACCCGGGAATATGACATACCAGATGAATCTGTAATTACTTGTTTAGCATCGTTATCATATGTTACATAATATTTACTAATAACAATACTTCCTGTTTTGATACAATATCCTTGTGCAGATAGTTTTCTACAATTAAATTCTTCTTGCTTTCAACTTTTGCATTCATAAATTTTTGCTGATATGCTGGACAGATCTTCGCGTCTTGAACGAGTACCCACAATTTTTTTTATGCAGGCCTTGTTAACTACTGTGTTCCTGCTGGTGAAGCTCATTCAAAGGCTCTTGAAGTCGCTCGAGATATAAATAAGAAGGTACATGCCTATATATCTTCTGAAATAAAAGTACAGAGAAGTATCCAGTATAGAATATGATATAAGTAGTGCATGCAAAGATCCTGTTACACAAATACTTGTCCCAAAAAAAGAAGAGAAAAGGATCATGTTACACAAATGGATATTTTCATCATCTATAGTAGTTTGTGATGTGACATTCCTATATTTACTAACTTCAGGTCTTAATTGTGCTATGCTTACGATATGTATAACTGTGTTGTCCATCTCTTCTTTATCAGTGGATCTTTTGGTCAGTGTTGATGCATTTATCTTTGACAGATATGTTAATCGTGCTTTGTTCCTTCTCTATTTTACATATGGACTGTCACACCCCAACACAGCTGCAACTTATATAAATGTGGCTATGATGGAAGAGGCAAAGGAAAGGGCTACTGCTCAGAGGCAGCAGCGGTTATTGACAGTCCGTTGAGAGCCTTGTTTGCAAATGTAATTTATGGCTGCGATTGTGGGTTAACTTAGAAGGTGGGTATAACATCTACAAATTCTGAGATGTCCTTTAGTGGCACTAGCTAGCAATATAAGTTGTCTACGTGTTTGGTTCAAATTAAACCACTTTTGTTTGTTGCTTCTTAACTATGTAGGACAATAGTAGTAATGGTATACCATTCTTGTTCAGCTTATAGCACAGAAGAATTAACATCTCTTGGGAAATTTTATTGAGAAATTGAGTAGCTTTCAAATGACACGGTGGTTTTGGTCAAGTTCTAAATTTCTTTTTGCGATGATCTTAGGGCCTAGGGAGGGACTCATCTCACTCTGGACCAGTAAGAAAGCAGGATCTTGGAAGTCAATATGGCAATGCCAAACAGGGAACTCCAGGTGTGTTGAATATTCTTCTGCTGAATTGTATAAAAAAAATTCTATCATTTGGGCAACTTTTATTACCTGGCCTGTTTTTTACCCCTTACTTTTGGTTTAAATGTAGATTACAAGACTCAAGATTAGCTAGCTATTGTGGTGACTGACTGAAGGAGAAAAATGAATTGGTGCAGAAGGTTAGCTAGCTATTGGAGGTTTGGGAAATTTGAATTAGAAACCAGAGTACTGTACTCAGATATAGTAGTAATTTATATTGAGAAGTGAATTTGAGATGTATATATGGATCGTTTGGTATATATTTTGTGAATGTAGTAATTTGAAACTGTAAACGAATGGTATTATTGGGATGTATTTTTGAATTGTTGATACATTTTGGCTTTAAATTTAAATGAGAATTTAGACCTTTTTTAGCTATATATCATGGCATTAGCAGACTGCAGGTGCACTGGTAATATATGTGAACCACAATATTTATATTTTTTTTTAAGTCAATCTACAACATTTTAAAAATGTTGTATAATGTGTTTAAACGTTGTTTGTTATATTAAATCACAACATTTTAACCCAGAAAATATTGTGGAAGCATACCATATACAACGTTTTTAAGCATCTACTAATTTATAGAAAACAAATCTACAACGTTTTTTTCTTAAAAAACGTTGTATAATGTGCTTAACTACAA
Organism: Panax ginseng; assembly: GCA_020205605.1. Taxonomy (NCBI): domain Eukaryota; kingdom Viridiplantae; phylum Streptophyta; class Magnoliopsida; order Apiales; family Araliaceae; genus Panax; species Panax ginseng. The sequence goes on from CM035145.1 coordinate 85,533,645, forward strand.
CGTTTTAAAAACGTTGTGCAAGGGTGTCAAATAGATGACACCCTTAACCACGACGTGTTTCTGAATGAACCCACAACGTTTTTTCCGCGTTGTCTATTTACTGTTTTGTAGTAGTGTGGTACTGCAAAGGCTTCGTGAAAACAAGCTATATGTCAAGCTGAAGAAATGCGAGTTCTGGCTTCAAGAAGTAGAATTCCTTAGGCACGTGGTGTCAAAACATGGAGTATCTGTCGACCCAGCGAAGATTAAAGCCATACAAAGTTGGGAGCAACCGAAGTTGATGACCGAAGTACGTAGCTTTCTAGGCTTAGCTGGTTACTATCGAAGATTTGTGGAAGGATTTTCTCGAATCGCTACTCTGTTAACTCAGCTGACTCGTAAAGATACAAAATTTGGTTGGAGCGAGGATTGTGAGAAGAGTTTTCAAGAACTCAAGAGGAGACTCATTTCGGCACCTGTTCTGACAATATCATCTGGTTCGGATGGATATGTTATCTACAGCGATGCCTCAAGCAAAGGGTTAGGATGTGTTTTCATGCAACATGGGAAAGTTATAGCATATGCCTCGCGACAACTCAAAGAATATGAGAGGAATTATCCTACTCATGATTTGGAGTTAAGCGTGATCATTTTCGTTGAAGATCTGGAGGCACTACCTGTATGGGGAGAAAGTGGAGATCTATACAGATCATAAAAGCCTCAAATATTTCTTCACCCAAAAGGAACTACACATGCGGCAACGACGTTGGCTCGAGCTGTTGAAAGATTACGATCATACCATCCAATATCATCCTGGAAAAGTAAACAAGGTAGCTGACGCATTGAGTAGAAGATCATATACGGGTACGAGTGCAATGTTGTTAACACAAAGGTCTATTTTGTATGACTTGCAAAGGATAGAGATAGAGGTAAAGGCTCCAAGTACCCATGTGATGATATCAAACATACGAGTAGAACCGACTTTAATCGATAAAGTTAAAGCTGCTCAAGCTACGGACATGGAGCTGATGCGTATGAAGAAGAAAGTGCAAGAAGGTGCTATTACAGAAGCAAGAATCGATGAAGAAAGAATACTTCGAGCCAACTCCAGACTTTGTGTTCCTAACGATTCTGACTTGAAGCATAGAATCATGATGGAGGCACACAACACATCGTTTGCAATACATCCTGGGAGTACCAAAATGTATCATGATCTTCGACATACATTTTGGTGGAGCAATATGAAGAGAGAGATCGCAGAGTTTATCTCGAGGTGTTTAACTTGTCAATGTGTAAAGGCGGAGCATCAAGTGCCAAAGGGTCCATTGCAACCAATTGAGATTTCGAAATGAAAGTGGGAACACATTACTATGGATTTCGTTACGGGTCTTCCCAAGGTTTCTCAAGGCATAGATGGGATTTGGGTCATTGTTGATAGATTAACCAAGTCTGCTCATTTCTTGCCTATACGGGAGACTTATTCCCTTGAACGTCTTGTTAGTATGTACGTGAATGAGATTGTGAGATTGCATGGCATGCCAGTATCCATAGTTTCAGATCGTGACCCAAGATTCACTTCACAATTTTGGGTTAGCTTGCAGAAAGCTATATGCACGGATTTACGATTCAGTTCAGCATACCATCCTCAAACGGACGGGCAATCAGAGAGGACTATTTAAACTCTTGAAGATATATTTACTAGATTTCAAAGGGAGTTGGGATAAGTACCTACCATTGGTGGAATTCTCCTACAACAACAGTTATCAGGCAAGTATATGTGTGGCTCCATTCGAGGCGTTGTATGGAAGAAAATGTCATTCTCCAGTATGCTGGAACTGTAACGACCACGAATTTGAAACTCCTTATTTATTAAATATGTTATTTAATTTTTATTGACTTAGTTTTGTGAGTTTATTTAAACCTTATGTGGTTATGAGAATTTACGAAATGATTAAAGGGAGTCACTAATAGTTGATTTAAATTCGTGGACTAACCCTAATTAAGATCCTAATAACAAAGACTTGATAAGAGTATTAATTAAATATTCAATTTATTTCAATATAGTAGCAAGAGTTGAACATATTGATTAATTTCAATTATGAGTAATTAATTGATAGTGTGTTAATTAATAATTATTATTGGATAAATATAAATTAATGTGTAATAGATTAATAGTTTATAAAATGATTATATATTTACTTGATTTATTTATGCAAAGCATGCAATATGGTAAACCTTTATTATGTGGTAATTAATTTTATATTTTATATTGTACAAGGTGGCACATTAATATGACTATATAGTATATATATAGACTATATAGTAAGAGTTATTTGCATTCATGTGAGTTGCATAATAATATTGTTATATGTATGTGCACTACTAGATATCTTGTAATTGGGAAATACATTGTATGCCCTTTTAACTTATTATACCCTATGTTATATGAAATAAATTGTGTAGACATATTTTATAACCAAAGTTTATATTATGTGTATATTTGTTATAAGCGAAATGTTACAATTCATTATTTTGCTAGTGCTGGAAATTACTTTGTCCCATATTAGAGTCCCATTTCTTCTTCCCACGTGAACAAGCCTAGCCTAGCCTATCTCCACCTCAAAATTAACCAACATAGATGGGGAGTGGGATTCATGAGTAGAATTACCAACTCTCACCAACTCTCTCTTAACCCTTGTGCATTCTTGAAATTCAATGGATTGATTTGGGAGGTAATCTCTTTGTCTAGATAATCAATCTTCTATAAATGGGACATCATTCTTCTTTGTTACAATTTGCTGAGAATTAGTTTGCTAGAGTGAGTATAGAGCAGCTAAGTTGAGTCACAAAGGTATTACTTCCATTCCCATTCTTAATTTTTGATAAATTGTCTAAATGGGTTGATTCTTTGATTTAAGCATGAATTGGTTGTTAGTTGATGTGAGTTATGTTTCTTAGTGTTATACATGCTTATAAGTGTGTTGAGTTATGTTAGAAGCAATGTTGTAACGATTTTTACTTGATGGGTTCTTTGAATCAACAACGAGCAAAGTTATTGTCTCTCGATGCGGAACACGGCAAGAATCGCACCATAATTGTACTAGGTGCGTACAGTAACTCAATTCGCTTTTATCTCGTACATGGCACAACTGTACCCTAATTGTACTAGGGTGCAGCGCAGCTACGCCAGTCTTGCACCAACTCTGATATTTTCTGTCCAGTTTCTGTTGTACTAACTTGTTAGTATATGGTTAGAGAAAACATGTAAACTATTGTAGCACACACACATAAGCATGTGCATATAGTATGAACAAGTATAACCATGTTAGTACCTATCATGGACACAACACTTGTGGTCTTAAAATGAGATTTGAGATTTCAAAAGTGAACTTTGCCACGAACACATCATGTGAGCATTTTGACTTTATGAGTGTGTTGATATAGTTTATGTAAGACCCCAACTTTTATAAAAATTTTCTATAAATATCATTTTTGAATATTATGGAGTAAATTTGATATAATGTTACAGTTGTGGGAAATATTTATAAATTTTACAAAGTACGTAAGTTGTTATATAATATTCGATTGGTCGGAGAATATTCGTTTTAACAGGGAATATTCGTACAACGGCACAATCATTGGTGGACCCCACAACGGAATTATTGTTGGATTGAGAAAATGACAAAAATACTTTATGAAAATAACGACGGAAGTTTTACCGTTAACTGTTGAAACACCTGGTGTTAAAATTACAGTAATACGCGTGGTTGCATAGTAGCACACAATATTGATTATTGATGCTTACGTGAGAAGTCACTTAGTTTTGTTCAATTATTGCTACAATAATTGCGGCATAGTATCTTATGTTATTTGATTCAATTATTGTCAATATTTTATATATTATTAAATCAATAATTGAGACGATAAAGTTATTAATATTATTATTTGCAATATTAACGATGTCTAGAAGTTCTGTCAAGGAGAGGTTTGGTCACCTAATTACGCGTCAATAAGGAGAAATCTTTATTCGAAAGCCTCCTCTTTCCTGAGAACGACCTGATCGATTAATATTGTGAATTATAATAATGATGATAAATGTTGTTAAAAATATTGAGGTGATTTTATTGTAAGTTTGGCGTATTATTTAGACCCCCGCTTACCCATTTTCAAAATTGTTGGTGAAAAGTTATATCAATCTTGTTATATATATATATATATAAGTATTATATATTTATATATATATATACGTGTTAGTCAAGTTGGTGGGGGAGGGAATTGGCTTGGTCACATGAAAGGTGGTGAGAAAGTTTTTTGGCTAACACAGGATGGGGTACTTTTTTTGTTATTATATGATATATATATATATATATATATATATATATATATATATAGAGAGAGAGAGAGAGAGAGAGATTATTTGAAATTCACGTGAATCATCCTGATTCACGGGGTGTATTCACGGGTTGCATAATATATATATATATATATATATATATATATATATATATATTTTTATTTAAAAGTTTTGTTTTATTAGAATATTTTATGGACCGTCCGATTAAAAGTAAATCAATCTGGACCGTTCATGGATTAGTTACTATTCAGTCCATTCTTCTATAAATAGAAGCTCATTCCTTCATTATTTCTTACGAATTCACTGAAACTCTAGAGAGAGAAATTATAGAGAGAAAGAAGAAAAATATTCTGCTACTTCACTACTCCTATATCCAGTTTCTTTTACAGTAAGAGGTATTATTTCTTTTGTATTCATGAAGAGAACTTCCGTTATTCCATTCTTTATTATTCTGATGGAATAACCTGTATACGCGGCTACCCTATACTTGGTGAAATTCTTCTGTTATTCCATTCTTTATTATTCTGTTGGAACATCCTGTAACGCCCCGAAATCCGGTCTATCTTCACACCCGAATTCCGTACGTTACGAGTACATCTTTCATCCAACATACATCATTATATACCGAAATATAACAACATACACTCTCAAATCCCAGGTTCTGGAAACCTTATAACCTTTTCATTACAAATAATAATAAATACATTATTCATTTCACCTTACAAGAGTGACTTTTATCCACCACCAAGGATACATAATAGTTCATTAAACTAGTCTATAATTCAATTCCATCTTTTTACATTACAAGTCTTCACTTGATCTTCTCGCTCATTCACCTTCTGAATGGTACTGCATCTGGATACCGTCAGCTTGATCTTTACGGGATCCTTAAGTTCTTCTAACCTTGTTCATTTGAAAATTTGTTTTTCATTTAAAGCAAGTGTGAGCATTCAATTGCCCAAAGAAGTCATAAATAGTTGAAACAAACAACTTCAGAATTAAAATATTTCTTTAGAACTTCTATAACCGAACAAAGGTTATGAAGCAGCTTGAATAATAGGAATAGTCTCGATTCCTATCATCTTAAAACATCAATTATTTTCACTTTGAAATACTTTCATCCCTCTACCTTTTTCATACATATTCTGTCTGGCTAGAATCATTAGCACAGACTTAACAATAACGATTCATGTATAAACAGAACATACTTGTATTGAACAACTCAATCACAGAACAATTCATATCATAGAAACACCGAAGTGTTCAAATTGTGGCTCCAGGCCTCATACGTTCTACCACATTGTACAAATATCGCACATTCACACATAGACAGAACTTCTCAAGTACAACATCTGAGAAGTTTAAGAAACTAATATTCATGTAATATGAATGAAGTTAGGAAACTTGCCTTTTACGCCTACCACAAAGACATCTGAATCGCTCATTTCAATTCCTATATAACACATAAGGAGAAAACATAAACACCAATTAGTCATATATTGAACTTACGCATTGGTTTACTTAGCTTTACTTCTTAGGGTTCACGTTCTTGCAATAAAAGTTTACGCGACTAACTTCCTTTACCAGTTTACGGCTTTATGACATACGGAGATGTCTTACTCATACGTTCATCATCTTGGATGATTAGCATTCTTATTTGACTCACCTTCGGCTTTCATTAATCTTATTACTGTTCATTAAGGCTTTCTTGATAAATCATATCCTATTAATACTTTCGTTATCCTTTACATGAACCCCATGTACATTACTCGTTCTTAGTGTCTAAGCCATATCGATCGTTGTATGCTAAGACTGCTCGTCCATTGCAACAACGTTGTGTTCACAGCGTCTATACGCTACACACTTATCTCTCATTATCATGTCATAACATCGAAATGTTATTCATTACCCTCGCCACTCAACGCCTAAGGAGTCACAATCATAGCAATCCTCACGTTCGTTCATTGCGACTACTACGGGCCCTAGACATCTATTCGTAATCCCGTTATTATATTCTTTGTCATTTAATCTTGTTTAATCTATATGTTCAACCTTTAATAAAGGTTTACATCACTTGATTAAGTGTTTCATTAGTTGAATATTATATTCTTTATCTTCCTTACATTTCCCCAAGAGTCGAAAGCGCTTAAAAGCTCATCTCTGGCTTTTTCCCAACACTGGCGCCGCGACGCCACTTCTTTTGTTATCTCTCGGCCACATGAAAGTTAGCGAACTCGACCCGATGCAGCGCCGCCACGCCACTCTATAGCATATGATCAGCCATGGCGGCCAGGCCCTAACCCTAGAAATTTCTCTAAGTGTTAAATCCAATTTGAGACGCTTACTTCCCAATCTCATAACTCCTTCGTTATAACTCAGAACGAGGTCGTTCCAAAGCCATTCTCTTCTTTATCTTACGTACTTCAATACCCCTCAGACAGCACTTCGTTCTGAATCCGTTAACGTGCCATTCAATTGGCTTGATCTTCACCCTTTGTTTATTTTTATGCTTTTAACGCTCTTCGTTTGTTCGTCCGTAATTAGGTCATCCGAACTCGGAACTCATTCATTCTTGAGTCCACGACTCACATTTTCTACGTTTTCTTACTTTCTTATGAAACCCTACCCACTCGGGTTCATTTACTAACTTTCTAATTCTCGTTCGTCTTTTACAAAAATTTCGCCATAACTTCGTTATAGCTAAGTTTTAATCCGTTCTTCATGAACGTTTCTACCATTCCTAACCAAGCAATATGAAACTAACTTATACGCGATGGTTTTAAACTTGTCCATCAATAACAATTAAACTATGATGGTTTTAAATTTGTCCATCAACAACGTTCTTCGTGTTCTTCGCGTGTTCTTCGTTTGTTCTTCATTTTAATCGATATTTTGGATTATGATTTCACTTTTTATTGGAATTTGATGTTATAAAATACCATTCTTTACTTATTTCACCTACTTATTCATATAATCCACTCGGATCGTTTTAATTCATTATGAATCTTATACTTCCTTAAGAAATTTATTTACTAAACTTTAAATTCTTATTTCTTGATTTTCTTATGATTTCAACAATATGAAATCATCTAAATCTTCTTTTACTTCTTAATCCTATTAAGTTATGTTTTTAAACATATTAAACTTATAGAAAATATTAGAAGAAACTAGGGTTCGAATTACCGTTCTTCTTTAATCCTCTTCCGTTATACAAAGCCGGCGATTTGCAGGCTTTTCTATTTCACGATCACTTTTGATCCGAGCATTCATGCTCACGCTCTTCCTTCTCCCTCTTCATCTGAGCTTTCTCTCTCTCTCTCTCAAGTGTAGGATTTTTCAAAATCTCAAAATAATGAAATGAACTTCCTATTTATAGATTTTCAAGGCTAAGGGCATTTTAGTCATTTCGCCCCCACCTCCTCCAACACTTAGCCACCAAGTTTACTTGTCCACCACCCTTACTTGGTGGCCAAGTAGCCACCCCACATGCTCATGGGTCAACGCATGGGTTGCCCATTGGTTATTACCCATCCGTTTACCCATCGGTTCGATCCGCGATTTCTTTTCTTAGTTTGGGCCTTACCACTAATTCTTATTGGGCCTAACTTGGGCTTGATTTCACAAAGCATTGGGCTTGACATAATCCAAGTCCAATTGGATCCTACAAAGTCTATGAACTCAAAGTCCATTAAGACTAATCGTATTCTACGCATCTCATTCTCGTATTTTCTTCGTGTATAGTTCGTGCGATATTCGTATTATACGTCGTAATAACCTTCGTATGATACTCGTATAATAACTCGCATCATACTCGTATTTCTCACGCATAATAACCCTAATTATTATACGTGATCATAAAATTCTCGGAACTCACTTTTCCTAACCCTAGGTTTTGAGTCCGCAGGCGAAAACTTCGTTTTTGCCATAACTAAAATATTATCACGTCTCAAAATTAAACGTAATCTATAACTTCTCGGAATTTCAAAATAAATCTCTGAGTAGAAATGGATGAATAGTGCCTATTTCATCTTTTCCCCAAAAATATTTTGTTCGCGAAAAAGTTTCATTTTCGTCTTGAAAATTCTTATTCGCTCAATCTAGCTCGTATCCAGAATACTCTCGATTTATAATCATCCTAGGTTATAGAACGATTAATAAACACATAGCACATAAAAATATTAATAGAAATTCCTTTTATTAATAATTAATTCTTTAAACCTAAATTCTGGACAATCCGAATTTTTGGGTTGTCACGCATCCTGTCTGTGCGTTTACGTATGACCTGGTTCCGTTATTTATTATTCTGTTGGAATATCCTGTCGGTGCTGATTTTGCCTGACCTGGTTCCGTTATTTATTATTCTACTGGAATATCCTCGCCTATCGCTTCTACGCATGACCTCAGTTTCCATTATTTATTATTCTGTTGGAATAACTTTATGCGGCCATGATCTATCGCATGCCTGGTGATTTCTTTTGTTATTCCATTCTTTATTATACTCAGTCGGTTAAAGTTTTGACTTTTATACTCCATAAAATTAGTGGAATATCCTTGATATTTGCGCTTCATCCAGTATCTTTTCAGGGAAATATTGTTCTGAGCATTCTTGAATTTTACTTTACAAAGAAGTATCATGTTGACACTTTGGATGTTATTGGCTCCTGGATAAATTAATTCTTGAACTTGTTTTATTGAATTCTTATATCATTGTCATCATCCTCATGTTTATATTATGTTGAAAGTCATCTGTGGCATGTTGTGCATAGATGGACTTGGTATGATTATGACCAGGGATTATTCGGTATAATCATGACCGTAATGTTACAAATAATATGGTAAAAGTCCTCATTGGCCCGTAGTGCATTGATGGACAGTTGTTGGCATGATCATGACCATTAATGAATACACAAATATTCTTGGCCCGTAGTGCATGGATAATTGTGGTCGTGATACTAAAGAATATCCTTGGCCGTAGTGCAAGGGTGATTCGATGATGTGGATTATTTATTATGCTGAGTCCCAACGATAAAAGTGATGAAAAACCTTTTAAATCATAAAAGATAGTAGATTTTATTCTCTACTTGACTCTTTTAATGGATTGCTTGTTCCGCTGCAGTTAAACTTGATGTTTGTTATATTTTATCAGTTTAACACTGTTGAAGGCTAACGATAATTTATTCTGCATTATCTTAGTCATAATATTTCTTACTGGGCTAGTTGAGCTCACCCCTTTTGCTTTCATTGTTCTCTTCAAGAAATGGGAACGTAGCAGAGACTAGTCGGGGAACGGAGTGACGGTCCAGAGGATAGCATTAGTAGTTCTCACTATTCTGTGAAATAGTGTGTTAATAAATGTATTGAGGACTTATTTTGAGTGTTGATATTGTCTAGATGACAATATTTGTATTAAAACTCACATCATATATTTTTTTTCGTATTTTACACGATTGTTGTATAATTAGTTTGTATTTGTATTCAGTACCATGTATTAGAGATGTGTTAGAGATGGATGAAGTCGAGGCGATCTGCAAAGCCAACCACAGTGCGGCGGGGACAACGGTATTGCCATTGTAGATCCCTAGGCCTGAGACCAGGGTAGCAATTGCTGTGATCTTCTTGACCTTGCCAAGATTCTTCTTTTGGTTCTGAAATTTAAGGCATGCTTACATGATCTCTTTATCTGGTAATATATGAACAATGTGCCAAATAATGTGTTGAGAAGCATGCTATGTGATGACTTGATTCTTTTAAGTATAGATTTGTATTAGTTTACTCATACTAATTGAAAGGACCAACTTGTTAATGTTAGGTTGTTTCAACGCGAGTTACTTAAAGCTAGTACATATTGTAGCTGAGCAAACATGCAAGTATCCTAAACCCTTGCATTACTTTAATTAACGCATATCGTAAGCAAGTATCTAAACCTTACGCACTACCTTTATTTGGTGCAAATAGGTATATGTTTATGCAAGTTCCTTGAACCCTACTTTTGTTAAGCAAGTTTCCCTGAACTTACCGTAAATTATATTGAGCATGTTATTGTTGAATTGAAAGTTATTCGTTTAAGCTTGAACTTTATTTCCAAGCATGTTATTAAGTGGGTTAATTACCTTATAATTATTCCACATTGATATTATTGACATTCGCACTCAGTGCACTTGAATTCGTACAGTCTTGGACTTGTACTTCATTTAAAGTTCTATAATTCTTGAATCGTAATCGGATAGAGTCCTAACCTTTGTTCTACGATAAGTATATGAAGTTTTATAAAAGATATCCCAACTAATTGATGGTAAGGATTCTTAGACTGAATGAACACCCCTCTTATAATAGGGGAGTACCCCAGATATCTAATATAAGATACAAAGAATAGATTTAAATGTTATGCATATACATGGTGTACGTGAGGCTGATCCCCTCAAGTACTTATTACGAGCCCGATGACAAAGGGTCAAATAATTATTGATTCCATTGGAGTGTTATAGTTCAAAGTCTAGTTGACTAGCCGTCATTTTAAAAACAAATCTTTGTCTTTGCTTCTAATATTCATATTGTTGAATTCTTTGTCAGATATTTTCCTTTCATCATGATATATCCTTATTGTTGTATTTAAACTTGTTGAACAAACTTGTTGCTAATCCTTGCTATATCATGAATTATATTGCAGCTATTCCCGAGACCTCAGGAAAGGACAAGGGTAAATGGAAGATGTAGGATAGTCGCCAGGAGCAGACTTTAATACATGCCTAGTTTAAATTACTGTTATGTAATGTGAACCCTAATTATTATTTTAGGGTATGTTTGTAAGATTGTATTTAAGGTTATCAAATCTTGGGACTAGTAACACCTTTTGAATGAACGACGTACGTTTATTATTTATGCATTTTAGTTGTCATATGTTGTTTAGAGGGGGATGTTTGTATTTTATCGTGATGACCAAGGCCGGGTCGAGGAGGACCGGTTTTGGGGCATCATCATGAGTTGGTATCAAAGCCTAGGTTATAAACGTTAGTAATGCGAAACCTAGGTTATAACCTTAGTAGAAAACTCAAGTAGAGTATGTAAGTGATGGGATGAAGAAATCCATCGAGTTTTATTGTGATATTGAAGTTGTTTATTTAAATCAAAATGATTGATAGACATCTTAAACTTCTTAATGCTAACATGAATAGCATATCACATAAAGCCTAATTGTTTCTTCCTTTCCTCAGATCATGCCGCCTAGGAGACTTCAGCGAAATCAGAGGGAGGAAGGATCCATTAACAATGGTGGAGGGGAAAATGTTGATCCAATGCAGAACTTCGTTAACCTGTTAACTGAGGCAATGCAAAATAGACCCCCGCCAGCAGTAGGGCAGCCAAGGACAACACTTGGCTAGCTTTAAGGACTTTAAATTGGTAGGACCACCGGAGTTCCGTGGAACCTTGGACCCAATTGAAGCCCAAACATTGATAGAAGAAATAGAGAGGGTGTTTGAGGTCGCATGAGTGGCCGAAGCACAGAAGACGAGTTTTGCCACTTTCATGATGAAGGGCGAAGTTAACTATTGGTGGAAAGCCAATAGGGGCCGAGCAGACGAAGGAGTTATTCCTTGGGACAGATTTAAGGAGCTATTCCTCGAGAATTACTTCTCGGAGAATATGCAATAGGATATGGAGGTTAAGTTTCTGGAACTGAAACAAGGTAGTATAACTGTCGCAGAATACGCGGTGAGATTTAATGAGTTAGCCTAATTCGCTTCACATCAGGTTGACACGGAGGCCAGGAAGGCAAGGAGGTTCGAATTAGGACTGAAACCATGGGTGCAGAAGGCAGTGGCTGTGTTGAAGATCAAGACTTACTTTGATCTTTTGGAAAAGGGCTATCATTACTGAAGGAGGCAATGAGGCCATCGCTCGATTTAAACAAGAAAAGAAGACCGATCAGGATGGACAGAAAGGGGGAAGCATTGGAGGAAGCAACCCCAACAAGTGTAAATGGACGGAGAGTCAATCCCCTGGAGGTAATAAGTTTAGAGGGGAGGCCAAGAAAAGTATGAAGTGCAACAACTGTGGGAGGAATCACTCGGGGGAGTGTATGTAGGGAAAGAGTGTTTGTTATCATTGTGGACAATCGGGGCACAAGGCTCCTCAGTGTCTGGATAAGTAGAAGGGAGGATGTTTCTCGTGTGGAGCCACAGACCATCAAATCAAGGACTGCCCGAAGAAAAAGGGCGATGCATCTAGCGGCAACCGCAACAACAACAACAACAATGGACTGAACATTAGTGGGTCAGTCAGTTAAGCCAACAGACCAATGGCACGAACGTTCAATATGACCGTACAGGATGTGGTGGAATCTAAGGACGTGGTGTCAGGTATCATTCCGATCAATGATATAGATGCATACGTGTTATTTGATTTGGGTGCTACATCCTCTTTTGTTTTTGAAGAATTTGCTAAACAGTTAGACTTACCCCGTGAGAGATTAAAACAACCTATGAACGTAGAAGTAGCGAATAAGGAAATTATTCCCGTAGAATACATTCAAAGGAATTGTTATGCCGACTTACGAGGATTTGAGGTCAGAGTGGAGTTGATACCAATTCGTTTGGGGGAGTTCGATGTAATCCTTGGAATGGATTGGTTATCGGTTCATGGAGCAGTTATAGATTGTAAGAAGAAGTGTGTACACCTTAAGACTTCGAATAAGTCGAAGGTGGTATTTTATGGTAGTAAATCGCCGAGACAATCTCATTGTGTGACGATGGTGCAAGCGCAGAGATTGCTTAGGAAGGGTTGTATAGGTTATTTGGCTCATGTGGTTCATACTCGACGAGTCGAGGGTGAATGGAGTCAGATACATATTGTAAGGTATTTCGTAGATGTCTTCCCAGATGAGATTCTGGGATTGCCACCGGATAGAGAGATTGAGTTTGTTATTGATTTGGCACCGGGGACAGCACCAGTATACAAAGCGCCGTATCGTATGGCACCGGTAGAGATGAAAGAACTGATGGATCAATTACAAGAGTTGTTAAAAAAGGGATACATTCGACCGAGCGTATCACCGTGGGGAGCACTAGTCTTATTCGTGAAGAAGAAAGATGGGTCGCTAAGACTTTGTATCGACTACCGAGGGTTGAACAAGGTCACCATTAAGAATAAGTACCCGTTGCCCAGGATAGACGATTTGTTTGATCAGTTGAAGGGGGCAAAGTACTTTTCAAAGATTGACTTGAGAACCAGTTATCACTAACTGAAAGTGAGGCCGGAAGACATTCCAAAGACGACATTCAGAACTCGGTATGGACACTTTGAGTTTCTGGTAATGTCATTTGGATTGACGAATGCCCCAGTAACATTTATGGATTTGATGAACAGAGTATTCAAATAATATTTGGATAAGTGTGTTGTCGTATTCATAGATGACATCCTAGTGTATTCAGAGATGGAGGAAGAACACGCCGAGCATCTTAGGATAGTGTTGGAGACATTAAGAAGGGAGAGACTGTATGAAAAATTCTCCAAGTATGAGTTTTGGTTGCAAAGAGTGCAGTTTTTAGGGCACGTTAGCGATAAAAATGGTGTTTCAGTGGATCCAACGAAGGTAGAAGCGGTTATCAATTGGGAGCAGCCGAAGACACCGATAGAAATCCGGAGTTTCTTAGGATTGGCGGGATACTATCGAAGGTTTATTCAGGATTTTTCCAAATTAGCATCACCGTTGACCAATCTTGCCAGAAAGACAGTTAAGTTCGTTTGGACGGAGAAGTGCAAGGAAAGTTTCCTAGAATTGAAGAAGAGGCTTAGTCAAGCACCTGTGTTAGCTTTACCGGACAACACGAGAGGGTTTATAGTGTATAGTGATGCGTCACACAAGGGTCTTGGATGTGTATTGATGCAACACGGCAGAGTCATTGCGTACGCTTCACGTCAGCTAAAAGATTATGAGAGGGGATATCCGACTCATGACCTGGAGTTAGCAGCAGTAGTTTACGCCTTGAAGATCTGGAGGCATTATTTGTATGGCGAGAAGTGTGAGATATATAAGAATCACAAGAGTCTGAAGTATATCTTCACGCAGAGAGAGTTAAACATGAGGCAACGCCGATGGTTAGAATTGATCAAAGATTATGATTGTGAAATTCTGTACCATCCAGGAAAAACAAATGTAGTGGTAGATGCCTTGAGCAGGAAATGCAGAGAGAAGTTATTAAAGTTGACCATTCAAGAGGAATTGGTGAAAGATTTTGAACGACTAGACTTGGAAATTAGGTATCCAATGGAGACCAACGAGCAATTATTTAAGGTGACAGCAATCCCGACTTTATTAAATAAGGTTAAAGAGGCAAAAGAAAATGACGAAGATTGCAATAACACCAAGAAATGATTGACTGAAGGTGATGAATTGAAATTTAAGGTTGATAGCACTGGATTGCTAAGATTTGAAGAAAGAATTTGGGTACCGTTAGTACCAGAACTGAGAGAAGAGATTTTGCAAGAAGTGCACAGTACGAGATATTCGATACACCCAGGAAGCACGAAGATGTACCAAGATTTGCGTCACCACTTCTGGTGGCCAAACATGAAGAGAGAGGTTGCGAAATGCGTAAGTAGATGTCTAACTTGTCAGAGGGTCAAGGCAGAGCACCAACGACCAAGCGGGTTATTACAACCATTAGAGATTCCAGAATGGAAATGGGAGCACATCACAATGGACTTTGTGGTGGGACTTCCGTCAACGCAGAAAGGGCACGACGCCATATGGGTGATTATTGATCGTCTTACTAAGTCAGCTCACTTTTTGCCGATTAGGATTAAGTATAGTTTGGATCAGTTAGCCAAATTATATGTTAAGGAAATTTTCTCGAGGCATGGGGTGCCGGTATCTATTGTATCAGATAGAGATCCGCGATTCATGTCAAAATTCTGGAAGAGTCTTCAAGAAAGAATGGGGACACAACTACGGATGAGTACCGCGTATCATCCGCAGATCAATGGGCAAAGCGAAAGAACAATTTAAACACTTGAAGACATGCTCCGAGCTTGTGTGATGGACTTCAAGGGTAGTTGGGAGGATCACCTTCCATTAATAGAGTTCGCGTATAACAATAGTTATCACGCCAGTATTGGAATGCCACCGTACGAAGCACTGTATGGGAGGAAATGTAGAACGCCCTTATGCTGGGACAAAGTTGGAGAGCGTCGACTGTTGGGGCCAGAATTGGTACAACAGACGGTAGAAATCATCAAGGGAATAAGAGCACGACTAGTAGCAGCTCAAGATCGCCAGAAGAAGTATGCGGATTTACATCGCAATAAGAGAGATTTTGAAGTACGAAGCTATGCTTTCCTGAAAGTATCTCCCTGGAAAGGGAAGATTCGTTTTGGGAAGAAGGGCAAGTTGAGCCCTAGGTTGAGATTTTGAGTAGAGTCGGTGAAGTGGCATAGGAGGTAGCGTTACCTCCTGAACTTGAGCACATTCACAACGTGTTTCATGTGTCAGTATTGCGGCCGTATAAATCGGACTACAAGCACGTTATCTCCTATGAACCAATCCAAGTCGAGAAAGACTTATCGTACGAGGAAGTTCCTATCCAAATACTAGATAGGAAATAACAAAAGCTGAGGAACAAGATTATCAATTCTGTTAAGATTCTCTAGAGGAATCACGCCGTAGAAGAAGCTACGTGGGAGCTAGAAGAGAAAATGAGAGCGAATTATCCATTTTTATTTGAGTAACCTTATTTTTACAATTCCGAGGACGGAATTTTTATAAGAGGGGAGGGATGTAACAACCACGAATTTGAAACTCCTTATTTATTAATTATGTGATTTAATTTTTATTGAGTTAGTTTTGTGAGTTTATTTAAACCTTATGTGGTTATGAGGATTTACGAAATGATTAAAGGGAATCACTAATAGTTGATTTAAATTAGTGGACTAACCGTAAGATCCTAATATCAAAGACTTCATAAGAGTATTAATTAAATATTCAATTTATTTGAATATAGTAGCAAGAGTTGAACATAATGATTAATTGCAATTATGAGTAATTAATTGATAGTGTGTTAATTAATAATTATTATTGGATAAATAATAATTAATGTATAATAGATTAATAGTTTATAAAATGATTATATATTGACTTGATTTATTTGTGCAAAGCATGCAATATGGTAAACCTTTATTATGTGGTAGTTAATTGTATATTTTATATTGTACAAGGTGGCACATTAATATGTGTATATAGTATATATATAGACTATATAGTAAGAGTTATTTGCATTCATGTGAGTTGCATAATAATATTGTTATATGTATGTGTACTACTAGATATCTTGTAATTGGGAAATACATTGTATGTCCTTTTAAATTATTATACCCTATGTTATATAAAATAAATTGTGTAGACATATTTTATAACCAAAGTTTATATTATGTGTATATTTGTAATAAGCCAAATTTTGCATTTCATTATTTTGCTAGTGCTGGAAATTGCTTTGTCACATATTAGAGTCCCATTTCTTCTTCCCACGTGAACAAGCCTAGCCTAGCCTATCTCCACCTCAAAATCAACCAACATAGATGGGGAGTGGGATTCATGAGTAGAATTACCAACTCTCACCAACTCTTTCTTAACCCTTGTGCATTCTTGAAATTCAATGGATTGATTTAGGAGGTAATCTCTTTGTTTAGATAATCAATCTTCTATAAATGGGACATCATTCTTCTTTGTTACAATTTGCTGAGAATTAGTTTGCTAGAGTGAGTATAGAGCAGCTGAGTTGAGTCACAAAGGTATAACTTCCATTCCCATTCTTAATTTTTGATAAATTGTCTAAATGGGTTGATTCTTTGATTTAAGCATGAATTGGTTGTTAGTTGATGTGAGTTATGTTTCTTAGTGTTATACATGCTTATAAGTGTGTTGAGTTATGTTAGAAGTAATGTTGTAAGGATTTTTACTTGATGGGTTGTTGAACTGCCGAACAGAGCAAAGCTATTGTCTCTGATGCAGACATGGCGCAGCTGCGCCCTAATTGTACTAGGGTGCAGCGCAGCTGTGCTGTAACCCAAATTCAGTTTTTGTCTCAGGCATGGCACAGCTGTGCCCTAATTGTACTAGGGTACAGCGCAGCTGCGCCAGTCCTGCGCCAGTCCTGATTTTTTCTTTCCAGTTTCTATTTTGCTAACTTGTTAGTATATGGTTAGAGAAAACATGTAAACTATTGTAGCACACACATAAGCATGTGCATATAGTATGAACAAGTATAACCATTTTAGTACCTATAATGGACACAACACGTGTGGTCTTAAAATGAGATTTGATATTTCAAAAGTGAACTTTGCCACGAACACATTATGTGAGCATTTTGACTTTATGAGTGTTGATATGGTTTATATTGACATGAAATACAAGTCTAAAGTGATTGAACACACTAGCATACATGATTGAAAGATTTGACTATTTCCAAGATAAGAAATTTAAGATTTTTCAAAGAGAACTTGACTAAGATTTTTATCTAGTGAGTTCTGAATTTTTGAGCATGTATATGTGACTTTAATATATGTTGTAAATGCATTAGAGTTGTATACTAATATGCCTTGTATATGCTAAGTTGACTTAGTGTTAAATTTAATGAAAGTTAGAATGAGAAAGCTAATATCATCAAGTAATGGGTAAAGTATGTTATGGCCATTCAAACATGTGTATTAGGATTCATTATGCCTATAGACATATTGACATGAACATT
The DNA here is from genome assembly GCA_020205605.1 of Panax ginseng. NCBI lineage: Eukaryota > Viridiplantae > Streptophyta > Magnoliopsida > Apiales > Araliaceae > Panax > Panax ginseng. The sequence continues at coordinate 85,551,717 of CM035145.1, forward strand.
GTTTTGTTAAGATATGGTTTTCACTTAGGCACACATAGTCATAAAGAAAAGGAAATTTCTAGAATATGAACTATGTGAGTAAAGTTTACATGTGTTGTCTTTATACAAGCATGACTATTAAGTATTGTATGACCAAGATTTGAAAAGCATGATGATTACATGAACTTTTTATGTTCTAATGACATATAATTTGTAAGTTAAACTTGTAGTAATGAACTCAAGAATGATCATGTGTTATATGTGAAAATTCTAGCATGTATGTATGTTAAAATATATGTGTATTTGATGTGTTAGAGATGGATCAAGTCGAGGCGTTGCAAAAGCCAACCTGAGTCTGGCTAGGGGACAACAAGAATGCTGCTGCTTCTAGGCCTGAACCAGTGCAAATGCTGCCAATCCTGCAGTCTTGCCAAGATTCTGCTTTTGGTTCTGAAATTTAAGGCATGCTTACATGATCTCTTTATCTGGTAATATATGAATGATGTGCCATAGAATGTGTTGAGAAGCCTGCTATGTGATGACTTGATTCTTTTAAGTATAGACTCGTATTAGTTTACTCATACTAATTGAAAGGACAAACTTGTTAATGTTAGGTTGTTTCAACGCGAGTTAGTTAAAGCTAGTATTATATTGTAGCTGAGCAAACAGGCAAGTATCCTAAACCCTTGCATTACTTTAATTAACGCATATCGTAAGAAAGTATCTAAACCTTACACACTACCTTTATTTGGTGCAAATAGGTATATGTTTATGCAAGTTCCTTGAACCCTACTTTTGTTAAGCAAGTTTCCCTGAACTTACCCTAAATTATATTGAGCAGGTTATTGTTGAATTGAAAGTTATTCGTTTAAGCTTGAACTTTATTTCCAAGCATGTTAGTAAGTGGGTTAATTACCTTTCAATTATTCCACATCTATATTATTGACATTCACACTCAGTGCACTTGAATTCGTACAATCTTGGACTTGTACTTTATTTAAAGTTCTATAATTCTTGAACTGTGTCAGATAGAGTCTGAACCTTTGTTCGGTCAGACAAGTATATGAAGTTTTATAAAAGCTATCCCAACCAATTGATGGTAAGGACTCTTAGACTGAATGAACACCTCTTTTATGATAGGGGAGTACCCCAGGTATCTAATATAAGATACAAAGAACAGATTTAAATGTTATGCATATACATGGTGTACGTGAGGCTGATCCCCTCAAGTACTTATTCTGTAGCCAGTAACTAAAGGGTCAAATACTTATTGACTCCATTGGAGTGTTATAGTTCAAAGTCTATTTGACTAGCAGTCATTTTAAAAGCAAATCTTTGTCTTTGTTTCTAATATTCATATTGTTGAATTCTTTGTCAGATATTTTCCTTTCATAATGATATATCCTTATTGTTGTATTTAAACTTGTTGAGCAAACTTGTTGCTCATCCTTGGTATATCATGAATTATATTGCAGCTAAGCCCGAGACCTCAGGAAAGGACAAGGGTAAAGGGAAGATGTAGGATAGTCGCCAGGAGCTAACTATAATACATGCCTAGTTTAAATTACTGTTATGTAATGTGAACCCTAATTATTATTTTTGGGTATGTTTGTAAGATTGTATTTTAAGGTTATCGAATCTTGGGACTAGTAACACCTTTTGAATGAACGACGCACGTTTATTACTTTCGCATTTTAGTTGTCATATGTTGTTTAGAGGGGGATGTTTGTATTTTATCGTGATGACCAAACCGGGGTCAGAGGACCCGATTTTGGGGCTGTCACAGGAACGAGGTGGGTGAAGCAACATTGTTGGGACCAGAGTTGGTACGAATGACTACAGAGAAGATCCAAACGATTCGACAACGTATACAAATGGCACATGATTGACAAAAGAGTTATGCGGATCTTCATCAAAAGGATGTGGAATTTAATATTGGGGTTCATGTATTGTTACGTATTTCTCCATGGAAGGGAGTTACAAGATTTGGGAAGAGACGAAAGCTCAATCCAAGATTTGTTGGTCCATTTGAGATTCTTGACCGAATAAGAAATATGGCCTATAGACTCGCATTACCTCCAAGCATATCTCGTGTTCATAATGTTTTTCACATATCTATGCTTCGTAAATATGTGAAAGAGCCGAACCACATTATTGAGTTAGAACCGGACGAGATAGCCGAAGATTTAACGTACGAGGAGGTACATGTTAAGATTTTGGATAAGAAAGAGCATGTCCTACGCACGAAGGTTATACCACAAGCTAAGTTTTTGTGGAGAAACCATGTTATTGAAGAAATGACCTGGGAGTTGGATTCAGAAATGAAAGCGAGGTATCCTCACCTTTTCAAAACACCAGGTACGTACGTCAATTTCGAGGATGAAATTTCATAAGGAGGGGAGGTTGTAGACCCCAACTTATTATAAATAAAATTGAATTTCCTCTATTCATTATTTTGAATTAATAAGGTGTTAATTTGATATAATGCTTTAGTTATGGGTGAAATTTTCAAATTTTGCAAAATAAGCAAGTGGTTATAAAATATTCATTTTATCGGAAAATATTCATTTGGTCGTTGAATATTCTTGTTGTCGGGGAATATTCGTACGACGGCGCATCCATTTGTGGGCCCCATAACGAAATAACTGTCAGATGAAGAAAACGACAAGTTTGAGTTTTTATAAATAACGGCGTGATTGTTACCATTAACAGTGTTAGAATACCTGGTGGTTAAAATACGATGAATACGCGTGGGTTGCACAAAGAGACACGATTATTGCACATTCTTTTTGAAATGATTGATTCTTACGTAAGTGGGAACTACTCAATAATTGTTACAGTAATTACTATTCAATATTTTATTTTATTGATTCAATAATTGCTACGTTGATATTTTATATTATTGTTGTTTCAATAATTGTCACTGCATAGTATTTCCCATTATCAGATCCATAATTCATATTATTTGAATAATATTATTATATAACATTATTGGCAATGTCTAAAAAGTTCTATCAAGGAGAGGTTTGGTCACCTAATTGCGCGCCAATAAGGAGAAATCCTTATCAAAAAGCCCCCTCTTTCTTGGGAACGGCCTGGTTGTCATTATTGTGATTTTGTAATATTATTTATAAATAATTATTTATTGATTTTTATGATAAGAAAATATTTATTTTATGTGGATATAAATGAAGGAAATATTTATTTTTATGTGGATATAATTGAAAGAATTAATGTTGAGGTGTTTTATCCGTATTTTGTCGGAATGGATGTATTAAAAATCATCCGTATGTGAATTTCAGACATTTTCGGTTTAGAATTTTGAAAAACTTGCTTCTACAAAATTGTAGAGAATTTGATTTCCTATGGAATGGACATAAAATTCGTATTTTTCTGATAAAAGGTCTATTTATTATGAATTATTGAATTTTGGAAATTAAATATTTTTATTAAAATTATGGGTGGGACCCATTTTTGTTTTAAACATGTGGGCTGCAATTTTTTTTTCCAGAAATGGCATACTGGTGGCTGGTCTTGGTAGGTGGCCTAGAAGGAGGAAAATATATATTATTTTATTAATTTAGTCTTCTTTGGCGTTCTAGCATTTTCCTATAAATAGGGTGATTAGTTAGAATTAAAAATCACACTAGAAACAAGTTTTTTTTTTCTCTCTCTCTATATTATCGAGCGTATTTTTTGAGTATTTAGATACTTTGAGAGTTGCTATTCAGTACAAGTTTCCTTCGGCTTTACATCCGATATTCCGATCAGAAATACTGTTATTTTGAGGTAAGGGATGTTAATTTTTTTTTCGTAATGATGTTATTATTTCAATATCATTATGTCGAAATATTGATATGAATTTTATTCTGGAATTTCTACCTTTTTGTGTCGGGGTTACTATTCACATATATGACACTATTCACGTATACGACATTATTTACGAATACGACAATATTCACTGAAAAATGAAATTTTCTTCTTTTTGTCCAAGATGTCTATTATGGTTACTATCTTTTATTGTATCCATGTTTTGATCTTTATTTTTGAATTCTGCTTCACAATTGGTTATTATGGAGTATTATTGAACTTAGATAAACTGTAATACGAATCCCTAATATTTGTCATTTTGTCTCACTGGATTCGTTTTCTTTAAGATATTTTTCATCATCCTCAGTTATAAATGATGATATTACTAAATATCTTTGGCCTGTAGTGCAAAGATGAATGATTAACTGATGAATATCTTTGGCCCGTAGTGCAAAGATGAACAGGTGTTAAGATGAACATGACCAACTGGTGATACAAATGAATATCTTTGGCCTGTAGTGCAAAGATGAATATTTGATTCAAGATGTATATTGATTGATGTTATAGGGATATAATACTAATGATGGACTTTTAATCTTAGAAGATAGTAGAATTCTTTCTCTACTTGACTCTTCTAATGGATTGTTGTTTCCGCTGCAGTTGTTGATCTAAAACTTGTTGTCTATTATGTTCTATCAGATTTTCCCCTGTTGAAGACTAATGATAATTTGTTGTATATATCTTAGTCATAATATTCTTTACTGGGCTAGTTGAGCTCACCCTTTTTCTTTTTGTTCCATTTTTCTTCTCAGAAGGTGAGAACATAGCATGAACTAGCCGGGGTATGGAGTGATGGTTCAGGATAGTTGTTTTAGTAGTCCTCACTATTTTGTAAAATAGTGTATCAATAATTATAATGTGGACTCCTTTTAAGTTTGTATACTGTCTATTAGACAATATTTGTATTCAAACTCATAGTATATGTGTTGTCGTATTTTGCATGAGAATTGTATTACTGAAGTTGTATTTATTTTTGTACCATGTATTTGGCGACTCAGAATAGGTGATGTATACCTATTTTGGGGGCGTCACAATTATCCCAATAACATCAGTATGTATTGTACAAATACTTATTAGATTAATGTAAAAGCAATACTAAATATTTTAATAATTATGAGAGACTTGACTGCTTTTGAAATTGGTGGGATTGGGTAGCTTCTTAAATTCAATTCGAAGGTATATAGATGTAATCTTAGAATCCTGACATGTTCCTCGTTAGCACAAATAAATGTTAATTGAATTTTATTATATTATAATATACAAGTTTGAATTAATGAATAATTTGGTTATAATAACATTGATAATAATAATAATAAAATGAATTTATCAATGGGCTAAAGATTGAAGAATATTTTTTTTACAAGTGTACTTATATTTATTATTATTTTGTTTAATTAGTTCGAACGGAAGGAATTTAATGAACTATATTGGGATAATAATTTTGGGTATTACATTGCTTAATCCAGGTACGGATTCCGTACTCTTTCAGCGACACTTTTGTTTTTAATTTGTTCGTTTCGTTATTCATTTCGAAATTTAGAATTGCCGCTTATAATTATTTCTTGTCAATATATTGTGATAGTTTGTTTTGGCGTTTATATTAGAACTCCTATTTGTACTCTTTAGACTAGTGTATCATGTCTAAATTTTATTTTAATATTTGTAGTGATGTACATGTTAATATATATTTTGGAGACTTTGTGTTTTTGATTCGGTTCAATTTAAAATGTACATATTAGAACTCTTTGTGTTAATATTATGTTGCATGTGTTGTGACATGATATTTTTGTTTGAATACCATAGGGTATACCTGAGCTATAACCACCTGTGGGGGTACCACAGGTATATCTCTTGGCACCGAGGCATGACACCTTCCGTGGCGGTGTGATCAGTCCATGGCGTCTCCGTTTTATTCTCCGGTGGGAGCTGGCCATTTGATGTTTTGTTGTGGGAGGCGTATGGGTTGACCCTAGTTTTCTGTTATGTTCTGTTCTACGGATTGGTGATGGTTGTGCCAAACACAACTACTGATTTTACATGCATTGGATTCGCGGTCCAATGTGTGTGACTTGCCTGTGTGGTAGTATTTGATTTGCCTGTGTGGCATTATTTGACTTGCCTATGTGGCAAGGTATATTTCTGTTTTGTTATGAGCTCGGTATGAAATAACAACCAACCATTTGATTCAGCCTATTATTTTGTTGTGTTAGTTTTGTCTGTTTCAGTTCGTTTTAGTTCATTTAATTGAGTTAGTTATCTCAATTCTTTATTTTTTACTCTATATCCATACTGGGCATTTAGCTCATGTTGTGTTTTTCTTCCGACAGGTAATCAGGGGGATCACGGGCAAGTATGATGAGAGCTCCCTTCTATCCAATGGTTTATATATATTTTGTTAGGCTATGATACATTAATCTATTTAGAGTTATAATTATTTCAGATTGTGGTTTGAGCCAGTATGACATTCATTATGGTTTATCTTATGACATTTAATCATTATGAGATTATTCTTTTGTGGTTTAGAGCCTTGTTATATATATTCATTAGTTTTTTGTGTGTTTTGAGTAACCTCTCTTTCTATTTCGGAAAGGGGGTGTTACAGACGATCATATCCTTGGTCATGATCCTTCTTCCGTCAGAACCCACTCTACGATTATAGGGAATATAATGGTTGCCAGCATGTCAATAGACTTTGTAGTGAGGCTGGTCTCTGATCATTAAGGTTGCAAATATCTTCACCCTTGGGAAGTTCTGTGACACCATCTCCAAGCTTGTAAACTGAGAGTAACACCAGCTGACGTAACTTCCATCCTTCTCAGTATATGCCTTTAACCAGGGCATCCATGGGAAGAACCATCTCATCAAAGGATCATCAGGATTGTAGAGGACAGTGGTGCAATCTAACTCCGTGTTGTTCAAATTTTTGATCGCATCATGTTCAGTCATCCTTACAACCTTGAGTTGTTCATTGCCATATCTTACACATCTTTCTGCTGGTAGTTTTGTTGGTTGATCAAAAACTTCCATCACTATTCTTCTGATGATTCTTGCTGGATAGAGGACATGATAGTCTGCTGGTTCCTCTGATTCCTGATTTGCAGACCCAGAATCTTCCTCCATTTCTTCACCTTTTGAGCTTGACTCATGCTAACTTCTTTCATCAGATTCATCAGTTAATTCTTCTTGCTAATTTTCATCACTAGTACCATCTTCAGCATCCTCTTCCTTTGACTCAGATTCATCATCACTCACTTCAATGATTGCAGTAGAGTGTTTACCTTGCTTCTTTGGGACAGACTTAGCAAGTAGTCTGTAGCTCTTTCTTCTTGTTGGAGGTTCAACTATAGGAGTTTCAGACTCCTCTTCTTCATCAGAATCCGAAGCTTCTGTATCATCAGACATACTTCCTTGACGTTCAGCAACAGTGGGGGCAGGTCCTTCTTCTCTGGATTCAACATTTTTGGGAACATCATTTGAACTTGTTGGGGCATTTGCAGTGGGAGATGCAATTTTGTCATCTTGCAGACTTTATTCATCATCAGAGTGGATGCTCTGAGAGTTAGCCGTAGGGCTTGTACATTCTTCTTCATTTCCAGACTTAGTTCCATCTTTCATAGAAACTACTTCTTCCTCATTGCTGGATTTGCTTCTTGAGGGCTCAATCTTGAAACTTTCAGTTCCCTTCTCATCTTCTGACTCTACGTTCTCATCCTTGGAAGATAGACTTTCTTGGGGAATTGAGGTTGGATTATTTAACACCATTGCTTTCTTTCTGGATGGCCCTTGAAGTAGTCTGTTACTTCTTCTATTTGTGGTTTCTGCAGTTGTGACCTTTTCACCTTCATCCTTGTCTTTAGTGGAGAGACTTCTTGGTAGAGCCTCTATTTTCTTTTGGGTTTTTCTTCCAGTTTACAAATAGCTGTGGAGACATCACTTTGTGAACATTTAGAGGCTCTCCCTCATCATCCTTGATCTTGCCTCCCAATTTCTTCTTTAGCACAATGCTCAATATTCTTCCATGAAAAACCTTTGTAATTAAGGGGTTTTTTTTGTAGACTTCTTTATTTCAGCCTTTTCCAGCCACTTGGAGATTTGATCGAGCAAGATAACTCCAAAGTTTATTCGCTTCTTCAGAACTATTGCAGACATAATCTTCAGTTGTTAATCAAGCACAGTGTCATGTGTCATATCCTTGCATAGTATACATTTGCCCACTATCTCAACAAAGAATTTGAATTCTTCAGGAAACTCCTTTTTCTTTATGTCCTTCAGACTAGGGTTTCTTTTGTATGCCATAATCCTTTTTACTTGTTCAGTGTCGATCTCATCAAGGCTTTTCAGTCCTAGGTCAGGAAGGCCTAAGCATTGATTGATGTCAGACGAATTCAGCTTTAGAGACTGACCTTTGACCTTGGTAGAAAGGGTTCCGAAATTTATGGATGCATTTGAGTAAACTCCTTAACCAGTTCAGCATATACTCGAGTGCTTGCCTCAAGACATTATGAGAATCTAGCATTCTTCACAAGTTCAAGAATATCTCTGAGCTTCTTTTCGGATTTCTCAAACGTCTTGGTTCCGAGCTGAATGCAAATGATTACTCGCTAATCTGCCATTTGAAGAGTTCAAAGAGTATGGGTATTTGATTTAGGGAGTCTTTTGAGAGATGATTGAATGTGATTTGGTCAAGGCTCTGGAAGATTACTAGATTAAGACTTTGAAGAGGATTCTAGGGTTTGAAACAGGGAAGAAGAGAGGTTCGATAGTTTCTGATAACTATTTGCAGATTTTGAATTTGTCTTTATGGCAGTTTCTTCTGATACTGCATAAGCTGTGATGTGTCACTTAGCCATTGGTTGCACGATGCCCAGTAATGAGCTGTAACTCCCCATAAACTTTTTAGTTTCATATTTCTTTTAAGAATACAAATACAAACTTAATTATACAACAAGAGCTGAGAGTGTTTACACGAATATTGTCCCATAGACAGTATCCAAACTCAAATTCAATCCTCATTACATTTATTACCACACTAAATAGTGAGGATTACTAAAACAGTCATCTCGGACCATCACTCCGTTCCCCGACTAGTCCCGGCTATGTTCTCATTTTCTGAAGAGAATAATGAAAGCGAAAGGGTGAGCTCAACTAGTCCAATAAGAAATATTATGACTAAGATAATGCATAATAAGTTATCGTTAGCCTTCAACAATGTTAAACTGATAGAATATAATAGACAACAAGTTTAATTGCAGCGGAACAAGCAATCCATTAGAAGAGTCAAGTAGAGCACGATATCTACTATCTTCTATGATTTAAAAATGTTTTCATCAACTTTATCGCTGAGATTCAGCTTAATAAATAAACCACATCATCGAATAATCCCTACACTACGGGCCAAAGATATTCATGTAATCATCAATGGTCATGATTATACCGAATAATCCCTGGTCATAATCATACCAACAACTGTCCATCAATGCACTACAGGCCAATGAGGATTCTTACCACTTCATTTGTAACATTATGGGTCATGATTATACCGAATGATCCCTGGTCATAATCATACCAATCAAAGTCCATCTATGTACGTAAGCCAAAGATGACTTTCATCACAATATAAGCATGAGGATGATGACAATGATATAAGAATTCAATTAAATGAAAGCAAAGGATAAATTTTAAAGATTTATAATTTAATTTATCCAGAATTTAATAATGTCCAAATTGTCAACATGATACTGCTTTGTGGAGTAAAATTCAAGAATAATATCCATGTATCAAAAATAATTTGGACAGAGAAGAAATAAATTTTTTGATGAATAGTACCCCAGCATGAAAAGTGCCCCGAATACCCGAGTGAATAATATTTAAGAGAATAGTAATTGGGTGAATAGTAACCCGTGAATAGTATCCCGACATGAAAAGTGCCCCGAATACCCGAGTGAATAATATTTTAGTGAATAGTAACCCGTGAATAGTACCCTGGTGAAAATATTGATATTTAATAAGAAAGTTCAGATCAATATTCCAACAAAACGATACTGGATGAAGAGTAAAACTCAAGGATATTCCACTAATTTCAAGGATTATAGAAGCAATACTTACCATAGTAAGTTTATATTTAAGAACATGAAAAGAATTAACATAGGAAACTGTACATGGATTTTTACCCGTCATACGGTACATAATCTGCGTAGACAGGTTATTCCGACATATTAAAGGATGAATATGAAAAAAATAGTATTCCTTATGAATACGAAAGAAATAATACCCCTTACCTTAGTAGAAGACTGGATACTGCAATAGTGAAGTACCAGAATACTCTTCTTCTTGATCTCTATAGTTTCTCTCTCTACAGTTTCTCTTATGAGTCTTAGTGAATTGGTGAGAATGAAAGAAGAATTAAGCTTCTATTTATAGGAGAAATGACTAAATAGTAACTAATTCACGAACGGTCCACATTTATTACTATTAGAACCACCACCAATGGTCCAGATTGATTTACTATTAAAACCACCACCAATGGTCCAGATTGATTTAACTTATTACACTTTAGTACCCCTAAAGTTTTCCAAGTTTGCATTATTTCCCTCTAACTTTTGTAATTCACTTATCTTCAATAAACACATTCTTAATACTTCAACAATTATTCATCATTAATATTATCACTCACAATATTTAACAACCACATCATTCCTAGGAAAGAGGGGGCTTTCCGATAAGGATTTCTCCCTATTGGCGCGCAATTAGGTGACCAAACATCTCCTCGACAGAACTTTATAGACATTGTCAATATTGCAAATAATAATATGCATAACGTTGTTGTCTTAATTATTGATTTAATAATATAAAATATTATGCAGATGATACTGTGACAATAATTGAATCAAATAACGTGAGATACTATGCAACAACTTCTGTAGCAATAATTGGGTAAACTTAGTGGCTTCTTACGTAAGCATCAATAATCAATAATGTGTGCTACTATGCAACCATGCGTATTACTGTACTTTAACCACCGGTTCACCGATTAGTTTAACCGTTAACGGTAAAACTTTCGCCGTTATTTTTACCACTGGTTAGTTCATTGTGGGGTCCGTTAATGATTGTGACATCGTATGAATATTTTCTGTTTAAAACGAATATTCCCCAACCAATCGAATTTCTTATAAAAACTTGCATACTTTGCAAAATTTATAAATATTACCCACAACTATAACATTATAACAAAACCACACCATAATATTCAAAAATATATTTCGAGAAAAATTAATCTTTATTTATAAAAGTTGGGGTCTTACAACCTCCCCTTCTTATGAAATTTCATCCTTGAAATTAGGGTACATACCTGGTATGTTCAAAGAGGTGAGGATACTTTGATTTCATTTCAGATTCTAACTCCCAGGTCATTTCCTCAACATCGTGGTTTCTCCATAAAACTTTGACTTGAGGTATAACGTTGGAGCGTAGAATATGCTCTTTCTTATCCAAGATTTTAACAGGTACCTCTTCATACATTAAATCTTCCGCTATCTCGTCCGGTTCTAATTCAATAATATGGTTCGGGTCTTTCACATATTTACATAACATAGATATATGAAAAATATTATGAACACGAGACATACTTGGCGGTAACACATGTTTATAAGCCACAGTTCCTACTAGATCGAGGATTTAGAATGGCCCAATGAATCGAGGATTGAGCTTTCCTCTCTTTCCAAATATTATAACTCGTTTTCATGGAGCAACACGTAACAACACATGATCTCCAACATTGAACTCCACGTCCTTTCGATGAAGATCAACACAACTCTTTTGTCGATCTTGTGCGATTTTTATATGTTGCCTGATCATTTGATCTTTTCCGTTGTCATGTGTACCAATTCCGGATCCAACAATTTTGCTTCACCCACCTCATCTCAGCATACTGGAGAACGACACTTGCGTCCATACAACGCCTCGAATGGAGCCATGCCAATACTTGCTTGATAACTGTTGTTGTAGGAGAATTCCACTAATGGAAAGAACTCGTCCCAACTTCCTTTGAAGTCAAGGACACATAGTCTTAATAAATCCTCAAGAGTTTGAATAGTCCTCTCCGACTGCCTGTCCGTTTGAGGATGATATCCCGAACTAAATCATAAATCCGTGCCCATAGCTTTTTGCAAACTAACCCAAAATTGTGAAGCAAATCTTGGGTCTCGATCAGAAACTATTGATACTGGCATGCCATGCAGTCTTACAATCTCATTTATGTATATATGAGCAAGACGTTCAAGTGAATAAGTTTCTCGTATAGGTAAGAAATGAGCAGACTTGGTCAATCTATCAACAATGACCCAAATTGCATCTATGCCTTGAGAAACCTTGGGAAGACCAATAACAAAATCCATGGTAATGTGCTCCAACTTCCATTCTAGAATTTTAAGTGGTTGCAATGGACCTTTTGGCACTTGATGCTCCGCCTTGACTCGTTGACAAGTTAGACACCTTGAGATAAACTCTGCTACCTCCCTCTTCATATTTCTCCACCAAAATATATGTTGAAAATCACGATACATTTTGGTACTCCCAGGATGGATTGAAAATAGTGTGTTGTGCGCCTCCATCATGATCTTATACTTTAAATTAGGGTTGTTTGGAACACAAAGTCTGGAGTTGACTCGTAGTATTCCTTCTTCATTGATTCTTGTTTCCGAAATAGCACCGTTTTGTACTTTCTTCTTCATACGCATCAGCTCCAGGTCCGTAGCTTGAGCAGCTTTAACTTTATTGATTAAAGTCGGTTCTACTCATATATATGCCATCATCACGTGGGTCCCTGGAGTCTTTATCTCTATCTCCATTCTTTGCAAGTCATACAAAATTGGCCTTTGCGTTGATAATAACGCACTCGTACCCGCATATGATCTTCTACTCAATGCGTCAGCTACTGCGTTAGCTTTTCCAGGATGGTATTGAATTGTATGATCGTAATCTTTCAACAACTCAAGCCAATGTCGTTGCCGCATGTTGAGTTCCTTTCTAGTGAAGAAATATTTGAGGCTTTTATGATCCGTATAGCTCCCCACTTTCTCTCCATACAGGTAATGCCTCCAGATCTTTAGTGCAAAAATGACAGCTGCCAACTCTAGATCATGAGTATGATAATTCCTCTCATATTCTTTGAGTTGTCGTGATGCATAGACTATGACTTTTCTATGTTGCATGAGGACATATCCTAACCCTCTGCCTGAAGCATCACTGTATATGACAAATCCTTCTGAACCAGATGGTATTATCAGAACTGGTGCTAAAATGAGCCTCCTCTTGAGTTCTTGAAAACTCTTCTCACAATCCTCGCTCCAACAGAATTTTGTATCTTTTCGAGTTAGCTGAGTTAATGGAGTAGCGATTCGAGAAAATCCTTCCACGAATCTCCGATAATAACCAGTAAAGCCCAGAAAGCTACGTACTTCGGTCACTGACTTAGGTTGCTCCCAGCTTTGAATTGCTTCAATCTTTGCCGGGTCAATAGATATTCCATGATTTGATATCACGTGCCCAAGGAATGCTACTTCCTCAAGCTAGAACTCGCATTTCTTCAACTTGGAATATAATTTGTTCTCACGAAGCTTTTGTAGTATCAGCCTTAAGTGTTGCTCATGATCTTCACGACTTTTGGAGTAAATGAGAATGTCATCAATAAAGACAACACAAAATGATCTAAATATTCCTTGAATACTCGGTTCATCACATCCATGAAGGCATCAGGAGCATTAGTCAATCCAATAGACATGACTAGGAATTCATAATGCCCGTACCGAGTTCTGAAAGCAGTCTTTGAGATGTCATCAGTTTTAATCTTTAACTAATGATATGCAGAACGAAGATCGATCTTTGAAAATAATTTGGCTCCTTGCAACTGGTCAAATATGTCATCAATGCGAGGCAACAGGTACCTATTTTTGATGGTGACATGATTCAACTCCCGATAATCAATACAAAGTCGCATACTCCCATCTTTCTTTTTTACGAATAGAACAGGAGCACCCCAAGGAGACGTACTAGGACGAATGAAACCGATGTCTAACAATTCCTGTAGTTGGGTCTTTAACTACTGAAGTTCAACAAGATCCATTCGATATGGGGCTTTGGAAATGGATTTTGTACCAGGTTCAAGGTCGATACAAAAATCAATTTCACGCTCTAGGGGTAGGCCATGAAGTTCTTCAGGGAATACGTCAGGAAATTTATTAACAATGGAAATATCATTCAAATCTGATGTATTTTTGTTTAAATCTATGACATGGGCTAAGAAAGCTTGACATCCATTTTTCAATAAACGAATAGCTTTATGGCTTGATATGACAATGATTGACTTTAGTGGTTTGGTCGCTTGAATTCTTATAATAGGTTGGTTAGGAATATGAAAACTAACAACCTTGCGAAAAAAATCAATTTTTGTATAATGAGTAGTTAACCAATCAATCCCTAAAATCACATCAAACACAAGTATTTTTAAGGAAATAAGATCTACAAGTAATGTGCGGTTACCGATTTGAATAAAACAAGACTTATAAACAATGGATATAATAAAGGTTTCTCCTAACAGAGTTTCAACCGATAAGTCAAAGTCTAATTTCTCCGGAGTTAAATTTAAACGTTGAGCGCAAGTAGGAGAAATAAAAGAATGGGTAGAACCAGTATCAAATAAGGTATAAGCTTCGCAAGAGTTTATGATTAGCTTACCCATACTCACCTCATTCGGATTCCTCTCTTTTTGGGAGGTTACGACAAACGCTCTCCCTTGAACTATCGATTTTGTCTTATCTGGGACGGCCTTTGATGCCTCCATCCCAACTGGACTTGACTTTGGTGCATGACAAAATCGGGTTAGGTGACCTTCGCTCCACAAATCGTAATATGCTTTGATCACATAGTCTTTGTGACACCCCAAATCATGGTACTTCATTTCCTCAAGATTTGGTGTTCACTTAATCAATACATTCATCTATAACTACTCAATTATAATAAAATTCAATAATAAAACCTTCCCATACAGGATTAAATTTAAATAAAAATCTCCCAGGTTATCTAACCTTTAACAACAATCATTCAAATGCGGAAATTAAATAAACTTCATTACAATCTTTAAACCAAAGTCTGATAATAAAACTATCAAATCTATTACAAGTCTTCAGTATTTATTCATCCTTCCTTGTCCCTTACTGGTGCTAGGTACGTCACCCGTTTCAACTTTAGCTGTAAGAATTTTTACAAGCAAGAGTGAACAAACAAGGCCCACTTGAAATAACAATAAATAAATCTTTAAACTTTTACATCAATTGCCAATATTAGGCTCTATAGAACTGAACAATATATTCTATTAACTTTCTGAAAATTATAACATTCACTGAGGCTCTAATGACCACGAATCATGTCCACGGTTATAAGTAATCTTTCAACTTTAACTTTAACAAATATAAGACTATAAGGACTCCACGTGCTTTGGGGGGATCAACCCTTCAGACAATGTATTGTGCACAACCATTTCAACTCAGTAGTTTAAAAACCTCTATTAAAAGAGTTGTTCATCTCAAAGATTTAGAATACAAGTCCGCATTTAAAAGTAAGTTTGGTTTGGATAAGCTTTCAAGGAAATTTGAATTTAACGAACATCAACTAAGGAGTAGTTGAATAAGACCAATAACACTATACTATAGAATAATCGTGATTGAATCAATCATAGTAAACTAAAGTCATGCTTTAGGAATAATCTAATAGCATACCATTTGAATAACTATAGCATACCTTGCTTGAACAATACTAAGACAAGGTTAATTAGAATTGAATACTAAGCATGCATAGTAACTTGAACGATAGAAATGTTCGACATTAGTATATATATATTTGTGCATGTTAAACAACAAGTTAAATACAAGAATAACTTGCTCCAGAATAACTTACATTATTATATTATAATCGAATTGAAAACAGTACTTGAATTAACAAGATAATAGATTAGAAAACTTGCCTTGCTCGTAGGCTAAACCGAATCAATACGAATCACAATATCCTATAAACATATGTCATCATGACATAGTTAGCCATTACCACTTTACAAACATAACTAAGTAATGCTCATCATTTAAAATTGATTTTTAATCACATAATCAAGTTATAACACAAGTTAATCTTTAATAACATAATTATTCATAGTATAGAAATACTAACATCAATATTTTACACTCCCACTATCATCACATAATGTTTCTTAAAATTTCGTGTAAAAAAGTACAATCGCCGTACCATTCTGTTAACTCGTCAAGCCAACCACACAGCTTTACATTGTGGTCGCTACATGTTGGCAGGATGGTCATGTGGCTTGTGCCGCGTGAATACACTCACGGTTGCCACATGGCTGTGCAGGATGATGAAATGTGGCCCACTAACGCATCACCGGGCCACTAGATATCTAACTTATATAGGATATAATATATATTAAATATATAATATAATACTAACTTAAGTGACATCAGTTACAATTTTTTTTGAAATCAAAAGCCATAAGGCTTGTTTGGTTAACTAACTAAAATAACTCATTAATCCTTATGCCTTGTTTGGTAAAACACAATTAGATAAAAGACTTAATAGGCATTAGGCCTTATTTGGCAAAACTGAATTAAACTCCCTTAATTTATTTTAGTAACTCCTTTATAGCAAGGTTATTTGTCACACTTCTATTTAATTAAATAATCAATTTAATCAATTCAAATACTAATCTATTAAGTTACTTTAACACATAAATCATTATCACAAAACTATAATTTCTTTATAATTATAATTTTATTTAATCCAACTAACACCTTGTTTTAATCACAAATTCCAATAAAAATATTATAATTCATTTAATCATTATTAGCTCCCTAACTTAATTATTAAATAAAATTAGTATATAACCTCATAACAATTAATTTTCTTAGCTCCTCAATTATTTATTCAACAAATAATTAACTAAACCACATCAACTCAAATTGCCATTAAATACTTATATAATTCAATAAATATTTAATATTACAAATAAATATTTAATATTTAATATTTAATTATTTATTCAACAAATAATTAACTAAACCACATCAACTCAAATTGAACAATTATTTATTCAATAATAAATATATCCATTAAATACTTATATAAATCAATAAATATTTAATATTACACTTTAAAAATTCGGAATGTTACATCATTCCTCCTTACAAGGATTCTCGTCTCGTAATCACAACTCAAACAAATCATTCATTACATTCTTCCCTTACTTACAAAGATTCTCATCCTCGTAATCGAAGACATAGATTAAACAAATAACTCGTGGTACTCTTTCAACATTTTCTTCTGAGTTCCCACGTAGCTTCTTCAAAGATTATGGTTCCTCCATATCACCTTCACATAAGGTATCACTTTATTCCTCACCACTTGTTCTTTCCCATTCGACTATCCGGATAGGAACCTCTTCATAGGACAAGTCTTTCTCGAATCGCAAACGGTTCAGTACTTTCGATCACGTGTTTGTAGTCGGGTTTATACTTGGTCAGAATACAAAATGTGAAAAACATTGTGAATGTTTTCCAACTCTGGAGGTAGAGCTACCTCGTAAACCACTTCTCCAACTCTTCGCAGCACCTCAAAGGGTCCAATAAAACTCGGGCTTAGCTTTCCCTTTTTACCAAAATGAATTTTCCCTTTCCAGGGAGAAACTTTTAGGAATACAAAAGTTCCTACGTCGAATGCACGATCTTGTCTCAGGTTGATCAAAGATACTTTTTCTCATTCGTCTTGGGTCGCTACTAATCTTGTCCTGATGAGTTTAACAACGTCAACAGTTTGTTGCACCAATTCTGGTCCTAACAGTTGGCGTTCACCTACTTCATTCTAACACAGTGGAGTTCTGCACTTTCTGCCGTACAATGCCTCGTAAGGTGGCATGCCGATGCTCGCATGATAACTGTTGTTGTAAGCAAATTCCACCAACAATAATTGTTCTTCCTAGCTTCTTTTAAAGTCCATGACACATGCTCTCAGCATATCTTTCAATGTTTGAATTGTTCGTTCGCTTTGGCCATCTGTTTGTGGATGATAAGCCGTACTCATTCGCAACTGTGTCCCCATGCATTCTTGTAGTCTCTTCCAGAAATTTGACATGAATCGGGGATCTCTATCGGACACAATTGATACTGGCACTCCATGCCTCGAAACGATCTCTTTAATGTACAATCTTGCCAACTGATCAAGATTGAATCTAATCTTTATTGGTAGAAAGTGCGCTGATTTCATTAGTCTGTCCACTATCACCCAAATCGCATCGTATCCTCTCTGAGTAGTTGGAAGACCCACCACAAAATCCATCGTGATGTGTTCCCACTTCCATTCCTAGATTTCCAATCTATGGATTAATCCGCCGGGTCTTTGATGTTTGGCTTTTACTCTCCGACATGTCAAGCATTTCGCCACGATTCAAAGAACATCCTTTTTCATGTTTGGCCACCAAAATGTCGGCGCCAAATCTTGATACATTTTCGCATTTCCCGGATGAATCGAATATCTTGTGTTGTGTGCTTTGGCCAAGATTTCGTCTTTTCGCCTCTAACCTCATTGAACCCAAATTCTTCCTCGAACCGTAGTAATCCTTCTAAGATCGACCTTGTATTTTACATCACCGCCTTCAACCGATTCTCTTTGATTTTCCCACACTCTTCATCTTGTAGTTGAGCATCCTTCACTCATTCCATTAAAATTGGACCAGCTTCTATCTGGAATAGTTGTTCGTCAGATTCTTTTGGAAATTTGATTTCCAACTCTAGTTTTGTCATTGCACGAGATGAGTTCCTCCCGAGTTGTTATCAAGATCAACTTTTCCCGACCTTTCCTCGCTTAAAGCATCTCGCAATAACATTCGCTATTTCGATGATAAAAGATCTCACAATCGTAATCTTTTATCAATTCCATCCACCTTCTCTCGACGCATGTTCAAATCTTTCGAGTGAAAATATACTTCATTTTTGTGGTCCTGTAGATCTCACATTTCTCTCCATAAAGATAGTGTCTCCATATCTTCGTGAGCAAATACAATGCAGCCTAATTCCAAATAATGAGCTCTGATACCCTTTCTCATAATCCTTAAGTTGTCTTGATGCATAGGCAATAACTTTGTCATTCTCGCATAAGAACACAACCCAACCCTTGTGTGAGGCATCTCTATACACCACAAAATTTCCTCAGATTATCCGGTAATGTCAACACAAAAAGCCACACTTAACTTCTTCTTCAAATCTTGAAACTCTCTTCACATTTCTCCGTCCAAACGAATTTTACAACTTTCTTGTCAAATTTGTTAATGAGAAGTGGCTAACTTAGAAAAATCTTGAATAAATCTTCTATAATAACCAGCCAGTCCCAAGAAACTCCTCACTTCTGATGGTGTTCTTGGTTGTTCCCAATTGATCACAGCTTCCACTTTTGACAGATCCACTGAAATCCCATCTTTGTCAATAACATGACCCAAAAATTATACACGGTCGAGCCAAAATTCGCATTTAGAGAATTTCGCGTACAACTTTTCCTTCCTTAGTGTTTCCAATGTCAAACGTAAATGTTCCATGTGTTCTTCTTGAGTTTTGGAATACACCAGAATGTCATCAATAAATACCACTACAAACTTGTCTAAGAATGGTTTAAACACCCTATTCATCAAATCCATGAATGCAGCAGGGGAATTTGTTAAACCAAAAGACATCACCAGAAACTCATAATGTCCGTACCGAGTTCTGAATGCCGTTCTAGGTATATCCTCCTTTCTTACCTTCAATTGGTGATACCCACTTCTCAAATCTATTTTCGAGAAATATTTAGCACCCTTCAGCTGATCAAACAAGTCATCTATTCTAGGCAACGGATACCTATTCTTAATAGTGACTTTGTTTAACTCTCTATAATCAATGCATAGATGCATTGTTCTGTCCTTCTTCTTCACGAATTAAACTGGTGCTCCCCACGGCGATACGCTTGGTTGAATATATTTCTTGTCCAAAGAACTCTTGCAATCGTATTCATCGGTTCCTTCATTTCTACCGAGCCATTCTCAGACGGGGCCTTCGATATTGGTGCTTGTTCTTGCCGCTTAAGTCGACCACGAACTCAATTTCCTCTGTCGCTAAGTCCCGGAAAATCCTCTGAAACATGTCTTCAATTCCCTCACTACCGGGTATTTCTTCCAGCTTCACATTTTTTTTCTCGAGTATCGACTATGTAAGCTAAATAGCCCACACAACTTGACTCAACAATTTCTTGGCTCGCATAGTCGCCGACATTTGATTTGTCTAGAGACTTGCTACCATAAAATACTACCTTTGATTTTGAGTCATAAGGTTTACACACTTCTTTTGGCAACCAATTACCGCTCAGATTTGAATGTACCAATCCATTCCCAAAATTACATCAAATTCCCCAGTCTAATCTAATCAAATCTACCAACAAGATATTCTCCTTAATGTTCACCCTACAGTTCTTGTATATGAATCTAACATGGATTACTTCCTTATTCGCAATTTCTATGTTCAAAGGAAAATTCAGTTATTCTCTAGGCAATTCTAACCTCTTAGGAAATTCATCAGATATAAACGAGCAAGTAGCACCCGAATCGAATAATACATAAGCATTTATATCATTGATTGGGATAATACCTGACACTACATCTTTTGATTGCACATCATCTTGCACAGTCATGTTGAAGGTTCTGGCTATGGTTTTGTTTGATGCTGCAGGTCCTACAATGGCCCATGTACCTCCATTGTTACCTCCATTGCTTCTGGTTGTCACTCCATCATTCTTCTTAGGGCACTCACGAGCAAAGTGATCCTTGCAGTACCAGAAGACTGGATACTACAATAGTGAAGTACCAGAATACTCTTCTTCTTGATCTCTATAGTTTCTCTCTCTATAGTTTCTCTTGTGAGTCTTAGTGAATTGGTGAGAATGAAAGAAGAATTAAGCTCCTATTTATAAGAGAAATGACTAAATAATAACTAATTCACGAACGATCCAGATTGATTTACTATTAGAACAGACGGTCCAGATTGATTACTATTAGAACCACCACCAATGGTCCAGATTGATTTAACTTATCACACTTTAGTACCCCTAAAGTTTTCCAAGTTTGCAGTATTCCCCTCTAACTTTTGTAATTCACTTATCTTCAATAAACACATTCTTAATACTTCAACAATTATTCATCATTAATATTATAACTCACAATATTTAACAACCACATCATTCCCAGGAAAGAGGGGGCTTTCCGATAAGGATTTCTCCCTATTGGCGCGCAATTAGGTGACCAAACCTCTCCTCGACAGAACTTTCTAGACATTGTCAATATTGCAAATAATAATATGAATAACTTGGTTGTCTCAATTATTGATTTAATAATATAAAATATTATGCAGATAATAATGTGACAATAATTGAATCAAATAACGCGAGATACTATGCAATAATTTCTGTAGCAATAATTGAGTAAACTGAGTGGCTTCTTATGTAAGCATCAATAATCAAAACCGTGTGCTACTATGCAACCACGCGTATTACTGTACTTTTACCACAGGGTAGTTTAACAGTTAACGGTAAAACTTTCGCCGTTATTTTTATAAAAGATATTTCTGTCATTTTTTAACTCTGACAATAATTTCATTATGGGATCCGCCAATGATTGTGCTGTCGTACGGATATTTTCTGTTTAAAATGAATATTCCCCGACCAATTGATTTTTTTATAAAAACTTGCATACTTTGCAAAATTTATAAATATTACCCACAACTCTAACATTATATCAAAACCACACCATAATATTCAAAAATATATTTCGAGAAAAATTAATCTTTATTTATTAAAGTTGGGGTCTTATAGTTGACCTTTTTGGTTCGTAGAGTAGCTCGGTGAGGTGGCTATGGACTCTACATTTTCCTTTGTTGACTCAACGATCTTTTTCTGAGAGATGCTGCAGTGGATGGTTTGACATTAATCCTCATCTTAAAACTGCATGACTTAGTCACTGATGTACTTTATGAAGGTTTGGGCACTCTACTTCTAAGATGAGTCTACAGGTCATCTTTCCAACCAGTATTCGTATTTATCTCCACATGGTCTGAGTAGTTGAGCAAGTATCCAATTCTTCCGAGCTCCTTATGAGCTAGTGTACCCTCTAGAAGTCTGCGATCGTCGAGTCTGTTTCTTCAATCGTTGAGGTTTCACTGCAATCGTTGAGTTCTCTTCAACCTCAACTCTACAATCGTGGACTGTCTTAGTCCTTGAGATTAACTTTTCTAAGCATTCCTTCTGGGTTAAGGTAGCTGAGGAAGGACCAACCTCTTAGAGTGAAGTAAGGGTCAGGTATGTCCCTAAGGTGCTTTCCAGATGAAAAACTTTAGAAGTGATTTGTACTGATATCCCATTTGACCTCTTCTGTTGGGGAGTTCCTCTACCAACTTTAAACATTTGCATTGGTTGTAATCGTGGTGTCCTCCTACTCTTACACTACGATCAGATGTTTGATCGTAGGCTCTCCACGATTTTGAGTTGGGTGGTTGACTGGTTATCAGTAGTACATTTTGAGATGTTCCTACTAACTATGGATCTTTATTTGGTTCGTCAACCACAAAGTTTTGGGACTTTATAACTGATACATTACCTCATAGTATATCTCTGATGTTTTAGAGTCATTTGATCATTAGCGATTATCGCTCCCCATAGTTGATATTGTCTTCTCAGAGAGACATGAGTTCTTCTTCTTTATGTGTATCAGAAGGTAGCCTTGCATATCTTATTCAGGCTGAAGTCATTTAATCTTCTTGTATCGTAGAAATAGGTATCTTCAGGATTGATCATTCTATCATCCTTTGACAGCACTACGAACGTAGTCTTCTTTGTCAGTTTGTGCTTGTGGAGTTCTGCTCCCGTAATGAGTTCCTCATGATTGATGCTCGATGATCCTCTGATGTGAGCTTCCTTGAGGATTCTTCTCATATGACATTCTTTGCATGATTAAACATAAAAGACCCTTTTCATCTTTGGCTGAATGGCCGGCTTCCATATAAAGATCAGCAGCCATGTGAGCTTCATTCAGATTAGCTAAGTAGGTCTTTAAGGATAGGCTTTGACATATAGGAATTTTATCAAAATCATTTCTGAACAGTCTTAAGCCTTCTGCTGGTTGAGTCTTCTTGACTGAAGTCTTCTGCTTCAGCATTCCTTAGTGTGGCCAGATAGACCAAGTACATGTAGGTTAGATATATTTTTACTTTTGGTACCCATAGTTAAATGGGTCCTACCAGGTTAGTTTTCAAAATCCCTGTTCCTCATATATTTGGATTTTCATCTTGTTGATCACCATAATCATATTCATGCATATAACTAATTTAGATATTACATTATGAGATGCATGATGATGAGTGTGTGTAAGATTAACCATTTTAATAAAACACTCTTTTCTTTAATGGTTTCATCATTCGTTGGGTTTTGTTCACAGATTGAGAATCAACTTTATGACTTATTTGTATCTGGTTGATTCATGGAGGTGATCAGTTTCTACAAATCTTCAAGATATTCTTGTAGAACTGATCATACTCTATGTGTTATTAAAAACTTTAAACATAGGTTTGTATATATATACTCACCCAACAACAAAGATTATTCCACATAAGATTAATTTAAACTTTGATATGCTTATGACCTATTTTAGATTTCTTTCAAGATGTCATCTTCAACCTAAAACTTGGATGGAGAGAAAGTTTGTAAGCATTTGAGTTTCTAACCTCAGAGTACTTTCCCTCTTCATCTTTTTAGGTAGAGTATGATTTCTTGAGAGAATACTATTATAGTTCATAAGGAGGTGCAACATGATTACACATTTATATTAGTGAGGAACCGTACCTTTCTCCTGTCAGTTTCTTAATAGTCATTTAACTTAGATATACTGAGGTTAGGCAATGATGTGCATAGTTTTTCATTTGGTCCTGATAGCTTATTGCTCCAGTTGACCTTCAATCAATCAGTCATAGCCTTAAGGATGTAAGCTAAGAGAATCTTTAGTTCTTTGACATCCTTGAGTTCTCAAGGTTCACATTCAGCTGTTGGTCAGCCAAATACATGTTTGAGAAGTTCTTCTTTCTTCTCTAGATAAGCGTTTGTTAGCATGTATGACCTTTTCATCTTTCAGGCTTGTGGATGTTTGACTCTTTTCTGTTGATGTCTCTTGAGCTTCCTAGCCTGGTCTTCAGACTACAAGATTGACTGTGGCCAATGATGGGTCTTGTTATAATGGCATTTAAGAACATGGACCAATCTGAGTAGCTTCAGTCTACGAACTCTGAGATCTACTATCTTGCAGACTACGATTCTGCCTTGATAGCTCTTTAGTTTCCTCGACTCTTCCCGCATCACGACTTCGTGCAAAGGTTTCGACGATATCGACATGCCTATCTATTACATTATAAGATCAACCTAAAAAGCTTGATCTTTCTATATTTATAGTCCTTGTACATCATTTCTTTTTAAGGACTTTACAAAGTTGTTTTGCTTATGTAGGATCAACCTAACACATTTGATCAATTCATTCTATGTCCTTGTACATATGTTCCTATTATCTATCAAAGTACTTTATAACTTTTCTTAATACAAGAATACTTGCATATTCATTCATATATATATATATATATATATATATCATAATCAAATCATATTAAATAGGAATATCATTCACATGTTTATTCATGACAGTAGTTGGTCTTCCCAACTTCCTTTGAAATCATTGATACATGTTCGTAATATATCCTCTAATGTTTGTATGGTTCTCTCACTTTGTCCATCTGTCTGAGGGTGATAAGTTGTACTCAATCTTAATTGTGTTCCTAATTGTTTCTGAAGGCTCTTCCAAAAATTTGAAATAAAACATGGATCTCGATCTGATACTATAGAAACATGTACTCCATGCCTAGAGATTATTTCATTAATGTACAGCTTGGCAAGGTGGTCTAAGTTATGAGTAACTTTAATAGGTAAAAAGTGAGCTAATTTAGTTAATCAGTCAACTATTACACAAATGGCATTATGACCCTTTTGTGTAGCTGAAAGACCTATAACAAAATCCATGGTTATATGTTCCCACTTCCACTCAGGAATTGGTAAGGGTTGAAGTAATCCACTCGGCTTTTTATGTTCAGCCTTAACCTTTTGACACGTGAGACATTTGCTTACCCATTCAGCTATTTCTCTTTTCATATTCGACCACCAAAAGTGTTGACTTAAATCCTTGTACATTTTAATACTGCCAGGATGTATGGCAAATTTAGAATTATGAGCTTTGCTTAAGATTTCGTCTTTTAAGGCTTGATTTAACGGAACCCAAATTCTATTTTCATATCTTATTATTCCATCCTTATCTATTCTGAATTTTCTATACTTAAAATGAGTTATATTAGACTTATACTTTTGACATTCTTCATCTTTTTCCTACATCTCTTTTATTCTATCAAGTAGAGACGAAACTCCTTCTAGAATGAATAACTTTTGGGTAGAGGTAGTTGGACATTCAACCTCAATTTCTAGTTTTTCAAAATCTTTTATTAACCTATCGTTGGTTGTGATTACGTTTAACTTTTCTTGATTATGTTTACTTAACGCATCAGCTACGACATTGGCTTTACTGGGATGATATAAGATTTCATAGTCAAAATCCTTTATCAGTTCTAACAATCTTCTCTGTCTTAAGTTCAGTTCCTTTTGTGTAAAAATATATTTCAAACTTTTGTGATCTGTATATATCTCGCACTTCTCCTCGTACAAGTAATGTCTCCAAATCTTTAGAGCAAAAACTACCGCGGCTAACTCTAGGTCATGAGTAGGATACCTCTTTTCATAATCTTTGAGTTGTCGTGATGCATAAACAATCACTTTACCATGTTGCATCAACACACACCCTAAACCTCTATGTGATGCGTCACTATAAACTACAAGGCCTCCTGTATCATCTGGTAAGGACAATACTGCAGCCATGCTCAATCGCTTCTTCAACTCTTGGAAGCTCTCTTCATATTAATCTGTCAGGATGTATTTCACCATCTTTCGAGTTAAATTGGTTAATGAGTTTGCTATTTTTGAAAAATCTTTTATAAATCGTCGATAATAACCCGCTAAACCGAGAAAACTTCTTACTTCAATCGGAGTTGTTGGTTGTTCCCAATTCACAATCGTTTTGATCTTAGTTGGATCTACTGATATTCCATCTTTGTCAATTACATGACCTAAAAATTGAACTCTTTTTAACCAGAATTCACACTTGAAAAACTTTGCATAAAGTTGTTCCTTTCGTAATACCTCCAAAATGACTTTCAAGTGTTCAATATGCTCTTCCCGTGTTTTCGAGTATACCAGAATATCGTCGATAAACACTACAACAAAATTGTCCAAGCATGGTTTAAACACTCGATTCATCAAATCCATAAATGTTGCCGGTGCATTTGTTAATCCAAAAGAATTACAAGAAACTCATAATGTCCGTAGCGTGTCCTAAACGCTGTTTTCAGCACATCTTCCTTTCTTACCTTTAATTGATGATAACATGTTCTAAGGTTGATTTTTGAAAAGTGTTCGGCCCCTTTTAATTAGTCAAACAAATTATCAGTCCTTGGTAAAGGATATTTATTCTTGATGGTTAATTTATTTAATTCTCTATAATCTATACTTCATGGTTCCATCCTTCTTCTTTATAAATAACAATGGTGCTCCCCAAGGTGAAACACTAGGTTGTATGTACTTTTTATCTAAGAGTTCTTGTAATTGTATGAGTAACTCTTTTAGTTCTACATGTGCCATTATGTACAGTGCCTTAGAAACTGGAGTCGTTCCTGGTGCAAGATCAATGACAAACTCAATTTTCCTATCTGGAGGTAAACCTGGTAAGTCATCTGGAAATACATCGGAAAAATTCTTAACTATAGGTATTTGATCTAGTTTTACTCCTTCTTGTCGAGTAACAACTATATAAGACAAATATCCTGAACAACCTTTTCTAAGTAACCTTTCTGCCTAAACTATAGTCAAACATCGAGATTGCTTAGGTGAACAACCTCCGTTGAACACTACCTTTGACTTCGATGTAGTCAAAAGGTTTATACGTTTTTGATGACAATCAATCATCGCATTGTGGTTAACTAACCAATCCATTCCTAAAATTACATCGAATTCTCCCAGCTGAATTGGTATAAGATTTACCAAAAAAGTTGTGTTCTTTTATCTCCACACTATAGTTCTTATATATGGTCTTAACCAGAATCTTTTCGTTGTTTGAAATTTCTACACAAAAAATGGGTTGTTTAAATTTTCACATGGTATATTCAGGTTTTTAGAAAAACTATTAGACACAAAGGAACAAGTAGCACCAGAATCGAATAACACATATGCATTTAAAGTGTTGATAGGGATGATACATGTCCCCACGTCCTGTGAAGCAACAACATCCCTCACTGACATATTAAATGTTCTCGCGGTTGGTCAATTCTGAACTCCAATTGCAACTATTGTTGATTGATTATTATTATTCTCTGGTACTCTATTCCCCTTTCCTCCCTTGTTCTTAGGTTTGGGACAATTCTTTGAGAAATGGTCCGACGAACCACAGTTAAAACATTTATTCTTATTAGGGAGAGGACAATGTGGAGAAAGATGTCTTGATTGTCCATAATTATAATATTTACTATTAAAACATTTTCCTTTACGTTTCTTTCCACAGGTAGAACATGGTTTAATGTTATTATTACTAAAGTTATTATTATTATTACCCATCTTTTTCCCCAAGTTGTTGGAAAAGTAGTATCCCACTTCCGTTTATTATTAAACCGACCTAAACTGGGTTCAGTCTTAAGTTTCCCTTTCTCATTTTGACTCTTCTTTTCCTGATAAAATTTAGCGAGACTTTCATTTTCACTTTCAACTATAGAAGCTTTCTCGAGTATTTCTGAAAAAAGTCTTAATTTGGAGTACAGACAATTTACTTCGTATCTGAGGTTTCAAACCTTCCTGGTACCTACAAGTCTTTCTAAGTTCAGTAGTTACTTGATGAGGAGCAAACCTAGACAGTTCGTTGAACTTGGTCAGATAATCGATTTACGCATGTGTCGCCTTTTATTTTAATTCTAGAATTTTTACTTCCATACGATCTTTCAGGGATTGGGAAAAATAGTTTTCAAATAACAACTCTTTGAATCTATCCTAAGGTACAATTTCAGTTTCTACCCGACCCTTAGTTGATTCCCACCAATAATTAGCCTCACCTTTCAAGAAAAAGGTTGCAAAAGTCGTCTTTTAATTATTATTGACATTGGTCACTAGGAAAAATTTCTCTATTTTAGAAATCCATATTTATGCATCGACAGGTTCTGATGTACCTTTGAATTCAGGTGGACCAACTAATTTGAAATCTTTAAAAGATGTGTTTTGGTTTATGGGTCTATTCATAGCTCCTAATATATGGTCTACTAACTGTTGGGTAGAATTATCATCATTATTCATTTCTCTTTGGGGTCTTCTGGTTGGTGGCATGTTTCTATATAAAGTAACAACAAAAATTTACATAAGAATTTGAATAATACAAACATATCGTTTATTTATATATCACAATAGTCGTACAAAATAACTTAGTAGTTTACATATACTACTAACTTACACATACTACTGGCTATATTACAAACTTTAAATTCTCCTTTATTTATACTTATATAGAGCATTTAAACACCTACACTACCCTCTAGAATTCATTGATATCATCAAAGGAATCCTGGATCATGTGGCATACCACAGATTGGTCTATCAGATAGGCATTTTTCTTTTCCTCCACCGGATATCGAACTACTCGACACTAGCAAATCATTAAAAGTATCTCGAGTACCCAGAGATGTTTTAAGAAGTCTTGACTGTATTTCCTTTCTGCCCCTTTGTGCATGGTGCAGTTGTACTTTAAGTCGATTATTAGTTCCCCTCTCATGCTATAGCATTCCCTCAGTTATGTCTGCACTAAACTTCATTCTATCATTCTAATATTCTATTATCTTCATTATTGATGCCATTGCCTCATCATGTTCATCAATTCTCATTAATTGCCCTGCTACTGGATCTTCCTCTTCATCAGCATCTAGCAGTTGTTGGTCATGAATCAATTCTTCATCCTCTGCATCACTAGCTATAAATGACTCAATTTGTGGTGGATTGTTTATTATCACCATTCCTTCAGCACTGGAGTTGACCATCTATAAAATAAAAACTCCTTTAATACTGGTATAGAAATTTACACAACATTATATTTTTAATGTTATTTTTATGTGTACTTTTAAATTTTTACGGACTCGAAGACTATATACTAAGATTTGTCTTCCTTATATCTATAGCCTTGAGGCTTTGATACCAAACTTGTAACGCCCCCTTATATAATGCATTTAAATCTATACACCCATGGTATCTGATTATATGCTTATATCTAATTGAGTGACTATATAATTTATAACTAGATATAATTCCCATAGATCCAAGATTCACAGTATCCCATAAGAGATGACAATTCTCAAGAGAACTATGACTGTGTTTGGATACCCTCACTTGGATATATGAACTGTATCTGTGAATAGGATCTATCTATCCGAAATTGAGTATCGCATAACATGAAACGATCCATATTACCAAAGACCATCACCCAGATGTATAGTCTATGCCATGCGAATTTATACTATCACATCGATCGTAACTATCTATTTGAAATTCAGAGTATCAATAACAACATGAACAGTCCATGCTATTAATACCCTCACTCAGATAAATAGTTCCCAAGGATCTCAAACTAGATTTGAAGAATTCTAAATTACATCTATATATGTAAGAAAACACGGTTGCGAAAATAAAAGATGTTATATATAACTACTAGGGTTTGATTACTTGATTCTCATAAAGAATTTCTTAATAACAAAGTATTCAACTAGACATAATATAAACTAATCTAAGCAGGGACGCTTCCCTTTATCTACTCCGGATGTTCCAGGGTTACCATCTAATACTGCAAAAGGAATAATTTGCAAGGGTGAGCTATGACATGCTCAGCAGGTTTTATATTTATAACGATATATGATTTGAAGAAGTATAACAATTCAAAATTCGACTGATAATTGTTACCATTTTCTGGATTTCTTTTTCAACCATTTCTGGACTTTGTATTTCTGTCAGTTACATAGACTTAGAAATTTTATTTATATATGAGATAGGGGATCAACCTATTCAATATCTTAGGAGTATGCATCTCATCCTATTAGTTTTCAAATGCACCCAAATTAATGTCAATATATTATTGACCAAATCTCAATCCTTTACGGGATACCCAACTTCAGTATAGGATGTTTTACCAAAACAATTTGGTTTGACACAACAGTGTATGCTCAATAAACAATATCATATGAATAAACAATTTATTTTGTAGTTATGCTGAAGCTATATCAATAACCTTACAATAAGAGGTAATTCAAATGTAGGTGTAGTATATCATATCAACAGTATTTCAAGATAAATATCTTGTTCAATGAATACCATGGTTGTGTTTAGTAAACTTATAAAAATAGTTAAGGTATAGGAAACTTACCTGAGCGTAGATCAGTCAAGCAATTCTATTCGATTCGTTAATAAACACCTAAGATGTTCATTCATTTAAATCTAACACATTAGTATTGATAACAATACTCAAATACAAAATTTATATATATCCGAGTTAAGTTTGATATGGTTTTGGTGTCCAAAGACTTTACCGAATATTGATAATTTGACTAAATTATATTTATAAGCTTTATTATATTTTTAGATTATTTAAATATCCTTTATAATAATTTCTAGAAGCTTATAATAATGTTTATGTATTTAATTATCCTTTAAATGATTTTTAATTCATTTATTTCTTTTTCTAAATAATTAATAATTACTTAGAATATTACAAAAACTTTTTTTTTTTTTTTAAATAATTTATAATCATTTATTATGATATTTAAATCATTAATATTATTTTTAATAATTATTAATTATTTCTAAGTAATTATTCTAATTACTTTATTATTAACTTAATTATTAATAATATCCAAATAAAATAAAATATTTATTGAATTTATGTAAAAATATCAAAAGTTAATTATAATAACTTAATATAATTTTTAAAATTGTTTTATATTTTTTTATTAATTATTTCTAATCTTTATTAATTTTTTTCTAAAAAAACATTTTCTGACTGTCGCTAAAGCCCTATAGTGACAGGAAGTGTTGCCATATGTGTTCTTGAGTTTTTGGGTTTCCAGCCGGTCATGCCCAAGAGACCACTTTGACCACGATTTATCTTGTTACTGTTAATGATTCTGGGTTTGGACAAGTATTGGTGTTATAGTACTCATACAGTAGTACAACATCAAATAAAATTCGTGATGTAACCTACATATAACAATAAGTTATAGAGGTTTAAAGTCACTGTCAGAACTGTTCTTAAGTTTCTGGGTAACCCAGAACAGTGGTCATGGTCGGTCAACGGTTTTGTAGCTTCTATATCTTTAAATCTGTGTGATAGATTTGTGTTGTTTTTGTTGTAATAGGTAGTCTATATGTCAAGGTACATATATTTAACACTGGTTTGGACAAACTATATTTCTAAGGTCTTGATCTAAGTTGGTAAAAGTACAACCAACTACTGTTCTTGGTAACCCAGAAAACTTGGTCAAGCTCGGTCAATGACTTTTGACAATTAATTCCAGTAATCCTATGAACTGTTTAAGCAATTTAAAGTCATAGATATGTAGTAGGTATATCAAGGTACTAATTCAATACAAAAAGTTATTAAAACAAAAAAACATATAGTGATTAAAAATTCGGTCAAAGTAGCTTCTAAGACAACTCGTTTCGAAGTTTTTTCGGTAACCCTGAAAATGTAACTTCGTGATCGACCAACCACCTTTGATCACCTATAACATGCAATATACAGTTCTAATGAACTTGATTATTTTTTCCAAATTACAGACCTCGTGTCAAACTACAAATAACATACGAATAACAGACCTAATCAAAAACATACATGGATCTACAAGCTCTGACATTCGACTGTCAGGCTTGATTTTCCAAAATTTCCAGATTACTAAAAACACTAATTTGAGGCACCTAGATATTATGAAAACATGTTCTATCAACCTAACATACTTTCTAACATATTAATACATAATTCTAAACATCTAAACAACAATTTAAACAAAGCATCAA
Organism: Panax ginseng; assembly: GCA_020205605.1. Classification (NCBI taxonomy): domain Eukaryota; kingdom Viridiplantae; phylum Streptophyta; class Magnoliopsida; order Apiales; family Araliaceae; genus Panax; species Panax ginseng. The sequence continues at coordinate 85,583,916 of CM035145.1, forward strand.
AGATCTAGCTATAAATTTGGGTTTGCACCTTTCTTGCTTGATTTTGGATTTTTGGCTTCTTAATTTGTTGTTGCTATCACCAAGGCTTATATAGGTATGATATATGAGTGTTTAGGCTTAGAAAATTCGTAGGTTTGAACTAGAATTGGGTTGATATTTATAGAATTGCTAGCTTAGGGTTTTTGTATCATTTTCACCTTCTTGCCACCACAAATATCTGATCCTATGACTCTTCTGGTGCTTTGGTGTTGACTTATGTCACACTCCATGTTTTGATGATGACCTTATTATTCCTCTAATCATGCTATATTACATTTCAGGGAAAGATATGAAATTTCATAAACATCAAGGAGGAAATTACAAAGCCAAGACACCCTTGAAGAAAGAAAAACAAATTTGAGTCCTAGGAATATATGTAAGATCTTATCATCTATTACTTTCCAAAATAAGGCTCTAGGACATGTGCATTGCATATATACTCGTATTCATATTTGTTGTCACATGGTAATTAACTAGCTCACAATATGCATAGCCAATACTGCTCAACATAAGTTAAGGAATCAAATCTTGTATGATAGAGCAAGAAGATTGATTGAATAAATTACCATAAGTCATGTATCAATCTAAGTTCACGGTTAATATGGGGTAGCAGGAAACATGCACCATTATATTGTCCCATGATTCAAGGAATCTAATTGGGTGTCTCCACCGGCCCAATATATGGTAAGATATATGGACACCGGCCATCAGATATTTTATGGTAAGCACAAAACATGGCATATCATAGATCATGAATCATAAATCATGTTTCGTGAATCAAGGTCCTTAATTCTAAGCAATCAATTAAGGCAACCAGCTAATCTCATGTGTAATATAAAAGCTAAGATCAAGGAACATTCTAGAGTGTTCAAGGAATTCTGCTCCGTGGTAATAATTGATTATAACCGGTAATCGCCAAAAAGAAAGCCACTAAATGAGGAAATCATAAAAGATATAGACTAAACGTGATGGACTATCTATTAAGCAAGATTCCCTCAGTCATCACTATTACACGCACTCAATCATGACATATATATATATATATATGATATCTTGATCTTTGGCACGGTATTCGGATGTCAGTCTATGTATTACGTGACTTGTGTATACTGTCTCTAACGTTCATATCTCACATAGACAACAAGCAACGGTAATACATTAAAAAAGCCTATAAATGAACTGATCTCGTGAACGAGAATCACATGAAAAACATATACAGTATCTGCAAAGCATACAAGCCAAAAAAGTTGTTTTTTTCTTTGATCAATACTGATTGCATTAAGAAAAGAGCTTCAGTTAAGAAGATCGTATAGAACATACTCTGGTAATATTCTTCTTGAATATCATTTCTACTAGAGCCTTAAGTTGGTAAGTGATATATTGCTTGATCATTAGACCTCTAGTGTGTATCTTATATTTTTATATCTCAATCATATTGTGCTTAATTCTGTTTGGATTGATAACTCATTACAGTCAAGTTTGGGGAAAGCATAGGTGCTTAAGAGTGCATAGGTGCACAGGGAAAAAAGGTGTTAAATTGGCTAGAACTTATATTGTAATTGGAAAAGTTTAATAAAAGTGAGTCTCCAATACTAGTTGGTATTGGACGTGGATTAGGCTACTATTCTAAAGGGTAGTAATTGAACTACGTAAAAATTCTGGTGTTTGTGTGATTACATTATGTGCTTTACTATTCTGTTATCTATCCAGCAGCCTGCATTCTATATTAAATAATATCCTAATTTCACAATCCTGCTTGCTACATTAAATATCCAAAGGAATTTTTATAAGTAACAAAAATTGGACATAGTTTGTGCCTACACTTATTCAACCCCCCTTCTAAGTGTACCTATTTAAATTTCATTTGGTATCAGAGCTTGGCTCTACTTATCTTGGTCTTAAAGGTGACTTGTAGGGAAAGATTCTGACATGGCACAACTTGGAAATGTTCATCACGAAGGCCAATCAACAAACCGACCTCCACTACTCTATGGAACAGAGAACTATAATTTCTGGAAATTTCGGGTGAGGATATATCTTAAGCGATACCCATTGGAATGGTGGGTGGTAGAGAATGGACCCGTAATCCCAAGGAAAGATGATGGCACTCCAAAAACGCTACTCGAGATGGACTCAACCGAAACATACATAGTGTCATATGATTCAAAAGCAATGAACACTCTCCTCAGCGGCATGCATAGTGCAATCCGAAATAGATAAAGTTTCCTCATGCAACACATCAAATGAAATTTGGGATACCCTAGTGGTAAGTCACGAAGGAACATCTAAAGTACGAGAGGTTAAGCTAAGTATGCTCATGCATGACTAAGAAATGTTCAAACTGGGAAGAGACGAAACAATCAAAATGGCTCAAGCACGATTTTTGGTACTTATAAACTCCTTGAAGCTGCTCGACAAGTCAATTCCACAAAGCAAAATCAATCGTAAGCTACTTCAGGCTATGCCCAAAAGGATTGCATCGAAAATTACTACTCTTCAAGATTCCGTCAATATTTCTTCTATGGATACATTAACTCTCTTTGGTGAACTAGAAGAATATGAATATGAATTGAAAAGATATGATGACGAGGAAGAAGTTCCTCAAAAGAAAGTGCTAGCTCTAAATGCAGGAATTGAAGAAGAACTTGAAAACAACTCGGATGATGAAATAGCCATGATATCTAGAAGACTTAAGGGACTACTCCAAAGAAAGAATCAAAGAAAAAATACATTCAACAAACACAAAGCCAAGCCAATCGAAGAAACCTATTTTGAGTGTGGACGACCAGGTCACTTTAAAAAGGATTGCTTCCAACTCAAAAACAAAGGAAAGCAAGGCAATAAGGAGTTCACAAAGCATAAAGCATTCCTATCGTGGAGTGATGATGATGAAGAATCTGAAATGGAAATAGATGCAAACGATGAACTGGCTCAAATATGCTTCATGGGACTTGAAGGTGAATCCTGTGAGGTACCTCTTTCTGATGTTATTACTTTGAGACAAGAAAATGAAAAATTAAAAGAAAAAAATATGTACTTAAAAGATTTAGTAAACACTCTAATGGGCGAAGTGGAAGCACTGATAGATGAAAAGAAAGAATTAGAAAAAGTAACACACACAAATGAGGAAAAGGCATTAGCAGCGAAAAATGATTATTTAGATAATTACAATAAAATATTGTTCAACAAGGTAAAACAGCTAAATAATGAAATTAAAAAATTAACAAATGAGATAAAGATGAGAGATGTGTGCATTGATGCATTTGGAAATGAATCAATTAATAAAACACCTCCATCTAATGAACTACAAAAGGAAATAGAGTCCTCAAAAACCTCTTTAGCTAAATTTGTTCATGGGGAAGAAAATCTAAATGTCATGCTAGGAAAACAAAGACCTAGTTATGATAAACAAGGCATAGGTTACAACCCAACATATAGAAAGGAATTTGAAATGCTCAAATCTAAATCATCATTTAAATTAAATTATTTCACGCCTTTTACTATTTGCAAAAATTGTGGCATTAAAGGACATCTAGAGATAAACTGCTCAAGAAAGAAAAATCGAAGTAAAGCTGTATGGGTAAAGAAAAGTGATCTAATTTCAACTAACACAAGTGGACCCAAAAAGATATGGGTACCAAAAAGATAAAATGTATCTCTCTTATACAGGTGTGTTTCAAAGCCAAAGTATCCTCTCAAAAGTGGATTCTTGACAGCGGGTGTTCACGTCACATGACGGGTGACAAATCTAAGTTTGTGGAACTAAATGTCAAAAAGAAACATGGAACTGTCACATTCGGTGATAATCGGTCATGCGAAATAATCGGGAAAGGTAAAATCGGTAACAGTAAGGTTAACATTAATAATGTTCATCTTGTTAACGGTTTAGAGTTCAATCGTATCAGTGTTAGTCAGTTAATGGATAATGGACATCAAGTAAATTTTGAAAAAGATAAATGCACAATTTCACATGGTACTAACAATGCTGCTTTAGTTGCCCAAAGAGAAGGGAATATATATACTCTTGATTTTGAGCAACAGGAGGAAGAATTATGTCTCACAACCATTCAAGATGAAGAGAATCTATGGCATAGAAGGATGGGACATGTTCATATGGACCTCATCAAAAAGCTATCATCAATGAACTTAGTAAGAGGATTACCCAAAATGAATTTCGAGAAGAAAGGTATATGCAAACCTTGTGAACTTGGAAAACAAGTAAGAACATCATTCACAGCCAAAAACATGGTATTAACTTCCTCTCCCTTACAATTGCTCCATCTCGATTTATTTGGACCTGAAAGGCATGCTAGTCTAAATGGTAAATTCTATGCTTTTGTGATAATCGATGATTTCTCTAGATATAAATGGGTACTCTTTCTTAGAACAAAAGATGAGGCATTTAAAGAATTTGAAAAACTGATTAAAAATTTGGAGACTAAATATAGTCTTAATCTTATAAAAATCAGAAGTGACCATGGTACGGAATTTCAAAAGGATTTTATTATATTTTGTAATAAAAAAGGAATCACTTATGAATTTTCAGCACCTAGAACTCCACAACAAAATGGAGTGGTAGAAAAGAAAAATCGAACATTACAAGAAACAACTAGAACTCTAATTCAGGAAAGTAAACTCCCTAAGAAATTTTGGGTCGAAGCTATAAACACAGCATGTTATGTGCTAAATAGAGTGTTGATTCGTCCAATCATTTTGAAAATACCATATGAATTATTGAATAATCGTCTTCCTAACATAAGCTATTTTAAAGTATTTGGATCTAAATGTTTTATTCTTAACACTAATGGAAATCTGGGCAATTTGATGCTAGATCATATGAAGGAATATTCATTGGCTATTCACAAAACAGTAAAGCATATCGCATGTATAATGTGCAAAAGATGTGTATCGAAGAATCTATACATGTGAAATTTAACGAATCTAACCATGATATTCTAAAAGAAAGAGAAGAAGATGCAGGAAATTTAGAGATCACTACAAATCCAAATTACTAGATAAAGAAAAACAAAGAAGATCATGGAACCAATCCAAAGAAGATGGATTAGAAGCCTTGAGAGACCAAGACTCTATCCGTAAAACCTAATATGAAAATCAGAACATATCCAAAGAAATCGAAATGGATGAACAACAAGACCAAAATTCGAAACTATCAAAGAAGTAATACATGATATTCAACTTCCAAAATCAAGAAGATACATCAAAACCATCCTCCCGAGAACATCATTGGAAACATAAACGACAAAGTTATTACAAGAAGAAAAGCAAAAAATATGTGTGCTTTCTCCGCATTCCTATCCCAAATTGAACCAAAGAACGCCAAAGAAGCCATACTTGATGAAAATTGGCTTCTAGCAATGCAGGATGAGCTACAACAATTTGAAAGATGTCAAGTGTGGGAGTTAATTCCTCCCCCAAAAGATGTGTCCATTATTGGAACTAAATGGGTCTTCAAAAACAAGCTTGACGAGTACGGAACAATTACAAGAAACAAAGCTAGACTAGTAGCTCAAGGGTACAACCAGCAAGAAGGAATAGACTATGAAGAAACATTTTCCCCAGTAGCTCGTTTAGAATCCATTCTTATATTACTAGCATTTGCTTATTTCAGAAAGTTCAAGCTACACCAAATGGACGTTAAAAGCGCCTTTCTCAACGGTTTCATAAGTGAAGAAGTCTACGTAAAACAACCACCTGGATTCGAGCATGAAAAGTTCCCTCATTACGTATACAAACTCAAGAAGGCACTCTATGGGCTTAAACAAGCACCAAGGGTTTGGTACGAGAGATTAAGTAAGTACCTCCTGTCAAATGGGTTCATACGAGGTAAAATCGACTCTACATTGTTTATCAAATGTCAAAATAAAGACATTATTATTGTACAAATATATGTAGACGATATTATATTTGGTGCTACTAATAACTTTCTTTGTGAGTGGTTTTCCAAATGCATGCATAAGGAGTTTGACATGAGCTTGATGGGTGAACTCAACTACTTTCTAGGCCTTCAAATTAAACAAAATCATGAAGGTATACTCATTCATCAAACCTAGTATACAAAAGAGCTACTCAAGAGATTCGGCTTTGACAATTCAAATTCAAAGACCACACCAATGAGTACATCAATAAAACTCACAGCAGATGAAAAAGGTATGGATGTAGAGGTAACAAAATACAGAGGTATGATTGGATCCCTACTATATCTAACTGCTTCTAGACCTGATATAATGTACAGTGTGTGTCTATGTGCTCGGTTTCAGGCCAAACCCAAAGAATCCCATTTACAGGCTATTAAACGAATATTTAAATACTTGAGTGGTACTACTAACTTAGGATTATTTTACCCAAAAATGTGACAATTTTGATCTAATGGGTTATTCAGATGCTAAATATGCAGGTTGTCAAATAGATAGAAAAAGCACAAGCGGTGCCTGTACATTTTTGGGACAAAGTCTTATCTCATGGCATAGCAAGAAGCAAACGTCAGTTGCCCTATCCACTATTGAGGGTGAATATCTAGCAGAAGGAAGTTGATGCTCCTAAATTTTATGGATGCGTCAAACACTATGTGACTTTGATATTATGTATGAAATGTGCCCATATACTGCGATAATACAAGCACTATAGACATCTCTAAAAATCCAGTGCTACATTCTCGCACAAAACACATAGAAGTTCGCCACCATTTTATTAGAGACAATGTATCCAAAGGACTAATAAGATTAATATTCATTCCCACTGAGCATCAATTAGCAGATATATTTACAAAACCTTTAGGGAAAGACCAATTCTGTACTTTAAGAAGAGAACTCGGGATGTGTCTGATATAAATATGATCTGCATGCTTTAAGGAAATTAGACAGTCACGGCATATCTAGGTGCTATAATGACGCTCTTTGTATCTACTCAAGATCTTCATTCCCAAACACAGCGCCACGCCTTTCCAAATCTCGGTACCACGCAGCCTTTAAAAGACAGCCTCTACTTTACTAATCCAAGTTCTCTCTCTCTCTTCTTCATACTTCAAACCTCTCTGCGACTCTACACATCTCTCAAACCCCAACTGTGAAGATGAAAACACGGCGTTTTAGACAAATCCGTGACGAATCGGACGACGAGATATCACTACCCTCTCCACCTCATCATCCTCCTACTACTCGACGTCTGAAATGGAAGCAACCCTGGATCACAACCATCTCCGACGACTCCTCTCCTGTTAAATCTGAAGCTAGCTTACCCTCTCCTCCACCTATTGGGACATTGACGATCACTAAACGGAGAGTAGTCAAGGAATTCTCACCCAGTTCTCCTCTAATGACGGTAAACCCTCTATATGGTTCCTTGCATGATGTTCCTGGTGATTTCTTTAGGGGTCACAACTTCGAACTTCGCTTTAAGTTATCTATATGTCACAAAACCTTTGTTTATGAAAAATCATTTGACATGTTTTACTACCAAAACTCGCCTCTTCAAAACCTCCTTGAGTCCTGTGGTTTAGCTTCCCTAAGTGCACCTCCCTCTATGGCGTATCCAAAATTGGTTCAATAATTTTATACGAATCTCGAAAACAATGGGGACTCTTATACATCTTTTGTTAAAGGCAAATCTCTGTTTTTCACTGCTCTGGATCTAGGAAGCATACTCTTTATTCCATACACAGGAGACTGTCCCTTTACACTTAAGGGACTAGTTTATACCCCTTTGTCACCTATTGTCCAGCTTCACACTGTCATGGATGACCCAACCATCTCTATGGTAACCCTTCCTAAAACCACCGAAGTATCTCCTATTGCAATAGTTCTTCACAAACTGCTAAGGTATAACCTTCTCCTCGCTCTCTGCGCATTGGGTGACTTTCACTTACCAGGATTTGGTTTTGATAGCCTTGATAATGACAGGCAAACCATTCAATTTTTCTCTCATGATGCTCAAACACATGGTTAACTGTATACAACACTCCAAAAAGTGTTTGCCTTATAGTTGCTTCCTCACAAAATTATTTACTCACATTCAAATTCCACTCGATAATGAGGGCTACATCCATCTAACTGATTCCATCAACTTTAATTATCTAAAGAGTGCTCATATCACACTATTTAAAGGAAAGTTCATACGTGTCATACCCAAAATTCCCAATGCTCCAAACTCCACTCCTCCTACTTCACTACCCCCTTCCCCTGAGATTATCACTCTTCTTCGTACCATTACAACCAATCAAGCCACTATCACTGCTGATATCAACGACATCCAACTTCGTCTATCTGTTCTCGAAAAAGGCACTCCCTATTCGGAAAAATGATCTTCATTCTACGTTTCGCAATGTGGAAGATGAGTTTATTGACCTCCAAGCTAGATTCGAGTTGCACACTCAAGCTATGGTAGAAGCCCTACAAAGGAAGATGAACCACAATGCCTGTCAATTGAGCACATAACTCAAATTCATCAGTAATCAGATTGGAACTCTTGGACGTTTCACCGAGCACCCCATGAATGACCTCAGTGAAGAGCTGCAAGCAGACCAAGTTCAATCTCGCATACCTGAATGGCCATAATGCAATTGGATGGCCGAATACCAAGGTGACTTTCTGGACATGCCCTTACCGCCTCCTACCTTCATTGCTCGGCCTCCCAGATTTTCAAACACCATGTCCCTAGAAGAGATTGCACACCGCAGGCTTCACCGGCCCTATTTTACTGCCCGCGAAGCCAACCATGTTCATATTGATGACGAGGATGATTAGACACCCTGCCCCTTTTGGTTTTCTGACCCCTCTTTTTGATCGATGCCAAAGGGGGGAGATGAATTATGCTTGCTTTTTAGACAATTTTTAAAATTTTCACTTTTCATGCATGATGACTGCTGCCTTAAACACTGTGTTTTAAATGGTTGTTATATTTCCTTTTGCTTAACAGTTTCTGGATGATGGATTAATGGTTTATTATATTCCCTTTGCTTAACATGTTGTGGACTAACTAGACAATGCAGGGTAAATCAAACACTGCATATTTGCAGTCAACATTGAATTCTAAACATGAAGGATATGCATAAATTGAGGGGGAGTCCTAATTTTTCTTGATATGCATGGTGTTAGGGGGAGTCATAATTATCTTATTGTCATCATCAAAAAGGGGGAGAATGTTGACTTATGTCACACTCCATGTTTTAATGATGACCTTATTATTCCTCTAATCATGCAATATTACATTTCAGGGAAAGATATGAAATTTCATAAACATCAAGGAGGAAATTACAAAGCCAAGACACCCTTGAAGAAAGAAAAGCAAATTTGAGTCCTAGGAATATATGTAAGATCTTAGCATCTATTACTTTCCAAAATAAGGCTCTAGGACATTTGCATTGCATATATACTCGTATTCATATTTGTTGTCACATGGTAATTAACTAGCTCATAATATGCATGGTCAATACTGTTCAACATAAGTTAAGGATTCAAATCTTGTATGATAGAGCAATAAGATTGATTGAATAAATTACATTGGAAAAGCAAGATTCCTTCAGTCATTAACTATCTATTAAGCAAGATTCCCTCAGTCATCACTATTATACGCACTCAATCATAACATATATATATATATATAGGATATCTTTATCTTTAGCACGGTATCCGGGTGTCAGTCTATGTATTACGTGACTTGTGTATAATGTCTCTAACGTTCATATCTCAGATAGATAACAAGCAACGGTAATACATTGGAAAAGCCTATAAATGAACTGATCTCGTGAACGAGAATCACACGAAAAACATATACAGTATCTGCAAAGCATACAAGCCAAAAAAGTTGTTTTTATCTTTGATCAATACTGATTGCATTAAGAAAAGAGCTTCAGTTCAGAAGATCATATAGAACATACTCTGGTAATATTCTTCTTGCATATCATTTCATACTAGAGCCTTAAGTTGGTAAGTGATATATTGCTTGATCATTAGACCTCTAGTGTGTATCTTATATTTTCATATCTCAATCATATTGTGCTTAATTCTGTTTGGATTGATAACTCATTACAGTCAAGTTTGGGGAAAGCATAGGTGCTTAAGAGTGCATAGGTGCACAGGGAACAATGGTGTTAAATTTGCTAGAACTTGTATTGTAATTGGAAGAGTTTAATAAAAGTGAGTCTCCAATACTAGTTGGTATTGGACGTGGATTAGGCTACTATTCTAGAGGGTAGTAGTTAAACCACGTAAAAATTCTAGTGTTTGTGTGATTACATTCTATGCTTTACTATTCTGTTATCTATCCAGCAGCCTGCATTCTATATCCACTTATATCAATAAATTGGTTAACTTAAAATTAAATAATATCCTAATTTCAGAATCCAGCTTGCTACATTAAATATCTAAAGGAATTTTTATAAGTAACAAAAATTGGACATAGTTTGTGCCTACACTATTCAACTCCCCCCCCCCCCCTTCTAAGTGTACCTATTTAAATTTCATTTGGAGTTACAAACATGTCATGTGGAGCCTAGGAACTTGCATTGGTGACTCCTAACCTACTTGTGAGCTAGTTAGGTTAGATTAGTAGCTGAATTATGCCCTAATCTTGATTAGGGTTTTGTTTTAAATGATTAAGGTTGTTTAATGATGTTTATTATTACCTAATTGAATTTTAGTAATCATGATTAGGTGTTAGGATAACCTAATTAGGGTTTAGTCTAGCTAATTAGGGTCAGGGTTTACAAATTAGGGTTAAGGTTTGTAATCTAGGATTAGGGTTTATAATCTAGGGTTCCTAACCTATATTTCAAATAATCCTAACAAGCACGACAAAGCGTTTTGTCAGTGTAAGCATGCCAAAGCAGCTTGTCAAAATAAATATACCGAAAAGTCTATTTTTGGAAGAAAATTTTTAAGCACGAGGTGTCAAGCACATCAATTTTCGAACGAAAATTTATTTAACCTAACTTGGTAAACGGAGTATATATTAACACATAGCACTTTCAGAATGGAGAGATTTTATTAATATAACAGAATTTACATATCCGAGTCTTATTAGGGTTTTGGGTTTTTACATCCTTGAACCGAGTCCACGTTACCTCCTCCACTCCAGCCCTAGCCTGGTTCACTTCCCACAAGAACTTGGCCTCTCCTTTCATCATATAGGTGGTGAAAGAAGTCTTTTGCCTGTCTTTGACATTTGAAATCACAAATGCCTTTTCAATCTCTTTCACCTAAGTTTGGGCTTCTATAGGGTCCGTAGTCCCTTTGAACTCCAGTGGACCTACATTCTTAAAATCCTTAAACGTAGTAGCACGTACTACTGCAGAATTAACAGGTATATTTGCACCATTTCTATCAAAGGCAACTGTTAATAAATTAACAAACTCATGTATTGGTTTAACCGGTCCCCCTTCGGGTTGATTCACATTAGCTTCCTGATTTCGTTGTCTTCTTCTAGGCGGTATATTTCTGTTAAAATAAATAACAGTTCATTATTACTTTTTTCTTATTAATTAGTCATTATTCACGATGAATAATAACTCAACTCATTACAAAACATATTCAATAAAGTGCTTATATTGATATGTTTTCTTCTTTGTAGTATAATACTACATCATTAACGATTACATAGCCTTAACTAATTACATTACTTTCCCGCAATTACTTTCCAAAAATTGGGATTTACAAAAGACTAACCTTTGATTATACAAAAGAGGGTTTTACGTCACTACATAGATACACAATATTTACATATCTATGCCTATTCTAGTTATTGACTAAATTACATCTGCCTAATGGCATTTGCAAAATTTGCGTCGGCAAGACTGGCCACCACATACCGACTGATCGTATGCCGAGTCTATCCTGCCTCCACGGGATACTCAGCAACTTGTCGTTGATAATCCTCATGTGAACTCCTATGAATATATGACATCTTCCTAATCTTTTGCCTCTTGGCCTTTAGCTCCTCCTTAAGCTTGAAGGCCTCATGTTTTATGTGACAACCCGAGAATTTAGAAAATTTTTAAAATTTTAATTAATTGGTTTAAGGTTCAATATTAGAACCTAGACAGAAAATAAGTGTATGTGTTTGATATTTTTGTTAAGGAATTTTGAGGATTTCAAAATTCTGTGAAGGATTTAGGTGAATTATTCAGGATTAAGAGAATACATGAATATGTTTTGTGAATATGGTTATGTATGTATACAATATGTGGTTGAGGGTCAAGGGTTGACCAGATAAACGATATCTGTAACAAACCCTATGTATATATTAAGAACATCAACGTTCGGTTAGAAAACTCTAGCGATTAACAAGAAACCCTAAAACTGGTTCTGAAAAACCCTAATTTCAGTTCCGGGAATCCGGAACACTAATTCGGGTATTTGAAACCCTAATCTGGGAACTTAAAGGATAATTATAATGCTCAAGTGCTATTAATTATAATATTAATTAGGGTAAAGCTTAATTATTTAGCAAACCCTAATTTCAAATTTTTCAACCCTAATTTATGGATTTGAAACCCTAATTTATAAATAGGGAAAACCTAAGTGTTAATTAAATAATCTTAATGTTAATTAGGAAATATTAATCATAATTTTCAAGTTATAAGTAATTAGAAAACCCTAATCTAATTACGAAAATCTAATATCTAAATTAGAAAATTATTTTTCTATTAGAAACACTAATTTTAGGGTTATAAACCCTAATGACCATTTTGACCCTAATTGCTTAAATTAGCAATTTTAATTAGGAAATACTAATCCTAATTAGCAAGATTTAAATTATGATTAGGAAATTTTAATATAATTAGAAAATTCTAATTATAATTTAGAAATATTAATTTTATTTTTTAAAAACCTAATTTGGAAATTCTAGATTTTTTTTCTAAAACCCTAAGGATTTCCAAATCCTAAACCCTAAGGTTTTCTAAACCCTAAACCCTAAGGGTTTGGCCATTGTCCAAAATGCCATTAATTTTGTGTGCGAAATGACATTTTTGCCCTTAGTGCATTATTTAGTGTAACTTGTAGATCTATACCTAAGGTGAGTGGGTGAACCACCCTAAGCCTAGCTTGTGACTTATATCTTAATTATATCAGCCACCTTGACAGCCATGTGCATTGCATTATCAATTATATAGATTAAAAAGTAAGAAAAGTCTTACTTTATATTCTCAAACCAACCAAGACCCTTCTATCTCTATATTTTCAAGGTTGAGAGTGGAAAAGGAGAGATAAGATAAGATTTATTACTACTTGGCTTCCTATAATAGATCATCAAAGTCAGATTCCAAGATCCAAGCTAGAAAGGTATAAACCTTCAAAATTTGAAATCCTTAGATTTAATGTTAGCTGATATGTTTTGTTGTTTAAAGTTGTGTTAGAGGGTGCCTTTTAATGATATGGGTTGTTGGATCATGGATCCATAAGATCTAGAGGCACGAAAATCAAGTTTTCAAAACTAACCAAGAACCCTAATTTTAAGGCCTGGCAGTCATATGTCAGTGCCTCTAGATCCGTGTGTGTTAGTCATTTTCTGTGTTTTATGTTTTGAATCTGTTCTATGACATGAGGACTGTGATCTGAAACTGGAAACACGACCAGATCATGAATATATTAAGAGATACAAGCGGTCAAACCGCGTTGACCGTTCACGAAAATGAAATTCTGGTCAACCCATAATTTTTCCAGTGGTCTGACAAGATTTTCAACGTCCATGATCTTGCTGTATGTTAATGTTTCGGCCCAGTTGTCATTTTGTAGTTGTAGCCTGGCATGTAGTCTACATACTAAAGTCATTAGATCACCATGATCTTTCTCTGAATCACATAAATTTGTGATCAAACCCACGTTGACTAACTTGCCTGAAGGAGATTCTGGGTAACCCAAAATCTTCAAGAGCCGTTTTCTGACTACTAGTTTGACCGGCTCAAATCTTTCTTTCATGTTGTTGTTATACGGATATGATGATATATTATGGTACCCTGTCATGCAAACTACACGATAGAACCTTTACGTCACATTAAACAAACAGAGAACTGGTAGATTCTACGGATCAAAGTATGACCCTTGAACTGTTCTTCATTTCTGGAAAACCCAGAACTGAAGAATAGCTCTGACATGTTTTTCTGATGGTTAGATCTTGTTGTGATCATGTAGTTTGGCTATGAACTCGATTGATAATGGTAGTATTACACATATACTACAATAATAACACTTTAGCTGGCTAGAAAATCTAAATATCCACAAATCTGGAACCGGTCAAACCTCATACCCTGTTAGCAGTGCTTGAAGATCTGGGCTTGACCTAAGAACACTATTAGCGACGAATTCATCGCCAAAAGGCTCTATAGCAACAGTTTATTTAGAAAATAATTATTTTAATTAAATAAATCAAATTAAATAGTTTTTAATTATTAAAAATACATAATAAGTTCTGAAAAATTATTTCAAAGTCTGAAAAAAAGTTTTAAATTATTTTTAATATATTTCATAAATATTTAATATTTTTGGAATATAAATGGTATTTAATTTATTTATTTATAATATTAAATAAATTATTTAAAAATGATTTTAATATATGAAAAATTATGAACAATAATATTATGGTATAAGAAAATATTTAAAGATATTTTCAAAGACTTTTAATATTTTGTGATGAATTTCACTAATTAATTAATATTAATGATAATTAGTTTATTTAATAACTATATTAAATAAATTATGGAAAAATAGAATTAATGATTTAAAAATCATATAAAAAATGATTTAAGTGTTATAAAAATATTTTAAGTTATAAAATATAACTTTTGATATTTTTTCATGAAAATATTAATATTTTAATATTAATAGAAATTATCTGGATAATGAATTTAATTGTTTAAAAATCATATAAAGGTGATTTTAAAGTATTAAAAATACTTTGTGATATTATAAATATATTATAATATTATGACATGTATTTCATTAATATTTGATAATAAATAAATATTAACGATAAAAGAATTATGTGGTATTTAATTCATTTAAATATGATATTAATGATTGAAAATTCATGATAAATAGTAATAATTATTTAAAAATTATTACGAGCTTATGAAAATTATTTTGCCTGTTAATAAATTATCTTAGATAATGGTTAAGCGTTTATACAGAGTTTAATTGAACTTAAACTTGTGAATTAGTCCGACTGTAATCATTTGGATGTCGATTTGTGTTTTGGGTTCAACTCGAATCGCAATAGTTTGACTTGATACCGAGTCTTATATGTGTTATGTAATCGATAGGATTATGTGTTATATGTTATGTGTTATGTGTTTAGGTTATTCTATGTATATCTATATATATAATAGTATTATATTGTGATGATATTATTCTAATATTGGAGATCTATATTACTAATATTAGGTCTTCGGATAAAGCGTTATAAATTGCGTAGCGGTAATCAACGGTTAAGGCAAGTTTATACTTAACTCTACTAAGAGTTGTTTCATTCAGATATGCTTATGGATAATCATTGCTGATTGCCATTGCAGAATTGTACTCTGTACATATTCCATGTATAAGTCAGGTATGAAAGGCTGATCACATTCATTACCATTCGGTCCAGATATATTTGTTCATGTTATATACTTGTTCAGTCAAAAGTTTATTCCTACTAGTTCACAATTATATTGTTGAATTATAGCCAGCTTATTATTCAGATTCTTTCAATCATGATATATCGTTAAATTGTTGAACTTAAACTTGTTGGGCAATTTTATGCTCACCCTTGTTATATCATGATAAACATTGCAGATTAAGGCGAATACGTCGGATACAAGAAAAGGTTAAAGACAGTTTCAGCTTTAGTTTATGTATGCGATTAGATTTGTAATAGTAATGTATGATGATAATGTTATGTATTAGACAACTGATGAATTGTGTATAAGTTAAGGTTACTTGACCTTGGGGAATAGTATGTAAAGTTATTGTATAAACAATTTATGTTTATATCTTCTGCAAATAGTAGTAATAGTGGTATAGAATGATCGAACCGGATCCGCGGTGATTCGGGACCTCGGATTCGGGGGGCCCTCACATTTTAGCTCTCGGACCTTGTCCTTAGCTAAAACTTTCCTGTCATGTTCAACCTCCCAAAACATCTCCACGTCCCTCTTGTTCTCCAAGATGTCATGGACCTCCTCTTTCATCTCCTTCACTTCCTTACTCAACTAGACATTTCTATCCAATACAGTCATAAATAACGCCTTCATTGACTCCCCAGGTGTCATCTCCTCTGTAGGTATTACCGTATTAAACGATAATACCTCCACCTCCTCCTCATAATTCTGTCAAACAAGGATGTAAACCCTACGTTCTCGAAATCCTTCGATTCATCCACCGCCACTATTGGCACCTCGACTATGGGTGTCGATAAAATCTCTATATGGTTCACAAACTCCTCGCTAACCATATGTATATCTCTATACATCACAATATATCCTGACATCTACAATAAAACATAATATCTTGATTAGTACACAACATCAGAATATTATAAACACATATCACATTTAATAAATTTTAGGGTTAACTTCATCTTTTAATTCCTCTTGTAATGAATTTACTTAATTCACCACTTAAAAACTCATCGTGAGTTTAATTACTACTAGCTTCCTCAACTTTTCTTAAGGTTATGGCCTAAGGTTCTTTCCCCCTTAAGTTTTATAACCTACAGCTTTAATACCAACCTGTGACGCCCCTAAATCCGGGTATCTTCTGACTTGATAGATGGTGCTACACGATGCTAATATTCACACATACATTCAGTTGGAATACATCAATATAGTGAATGTGTCTACCTTTTTATTACATAATAACAAGTCCATTCCCAGGTTCTTTGTAACCATTACATATGTTATTTATCATAGTACCAAATTAATATAAAAGTAATACTATTCTATTACAAGAATAACTATTTGTCCACCTTGGCCTTCCCTTTGTCCTTACCGGATCCTTTGATCCATTCATTTTTAGCTGTAATCATATGGTTCAAGAAAGGGTGAGTATTACTAGCTCAGCAAGTATAACAATTATAGTAGAACAACATGCATGAATCATATGAGTATATCTTCTATAACTGAACCGATAGTTATGAAGTACTATGAATAAATAAAAATAGCACTTCTCTTTTCTTTAAAATGATTATCGATAAACATCATCAATTAAACCTTTAGTTTGGTCAAAGACCATGAGCATTTCATTCTTTCTTTATTTAAAAAGGACAACCCAACACCAAGTCCGTAAGTCCGACATTTCTTACGAGCACGTCTAGGTGATCAATATATAATACTCTATGTTTTACAACACTACTATATTAAATATATCTACGTTTAAGTTTTGGCAAACTCACATGCCATTCGATTTACGACAAAACATTTGTTTATGCATACTAAGTCTTTCTTTGAATCCATACCAAAACAGTTGGGACAAGATAGAAGTATCAATAATATTTTGATAGATTATAAGGAAATCCACAAAATACTCTAAGTTTGGTCTAGCCGAAGTAAATGGCTCTGACTTTTTTGTTACATCAATTCATGCGTATAATACACGAATCATAAAGCTTGTCCAAATTAAAGTATAGACAATGGTTTAGAAAACTTACATCCAGCGTCGTCTAATGTTACTTCACTTTCCTTTTGTGTCTTTATAGGTTCTACATGACATAATCACATAGCATATTGTTGGTTAATTTTGCAACCGATAAACACGCATAAGTATACGCGGTCAACAAGTAATATAATGATAAGAGAGTTGTCGAACCCACGAGGAATTATCTCTTATAATTAACCAAGTACTAACTTTATATTGTCTCAATCTTATTTAAACAATTATTTTAAGGAATAAAAGCTAAAGATTACAAGTGCGCTACAAAATATAAATAGATAACTAAGGAGCTAAGAACACAATATCCACACACAAGTATTTTGTCAAACACTTGGTGTGCAATGCTTCATTTACATCTCCTAACTCTCCAATTGATCATAATAGTCACGACGAATTATCAACGGATAATTTATTAGTATTTATATGCCTCGTCCAAGGTTTATATAAACATATCCTCTCTAGATCTACCCAAAAGGGAATAGAATGAAAAGGAACATCCTAGCTATATAACCCATCATATTCCTATGTGAATTAACATTAGACAAGGAATTCAATCTTAGATTCTCAAATTGGCTACACATGGCATATAGGTATTGTGACACCCCCAAATTCAGGTGCTTGAAACCCGAATTCAGTGCTTCACGATACTATTTCTTTGAGTGGAATAATAATGATAATGTCATAAATATCAAACTTAATTTACATATCAGAGTTTTCTAAATCCCAGGTACGCGACCTTTATAACATTTCATTACATGATAGATAATAATTAATATCACCTTAATAAAGTCTAGTTATTACATAAGATACCATAAAGTTTATTCTGCTAGCTTTTCTTTCCCTTTGTTCTTGGCAGAACCTTCTAGTTGATCATACTTAACTGAAAACATTTAAATTAAGCAAGAATGAGCATTTGAGTGCCCAACAAGTAATAGCAAATAATAAACATTAGCTAAAAGGATTAAATGTTTTCTTTGAATGATACTTCTAGAACGAAGCAATGGTTGTGAAGTAAACTGAAGCAACACTAAACAACATAACAATTCTTTTTCAAATTTTGAAACTACACACTGACTATAATTGGTGAGCAATCGACAGACTATGAACTTTGTTTTCAATTTTTGATAAGGTTTAACAGAACTTCATCCGCAAATCGTCATAAGTTACAGGCACGGGGGGTGATCAGCTCGTTATGCCCTGTATTGATCAATACTACATACCAGAACAATATTCTCGTCCATCTTTTCTGCCTTAGGCGCACAAAGTTTTCCCATGTTCGGGATGTTCATACTTAATCAGGAATCTGAACCAAAACAATTTGGTTGGATAACAATAAGGTTCTATCATATTCAAAGATATTTTTAAATCTGTGTCTAGCCGAGACAAATAGCTTAGACAACTATCAATTAAGATATACATATTGGAAATCAATAAGTATGTATCAATATGTTCAATAATTATATAAGTGATCAGGACACTTGTATAACCAATCTTAGAAATTTATGAATCAAAATATATACCTGGATTATACAATAATATTGCAATGATAAACAATGATTGGATATAATTCAAGAACTGGCATATCTACAAATTTATAGATACATGAACAATAATAATAACAATATAGTTCTGAAACTGGCTTACACATGTCCATTGCATAAAGTAAATGCAAAGGGTAGGATACTTGAACAATAAAAGTATCATTCACGAAACTCGCTCAATATAATTTAAGTGAGTTTAGGGAACTTGCATGAATATTATGATTACTAACAATAAAGTTTAAAAACCCGTAAAACCGGAATATAATTCAATAACTTACTTACCCAGGTTTATTACATAAATAGATATAAAGAGTAAAGATACTTGCATTCAAGAGATAAGCTTACGATATTCATTGAATAAAGTAAAGCAAGAGTTAGGATACTTGCACAATAAAAGTGGGGTTCAAATACTTGCACAATAAAAGTGGGGTTCGAATACTTGCACAATGTAAAGGATAGTTCAGATACTTGCCTCAGGCGTAGTTTTCCAAAGTAAAGCTTAATATCAAGCCAATGCAATATGATATCCTATTTATGTATAATCACATTAGTTATACAAATTCAACATGTACACCTAATTTCTTAATTTATTATCATACACAAGTGAAATTTATCAAGGCTAACATATAGCTGCTAGTCTTCTAGTCACATAATCTTATATGTATGTCATCACATGAAAATTAGTTTATAATATACCATTTCATAGTTGAAATCACAATTTGACTCTAAAATACTAAACACTTATTCATCATAGGATCCTATCAACAAAATGCTTATTAACACATGAATACTACCCTGGACATGAATTACATATTAGAGTAACAACTTAGGCATTTATGAAAACACAGAACAACTACAGAAATATGATCCCACTGTAGGGTGGCGCGGTCACGCCTGATTTGTACAAAGGAGACACGCGGCTCCCTGTTCAAACCAGGGCTGAGCAATCACTTGCTTGGCTTAGCCTGTTGTTGGTCATTTTATCGATCAATATATGCGTGTAAGTATACACGGTCAACAAGTAATAAAGAGTAAGTAAAGTATCGTTCCCACGGAGAATTAACTAATAAAGTTTACCAAGCATAACCATCTTAGTCTTATTTAAACGAATGATATTATATTTTATATTTAAACTACGAAATTAAATTAACCTAACTAATCCTAGAGTGAGACTAGATAATGAAGACCTGAGATCACAATTTCTTTTATTGACTCATTCAACACCATACACTTTATGTTAAGCCAAATTACTTGCACTGGATTACTAGTCGAGAACATGAAAGTAAAGTATAGCCATATCTCAATGTACCATACTCATATCACATATAATCCACAATTGATAGATTACACATGAACACCCACATTACCTAAACCACTATATGTCTATGTGATTTACAAATAATTAGGGTTTAAGCCCAACTTCTCAAATGACTACGAGCGATGCCTCGGTATATGTCTATCCTAAGCACGAATCATACATTCCATCACCATGTGGAACATACAAACACAAGCTATAAAGATCCAATCTAAACCCATCCTTCATCTTTCAAGTTTATATGGGTTATCACAGTAATTGATGGCCAATCAACTAAGCAAATAAGAATGAATCTTAATAGACAATCCCATAGCAATCAATAAGACTAACAACGAAGTATATCAGAAATAACTAATCCATAGAATCCATTGCAATCTCAGAATAGAATTTAACTCATATTTGAATTAACACTATCATCCACATATTGAATAACATCATAAGATACAGTTAGGAATCAAAGAGAGAATAAAAATAAGGGATTGTAGTGCAAATCTGTTCTCATGATCCAAGATTGAGTCTTCAATGCTTTCTAATTGCTTCAAGTCTTCGATCTAATCACACTCGAGAAATCACTACTCTAATATACTCTAATATATTATTAAAAGAAAGAACGATAGCTCCTCTATGCCCTAAGGTCGGAATCCCCTTTTCATGCTGATAATAAGTCTAATATATAAGACCTAATCGAACTCTCCCATCAGTTATGCTTCCAATTTCCAATTTAAAATAAAGTCAGTAGATGCAGTCGACGTCGCGCTCGGTCCCTTCGTTATCATGGCGCGGGCGCGTGATTGGCTTTCTGGCTCTACGTGTGTGTGGCGCGGGCATGCGCTTCATAGCTCTTATAGCCGCGCGGCTCCTGTAGTCTGCAATTTATGCTCTGTTGCTGCTTCATGTTGCTCCACTACTTGTCACTTGTTTCTTCCTCAAAGTTGCATTCCTTATCTCCACTTGTTCCTCGTGCCATGCCTCCATTAGCCTCATTGCCACCTACCATCGCCAAGCTATGCCATTTCTGCACTTTCACAACAATGGAGTTCTCAGTATATGCAATGCAAAATAACACTAAATGTAACTAAAAACATACTGAAATGTACTTGAGATGGGCATAGTTCTCGTGAATTTATATCAAATAAGTAGGTATAATACCCACTAATCAAATACCCTCAAACTAGAACTATTGCTTGTCCTCATGCAATGCAATATAATGCAATCTACATGTTATGCAAGCTACACTACTATGCACATGAATCCCACATTCTCAGCCAAATATGAATTCCAATAAGATATACCTCAGAGAAATATCAAGATCCACGAACAATGTATCAAACTAAGATCAAGGCATAATGACATACAATCAGATAATCCTAACCTGCTATAAAGATGTTATGTGTGTGTTATGTGTTCACAGATTAGCTTGACAAAGATGAAGATACCACATGTTAAATTACTTAAAACATAAAATTGAAGTTTAAATCAAGAACTGCATATACTAATGAGACATCAACTACTCCAACACATCAATGAAAATTAAGGTTCAACAATGGGTTTATTCTGTTTTATTTTTACTCACGAGGGCGATTTTCGCACTTTTTCGCGGTGTTTATTGATTTTTTTTATATTTTCCATGACTGTGCAATGTCTCATTCCATTAGGCTAACAGTGTTATTCCTTAGCGAGCTTTCAACTAACGACTCCCAGACCATTAAGACCTTAGGGTGCTAGGTGTAGAGACAATCCCCTCGAGCATACTTACTCAAGTAACAAAGGCCCTGAAACAAGACTAGCCATGGTAATTATTCAAATTTTTTTTTATAAAGCAAGCATACTCATGTGTTCCCAAAACTTGAATTTCAGTGTCTTCATAGTCATTTCTCACTTCCTACACAATTCTATCATTAAAAACAACATTTTCCTCTCAGCAGACAAGCATGTTAATCTTAACCAACAAGCAAATAGGAACATTGTCGTATACCCTAAGAATATCTAAACAACAAAGTATAGATTACATCATGTATGAAATTATAACTAAGTTTAAGTTATCAACAGAGTTAAAAAATCTATCACATTTCTATTTCATCATTGGCCACATTAGAATTCAACTAACTAAAAGGGATTATGCAATGTTATTCAACTAAACACATACTAAGTAAACAAGACAAAAGAAAACTAAAAACAAAAAAAAATTCATGTAAAATTTAACTACAAAGATACTAAAATACCCCTACTATGCAACTTAATCATGCAATCAAACTATATGCAACTAACTATATGCAACAACTACTCACTACAACCCAATACCCCCAAACTTAAAATAAACAATGCCCTCATTGTAATTAAAAGTGAAAAAATACTCCCCTAAGTGGCAATGTCATCTCCGTTCGCCTCCTCATGATCCGATGGTATATCGGGCGATGGCTAAGTATAAGATATTCTATAGTTGGAAATTGAGTGTGGGCTTCTAACTGTCTGAATGCCTGAGTCTGAAATTCTAAAAAATTTATAATTTTTTTCTCTGGTCGAACTATAAGCCATCGCTACTTTGGTTTGGCTTAGAGTTAAGCGCCGCCAAGCCTTACTCTGCAGACTGGAAGTTTCAGTATTTTTGACTTTTGTTTGATCCTGAGTGCTTATAGAAATTGGATTGAACTTCGTCTCTCATATTGCAATTGTTGTGGCCTGACCCTTGGACTTCTAACGTTACTGCCCAATTGGTTACCCCTGGAAAGGATCAACATGAACTATTAGACTTTATTTAATTATAACCAATACTTACTACTAAAATTTTAATTAACTATAATAATAATAAACTAATTAAAGCAAAAATAATTAAACACAAAGGAAGGAAGATGATGGACTATAGATAATGGAGAATTAAACAAATAGGGAGAGAGATTGGATGGGGTGCCTCCCATCTAGCGCTCAGTTTATAGTCCATTAGCTGGACTCTGTTCTTGACCGCTATCCAATTCCTCTACGAAAAGCTAAGAACCCTCCATCCATTAGAACCGCTATGTGCTTTGGTAGGTTCGCCATCATGAGAGTTTTTGGATTGAAGCCACCTAGCATATTTCCTGTACACGTTGTCCCCAGTTCCATTGCATCGCCAGGTGCTTCTCCCGTTGTATCTGTGAATAATTTTTTGCATTAAGGCATGAAAGATACAACGATATTTTCTTCTTCTATTATCTCTTCCTCAGCCCACCATGGTTTGTAAGAGGCCTCATAATCGTAGAAATTCTTTCTTTGGATGTGACTACCAAGGGGACATGGGTGTGTAAAATTCACTGAATTTTTCAACTCTAACTAAGAAGGCACTTAGGGTATTATACAAGTCAGCTCTTGTTCTTCATTTTCTATACCCCCAGTTGTCTCCTCAATGTCCACTCCTTTCAGTTCATTCAGTGGCATGTACACTTCTATCTCTCCATCAGTTTCATCGTCCATGTCATAGCACCAATTGCTTGGAGGGCGATTGTTCAAGGCTTCGAATGTTTGATCCATCTGATTCTAAAGATTTTGAATTGACCTCTCTTGCTCAATCATTTTCTCCTCAGTTGATGCTACAAATTTGAACCACAAATCCTCCAATCTTGAATTATCTTGTTCAGTTTTGAAATCCATGTATTGAGGACAATTCATTGATGAGTTAATGAGTTGTTCCATCTGTCTATTAAGATTTTGGGTTGATAATTCCTGAATCATTATCATCTCTTCTTTTCCTGCTATAATCCTTGACATGAATTCCTTCAACTCTGAATTTTCTTCTTGTTGCATTGGAGGTGGATTTGAGAAATCTGATGGATATGTTGGACTTGGGATGAAGTATTGGTCTTGATAGTTATAACTCCATTCATAATCTGGGTGATACCCCCAACCTTGATGATAACTGGGATAAACATAGTTGTTGAGGTAATCACCCCTAAACTGAACTTGTCCAACACTAATGTTGCACTGATAACTCGAATTCTTGCCATCACAATATTCACATATAACTGCTATCTCTCGAGTGCGTTGGGCTGTAAGAACATCCAACCTCTCCGAAAGTGTTGCAATTTGTGCTGACAATGTAGAAAATACATTGAGTCCTTCAGTTCTTGTGTTCCTTGGTTGAGTCATATTTCCATAAGGCCGTTGATAAGCAAAGTCACCCATGGTACCTGAAAAGAGAGAAATATAAGAAGATAATTAAAACAAAAAAAATGTTTAAATTAAGACCAATTTGATTGAAATTAATGTTGGCAAAAATTATTAAAATAATTCCCCGGCAACGGCGCCAAAAACTTGTTGGTCGTTTTACCGATCAATATATGTGTGCAAATATACACGGTCAACAAGCAATAAAGAGTAAGTAAAGTATCGTTCCCACGGAGAATTAACTAATAAAGTTAACCAAGCATTAACCCATAACCATCTCAATCTTATTTAAACGAATGATATTATATTTTATATTTAAACTACGAAACTAAATAAACCTAACTAATCCTAGAGTGAGACTAGATAATGAAGACCTGAGATCACAATTTCATCTATTGACTCATTCAACACCATACACTTTATGTTAAGCCAAATTACTTGCACTGGATTACTAGTCGAGAACATAAAAGTAAAGTACAGCCATATCTCAATGTACCATACTCATATCACATATAATCCACAATTGATACATTACACGAACACCCACATTACCTAAACCACTATATGTCTATGTGAGTTACAAATAATTAGGGTTTAAGCCTAACTTCTCAAATAACTACGAGCGATGCCTCGGTATATGTCTATCCTAAGCACGAATCATACATTCCATCACCATGTGGAACATACAAACACAAGCTATCAAGATCCAATCTAAACCCATCCTCCATCTTTCAAGTTCATATGGGTTATCACAGTAATTGATGGCCAATCAACTAAGCAAATAAGAATGAATCTTAATAGACAATACCATAGCAATCAATAAGACTAACAACAAAGCATATCAGAAATAACTAATCCATAGAATCCATTGCAATCTCAGAATAGAATTTAACTCATATTTGAATTAACACTATCATCCACATATTGAATAACATCATAAGATACAGTTAGGAATCAAAGAGAGGATAAAAATAAGGAATTGTAGTGCAAATCTGTTCTCATTCTCCAAGATTGAGTCTTCAATGCTTTCCAATTGCTTTAAGTCTTCGATCTAATCACACTCGAGAAATCACTACTCTAATCTAGTCTAATCTATTATTGAAAGAAAGAACGATAGCTCCTCTATGCCCTAAGGTCGGAATCCCCTTTTTATGCTGATAATAAGTCTAATATATAAGACCTAATCGAACTCTCCCGTCAGTTACGCTTCCAATTTCCTATTTAAAATAAAGTCAGTAGCTGCAGTCAACGTCGCGCGCGGTCCCTTCGTTATTGTGGCACGGGCGCGCAATTGGCTTTCTGGTTCTGCATGTGTGTGGCGCGGGCGCGGGCGCGGGCGCGCGCTTTATAGTTCTTATAGCCGCGTGGCTCCTGCAGTCTACAATTTGTGCTCTGCTGCTGCTTCATGTTGCTCCACTGCTTGTCACTTGTTTCTTCCTCAAAGTTCCATTCCTTATCTCCACTTGTTCCTCGTGCCATGCCTCCATTAGCCTCATTGCCACCTACCGCCAAGCTATGCCATTTCTACACTTTCACAACATAGGAGTTCTCAGTATATCCAATGCAAAATAACAGACTAAAATGTACTTGAGATGGGTATATTTCTCATGAATTTATATCCAATAAGTAGGTATAAAACCCACTTATCACCTGCCCATCCTTACACACATAACAAATATTAACATGCAAGGGTCCCTTCGTACCTCTCAAGTTCAATCTAGGTTCCTTCTTTTATAATATGGTTCTAAGTTTGAATATCTCAACAAGTTAAGGCCATTCAAGGTTATGAAACCACAAAGTCTAACATGCTTGTCTTTTAAACATACAAGGTAGTTAAAAAACTCATATTTGGCATGCTTATGAGTATTCATATCACATATGTGTAATTAACATCATTTTGGTTTAAAAATATGCTTCGTTTATGCTTCACTTGAATTATGCTACCTAAGCATGGTATATATACATATTCATGATACACGAGTGAGTCTAAGAGTATCATCAAATATGTTCACAAATATCAGATTCTAACTCTCAAAGTAGTATATTCACGTTCAAAGTTCGTATTTTCATTAGTAAAGCTTACTAATAAGTCCAATATGATCATGCTTCATTACGAAATCCATATACGTAAGTTAGTATGTCCGACATGTATTTCAAAACCATACCACAATGCTTGCAAGATCAGAATATCAAAACGAATATAATAAGTCAATGTCCATTTTGAAACTCTAAGTTTCCATTAGCATGTTATCAATGTCATTTAGTATGTTAAACTACTTCACTTACTATACATCCTGCTGGCATGCTTACGTAAATGAAATCAGACCACACTAACATGTCTTCAAGTTAGAACGTTAAGGTACACATGGTCTATTGAGTTTACACATTGAAAACTCAAGTTTTCTTTTAAAATCAAGCTAGGTGAGTGATTATATGAAAGGCAACATAACTAGTATGTCAAGGATTGAAATAAGCTTAACTAAGTTGTATTAGCATGCTCCATAAACCAGATATTATAACAAAACAACCAACAAAATCTACAAAGGGCTGCAAGCGTGGCATTTATTTGTACTAAGGAGACGCAATCACGCCTGCCTCCGCTCTAGTCTAGAGACTTCCCACCTTTCTAGAGATAACAAGCCAACTACCAAATTTTCTTCACTAATTTGACTGTAACCAAGTCGCATTGCATACTAAACATGTTAATAAGCCTATAAAACAACTACATAAGTGTTCTACAACCCAATTATAATTCAACTTGGCATAATCAAGAAATTGGTAATTCAAGAATGGAAATTTTGACAGAACTCAAAATGAAGAACAAGAAGAAATCTTATACCTCTGTAATTAGCTTTCTAATTCATACTTCTTCCACTGATGGGTATGTAATGACTTGTTCTATATATGCTCTAAATTTCACACTTAAACAATTCTCAGCAATGAAAAATGGAGAAGGAGAGTTCATATTTATAGAAAGAAAATTACACAGATATTGCAATCTCCCACTAAATCAAACTCATGGATTGAAGGATTACATGAAGGTTAAGAGACAGTTGGTAGATGGTAGTTGAAAATCATCATAACCACCACTCCCCCATAATCATCAGCTAGAAAATCTTGGAAGAAATAAAAGAAAATAGGCCTTAGCCTTTATGGGATTCACGTGAATGTGAAATAAGGAGCAATTTGGACACTAAATTTGGGACAACCCAAATACTTAACAATCTTGTAATACTTATACAATTTCCTACTCTTATGTTATATTTAATATACATATCATCCATACATGGGTTATATGTGACAACCTGAAAATTTATAAAATCATGAATGATTAGAATAAAGGTTAAAGAATAAAATCTAGAAGAGAATTTGAGGATTTATTTAAAATTTTTAAGAAGAACCTATATGGTTTCTTAATTGAATGAGAACAAAGAAATATGGGATACAAAATTCTAAAACCCTAGAAATGAATTGATATGTATTTGAATGAATATCAAGAATAAGGTATAATGATACCTGTAAAAATCTGATGTGTACTGAATAGTCTAAGAAATGTTATATAAGTACATATAGAAATTTTATTAAGGAGATAAGATTTTACATGAAGAGATGCTATGAGGTTAAACGAAGATGAGTATATGTATAGAAATATATATACATAGTAAGGTGCTATATATATTTTAGCAAGAGGAATGATGAATTACGTTAATGATATAAGGATCAAGATATAATTATGTTAGTAATTAGCATAGCTTGAACGTTGGCCTTGACTGGAAAATAAGAATTTGAATAAGTATAACGTCGTTAGTTAATACGATTGACAATAAGAAGGGAGTAATTTAAAACTCAAAATTTGAGTTAGAGATAGAATTTTGAAGCACGAACCGCTTCGGTTGCATCCTAACGTCAAGTTTAGTCGAAATGGACAAGAAAACAAAATGTAAAATATTTTGGTCAAGGTTGATTTTTGGTGGAGAAAAGTCAAAATTAGTGTGAGAAGTGAAATATATTATGATTATGTGAATTATGTGTATGATTAAATAAATATACATTATATAATGTGAATACATTTATTTTGTATAAAAAGTGAAATAAGAATTAAGTTATATAACCTAATATATATTTAGGTGTGATAATTAAATAACCTAAGAGGTTATAATATGGGAGAATATTAGTATATAAATATATATACTAACATTAAGAGATTTATTTTATATATCTCAAAATAATTAATTTTATAACCAAGACTAATTGGGTTATGAAATTAAAAAGGCATAAGTAAGGAAATTATTTTCAAGTGTGAGAAATAAAAACTCTAATTAAATGATTAGGGTAAAATAGAATTAAAAGAATTGGACTATAATAATATCATAGCCCAATAATTTATTTAGAGTTCAAGTGAATTAAGATTTAATGGACTAAGGAAGTTATATTATTTAAATAAGCCCAATTATATATTTAAGTGATGGATTTGTGATAAAATTAATTTAATGGTGATTAAATTATTTAATCTAGTCTAATATGATATGTATAAGATAATTATAGTAATGGCCCAATCTAATTAATGAGGAAGCCCAAATTTTTTTTTTTAAGCAAAATGATAAAAAAAGTGCTAGTCCAATTAAATTATTTAATTGCAAGCCCAATTGTTAAGCCCATTTGTGATGGACCTTTTAATCATTAATTAAGCTAGCTTTAATATAAAATTGAAAATAAAAGAGATGTAATAAAGAGGCCTCAAAGGGAGTGGAAAATAAATGAAGAAGAAACTTTAAAAACCACTTCTTTAGATGACAATTTCTTATTTGACCAACACAAAGTGTTGCTTGCAAGTTAGATATTGTAGAGAGAGAGAGTAGAAGATATGGATAGAGAAAAATCTAATCATTTTAATTTTGCTAGCAAACTTAGTAATCAATGTTTATTCTATTTTTTTTAGAGAAAAAAAGAGAGAGAGAGAGAGAGAGAGGAGGAAGTGGTCAAGGGAAAAGGAGAAAGAATGAGAAGAAAAAAATTCTCCATGAAGAGAAGAAGAAGAAGAAGAAATGTATAAAATTATTTTTCCTAAGCTTTCCTCTAATTTCTATTTGTAATTTGAAAAAGGGGGGGTTGATTTGGAAGTTCAAACCCCTATAATCTATGTGTTTTTCATGGATTCAAGTATGGAGCTACCCATAATGGGTGTTGATTTGGTTTGAATCAAAAGAAAAGAAATTTAATTTTTCTAGTTTTGAAAATCCTAACTTTTAGGTGCTTTGAATGTTTACCATTTTTGATCTATGCATTCGTTTCGCGATCCGTCGAAGAGAGGTGCTAGATATATGTGTTGACTAGTAAATCCAAGTGGTAGAACTCAAAAATCATGTTTCTAAAAGTTGTGGTGTGGATTTTGATGAAAACAGTCCCGTTTTCTTAAAACAGTTTTGGATCAGACTGAAACGGGTGTAATTTCGTCCACTTTTTGTGCTTTAAAAATTCTGGACATATTTGGAGTGTTAATATCAGAAGATATGAAGGTTGTGTAAACATTTGAGAATTTTTGGCCATACGGTTTGAGAGTTATGGATTTTACGGTGAATGACTATTTTTATGAAGCCACCTGAATAACTCTTTGTGTATAAGTCTAAAAATTACACAATATTTACTGGAAGTACATGTGTATAACATGAACATACTATTAAAATTTTAGAATTGGAGGAGTTAATCTCGCTTTATGAAAAATCTGAGAATATTTGGCTATTATGGACTATTTAAATATAGTAATTGGATTTTAAAAATTTTAGGAAAATATATGTTCAATATGGAACTATATTCTCTCAAATCTCGTAAAAGAAATATTTTTGGGATCGATTTGGTATTTTTCATCTAAATGATGATAAATGATGATAAATGGATTTAATTAAATATATGATGTCCAAAAATATGAAAAATACAATTTATGACTTGAGACCCTTAAGCATGGCTTATGCAATTTTGATGAAGTTTTGGGTTGGGTTTGAAGTGTTATGATGTTTATGGCATTTTAGAATGCTTAATGAGTTAATTAATAAAAGGAAAACAATTGAACTAAATTATTTATTAATGTGATTAATGACTTAAATTATTTTTATATGACTAATAATATTGGATTAAGATATTATTAGTAGTATTTAACTGGAATGTTATTAAAAGTTAATAACCTTAGCGTAAAATATTATTACATAATTAATAATATTCGATGGGAGATTAAAATAAGAGATTTATGTTATTTTTCAATATAATTGTTGAATTTGATATTCAATGAACTATATTATGCTTGTAATAGACTAAAATAAGAATTCAGGGTGCTGAATTGGATTTTGGATTACTGAAATGGTTTCGATCTACGAAATATTTGGTAATTTTTGAAATGGTAATTTTTGAATCTTTGAAATGTAATCCGTTTTTTGAAAATGATATTTCGATTTCTTGAAAGGTTATCTAATTTACTAAGATAACATATAAAGGGAAAACTTATAAGTATAAGTTGTAAGTGGTGAAAAGATTATCAAAGTATAATGATAATACTAAGACTAAGGTGTAATGTGTAATACTTAACTTTGTGAGTGAAGGTTAGACAAGTTAATATAAGATGATGAGATTATAAATAAGTAAATGAATATGATGTTAAGATTATTTAATATTTGACAATGTGATTAAGTGTTAGATAGTATTATGAAATAAGGTATGATATGCTAATTAAAAGATCAATCTTATACATGATAGGTCTTTTCAATAAAGAGAATAAATTAAATTGCGTAGCAGTAATCAACGATTCAGGCTAGTTTCTTTAACTCAAACTCGGGTTATATTTCAAAGTATGTTAGTGAATGATTATTGATGATTATTCATGTCTAAATTGATTATTGATTCGCACTTAGTGCATGTTGTATATGTTCATCAGGTATGAAAGGCTGATAACCTTCATTACCATACGGTTAAGTTAAATTATTCATGGTCATTGTTGAACTTCAAACATTATTGATTTAGTCATTCAATTATTGACATCTTGATTCATGTTCCTTCACAATTATTAAATTGTTGAAAGCTTATTATTCTTTCAATCATGATATATCTTTATTGAATTTAAACTTTCTGGGCAAAGTAGTTGTTCAGCCTTGCTATATCATGATAATAAATTTCAGATAAAGGCAAAGGCTTGAAGAAGGATCGAGACAAAAGCAAAATACAGTAATAGATTGTTATAAGAATAACTATTTAGTTATTTTATTGTAAACCTTTGTAATTTTGAAGGTATGTATTCAGTTAAGGTTAATAAACTTGGGAAAATGTTATAGAATTATGTAAAATAAACAATATATGTTTATTTGTTCCGCATTAGATGATAGAATATATGATGATGAAGTACCGTAATGTACCAAGTCAGAGGTTCTTGGGACCCGGATTTGGGGGCGTCACAGTTGGTATCAAAGTTGTAGGTTATAAACCTTAGGTAGGGGTACCTTAGGCTATAACTGCGGAGATGATACGAAATAAACTCAGATCGAGTTTAAGTGATAAGAAATGAATTTAGGAAATTCATTATTATGTAAAGAAGATTGAAAGAAGAATCTTGAAGGGTTATAAGGATAAGAATCTGGAGTTACCTGACTCTAGTAATAAAGATGAAAAGTGAAAATAAATAGACTATGTCTATAATATGAAAAGTATAAAATCATAATATTATATGATTAAAGGAAAAAACGAGCGTAAAATAAAATGATCATAATACGGTTATAATATGAGATCACAACGTGATCTGATAAGGTCATAGCAGGAGAATGATCAATCAAATGATTGAAACTTTATAGCAGAATTGTTGTACGATTGTTGTACTATGAAATTATACTATGAAAACTCATGAGAGAGTTATGAATTGTAAATATGGATTAAATAAAATTCATATGGAGAAAGTATGGAACTAGGATTATGTGGGATTTCAACTGAGGACTCATATCGCTAAATTTGAGTTGTATGATTCCTTGTATGGGTAGGGAATTTGTACTTTGTTTTAGAACCACTCAGCTTCCTACTCGATATAGTGGTTAAGTTGAACAATTCTTTGTATGGGCGGGGAATTTTCCTTGGTGTAACAACCGCTTAGTTTCCTATATTGATTAGTGGCCGAGTTTGGTTCGATGATCACTTAGCTTCTGGTACTGATAATCATTGAAATGTTTGTGTCGCATTTTTTTCTATATAACATGTTGAGAAGGTGATTCTTTTCTCATGTGTATAACGGATAGGTAGAGAATATAAGATTAGGTACAAGTTCTTTCAACTCATAAGTATGGTAAGTTCGTGACTCATAATCATATGGTAGAACCCCTCAGCGAATGGACGACTATGGTCTGACTAAGAAAAATTCCTAAACCCATATGATTGTGGTAAGTTCCTGAACTCCTAACGTGTGGTAAGTTTGATGAACATTACTGGGATATAGAAAATTTATGGATTAAGAATTGAGAATTTTTAATAAATAGAATGATTAAGAAAATGATCATTAGAGAAATTAAAGTTGATGATGGAAGCATAGGGATTCCAAATCTTCTAGATGTGCTAGATTTCAAATTGTTGACATCAAGCTAAATTCCCACTGATGTGCCTTTCGAAATAAAATGAATTTTTGTTATCAACAACACATGATGACAAGTGTGTATTTGTGAACTTCGGGACACTGACACATCGTTACCAGTTGCGGCATGATAGCATCAAAAATGATTTTCAATGATTTTGAGCTATTTAAAGAAGAGTCTATGCTAATATGTTTCAGCTAGACAAAAATAATTTGAGATGTCAAAATGTATTTTATACATCATCAATGTATCATGGAACCTGACGCGTAATGATAAAAATGATAGAGTTATCAATGCAGAATTACCTAGTGTTGGATGTGATCTAAAGATCGTCAGCCCGCTATGGAATGATGTAGTATGACAAAGTCACACAATGACGAAATCCTCAAACGGACTGTAAATACAGTGCGGTATCATGACGTCATAAAATGATTTTACGAATTTTAAAGAAAAGTTAAGTGCCAATTAAATTTGGACAGACCCATGCTTCGATTGAAATTCGAATTATTGGTTTACGTCTAAAGCTATTTGATTCAGCTAGACAAATGTATGAAAATTCAAAGTATTGAGAATTTATTCTTAACCAAATTGTTTTTGTGTGGAGTCCTATGATAAGACTAAGGTGAACTATGTTGATTCGATAAAATAATCAAATCTAGTAGCGTAAATATTCGCTAGACATGATTGATATGTTATGCATGACGTAAGAGTATGATAGGCTAATCACCTAAAGTACTAGCAAGGGTAGTTTACCTTCTTTGTGATTGTAAACATACCTAGTAATTTACTATTTTGCGATATAAATATTGTTAAAACTATGTGTTCATGGTCTATATGACCCCTCAGTAAGATTTGAAAAGTTTTAACTCCTTAGTGAGAAGTTATGGAAGAATGTGATAGTAGCAGAGCTCCTCATAGTATGAAGTAAGATGTACTCATTAGAGCATGAAATCAAGTAAAGGTTAATTTGAAAACCTAGTTTTGATGAATAAAAGGAGTGGTGATTAGTAGACTAAAATTTCAAGGATGCAATTCTTAGAAGAAGGGGTGAATGTGACAACCCGAAAATTTATAAAATCTTGAATGATTAGAATAAAGGTTAAAGAATAAAACCTAGAAGAGAATTTGAGGATTTATTTAAAATTTTTAAGAAGAACCTATATGGTTTCTTAATTGAATGAGAATAAAGAAATATGGGTTACAAAATTCCAAAACCCTAGAAATGAATTGATATGTATTTGAATGAATATCAAGAATAAGGTATTATGATACCTGTAAAAATCTGATGTGAACTGAATAGTCTAAGAAATGTTATATAAGTACATATAGAAATTTTATTAAGGGGATAAGATTTCACATGAAGAGATGCTATGAGGTTAAACGAAGTTGAGTATATGTATAGAAATATATATACTTAGTAATGTGCTATATATATTTTAGCAAGAGGAATGATGAATTAAGTTAATGATATAAGGATCAAGATAAAACTATGTTAGTAATTAGCATAGCTTGAACGTTGGCCTTGACTGGAAAATAAGAATTTGAATAAGTATAAAGTCGTTAGTTAATACAATTGGCAATAAGACGTGAGTAATTTAAAACTCAAAATTTGAGTTAGAGATAGAATTTTGAAGCACGGACTGCTCGGTTGCATCCGGAACGTCAAGTTTAGTCAAAATAGACAATAAACACAAAATGTGTAAAGGTTGACTTTTTGTCATAGTCAACCGTTGACTTTTTATGGAGAAAAGTCAAAATTAGTGTGAGAAGTGAAATATGTTATGATTATGTGAATTGTGTGTATGATTAAATAAATATACATTATATAATGTGAATACATTTATTTTGTATATAAAAGTAAATTAAGAATTAAGTTATATAACCTAATATATATATTAGGTGTGATAATTAAATAACCTAAGAGGTTATAATATGAGAGAATATTAGTATATAAATATATATACTAACATTAAGATATTTATTTTATATATCTCAAATAATTAATTTTATAACCAAGTCTAATTGGGTTATGAAATTAAAAAGGCATAAGTAAGGAAATTATTTTCAAGTGTGAAAATAAAAACTCTAATTAAATGATTAGGGTAAAATAGAATTAAAAAGTATTGGACTATAATAATATCATAGCCCAATAATTTAATTAGAGTTCAAGTGAATTAAAATTTAATGGACTAAGGAAGTTATATTATTTAAACAAGCTAATTATATTTTTAAGTGGGACTTGTAGATAAAATTAATTTAAATTAGTTTATTAAATTAGCCAAGAGATCATGTATAAGAAGATAATTATAATAATGATTTATTGAATTAATGGGGAAGCCAAGTTCAAATTTTAACTAAGCATGATAATAAAAGTGCAAGCCCATTAAATTTTAATTGCAAGCCCAATTTTAAGCCCTCTTAGAGAGGTTATTATAGTCATTAATTAAGCTAAATTAATAAAAATAAAAATTGATGAATAAAGAGGCATGTGGAATTAATTAAAAGAGGTAAGCTTGGAATGTAATGATGATGGACCTTTAGTAGGTAATCATTAGTGTGTTTAATATTAAGCAAAAAACACACAAGATAAAGATGCCTCATATTATTTGTATAATGAGAGAGAAAAAAAAAAGATATGGATAGATATAAAATCCTTTGATTATGCTAGAAAGGAATCAAGATAATTTTAAAGAAAAGAAAAAAAAGAAAAGCAAAAGGAAAAGAATGGGAGAAGATAGAGTGATAGAGGGAGGAAGTGGCCGAAGCCATGAGAGAAGGAGGAGAAAAATATTCTCCATGACGAGAAGAAGAAGAAGAAGAAGAAGAAGAAGAAAGGTATAAAATTATTTTTCCTAAGCTTTCCTCTAATTTCTTTTTTTAATTTGAAAAAAGGGGGGTTTTGATTTGGAAGTTCAAACCCCTATAATCTATGTGTTTTTCATGGATTCAAGCATGGAGCTACCCATAATGGGTGTTGATTTGGTTTGAATCAAAAGAAAAGAAAATTAATTTTTCTAGTTTTGAAAACCCTAACTTTTAGGTACTTTGAATGTTTACCGTTTTTGATCTATGCATTCTTATCTCGATCCGTCGAAGAGAGGTGCTAGATATATGTGTTGACTAGTAAACCCAAGTGGTAGAACTCAAAAATCATGTTTCTAAAAGTCGTGGTATGGAGTTTGATGAAAATAGTCCAATTTTCTTAAAACTGTTTTGGATCAGTCTGAAATGGGGGTAATTTCGTCCACTTTTGTGCTTTGAAAATTCTGGACAAATTTGGAGTGTTAATATCAGTAGATATGAAGGTTGTGTAAAAATTTGAGAATATTTGGCCATAAGGTTTAAGAGTTATGGATTTTACGGTGAATGACTATTATTATGAAGCCACCCAAATAACTCTCTGTGTATAAGTCCAAAAATTACACAATATTTACTGGAAGTACATGTGTATAACAGGAACATACTGTAAACATTTCAGAATTGTTGGAGTTAATATCGATTTATGAAAAATCTGAGAATATTTGGCTATTATGGACTATTTAAATATAGTAATTGGATTTTAAAAATTCTGGGAAAAATATATGTTCAATATGCAACTATATTCTGTCCAATCTCAAAAAATAAATATTTTTGGGACTGATTTGGTATTTTTTTTATCTAAATGATGATAAATGGATAAATGGATTTAATTAAATATATGATGTCCAAAAATATGAAAAATACGATTTTTGACTTGAGACCCTTAAGCATGAAAAATACGATTTGTGACGAAGGTTCTGGGTTGGGTTTAAAGTGTTATGAAGTTTATGGCAATTTAGAATGCATAAATAAGTTAATTAATAAAAGGAAAACAATTGAAATAAATTGTTTATTAATGTGATTAATGACTTCAATTATTTTTATATGACTAATAATATTGGATTAAGATATTATTAGTAGTATTTGACTCGAATGTTATTAAAAGTTAATAACATTAGCGTAAAAATATTATTACATAATTAATAATATTCGATGGAGATTAAAATAAGAGATTTATGTTATTTTTCAATATAATTGTTGAATTTGGTATTCAATGAACTATATTATGCTTGTAATAGACTAAAATGAGAATTGAGGTCTTTGAATTTGATTTTGATTCTTTGAAATGGTTTCATCTCTTTGAAATATTTTGTGGTCTCTTTGAAATAGTAATTTTATGATCTTTGAAATGTAATCCGATTCTATGAAATGATATTTCGTTTATTGAAAGGTTATCTAGCTTACTAAGATAACATATAAAGGGAAAACTTATAAGTATAAGTTGTAAGTGATGAAAAGATTATCAAAGTATAATGATAATACTAAGACTAAGGTATAATGTCTAATACTTAACTTTGTGAGTGAAGGTTAGACAAGTTAATATAAGATGATGATATTATAAGTAAGTAATGAATATGGTGTTAATATTATCTAATATTTGACTATGTGATTAAGTGTTAGATAGTATTATGAAATAAGGTATGATATGCTAATTGAAAGATCAATCTTATACCTGATATGTCTTTTCAATAAAGATAATAAATTAAATTGTGTAGCGATAATCGACTATGCAGACAAGTTTCCTTAACTCAAACTCGAGTTATATTTCAAAACATGATTAGTGAATGATTATTGATGATTATTCACGTCTAAACTGATTATTGATTCGCACTTAGTGCATGTTGTATATGTTCATCAGGTATGAAAGGCTAATCACCTTCATTACCATAAGGTTCAGTTAAATTATTCATAGTCATTGTTGACCTTCAAACATTATTGATTCAGTCATTCAATTATTGACATCTTGATTCATGTTCCTTCATAATTATTAAATTGTTGAAAAATTGAAAGCTTATTATTCTTTCAATCATGATATATCTTTATTGAATTTAAACTTGCTGGACAAAGTAGTTGCTCACATTTGCTATATGATGATAATAAATTTCAGATAAAGGCGAAGGCTTGAAGAAGGACCGAGACAAAAGCAAAATACAGTAATAGATTGTTATAAGAATAACTATTTAGTTATCTTATTGTAAACATTTGTAATTTTGAAGGTATATATTCAGTTAAGGTTAATAAACCTGGGAAAATGTTATAGAATTATGTAAAATAAACAATATATGTTTATTTATTCCGCATTAGATGATAGAATATGTATGATGATGAAGTACCATAATGTACCAAGTCCGAGGTTCTTGGGACCCGAATTTGGGGCGTCACATTTCCAATATGCTCAATCACATTGCTTCATACAATGTAGTTTAATAAGACTTAATATATAGGGTTGTTATATATAGTATAGTCACATAAATATCACATTACACTATATAGTATAGTTGCATTCCATATATATGTATTACATTATTTAATTATTGCACACTTGTACAAAAGCAAATAATATAATATTATTAAATTAATAACTTACTTATTTGTCACTAATTAATTTATTCACCTTCTTGATTAATTAACACCAATATTAATCCATTCCTCATTGATTAATGAAATTATGGATCTCTATAACAATTAATATAAATTAATCGTTCACTTAATAATTCCTAATAATTATATCATACAATAATCATATTTTCATTGAAATAAATAATAAATATTTTTATTAAAAATTAATTTATTATAAGAATATAATCTATAATGATCAATAATTCTTAAAAAAAATTTATTTACAATTATTCATGTAATAAATAATTTTTTATTTATCACATAGGCACATATACTTTACATTGCACACACATATATTCCTATCCTACACACAAATTATGTATTCCAACACATGTAGAACAAGCATAATCACATGTCAATTTATTCATGGTCTACATCTATAATCCATTTTTCAATTTCATATATACTACCAAATTAATTACTAATTCCTTAGCAACTAAACATTAAACAAAAAATATAGAGAACCAATTCATATGGTGCCAATAGAAGAGAAAGTTATTCAATACAAGCTAAGAAAAGGGTTTAATTACATTCAAGGATCCTAAACTAATAACTACATAAAGGAAAAACAAAGAAAATTTGAAGGAGTGGCTTCCCCATTTTGGTAGATAAAATTTCATTGGAGCACCTCCATTGAAGCTCTTTAAGAACCATGGCCAAAGGCCTTGGCCTCCCTCTTTTATGTCTAGCCTCCTCCTTCTTCCCTTTGATAGAAAAAATGAAGATAAAATGAAAAGAAATGAAGGAATGAGGTAATGGGTCATTAGGTTAAGCATTTAAAGGCTGAAATCTGTCAAAAACCGTGTCAGGCATTGCGGCGCCTTGATTTGGCTTGAAATGGGTGTTGCAACTCTTCAAATGGGTTGAGCTATTACTTTTGGGCTATGTAGTGCCGGAAATACACTAGCAAGGGGCGCTGCAGCGCCGTGTAATTTTCTTCTTTGACATCTAATGGGAAAATGACCATAACTTCTTCATACGAACTCTAATTTGGCTGATTCAAGATGTTTTGAAAAGAAGAGAGGGATATCTACAACTTTCATTCTTTGAGTTCTTTGAAATAATGTCTGGAACAATGCCTAAATTGGTCATGAAGTGACTACTATGCAAATGGCAGTTGGTAGTTTCCATATTTGAAACCCATTGGGAAAATAGC
This sequence comes from Panax ginseng, assembly GCA_020205605.1. Taxonomy (NCBI): domain Eukaryota; kingdom Viridiplantae; phylum Streptophyta; class Magnoliopsida; order Apiales; family Araliaceae; genus Panax; species Panax ginseng. Next base: position 85,623,812 of record CM035145.1, read on the forward strand.
CATAACTCTCGCATCTAAACTTCGATTGAGGCGATTCAAGATGATAAGGAAAGAGGAGACGTTGATCTACAACTTTTATTCTTGGGGTTTGGACAGATAATGGCCGGATCATGGCAAAAACTGGGCTTCACGGGACTGCTATGTCAATGGAAAATCGAAAATGCGAATTTAGCGATTCCAACTATCGACCCAAATGACATTCCATCTGATTCCTACAAAACAAAGTAAAAAACACATAAAACAAATATAAAAATACATAAAAGCAATATAAAAGAATAATACACAACAATACAATGAAAACACATAAAAACCAAACAAACTAGCTTAGAATTCGCAAATTATCAAACTCAAAAGTACCTAATTTGTGTATATTAAACAACCTCATCAAATACCCCCAAACTTGGATATTTGCTTGTCCTTAAGCAAAACACTAAGAACAAAAACTATAAAAATAAAATTCTAACAATTAACTACTGGAGAAATGAATCAATAAGTTTGAACAATGGCCTTAAAAATGTCAAAACATGATAACTCTAGAAAACTCTCAAAATGTCACAACGTCTAGGATTTCAACTTACTTGTTAGTCATACCTTGCTTTAGATCCTTTACGTGTGGGTGCATCCATTTGCACTAAACCAATTATAGCTCGAATTGGTTTATGCAACCATATTACTTTATTAAAGAAATAAACTTCAAAAGCTACATGCTTAACACATCACTCGTCGCAATTGTAGACAAATCAAACATTCCAAAAATTTGAGATCAAGTGACTCTTAGGTGAGTGCATTGTATGCTCCATCTTACCCTAAGTCTGTTTTTATGGGCGAGTGCGTTTTACGCCCTTTGACAACCCGAGAATTTTGAATTTTTTGAAATTGTTATTAATTGATTTAAGGTTCAAAATTAGAACCTAAACAGAAAATAAGTGAATGCGTTTAATATTTTTAAGAAGGAATTTTGAGTATTTCAAAATTCTGTAAAGGATTTAAGTAACTTATTCAAGATTAAGGGAATACGTGAATATGTTCTGTGTATATGTGTACAGTATGTGGTTCAGGGTCAAGGGTTGACCAGATAAACGATATCTATAACAAACCCTAGGTATATATTAAGAACGTCAACGTTCGGTTAGAAAACCATAGCGATTAACAAGAAACCCTAGAAACCGGTTCTAGAAACTCTAATTTCAGTTCCGGGAATCCGAAACCCTAATTTGGGAATTTAAAACCCTAATCTTGGAACTTAAAGGATAATTATAATTCTTAAGTGATATTAATTGTAATCTTAATTAGGGTAAAGCTTAATTATTTAGTAAACCCTAATTCCAAATTTATAAAACCCTAATTTCGGGATTTGAAACCCTAATTTATAATAGGGGAAAACCTAAGTGTTAATTAAATAATTTTAATGTTAATTAGGAAACCCTAATCCTAATTTTCAAGTTAAGTAATTAGAAAACCCTAATCTAATTACGAAGATTTAATTTCTAAATTAGAAATTATTTTTCTATTAGAAACTCTGATTAGTGGTTTATAAACCCTAATGACCATTTTGATCCTAATTGCTTTAGTAATTTTAATTAGAAAATACTAATCCTAATTAGTAAAATTTAAGGTATGATTAAATTTTTTTAATATAATTAGAAAATTCTAATTATAATTTAGAAATATTAATTTTCTATTTTTGAAAAACTAAATTGGAAATTTTAGAAAATTAAATTGCAAACCCTTAGAGTTTTAAACCCTAAACCCTAAAGGATTTCAAACCATAAACCCTAACCCTAAACCCTAAGAGTTTGGCCAATGTCAAAAATGCCATTAAATTTGTATGCAAAAAGACTTGAATGCCCTTTTTGTATTTTTTTTTTAATAAGTTGGTTTGTAGGCTTTGACTATAGGTGAGTGGTTCACCAAATCCCTAGCCCTAGCATTTGCTCTTTACCTCAATTAGCAGCCATCTAGATCAGCTCATTGATTGCATCAATAATACAAATAGATTAAAAAGTAAGAAATGACTTACTTTAGTTTTCAAAAGCTAGCAACTCTCTCTCTCTAAACTTCAAATTCTGAGGGAGAAATGGAGTGATAATATCACCTTATATCATATCTCAACTTTTCCAGAATAGATCAAAGATCAGAAATCAAGAATCAAAGCTTAGAAGGTATAAGAACGCTAATTTCGAAAATCTTATGATTTGTTGTTAGATGTTGTAATTGATTGGTTAGATATGTGTATTAGGGTGTTAATAAGTGATCTGGGTTGTTGGATCATGAATCCATAACATCTAGAGGCACGAAAATCAAGTTTTTAAAACTGGTCAAGAACCCTAATATTGTTGTCTGACAAGCCAATGTCAATGCCTCTAGATCCGTGTGTGTTAAATGTTTTGTGTGTTTTATGTTTTGAATCTATTCTTCGCCATGTGGACTATCATCTAGAACTGGAATCATGGACATATCATTTCTAGATCGCTCTTTATAGTCAGTCAAAGTTCGTTGACCGAGCACGACTTATGGAATCTGGGCAAACCCAGAAACCCAGAAAGTTTGCCAGTGTAATTGCAGGTCCTTGATCTGGCTTCTCTTTGATTTTTAGGTCATGTTATTGTTTTAACCTTGTAAACTGGTATGTGAGCTACACATACAAGTCGTTATAACACCCAGATCAGGAACAGGAACGAAATTATTTAAGGTCAAAGTAGGTTGACCGAACTACCGGAAGAAGAAATCTGGGTAACCCAGAATCTTCAAAGGGCGTTTTCTGACAGGTAGTTTGACCGGCTTGAATCTTATTATTATGATATTTTTTTGATTATCTGTTAGTATATAAATGTTCCTTGTCGTGTTTACTATATATATGGACCTTCAGAAAAACAAAATTATGGCCAGAACATGAAATGCTTCAAGCCTCAATATGGCATCATGTAACTGTCTGGGTTTCTCGGTTACCCAAAAAACCCAGGAACGACCTGACAAGGAGTTGGAGAGCCCAGATCGTGTTGTTGTGATGTTGTTTGACCGAGACAAGGATTAATAATTGTAGTCCTATATACTGACTACAAGATCAATTCTTGAGATAGCCCAGAAAACATTAGGGACTTAGAGAAAATCGTGGTCAAACGAGCGACATTGAGAACTCACAATACGCAGTTGTTCTTGAGCTCAAGAACACCTACGACGACGATGTAAAAGCGTCGCTAAAGGCCTACAACGCAATTTAATTTATAATATTTAATTTCTAATTTTTCCGAAAATTAATTAAAAATAGAAAAAATGGTTTTTAATTATTAAAAATACATAATAAATTTTGAAAAAGTATTTTAAAGTCCGAAAAAATAGTTTTTAATTATTTAGAGTATATTTCATAAATATTTAATATTTTTGGAATATAAATGTTATTTAATTTATTTAATTATGATATTAAATAAATGATTTAAAAATAATTTTAATTCATGAAAAATCATGAAAAATTATATTATGATATTAGAAAATATTTTAACTTATTTTTGATGACTTTTAATATTTTGTGATGAAACTCATTAACTAATCAATATTAATGATAATTAGTTTATTTAATAACTATATTAAATAAATGAAGGAAAATGGAAATAATGCTTTATAAATTATATAAAATGATTTAATTGTTAGAAAATATTTTAAGTTATAAAATATAACTTTTGATATTTTGTCATGTAAATGTTAATATTTTAATATTGAAAGCAATTATCTGGATAATGAATTTACCGGTTTAAAAATCATATAAAGGTGATTTTAAGGTATTAAAATACTTTAATAATATTATGACATGTATTTCATTAATATTTGATAATAAATAAATATTAATGATAAAAAAGAATTATGTGGTATTTAATTCATTTAAATATGTTATTAATGATTGAAAATTCACGATAAATGGTAATAATTATCTGAAAATTATTATACGTCTATAAAACTTATTTTGACTGTTTAGAAAATTGTCTAAGATACTGTTAAGTGCTTTGCTAGTTTAATTGAACTGAAACTCGTCAATTGTCCGACTAGACCGTCGGGATGTTAGAATTTTGTCGGATTCAACTCGAACTTAAATAGTCTGACTTGATACCAAGTCTTATATGTGTTATAGACTGATAGGGTTATGTGTTATGTGTTTAGGTTATTCTATGTATATATATATTATAGAATTATATTGTGATGATATTATTCTAATATTGAGATCTATATTACTAATATTAGGTCTTTGGATAAAGCGTTATAAATTATGAAGCGGTAATCAACCTGCTCGTGCAAGTTTGTTTTTACTTAACTCTATTAAGAGTGTTTCATTCTTGATAAGCTTATGGTTAATCATTCTTTGGTTGCCATAAATTGTACTCTGTACATATTGCATGTATAAGTCGGTATGAAAGGTGATCACCTTCATTACCAAATTGGTTCGAGATATATTTGTTCATGTATAATACTTGTTCACCATAAATTTGTTCCTCGCTAGTTCACAATTATATTATTGAATTATAGCCACTTATTATTCAGAATCTTTCACTCATGATATATCATTACATTATTGAACTTAAACTTGATGGGCAATCCTTATGCTCACCTTTGTTATATCATGATAAAACATTGCAGATTAAGGCGAATGCGTCGGATACAGGGAAAAGTTAAAGCTAGTTCCAGCTTAAAGTTAATGTGCGCGATTAGTTTTGTAATAGTGTAGTTTGCTAATAAAGATATGTGTTAAATAAGTTATAAATGTGATTAAGTTAAGGTTACTCGACATTGGGGTATAGTGTGTAATGTATTGTATAAAAAATACATGTTTATATCTTCCGCAAAAATAATAATAGTGTTAGAATGATCGAACCGGATCTGCGGTGATTCAGGACCTCGGATTCGGGGCCCTCACAGTTGGTATCAAAGCTGTAGGTTATGAACCTTAGGTAGGAATACCTGAGACTAATAACTGCAGTGATTAGGATAAGTACTAACTCATATAGAGTTAGTTGGTCGGTAAGATTCAAAGACGAATCTCGGCGAGTTATAAGATACAGAGTTCCCTAACTCTGATAATAAAGTTGAACAGTAGTGATGAATAGATTGAGTCTAAAAGACTAAAAGAACAGTGATAGGAGATGGTAAAACAAAACGATCATAGTATAGAAATGAATCGTAATATATACGATGAGATCGCCCCGTGATCTGATAAGGTTATAGTATGAAGAAGAAACAAGCGAATGATTGAACAGATTACAGCAAGATTGTTGGGTGTCTATTGTACTATGAATTGGTACATATTCAGGAAAGGATTATGAATACGGATTAAATGAAATTCGTATTGAGAATGGAGTTAGTGTTAGGTGGGGATTCGATTGAGGATTCATGTAGGCAGCTGAGTTGTATGATTCCTTGTGTGGGCGGGGAATTGTACTTGGTGTAAAAATTACTTAGTTCTGACAATGATAATCATTGAAATGTTTGTGTCGCACTATTTGCTATATGCATGTTAAGAGGGTGATTCCTTTCTCATGTGTATAACAGATAGATAGGTCATAGGTAGAGGATATAATGTTAAGTACGAGTTCTTAAAACTCATACTTATGTGTCATACTTGATTCATAGTTATATGAAATGTTTATGAACCCCTCAGCGAATGGACGCCAAAGGTCTGGCTAGGACAAGTTCTTGAACTCATATGATTATAGTAATTTATGGACTCATAAGTGTGGTTTTACGAACTGGGTATAGTTGTGTGTAAATGGAGTATTGAGGATAAATAGGAACAGATAGATTGGTAAGCCAATGATTATTAGTGGAGACATAAGTTTTCCAAAACTCCTAGCTATGCTAGACTTCAAAATTTTGACATCAAGCTAAATACGCACTATGTGCTTTTAAAAAAAATATGTAGACTCGTAATCATTTTTGAAACGGTTTAAAGTATAGTCTATGCTACGTATTTTAGCTAGACGCAAATGATTTGCAATATCAAAATATATTTTATTTATCACTCATGTACCATACGAACTCAAAATGCGTAAAATGATAAAAAGTTGATGGAGTTGTAAATACAGGAATACTTAGTGTGAATTTGATCTAAAATCGTTATTCCACTATTGTATGATGTGTTATGACAAAGTCATATAATGACGACATCCTCAAACGGACTGTTAATACAGTATGGCATCGTGGCGTCATTCTCAAAAATATTTTCAAAAAATTTAGTTTGCTAACGGGGTTTGGCTACATCTAAATAATTCGATTGAATTGAATTATTGATATGGGTCTATGCTATTCGATTCAGCTAGACTAAAGTTTATGAAAACTCTAAGTGTTCATTGAAAGAAATTTCCCGAACCAAATTGTTTTGGTGCGGAATCCAGTAAGACTGATGTAGAATTATGTGTCTATGGCAGTGAAGAGAAACAAATAAAATCAGTACATGGCCAGTACAGGACATATCGGGCTAATCACCCTTTGTGTCTGTAAGTTATGACGGTTTGCAAATGAATTTCCATAAAACCTTTGCAAAAATGACAGACAAATAGTCTATAGGACTCCTCAGCAAAATTCGAAAATTTTTACTCTTGTGAATGGTATATTGGGTAGCATGTGATGCTGTGTATGTATGGTGTATGGTGTATGGTGTATGGTGTAAGGTAAATTTTGAGGACGAAATTTTTAGAAGAATGGGTGAATATGACAACCCGAGAATTTTGAATTTTTTAAAATTTTTATTAATTGATTTAAGGTTCAAAATTAGAACCTAGACAGAAAATAAGTGAATGCGTTTGATATTTTTAAGAAGGAATTTTGAGTATTTCAAAATTCTGTAAAGGATTTAGGTGAATTATTCAGGATTAAGGGAATACGTGAATATGTTCTATGTATATATGTACAGTATGTAGTTCAGGGTCAAGGGTTGACCAGATAAATGATATATGTAACAAACCCTAGGTATATATTAAGAACGTCAACGTTCGGTTAGAAAACCCCAGCGATTAACAAGAAACCCTAGAAATCGGTTTTGGAAACCTTAATTTCAGTTCCGGGAATCCGAAACCCTAATTCAGGAATTTAAAACCCTAATCTGGGAACTTAAAGGATAATTATAATTCTTAAGTGATATTAATTATAATCTTAATTAGGGTAAAGCTTAATTATTTAGTAAACCCTAATTCTAAATGTATAAAACCCTAATTTCGGGATTTGAAACCCTAATTTATAATAGGGGAAAACCTAAGTGTTAATTAAATAATTTTAATGTTAATTAGGAAACCCTAATCCTAATTTTCAAGTTAAGTAATTAGAAAACCCTAATCTAATTATGAAGATTTAATTTCTAAATTAGAAATTATTTTTCTAATAGAAACCCTAATTGGTGGTTTATAAACCCTAATGACCATTTTGACCCTAATTGCTTAATTAGTAATTTTAATTAGGAAATACTAATCCTAATTAGTAAGATTTAAAGTATGATTAAAATATTTTAATATAATTAGAAAATTATAATTATAATTTAGAAATATTAATTTTCTATTTTTGAAAACCTAAATTAGAAAATTTAGAAAATTAAATTGCAAACCCTTAGGGTTTCAAACCCTAAACCCTTACCCAAACCCTAAACCCTAAGGGTTTGGCCAATGTCAAAAATGCCATTAAATTTGTATGCAAAAAGACTTGAATGCCCTTTTTGTATTTTTTTAATAAGTTGGTTTGTAGGCTTTGACTATAGGTGAGTGGTTCACCAAATCCGTAGCCCTAGCATGTGCTCTTTACCTCAATTATCAGCCATCTAGATCAGCTCATTGATTGCATCAATAATACGAATAGATTAAAAAGTAAGAAATGACTTACTTTAGTTTTCAAAAGCTAGCAACTCTCTCTCTAAACTTCGAATTCTGAGGGAGAAAGGGAGTGATAATATCACCTTATATCATATCTCAGCTTTCCCAGAACAGATCAAAGATCAGAAATCAAGAATCAAAGCTTAGAAGGTATAAGAACCCTAATTTCGAAAATCTTATGATTTATTGTTAGATGTTGTAATTGATTTGTTAGATATGTGTATTAGGGTGTTAATAAGTGATCTGGGTTGTTGGATTATGAATCCATAACATCTAGAGGCTAACTTTTGACTTTCATTTCGAGTATTTAACGATTTCGACGATTATAGTCTAATATCGTAAAATTCGCTATAACTTCGTTGCTTGATATTTTTACATCGATCAAAATGGATTCATTCCATCATTCTAACATCCTAACCAAACATATTTCATTAAATTATATACATGACAAATTCTAACATATTATTCATTAGTTCGTAACTTTCATTATTAGGCTTATCTTACAACATGACTTATTACGGTTTAAGTCCATTAATAGTCATTCTCATATTCCTTATCATACATGCTCCACCATTCATCACTTTCTCTATCAAGCTACAACTGAAGAGAGGAAGATTAATGGTTTAAAAGGCTATTACCTTTGATGATCAAAGCTTTCTCTTTTCTTGGATAATGAACAATCTAACTCATACTCTTTTCTCTCAATATATGATAAGCTCTAAGTTGTTGTGGAAATAAACAAGCAAGAAATGAAAATCCTAAGCTTCTATTTATAGGAATTGCTAGGTGAGGGTAATTTAGTCAAAAGCCACCCCACCTCCTCAACTTCCACCTCCTTACTATTCAAGACTTGCTCCCCACAACTCTTATCTCTTGCTTGTTCTCCACCCTTGGTCAACCATGACTCACCTATGGGGCCCACATTGGTTGCCCCATGGGTTTTCTTACCTGTTGACCCGTCGGTTCAACCCACAGATCTAATTCTTAGTTTGGGCTTTAGGTTTACATACTTTGGCCCTAAAGTTTGGGCTTACATTAATAATCTTTCCAATTGGGCTTGCAACATTCCTACACAAATCTTACAAATCCAATGAAATAGGATTTAAGCGTTTAACGTAAAATCCTCGTATCCCTTACGTATACTAGTTCGTATAATCTTTTGTCATACAAGTTATACTACCTTCATATATACTTGCATAATACTTCGAATCATACTCGTATACATTACTTCGTATAATACTTTATATTATACGATCATCATCTATTCCAATCCTTACGTTCCTTAACATTTTCAAATTAAATACGCAGGCGAAAAACTGTGTTTCCCATAACTAAAATATTATTATATATTTCTGATGAGTGCATATTATTCATTTATTTTGATTCCATTATATTTAGTTTTATTGCATGTTTCATCTATATATGAGCTTATTAAGGTGTTTAACGATTTCAGGAGGAATTGGAGCTGAAATGAGAAAAAAGGAAAATTGCAGGGTTTTAGCATTAAGTTGGATGTATGGTCTTGGCTTGGGACTTGGATTTTATTGTAGAGCTCTTCCTTAGCTTTTCGGAACATCTTGAATCGTCCCAATCGGAGTACGTATGAAGAAGTTATGATATTTTTACCAAACGGAAGTTGAACCTCAAAGTTTGGAAGTTGCAATTTCCATAGCAGTCACTTGGAGCCTGATTTTAACCTTGATACAGCTAGAATATGTCTAATATCAAAGAATGAAAGTTGTAGATCTCGTCGATATCTTCGTTTTGATAGGTAGCAAACCCCTTAACGCCGCCCAGATCAAAAGTTATGCTCATTTTACCAAAGGACGTCGCAGTAGAAAATAAAAATTCACCCCAGCGAATTTGAGCGGGAAAATTGGGAAATCTTGGATTTTTGGAAAGTTTCTAAAAGAATATTTTGACAGATTTCTACATGAAATTGGATTGATATTTCTATTAGAATTAGGATATCTTTAGACTAAGATTTATTTCCAAATTGGATTCTATTTCTTTATGGAAACTAGTTATGATTTGTAATTTCTTTTAGGATTTGGATTTCTACTTCATATAGGAATTAGGACTTTGTCTAGCACTATAAATAGAGGATGAGAGTCAGGGTTTTATTCATTCAATCATCTACTACATTCTCTCATCTATAACATTGGAGGATTGAAGACATGAGCTAAGTTCTTTTTATTCAGTTCTAAGGGATGTTGAACCTTATTTATAATTAATGGTTAATTGATTATTCATTATTTATTCATTCTCACATGAAATTCATTCTTGATAATCGATTTAATTTACAATGCTATTTGGCTTAACTGATTTGATTTACTGCAGATTGAGTTGGTTAACAAATATCATATGCTAGATCAAGGAATAATATTACGTGTAATTGATATTGTTCCTAATCATAAGTAGTAATTAGTAATACATGATTGTGGACAAGCTTTTGAGTATTGCTATGATTATCAGAAGACAAGTTAAACAATCCGAGCTTATGTGTTTGTTGCTTGGAATAGTCTAATTCCCTAGTTCTTAATCTTCATATTATATTAAATCTAGAGAGCTTGTTCTAGGTTATATAATTGTTAGAATCTTGTGAAGAGCTTGTTTCATTGAGAGACAATCTAAGGGGAGTTTTGGGTAGCAGAGCTTGTTGTTACCTAGGGCTATTAGTTTCATTGAAGGGTAAATAATGTTACACTTTATTAATCTATTGTTATAAAAAGGTGATACTAAACTGAAGAACTGAAGCTTTTTATTCATTGTTTATTCTTATTAGTTTATTCTAGTTAATTTAATTAATTAATTCAAAATCCTCTTTTCATTAGAAATCATAGGATAAATATAAAACAAATCACTCTCTGTGGGATCGATCCTTGCATACTACTGTGCTAATTGTTTAAATTTGTAAAGTGAAAATGATGTTAATTTAGGAGTGTAAACGACAGCTCCCAAATTTTGGCGTCATTGCCGGGGAGTGTTATTTGTTTTGTTTATTCTTTGTTTTCGTTTATTTTTATTATTTATTATTTTCTTTTTGTTTTTGTTTTATGACTGAATCCTCTAAATTTATTGACTTAAATTATGATCAAGAGATAGAGAAAACTGCAAATATAAAAGAAGTTCTTGTTCCATCATTTGAAGTGGAAGAGATGGCGGTGCCACAAAATAACAGAACTTTGAAAGAATTGGCTACTCTTGATCTGATTCAACCATCTTTTTGTATTGAGTATCCTAATTTAGATGTTTCTTTTGAACTTAACTCTAGACTAATTCATCTTTTGCCTACTTTTCGTGGTCTTACAGGTGAAAATCCATATAAGCATCTAAAGGAGTTCCATGTGGCGTGTTCCACGATGAAAGCACAAGGAGTGGCAGAGGAGCAGATCAAGCTTAGACTTTTTTCATTCTCATTAGCAGATTTGGCTAAATATTGGTTATACTATCTACCTTCAGGATTAATACAATCATGGACTGATATGCAAAGGTTATTCTTGGAGAGGTATTTTCCTACATCAAGAGTTACCGATATAAGAAAGGAGATATGTGGAATTAGGCAGTTTAATGGAGAAAATCTCTATGAGTATTGGGAAAGGTTCAAGAAGTTGTGTTCCAGCTGTCCACCTCATGGAATTGATGAACATTACTTGATCCAGTACTTCTATGAGGGGTTGCTACCAATGGAAAGAAGCATGATTGATGTAGCAAGTGGAGGAGCATTCGTAGACAAGACTCCAGAAGTGGCAAGGAACTTAATTGCAAACATGGCAGCTAACTCACAACAGTATGGAACTAAGATGGATCACACACCACAAAGGGTAAAAGGGGTAAGCACGAAAGACTTGGAGCAGCAGATTTCTGAATTAACTGCTATAGTTCGACAAATGGCTGCAAGGAAGTAAATCGCCAAAAAATTTATATACCGAAAGCAGTAAAAGAAAGTAAGAAAGAAAAAACCTGATACACAAAAAAAATCAACAAGTGATTTGTCTCAATTTACGGCAATAAACGGCGGCTTGACTTCTCTTTCTTCTCCACAAGTTGTATAAGGAAAATAAGATTAGGTTTAGTTATTTATTCACTTAAAAATAGATTTTATTAATTATTATATTTATTAACTCTCCAAATTTTAAAAAGATTTTAAAATTACACAATTAAAAATTAGACCTACTTAGTTTAAAGCCTAGTTTTACCTATTTAATTTACCCAATACTTATTAATACATTAGCCGACATAAATTAAATGACTATTTTGACCCAAAATAAATGACAGTCCAATTAATATGTTTTAAAACAAAGTAATTTTTTATTATTTAATTATTATTTTTGTCAGGTATTACATCACATACCCCTTAAAAAGGATTCCGTCCCTGGAATTAAAAGAATAAACGTACCTAATTATCAAAAAGATGCGGATACTCCGCTCGAATCGACTCCTCCATCTCCCGAGTAGCTTCCCGCTCTGAATGATTCTTCCACAAAACCTTAACAAACGGAATAGTCTTTCTCCTCATAATCCGCTCTTGACGATCTAAAATCACCTATGCTTGCTCATCACAAGTAAGATCCTCCCGAATCTTATCGAATGAATATTGCACCACATGCAACGGATGATAATGATAACTCCTCAACACCGACACATGGAACACATTGTGCACATGAGCTAGCTGTGGAGGCAAAGCTAACCGATATGCAACCTCACCAACCCTCTCCAAAATCTCAAATGGTCCAATATAACGCGGACTAAGTTTCCCTTTAAACCCAAATCACCGAATACCCTTCCAAGGAGAAACTTTTAGAAACACATGCTCACCAGGTTCAAACTTTAAAGTCCTCCTATGCTTATCAGCATAACACTTCTGCCGTGATCGAGCCGACTTCAATTTATCCTTAGCCACCGCTACCTTCTCCGTAATGATTTGAACTAACGCACGCCCTTCTATAGCCCTCTCGCCAACCTCATCCCAACAAGTTGGTGCCCGACACTTTCTACCATACAATGCCTCAAACGGAGCCATTCTAATACTTGCATGACAGTTATTGTTATAAGCAACTCAACTAGGCTCAAGTAATCATCCCAATTACCCGACCACTCAAGTGCACAAGACCTCAACATGTCCTCTAATGTCTGAATATTCCTCTCGGATTGCCCATCAGTTTGCGGATGAAAAAGAAGTACTAAAGTTGAGCCTAGTGCCCCAAGCTCGTTGAAACCCTTTCTAGAACCGTGAAGTTAACCGTGGATCCCGATCTGAAAGAATAGACACCAGTGTACCATGAGGTCTAACAATCTCCTACTGAAAGATATGTGCCAACCTATCCACTGAGTAACCCTCATGGATAGCCAAAAAGTGTGTCAATTTAGTCAACCGATCCACCACTACCCAAATGGTATCAATCTTCCTGAAAGTCTTCGGCAAACCAGTCACAAAATCCATTCTGATATCCTCCCACTTCCAAACTGGAATGTCTAACTGTTGCAGCAACCAACTGGCTCGTTGATGTTCTATCTTCACTTGTTGACAAGTGAGGCACTTCCCAACATGTTCAGCCATGTCTCGTTTCATCCCATTCCACCAAAAATTCTTCTTCAAATCCCTATACAACTTTGTAGAACCTGGATGAATAGAAAATGGCGAACTATGAGCCTCAGCCAACACCGCCTCCCGAATGATTGGATCCGAAGGTACACACAACCGCTCACCCAACCAAATCACACCATAGTCATCAATACGAAATCCATGCCGCTTTCCCTCCTCTAAATTCTGCGTCATACTCCACAACTCCCCATCTTCTTTTTGAGCTTCTTTGACTCGCAAGATAAGAGAGGGCTCCACTCTCATACCTGCCAAATGCCCATCTGAACCTCGTACATACAAATCCAACTCTAGTTGCTCCATATCCGAAATAAGTTGAGGTTGTGTAATAAGGGTTGTTACCTTCCCAGAACTCTTTCGGCTAAGAGCATCTGCAACCACATTTGCCTTCCCCAGGTGATACTGAATTCTAGCATCATAATCTTTTAAAAGCTCTAAACAACGCCTCTGCCTCATGTTAAGTTCCTTCTTAGTGAAAATGTATTTAAGACTTTTGTGATCGGTGAAGATATCACAAGTCTCTCCATACAAATAATGCCTACAAATCTTTAGGGCAAAGATCACCGCTGCCAACTCCAAATCATGTGTGGGGTAATTCACCTCGTAAGGTTTAAGATGCCTAGAAGCATAATCAATCACCTTACTGTGTTGCATTAAAACACACCCCAAACCCTTCTTAGAAGCATCGCTATAAATTTGGTAACCTTCTGTCCCCGACGATAATGTAAGTATAGGAGCTGTCACAAGTCGTTTCCTCAACTCCTCAAAACGTTTCTCGCGCTCCTCATTCCACACAAACTTCACACCCTTTCTCATCAACTGGGTCAATGGTAAGGCAAGCAAAGAAAACCCTTCCACAAACCGCCTATAATACCATGCCAAACCCAAGAAACTCCTAATCTTCATCACTGTAGTAGGTCTTGGACATTTAGTGATGGCCTCAACCTTCGCTTGATCAAACACAGCCTCATCGACCCATCCTTCTGAAGTTGGTCAAACATGTCATCAATCCTCGGCAATGGATACCGATTCCTGATGGTAATCTTGTTCAACTCCCTATAGTCTATACACAGCCTCATAGACCCATCCTTCTTATTTACAAACAATACTGGAGCACCACACGGTGAAACACTCGGCCGAATCACACCACGATCTAACAGTTCCTGCAACTGCTCCTTCAATTCTTGTAACTCCAATGGTGTCATCTGATACAGCGCCTTAGAGATAAGCTCCACACCAGGAAAAAGCTCAATAGAAAACTCTACTTTCTGATGTTGTGTCAACCCTGACAACTCCTCAGAAAACACATCTGGAAAGTCATGAACAATTGGAACATCTTCAATACGAGAGTCACCCTTAGTGGTTTCTTTCACAAATGCCAAATACCCCCCACAACCCTTTGCCACTAACTTTCCAGCCTTCAAAGTTGAAATTAATTTCACAACTCTATTTGGATGTGAGCCCTGAAACACGAACTCTGGAGACTTCACATCTCCAAATATAACCTTCTTTGCCTGAAAATCGATAGTAGCATGGTGCTTATCCAACCAGTCCATCCCAAGAATGACTTCAAAATCGTGCATACTCATCGAAAGAAGATTAGCCTTACGAATCTTATCCCCAAAATTGATCGCACACCCACAATATAAACCAGAAATAACAACAGAAGTCCCCATCGGGGTAGAAATAGACATAACAGAATCTAATAACTGAGATGGCACACCCAAGTGTCGAACAAAAGACTATGCAACAACAAAATGAGTAGAATCCATATCAAACAAAATAGATGCCTCACGATTGCCAACTAAAAGAGTGCCAGAAACAGTACCTAGTGTACCTGCCGCCTGATTATACGTCAAAGCAAACACTCAACCACCCTAACGCTGACCTTCATTGCCACCATTATCACCACCTCCTCCATTACCGCGTGGAACTATACAATCCCTAGCAATATGACCCATCTGTCCACACAAGAAGCATGCACCTGTGAGTCTGTGGCACTGCCTCCCCGGATGATTAGCCCCACAAGTAGCACAAGGAGCTATCAGGATAAGATTTGGGTTATCCCCACCAGCTAGTCCCGGATAACGACCCCGATTCTATCCCTATTGACGATTCTTCCCTTGCTGAGGCATCTGCTGATAACCCCTATTTTGATTTTGGCCATGCCACTGCCCCTGTTGACCACCACGGTTCCTATTCCATTAACCACCCTGACTTCTCCCATGCAGAACTGAAGTTTGACCCTGCTGGTCATCTCTGTCCCTCTTTTGACTCCCTTCCAGTTTAGAAGACCGAAAGTCTTGTCGCTCCATCTCAATATTTTTTTACCGCATTTGCCACAACCGACACATCTGCAAACTTGTTGTTTACAAGATGTTGGCGATACCTATAATGAATCTACCATTTGATCTTCTCTGCATGTTCTGTCGCTGTCCCTATTGAGGTTCCCACAAAGCCTGCCAACCTGGTGAACCTCATCATGAAATCCATGATGGACTCATCATCTTTCTACCGAATCGATAGATACTCTTTAGCATAGGCTTCTTTATTCGCAGCTGGGAAGTACTGCTGATAAAAGACCTCACAAAACTCTGCCCAGCTAAGTGCCTCAACATAACCATCACCCTTTGTTACTTTCATCTCTTTCCACCACCTCTGTGCATCCCCTTCTAGCTTGTAATCTGCAAGCAACACTTTCTGATTATCTAAGCACCCCAACACATCAAAGATCTTTTCTAGGTGAGCAATCCAATTCTCTGCATCAATTGGAGTAGGAGATGAACTGAATGCATGTGGTTTCTGCTTCTGAAACCTCTCCAACCATACATACATCGGAACCACCTGTTGATCAAGACAATCTGTATTCCCTTCCTCAACATTTGCTTGCTGACCATTATTTCTCGGATTTCCTTGCTCAGGAATTTCTAGTGGTGGCTACTGCATTGCCTATACAACCTGTGCCACCAACTGAAGTAAAGCCTGCTTCATCGCCTGATTCACCAAGGTATCCAATTGAGCATTTATCTGATCATTAGGTTACTCATTGGGCTGACCCTCACCTCTTCCCCGATTGTTGCCTCACCTCCCAACAACTCTAGCAGATATACGAGCCATCAAAGAAAGAGATCACGAATATAAACAAGCAGATTAGAGACAAATTCGAATATAGCGGATATGATAGCTGAACAAAAATTAAATGGAACAGAAACCTAACCCATAAGTCTACCCATAACTCACAGGTCAAACTTAAATAGGTTTTCAACAAGAAAGAACCTAAGCTCTGATACCAACTTTGTAACACCCCCTTTATGAAATAGAAAGAGAGGTTACTAAAAACATAACAAAACTGATGAATTTAAAAGCAAGGCTCAAAGCCCCAAAATAAAAGTCTTAATGTCTGATAAATACCACAATTCAACCATAATAAATGTCAAATTGTCTCAAACCATAATCTAAAATAATTATTACAATTCTGAAACTAATGTATCACAACCTAAACATAATATATGTGACACCCCCAAATCCAGGTACTTCATTACCTCAAGATTTGGTGTTCACGTAATCAAAACATTCATATATAACTACCCAATCATAATAAATTGAATAATAAAAACCTGCCCATACAGGATTACCTAAATAAAAACATTATCTCCCAGGTTCTCTAACCTTTAATACAATCATTCAAGTGCAGAAAATAAAAGTATTACATCACATCATTATTAAAAGTCTATCATCATAACGATAAAACAAAATTACAAGTCTTCATTACTTGTACATTTTTCCCTTTCCTTTGCTAGTTGTAGGTTTATCTACCTTCTCATTCATAGCTGCAATAAATGTATAAATATTCAAGAGTGAGCAAACAAAGCTCACTTGAATAAGAATAAATATCTTTACATCATTTGCCAAATAATAGGCTCAATAGAACTGAATGATATGTTCTATTAACATTACAACATTTGCCAATTCATAGGCTCAATAGAACTGAATGACTTGTTCTATTAACATTCTTAAATATATTACTGAGGGTCAAATGACCATGAACCATGTCCACAGTTATAAGTAATCTTTCAACTTTAACAATCATATGACTATAAGGACTCCACGTACTTAGGGGGATCAATCCTTCGTACAATGTATTGTGCACAACCATTTCAATGCTAAGAGTAAACCCCTAAACATAGGATTGTTCATCTCAAAGATTTAGAGTACAAGTCCGCACTAAAGAAAGTTTGGTTTGGATAAGCTTTCAAGGGTAATTGAAGTTTAATGATCATCAACTAGGGAACTAGTTGAATCCACAATGCTTGATAATACAACAGTTGTTTAATAACAACATAACTTAGAACATTTGAGAATCATAAATGAACTGATTCTACATATCTAACTCATGCTTGAAATAACTATAGAGCATAAGTATTCAATAGAATGAATAAAATGGTTAACCTTTGCTTGAATAGTAAAATAAGCTAGGTTCAAGTTTTATAATATTAGAAATGAAATTTCTGAACTTTAAGAAACTTGTTTAACTGTAAACAAGTTAGAATGAATCAATCAATTGAGAATTTCCAATAACACTAGAGTTTGAGTTTGCTCAAATAGATTTTAGGAACAATTTACTTATTCAATAACAGTTGAGATAAAAACTTGCTCAATCAAAAATATGCATTTATAATAATAGAACTAACTCAACGAAAATGTAGAGTTAGAAAACTTGCACAATGTAATAAACGAACTAGCTCAATGAAAGTGTAGAGTTAGAAAACTTTCCTTGAGCGTAAGCTATAAAATTAAACTCACGATCACCTACACATAATTTTAGAAACACAATACCTATTAAACATGCTAACATATCATAACATGTTCATTACCATTCATATTTCAGAAACTCTAAGTGTTTTACTTCGCAACACTTGTCTAACTTTCATTATGTATACTAAATTACCACATAACGCATTTTCGATGTACTAATCATTTTTGCAACTTTGATCATACTAACCACAACTCGTTATGTTATGTTAACCTTAACATTACACATTTAACATGCTAACACAATTTCAGACTATGTTAGGATGTTTCCCCAAGTCTCTTGTAATAGCGAAAGTCGAATCTCAAACCGGTAGTATGGCAGCAATTGCTACCATACAAAAAACTTAGGACCGACGTTGATGCGCCATTTTTTGCCTTAGCATAAGCAATTGCTTGTTGTTTCAAACAGACGCAGAGAAGGCTATGAACAGTAGCCGACTTTAGTCCAACAAACACAAATTTCACCCAATAAACAGTAATATTAACACGTAAAATAAATATACAACTATCATAAACATGATTTCTCACATTTACAACCAATTAGAACAATTTAACACTAAATAAAACCATTTTAATTTCTCAAAACTCATGTTTTTCATAAATACTCAATTTTCTTGACAATCATTCTAGAAATCATAATTGTGAATTCCTTAGTTGGCCAAAACATCTCATTCCAGTTACGTTATGTTCGTATCTCATAGAACTAACATATACAAGCTTCAATTTACACTTTCACATACTAATTAGCCACTATAAATGATACTTTTCATGAACATATGAAAATATATATATATATATATATATATATATATATATATATATATATATATACAATCATATCTTGTCAAAATTCCTACTTTATCAAACCAAAATTAGCATGCAATTGTTGTTTAAACATAATCTCTATCATCATATATTCACATAATCACAAGTAATCCATTGTAAAAGCAACAATTCAAAATATGAAATTCACGAACATGAAATTTTTCTTAGTAAAACCCATATATGCATATATATATATATATATATATATATATATATATATATATATATATATATATATATATAATACTAATGTTGTTTAAAAATACCTTGAAGTTGCTTGCAATCCTTGTTAACTCACTAAAATTGCTGGAAATTTCTTAACTCTCTCTCAATCTTCTCTGAAACTCTCAAACTCTCTCTTCTCAAAGCTTTAGCAAACTAGTTTATGCGTAAAAGAAAACTAAACCGATATGCGTACTAATATAATACAAAAGCGATAACTTAATACTACTAATTGCAAAATTAGTTACTAACGATATATAATATAAATATTACATTTATTATTTTAATTTTATTATTTATATTATTTATTCTATTTATTTTATTTAATAAAAACTAGAAATCTCAAAATCCATAAGGCTTGTTTGGCAAACCCTTTAAATATTAAAGAATTAATATATTAAGCCTTGTTTGTTAAAACTAAATTAAACTACTTTAATTTATTTTAATAACTCCTTACAATATAGTTATTTGTCACACTATATTTAATCAAGCTCTCATATTTAATTTTAATTAATGCAAATCACAATTAATTAAATAAATCCTTTAGTCACATAACACCTTACAAATAATTAATCATTAAATTGAAATATCAATTTAATAATCATTTCCTTAATTCATCAATTATTTATTTAACAAATAATTCTCCAAATAATATTAAATCAATTAAACAAATATTCATTTACCGATAATCACATCCATTAAATATTTATATAACACAATAATTATTTAATATTATATTTACATTTAAAATTCTGGAATGTTACATCATTCCCTTCTTAAAAGTATTCTGTCCTCAGAATCACAATTCAAACAATCAAATCGTCACAATATATCTAAACCATTTGGATAAAAGGGAGCTCTCGTCACACTTGCACTTGATTCCCCTGATTACCTACCGGGAAAAAAATACAGCATGAGCCAAATGCCCAGTACGGATATAGAATACAAATAATGAACCAAAATAACTAACTCAGTTAAATGAAATGAAACGAAACGAACTGAAACGAAGCGAACAAAACTAAAATAACGAAATGATAGGCTGAATCAAATGGCTGGGTGTTATTTCATACCGAGTTCAAAATAAATAGTAATATACCTTGCCACACAGGCAAGTCAAATAATGTCACACATGTAATACAAATAATGACACATAGGCAATCACACATCAGACTGCGCAATCCAGATGCATGCAAAATCGGAAGGCGTGTTTGGCACAAACATCACCTCTCCGCAGAACAGAAAACTTCTCCCACAACAAAACACAAAATGACCAACTCCCACTGGAGCACAAAACGGAGACGCTGTGGATTGATCACACCGCCACGGAAGGTGTCATGCCTCGGTGCCAAGAAGACATGCCTGTGGTACCCCCACAGGTGGTTATAGCTTAGGTATACCCTACGATATATTCTAACAAGGATACCATGTCACAACAAATGCGACACAACATCAACACAAAGGGGTTCTAATATGTATATGCTAAACTGAAATGAATCATCAACTCAAAGTCTCCAAAAATACTAACATGCACATTACTACAAATATCAAAATAAATTTAGACATGTTGTAATAGTCTAAAGAGTACAAATATGAGTTCTAACTATGAACACCAAACGAAACTATCACAATGAATTAACAAGGAATAATTATGGGAGACAATACTAAATTTCGAAACGAATAACGAAACGAACAAATCAAAATAAAAAGAGTCTCGCTGAAAGAGTACAAAATCCGTACATGGATTAAGCAATGTAATACCCAAAATTGATACTCCAAATTTGACTTGTTTAAACTCTCTCCATTAAATATAAATAATTTAATAAGATTTTATTACAATCCAATCATTAATAACATAATACTATTAAATTTATTATTAAGAACTTTTATAACTATGTCGATAAAATTAATTAGTTCAAATTAATATACATAACTTCAATTGATTTACTAATTTCGTTTATAAATTTCATGGCCAAAACATATTAATATATATATATATATATATATATATATATATATATATATATTAACACCTGCAACCAAGTTTATAGATATCTATATATATAAAACGTCAGAAGTAGTAAAAGAATATATAAAACGTCAGGCACTTGACTGCCATGACTGCAATCACTATTCATATCTATAAATTAAATCGCCAAAAAATTTATATACCGAAAGCAGTAAAAGAAAGAAAGAAAGAAAAAACCTGATACAATCTCTCTCACAAACATCAACAAAATCAACAAGTGATTTGTCTCAATTTACAGCAATAAACGGCGGCTTGACTTCTCTTTCTTCTCCACAGGTTGTATAAGGAAAATAAGATTAGGTTTAGTTATTTATTCACTTAAAAATAGATTTTATTAATTAATATATTTATTTACTCTCCAAATTTTAAAAGGATTTTAAAATTACACAATTAAAAACTAAACCTACTTAGTTTAAAGCCCAATTTTACCTATTTAATTTACCCAACACTTATTAATACATTAGCCCACAAAAATTAAATGACTATTTTGATCCAAAATAAATGATAGTCCAATTAATATGTTTTAAAACAAAGTAATTTTTTTTTAATTATCATTTTTTTCGGGTATTACAGTTAATATGATGAGTTATCTAGATCTTGTCCAAAGATGGCTATTTTTGGATGTGTAAAATGAGAGTTATGGATTTTATATGGAAAGACTATTTTAAAAGTAAACTAAAATAACTTTTTATGTGTAACTCCAGAAATTGTGAAATTTTTATTGGAAGTACATACACATAACATGAACATCTCCTAGAACTTTCGTAATTTTTGGACTTTTCATGATAATTGTTTTAAGATATGGCTAGTTTGGTCATTTTAAAAATTGTAAATGATCTCCAAAAATTTTAGAAAAATTATATGTTTATCATGATACCATATACTCATATTTTCCAGAAAATAAATATATTTGGAGTTGATTTGGTATTCTTCATGTAAATGATTGAGTTGTGAATAAATGAATAAATTAAATAAGTAATGTGATGTTATAAAAGGTAAAAATATAATTTATTTTTACCAAAGACCCTTGATTTAAGGTAATAAGATTTTTAGAGGGTAGTTTGATCATTTTTGATAAAATTTATATTTTATATCAATTTAGGTTTATTAAATGGATGAATTAGTAAAGGGTAAACAATTAGAATTTAATTGTTTATTAGTTTAATAAATGATTAAAATATTATTAAGAGCTTAATAATATTAGTTTAAGATATTATTAAATAATTAATAATATTTAGATTAAAATTGGTTTAAAATATTATTAAATAATTAATAATATTAGATAATTATTTAAAATATTATTAAATAATTAATATTATTAGATTAAAGTTAAATAATAATATTATTAAATGATTAATAATATTATTAATTGATTAAAATATTATTAAATGGTTAATAATATTTATGAATGGTTAAGATATTAAATATTGATTAAAATATTATTAATTGATTAATAATATTAGTAATTGGATAAGATGTGATTAATATACGTAATATTATTAAGTGATTAAAATAGTATTAAATGATTTATAATATTAATAAGGGATTAAAATATTATTAAATGGTTAATAATATTAGAAAGTGAATAAAATATTATTAAAGGATTAATAATATTAGATCAGAGTTTAAGACATTGATTATATGGTAATAGTATTATCAAATAATGATAATATTCCTAATGAGTAAGGTATTATTGAATGTTTTGATTACATGATTACATGTTAGATAATTTATTATAAGAATAATGGTGTTATGAGTTACAATATGTTATGCTAATTGAGAGATCAATATTATTAATGATAGGTCTTTCAAACGAAGTTAAATTAAATTGTGTAGCATTAGTCAACGACCAAGGCAAGTTTCTTAACTCAACTGGAGTTATTAATTTCCAAGCATGATTAGTGGATAATTATTGTTGGTTATTCATATCTATAATGATTATTGTTATTTGCACATAGTGCATTTGCTTTCATGTTATATTATTTGAATTGTGAAATAAATTTAAAGTTCTTTTATTCATGAACTGTTTATGAGCCATGTCTCAGCTATTCGTTTCGGCTAGACTAATAATTGATGAATCGTTCTATTATTTGAACTAAGTTGTTATTAAAAGATTTATGCCATTTATTTCGGCTAGATCAATATTGATATTATATGTTGAAATCTTAACATTTCTTTGAAAGCAATTCAAACCATATTGTTGTGGTACAGACTCGTGATGTAAGATTAAGATGAACAACCCTTATAAAAAGGGGAACATTATTGTCGGACATTCGACCCTTGCGCTATTTTTGACTATTATGCATAATATAGGGTACAATGAGGCTGATCACTTCATGTACTTGCAAAAGAGTATGATTTAATCTTTATGGTTAATTGATACTCTTGAGGTAATTCAATATTAGTTAACTAATAATTCCTCTATTAGTTCTTGATCCATTTGTGATCACTCAGCATGAAATCTGGGAATATCCCACTTTATTAAATATTGTTGCATTATTGCTAATTGTTCATAATCAAATGAATATTATTAAATCTTCGAACGAATTTAATTCTTTCATTCTTGAAATGTTATTTATTCTTGAATTCAAGAAAATTCGTGTTAACTGAAAATAATTTATTGTTCAGCTACTTTAAAATCTTTTGAACATTGGTGACATTCTAGAAAGTTAGATTCTTCTATATCTTTTATTATATGCTTTAACTTGCTGAGAAAACTCATTGCTCACCATTGCTTAAATAAAACATTTTAGCTAAGGACGAGGTAGCCGAGGGGTCAAAGAAAGACAAGGGCAAATGCAAAGCTCAAGAGTAGTTATTGTGAACTTTACTTATTATGTTACTGTATGTAAATTAATTATGTAAACCTTTTGAGTATCTAAGAGTATGCAAGTTATTTTAAGGTTAGTTAACCTGGGATGATGATGATATATTTATGTTTTAAGTTATGTTTTTATTAAGAACATGTAATGAATGATGTATTTCATCAATGAATGGGTAGTTAGATGCGATATGTATAATGGATCGTGAGCACCAAACCCGAGGTTAGGGAACCCAGATTTAGGGGTGTCATAATTTTTGTCTTGAAAATTCACACACTTTATTTCTAGCACTTATCCAAAATACTACGATCATACATCTCTTCTAGGCTATAAAACGACCTTCATCTCACTTACTCATTATAAATAGCATAGAATATAATTTTATTCAATATATTCAAATAAAATTAATTTATATTATAATCCGATTTTCTCAGTTGTTACATTAATTATTGTCTTTAGTAACTTGAACCTATGTCATGAAACAAAGACTTTGTGTTGCTACTCTAGTTTGTATTCCTACGTTCACATAATGACGTTCCATGGAAACTACCTGGGAAAGCAGCAAAGTTAATGAAGATTGACATGAGAGTTTAGGGAAGACACTTGTCTGGCATCACATTCAGTCGTTGGTTATGCTATGCGCGCGCAACTATTTTAAACTTTATGTATTATACTATATGTATATGTTTTTTAAAGGTTAGCATACCAAGGCAAATGGGTTTGAGTGAATTTCTTAAATATAATTAATGAGGGATTCGAAATACTCAACAGAATGTGATCGACTGGTCTAGGACATGACAATTTTTTTTTTGAGATGCTTCATATTAGTTATGATGGAGACTTAGTATGTGAGCTCTCGCCCTTGATATCATTTATTTCTCGTTAGTCGCACTCCAAAGCACCTGTACGAGGAAATCTAGAGATTGTTGATTTGAGATGAGTATGTACCTTTATAAAGTGTCTGAGTGGGAGATGTTAGTAATTGATCTGGGTCGGACACGTGGATTATGAACATCCACTTGGGTATGGATATTGGATAACCCAACTAGGATTGTAAGAGTCCCATATCACTTGGAAGTATTTTAAATAATACTCGATATGGTTAAGACTCCATATAAGATAACTCTCCTGATTTAGTTAGTTATAGACTTATCCCATAGGTATTGGGTTTCACGTTAAATACTGAAGCTTACTGTATGTAGAACTAAGGAAAAATAACGTATTATTTTTCCCATACAGTTTCTCTCTAAATATTATCTCTAGAATTTTCAAGCTTCCATCAATAGGCTTGGGTGTACTAGGTGTGAACACTTAATTAGTTCATTCACATTGATTGCTTGTAACAACTATATATTAACGAGAAGTACGAAGGATTAGGGCTGTTCAAAATATTCGATATTTTCGTTTTCCAAGGTGAACCGAACTAGTCGATTCGGGACAAAAAAAAATCGGTTCGGTAAAAACCGATTTTCGGTTACCAATTTCATAGGTCTGGTATATACAGGACCAAACTTGTTGTACTGGTCCAATCCCTTTCTAAAGAAATTTTTTACTTAGCCTTGTAGAATTGGCTTCAAATCTCCTCTATTTATAAAATAGAGGTAACACAAGAAAAGACATAATAAAATATTTAGGACTTGATGAAATTTGAATTGGCGGCCTCCCCTATTTATAAAATAGAGGTAAGATAAGAGAACACAAATTAGATGACGTCGGATATTGGTAAGACAGGAGAACACATATTAAAGAACACACACACACACACACACACACACACACATATATATATATATATATATATATATATATATATATAAAAAGTTCAGGGGCAGAATTTTTAAGTAACATAAAATCCTTAACCAACATAATACGCGTCTCTCCTCTCTTAAAATCCGTGTCTTCTAAAAAACTCAAGTTGTTGAAAAACTCAAGTCTTTTAACAACTGACCAGGTTCTCTTTTCTGTGCAATATACTATCAAAAAATAGTACACAGGTTGTTGAAAATGGAAATTATATTGCTTAAAGCACAACGTAGCATCAAATGTTTAGTTAAAGAGAATTCTGCTATAACGTGAGGGTCCAGCTCAAATGTCAGCACATTTGTAGAACTTCCACAAACTCTGACAATTTACAAATCTACATAAGAATTCTGCTATAACTAGTTTTTTGAAATTACAAATCCAAACAGCTGCAGGATTTAACAGTTTCCCCAAATCTACATAAGAATAATCAGGCTGTCCTTCACGCACAGGATAATGTCCGGATTCCATCACAAATTCATCTGCCACAGTGCATCTGAAACATCAATGGAACACGCAGTTGACTGAGTTGGAACTTTCAGAACACCAAAATGTGACAGTTAAACAAGAAAGCATGCACACTCATAATGTTCTATCTGATTCCAAATATTATTTCAAAATTCACAAGAATATAAAAAGCAATTTGTAGGATGTCAGTCAATTTAAGAACCTTTGTACTTGAGGCAGTTATTCATTATGCATACACAATGAGGAAAAAGTTTAGACCATCTTGTTTCTTACCTCTAATAAACTCCATAGCTTCATTCAAGACCAGGTTCAGCAGCCATGTTACTGTATGACAAAAAGTCACAAAATAATCATAATACTGAATACAAAGACACACTCTAACAGTTGAAGAAAGCATGCACACACTCATAATTGATGAGAAATCACTTATCAAGAAATACCAAAATGATATTCGCTCTTTAAAGGAGGAACTGGAACAACTAAAGAGAGGTATTGTTACAATTCCTCAACTGAAGCATACTGGAGGAGATGACATTGTGATCCTTAAACAAAAGGTACCACCTTGTAGCTATAAAATTTGTTGAGCTACTAAATTTCATCCTCTTTCTTCTTCTTTTTTCATGTTATTTTCTCCTCGAGTCTAGACTTCAATTATGATCCTTTTGTCTATGTTGAATCCCTTTACAACTTGTTACAGATGTGGTATTTACATCATTTGTCTGTTTGATGTTGACTTTTTTTTAGTTAAAAGGTTGTAGTCAATTATATTACATGAGCGGATCCCTCCACTCATGTTGCTCGAGAATGAAAAATAGAAACACAGTCAAACTGTAGTATCAGAGGTGGTTTTGTTTGTTATACAACTGAATATAATGCTCTTTCTGTCAATTGAATGGTTGATGGAAAACAGAAAGTGCCTCAAAGTTTACTGTACTACTTTAAAAATCTAACGAAAGCCCTAATAGTATCTTAGAAATCCTATTTTCCCGAGTCCTAGCAGCTAGTTATTAATGATATAGATTAGGATATGCAAATCAATTTCTTTTCCATTTTTGGTTCCTCTTCTAAATACTTGTGTTTTGAAGTCTCAAAGTCATGGGTGCAAGCATTCCCTTCTAAGTTAGGACCTTAAGAAGGTCCTAATGATGGGTTTGACTGGCACATAGTTCAAGTAGGAGAGTAATGATCACTATAATTTACAACCACTAGATAAGGGTTTAGGTTGAATCAAGTCACTCTTTCTGGAAAATCCCAGAAAATCATTCACTTAAATTGGGATGGGAAACTAATATAGGCCACTTTTTTCCCTCTCGTTCAAAAATAATAAAGTTACTACTTCATAGGTATATACACATATTCAAAAGGTAATTTGAATATCCCTGAACCATTTAATTTATTATTTCCGTATAAATCTAAAGCTAACATGCATACTTTCCTCAAGAGGTGCATCGTAAGTATATGTACATGTATGGAACACAAGTACAGTACAGATGAGCAAGTAAACGCAAAGGGAAAAGGATAAAGAGGTGATAGCACAATAGCTGCAACCTAGGGCATAATCCTTCTGAAGCTGACATAATTAAATAAGGTCACATAACTCACCTTGAATATTTATATTTAAATGCGGTGTTCTATCTCATCCTTCGTCTTGTCAGGATGTACACGTTTAGCCCTACGACTCGAATGGGAGTGACGAGTACGCTTCTTTGGCTTTTTACTGGGAAAAAAACACCCAACTTATATAACTTCATCTCAGGATTAATAACTAGATTTACACCCTTACTCAAGCTCATTTTGGTCAAAATGCGAGGAGCTAGCCCAGGATTAATAACTAGATATACTGATAAGAACTCATTAAACAGAGGAACTGTACTACGTACACATACCTGATTTGGAGAGAAGCGACAAGAGAAAAGCTAGGGATTTGGCTCTGCTTGCGTCCGGTTTGGAGAGAAGAGAGAACGCAAAAGCTAGGGCTTGTGATTTGGGATTATCCAATCGCGATTCTCAGCCAGCCTTGCCTAAATCATGAATCTTAGAAGCATTTGGGGGAGAAGATTTGGGTTTGGAGAGAAATAGAAGCGAGCGAAGGAAAGTTAGGGCAGACGATGGTCATTTATAATCTGATTAGAAGCATTGGGGGGAGAAGATTTGGGTTTGGAGAGAAATGGAGGGATCCCAATTTGGGTTTTTTTCGTTCATAGGCGGAAGGAAGGCAGTGGAAAATTTTCTTAAATTTTTATTAATCATATATATATATATATATATATATGCGACGAGATCAAGTAGGCATATTTAAGTAGTAGAAGCTATCTTAAATAATAGAAACTTTATTAAAAGCGGCGTAGTTTTGATAAGGCAGCGGTGGCATTTTGTAAATACCATGCCACCGCGTATTTACAAAAATGCCACCGCGTCTTATCAAAACTACGTCGTTTTGATAAAATTCTATTATTTAAGACATTCTGCTATTTAAGAATTCTACTCTTGATCCTTTCTGTATATATATGATTAATAAAAATTTAAGAAAATTTTCCTTGTAAAAAGACTATCAAGTGAAAGCCAAGTCCCATATTGGTTAATTGATAAAAGTCCAAGTAAGTTTTCCTTATTTTATAAGTACTAAGTGAAGCCTTAATTCTTGGTGGTTTCCAAGTTCCATATTGATTAAATTGATAAAAATATAAGGAATTTAGTTAACCTTAAACTATTTATCAAATCTCTAACAAAATAAGTCTCTTCTGAACAGTATAGTCTGAATATATGCTATCTCGTTATTGCCTCTACATTGACATGATTGCTACACAAAACAATAGCACACAAATGAATAACCTTCATTTCCCTATATTCCTGGCCTGAAATTTTAAATCAAACACAATGATCAGTTACTAACTATTCAATATAAATAATATACAGAAGGTTGATAGAGAGTCGATCTAAAAAAGAAAAAAAAACATATAAATTTGTATTTAGTGGATATATTAAAAGTTATAACTTAAAGGGTGTATTAGACATTATTTTCTATGTTAACACTTGAGGCTTAAATTAGAGGAAAATAAAAAAGGGAAATTTCTGGCAAGCTTCGCACCATAGTGGACAGCTTCCTTGATTCCTTTTCCCTGCATATTTAGTTCTTATGTCACCAGTAAGAGATACTTCTATAGGTTCTCTTTAGACTCCTATTGAAATACTAAATATTCTTAATATTAACCCCAAAATGAGTTTGAGCGCCATTAATTACACAGCAAAATTAAGTTGGGAAAGCCCCACACTCATGACATTAATTAGCACATACAAATCATTAGATTCAACATTTAGATTTTGTTAATTAGTTAGTTAATTAATTGGATAGAATATAGTTGTTTATAAGTCCCACAATTATTAAAAAAAATTAAGGAAGTTTTTCATATAAAAAGACTACCAAGTGAATGCCTTAATATTTGGTGGTCTCCAAGTCCCACATTGGTTAATTTATAAAAGTCTAAGGAAGTTTTCCTAATAAAAAGACTACCAAGTGAGACCTTAATGGCCAAGTCCCACATTAGTCCCACATTGGTTAATTTGTAATAGTCTAAGAAAGTTTTTCTTATAAAAAGACTACCAAGTGAGAACCAAGTCTTAAGCTAGAACAAAGTCTTAAGCTACTTTTCCTTGTTGGGCCGAATTTTGGCTTAATGTTGGGCCGAATTTGGCTTAAAACCAAGCCTTGGGCTGCTCTACCTTGGGGCGGATTTTGGCTTAAACTTGGGCCGAATATCGGGATACAAGCATGGTAAAAATCGGTACTGTTTCGGTACCTGATAAGTAGGTTTTATACCTACTTATTCGGTATCTGTTACTTGAATTATTTGCTTAATCTTATGTTTCTTAGTTACTTTTCATGCATTTTGTGTTCGTTTTGTAGATTATATGCTTGAGAGTTGAAATCGCAAAGAATTGGTATGAAAACGCAAAGAAAAGCAATCCGGACATCGTTTAGGCTTTTATTCTTATTTCATGTTCTTGGTTTGGAACTTGGATTACATTGTAGAGCTTCTTCTTATCTTTTTGGAACATCTTGAATCATTCCAATCGGAGTTCGGATGTAAGAGTTATGACATTTGTACCAATGGACATCGAACGTCACTGTTTTGGATGGCCATTTGCACAGCAGTCACCTCCAGCCCAATTTCGACCTTCATGTGTTCGTTATTTCTCCATTCCTTAAGAATGAAAGTTGTAGATCTCGTTGATATCTTCGATTGGATAGGTGGAAGGCCTCGTAACTCTTCCCGGATCAAAGGTTATGGCCGTTTTCCCAAAGGACGTCAGAGTAGAAAATTTTCCTTCACAAACCGTCGCCGGGGTGGGCATATATGGCACAAAGCAGGCCCCTAGCCCGTCGAGGGGAGCCCAAATCAAGCATAAACCCCGCCGGGGCGGGGGTAGCCCAGAAAATGCGTAAAAAGTACGAATTTTGGTCCAATTTGAGTCCGGAAAGGATTGTTTCGATCCGATTGACACAAGGATTTCCAAGAGAACTTTCAAGAGGACTTAAAGACATATAAAGAGACTTATAAAAGGAGGAGAATCACAAGGATTAAAGAGATTAGAGACTAGATAGAGGATTCAATTAGATTAGATTAGAGTAAATTAGATCAAAACACTAGTTCTAAATAGTTTTGGAGATTGAAGCAACTTGAAGACCATTGAAGATCAAGAGCAGGAGCTTGAGGAAGATGGAGATTTGCTGACAACAGATTTATTCTTTACTCTACTCATATTTTTATCTTTTAATGATTATTCAATTGTGGATTCTTAGTTTTAATTCAATAATCATGAACTAATTCTTTGTTTGAGATTATAATGGATCTTATTGTGTAGTTTATTTTAATATGATTCATTATCAATTATTATGTTCTATTGTGAGGATTGTCTATTGTGATTTGAACTTAATTGTTTAATTATTTGGCCATCAATTACCGTGATAATCTATATGAACTCGATAGATGAAGTATTGATTTAGATCTTATCATGATAGCATGTGTCATGAATTTTGTCAATAGCAGATTTTTGATTATTGTTAAGGTAGAGATACACTAGACATCGCATGTAATCGGATAGAGAACTTATTCTTCAACCTTCTTCAATTGTAATTCACATAGAGATATAGTGGGTTAGTTGATTAAGGTGTTTAACGGATTTCTATCTTAATTGTGGATTGACGTTAATATGGGTATTATGCATCGAGAGTTGGTTTTATCTGCTTTAGTGTTCTTGATTAACAATTCAGGATAGAGAATAATTGATGAGAAGTGTGTTAACTTAAATGAAGCAATAAGTGAAGTTGTGATCTTAAATCTCCGTTATCTTAATTTAACTAGTGGTAATTAGAATTAGTTTACTTATAAATTGAAATTCCTTCGTTTAAATAAGAATGAGTTGATTACGGGTTAGTACTTGGTGATTTTTATTAAATAATTCCTCGTGGGAACGATACTCTACTTTCACTTTATTACTTGTTGACCACGTATACTTGCGTGTTGTGCGTAATTAGATTTTACCCAACAAGTTTTTGGCGCCGTTTCCGGGGAATTAGTTTAATATATTTTTGCCAATATTAGCTTCAATCAAATTAGTCTTAATTTAAACATTTTTTTATTTAATTCTCTTCCTATTTTTCTTTCTTTTCATGTACCATGGATGACTTTGCGTATCAATGGCTATACACGAACATGACTCAACCAAGGGAAACAGGGATTGATGGACTTAATACATCTTTTATAGAGCCAATACAAATTGAGGCAATTTCGAAGACGTTGGAGGTTATCGCAGCCCAACGAAGGCGAAGGATGGCAGTTATGTGTGATTATTGTGCTGGCAACCATCAAAGTCATCAATGCACCGTCAGTTTTGAACCGGTAAAATATAGTGGCGACTACTTCAATAACTATGTTGATCCTAACTATCACCAAGATTGGTGGTATCACCCGAATTTTTCATGGAGCTATAATTATGATGACCAACATTACGCTCTAAATCCATCATACACACCGAAATTTTTATGTCCACCTCCAGTGTCACAAGAGACAGATAATTCAAGGTTGGAGGAATTGTTTTCCAAGTTCGTAGCAGCAAATGAGGAGAAGATAAGTAATCAAGCGAGGTTAATTCAAAATCTTCAAAATAAGATAGATCAATTGACCAAAGCCGTAATCAACCTTCCTCGAAACAATTGGTGTTATGATGAGAATTCCAAGATTGATGAGGTGCCCGAGCCAAATCTACAACTGGATGAGCCACAAGATATCGAAAGTGTGGAGACAATTGGGGATAATGAAATAGATGTCGACGAAGATCTAAATGGGTCTCCACCAACAATCAAAGAGGCAGTCTGATTTGCAAAATCATGCCCACTTGGTAGTCATGTCGTCGGCGAAGCTCTTGATGACATAAGAGCGAGTACAATTTTGAATCCATGGTGGGACGAGAAAGAGAAGATAGACGAAGAGCCCATTGTGTGTGATAAGCTTTCATGCCCCAAAGTGATCACATACACAATGGAGAAAACACCTAGCTATAGGACGTTCTTGATTGAGATCATACCAAATCAGAGCATGCTAGGTGACTTGGAAGCGATGGCTATCACAAATGGGAACCTACCAAAAGCTACATTATTTCTGATGGATGGAGGGTTCCTCAATTCTGACAAGAGGAATTGGATAGCGTTGACCCAGACAAAGTCGAAAAAAAGACTATAAATCAAGCAATCGAATTGGGAGGCAACCCAGAATTTTTATTATTTATTTATATGCTTTCCTAGTTTATTTAGTAGATAGGAATCCAAGTGTTATTCTAATCCATGTTGTCTCTCTTCATTGCGGTATTGGAGGTTCAATGGATAGGAAAATGATCGTCATGCTAACACCACACCACCATCACCACAAGCTTAAATGATTACTGGGGAAGTCCTCGTCCATTTCATGCTTTATTTTACAATGAGGATATTGTAATTGTTAAGTTTGGGGGAGTTAAATAATTTAGGTTTATTTATGTTTGCATTCATGTAGTGTAATTGTATAATAGTTTGCATAGTAGAGTAGTTTCATAATAGTTTTTATTTATAACTAAAAAAAAATGAAAAAATAAAAATAAAAAATAATAGTTAGTTA
This sequence comes from Panax ginseng, assembly GCA_020205605.1. Taxonomy (NCBI): domain Eukaryota; kingdom Viridiplantae; phylum Streptophyta; class Magnoliopsida; order Apiales; family Araliaceae; genus Panax; species Panax ginseng. The sequence goes on from CM035145.1 coordinate 85,657,381, forward strand.
CCATGTTCATCTTGCATGATTCTAGCTGTTAGATAGTTACAGTTTATTTTGGTCAATGATGAGATTGGAATTGGGTAGACAAGTATAGTACTGACTATTAGAGCTTTGATGTGATTTCTTGTTAGGAATTGAGTCTTTTTCTGTTTGAAACTGGTATAATAAGGATATCACAGTAAAAACAACTTGTTGATTGATTGAGTTTAAATTGATACATAATGGGATTCTAAAGGATAATGCTAGTTTGAATGAAAGAATGACAAGAATAAATAGGGATGGCTAAAGTTAGACAAGAACCTAAGTTTGGGGGAATATTTGGGGTATATAAGCTATAAAAAAAGAAAAAAGAAAAAAGAAAAAAAAAGAAAAAGAAAAAGAAAAAGAAAAAGAAAAAGAAAAATTATGAATAAACACCGTGGCGTGCTTGTCTAGTTTTGTGGCCTTTGTTACTTGAGTAAATAAGCTCGAGGGGATTGTCTTTACACCTAGTGCCCTAAGGTCTTAATGGTCTGGGAGTCGTTGGTCGAAAGCTCGTTAAGGTAGTATTGAAAAGCCTAAGGGAATAAGACATTGCATAGCTATGTGTATGTCAACCAAAAAAAAGAATAAATAAAACGGGAAATAAGAGCAAAAAGCCCCCGTAGATGAAAAATGAAGCATAAGTATCCTATGTTGACCCGCGATATTGGTAATTATTTGATTTTAGTTGGATCTAGCTTATTTTTGGATTTCTTGAGTTTACACTATATGATGCCTTCAAAGAGACTTGTTATGTGTTAAATTTGATTTTATATCAGTTAACATTGTTGTGGAGCACACACGCACTATATTCGTGATAACAGTCTAAGATTTGGTGATTGATTGAGAAGTTACTGATGAGTTTTGATATGATGTATTATCGTGTTTACTTGATTTTTCTAAGGTCGGTTGAATAGAATTGTTTCTGTCATTACTGCTAAATTCGTAGGCATGTAGATTAGTTGCATTGTATTGCATTATTGTTTTGTGTTTTTGCTTGAGGACAAACAAAGGTTTAAGTTTGGGGGTATTTGATAAGTAGGTTTTATACCTACTTATTCGGTATCTGTTACTTGAATTATTTGCTTAATCTTATGTTTCTTAGTTACTTTTCATGCATTTTGTGTTCGTTTTGTAGATTATATGCTTGAGAGTTGAAATCATGAAAAATTGGTATGAAAGCATGAAAAGAAAAGCAATCCGGACATCGTTTGGGCTTTTATGCTTATTTCATGTTCTTGGTTTGGAACTTGGATTACATTGTAGAGCTTCTTCTTATCTTTCCGGAACATCTTGAATTATTCCAATCGGAGTTCGGATGCAAGAGTTATGACATTTGTACCAACGGACATCGAACGTCACTGTTTTGGATGGCCATTTGCACAACAGTAACTTCCAGACCAATTTCGACCTTCATGTGTTCGTTATTTCTCCATTCCTTAAGAATAAAAGTTGTAGATCTCGTCGATATCTTCGATTGGATAGGTGGCAGGCCTCTTAACTCTTCCCGGATCAAAAGTTATGGCCGTTTTCCCAAAGGACGTCAGAGTAGAAAATTTTCCTTCACAAAACCGTCGCCGGGGTGGGCATATATGGCACAAAGCAGGCCCCTAGCCCGCCGAGGGGCCCCAATCAACATAAACCCCGTCGAGGCAGGGTAGCCAAAAAAATCTCTGAAAAAGTGCAATTTTGGTCCAATTTGAGTCCGGAAAGGATTGTTTCGATCCGATTGACACAAGGACTTCCAAGAGAACTTCCAAGAGGACTTAAAGACATATAAAGAGACTTATAAAAGGCGGATAATCACAAGGATTAAAAAGATTAGAGACTAGATAGAGGATTCAATTAGATTAGATTAGAGTAAATTAGATCAAAACACTAGTTCTAAATAGTTTTGGAGATTGAAGCAACTTGAAGACCATTGAAGATCAAGAGCCGGGAGCTTGAGGAAGATGGAATTTTCTGACAACAGATTTATTCTTTACTCTACTCTTATTTTTATCTTTTAATGATTATTCAATTGTGGATTCTTAGTTTTAATTCAATAATCATGAACTAATTCTTTGTTTGAGATTACAATGGATCTTATTGTGTAGTTTATTTTAATATGATTCGTTATCAATTATTATGTTCTATTGTGAGGATTGTCCATTGTGATTTGAACTTAATTGTTTAATTGTTTGGCCATCAATTACCGTGATAATCTATATGAACTCGAGAGATGAAGTATTGATTTAGATCTTATCATGATAGCATGTGTCATGAATTTTGTCGATATGATTTTTGATTATTGTTAAGGTAGAGATCGCTTGACATCGCATGTAATCGGATAGAGAACTTATTCTTCAACCTTCTTCAATTGTAATTCACATAGAGATATAGTGGGTTAGTTGATTAAGGTGTTTAACGGATTTCTATCTTAATTGTGGATTGACGTTAATATGGGTATTATGCATCGAGAGGTTGTTTTATCTGCTTTAGTGTTCTTGATTAACAATTCAGGATAGAGAATAATTGATGAAAAGTGTGTTAACTTAAATGAAGCAATAAGTGAAGTTGTGATCTTAAATCTCCGTTATCTTAATTTAACTAGTGGTAATTAGAATTAGTTTACTTATAAATTGAAATTCCTTCGTTTAAATAAGATTGAGTTGGTTACGGGTTAGTACTTAGTGATTTTTATTAAACAATTCCTCGTGGGAACGATACTCTACTTTCACTTTATTACTTGTTGACCACGTATACTTACGTGTTGTGCGTAATTAGATTTTACCCAATCGATGGGACCAAATTAATCGATCCAATTATCTTAGGTTCAACGGCATGCCGATATCGGTACCTAATTTTGGGTACTTTCGGTAACCGGTCCAATTCGGTTCGGACGGATTTGGTGCAGTATTCTACCGATGAACACCCCTACGAAGGATCGTAGTAGCTCGGTTCGTGGTGTCGCTTGTAGATTTGATATTCGGTTCAACCGCTTCCGCTTCGTGGATACTTACCGATTCATATGTAAGTATTATTTATGTGTTAGTTTCCACTTAAAATTCTAACGTTACAAATAAAATTGGGAATGGGGGTGGCCTGAATAATATACACACGGAAAGTAGAGAAGATAGATTGGGTAACAACATCCTCCCTGCCATAAAGATGAGATTTGTTTTCTTAGAAGTCAGGCTAGAGGTCAATTTTGAAATTATGGATTGGAAATGAGTTTTGGAGACCCTACTATGAAACTAAGGGAAGACCCATGTATTGACCTAAATCAGAAGTTAAGGACATCCCTATTATTTCATGAACCTCTCTCCTAATATCCCTAGAAGCATTCCTAGTGATGAATAACTTAGACTATGATGCCCCAAAAATAGTTCACCACAACCCATTCTGAGTTATCAAATACATGGTACAGAATCAAAATACAAACTTCATTGATACAATTGTCGGGCAAAATATGACAACACATAAGCTGTGAGTTTTGATACAAATAACAGTACTCACACTCCTAACCAATGATACTTTACATAAATGTACAGTCGATAACTATTTTAGGAATTAAAATATTTTGAAAATGCTCAAGAAAGCCTTCATACATTAGAGGCCATGCATCTAAGTTATAATAGATATCATAGGACTTGAGCATTAACCTTGGTTGACCCAATAGACCCTAATGAAGAACAAGAAGATTACTATCATGTTCATTTTGTCTCAAACTGAGAATTATATTCCAACTATACTCCAAGATTATATAGATAATGCTCATAGATATAGTCAGCAAGTGGATGTGCACAACTATATCTTATGATAACACGAGTTTGTATGTGGTCAGACATCATGTATGATAGTGGAAACACACCCTTTAAGCTCTTAGTACAATTATGTCCTCCTTATTCAAATGGGGTGCATTTTTGAAGCTTTCAAAGTTGGGTTCTCATCACCTTATTGTTGTTCACCAAAATCAATTATTAAGTGACGTATAAAATACGACACATCCATCTTAAGTCATCAATATAATTATATATTGCATGTCATGCTGTTTTATAATGTATTGAGAAACTTCCACAGTCTCAGACCATCATACTATTCCCATGTTATCCCCGCTCGACCCAGCTACAGTCTTACTACTTGAAAGGAATTGTAAAGTAAAAGGGTGAGCATAAATAGCCCAATAAAGATTATTATGACTAAAGATAATTAATTTATCAATAGCCTTCATCAGTAATAAATCAGATATTTAGAACATATTGTAGATAATAAAAGTTTTCAACCATAATTGCAGCGGAATCAACAATCCATTAGAAGAGTCAAGTAGAACATAATGTCTATTATCTCCTCCAAATTAAAAGTCCATCATTAATATTTTATTCCTGTAATACTCATCAACAGTTCTTTGTTGTACCCAAGACAAAAAGAACTTTCATCACCTGTCTTCACCTGAACCACCAAAGATTATAGTTAAATTCACAATTCATATTTATAATCATGTAAATCAACAGTTTCTTCTTGCCACAAAAGCTAAAGACACCAAATAATTATATCGTCTTTACACCCTACACCAAAGATATTCAATGTATTAACAATGATCATGATCATACCAATCAATTATCTATCTTTGCACTACGAACCAAAGATATTCAACTGTAAAAACAATAATCAATAGTCCTTCTTTGCAGTACGGGCCATAGACATACAACTGTAAATCAATAATAAACAGTCCATCTTTGCACTACGGCCAAAGACATACAACTGTAAAACCAATAATCAATAGTCCATCTTTGCACTACGGCCAAAGACATACAATTATAAAACCAATAATCAACAGTCCATCTTTGCACTATGGGCCAAAGATGCTCAACTGTAAAACCAATAATCAACAGTTCATCATTGCACTACGGGCCAAATAGAACTTTTACTACATCATTTGTCTATAACATTACAGGTCATAATTATACCAATACACAATTCTTGGTCATAATCATACCAATCAACAATCCATATATGTACTACGGGCCAAAGATGACTTTCACCACATCATTTTTCTGTAACATTACAGGTCATGATTATACCAATACAAAATTCCTGGTCATAATCATACCAAACAACAGTCCATGTGACACCCCTAAATCCGGGTACTCTATTCCCATAAGATTTTGTGTTCACTTGATAAAAACATTCATTTCTAACTACCCAAATATAATAGAATTTAACAATAAACCTTCCCATTAAAGGATTACATTAATAAGTTCAATAAAATCTCCCAGGCCATCTAACCTTTAAATACAAATATCAAATGCGGAAATTAAATAAGTACATCACAATATTTAAAATAAAGTCTGACAATATAAAAGTGAACAGGTTTACAAGTCTTCAATACTTGTTCATCTTTTCTTTCCCTTTACTAGTGGTAGGTTCATCGACCTTCTCAACTTTAGCTGTAATATTTATATAAGTAAGAGTGATCAAACAATGCTCACTTGAAATGACAATGAATAAAACATCATAACAACTGCCAAATGAATAGGCTCAATAGAACCGAAAAATGTGCTCTATTAATGATAATCAGGAACAAAATTTAAAATATATATCTGAGGGTCATAAGACCACGAACTATGTCCAAAGTTATAAGTATTCTTTCAACTTAAACCTAAATAGTCACAAGACTGTAGGGACTCCTCGTACTTAGGGGGATCAGCCCTTCGTACAATGTATTGTGCACAAACATCTAAATGCTTACACATAAATTATCCCCTATAATAGGGTTGTTCATCTTAGCATTTAGAATACAAGTCCGCACCAAAGTAAGTTTGGTTTGGATAAGTTTCAAGGTAATTTAGAGTTTAACGAACATCAACTAAGGATTAATTGAATAAAATATAATAACAATATGCTATGGGATAAGTCATAAATGAATCAACATTGTATAATAAGGTCATGCTTTCGAAATGAACTAAAAGCATAAACATTGAATCACGTAACATACCTTGCTTGAACAATATTAAGTTAAGGCTAGAATTTTGTTTAGTAAAGAATTGAGTTATTGAGCATGCATAATAAATAGCAAATTGAACGATAAAACTTATTCAACATAAGTATATCAGAATTTAGAAGCTTGCATGCTAAGAAACAAGTTAAAGTAGGAAACCTTCTCAAAGTAAGAGTTAGGTTAAATAGCTTTGCACGAACATAATTAAATTATATAAATAGGATTAAGAATAACTTGCTCAATAATAAACAAGGTAGAGTAAAGAAACTTTCACGATAATATTAGAGTTAAGAGACTTGCACAATCGTAACAATAGAGTTAGAGAACTTGCATACTAAGAAACAAGTTAAAGATAAGATTATTTTCTTTGCGTTTAAGCTAAACCTTAATAACTCGAATCACAATACCCTATATACATGTCATCATGACATAATTAGTTACTACATATACTCCATATACAATTAAGTATCTACTTCATGTATGGATTGGTTTTAATCACATAGTCAAGTCACGTTAGTAATGTAATAACAAAACTCGTTAAATGTTAATAATATTCCTACTCTTGGTCCTATAAAACTATAATATAATAATCACATTTAACAGTCACAATATTTCACCTTATCAACAATTATAGATTTTGTGTAATTAAAATACACTTTCTAGCCATTCTCTTAACTAAACGTATTGCGGCCTCAGTTTACACTAAAAACGGTGACTGCGACACACGTTCTTTTGTATTACTGACTCGGCCTTGAGCTGGCGTTAGCGTTTGTGGTGCTAAGGTTGGCGTTGCGGCGCCAAATTATAGTTCTGGATACGAAGAACAGAAACAAAGCTAATTTGACCTGCATCTTAATTTCTAGCACCCAATTTAACACATATAACTTACATAGATTACACATAAACATTGCCCATCATATATATACTGATTTAAAACAACTAAACAACAACTTCAGAAAATTTAAATCCTTGAATGCTATGTTTTAAACCAAAAACTCCATTAACACTGTGATCACAATTATACACCAAATTAATTCATTCAAACTACGTTCTCTTCGTTTCTTACCGAATTAACATATTCAAAGCTCAATTTATCTATTAGCTTACAAATTAACTATCAAATTTGGTACTTTCACAAGCCATATATATACATATAGTCATTGTAATTAGTTTCTTCATTTTTAACGTAATTAGGATACTAAATCATTGTCTAGATGCTGATTCTAACATCACGAATACATATACATACAAGAATTCAGTTTATAACAACAATTCACCCAACATGGATTCACAGAAAACATAAGACTCGTGAATATAAAATATTCATATATATAATATTAAGGCTTTAAAAATATACATTCAATTGCTTGGATAATCCTTGTTAACCACAGAGAATTGTTGTAGAATCACAGTACTCTCTCTCAACTCTCCTAGTTCTTCTATGTAAACTCTTTGAAAACTCTCTTCTATTCTCAGGCTTAAGCCACAATTTTTAACAACGTAAAATAAAACAGACGCAAGAATAAAAATAGACAAGAAACTAATACACCTACTAAATATTATTTTACGTTAACAATTTTCAAATTAATTTGTCAGTTAAAAATTTTAAAAGCCACAAGGCTTTGTTTGGATAAAACCAATTAAAAATAAAGATATAATATCGTTAAACAGTGTTTGGAAAAAAACTAAATTAAACTCCTTTAATTTATTTTTATAACTCATTTATAGCATAATTTATCATCACACTTTTATTACCAAATTAAATTAAAAACATTATAATAATCCATTTAATCCGTATCAACTCTCTAATTTAATTATTAACTTAAATTAGAATATTATCTCATAATCATTAATTACCTTCACTCATTAATTATTTATTTAACAAATAAATAATCAAATCAAATCAAATCAAACAAATATGTATTCCACAATAAACACATTAATTAAAATATTTATATAATTCAATAAATATTTGAAATTACAATCTAAAATCCCGGATTGTTACATCCTTCCCTCCTTACAAAGATTCTATCCCCAGAATCGAAGACACAGATTAAACAAATAACTTAGGGTAATCTTTCATCATTTTATCTTCGAGTTCCCACATAGCTTCTTCAATATTGTGGTTCCTCCATATCACCTTCACGGAAGGTATTACTTTACTCCTGAGTACTTGTTCTTTCCTGTCAACTATCTGGATAGGAAGTTCCTCATAAGACAAGTCCTTATCGAACTACAATAGTTCGTACTCGATCACGTGCTTGTAATCGGGTTTATACAGTCGTAATACCAAAACATGAAAAACATTATGAGCGTGTTCCAACTCTGGAGGTAGAGCTACCTCATAGGCCACCTCTCCTACTCTTCGCAGCACCTCAAAGGGTCCAATAAACCTCGGGCTTAGCTTTCCCTTTTTATCGAAACAAAATTTTCCCTTCCAACGAGAAACTTTTAAGAATACGTAATTTCCTACGTCGAATTCACGATCTTGTCTGTGTTGATCAGCATACTTCTTCTGTCTATCTTGAGCAGCTACCAATCTTGTCCTGATGAGTTTGAAAACCTTAGCAGTTTGTTGTACCAGTTCTGGTCCTAATAGTTGTTGTTCACGACTTTATCACAACACAGTGGAGTTTTGCACTTTCTGCCGTATAATGCTTCGTAAGGCGTCATGACGATGCTTTCGTGGTAACTATTATTGTAGGTTAATTCTGTCAATGGTAAATGTTCATCCCAGCTCCCTTTGAAATCCATGATGCATGCTCTAAGCATATCTTCCAACGTCTGCATTGTTCATTCGCTTTGGCCATCTGTTTGCGGATGGTATGCCGTACTCATTCTCAACTGTGTTCCCATGCATTCTTGTAGTCTTTTCTAGAAGTTTGATGTGAATCGTGGATCTCTATCTGACACAATTGACACTGGAACTCCATGTCTCAAAATGATCTCTTTAACGTACAACTTTGCCAACTGATCAAGATTGAACCTAATCTTGATTGGCAAAAAGTGTGCTGATTTTGTCAACCTGTCCACTATAACCCAAATCGCATTATATCCTTTTTGAGTAGTTGGAACACCTACCACAAAATCCATTGTGATGTGTTCCCACTTCCATTATGATATTTCCAACGGTTGAAGTAATCCGTTTGGTCTCTGATGCTCGGCCTTGACTCTTTGACATGTTAAGCATTTCGCGACCCATTCCGCGACATCTCTTTTTATGTTTGGCCACCAAAAATGTCGTCGTAAATCTTGATACATCTTCGTACTTCCCAGATGAATCGAGTATCTTGAGTTATGAGCTTCGATCAAGATTTCATCATTAATATTTGGTACTGCTGGAACCCAAATTCTTCCCTCGAACCTTAGTAGTCTTCGGTATCGATCTTGTATTTTACTTCACTACCCTCAACCACTCTTTCTTTGATTTTCCCACATTCTTCATCTTGTAGTTGAGCATTCTTTACCTTGTCAACCAAAGTTGGACTAGATTCTATCTGGAATAGTCATTCATCGGATTCTTTTGGAAATTTTATTTCCAACTCTAGCTTTGTCATTGCTGAAATAAGCTCCTCATGTGTGGTTATCAACATTAACTTTTCCCGACCTTTCCTGCTCAAAGTATCTGCAACCACATTTGCCTTGCCCGAATGATAAAAGATCTCACAATCATAATCTTTTATTAATTCCATCCATCTCCTTTGACGTATATTCAGGTCCTTCTAGGTGAAAATATACTGCAGACTCTTATGGTCTGTATATATCTCACATTTCTCTCCATAGAGATAGTGTCTCCATATCATCAAAGAAAATACCACTGCAGCCAACTCTAAATCATGAGTCGGGTATCCTTTTTCATAGTCCTCCAGTTGCCTTGATGTTTATGCAATAACTTTGCTATTCTGCATAAGGACACAACCTAACCCTTTATGTGATGCATCACTATACACCACAAAGTTTTCTGTATTATCTTGTAATGACAACACATGTGCCACACTTAACTTCTTTTTCAAGTCTTGAAAACTTTCTTCACACTTCTCCGTCCTAACAAATTTTACAGCTTTCCTTGTCAAATTTGTTAACGGAGTGGCAATCTTGGAAAAGTCCTGAATAAACCATCTATAATAGCCGACCAGTCCCAAGAAACTCCTCACCTCCGATGGTGTCCTTGGTTGTTCCCAATTGATTACGGCTTCAACTTTTGATGGATCCACTAAAATCCTGTCTTTGTCAATCACATGTTCTAGAAATTATACACGATCTAGCCAAAATTCACACTTAGAGAATTTCGCGTATAACTTTTCCTTTCTTAGTGTCTCCAACGTCAAACGTAAATGTTCCACGTGTTCTTCTTGATATGTGGAGTACATCAGAATGTCGTCGATAAATACCACCACAAACTTTTCTAAATATGGTTTAAACACCTTGTTCATCAAATCCATGAATGCAGCAGGGGTGTTGGTTAAACCAAAAGACATCACCAGAAACTCATAATGTCCATACCGAGTTTTGAATGTCGTTCTAGGTACATCCTCCTTCCTTACCTTCAATTGGTGATACCCACATCTCAAATCTATTTTTGAGAAGTATCTAGCACCCTTCAATTGATCAAACAAGTCATCTATTCTTGGCAACGAATATTTATTCTTCATAGTGACTTTGTTTAATTTCCTATAATCAATTCAAAGACTCATTGACCCATCCTTCTTCTTCATGAATAACACCGGGTCTCCCCACGGTGACACACTCGACTGAATGTATTTCTTGTCTAACAGCTCTTGCAATTGTACCAGCAGTTCATTCATCTCTACCAGAGCCCTCCTGTACGGGGCCTTCGATATCGGAGCGATTTCTAGCACTAAGTCGATCACTAACTCAATCTCTCTGTCAAGCGGAAGTCCTGGCAAATCCTCCGAAAACATATCTACAAATTCTCTAACCATTGGTATCTCCTCCAGTTTCACCCCCTTCCTCTGAGTATCGACTATGTAAGCTAAATAACCCATACAGCCTTGACTTAATAACTTCTTGGCCTACATAATCATCAGACATCTCGCATGTCTAGGTGATCTGCTACCATAGAAAACTACCTTTGACGGAGTCATAAGGTTTACACATTTCTTTTGGCAATCAATTATCGCGCCATAATTGAACAACCAATCCATTCCCAATATAACATCAAACTCTCCAAGTTTAATCGTGATTAAATCTACCATCATGACATTCCCCTTAGTATTCACCCTACAATTCTTGTATACGAACCTAACAGGAATAACCTCCCTATTCGTAATTTCTATGTTTAAAGGGAAATTCAATTCTTCGCTAGGCAATCCTAACCTCTTAGCAAATTAATTAGATATAAACAAGAAAGTAGCACCCGAATCAAATAATACATAAGCATCTATATCATTGATTGGGATAATACCTGACACAACATCTTTTGATTGTACAACATCATGCACAGTCATGTTAAAGGTTCTGGCTTTGGGTCTGTTTGATGATGTTGGTCCGACAATGGTAAATGTACCTCCACTACTACCTCACTTACTTCTCGTTTGTCGACGTCGGGATTTTTATTTGTCCCTTTTCTGTTCTTGTTTTTTGGTGTTCTCATGTTAAGTAAGATTTATTTGAAAAAACAAGTTGTGAAAAGGTCCGACATGCATATGTCGACGAATGGACTGTAAGAGTCGCAAGTTGATTTTTTATATGGTTGTACCAACACAACTGAGAAAAGGTTTTCACATTGACCCAGTGATGTGACACTGATACATGGGTTTGTGAAACCAAGATTCGTTAGGGTTTGGGGGCTTGATTATGCAGAGGGAAGGTGTTAGGCACCCCCCGACATCCATCTTACCATGCTGACCACCACTTTTTAAGAAACTGTTATATGAATGTGTGTGTGTGTGGGTCAATGTGCAGTTATATGGAAGTAGTGTGAGGCCTCGTTCGCACCTATACAAAGGGTTTGAATTTGTGTAAAAATTTAGTTTTAAACAAGATATGGCAGTGATTTTTTGTAAAAGAGGTTTTTCAAACCCTTATGTTCAATAAGAATTGAGACCTTTGGATACTTCCATTTTTATTAAATATTCGGCTGGATTACTTTTATTTTCGAGATGCAAAGCATCTTCGAGAAAATAATGTACAAAGAAGTGTCAAACTCCTCGTGGGCATGAAAACCATCTGAGGAAATCAAAACATCGTGAATAAATTTACAAGTTGTTTATAGCTAAAAATGTCCATCACGGGAACCGAATCTAGATTCAGTAGACTGAACTGTGATAACTTGATTCCTAGGCTCACATGATGCCACAATTTATATGAAAGCAGTAAGCATTTATATATATAAAGGCTGTAAATATATATATATATATAGACATGATCAACCACCACGAAGCACCTCCATGGGGGATCGGAAATGTAAATATATAAAAGTGGTATATATATATATATATATACATGTAAATTGCGGCATGAAGTAAACTCCAGGCGGGACGAAAAGTAAATAAAGTAGTAAAAACGATCAACCGCCATGAAGTAAACTCCAGGCGGGACGATATGTAAATATATATATATATATATATATATATATATAAAAGCGGTAAATGCACCGGATGTAAAATCAAGGCTCATCGAACAGAGTTCAACAACAGTTCATATATATAAGTATATATATATATATATATATATATATATATATATATATATAAAAGAAAGTAAACGCTCCGGACGTAAGTCCAGGCTCAATCGAGGCATAACTCGATAATGTTAGTCAATATATAAAAATATATATATATATAAGTATATATATACAAACAAAAAATAAAACCACGGACCAAAGTTCGGGCCTATGCATGCAACACGACTCTCAACGTGAAGAACAGTGTGTGCAAAGATGAAGAGAAAGGCTTTAAAGTGTGTAAGAAGGCTTACAATGAACTGCCAAAGAAGACTTCTATAACTTTAAATGGATGAACACTCGGCTCCCGCTGGTAAAAATATGACAGGATTCAAGCTCACAAGTGTTTATAATGAGAAAGCACTCAGTTTATAGTGTGTACAGAACAAATTGGACAGGACTTCCTCACCGTTTCTCTTGCAAATAGGGCCTCCCCAAGCCCTCTATTTATAGAGGGGGTGCCACAGGTGTACCTACGGCAATAGTAGGTATACTTGCGGCAGCAATAAGTGTACCTGCGGCTGCCCAAGGTGCCTCGAGCAGTGTGGGTCTCATCATCTCGAAGTACGTGCACTCAGACAACGCGATGTTCGCTCGAACCTTCATAACTTTCAATCCGACAGTCCGATGGAAGTGTGTCATACCATTCCAGAAAGCTCTTTCCGAGAGCTATACAATGACATAGGATTTGCCCTTTTTGATGCCGAGAAGATGGGTCCATGACCAAAATGGCATTTCTGGATTTCCGTCAGGTAGTCCGTTGAGCCGTTTTACGTAGTTTGCTCTCGGAAGTTAAGATATTGTTTTGTGGGACTTATTTTGAAGAAATTTGAGTTAAAATGAGTGAATTTGATTTGAGTTAAAGTTGAGTTGGCAAAATGACTATTTTGCCCCTCCTGGGGTTATCTCTGGTCTTCGCATAGTTATAGCAGGTTTTTCCCAAGGTTATCTCTGAGAATGTCATTTTGTTGATTCTGAATGTTCTCAGGGTCATCTCTGAGGTTGGATTGACCACCCGAGGTTGACTCCGGGCATTGAACTTGATCTCCCAAGGTTATCTCTGGGGTTGGAACTGCTTTTCCCTAGGGTATTTCTGGGGTTGAAAACTGATTTCCTGGGGTTATCTCTGGGGTTGGAAACTGGATCTCCCAGGGCTATCTCCAGGGTTGGAATTGATTGTTGTTGTCCTCCAGGGTTATTTCTGGAATGTGGAAAAGACGCTTTTGTCTTCCTGCATAGTTAGTAACAGGAAAACGAAATTTCAAGTGCCTACAGATGCCCCTCTTTATCATGTTCATACAATGCAATGGAATGGACATGATAAAGATTACTAGACACTTGAAATATGACAAGTTTTTTTCAATGATGCAGATCGCAATGTAATGAATGTTATGATGAATGTTAAAATGTTTTCGCGAATCGTATTTCACAAATCTCACATCGCATTTCGCACTTCGTTTTTCGCATTTGGCCAATCGCACTTCGCAAATTGCACATCACATTTTGCATATCGCAAATCGCTAATCACAATGTAATGAATGTTATGATGAATGTTAAAATGTTTTTGCAAATCGCTTTACCTTTACCGGGGATTACTGATGCTTATGATGGTGTTGACTACAATGGTTTGGCTTTTTGTCGTTGTTGCCGATGCCTGTTTTATGAAGAGAAATTGAGATGTTTTTTACATCTCTACTAGGAATGACGTTCTGAAATCACCAGACATTCTCGATGTATACGCTTGGTAGTTTACAATGGTGCCTACCCTGATGGTAGTTTGACAATGGATCCTACCCTGCTGGTAGTTGAATACACTGACATCGCCAAACTGTTTCGGTTCCCACTCGAACGATGGTATACAAAGCTTTTGTAATGCCCAAGAATTTTGGATTTTTAATGAATTAAATTTTTATTTGATTATATAGATTAAATATGCGACGAACGAGATTTTTGTAAATTAATTTTAATATTTATTGAATTAAATAAATATTTTTCGATGATTTAATTATTAGATTTAATAATTAGTTGATGCAATTGTGGTAGATTAATTTAATTATATGTGTTACATTTATTAAATTAATGTAGAGAATAATTATTATTCAAATATGTAATTATGTGAGCTTATTGAATTAAATGAAATATTTAATTAAGCATGATGTTATTTAATTAATTTAATTATTAATTAGAGAGTTAATAATTTGACATTATTTATTAATGAGAAAATTAAATATATGACTATGTGAATTTATGAGAAATTATTAGATTTTATTTAAAGTAAATTAAATAAGATATTGATTTATTTTATAAAGGAGTGTGACATTTATTAAACTATGTGATAAAGCTTTATTAAATTAAATGGTTTTGTAATCTATTCTTGATAAGCCAAACAAGGCCCTAGGGAGAGTTATCAGCAATTAACCCATGATTGGGCCAACTGACCACTTCTGCGTCAGTTCTTCTCCTTTAATTATCAGACGTCTTCTTTTTATTATTATTATTCTAAGTCTGGAAAAGCAGAGAGGGAGAGAGTTTGAGAATTGTCAGATAAAATTGAGAAATTTTTTGAGAGATTGTGAATATTGTGATTGAGGTAGATAGAAATTGTCATCCTTGTTCATCTACGCTTTGGGTAATTCTCTCCAACCCAATTCTCATATTTTACGTCAGTTAGTTTTATGAAAATGGCTTTCATTCAAGTTCTGTGGAATTTCTATAAATTGGGAAATTGGGTTAGGGATATATGTAAAAATTCAAGTAGCATAACATGTTTTATATATATTGTATATGATTCCATATCATAAGTTTCAGTATACGATGACTTGCTATTTCAAAAATTTACAGAGTTTGGGTTTTGGCCATATGGCCCTTATATGTAACCTTAATATGTCAACCATAAATGGTTTTATAAAATTTATACTTGTATATGATTAGGCATGTTAAGACGAAGTAAATGAAATTTGAATGGTTAAATTTGGCCTTATAACGAATTCGTAGTATTAAATTTTTCATGTTTTGTTTTCAAAACCTTCAAGAACATCAAGACAATGAAAATCGCATGCTTTAATTCTGTAATTAAGTGTTTAAATTAGTTAAAATCATTATATAGATGCTGAGTAATGTTTATATACGAATTCTAACATGTGGATATGATTAAATTCGTGTAGTAAAATTTAATTGGAGTTTTTTTGGATGTGTTCTGCAATTTTAATTGCGAATTGCGAGCAGTTCTCTGATTCATTGCGCCAAGATATCAAGCCTTATGTCCCATGCCATGTTGTAAGCCTTAGTAGTAAAGTAAAAGTGAAAGTGGCACTTCTCTCCGAAAAGTTCGAAACAAAAATTTTAAAGTGTTAAAGTCCATGAATGTGATGTTAACTTAGTGTAATGAACATAAAATTATGTTATAAGTATAATGAGATGTTAAAATAGATACTTAGCATGTAAATAACATAATTACATGTGGATTAAATTATTGAATACATAATTAGCTTGTTATTCATGATGTGTAAATTATGTGACAAAGTGGTAATTTGACTAAGTATAGTCAATATTTGAGTTAGACAAAAGAATGAGTTTATGATTATTAGTTAAGTTATAATTAACTGGTATTGTGAATGTGAGTGGTATGTAGGATTAAAGTCAAAGAGAGTGTTTAGTTAAAGTGTAATCTACGCACGAGGCATGTTTCCTAACCCTACTTGTCATTATTGTTCAAGTTTATTATTTACCTCGAGTAAATTATCATTACTATTATTCAAGTTCAAATGTTATATTAAAGATTGATTATCTTTTCAAAGCATGATTCAGTTATACAATAATTGTCCTATTGTATACTTCTTGAGATTATTATTCAAATCGAATATCATTATTGTTGAACCTTATTAGACTAGTGAACTTTATTGATTCAACTAGTCCTTAGTTGATGAACGTTATAAATTTCAGAATCCTTATTGAATTATCCAAACCAAACTTCCTTTGGTGCGGACTTGAATGTCAAACTGAGATGAACAACCCTGCAAAGGGATATACTTATGCGTTAGCGTTAAGATATTGTGCACCGTATGGTACTAAGGGCTAATCCCCCTAAGTACGAGTAGAAAGGTCCATAGTCTTATGACTGTTAAAGGTTTCAAGTATAACCCTTGATAACCTAGGACATAGTTCAAGGTCTTATGACCCTCAGAAATCTTTTGATTCTTGTTATTCATTCTTGATTCAAAAGTTGAGCTTTTATTTTAGAAGTCTTTGATTCCCTCGCATGTTATTATACATTGTTATTTCATTATTTTATTTGTGGGCAATCATGCTCACTCTTGCTTAATAATAACATTGCAGTTAAGAACGAAAGAACCGATGAGCCTTCTACTAGTAAAGGCAAGATTAGCAAATGTTGAAGACTTGTAATTATGAGATGTTGAATTTATGTGTTAAGACTTGATGTTGTTTAAGACTTATTGTTTATGTTTCCGCACAGATGTTTAAGGTTAGCTTAACTTGGGATTGTATTATTATTCGGATGTTGTAACCCTTAAAGGGAAAATTTTATTTCTATCTATTGCATGGTTTGCATTTATTATGGCTAGATAGATAGATGATATTTGTACAGTGAACACCAAATCCCGTGGAATTGAAGTACCCGGATTTGGGGGTGTCACAAGTTGGTATCAAAGCTGTAGGTTATGTAATTCATTGAAGATAATAAAAGACTTTGTGTTTATGTGTTAAAGTATGCGTTAGATGATACGACTTAGTAACTAAAACTTAAAATTTTGTTGTCAGGATGTCGAATGTTGGTGAAGCTAGTCAAGCTGGGGAGGAAGAATCCCGTGTACCTATAGTACCTACTGAGGAGGTACCCCGTGTACCTATAGTACCGACAGAGGAGGAGCCCCGAGACATTCATGTCGTTAGGAGCAGCTAGTACAGAGGGAGTCATCTCCATTGATCACCGTTGTTGGTCAGGAGCATGATCCCGAGACTGATCCTGAGGAGGATCCTGAGGAGGAATTTGTTGAGGAAGAGGAAGAGGAAGAGGAAGAGGAAGAAGAGGAGTTACCACGGTACACCGTTGATGCTGAGATGTATGACATGTTATACAACCATAACGTAGAATTACGAGACGAGGTCCAAGATTTAACTGAGCGAGCGGTTATCCAGCATATTACTCTAGAGCAGAAGGAGAGGGAGTTTTGACTCTTCACTCACGACTGGGAAATGTAGAATGGGTTTTGGTCCACGAGAAGGGTCAAACTGAAGATAAGACCGAGGAGATAGAGAAACTGAAGAAGGAACTGAAGGAAACCTCCGAAAGACTGCAAATAGCGAGAAATTTGGGTAAGAGAATCACGTCGAGTGATCGTGCGAGGGATGATAGTCACGCAAAAAAGCGAAGATTGGAGAAACGTACTCTACACTTAATAAGGCAATGAATGAGACTCAAGATCGAGTTTTGAGGTACCCGATCCAATTCGAAGGACTACCATTGTACATGATGGATCGCAGGACGATGTATCGCATCTTAGAAGAGGAGCGTAGCAAGGCTAATCAGTACCTTGACCGACAGTGATATGATTTGTTTAATTATGTGAAGAACTTAATTAGTTTTAGATGTAAATTCTGACGTGTTTATGAACGAAAGAATATTTGAATGTTTTAAATCCTGTGGATTCTTTATTCCAGGATAGTTGATGTAAATAGCAGTTATGCTATCGTTTAATGATTTGAATGAAAATATATCAAGTTGTTTGAGATGATGTGTTAAATGAGTATGTTAAATTGTTAAGTAATGCCTTAACTATTTAGAGAAATAAATAATGTTCTAATAAGCGTTTATTTAACAGAAATATGCCGCCAAGGAGAAGACAACAGTGTCAACCGGCTCAGGAAGAGTCAACTAATAATAACAATAATGCCAACGCAAATCCCATTCAACAGTTAGTTAACTTACTGACTGGAGCAATGAACAATCAACCTCAAGCTCCACCAAACACAACGTTTAAAGACTTCAAGGCGGTGGTGGGGCCGCCAGAGTTCAAAGGTTCCATGAACCCAATCGAGGCTCAAACGTGGGTTATGGAAATGTAGAAGGTTTTCGACGTTGCTAGGGTTAGAGAAGACCAGATGACCGCTTTTGCAATGTTTATGCTGAAGTCTGAGGCTAGCTACTGGTGGTAAGCTAACAAAGTACGAGGAGGTGAAGGTGTAATTACGTGGGGGAGATTTAAAGAGATGTTTTTTGAAATGTATTTCCCAACTAGTTCACAGAACCAGATGGAGGTTCAGTTTCTAGAGTTGAAGCAGGGAAACATGAGCGTACCTGACGACGCGGCTAAATTCAACGAGTTGGCAAGGTTCGCCCCGTACCAAGTACACACTGACGATAGAAAGGCCAGAAGATTCGAACAAGGACTAAAGCCATGGGTATACAGTAAAGTATCAATGTTTCAGATAAACACATTTGCCGGAGTTTTGGAAAAGGCCATCCTCGCTGAAGGTGGAAGCGATGCGGTGACCAAGTACAATCAAGATCAGAAGAAGAAGAAGAGTGAAGGTGAAATTAATAACAAGGCCAGTGGAAGTGGTGTAAGACCCCAAATTATTAATAAATGAAATTTAATTTCCTCTATTTATCATTTTGAAATAGTAAGGGTTGATTTGATTAATGTGGTTAGTTGTGGGTAAAATGCGCAAATATTTTTAAATAAGCAAGTGGTTATAAAATACTCATTGTTGTGGGAGAATATTCATTTGGTCGTGGAATATTCTTCTTTGCACGCTTGAGAATATTCGTGCGACGGCCAAACCTTGTAATAGGCCCATAACGAAAAGCGATTGGATGAAGAAAACGACAAGTATAAGTTGTTTATAAATAATCTTGGTAGCAGTTATTCTACCATTATCTTGTTGGAATACCCTATGGTTAAAACACGATGTCTGGCGTTGTTGCCGAAGAAGACACACGGTAGATAACACCAATTATTGATTCTTACGTGAAGGCACTACTCAATAATTGTTACGATAATTCTTGTTCATATTTTATTTTATTGATTCAATAATTTCTACGTTGATATTTTATATTACTTTGTTGTTTCAATAATTGTCACTACACGATATTTTCCATTATCGAAGCAATAATTTATATTATCCTAATATTATTAGAAAACATTATTGGCAATGTCTAGAAAGTTACATCTAAGGAGAGGTGTGGTTACCTAATTGCGGCGCGATGAGGAGAAATTCTTAATGAAAAGCCCCTCTTCCTAAGAACTACACAGTTTATAATATTGTGATTACGTAATATTATTTGTGAATAATTAATTATTGATTTATATGATGAGAAAAATATTGATTTTATGTGGATATAGATGGAGAAAATTTTTAAATGTGATAATTGTTGAAAATTAATATTTTATCTTTTTCCGATAAAATAATTCATTTGAATATATTATTTTAATAATATATTAATGATGATATTTTTACAATGAATGTGGGATATATGAGTATATAAGGAGGAAGAGTATTTTTGTCATATTAAATGATTAACACATGTTTTGTGTGTCGGTGGACCCCATTTCTTGACTAAAATTTGATTATAGCCTGTAAAATCGTCCGTATGTGGATTTCGGTCAATTTTTCTTTGGAATTTGGAAACACTTTCTTCTGCAAAGTTGTAGAGAATTGAATTTCTTATAAAAATGCGCAAGATTCGAATTTTCTGATAAAAGGGCTATTTATTATGAATTATTGAAGTTCCGGATTAATTGATTATTATTTTTTTTGGAGTTTTAAATAACTTTTATATGAAAAACGTTTTTGGCAAGTTTGGCACATGTGTGGCTGATATGTTTGGATCAATGAGGGTGTGCGTAAGAATTTATAATATATATATTATTATTATATTAAATTTTCTGCTTTGGTGTTCTAAGTAATTTCCTATAAATAGAGTGCTTAATTAGGTTAGAATTGAAAATCACACCAGAAACTAAAGTTTAATCTCTCTTTCTCTCTCTATATTATCGAGCGTATTCTTATGAGTATTTTGGTACTTTGAGTGTTGCTATACGGTGCAAGTTCCTTCAGCACTATATCCAGTATTCGGTCAAATCTTTGTTTTTTGCGAGGTAGGGGATGTTATTTTCTTCTCAAATGATATTATTTCTTCAATATCATTATGCCGAAATATTGGTTGGAACTTTTTATCAAATTTGGAACTTTTTCATGCCGGGGTTACTATTCATGAGTTACTATTCATGAGTTACTATTCACGAGTTACTATTCACGAGTACTAATCACAAAGCATGATGATTTTTTTTTTTGTGAAATTTCTATCTTTTAGTGTCAGAATTACTATTCACGTATACGGTACTATTCACGTATACGTCACTATTCACGAATACGACACTATTCACAGAAAAATTAAATTTTCATTTTTCGTCCAAAATATCTATTATGGATACTAGCTTTGATTGTATCCATGTTTTGATCATTCTTGAATTTTACTCCACTATGATTATTTATGAGGTATTTTTGGACATGGAATAGGCAAATACTGAATCCTTAATATTTATTCCTTTGTTTCATTTGGATTCGTTTTCTTTAAAATATTTTTCATCATCCTCCGTCCTAAATGATGATATAACTGAATATCTTTGGCCCGTAGTGCAAAGATGAATGATTTTATGATGAATATCTTTGGCCCGTAGTGCAAAGATGAACATGTGTTTAGATGAACATAACCAACTGGTGAATATCTTTGGTCTGTAGTGCAAAGATGAATATTTGATTTATGATGTATATTGATTGATGTTACAGGGATAAAATATCGATGACGGACTTTTAAATTCATAGATGATAGTAGATTTCATTCTCTACTTAACTCTTCTAATGAATTGTTGTTTCTGCTGCAGTTGTTGATTTAAAACTTGTTGTCTATTGTATTCTATCAGATTTTTTCCTCTTGAAGACTAAGGATAATTTTTTGTACATTATCTTAGTCATAATATTCTTTACTGGGCTAGTTGAGCTCACCATTTTCCTCTTTGTTCCATTTTTCTTCTCAGGAGACGAGAATATAACGGGAACTAGTCCGGGTGTGGAGTAATGGTTCAAGACAGTTGTTTTAGTAGTCCTCACTATTTTGTAAAATAGTGTATTAATAATTGTAATGAGGACTTATTTGAGTGTGGATATTGTCTAGAAGACAATATTTGTATTTAAACTCACAGTTTATGTGTTGTCGTATTTTTCACGACAATTGTATTAATGAAGTTGTAGTTGTTTCTGTACCATGTATTTGGCGACTCGAGAATAGGTGATGTATACCCTATTTTGGGGGCCCTACATTAATATCGAGCTTAGGATATGATCTCTGGCGGAGATCGGGAATAGAACTAGGAGGGAGAGGCAGAGTAAATCCTTCGCTAGTGTGTCCTACCTAAGCTTATTTGTTGGTCGGTCATAATATAGGGATAGTATGTGATATGTTAATCTGTTAAATTAACCCTTATTTTATGGCAGTATTTGAGAATGTCGACTGAGAATGTTAACAGTGGAGTAAATGAGACCGTGGAGACGCTTTTCCTCACCAATGAGGAGAACGTGCAACAGGCTGGCAATGTTCCTCCTGTGAACGACACCACTAAGCAGATGATGAACGATGGTATGTTTAGGAACTTTCTAGAATTCATGCAAAACTAAATGAGAGAGCCTACTGTTCAAAATGCAGGTAGAAACACTGGCAACTCACAGATGGTCACCGCTAAGAAGTTCAAGGAGTTAGGACCGCCAGAGTTTTTGGGAAAGCCAGAACCACTTACGGCAGAGACGTGGATAAAGCAGATCACTAAGATATTTGATGTCTTGGGATGCTTAGGGGAGCAAAAGGTTTCTTTCGCCACTTTCATGTTACGAGGAGAGGCAGATTATTGGTGGGAATCCGTAAAGCGTACTCAGCCTACCATACTGAAGATGTCTTGGGAGAAGTTCCAAGAATTGTTCAACGATAAGTACTTTCCCGAAAGTATTCATCACATGAAGGAGGTAAAGTTCATCAAGCTGGAGCAAAACAATATGAACGTGTCGCAGTACGAAGCTAAGTTTGCCGAGTTGTCCCGATTTGCATCCCATTTAGTTGATAATGAGGAGAGAATGACGCGAATATTTCTGCGAGGTTTGAAACCCAAAATACGTCACATTTCTCATAAACTTTGTTTATATTCAGATGTTGTGAATAGGGCTCAGTTATTGGAGCGCGATAATGAGTTGGCTCAACTGAAGAATAATGACCAACAACTCGATGATAATCGTATCGATGGCGACGGTCATCGGAACAATGATAACCATCGTGGAGAAAATTATCATGCCAGAAATGGTATAACATGGTATAACACCAATTATTGATTCTTACGTAAGAAGGCACTACTCAATAATTGTTACAGTAATTACTGTTCAATATTTTATTTTATTGATTCAATAATTTCTACGTTGATATTTATATTACTGTTGTTTCAATAATTGTCACTACATAGTATTTTCCATTATCGAAGTAATAATTTATATTATCTGAATAATATTATTAGAAAACATTATTGACAATGTCTAGAAAGTTCTGTCTAAGGAGAGGTTTGGTCACCTAATTGCGCGCCAGTAAGGAGAAATTCTTATTGGAAAGCCCCCTCTTTCCTGAGAACTGCCTGGTTGTCAATATTGTGATTCTGTAATATTATTTGTGAATAATTAATTATTGATTTATATGATGAGGAAAATATTGATTTTATGTGGATATAGATGGAGAAAATTTTTAAATGTGACAATTGTTGAAAATTAATATTTTATCTTTTTCTGATAAAATAATTTATTTGAATATATTATTTTAATAATATATTAATGGTGATATTTTTACAATGAATGTGGGATATATGAGTATATGAGGAGGAAGAGTATTTTTGTTGCATTAAATGATTAACACATGTTTTGTGTGTCGGTGGACCCCATTTCTTGACTGAAATTTGATTATAGCTTGTAAAATCGTCCGTATGTGGATTTCGGTCAATTTCTGTTTGGAATTTGGAAAAACTTTCTTCTGCAAAGTTGTAGAGAATTTAATTTCCTATAGAAATACGCAAGATTCGAATTTTTTGATAAAATGGCTATTTATTATGAATTATTGAAGTTCCGGATTAATTGATTATTTTTTTTTTTGAGTTTTAAATAACTTTTATATGAAAAACGTTTTTGGCAAGTTTGGCACATGTGTGGCTGATATGTTTGGATCAATGAGGGTGTGCGTAAGAATTTATAATATATATTATTATTATATTAAATTTTCTGCTTTGGTGTTCTAAGCAATTTTCTATAAATAGGGTGCTTAGGTTAGAATTAAAAATCACACTAGAAACTAAAGTTTTCTCTCTCTTTCTCTCTCTATATTATCGAGCGTATTCTTGTGAGTATTTTGGTACTTTGAGTGTTGCTATATGGTGCAAGTTCCTTCAAAGACTATATCCAATATTCTAGTCGGAAATCTTTGCTTTTGCGAGTAAGGATGTTATTGTGGCGCCCCAAATCTGTGTAACATTGATTACGAGACATGGTGCTCACGATATAACATACATCATCATCTATCTAAGTAACTCTAATAATAATAATAATAATAATAATAATAATAATAATAATAATAATAATAATAATAATAACTATTCCATACTTATTCAAAATAAAGTCCCAAGTCTTTACAACCTTTAATAAATCTGAAACTTAAACTTAAGCGTTTATCGCTACATCACATCATATCTTGGAAATATAATTATTACATAAATAATTCTCATCATTTCATCTTAGACTTTCCTTTGTCCTTGCCCGAGCCCTCGGTATTATCAATTTAATCGAAAGTTTAAGCAGAATGAGAGCACAAATTGCCCAAATAAGTATATAAAGTAGTTTGAGAACATACATCAGAAGTAGAAGCATTAGTATGAATATTTCTCAATAGTTGAAATAAATATCAAGAGATAAACTGGAATATCAAGATAAGAGTTCTAGAATTCTCAATAACATACTAAGGGGTGTTAGATACCCTGAACATTACTTTGTTTCATCAAAAACCATCAGACGGTTTAACAATCAAATAGATTGTAAACGGTCTCTGTAAGTACTCCAGGTGATCAGCCTATCGTACCCTACATTGTGCACAAGTATAAAGTTTAAACGCATAAGCATAAATGGGACTATATGCCCATCATCAGTTACCCCGTTATCCGGGTTGTTCATCTTAGTATTTATACGGGACCTCACCAAAGCAATTTGGGTTGGTAAACATTCAATAGCTTCAAAGGATTTGAATTGTTCAAACACTATACTACGTTTGCATCAATAACATCTAACTGAAACGAAAGCTAGAAAGCATGCTTGAATATAGTTCATTAAGGGTATACAAACTTTAAAGTATAGCAGTTACAATAGGAACTGAATAATCATCAATAACGTTTCGCATCACAATTGAAGTTATAGAACTTTACAATAGAGGAGCTTGCACGAATGATTACTTAATCACAAGCCCAAACTTACCCTCGCTGCAATCAACTGAATAAGAGTTGAATTAATTCATAATGAAAAATAGGGTAAGAAACTTGCCTTGATCGTTATTTATCAATAACAGATTAACAGCTTACAGCTATCTGCACTTCACGTGCCCTACACAATTGTATAATCATGCACATCAACTATTAGCAACGCATAGTAGTTGTAATATAACCTTTACTCTATAATTTTCAGAGTTCACTCTATGATTTTCACTCTACTATTTGCACTTTACGATTTTTAGAGTTCACTCTACGATTTTCACTGACTCTATGATTTTCAGTGTTGAATCTACGATTTTCACTCTACTATCTGCACTCTACGATTTTCAGAGTTTACTCTACGATTTTCACTGACTCTACGATTTTCAGAGTTTACTCTACGATTTTCATTGACTCTACGATTTTCACTGACTCTACAATTTTCAGAGTTTACTCTACGATTTTCATTGACTCTACGATTTTCAGAGTTTACTCTACGATTTTCACTGACTCTACGATTTTCATTGACTCTACGATTTTCAGAGTTTACTCTACGATTTTCACTGACTCTATGATTTTCAGAGTTAACTCTACGATTTTCATTGACTCTACAATTTTCAGAGTTTACTCTACGATTTTCACTGACTCTACGGTTTTATTCCCGCTAATCTAAAGATGATATGACCATGATACTTGGACACAATAACCTTCATACATCAAGGTATTTTACAAAAATATAACATTCATAAAACTAGCATGCTAAGACCACAAACCAACTGCATAGAAAAGCGTGCAAGCACTAGTTTTATACTTAGAAAAAAATTCTGGAATTTCCAAAATTCTGCAGATTTTATTACCAACATGCATGCTTACGATTTTCATAACTTGCTCAATTTAACTCCCTTTCCTATGAAATTTGGACAGGTTGTACCTCAAGTTACATACTATTTTATAAAATTATTACATATGTTACTCGAGTCATATACACCATGATCCCGAGGCTCCGAAAAACCCCAAAAATCACAGATTACTAGTTAAACCCAATTTGACAAAAATCAGGGATTTTGCTTCTAGCATGCAATTAAATTATTCCTAATGTCCAGATCATCTACTCTCACATGTTTTCACATTTCACAACATCAAACTTCAACAAACTTCCACCTTTTTAATTAATTTAGCACCTTAGAGACATTTTATCAAAGGTAGAGCATGCATTGCTTAATTCTTTGATTTTCTATGAATTTGATGCACGATTAACCCGTATCTTTTGTTGTTAATGATCTATAATCATCAAACAACAGTAACATGGCAACACAAAGCCACAACAAATCATTTACCAATTTTATATGCATTTTCTTCTCATTTTTGTTATAAAAATAAAATGGGTTCCATGTTTACTCACTTGGTGGAATTTTCTTAAAAGAAAAGTGTGTTTGTATATATGTATAACTTTGTTAGAGTCTTTTGATTTCCATAACCCCCAAATCCCATAACCCCCAACTCTAATGATTAATTACTCACAATACTTAATACTACAATAATATAGTTAATTAATAGGAAGAATGTGGGAGTTAGAGAAAATGAATGTGGGAGTTAGAAAAATAAAAAGAATTTTGATTTTAAGGAATAAAATAAATTACTTCCACCTTAGCTATTATGTAATATACGTATACTCCCTCCCTTGTCCCAATTTAATAGTCTCATGGGTCTATCAGTTCAGCTGATTTCTATTTAAAAAAAATTACATATATTATTTTAATCAATTAATCAATTAATAAGCTATTTGACTATTTTACCTTTTGGAACCAAACTTTGCGAACCATATATCGATTCCTACTAAAGTCGACGTTCCGGACATCAAGGGACTATCCGTTTAGTCAAGTTCATCTCTGAAATTCATAGTTGACTTTTTCCTCAAAAAAGTCAAAAGGTTGACTTTGACCAAAAAGTCAACTGTGACACTTTTTCGTGATTACAGTCTATCCTGACTAATTTCAACGTTCCGGACTCGAATACACAGTCCGCATCTCTAAATTATGCTCCTAACTCCAGCTCATGATTTAATACCATCCCACGTAATAAAATAGAATAATTCCCTACTTAATTTTATTTAAATAGTTAAATAAAACTAAACCAACCATTTAAATACATCTCATCAAATATCTTGAAATAACACATATATGTACCACACACATACATCTAATAAATGAAATCACCCAAAAGTTTTATATAAATTTGTTTATTAACAATTCTTAAATTACATAAAAAAAAATATTAAAAAAAATAAAAATAAAACTCGGATATTACAGTTATTTTCTTCTCAAATGATATTATTTCTTCAATATCATTATGCCGAAATATTGGTTGGAAATTTTTATCAACTTTGGAACTTTTTCATGTCGGGGTTACTATTCATGAGTTACTATTTACGAGTTACTATTCACGAGTACTATTCACGAAGCATGATGATTTTTTTTGTGAAATTTCTATCTTTTAGTGTCGGAGTTACTATTCACATATACAGTACTATTCACGTATACGGCACTATTCACGAATACGAAACTATTCACGAATACGACACTATTCACAAAAAAAATTAAATTTTCATTTTTCGTCCAAAATATCTATTATGGATACTAGCTTTGATTGTATCCATGTTTTGATCATTCTTGAATTTTACTCCACTATGATTATTTATGAGGTATTTTTGGACATGGAATAGCTGAAATACGAATCCTTAATATTTATTCCTTTGTTTCACTGGAGTCGTTTTCTTTAAAATATTTTTCATCATCCTCCGTCCTAAATGATGATATAACTGAATATCTTTGGCCCGTAGTGCAAAGATGAATGATTTTATGATGAATATCTTTGGCCCGTAGTGCAAAGATGAACATGTGTTTAGATGAACATAACCAACTGGTGAATATCTTTGGTCTGTAGTGCAAAGATGAATATTTGATTTATGATGTATATTGGTTGATGTTACAGGGATAAAATATCGATGACGGACTTTTAAATTCATAGATGATAGTAGATTTCATTCTCTACTTAACTCTTCTAATGAATTGTTGTTTCTGCTGCAGTTGTTGATCTAAAACTTGTTGTCTATTGTATTCTCGATTTTTTCTGTTGAAGACTAAGGATAATTTTTTGTACATTATCTTAGTCATAATATTCTTTACTGGGCTAGTTGAGCTCACCATTTTCCTCTTTGTTCCATTTTTCTTCTCAGGAGACGAGAATATAACGGGAACTAGTCCGGGTGTGGAGTAATGGTTCAAGATAGTTGTTTTAGTAGTCCTCACTATTTTGTAAAATAGTGTATCAATAATAGTAATGAGGACTTATTTGAGTGTGGATATTGTCTAGAAGACAATATTTGTATTTAAACTTACAGTGTATGTATTGTCGTATTTTGCACGACAATTGTATTAATGAAGTTGTAGTTATTTCTGTACCATGTATTTGGCGACTTAGAATGGGTGATGTATACCTAATTTGGGGGCATCACAAGTGGCACAGGAGGTGGAAATTTCAATCAGAAGAAAAGGTGGAACGGCAGCTCATCATCGGAAAATCAGCAAGGTAATCAGAAGAAAAAGAATCGAATCATGCCCGACCTGCGGGAAAGCTCATCTGGGAGTTTGTATGAAAGGAAAAAGAGTGTGCTACAATTGTGGTCAGGAAGGCCACATAGCACCAAACTGTCGAAACCCAAAGAAGGGTGCTTGTTTTACTTGTGGTTCGAAGGACCATCTGGCAAGAGACTGTCCCAAGAAGGGATTGGGAGGGTCAGGATCAGGAGGAAATCGGGGAAATAACAGTGGAAATACCTTAACCATCATCGGACCAACCGCAACAAACCGATCGACCGCCCGAGCTTTTAACATGACGGTGCAAGATGCAGTTCAATCCCGTGATGTGGTGTCAGGTATCATTCCGATCAATAAAGTTAATGCTTACGTATTATTTGATTAAAAGGTGCTACTTGTTCCTTTATATCCGATGATTTTGCCAAGAATTTAGATTTGCCTAAGAATGAATTGGATTACCCCATGAACATAGAAATTGCGAATAGAGAAATAATCCATGTTAAGTACGTACATAAGAATTGTAGAGTGGATATTAAGGGTAATATCATGAACGTAGATCTTATCCCTATTCGACTTGGGGAATTTGACGTTATATTGGAAATGGACCGGTTATTCAATTACGAATCATAATTGATTGCCAAAAGAAGCGTATTAACCTTATGACTCGTCAAAGGTTGTGTTATAATAAGAAGTCGCCTGACAAGCGAGTTGTCGGACGATGATGCAAAGCAAGAAGTTGTTAAGACAAGGCTGTGTATGATACTTAGCTTACATAGTCGATAGTCAAAAAGAGAATTCGAAGGTCGAAGAGATACCGATTGTGAGGGACTTCGTCGACGTATTTCCAGACGATTTACCAGGACTTCCACCAGATAAAGAGGTAGATTTCGTGATCGATTTGGCGCCAGGAACTGCTCCAATATTGAAGGCACCATACCGAATGACACCAGTAGAGATGAAGGAATTAATGCTACAACTACAAGAATTGTTGGACAAGAAGTACATTCAACCGAAAGCGACGCCGGGGGGCGCGGTGTTGTTTAATGAAGAAGAAGGATGGAACGATGCGTCTTTGTATTGATTACAAAGAACTGAATAAGGTCACGATTAAAAATAGATATCCATTATCGAGGATCGACGACCTGTTGGATCAATTAAAGGGAGCGAGATACTTTTCCAAGATAGACTTGAGAAGCGGTTATCATCAACTAAAGGTGAGGCCAGAGGATGTACCGAAGACAACGTTTAGAACGCGATATGGTCACTACGAATTTTTAGTAATGTCGTTTAGTCTTACGAATGCTTGTGCAGCATTTATGGGACTAATGAATGGTGTGTTCAAGCCGTTTTTGGACAAGTTCGTAGTTGTATTTATAGACGATATTTTGGTATATTCGAAAACCAAAGAAGAACACGAAGAGCATTTGAGATTAACGTTGGAAGTATTGATAAGGGAGAAGTTGTATGCCAAGTTTTTGAAATGCGAATTTTGGATTGAACGGGTACAATTTTTTGGTCACATGATCGATAAAAATGGAATTTCGGTAGATCCATCTAAAGTAGAAGCCGTAATTAACTGGGATCAGCCGAGAACGCCGTCAGAAGTAAGAAGTTTTCTTGGATTAGCAGGATATTATAGAAGATTCATACAAGACTTTTCCAAGATCGCAACTCCGTTAACGAATTTAACTCGTAAAGCTGTGAAATTTGTTTGGACGGAGAAGTGTGAGGAGAGCTTCCAAGAATTGAAGAAGAGATTGAGTACGACACATGTGTTATCCCTTCCGGATGATACAGGAAATTTTATTGTTTTTAGTGATGCGTCGCATAAAGGACTTGGTGCAGTGTTTATGCAAAAGCGCAGCAGAGTCATTGCGTATGCATCACGACGATTGAAGGATTACGAAGGATACGACCCATGATTTGGAGTTAGTCGCGATTGTTTTTGCTTTAAAAATTTGGAGGCACTATCTCTACGGGGAGAAGTGTGAAATATATACGGACCACAAGAGTCTCAAATATATTTTTACACGTAAGGATTTGAATATCGTCCAAAGAAGATGGTTGGAATTAATTAAGGATTACGATTGTGAGATTTTATACCATCCGGGTAAAGCAAATGTGGTTCTTACGCCTTAAGTAGAAAGGGTCGTGAGAAATTGATGATGTTAATCGCTCGGAGAGAGCTAATTTGAAATGGAGAAACCGGAGTTAGAGGTGAAGTATCCTATGGAAATTGATGAGAAGCTATTTCGGATGCAATCTGGTACAACCCTACTGGATAAAGTTAAGGAGGCTCAGCTTCAGGACGAAGAATGTAAAAAGGTGACAAATAAGATATCTGAAGGAACTGAATCGAGATTTAAGATGGATAAGAAAGGAATACTGAGATTTGAGAGTAGAATTTGGGTACCGCCAGTACAAGAGATTAAGGAAGATATTTTGAGCGAGGCTCATAGTTCACGATATTCGATTCACCCTGGTAGTACCAAGATGTATCAAGATCTTCAACAACATTTCTGGTGGCCGAATTTAAAACGTGATGTTGCAGAATGTGTTGCCAAGTGCCTAACCTGTCAAAAAGTAAAGGCAGAACATCAGAGACCGAGTGGATTGCTACAACCGTTAGAGATCCCAGAATGGAAATGGGAACATATTACAATGGACTTCGTGGTTGGCCTTCCGATGACTCAAAAAGGCTACGACGCAGTATGGGTTATCATTGACCGACTGACGAAATCCACACACTTCCTTCCGATTAAAATCAGATTCAACTTAGATCAGTTGGCAAGGTTATACGTAAAAGAAATCGTTTCGAGACACGGAGTGCCGGTATCAATTATTTTAGATAGGGATTCGCGCTTCACATCAAATTTCTGGAAACGTCTTCAGAAATGCATGGGTACGCAATTGCGAATGAGTACAGCTTATCACCCTCAAACAGATTTTACGAGCGAACGAACAATTCAAACGTTAGAAGATATGCTAAGAGCACGTGTGATGGACTTCAAAGGAAATTGGGATGATCACCTACCATTAGTAGAGTTCGGCCACAACAACAGCTTACACGCTAGTATTGGCATGCCGCCACGAAGTGTTATACTACAGTAAAGTGCGAAACTCCGCTTTCATCGGATGAAGTTGGTGAGAGACAATTGCTAGGGCCAGAATTGGTACAGCAGACAACAGAAATAGTCAAAGTGATCCGAGCACGACTGGTAGCGGCTCAAGATCGACAGAAGAAATACGCTGATCCACATCATAAAAATATCGAGTTTGAATCAGGAAGTTATGTTTTCTTGAAGGTCTCTCCCTGGAAGGGGAAGATTAGATTCGGAAAGAAAGGAAAATTGAGCCCAAGATTTATTGGACCCTTTGAAGTATTGCGTAAAATCGGAGAAGTCACGTACGAGGTAGCCTTACCTCCATCACTCGAGAATGTCCACAACGTCTTCCATGTTTTTGTGTTACGACCCTACAAAGCCGATTACAAGCATGTAATTGAATACGAACCCCTGCATTTTGAGAAAGACTTATCTTACGAAGAAATCCTGCTTCAAATTGTCGAATCAAAAGAAAAGAACAAGTTCTCGTAAATAAAGTTATACCTTACATTAAGGTAATTTGAAGGAACCACAACGTTGAAAAAAGCTACGTGGGAACTCAAGAGAATATGATGAAGAATTACCTCATTTATTTACTTAATCATGTGTAAGCGATTCCGGGACATAATCTTTGTAGGGGGGGGGAGAATGTAAGCAGGTCGAATTTATTGAGTCGTGATTAAGGGACATAATCCTTTTAAGGGGGAAAGATGTAATGAACGAGATTTTTGTAAATTAATTTTAATATTTATTGAATTAAATAAATATTTTTCGATGATTTAATTATTAGATTTAATAATTAGTTGATGCAATTTTGGTAGATTAATTTAATTATATGTGTTACATTTATTAAATTAATGTAGAGAATAATTATTATTCAAATATATAATTATGTGAGCTTATTGAATTAAATGAAATATTTAATTAAGCATGATGTTATTTAATTAATTTAATTATTAATTAGAGAGTTCATAATTTGACATTATTTATTAATGAGAAAATTAAATATATGACTATGTGAATTTATGAGAAATTATTAGATTTTATTTAAAGTAAATTAAATAAGTTATTGATTTATTTTATAAAGGAGTGGGACATTTATTAAACTATGTGATAAAGCTTTATTAAATTAAATGGTTTTGTAATCTATTCTTGCTAAGCCAAACAAGGCCCTAGGGAGAGTTATCAGCAGTTAACCCATGATTGGGCCAACTGACCACTTCTGCGTCAGTTCTTCTCCTTTAATTATCAGACGTCTTCTTTTTATTATTATTATTCTAAGTCTAGAAGAGCAGAGAGGGAGAGAGTTTGAGAATTGTCAGATAAAATTGAGAAATTTTGAGAGAGATTGTGAGTACTGTGATCGAGGTAGATAGAAATTGTCATCCTTGTTCATCTACGCTTTGGGTAATTCTCTCCAACCCAATTCTAATATTTTACGTCAGTTAGTTTTATGAAAATGGCTTTCATTCAAGTTCTGTGGAATTTCTGTAAATTGGGAAATTGGGTTAGGGATATATGTAATAATTCGAGTAGCATAACATGTTATATATATATATATATTATATATGATTCCATATCATAAGTTTGAGTATACAATGACTTGATATTTCAAAAATTTACAGAGTTTGGGTTTTGACCATATAGCCCTTATACGTAACAATTCAAGTTTCAGTATACGATGGTTTTGTAAAATTTATACTTTTATATGATTAGGCATATTAAGACGAAGTAAATGAAACTTGAATGGTTGAATTTGGCCTTATAACGAATCCGTAGTATTAAATTTTCATGTTTTGTTTTCAAAACCTTCAAGAACATCAAGACAGTGAAAATCGCATGCTTTAATTCTGTAATTAAGTGTTTAAATTAGTTAAAATCATTCTATAGATGCTGAGTAATGTTTATATATGAATTCTAACATGTGGGTATGATTAAATTCGTGTAGTAAAATTTAATTGGAGTTTTTTTGGCTGTGTTATGCAATTTTCGCGAATTGCAGAATAGTTTTTGGTTCGCCGCATCACGACGCTAGTATCAAGCCTTATGTCCTCGCATTCCGCAGCACAGTCTCCACCACATTGAAAGCCTTATAGTAAAAAAGTGAAATACAAATACCACTCTCTAAAAGTTCGTAAACAAAATTTTAAAGTGTTAAAGTCCATGAATGTGATGTTAACTTAATGTAATGAACATAAAATTATGTTTTAAGTATAATGAGATGTTAAAATAGATACTTAGCATGTAAATAACATAATTACATGTGTATTGAATTATTTAATACATAATTAGCTCATTATTCATGATGTGTAAATTATGTGACAAAGTGGTAATTTGACTAAGTATAGTCAATATTCGAGTTTGACAAAAGAATGAGTTTATGATGATTAGTTAAGTTACAATTAACAGGTATTGTGAATGTGAATGGTGTGTAGGATTAAATTCAAAGAACGTGTTTAGTTAAACTGTAATCTACGCACGAGGAAAGTTTCCTAACCCTACTTGTCATTATTGTTCAAGTTTATTATTTACCTCGAGTAAATTATCATTACTATTATTCAAGTTCAAATGTTATATTAAAGATTGATTATCTTTTCAAAACATGATTCAGTTATACAATAATTATCCTATTGTATCCCCCTAAGTACAAGTAGAAAGGTCCATAGTCTTATGACTGTTAAAGGTTTCAAGTATAACCCTTGATAACCTAGGACATAGTTCAAGGTCTTATGACCCTCAGAAATCTTTTGATTCTTGTTATTCATTCTTGAATCAAAAGTTGAGCTTTTATTTCAGAAGTCTTTGATTCCCTCGCATGTTATTATACATTGTTATTTCATTATTTTATTTGTGGGCAATCATGCTCACTCTTGCTTAATAATAACATTGCAGTTAAGAATGAAAGAACCGATGAGCCTTTTACTAGTAAAGGCAAGGGCAAGATTAGCAAATGTTGAAGACTTGTATTTATGAGATGTTGAATTTATGTGTTAAGACTTGATGTTGTTTAAGACTTATTGTTTATGTTTCCGAACGGATGTTTAAGGTTAGCTTAACCAGGAATTGTATTCTTATTCGGATGTTGTAACCCTTAAGGGGAAGATTTTATTTCTATCTATTGCATAGTTTGCATTTATTATGGGTAGATAAATAGATGATATTTGCACAGTGAACACCAAATCCTATGGAATTGAAGTACCCGAATTTGGGGGTGTCACAAGTTGGTATCAAAGCTATAGGTTATGAACCTTAGGTGGGGGAACAACCTTAGGTAGTAGCCTTATAGAAAGAGGATAGTGATGGAAAACTCTTATCGTGTTATAAGAAATGAATTTATGTAATTCATTGAAGATAATAAAAGACTTTATGTGTTTATTTGTTAAAGTATGCGTTAGATGATACGACTTAGTAACTAAAACTTAAAATTTTGTTGTCAGGATGTCGAATGTTGGTGAAGCTAGTCAAGCTGGGGAGGAAGAACCCCGTGTACCTATAGTATCTCTTCGAGAGGTACCCCGTGTACCTATAAAGATGCGAAGCAGGAGGAGCCCCAGAGACATTCATGTCGTTAGGGGAGCAATTTGGTACAGAGGGAGTCATCTCCATTGATCACCGTTGTTGGTCAGGAGCATGAGCTCGAGACTTATCCTGAGGAGGATCCTGAGGAGGAATTTGTTGATGAAGAGGAAGAGGA
The DNA here is from genome assembly GCA_020205605.1 of Panax ginseng. Lineage (NCBI taxonomy): Eukaryota > Viridiplantae > Streptophyta > Magnoliopsida > Apiales > Araliaceae > Panax > Panax ginseng. Next base: position 85,693,012 of record CM035145.1, read on the forward strand.
AGAGGAAGAAGAGGATTTATCACGGTACACCGTTGATGCTGAGATGTGTGACACATTATACGACCGTAACGTAGAATTACGAGACGAGGTTTTCGAAAGGGAAAGGACTTAAAACCTAAGGGTTAGTGAAAGAGATTTTCGAAATGGAAATGAAAGGTGTATAATCATTTCGGTTATTATACGTATAAGATACGAGTATTATATTAGTTCGAATACGAGTATGGTATGAAGAATAGTACGACATATAATACGAATATCGTATGAGTACTAGACGAAGAGAGTACGGAAGTTATACCCATGGAATACGATTAGTTCTAATGGAGTAGGGGTTAAGGATGTTGTATAAATTCAATTGGACTTGGATTAATTAAAATCCCAATGAATTAGGTAATCAAGCCACAGTCAAGGCCCAATATTAATTTAAGACAAGCCCAATCCAAGAAGTTAAACCGCGGGTCAAATAGGCGGGTCATAGGATGGGTAAAACCCATGGGGCAACCCATGGAAAGTCCGATGGGCATGTGGGCCGGCCACTTGGCCACCAAGTAAAGTGATTACTTGGTGGCTAAGTTGAAGAGGATGTGGGAATAGTAAGGAGGTGGCATGTTGACCATTTTGCCCCCATTTTGAACTCCTATAAATACAAAGCTTAGGTTAGACCTTTTGTGATTTACAAACATTGTCCAATATATATTGAGAGAGAGAAAGAACTAGAAACACCTAATCAAGCTACTTCCAAGCAAAACATAGCACGTTTATCAAGAACGCGAAGAGCGACAAAGGTAATAGCTCATAAACATTAATCTTCATCTTTTTCGATTTCTTTCTCGTAGAAGAATCGTAGATTGGTGGAGCATGTTAGTGAGGAGGAATAAGGATGACTATAAATAATGAAATCATTTATAACTCATGATCGAGTAGAAATCGTTAATGTTTACGTACGTTAAAACTGTAGAAAGTGATGAACGTTAACTTAGTTGTGATTGGACGATTTAAAAATCATCATAGCTAGGGTATGTGCATATTGGTTGGTTAGGATGTAGATGATGAATCAATGGAGTGTTCCATTTGATTTGTCTTATAGAATACGAGTAAGGAAGTTATGACGAATTTTGCAAAAATAGACGTTAAACGTCGAAATCGTAGAAATCTCGGATTAAGGGTCAAAAGTTGTCGTGTGACTTGAAAATGTTGGTTTTCAATGCCAACACGTGAGATAGGGTATTTAAAAGTCATGGACACAAGAATCGTCGAATTCCGACTTATAACAAAGAAACGAGTATTGAACGCTCGAAAATGATAAACGAACGCTCAAAATGAACCAAAAGGTGAATTTTGAGTTAACGGATTTGAAAATGTAGAATTTTTATATGAACACCTAAAGTATATAATTTTTGAGTTGTGGGCTTTCGAATGAGCCAATTTGGATGTAAAAAGAATAAGTTATGAAGCCGGTAATTTCGTTGGATAAACTAACTATCAAAATTATCTCGTGCACAGGGGCGGCACCGCAGCGCCAACCTAGTGTAAATGTGTCACGCCGCGGCGCCAAGTATGGCCGAGAGAAACAAAAAATGTCTGGAGACTAACGCCACAGCGCGAGAATTAGTGCAAGGACTCGTGTCAAGAATACCGAGTCCCAAAAAACCCGAGAGTGATGACACAGCAGCCACTATATAAAGGAGATGTTCAAATACAAATACCGATAAAGAGAAAAGTTGGCCAAGTTAGGTTTTGATTCTAAATTGAATGTAAACCAATAGTAAGACATAAATGTACCTAATGTACATAATAAGTCTAACTTTAAATCACTTATAAAGTGATAATGTTAGAAGATTAGATATGGTTTAATAGGAATTAAACGAAGAAAGCAAGAATGTAATAAGTAAAACCGTGAATGATGTTCAATGTTGGTACTTCACTAATATGATCGAATGTCGGTTAATAACGTAAGAATGTTAACAAGCCGTAACGAAGCATAGAAAGATGAATTAATTTTATTAACGAAATTAATTCAGTAAGTCATAGAAGAGAAAGAAGTTGGTTAGAACAATAAAGTTAGTTGTTTGGTAACTAATTATAGTGTGCTATGTGAATATATCATGTAGATCCTATAATGACTGAGAATTGATTGAATATTATATTCGAAGACGCTTGAAGGCAAGTTTTCTTAACACTTGTCTAACCTCCGTGTTAGTCACGTTTTCTGTGATTCATGTTCTGAAATGCATGAAGGGTTTTAAAGAAAGAGTCAATACCTGTTTTAACTCAGCTAGAGTAGTCTTGAAGAATTGATGCATTTGTTTACAAGTCTTTCAATATAGCACTGTTAATAATATCCTATGCCAAGTATTTGGTACGGATGTGAAGGTAAGTTTGTCTATGAACAAACAAAAGTATTTTCATCAATTATTTGATGGGCACGCGAGGTTGCCAAATGTTAAATATAAATACATTTAACGGAAGAGTGTTGATCAACATAGGGTACTATAGACTGATCACCTAGATGTACTCATGAGTAATGTCGAATGGATGGCCTTAGTGTTGGATGTCCTTTTCAAGTATGAAAACGCAAAGAGTATGTTCATGGTCTTTTGATCGGTTCAGAATTCCTAAACTATTATATATACTTTGGAATCGTTGTTATGAAAAGAGAAGTATGAGTCAATGATTCATGGTAATTCATAGCTACTTGTTCAGTTATGGAAGATAATCATATAATTCTCGATGTGGTATTTATGTTATCCTTTGATAGACTTGTTGAGCTGATTATGGTAACTTCTTGTTTGAATTATATGATTACAGCTAAAGCCGAACGAACTGAGAGTTCTAAGAGAGATAAGGGAAAGGCTAAGATGGATAGTTGATTTTCCTGTAATAGACTAGAGTATTTGTATGTAATATACTTATGAATAACAAAGAATGTATTCGGTTTATGAACCTGGGAAAGGATTTATTACTAATTTAATAAGAATATAGTAAGTACACTCATTTTGTTGTTATCTCAATGGAATGACTGTATGAATTATAGTATCGTGGAGCACCATCTGTCGGGTTGGAAGATACCCGGATTTAGGAGCGCCACAGGTTGGTATCAAAGCATTAGGTTATAAAACTTTTGGGGGGAAGAACGTTAGGCTAATAACCTCGTTAGGAAAGGAAAGGTCTGAAGAAAGTTATCTCAAGTCAAATGAGTTAATAAGGTATTGAGGAAACTCAGTACCAATAGATTTAAAAGATGGAAAGTAACCTTAAAAGGATTAAATTTGATTTGTGCTTATATTATTGTGTATTATGTACTAATCAACTTGTTATGTGTTATTGTAGATGTCAATCGATCGCTTGATGTATAGGGATATACATGTGGTGAGCGAGGAGTCCGTGAACAGAGTAGAGCTAGTACCTATGCCTGTAGCGGAGATACCTTTAGTGATTCTAGAAGAATTAGAGCCCGAGGAGTATTTTTCAGAGGAGGACTATTCTGAGGAGAACATGGGATTAACATCATATCTGAATATGAATAGATGTGGAGGATGATATGGAGGTAACATCGGTTAATACGGTGATGCCTGCCTTAGAGTCAACACCTACAGAGACGATGATGGCAATGTATCTCTCAGTGCTTGACCGTAATGTGCAACTGCACAATATGGTTCAGCACCAGAAAGAGGAGATCAGTGCTCTCTATGGGGCCAAGGAGTCTGCAGAATCAGACTATGAGATAGAGCATGATGAGAAGGTGCTCATGACAGATAAGGCCAGAGACTATAAGAACGAGGTCATAGAGCTTCGTAAGAAACTGGTTGAGAAAGACCAGAAGATAGCACGAATGTCATATATTAATGACAGTGCGCACGAGAATTTCAAGCTTAAAATAGCTTGTTATTCTATTGAGTCGGGACAGACTCGACATACTATAAGTCAAGATATTGTGTCGATTCTAGCGAACGAGAAGTATGAGAATGCTGTTAGGAAGTATTAGAAGTTAGAATGGTAAATATTTGGTGTAGTGACGTAAAACCCTCTTTTGTATAATTAAAGGGTAGTCTTTTTGTAAATCTCAATTTTTGTGAAAGTCAATCGCGGAATATAAATATAATAGCTTTTGGCCATGGAAAATAAATTATAAATAGTTTTGACTATGAAGAATCATTTTAATATAATGAAGTTTTTATTTAATGTGCCTTGTTGTGTATGCATTATTATTCAGTTGTCCAACGACTAAAAACTAAATAAGCAAATAAGTAATAACGGGACTTTATTTATTTAATCAGAAATGCCGCCAAGAAGAAGACAATGTAATCAAGAGGCGAAATCGCATAACGATAATCAGGGGGGGTCCAAATAACCCTATGCAAGAGTTCGTTAATTTATTAACGGCTGCATTTAACCAAGCCGGGGGTAGAGCACCCGCATGACCTAGGGTAGATCGAATAACTACCTTTAAGGAATTTAAAAGTGTAGGTCCACCTGAGTTTAAAGGAACGACGGACCCAATGGAGGCCTAGACATGGGTCAAGGAAATAGAGAAGGTGTTTGGTATTACAAACGTAGCTGAGGCGCAAAAGACTTCTTTTGTGACCTACATAATGAAGGGGGAAGCCAACTACTGGTGGGAGGCTCACCAGGGTGGGGCTAGAGCTGATGCTGTTACATGGGAACACTTCAAGAAGGTATTCTTCGAGAACTACTTCCCTACTAGCATGCAAAGGAGGATGTAAATTAAGTTCTTAGAACTTAAGCAGGGGGACATGACGGTTCCCCAATATGCGGCCAAATTCAATGAATTGTTAAGGTTTGCTCCACACCAAGTGGACACGGAGGAGATGAAGGCTCATAGGTTTTAACAGAGCCTAAAACCCTGGCTCTATAGTAGGATTTCGGTTTTCCAGAGTGCTTCCTATGGGACTATTCTGGAAAAGGCGATAATAGCAGAGGGTGGTAGTGAGGCGTTGACCCAATACCACAAGGAACAAAAGAATAAAAGTAAGGGAGAGGGAGGAAATAAGGTAGAGGTTGCCAGTGGTAGTGGCAATATGCCAAAACAAAAGAATTTTAACTTCGGGAATATTGGGGTGAAACAAGGGGATCCTAAACATAGGATAGAGGCATACAAGACATGCGGAAAGACTCATCTGGGAGTTTGTCTAAAAGGGAAATTAGGTTGTTATAATTGTGGGCAGGAGGGTCACATATCACCCAACTGTCCTAATCCTAAGAAAAGCAATGGCTATTTTGTTTGTGGGTCTATGGACCACATGGCAAGAAATTTCTTGAAGAAGGGGGCGGAGGGTAATAAGGGTTCTAATAGTGGTAATTTAGCCATTACTGGACCAACTCCATCATTGGGTAGACCCTCAGCCCGAACGTTTAATATGACTATCCAAGATGCGGTTGCATCAGCGGATGTAGTAACAGGTATCATTCCAGTCAATGAAATAAATGCTTATATGTTATTTGACTCGGGTGCTACTTGTTCTTTTATAGCATGTGGATTTGCTAAGCAACTCGGATTAAATCCTGAAAAGCTAGAACGACCTTTAGACGTTAAGGTAGCAAACGAAGAGATAATTCCCATTGAACACATTCATAGGAATTGTTTCATAGATATTAGGGGTAACAGATTATCAGTAGATCTTTTACCGATAAGGTTAAGAGAATTCGATGTAATTCTAGGTATAGATTGGTTAATTAACCATAGAGCGATAATAGATTGTCATAGAAAGAGTGTAAACCTAAGGCTTTCTAAGAAACCTAAGGTGGTGTTTTATGGAAATAAATCACCAGGACGTTCTTGTTGTCTAACTATGACAAAAGCTATAAAGATGTTGCAGAAGGGGTGTAAGGGTTACATGTGCTATATTGTGGATACCCAAGGGGTGGGAGCATCATTGGAACAAATAACGGTAGTTCAAGTGTTCGCGAATGTGTTTCCGGAGGGGTTACCTGGTATTCCGCCAGATAGGGATGTAGAATTTGTGATTGATTTGCTTTCGGGTATGGCATCAGTTTCAAAGGAACCATATAGAATGGCGCCAGTAGAATAAAAGGAGTTAATGGTTCAATTATAGGAACTATTAGATAGAAAGTACATTCAACCAAGTGTGTCTCCGTGGGGAGCCCCAATATTGTTTGTAAAGAAGAATGATGGGTCGATACGACTTTGTATCGACTATCGAGAGTTAAACAAGTTAACACTTAAGAATAAATACCCGTTGCCCAGGATCGATGATCTATTTGATCAATTGAAAGGGGTAAAGTATTTTTCTAAAATAGATTTGCGTACGGGGTATCATCAACTGAAAGTAAGGAAGGAGGACGTACCTAATATGGCGTTTAGAACTCGTTATGGGCACTACGAGTTTCTAGTTATGTCGTTTGGGTTGAAAAATGTGCTAGCCGCATTTATGGATATGATGAATAGAGTGTTCAAACAGTACTTGGACAAGTTCATTATATTGTTCATTGATGATATTCTAGTCTATTCAAAGACGCCAGAAGATCATGCTGAACATTTAAGAATAGTGTTGGAAACACTATGGAGGGAGAAGTTATATGCAAAATTCACTAAGTGTGAATTTTGGCTTGAACGAGTGCAATTTCTAGGACATGTTATAGATAAAGATGGCATATCCGTAGATCCAGCGAAGGTGGAAGCAGTAAATGAGTGGTAGCAATCGAAAATTCCAACCGAGGTTCGAAGTTTTTTGGGGTTAGCGGGATACTATAGGAGGTTCATTCAGGACTTTTCTAAATTAGCTACTCTGTTGACAAATCTGACGAGAAAGTTGGTGAAGTATGAGTGGACAGAAAAGTGTGAAAATAGTTTTCAAAAACTAAAAAGGAGGTTAAGTGAGGCACATGTATTATCCTTACCAGATGATATGGGGAATTTTATAGTTTATAGCGATGCTTCGTATAGAGGACTGGATTGCGTGCTCATGCAAAGATGGCAAGGTCATTACAGATATACACGCCAGCTTAAAGGATTATGAGAAGGTTTATCCTACTCATGACCTAGAATTGGCAGCTTTAGTCTTTGCCTTAAAAATATGGAGATATTATTTATACGGGGAGAAGTGTGAGATATACACGGACCATAAAAGTTTGAAATATATCTTCACATAGAAGGAGTTGAATATTAGGCAGAAAAGGTGGTTAGAGTTGATAAAAGATTATGACTGTGATATCTTATATCATTTAGGAAAGGCGAATGTAGTAGCCGACGCGTTAATAACAGAGATGGCAATGATGAAGTTAGAAGTTAAGTTGCCAAGTGAAACGACAGAGATGTTATTCGCAATAGAGACTCAACCAATGATAGTGGAACGAGTTAAGGAAGTACAAATAGGTACTGAAGAATATGAACGAATGAAAAAGATAATGAAGGATGATGTGAAGACTAAGTATAACCTTGATAAAGAAGGTTTACTTCATTTTGAAGGACGAATTTGGGTTCCAAATAATTCCGAGTTGAAAGAAGAGATTATGTGGGAGGCCCATAGTTCAAGGTACTCAATACATCAGGGTAGTACTAAGATGTATCAAGACATTCGTCAGAACTTTTGGTGGCCGAACATGAAGATGGAGATCAAAGAATATGTTAGTAAGTGCTTAACTTATCAGAAAGTTAAGGATGAACACCAATGACCGAGTGGGTTGTTGCATCCACTAGAGATTCCGGAGTGGAAATGGGAGTATATCACTATGGACTTTGTGGTGGGACTTCCAACAATGAGAAAAGGATACGATGCTATTTGGGTAATAGCGGATCGGTTAACCAAATCGGCTCACTTTCTACCAATAGGAGTTAGGTATAACCTAGAGCAACTAGCTAAACTTTATGTCAATGAAATTATTTTTAGACATGAAGTACCTGTTTTGATTGTGTCCGATTGTGATCCACGGTTCACGTAGAACTTTTGGAGGAGTTTGCAAGAGCAAATGGGAACACATTTGAGATTAAGTACAGCGTATCATCCACAGACGGATGGACAAAGTGAACGGAAGATTCAAATGCTAGAAGATATGTTAAGATCTTGCGTTATGGATTTCAAGGGGAGTTCGAACGAACATCTGCCTTTGGTGGAATTCACTTACAACAAAGTTTTCACACTAGTATAGGCATGCCACCTTACGAAGCGTTGTATGGGAGGAAGTGCAGAACACCACTTTGCCGAGATGAAGTAGGTGAACGTCGAATGTTGGGACCTGAGATGGTACAACAAACGGCAGACATGGTTAAACTGATAAGAACTCGATTGGTAGCGGCTCAAGATAGATAAAGAAAGTATGCAGATCCTCATCGAGAGAAAAGAGAGTTTGAAGTAGGATCGCATGTCTTTCTAAAAGTGTCGCATTGGAAAGGGAAGATACGTTTTGGGAAGAAAGGGAAGTTAAGTCCAAGGTTTGTAGTACCTTTTAAAATTTTAAGAAGGGTAGGAGAGGTAGCTTATGAAGTACCTTTACCTCCAGAGATTGAAAAGAATACACAATGTGTTTCACGTGTCAATGTTTCGTCCGTATAAACCTGACTACAAGCACGTAATAGAATATGAATCTATTCATGTAGAAAAAGACTTAATTTATGAAGAACTTTCGATTCAGATTGTTGATAGGAAGGAAAAAGTCTTGAAAAATAATTAAAGTAATACCTTCAGTAAAGGTAATTTTGAGTAACCACGATGCTGAAGAAGCAACGTGGGAGCTCGAAAGTAAAATGAAGGAAAAGTTTCCTCAGTTGTTTATGTAAGAATAGCGAGATTCTGGGGACAGAATCCTTATAAGGAGGGAATAATGTACGCCCAAGAATTTTGGATTTTTAATAAATTAAATTTTTATTTGATTATATGGATTAAATGAATTTAATTGATTAATTATGTGAGTAAGATGTGTGAAGGTCGTTCTATGACCTAGAATGTGTGGATGTGGTTAGTATTCTGGCTATGTGCTAGGATTAATTGTTTTGAATTATCAGGACGAAAATGAAGGTTTTCCGAGAATTTTCCCGTAAAAACACTATTCATCCGATTTCGTTCGGAGCTTAGGTTTGAAATTTCGAGAAACGTGTAATGATAGAATATAAAGATATAATGGAATATCCAATAATATTTTCGTTATGGTAAACGAAGTTTTCGCTTGCGGACTTAAAACCTAAGGGTTAGTGAAAGAGATTTTCGAAAGGGTAAAGAAAGGCGTATAATCATTTCGGTTATTATACGTATAAGATACGAGTATTATACTAGTTCGAATACGAGTATGGTATGAAGAATAGGCGACGTATAATATGAATATCGTATGAGTATTAGACGAAGAGAATACAGAAGTTATACGCATGAAATACGATTAGTTCTAATGGAGTTGGAGTTAAGGATGTTGTATAAATTCAATTGGACTTGGATTAATTGCAAGCCCAATGAATTAGGTAAGAAAACCCAAGTCAAGGCCCAATATTAATTTAAGACAAGCCCAATCCAAGAAGTTAAACCGCGGGTCAAATCGGCGAGTCACAGGATGGGTAAAACCCATGGGGCAACCCATGGGAAGACCCATGGGCATGTGGGTCGGCCACTTGGCCACCAAGTAAAGTTATTACTTGGTGGCTAAGTTGAAGAGGATGTGGGAATAGTAAGGAGGTGGCATGTTGACCATTTTGCCCCCATTTTGAAATCCAATAAATACAAAGCTTAGGATGGACTTTTTGTGATTTACAAACATTGTCCAATATATATTGAGAGAGAGAAAGAGCGAGAAACACCTAATCAAGCTACTTCCAAGCAAAACATAACACGTTTATCATGAACGCGAAGAACGACAAAGGTAATAGCTCGTAAACATTAATCTTCATCTTTTTCGATTTCTTTCTCGTAGCAGAATCGTTTATTGGTGGAGCATGTTAGTGAGGAGGAATAATGATGACTATTAATAATGAAATCATTGATAAGTCATGATCGAGTAGAAATCGTAAGTGTTTATGTACGTTAAAATCGTAGAAAGTGATGAACGTTAACTTAGTTATGATTGGATGATTTGAAAACCATCATAGCTAGGGTATGTGCATATTGGTTGGTTAGGGTGTAGATGATGAATCAATGGAGTGTTCCATTTGATTTGGCTTATAGAATACGAGTAATGAAGTTATGGCGAATTTTATGAAAATAGACGTTAAACGTCGAAATCGTAGAAATCTCGGATTAAGGGTCAAAAGTTGCCGTGTGACATGAAAACGTTGGTTTTCAATGCCAACACATGAGATAGGGTATTTAAGAGTTGTGGACGTAAGAATCATCGACTTCCGACTTATAACGAAGAAAACGAGTATTGAACGCTCGAAAACGATAAACGAACGATCAAAATGAACCAAAAGGTGAATTCTGAGTTAACGGATTCGAAAATGTAGAATTTTTATATGAAGACCTAGAGTATGTAATTTATGAGTTGTGGGCTTTCGAATGAGATAATTTGGATGTAAAATGAATAAGTTATGAAGCCGGGAATTTCATTGGATAAACCAACTGTCAAAATTATCTCGTGCACAGGGGCGGCACCGCAGCGCCAACCTAGTGTAAATGTGTCACGCCGCGGCGCCAAGTATGGCCGAGAGAAACAAAAATGTCTCTGAGACTACACCGCAATGTACGAGAATTAGGCAAGGACTCGTCATGTCATGCGAGTCCCAAAAAAAACCTCGGAGAGTGATGTCTGCAGCATACTATACAAAAGAGATGTTAGCCGGCAATGCATAATAATATAGAAAAAAGTTGACCAAGTTAGGTTTTGATTCTAAATTGTATGTAAACCAATAATAAGACATGAATGTACCTAATGTACATAATAAGTCTAACTTTAAATCACTTATAAAGTAATAACGTTAGAAGATTAGATATGGTTTAATAGGAATTAAACGAAGAAAGCAAGAATGTAATAAGTAAAACCGTGAATGATGTTCAATGTTGGTACTTCACCAATAATGATTGAATGTCGGTTAATAACGTAAGAATGTTAACAAGCCGTAACGAAGCATATAAAGATGAATTGACTTTATTAAATAAATAAATTCAAGTAAGTCAAAGAAGAGAAAGAAGTTGGTTAGAAGAATAAAGTTAGTTGTTTTGTAACTAATTTTAGTGTGCTATGTGAATATATCATGTAGATCCTGTAAAGACTGAGAATTGATTGAAAATTATATTCGAAGACACTTGAAGGCAAGTTTTCTTAACGCTTGTCTAACCTCCGTGTTAATCAGGTTTTCTATGATTCATGTTCTGAAATGCATGAAGGGTTTTAAAGAAAGAGTCAATGCCTGTTTTAACTCGGCTAGACTAGTCCTGAAGAATTGATGGTTTTGTTTATAAGTCTTTCGATATAGAACTGTTAACGCTATCCTATGCCAAGTATTTTGAACGAATGTAAAGGTAAGTTTGACTATGAACAAACAAAAGTATTTTCATCGATTATTTGATGGGCACGCGAGGTTGCCAAATGTTAAACATAAATACGTTTAACGGAAGAGTGTTGATCAACATAGCATATTATAGGCTGATCACCTAGATGTACTTGTAAGTAATGCTGGATGGATGACCTTAGTGTGGGATGTCCTTTTCAAGTATGAAAACGCAAAGAGTATGTTCATGGTCTTTTGACCGGTTCAGAATTCCTAAGCTATTATATATACTTTGGAATCGTTGTTATGAAATGAGAAGTATGAGTAAATGCTTCATGGTAATTCATAGCTACTTGTTCAGTTATGGAAGATAATCATATAATTCTCGACGTGGTATTTATTTTATCCTTTGATAGACTTGCTGAGATGTTTATGTCACTTCTTGCTTGAATTATATGATTGCTGCTAAAGCCGAACGAACTGAGAGTTCTAAGAGAGTTAAGGGAAAGGCTAAGATGGATAAATGATTTTCCTGTAATAGACTAGAGTATTTGTATGTAATATACTTATGAATAACAAAGAATGTATTCGGTTTATGAACTTTGGAAAGGATTTATTACTAATGTAATAAGAATATAGTAAGTACACTCATTTTGTTGTTATCTCAATGGAATGACTGTATGAATTGTAGTATCGTGGAGCACCATCTGTCGGGTTGAAAGATACCCAGATTTGGGGGCGCCACATGTTGGTATCAAATCATTAGGTTATAAAACTTAAGGGGGGAAGAACCTTAGGCTAATAACCTCGTTAGGAAAGGAAAGGTCTGATAAAAGTTAACTCAAGTCAAATGAGTTAATAAGGCATTGAGGAAACTCAGTACCAAAAGATTTAAAAGATGGAAAGTAACCTTAAATAGATTAAATGTGATTTGTGCTTATATTATTGTGTATTATGTACTAATCAACTTGTTATGTGTTATTGTAGATGTCAATCGATAGCTTGATGTATAGGGATATACATGTGGTGAGCGAGGAGTCCGTGAACAGAGTAGAGCCAGTACCTATGCATGTAGCGGATGTTGACTTATGTAACACTCCATGTTTTGATGATGACCTTATTATTCCTCTAATCATGCTATATTACATTTCAGGGAAAGATATGAAATTTCAGAAACATCAAGGAGGAAATTACAAAGCCAAGACATCCTTGAAGAAAGAAAAACAAAATTGAGTCCTAGGAATATATGTAAGATCTTAGCACACCATTATAGTGTCACACGATTCAAGGAATCTAATTGGGTGTCTCCACCGGCCAAATATATGGTAAGATATTTATGGTAAGCACAAAACATGGCATATCATAGTTCATGCCCCATAAATCATGTTTCGTGAAACAAGCAATCGATTAAGGCAACCAGCTAATCTCACATGTAATATAAAAGCTAAGGTCAAGGAACATTCTAGAGTAGTCAAAGAAATCTGCTCAGTAATAATAACCGGTAAAAGAAAAGTTGCCATGGCCATTAAATGAGGAAATCATAAAAGATATAGAATAAACATGCTGGACTATCATCTAGCAAGATTCCCTTAGTCATCACTAGTATACGCCTATACTGTATCATGACATATATATATACATATAGGATAGCTTGATTTTTGGCATGGTATCCGGATGGCAGCCCATGTATTACCTAACTTAGTTATACTGTCTCTAACATTCATATCTCACACGCAACGGTAATACATTGAAATAAAGCCTATAAATAACCGGACCTCGTGAACGAGAAAAATAAGAAAAATATATACAATATCTTCAAAGCATACAAGCTGCATAATTGTTTTTCTCATTGATCAATATTGATTGCATTAAGAAAAGAGCTTCAGTTAAGAAGATTGCATAGAACATACTCTGGTAATATTTCTCTTGCACATCATTTTTTACTAGAGCCTTAGGTTGGTAAGTGATATATTGCTTGATCATTATACCTCTAGTGTGTATTTTAATTGTCATATCTAAATCTATATTGTATTGGGTAATCCTGTTTGGGTTAATAATTTATTACAGTCAAGTTGAAGGAAAGCATAGGTGCTTAAGAGTGCATAGGTGCACAAGGAACAAAGGTGTTCAAATTTGCTAGAACTTGTATTATAATTGGAAGAGTTTAATAAAAGTGAGTCTCCAATACTAGTTGGTATTGTAGTTGAACCACATAAAAATTCTGGTGTTTGTGTGATGACATTACGTGGCTTGACTATTCATTATTTATCCAAAGAACTCGCATTCTATTCATATATCAAAAAATCAAGTTAACTTAATAATATCTTGATTTGGTAATCCAACTTGCTGCATTAAACATCCGAAGGATTTTTTGATAAGAAATAAAAATTGGACATAGTTTGTGCCTACACTTATTCAACCTCCCTTCTAAGTGTACCTATTTAAATTTCATTTGGTATTAGAGCTTGGCTCTACTTATCTTGGTCTTAAAGGTGACTTGTAGGGAAAGATTCTGACATGGCATAACTTGCAAATGCTCATCACGAAGGTCAATCCACAAACCGACCTCCACTACTCTTTGGAACTGAAAACTATAACTTCTGGAAATTTCGGATGAGGATATATCTTAAGCGAGACCCATGGGAATGGTGGGTGGTAGAGAATGGACCGGTAATCCCAATGAAAGATGATGGCACTCCAAAAACTCTACTCGAGATGGACTCAACCGAAACATACATGGTGTCATACGATTCAAAAGCAATGAACACTCTCCTCAGCAGCATGGTGCAATCCAAAATAGATAAGGTTTCTTCATGCAATACATCAAAGGAGATTTGGGATACTCTAGTGGTAAGTCACGAAGGAACATCCAAAGTACGAGAAGTCAAGCTAAGTATGCTCATGCATGAGTACGAAATGTTCAAACTTGAAAGAGACGAAACAATCAAAATGGCTCAAGCACGATTCTTAGTTCTTATAAATTCCTTGAATCTACTTGACAAGTCAATTCCACAAAGCAAAATCAATCGTAAGCTACTTCAGGCTATGCCCAAAAGGTTTGCATCTAAAATTACTACTCTTCAAGACTCCATCAATAGCTTTTCTATGGATACATTAAACCTCTTTGGTGAACTAGAAGAATATGGACATCAATTGAAAAGATACGATGACGAGGAAGAAGTTTCTCGAAAGAAGGTACTAGCTTTAAATGCAGGAATTAAAGAAGAACTAGAGAATAACTCGGATGATGAAATAGCCATGATGTCAAGAAGACTTAAGGGCCTACTTCAAAGAAAGAATAAAAGGGAAAATACCTTCAATGCGAACAAATTCAAAGCAAAGCCAACGGAAGAAACCTGTTTTGAGTGTGGACGACCGGGTCACTTCAAAAATGATTGCTTCCAACTCAAAAACAAAGGAAAGCAAGGCAATAAGGAGTTCAAAAAGCATAAAGCATTCCTAACATGGAGTGATGATGAAGAATCCGAAGTGGAAATAGACGCAAACGATGAACTGGCTCAAATATGCTTCATGGGACTTGAAGGTGAGTCCAGTGAGGTACCTTTTTCTGATGTTATTACTTTGAGACAAGAAAATGAAAAACTAAAAGAAAAAAATATGTACTTAAAAGATCTAGTAAACACTTTAATGGGCGAAGTGGAAGCACTAATAGATGAAAAGAAAGAATTAAAAAAGGTAACACACACAAACGAGGAAAAGGTATTAGCAACAAAGAATGAATATTTAGATAATTTCAATAAAATACTGTTCCACAAGGTAAAACAGCTAAATAATGAAGTTGAAAAATTAAAAAATGAGATAAAAATGAGAGACGTGTGCATTGATGCATTTGGTGATGAATCAATTAATAAAACACCTCCAACTAATGATATACAAAGAGAAATAGAATCGTTAAAAATCTCTCTAGCTAAATTCGTTCATGGGGAAGAAAACCTAAATGTCATGCTAGGAAAACAAAGACCCAGTTATGATAAACAAGGCATAGGTTACAACCCAACATATAGAAAAGAAGTTGAAATGCTAAAATCTAAATCGTCATTTAAATTAAATTATTGCACGCCTTTTACCTCTTGCAAAAATTGTGGCATTAAAGGACATCTAGAGATAAAATGCTCAAGAAAGAAAAATCAAAGAAAAGCCATATGGATAAAGAAAAATGATGTGATTTCAACTAACACAAGTGGACCCAAAAAGATATGGGTACCAAAAATATAAATTGTATCTCTCTTATATACAGTATGTTTCAAAGCCAAAGTATCTTCTCAAAAGTTGATCCTTGACAGCGGATGTTCACGTCATATGACGGGAGACAAATCTAAGTTCGTGGAACTAAATGTCAAAAAGAAACATGGAACTGTAACATTCGGTGATAATCGGTCATGCGAAATAATTAGGAAAGGTAAAATCGGTAATGATAAGGTTAACATTAATAATGTTCAACTTGTTAACGGTCTAGAATTCAATCTTATCAGTGTTAGTCAATTAATGGATAATGGACATCAAGTAAAATTTGAAAAAGATAAATGTACAATTTCATATGGTACTAACAATGCTGCTTTAGTTGCCCTAAGAGAAAGGAATATATATATTCTTGATTTTAAACGACAGTAGGAAGAATTATATCTTGAAACCATTCAAGATGAAGCGAATCTATTGCATAGAAGGATGGGACATGTTCATATAGATCTCATCAAGAAATTGACATCAAAGATGTGAGACCCCGAATTTTATGAAATAAAAGTATTCAATTTTTCTATTTTAGTAAATGGTTAAATTGATAAAAGGTTAAAGTGAATGGTGAAATGTGAATTTTTTTTAAGTAGACAAGTTGTCATAAAATACCCGGTTACTATTCATTCTAGTATTATTCACTCGGGTATTTGGGATACTTTTTGTGCCGAAGTACTATTCACAAGTTACTATTCACGAGTTACTATTCACGAGATACTATTCACCCGAACAAAATATATTTCTTTTCGGTCCAAATTATTTTCGGGTACAATATTATTCCATGAAGAGATGTACAAATTTTTTAAACCGTTGGTTGAAATTATAACAGAAAAGCTTTTTATATAAAACAGAATACTTTTATAAAGTTATTCTATAAATAGAATATATTATATTCTATTATCCATAGTATTTTGTATAGTAAAATCTTTTATATAAAAAATGTAATACTTTTATAAAGTTATTCTATAAATAGAATATATTATATTCTATTATCCATAGTATTTTGTATAGTAAAATCTTTTTATATAAAATGTAATACTTTTATAAAGTTATTCTATAAATAAAATATATTATATTCTATATTGTGCATAGTGTTTTGCATAGTAAAATCTTTTTATATAAAACAGAATACTTTATTAAAGTTATTCTATAAATAGAATTTATTATATTTTATTATGCATGCCTGCATAGTGTTTGCATAGTAAAAATCTTTTTATATAAAATAGAATATATTATATTTTATTTAAAAGATTTTGTTTAAATATGGACCGTCCGATTAAAGTAAATCAATCTGGACCGTTCATGGGTTGGTTACTATTCATTCCATTCTTCTATAAATAGAAGCTCATTCTTTCATTATTTCTTACGAATTCACTGAAACTCTAGAGAGATAAACTATAGAGAGAATTCTTCTTCTATACTCTTGAGCGTATTTCTTTAGAGTTTAAGAAAACTTTGAGAGTAGTGTAAGTTTTCTTCGAGTATATCCTCGCCCTACTAGTCGGAATACTCTTATTTGAAAGGTAAAGGGATATTATTATGGTAAGGGATATTATTTGTTATACCCGTAAGGGGTGTTATTCTTTCGTATTCATGAAGAGAACTTCTGTTATTCCATTCTTTATTATTCTATTGGAATAACCTGTATGCGCGATTTACCCTATACTTGGTGGAATGACCTGTATATGCGGTTTACCCAATACTTGGTGATCTTCTTCTGTTATTCCATTCTTTATTATTCTCATTGGAATAACTCAGATGCTGCTGGTTTACCCTATACTTGGTGGAATGACCTGTATATGCGGTTTACCCAATACTTGGTGATCCTCTTTTGTTATTCCATTCTTTATTATTATGTTGGAATAACATGTTTATGCGAAGTAACCCATACTTGGTGAAATTCTTTTATTATTCCGCTTCTTTATTATTCTGTTGTAATATCCTCGCTTGATTGTGAATTTCACCGACCGGTTCCATTATTTATTATTATGTTGAATAACTCAGATACGCTTATTATTCAGTATACTTGGTGAAGTCTGTTGTTATTCCATTCTTTATTATTCTGTTGGAATAACCTGTATACGCGGATTACCGTATACCTGGTGAAGTCTGTTGTTATTTCATTATTTATTATTTCATTCTTTACTATTCTGTCGGAATATCCTGTCTGTGTGTTTTACTCTGGACCTAGTTCTATTATTTATTTTCCGCATTTATTATTCTGTTGGAATAACATGTCTGTATGGATTACGCACGCATGGTGAAATTCTTCAGTTATTCCATTCTTTATTATTATGTTTGAATAACCTGTCTATGCGAAGTACTGTATACATGGTGAAATCCTTTTATTATTCCATTCTTTATTATTATGTTGAATAACTCGCCTATGCAAAAGTAATCGCATACATGGTGAAATTCTTTTATTATTCCATTCTTTATTATATTGTTGGTTATGGGTTTTACAAATATGTCTTTGGCCCGTGAAGTGCAAAGATGATATGTTGTTGAATATCTTTGGCCTGTAGTGCAAAGATGATCTGTTGTTTGATAGCTTTGACCCGTAGTGCGAAGATGGACAGGTGTATGACATGATCATGACCACTAGTGATAATAACGAATATCCTTGGCCGTAGTGCATGGATAATTCAATGATGTGATTAAGGTGATCATGACCATTAGTTAACAAATTGAATGTCTTTGGCCGTAGTCATCGATGCATACAATTGATTGGTATGATCATGACCATTGGTTTTAAAGTTGAATATCTTTGGCCCGTAGTGCAAAGATAGACAACTGATTGGTATGATCATTGTTATTACATTTGAATATCTTCAGCCTTTGGGGTAAGGATATTGAGTAAACATTCTATTAATCCTTTGTGGCAAGGAGAAACTGTTGATTTACATGATTATAAATATGAATTGTGAACTTAATTAAAATCTTTAGTGGTTCAGGTGAAGACATGTGATGAAAGTTCTCTTTGTCTTGGGTACAACGAAGAACTGTTGATGAGTATTACAGGAATGAAATATTAACGATGGACTTTTAATTTGGAGGAGAAAGTAGACATTATGTTCTACTTGACTCTTCTAATGGATTGTTGATTCCACTAAAATTATGGTTGAAAAGTTTTATTATCTACCATATATTCTAAATCTCTGATTTATTCTGATAAAGGCTGTTGATAAATTAATTATCTTAGCCATGATATTCTTTACTGGGCTAGTTGTGCTCACCCTTTTGCTTCACAATTTCTTTCAGGTAATAAGAGTATAGCTGGGTCGAGCGGGGATAACAGGGAAATAGTGTGATGGTTCGAGATCGTCAAGTTTCTCAATACATTATAAAACGGCATGACATGCAATGTATAATTGTATTGAAGACCTAAGATGTGTGTGTGTCGATTTTATACGTCACATAATAATTGATTTTGGCGAACAACAATAGGGTGATGAGAACCCACTTTTGAAAGCGCCAAAAGTGCACTTCATTAGAATGAATATGATAGTAATCTTCTCGCTCTTCTTTGGGGTCTTAAAATATTTGATGTCATATTTTATATGGCATTGTAACAATTTGAGTTTGAATACCGCCTATGAGACAATATTGTATTAAAACTCACGATTAATCGTGGTCGTATTTTATACTGACGAGCCAACAATTAGTATAAATGAAGTTTGTATTTGATTTTTATAATGTGATATCTGGCGACTCAGAATGGGTGATGTATACCTATTTTTGGGGGCGTCACAATTGGTATCAGAGCTTAGGGATATGGTCGCTGGCGGAGATAAGAGTCTAGAAGTAGGAGGGGAGAGACGAGTTATATACTTCGCTAGTGTGTGACTTACCTAAGCTGAAATTGTTTACTTGATAAGTTGACAAATTGTGATATGTTAATTAACCTTTGTTTTGAAGCTATATTCTAGAATGATATCTGAAATACAGGAGATGAGAAATGGGAAAATCATGATAGCGAGGAAATTACCGGGAAGGTACAATCTGAAAAGAAAGCAAGGTATTCTCATCTCTTCGAATATCAGGTACGTACGTAAAGTTTGATGGCGAAATTTCATAAAGAGGGGAGATTGTGAGACCCCAAATTTTATGAAATAAAAGTATTCAATTTTTCTGTTTTAGTAAATGGTTAAATTGATAAAAGGTTAAAGTTAAGGGTGATATGTGAATTTTTTTTTAAGTAGACAAGTTGTCATAAAATACCCGGTTACTATTCACTCTAGTATTATTCACTCGGGTATTTGGGATACTTTTTGTGTCAGAGTACTATTCACGAGTTACTATTCACGGGATACTATTCACCTGAACAAAATATATTTCTTTTCGGTCCAAATCATTTTCGGGTACAATATTATTCCATGAAGAGATGTACTAATTTTTCAGACCGTTGGTTGAAATTATAACATAAAAGCTTTTTATATAAAATAGAATACTTTTATAAAGTTATTCTATAAATAGAATATAATATTCTATTATGCATAGTATTTTGTATAGTAAAATCTTTTTATATAAAATAGAATACTTTTATAAAGTTATTCTATAAATAGAATATATTATATTCTATTGTACATAGTGTTTTTGCATAGTAAAATCTTTTTATATAAAATGTATACTTTATTAAAGTTATTCTATAAATAGAATATATTATATTTTATTATTATGCATAGTGTTTGCATAGTGCTCGTAGTAGTGTTTGCATATAGTAAAAATCTTTTTATATAAAATAGAATATATTATATTTTATTTAAAAGATTTTGCTTTAAATATGGACCGTCCGATTAAAGTAAATCAATCTGACCGCTTCATGTGTTGATACTATTCATTCCATTCTTCTATAAATAGAAGCTCATTCTTTCATTATTTCTTACTTAATTCACCTAAACTCTGAGAGATAAACTATAGAGAGAATTCTTCTTCTATAATCTTGAGCGTATTTCTTTAGAGTTTAAGAAAACTTTGAGAGTAGTGCAAGTTTTCTTTGAGTATATCATCGCCCTACTAGTCGGAATACTCTTATTTAAAAGGTAAAGGGATATTATTATGGTAAGGGATATTATTTGTTGTACCCATAAGGGGTGTTATTCTTTCGTATTCATGAAGAGAACTTCTGTTATTCTATTCTTTATTATTCATTGGAATAACTCAGATGCGCGGTTTACCCTATACTTGGTGGAATGACCTGTATATGCGATTTACCCAATACTTGGTGATCTTCTTCTGTTATTCCATTCTTTATTATTCTGTTGGAATAACCTGTATGCGCGGTTTACCCTATACTTGATGGAATGACCTGTATATGTGGTTTACCTAATACTTGGTGATCTTCTTCTGTTATTCAATTCTTTATTATTATGTTGGAATAACCTGTTTATGCGAAGTACCGCACTTGGTGAAATTCTTTTATTATTCCGTTCTTTATTATTCTATCGGAATATCCTGTCGGTGTGAATTTCACCTGACCTGGTTCCATTATTTATTATTATGTTGGAATAACCTGTATACGCGGATTACCGTATACTTGGTGAAGTCTGTTGTTATTCCATTCTTTATTATTCTGTTAGAATAACCTGTATACGCGGATTACCGTATACCTGGTGAAGTCTGTTGTTATTCCATTATTTATTATTTCATTCTTTACTATTCGGCTTTAATATCCCGCGTCAGGCGCTTTATGCATGACCTAGTTCTATTATTTATTATTCCGTATTTATTATTCTGTTGGAATAACATGTCTGTACGGATTACGCACGCATGGTGAAATTCTTCAGTTATTCCATTCTTTATTATTATGTTGGAATAACTTTGTCTATGCGCGAGTCATCGCATACATAGTGAAATTCTTTTATTATTCCATTCTTTATTATTATGTTGAATAACTTTGTCTATGCAAAGTAATCATATATATGGTGAAATTCTTTTATTATTCCATTCTTTATTATACTGTTGGTTATGGGTTTTACAACAGTCTTTGGCTTGTAGAGCAAAGATGATATGTTGTTGAATATCTTTGGCTCAGTAGTAAAAAGATGATCTGTTGTTTGATAGCTTTGACCAGAAAGCGAAGATGGACAAGTGTATGACATGATCATGACCACTAGTGATAATAATGAATATCCTTGGCCGTAGTGCATGCATAATTCAATGATGTGATTGGCAGGATCATGACCATTAGTTAACAGTTGAATGTCTTTGGTAGTAGTGCAATCGACAGCATACAATTGATTGGTATGATCATGACCATTGATTTTATAGTTGAATATCTTTGGCCGTAGTAGCAAAGAGATAGACAAATCGATTGGTATGATCATTGTTATTACATTTGAATATCTTCAGCCTTTGGGGTAAGGATATTGAGTAAACATTCTATTAATCCTTTGTGGCAAGGAGAAACTGTTGATTTACATGATTATAAATATGAATTGTGAACTAATTAAAATCTTTAGTGGTTCAGGTGAAGACAGGTGATGAAAGTTCTCTTTGTCTTGGGTACAACGAAGAACTGTTGATGAGTATTACAGGAATGAAATATTAACGATGGACTTTTAATTTGGAGGAGAAAGTAGACATTATGTTCTACTTGACTCTTCTAATGGATTGTTGATTCCGCTGCAATTATGGTTGAAAAGTTTTATTATCTACCATATATTCTTAATCTCTGATTTATTCTGATAAAGACTGTTGATAAATTAATTATCTTAGCCATGATATTCTTTACTGGGCTAGTTGTGCTCACCCTTTTGCTTCACAATTTCTTTCAGGTAATAAGAGTATAAATTTGGTCGAAATGGGGATAACAGGAAATAGTGTGATGGTTCGAGATCGTCAAGTTTCTCAATACATTATAAAACGGCATGACATGCAACAGATAATTGTATTGAAGACCTAAGATGTGTGTGTCGTATTTTATACGTCACATAATAATTGATTTTGGCGAACAACAATAGGGTGATGAAAACCCGACTTTGAAAGCGTCAAAAGTGCACTTCATTAGAATGAATATGATAGTAATCTTCTCGTTCTTCTTTGGGGTCTTAAAATATTTGATGCTGTATTTTATATGGCATTGTAACAATTTGAGTTTGAATACTGTCTACGAGACAATATTGTATTTAAACTCACAGTTAACTGTGGTCATATTTTATACGACAGTTCAACAGTTGTATAAATGAAGTATGTATTTGATTTTTATAATGTGATATCTGGCGACTCAGAATGGGTGATGTATACCTATTTTTGGGGGCATCACAATTGGTATCAGAGCTTAGGGATATGGTCGCTGGCGAAGATAAGAGTCTAGAAGTAGGAGGGGAGAGACGAGTTATATACTTCGCTAGTGTGTGACTTACCTAAGCTGAAATTGTTTACTTGATAAGTTGACAAATTGTGATATGTTAATTAACCTTTGTTTTGAAGCTATATTCTAGAATGATATCTGAAATACAGGAGATGAGAAATGGGAAAATTATGATAGCGAGGAAATTATCGGGAAGGTACAATCTGAAAAGAAAGCAAGGTATCCTCATCTCTTCGAATATCAGGTACGTACGTAAATTTTGAGGGCAAAATTTCATAAGGAGGGGAGATTATGAGACCCCGAATTTTATGAAAGATGAGGCATTTAAAGAATTTGAAAAATTGATTAAAAATTTGGAGACCAAATATAGCCTTAATCTTATAAGAATCAGAAGTGACCATGGTACTGAATTTCAAAAGGATTTTATTACATTCTGTAATCAAAAAGGAATCTCTCATGAATTTTCAGCACCTAGAACTCCACAACAAAATGGAGTGATAGAAAGGAAAAATCGTACCTTATAAGAAATAGCTAGAACACTAATTCAAGAAAGTAATCTCCAAAAGAAATTTTGGGCTGAAGCTGTAAACACATCATGTTATGTATTAAATAGAGTGTTAATCCGCCCAATTCTTTTGAAAACACCATATGAATTATTAAATAAACGACTTCTTAATATAAGCTATTTCAAAGTTTTTGGATCAAAATGTTTTATTCTTGACACTAGTGGAAACTTAGGCAAGTTTGATGCTAGATCATATGAGGGAATCTTCATTGGTTACACACAAAATAGTAGAGCATATTGCATTTATAATGTGCAAAAGCTGTGTATCGAAGAATCTATACATATCAAATTTAATGAATTTAACCATGATATTCCTAAAGAAAGAGAAGAAGATGCAGGAAATTTAGAGACTGCTGCAAATCCAACATACCACATAAAACAAAGCAGCAAGACTATGGAACCAATCCAACAAGCTGGTTTAGAAGAATAGCAAGATCAAGACTCTATCCAGCAAGCTGAATACGAAAATCAGGAAAATATCCAGCAAGTTGAAGTGAACGACTCACAAGACAATAACTCAGAAACTACTGAAGAAGTGATCCATGACATTCAACTTCCAAAATCAGCAAGATACATCAAAAATCATCCTCCTGATAACATCATTGGAAACATAAATGAAGGAGTTACTACAAGAAGAAAAACACAAAACATGTGTGCTTTCTCAGCATTCCTATCCCAGATTGAACCAAAGAACGCCAAAGAAGCCTTACTTGATGAAAACTGGCTACTAGCAATGCAAGAAGAGTTACAACAATTTGAAAGATGCCAAGTGTGGGAATTGATGCCTCCTCCAAAAGATGTGTCCATTATTGGAACTAAATGGGTTTTCAAAAACAAGCTTGATGAGTACGGAACAATTACAAGAAACAAAGCGAGACTAGTTGCTCAAGGATAAAACCAGCAAGAAGGAATAGACTATGAAGAAACATTTGCTCCAGTAGCCCGTTTGGAATCCATTCGTATACTACTAGCATTTGCTTGTTTCAGAAAGTTCAAGCTACACCAAATGGACGTCAAAAGCGCCTTCCTCAACGGATACATAAATGAAGAAGTCTATGTAAAATAGCCACCTGGATTTGAGCATGACAAGTTCCTACATTACGTATACAAACTCAAGAAGGCACTCTATGGACTCAAACAAGCCCCAAGAGCTTGGTACGAAAGATTAAGTAAGTATCTCCTATCAAATGAGTTCATACGAGGTAAAATTGACTCCACGCTGTTTATTAAACGTCAAAATAAAGATATTATTATCGTACAAATATATGTAGACGATATAATATTTGGTGCTACTAATAATTTTCTTTATGAGTGGTTTTCCAAATGCATGCACAAGGAATTTGACATGAGCCTGATGGGAGAACTCAACTACTTTATGGGCCTTCAAATTAAACAAAATCATGAAGGTATATTCATTCATCAAACCAAGTACACAAAAGAGATACTTAAGAGATTCAGATTTGATAATTCAAACTCAAAGACCACACCAATGAGTACATCAATAAAACTCACAGCAGATGAAAAAGGTACGGATGTAGAGGTAACAAAATACAGAGGTATGATTGGATCCCTACTATATTTAACTGCCTTTAGACCTGATATAATGTACAGTGTGTGTCTATGTGCTCGGTTTCAGGCCAAACCCAAAGAATCCCACTTACAGGCTGTTAAACGAATATTTACATATTTGAGTGGTACTACTAATTTAGGATTACTTTATCCAAAATGTGACAATTTTTATCTAATGGGTTATTCAGATGCTGACTATGCAGGTTGTCAAATAGATAGAAAAAGCACAAGCGGTGCATGTACATTTTTGGGACAAAGTCTTATCTCATGGCACAACAAGAAGTAAACGTCAGTCGCTCTATCCACCACTGAGGGTGAATATTTAGCAGCAGGAAGTTGCTGCTCCCAAATTTTATGGATGCGTCAAATACTGTGTGACTTTGACATCATATGTGAAAATGTGCCCATATATTGTGATAATACAAGCACCATAGCCATCTCTAAAAATCTAGTACTACATTCTCGCACAAAACACATAGAAGTACGCCACCATTTTCTTAGAGACAATGTGTCCAAAGGTTTAATAAGATTAATATTTATTCCCACTGAGCATCAATTAGCAGATATATTTACAAAACCTCTAGGGGAAGAACGATTCAGTACTCTAAGGAGAGAACTTGGAATGTGTCTACTACAAATATGAACCGAGTGGGTTAAAGATATTAGACAGCCCAATTATTGGCGTATCTATTCAGCCATAATTACGCCCATTAAAATCTATTCAGATTCTCCTTCCCAAAACCGGCTTCACCACTTCCCATATCTCGATAACGTGCTCTATACATAAAGACCCAAAGCTGCCTTACCCTCTCTCTGTCTCTGACTCTCCAATCTCTAAATATCTCACATAACCTTCCACCATCTCAATCGACTCAACTCTTTTCTGCTATAAGGAGAACTAGGCGTGACAAACAGCTTCATGATGAATCGGAAGACGAAGTCTCACCTCCCTCTCCACCATCTCAACCACCGGTCACTCAAAAATTGAAATGAAGACCGTCCTCTGTCACGATCATCTCTAGTGGATCATCCCCTGCCGAATCCGAAGCCAGTCTACCTTCTCCACCTCAAATCGGGACATCGACGGGTCACAAACGTCGCAAGCTCACCAAACACTCACCTGGCTCACCTTCGATACCGG
This sequence comes from Panax ginseng, assembly GCA_020205605.1. Taxonomy (NCBI): domain Eukaryota; kingdom Viridiplantae; phylum Streptophyta; class Magnoliopsida; order Apiales; family Araliaceae; genus Panax; species Panax ginseng. Next base: position 85,719,233 of record CM035145.1, read on the forward strand.
TAATACCTCTCTCCATCTCCTTGCATGATGTCCTTAACAATTTTTTAGAGGCCATAATTTCGAACTCCGTTTTAAAACCTCTATCTATCAAAAATCTTTTGTCTATGAAAAATCAATAGACATGTTTTACTACCAAAACTCGCCCCTCAATCGTCTCTTTGAGTGTTCCATCCAATTAACTGATTCTCTCGATTCTAACTATCTCAAAGGGGCTCATATCACTCTGCTTAAAGGAAAGTTCATCCGTGTGGTACCCGAAATTCCCAAACCCATTTCTACTACTTCACTACCTTCCTACCCTAACATTCTCACTATCCTTCACACCATTGCCAATAATCAAGCCCAAATCACTTCTGATGTCAAATATATTCAACTCCGTCTCTCCGCTCTTGAAAAAGGTAAACTTCCCATTCGTCATGCTGATCTTCATGCTATGTTTCGCAATGTGGAAGATGAGTTCATAGACCTTCTAGCTGGATTCGAGTTTCATACTCGGGTGATGGTTGAAGCCTTGCAACGGAAGATGAACCACAATGCCTTCCAATTGAGCACAAAGCTTAAGTTCACCAGCCATCAAATTGGGACTCTTGGACAATTTACAGAGCGTCGCATGAATAACCTAAGTGAGGAGCTGCAGGCAGACCAAGTCTAAGCGCGCATACCTGAATGGCCCCAATGCAATTGGATGGCAGAATATCAAGGAAATTTTCTGGACCTGCCTCTCCCACCTCCTACCTTCATTGCTCGTCCTCCCCGATTTGCCAACACAATGTCCCTTGAGGAGATCGAACACTGCCGGCTTCACCGGCCCTATTTCACCGCCCGCGAAGCAAATCACGTTAATCTTGACGAGGAGGACACTTAGACACCCTGCCCCTCTTTGGCCTTCTGGACACACCTTTTTGATGGATGCCAAAGGGGGAGAAGAATTATAATTATGCTTGTTTCCTTTGCTTCCAAAGACAAGTTTTTAAATTTTCATGCATTTTTGGCTTTAAGACTATTGTTTAAATTTGTTGATGGATGATGGTTTTTAATAGTTCACTATAACTTTTGCTTAACATATTTTTGACTAACCAGAAAATGCAGGGTTACTGTTAAACGTTTCATAAATTGCAAAAAGCAGGGTTACTCAAACACTGCATATATGCAGTCAATAGTATGCATGAACTGAGGGGGAGCTGTATCTCTCTAGAAATGCATGGGTTTAGGGGGAGCCATAATTAGTTTGTTGTCATCATCAAAAAGGGGTATAATGTTGACTTATGTCACACTTCATGTTTTGATGATGACCTTATTATTCCTGTAATCATGCTATATTACATTTCAAGGAAATATATGAAATTTCAGAAACATCAAGGAGGAAATTACAAAGCCAAGACATCCTTGAAGAAAGAAAAACAAAATTGAGTCCTAGGAATATATGTAAGATCTTAGCACCTATTACTTTCCAAAATAAGGCTCTAGTACATGTGCATTGCATACATACTCTTACTCATATTTGTTATCACATAGAAATTAACTAGCTGATAATATGCATGGCTAATATTGCTCAACACAAGTTAAGGAATCAAATTGTGTACGGTAGAGCAAGAAGATTGATTGAATAAAATTACCATAAGTCGTGCATCAATCTAAGATCACGGTTAATATAGGATAGCAGTTGACACACACCATTATAGTGTCACACGATTCAAGGAATCTAATTGGGTGTCTCCACCGGCCAAATATATGGTAAGATATGGACACCGACCAACAGATATTTATGGTAAGCACAAAACATGGCATATCATAGTTCATGCCTCATAAATCATGTTTTGTGAAACAAGCAATCGATTAAGGCAACTAGCTAATCTCACGTGTAATATAAATGCTAAGGTCAAGGAACATTCTAGAGTAGTCAAAGAAATCTGCTCAGTAATAATAACCGGTAAAAGAAAAGTTGCCATGGCCATTAAATGAGGAAATCATAAAAGATATAGACTAAACATGCTGGACTATCATCTAGCAAGATTCCCACAGTCATCACTAGTATACGCCTATACTGTATCATGACATATATATATACATATAGGATAGCTTGATTTTTGGCATGGTATTCGGATGGCAGCCCATGTATTACCTAACTTAGTTATACTGTCTCTAACATTCATATCTCACACGCAACGGTAATACATTGAAATAAAGCCTATAAATAACCGGACCTCGTGAATGAGAAAAATAAGAAAAACATATACAGTACCTTCAAAGCATACAAGCTGCAGAATTGTTTTTCTCATTGATCAATATTGATTGCATTAAGAAAAGAGCTTCAGTTAAGAAGATTGCATAGAACATACTCTGGTAATATTTCTCTTGCACATCATTTCATATTAGAGCCTTCAGTTGGTAAGTGATATATTTCTTGATCATTAGACCTCTAGTGTGTATTTTAATTGTCATATCTAAATCTATATTATATTGGGTAATCCTGTTTGGGTTGATAATTTATTACAGTCCAGTTGAAGGAAAGCATAGGTGCTTTAGAGTGCATAGGTGCACAAGGAACAAAGGTGTTTAAATTTGCTAGAACTTGTATTGTAATTGGAAGAGTTTAATAAAAGTGAGTCTCCAATACTAGTTGGTATTGGACGTGGATTAGGCTACTATTCTAGAGGGTAGTAGTTGAATCACGTAAAAATTCTGGTGTTTGTGTGATTACATTATGTGCTTGACTATTCTGTTATTTATCCAGCAACTTGCATTTTATTCATATCAGCAAAACTGGTTAACTTAATAATATCCTGATTTGGTAATCCAGCTTGCTGCATTAAACATCCAAAGGATTTTTTGATAAGAAATAAAAATTGGACATAGTTTGTGCCTACACTTATTCAACCCCCCCCCTTCTAAGTGTACCTATTTAAATTTCAGCGGAGATACCTTTAGTGATTCTAGAAGAATCAGAACCCGAGGAGTATTTTTCAGAGGAGGACTATTCCTAGGAGACCCTGGGATTAACATCATATCTGAATATGATGATAGATGTGGAGGATGATATGGAGGTAACATCGGTTAATACGGTGATGCCTGCCTTAGAGTCAACACCTACAGAGACGATGAGGGCAATGTATCTCTCAGTGCTTGACCATAACGTGCAACTGCATAATATAGTGCAGCACCAGAAAGAGGAGATCAGTGATCTCTATGGGGCCAAGGAGTCTGCAGAATCAGACTATGAGATAGAGCATGATGAGAAGGTGCTCATGATATATAAGGCCAGAGACTATAAGAACGAGGTCATAGAACTCCGTAAGAAACTGGTTGAGAAAGACCAAAAAATAGCACGAATGTCATATATTAATGATAGTGCGCACGAGGATTTCAAGCTTAAAATAGCTTGTTATTCTATTGAGTCAGGACAGACTCGAAATACTATAAGTCGAGATATTGTGTCGATTCTAGCAAACGAGAAGCATGAGAATGCTGTTAGGCAGTATTAGAAGTTAGAATGGTAAATATTTGGTGTAATGACGTAAAACCCTCTTTTGTATAATTAAAGGATAGTCTTTTTGTAAAACCCTTTTTGAGGTGATTTGGAGTCTCCTTTTGCTGTTGGGTACTTGTGCCCCATTTCTTTGAGCGTTTGATTCACAACCCAACTGAACTGATGACCTAAATGCCGCTAACATCCCTGAAAGGTGTAGCTTGTTCTTTCGCTACCCAGATTTGAACTTCGGTGTAGAGGTCTTGACTTGTGAGAATTTGACGTCGGTTGGCACATTTGATGATGAGGATTTCATTCGCTAGACCTTTTGTCATTGGGCTTCTGCTTTTGAGTTAATGACTTTCTTGAGAATTTTCCCCTTCTTTTGTAGGGGTAAGCTAAAGTCGCCATGATTTCCTTCAGGAGTTCTCCCCTTTCTTTTGTTGAGAGGCTTGATCCCTGTAACGACCCAGAAAATTGAATAATTTGTAAAATAATTTATTTATTTAATAATGAATAAAATTATATTATATGTTATTATTATGTGTAAATAAGATGGAGGTTATTCTATAACCTAACAATGTCGGAACGTCATAATATTTTGGCTACGTGATAGAATTAAAGTGTTTGAATTTCCAAGACGAAAATAAAAGCTTTTCGAGAAATTTTCAGAAAAACACTATTCACACATTTATGCTCATTTCCGAGAAATACGTAACGATAAAATATCGAGGTAAGATGGATTATCCAATAATATTTCAGTTATGACAAACACAATTTTTCACCTGCGGACTTAAAATCTTACGGTTAGGGAAAGTAATTTTCGAGAAGGAATTTAAATGCATATTATACGAGGTAATGAATACGAGTATGATACGAGATATTATAAAGTATGTATGAATAATAGTATGACGTATATGTTGAATAAGTATACGAGAATAACACATAAATTATATGTTCTAAGGCTTTAAGCCATATGTAATGGACTTGTAGGATTGAGTAGGAAATTGTAAAGTGCAATGGGAATTATGATAAGGCCCAAATGTAGGAATGGGTAAGTCCAATAGGGATTAATGTACAAGTCCAATGCAAGCTAATGGTAAAGCCCAAAGATTTGTTAATGCAAGCCCAAAGTATAATATGAGATTAATTGAATTTAAAGTCCAAAGCAAGGTTGATCCATGGGGTAACCCATGATCACATGGATGACCCAAAGTGGTGTCCAAGTAAAGTTCTTGGTGGCTAAGTAAAAGTGATGAGCAAGCAAATGATAAGCTATGAGCTAAGCAAGTTAACTTAATGGCTAAGCAAGAGATAAGTTATATAATGACTAAGTAGACTTAATGGTTAAGTAAATGTGGAGGCCAAGTAAACTTAATGATTAAGCAAAGGAAGTAAGGAGCAAGTAATGGATAAGTGTTGTGGTTAACAAGTTAACTTAGTGCTTAAGCTAAGAATAGTAAGAAGGTGGGATTGGTTTAATGTCTAAACTACCCTCACTTTGTGATTCCTATAAATAGGAAGCTTTCTAGCTCATTTGTTCCTTGTTCAAAAACACCAACAACTTATAGCGTATTGGCTTGAGAGAAAAAGCTAGAAAAGCTAGAAAGGTAGACTTTTCAATTCAAGAAGCAAGAAGAAGAAGATTAAAGCTTAACCAAGTAATCTTCAAGGGTAAGAACTTAATCCATGAATCTATTTCTCTTCAATTGTTAGAGAAGTGAGGGGTGATAGGAGTAGTATGCTAAGAAGAAGTAAGAATGATGAATCAAAGGACTTAAGTCTTAATAAGCCATGAATAAGCACGTTGTTCATATATAAGTTATGAACCAAGGAAGAACTTGTAGGAACTTATCTTATATTTATAATAATGAAGTTGTATGACAATAAGAAGCAAGGATGATGGTTAAAACATTAAGACCATGATAAATCATGAGAAATGGAATCATAGTAGTTTATACTTTTATAAGTTATAAACTTATGAAGAACAAGTAATAACTTATCATGTAAATAAGTTAATGTTATATGTATGTTAAGATGTTAATATGATGGATTGAATCCATTTAAAATGATGAACAAATCATAAGAAGCAAAGTTAAGGCGGAATTCACAAGTTTGGACGATAATCGTCAAATTCGTGAAATTCACGGAATGGAAGTTGAATTTTGATATTGAGCTCAAAAATGTTAGTTTTTGATGGAGTTAAGTGTTATTTGGCATATTAAGAGTTGCAGACTCGAGGATGACCGAATTCTGACTTAGAACGAAGAAACGAGCGTTGAACGTTCACGAATGTTTATCGTTTTTGTTAAAATGAACTAAAAGGTGAATTTTGAGTTAACGGATTCGAAATTTTAAACTTCTTGCATAAACACGTAGAACATGTAATTTGTGAACTAACGACATTTGAACGAGTCAATTCGGACTTATAACGAAGAAGTTATGAGCCCGGGAAACTCACCTAAAAAGTTATCTGTCAAAAAATTAATGGGACTAAAGTCTGGCACCATAGCGCTAGACAAGGCACGATAAGGCGCGCCGCAGGGCCAGGCATGGTCGTCAGCTACTAGAGTTTCGTGCCGCAGCACCAACTCCAATTATAATCCTCACGCCATAGTGCCGGGTATAGTAGGACTGAGTAATGAAGGGTGAAATAAGCAATACCACTATAGTAAAGGGATGTTGCGCCATGCATACGATAAAGGAAAAATTGGTTAACCAAGTTAGGTTTTGTAAATCCAATTGATTAGGAACAAATAGTGGAATGTACGTGTACTTAATGTACATGATAAGACTAATTTTAAATCACTTTTATAGAGATGACAGTATGAATTTAAGCATGGATTAAGAATAATTAAACGAAGAACGTGAAGTGTAAGTAATTAAACCGTGAATGGTATTCAACGTTGATATTTCACTAATGACGATTGAGTTTCGATTAATAACGTAAGAACATTAGTAAGCTGTGAGGAAGGATGGTTAACTCGAAATGAGTTGTATTAATGAAATAATTCCAGTTAAGTTATAGAAGAGAAGGAAGTTAGTAAGAACGATGTAAATGATAACCATAAGCTGGAATCAATAATAACAAATCTAATACATAATTAGATTGAGAAGAAGGGTAAGATTCATTAGGAACCATTTATGTTCATTCATGACCTAATGTGGTATGTTATGTGGTTATGTGTTGTAGAGACTGTAAAGACTCAAAGGGAAAGTAATTTTACTGTAGCAGACACTAAAGGCAATTTTTTCTTATCGCTTGTCTAACCTTCGTGTTAGCCAGGTTTTCAGTGATTCATGTTATGAGATGCATGAATTGTTTTACAAAAGGGTCGATGCCAGTTTTAACTCGGCTAGACTATTCTTGAAAGATTGATTGATTTTATTACAAGTCTTTCATTATAGAATTGTTAACGCTATCATACGCCAATTGTTTGGAACAGATTCAAGGAAAGCTTGAGTATGAATAAACAAATGTATTTTCATCGATTATTCGATGGGCACGAGGTTGCCACAACTTAAACATACATACATTTAAAGGATGTAGTGTTGATCAACATAGAGTACTATAGGCTGATCACCTAGAAGTGCTCATAAGCTATGCTGGACTTACGGACTTAGTGTCGGGATGACCTTTTCAAAGAAATTATGAAATACTCATGGTCTTGGACCAGAATTAATGTGTTACAGAATATTGTCATTGTAAAGCGTTTTGAAGTAAAAGAAGTGTTATTTTGAATTATCGATAGTACTTCGTAACTATTATCCAGTTATTGAAGATATACTATTCCTATGTTTCAAGCATGTCGTTTAAAAGAAATTATTGTACTTGCTGAGCTTGTTATGCTCACTCTTGCTTGAACCGAGGTTTCCAGTAGAGATAAAGGCAAGGTGAAGATGAATGATTAGTTTATCTTGTAATAGACTAGTAAGTGTATGTATTATATTATGATGAACAAAGAATGTAATGGTTTAAGAACTTGGGAACGAGATTTATTATTATTAATGTAATAAGAATGTCATTGGAACACATATTTTGATGTCGTTTCAATAGAATGAATGAACAATTATGAGTACCGTGTAGCACCACCTGTCGGGTTGGAAGATACCTGAATTTGGGGGCGTTACAGGTTGGTATCAATGTATTAGGTTATAAAACTTAAGGGGGGAAGAACCTTAGGCTAATAACCTCGTTAAGGAAGGAAAAGTCTGAAGGAAGTAAGCTCGAGCTTTACTTGAGTTGAATGAGTCAATACGGTATTGAGGAAACTTAGTATCGAAAGATTTAAAAAATGGAAAGTAACCCTAAATAAATTAAATGTGATTTGTGCTTTTACTATTGTGTGTTATGTACTAATCAACATGTTATGTGTTATTGTAGGATGTCAATCGATAGCTTGATGTATATAGACATACTCACTGTGAGCGAAGAAATTGTGAACAGAGTAGAGCCTGTACCCATGCTAGTGGCAGAGGTACCAATAGTGATTCTAGAGGAGTCGGATACAGTGGAGTACTTTTCTGAGGAGAACTACTCCAAGGGAGATATGGATATAGTGTCATACCTTAGTATGATGAACGATGTGGTGGAAGGAATGGAGGTAACATCGGTTGATACGGTGGTACCTACACTAGAGTCATCACCTCCAGATATAATGAGATCATTGTATCTGGCAGTGCTTGACAGGAATGTGCAACTTAGTGCAGTTGTACATAATTAGAATGAAGATATTAGTGCTCTTTATGAAGCAAAGGAGTCTGCAGAAGAAGATTTTGAGTCAGAGCACGATGAGAAGGTGCTTATGACAAATAAGGCTAGGGATTTTAAGAAAGAGGCAGATGAGCTTCGTAAAGAACTAGGGGAGAAGGACCAGAAAATAGCACAAATGTCTTACATCCATGAGAGTGCTCATAAGGATTTCAAGATGAAAGTTGCTTGTTATTCCATTGAGTCGGGACAAACTCGACATACTATTAGTCGGGATAGTGTAGCGATAATTTCGAATGAGAAACACGAGGACGCTGTTATGCATTATTAGAAGTCTAGAGTGGTAATTATGTGTGTAGTGGCGTAAAGCCCCCTGTTGTATAAAAAGGGTAGTCTTTTTGTAAATTCCAACTTTTGTGAAGTTCAATCACGGGATAAAAATGTAATAGCTTTTGGCTATGAAAGCAAACTGTAAATAGTTTCAAACTATGAAGAAGCATATGAATATAATGAAGTTTTCATTTAATATGCTTTGTTATGATATGAGTTGTTATGTGGTGAATAATAACTAAGTAAGTAAATAGATAATAATGAAATTTTATTTATTTAAATCAGAAAATGCCGCCAAGAAGAAGACAACATAATCAGGAAGCAGAATCACATAATGATAACCAAGGGTGTCAAAACAACCTTATGCAGAGTTCGTTAATTTATTAACAGTTGTATTTAACCAAACCGGGGGTAGAGTACCCGTGGGACCTAGGGTAGCCAGAATGACTACCTTTAAAGAGTTTAAAAAGCGTAGGTACGCCAGTGTTCAAAGGAACGACGGACCCATTTGAGGCCTCGACGTGGGTAAAAGAAATAGAGAAGGAATTTGTTATTACAAACATAGCTGAGGCACAAAAGATTTCTTTTGCGACCTATATGAAGAAGGGAGAAACCAACTTTTGGTGGGAGGCTCATCAGGGTGGGACTAGATGATAAATGGGTTATATACATACTTATGGAGTACCAATTCATGCAAACTATGCCCATCTCAAGTACATTTTAGTATGTTTTAGCTGCATTTCATGTTAGTTTGCATTGCATATACTTAAAACTCCTTTTGGTGAAAAAGTGCAGGAAATGGCCTAATTTAGTGGACTTAGAGGGCATGAGGCGAATGGACGCATGAAGCGAGGCACGAGCTATGGATTCGTGGCATGAGAATCAAGTGGAGCAGAGACTCAGCAGGAATGAACAAAGAAATGAGCAGCAGGAGCAAATTAGTGCAGTAGCAGAACCAGGAATCAAAAGTGCAAAAGCCACGCTTGGCAGATTTAGCATGGAACGCGCTACCATGCCGAGAATCCTACCGACCTCATGACACATCTGCAGTCGCAAGCGATGCTTAATCATCGCTTGAAATGCTTTATTTTAATGTTTAATTAAAATGGTTGTAATTGGTTTTTAAAACGATATATCTGACTGGTGTCAGAGGATGATGGAGGATTATTCAGTTTTTACGTATTTTTAACATCGTAACTAGGGTTTACTCTCTGGGAGAGATTCCAACGCAGAAGGAGGCCAAAACTCTACTTTTCTACTTCTTCTTGGGATTTTCTACCAGAAGGGAGTATTTTATTAGTATTTGCTGGATTTAGATGAGGATTTGAATAGTGAATTATATTCAGCAATTTGGTTTGATTGTTTCTACCTTTCATCTTTCAATTGTTCGTTTATTAATCATGTTTAGATTTGATCCCATAATGGCTTTTGGTTCGGTCATGAACTAAAGTCCATTATGGGATTCTAACGGATTTTAATATATAGTTTGATTGCATGCTTGAATGCTGGATTGTTTTACATATTATATGGGATGTCTATCATGATTGTTTTGCATGTATGAATGCTTGATCACCATTCGGTTCAGTACTTGTATGGAATTGACGATGAACATGCAAGTATGGATTGTAATCATGATAGTATGTGTATATGAGGCTGTTTTATATGGCTTGTGTATTTCGTGAACCAGACAGACATATACTGTTTCACCGTATAAGTTAGAATAAGGGCTTGAACTTAAATTCAATATAGTTGCAATTTCACATAGACATAGAATCTATCATTTGTGGATGATGTGTAAGTAGGTCATAGTGCATTGAAAAATGGCTATGACTCCTTTAGTGCTCTTGGCTACTTTCCTGTGATATGTGAACAAGTCATGCATGATAGTGGTGATTAAATGAAATATTAAATGAAGTTAGGATCCCATTATTTCCAGATTTGATTTATTCCGTCGTTATTATTGTTTTTATTGTTATTTACGATTCGAGTAACAAACCAATCTTAGTCATTAGTTTGAGCATATACATATAGTGATTTAATACATGCATAGTGATTTAAATTAAACAACTTTCTCTGTGGGATCGATACTTTACTTGCTCTGTATTGCTTGTTGACACATGTATGCTTGCATGAGTTAGAGCTCTTTTGTTAAGACTAAAAGAGAGGCAACAAGTTTTTGGCGCCGTTGCCGGGGACATGCGTTTAATTTATTATTATTATCATTAGTTTTAAGCTATATTGTATGACTTAGACAATTCTAGTCGTATCTCATTTCAGTTTTTGTTTTTTGTTTCAGGAATTTGGATAAATTTTTATGTGCACGTTGTCATCCAACCCCGATTTAACACCTGTTCAGGACAACATAAATGGGAGAGGTTGGAAAACGAGTGTTCTTAGAAATTTACAAGCATGAGATTATAAAGCACGACATGCCTAATATGGCGTAGAGGCACAAGGAGAAGAAAGCAAAGAGAGGAGCATAGGGCTCAAGGAATATTCCATGCCCAATATTAATGGACTCCGGTCTAGCATCGCTGTATCAGCCGATAGCGAGCCAATACATTCAAGATAAAAATGGGCACTATTCAGATGGTACAGAATTCAGTGTAGTTTGGGGGTGCCACTACAGATGATCTGAATGAACACCTGTTGAGTTTCATCAAAATCAGTGATACATTCAGATATAACGGTGTGACGGAGGATGCTATCAAACTTAGGCTATTCCCATTCTCATTGAGGGATAAAGCAAGAAGTTGGCTTCATTCTTTGCCAGCAGGATCGATAACTACATGGGAGGACTTAGCACATAAGTTCTTAGCTAAGTTCTTCCCAATGGCTAAGACTGCAAAGATGAGGACAGCTATCTCTCAGTTTGAGCAACAATAGGGTGAGTCCTTATATGAAGCATGGGAGAGATACAAAGAAATGCTGAGGAAGTGTCCACATCACGGTATGCCAGATTGGATGGTGATCAACACGTTCTATAATGGATTGGGATGGCAGTCGAGACCGATTATAGATGCAGCTGCAGGAGGGGCATTATGGGCAAAAAGCTATGAAGAAGCCTATAACCTTATCGAGACAATGACATCGAATGATTTTCAAAATCCTACATCTCGGATGCCACAACCCAAAGTTGCAGGTGTGTTGGAGGTAGATGATATTACTCAGTTGTCAGCACAGATGGCAGCCATGGCAAAAAAGATAGATACTTTGGCAGAAGATAAAACAAAGACAGTTGCCTTCATATGTGAGATTTGTGCGGGGTCACACTCGACGGATTAATGTGCTATCAGCTCAGAGTCAATGCAGTATGTGAACAACTACAGGAAAGATCAAGGACAGTTTCAGAACACATATCATCCCAACAACCAAAATCATCCAAACTTCAGTTGGTCAAATAACCAAGGGAATCAGCAGAATCGGTTTCAATCAAATAATCGATTTGAGACACAACCAACAAGCACCCTACGCTTTAATCCTAGACCACCTTTTCCACCGGGATTTTCTCAACAACAACATCATACTCCAGCTGCACCTCAACAAGAAAAGAAATCAGAAATGGAGGAGATGATGATGAAATACATGGAAAATACAGAGGCTATGATCAAAAGCCAAGCAATGGCTATTAGGAATCTGGAAACTCAAATGGGGCATATGGCGAACATGTTTACTAACAGGCCCCAGGGTTCATTGCCAAGTAATAAAGAGATAAATCCAAGAAGAGAAGGGAAAGAACAGTGTCAAGCAAACACATTAAGATCTGGGAAAAACACAACAGATATCGCAAGTCACAGGCCTGTGCTGCGTGCACAGACAAGAGGAGGCTTGCAGTAGCTACAGGAGGCGTGAGGAGCCAACCATCGAGAAAGAAAATCTGGAAAAGTCTGAGGTTCAGCAGGAAGAGAAAGATAAAGCAGGTACATAGGAGAAGCTTAAGAGTTCAGTACCACCAATTCACACTCAAGTTCTGTATCCGCAGAGATTAAATAAGAAAAGGGAAGATAAGCAATTCAGCATGTTTCTGGGGGTATTTAAAAAGCTGCAAATCAATATACCTTTCACCGAGGCATTGGAATAAATGCCAAGCTATGCAAAGTTTATGAAGGGTATACTATCAATTTGAGACAGTAGCCTTGACAGAAGAATGTAGTGCAACACTTCAACAGAAGTTACCTCCGAAGTTGAAGGATCCGGGAAGTTTCACAATCCCGTGTAGAATCGGGAAGATGAATTTTGAAAAATATTTGTGTGATCTTGGGGCAAGTATCAATCTAATGCCTTTATTATTGTTTAATCAATTGGGATTACCGGATCCAAGGCCAATAAACATTTCTTTGCAGTTAGCTGACAGATCCATCACGTATCCACGGGGAATTGTTGAAGATGTATTAGTGAAGGTGGACAGATTTATCTTTCCGACTGACTTCATTATTTTGGATTACGAGGAAGACAAAAATATACCAATCATACTGGAAAGACCATTTTTAGCCACAAGAAAGACTCTGATAGATGTGCAGAAGGGGGAACTCACTATGCGTGTTCATGATCAAGAGGTCACCTTTAATGTCTTCAAAGCTATGAAGTTTCCAGCAGATGAAGAGGAATGTTTCCTGGTTGATTTGGTGGATCAGGTCGTAAATGATGAAGTACAGAGTCGAGTGGATGATGAACCTTTGAGGAGTATAATTGCTGAAAATTCAGATTTGGAGGACGGGGAACTTGACGAACTTGTGCAATATCTGGATACCACTCCACAAGTCAGAAAATTCATAACACCTGTTGAGCTATTGACAAAAGAGGGAGAATCCTCAGTAAAATTAAAGCCATCTTTTGAGACACCTCCAGAACTTGAATTAAAACCACTTCTAGAACATCTCAGGTATGCATTTTTAAATAAAGATTCAAAGCTACCTGTGATTATTTCTTCTGCATTAACATCTTTTCAGGAAGAAAAACTGCTACGAGTGCTTCGAGAGTTCAAATCAGCGATTGGCTGGACCATAGCGGATATCAAAGAGATCAGCCCTTTGTTTTGCATGCATAAAATCCTGATGGAAGATGAAAGTAAGCCGTCGGTTAAGCAACAAAGGAGACTTAATCCGATAATGAAAGAAGTGGTTAAGAAAGAGGTACTAAAATGGCTGGATGCGAGCATAATCTATCTGATCTCAAATAGCTCATCATGTGAGCCCAGGTCAAAATGTAATCAAAAAGGGTGGCATGACCGTAGTGACTAATGAAAATAATGAGTTTATTCCAACACGAACAGTGATAGGGTGGAGAGTATGTATGGACTACCGCAGGCTCAACAAAGCTACAAGGAAAAATCATTTTCCACTCCCATTCATTGATCAGATGTAGACAGATTAACAGGTCATGAGTACTATTGCCTACTGGACGGATATTCGGGCTATAATCAAATAATGATAGCTCTAGAAGACCAGGAAAATACAACTTTCACATGTCCTTACGGCACATTCGCCTTCAGAAAGATGTCTTTTGGGCTGTGCAATGCTCCAGCCACGTTTCAGAGATGCATGATGGCTATATTTTTAGATATGGTGGAGCAGAATATGGAAGTATTTATGGATGACTTCTCAATCTTCGGGGACTCATTTGATTTATGCCTTGAAAATTTGGTGATGGTTTTGAAGCGGTGTGTTGAAACAAATCTAGTACTGAACTGGGAAAAATGTCATTTTATGGTACAAGAAGGAATCAAACTGGGACACAAAGTATCGAAGAAGGGACTCGAGGTAGATAGGGCAAAGTTGGAAACTAAAGAGAAATTGCCACCACCCACTTCGGTAAAAGGTGTTCGTAGCTTTCTGGGACATGCAGGTTTCTACCGCAGATTCATTAAAGACTTCTCCAAGATAACTAAACCACTATGCAGTTTATTGGAGAAGGATGCACATTTTAACTTTGATGAGGCTTGCGTGTCGGCATTTGAGCACCTAAAAGGGAAATTAACATCAGCACCAATTATTACTGCACCAGATTGTGAATTGCCATTTGAGCTGATGTGTGATGCCAGTGATTACGCTGTAGGGGCTGCTTTGGGGTAGAGGAAAGAGAAGATGTTTCATGTTATTTATTATGCCAGCAAGACCCTTACAGATGCACAGTTGAACTACATCACCACGGAGAAAGAGTTATTGGCAGTGGTGTATGCCTTTGATAAATTTTGAGCATATTTGATTGGCACAAAGGTGATAGTGTATACGGATCACGCCGCAATTTGACATTTAGTGGCGAAGAAGGATGCAAAGCCTCAGTTAATCAGATGGATTTTATTACTGCAAGAATTTGATTTGGAAATCAAGGACAGGAAGGGAACTGAAAACCAAGTGGCGGACCACTTATCTCGACTTGAGAATCCGGAAAGGGAGATAGATGACAAGGTTTTAATCAATGAATCCTTTCCAGATGAACAGTTGTTTGTGGTGAAAGGGGAAGTGCCATGGTTTTCAGACTACGCAAACTATTTGGTGAGTAAGATTCTACCTTCTGATTTGGTGGGTTATCAAAAGAAGAAATTTCTGCATGATGTCAAATGGTATATATGGGATGAGCCTTATTTGTTTAAACAGTGTTCTGATCAAGTTATAAGAAGGTGTTTTCCGTATAGCGAGACCAAGGGCATTCTGCAGGATTGTCACTCTACTGTGTATGGCGGTCACTATGGTGGTGAAAGAACATCGGCTAGAATACTACAAGCAGGATTCTACTGGCCGACAATTTTCAAGGATGCATATAGTTTTGTCCAGCGGTGTGATAGATGTCAGCGAGTGGGGAACATCTCTAAAAAGAATGAAATGCCATTGAATACAATCTTGTAAGTAAAAATTTTTGATGTATGGGGAATTGATTTCATGGGGCCTTTCTTTTCTTCCTGCGGAAATCTCTACATTATGCTCGCTGCAGATTATGTCTCGAAATGGGTAGAAGTGGCAGCTCTTTCGACAAATGATGCCAAGGTCGTCCTCAGATTTTTACACAGAAGTATCTTCACGAGGTTTGGGACTCCAAGGGCTATCATCAGTAACGAAGGCAATCACTTTTGTAACAGGAAATTTATAGCTTTGTTGGCTAAATATGGGGTTAATCATCGCATTGCTACATCATATCACCCACAAACGAATGGCCAAGCTGAAGTGTCGAATCGAGAAGTTAAGAGAATCCTAAAGAAAGTTGTGAATCCCACGAGGAAGGACTGGTCATTGAAGTTAGATTATGCAGTATGGGCTTATAGGACGACATGTATGTCACCTTTTCAGCTCTTGTATGGAAAAGCTTGCCACCTTCCTATGGAGCTAGAGCATAAAACATATTGGGCAATTTGAAAGTTAAATTTTGATTTGAAAGCTGTCGGGGAGAAACACCTACACCAACTCAATGAGTTGGATGAATTCAGATTGTAGGGATATGAAAATTCGAAGCTGTATAAGGAGAAAGTGAAGAAATGGCATGACCGAAAAATCATTGAGAGAGCATTTGAACCGGGACAAAGGATTTTTCTTTATAACTTCAGACTTAAACTTTTTCTCGGAAAGCTGAAATCGAGGTGGTCAGGACCATTTACAGTGAAAATTATTTTTCTGCATGGTGCAATTGAAGTATTCGATACGTTGCCAGACAAGCCTTTTAAGGTGAATGGATAACGCTTAAAGCATTACTTTGGTGGTGAGGTAGACAGAGAGAAAGTCTCCTCAATTCTTTCTTTAACATGAGCATCCGAGACAGTCAAGCTAACTGACTATAACTTAGCGCTTGATGGGAGACAACCCATTATCTCTATCTCTATTTTCCTTTTATTTATTCACTAGTGTATTTAGCGAGTTCATCATTATTTCATTCGTAATAGAGAGCTATGTGAGCATAAGTAAGTGTGTAATAGAGTATGCATGGGACATTGTTTTAATATTGTATAGAATCTACTTATTCATTTATGCTTATTCTAGAATTCACACATTGATATGGGTATATGGTGTGTTGCAGGAATCTTAAAGTGAAATCTCATGAAATCAGTTTGGGATTAAACTCAGCAATGCAGAAAGCAGGGTTGCGTGGCCGTGCAATGATTACACACCAAGACCACGTGTTGCCTGCTACCTCACATCTCGCACAGGAATGCCACTCATACCGAAAACCATTGCAAGGACGCCATGACGCTGCCATGATAAGCAGACGTGGAAATATTTTTAAAAGTATAAAATCTGAGTCGTGGTCTAATTAGGTCTCTCAGCTGATATAATAGAAGCATATTCTTCTATTCTCCCATATTCATAAGACTCATAAACTCTCATAAAAGTTCATACCCACAAATCTCCTTCCTGGCATACATCTAGGGTTCTGCTTGGGTTATGTAGCAATGAGTTTTGGGGTACGCTCATCAAAAATTCCTCTGTATTCTCTCTATCATCCGCACATGGGTCCAATAAGAGCACGCGCAATCTCCATCTCTTCTTCATCAGAATCTTCCTCCGATAACCAAGAAGAAGATGTCTTGGACGAGAGTAAATTTATCAGTTTTGAGGCCTAGCAGGACTATTATCGGAGTGTGGCCAAATCTTTTGTGAAGGAACGGGGACTTCTACCTAAGAAGCAGGATGGCCAACTCTGGTATATGATATGAGAAAGAGACTGGGTTAGCTTGACTGCATCTCCTATGCCTATCCCCATGGGGATTGTTAGAGAATTTTATGCGAATGCTTAGGAGATGATAACAGCAGTCATAACGCGTTGGTTCAAGAAGAGCAGGTGGATTTTCGACCTTCAGTGATCAGAGAAGTATTCAACATATATGACGCCCCACCCACCGGGCCTGTCAATTGGATAGAAGGTGCATATTTAAAAACGGATCTAGCAGTTGTGATTACTGATTTATGTATTCCGGGCACCAAATGGAAGTATAAGGTAGGGACAACTGAACCAAAATCGTTCCCATCGTCCGCATTAAATCGATATGCCCAAGCATGGAACTTGTTTATTTGTGCCAAGCTAGTTCCGTCAGCTCATTACAATGCAATAACCCTTGAGCGTGCTATTATTTTGTGGGGAATCATCAAAGGCAAGTACATTGATGTTTGAGGGAGCAGAACTGGGACTATTCTACATACATCTGTGGTAGCCATGCTCTGTACCCAACAAGGAATCCAATGGAATAATGAGCAGCTGCAGCACCCAAGCCACACAATCACCCATGCTATTATTGCAAAGTTCAAGGATTGGACGGGTGGTGTACCACATCCATGCGGACTAGGATTCATCATTCAGCCCACTTGTCTAGAGTCGTCACAGCAACCCCCTCAAACAGATGAGGCAGGCCCGTCCACACACGCACGTACCACCCATAGTGATCGCCAGCTCCGAAGGTTGGAGCAAAAAGTCGATACCATGTACGATAATTTGGGCACATTTGTGACATGACTCATAATGGCCTTGTCCGAAGCGTTTGCGCAGCAAGGAACGACGCTAGAGTGGCCTTAATTCGGAACAGCAGCACCATATCCACCACCAGATTCACCACCCGAGGAGGGTGGTACCACCGATAATTAGGGGAGTTTTCCGTTACCCTTTACCTTCATTCAATGGGGCATTGAATATTATAAGTTTGGGGGTATTGGGGAGTATTGTAGTGCATGTAGTTTTGTATGATTAGATTAATTCTTTAGTTTTAGCCTGATTAGTTTAAGTTTGGTAGTTTTTGCATGTTTAGTTTAAATTTTTGCATCATATAGTTATTTTTGCATATTTTTGTAGTCTATTCTTTAGTTTCATGTTTAGTTTGCATATCTCACAGGTCTTGCCGTATAGAAAATTTTGTCTAGCCAATGATGATAGTGAATTTTCTTTTAAACGATTTTTGAGTAATTTGGATAATATGAGCTGAGATATAATGTTTTACACAATGCAATTCATAATGTTGTTTAAATGTTTTTTGTTTGCATGAATGTGTTCACAATCACTTGTAGGTATAGGAAGTATGTGTTGCATTACTCGATAGAAAAATGTACTTTTAAAAAAGGGAAATATGTGAAAAGTGAGTTTAGACTGTTTAAAACATTGATTTTTAAACTTTGGGAAAACATGGGTATCTGTGTATAAAAAAAAGAAAAAAAAATAGCAATAACGTGGCTAGTCTTATTTCGGGGCCCTAGCTACTTAAATAAGTATGCCCGAGGGGATTGTCTCTACACCAAGCGCTGTGACAGCCCCAAATCCGGGTACTCAAATTCCACGGGATTTGGTGTTCACTGTACAAATATCATTTATCTATCTACCCATATTAAATGCAAACCATGCAATAGATAGAAATAAATCCTCCCCTTATGGGGTTACAACATCTGAATAATAAATACAATCCCAGGCCAAACTAACCTTAAACATATGTGTGGAACATAAACAAATAAGTCTTAAACAACATCAATTCTTTACAATAACATTATAAAAATTTAATAACAAGTCTTCATCACTTATTAGCTTTGCCCTTGCCTTTGCTAGTAGAAGGCTCATCACACCTTTCGTTCTTAACTGCAATGTTATTATTACGCAAGATTGAGAATGAATGCCCACAAGTATAATAAAGAAATAACAATATATAATAACATGCGAGTGAATCAAAGACTTCTGAAATAAAAGCTCAACTTTTGAATCAAGAATGAATAACAAGAATTCAAAAGATTTCTGAGGGTCATAAGACCTTGAACTATGTCCTAGGTTACCAAGGGTTATACTTGAAACCTTTAACCGTCATAAGACTATGGACTCTTCTACTCGTACTTAGGGGGATCAACCCTTAGTACCATACTGTGCACAATATCTTAACGCTAACGCATAAGTAATCCCCTATACAGGGTTGTTCATCTCAGTTTGACATTTGAGTCCGCACCAAAGGAAGTTTGGTTTGGATAATTCATCAAGGGTTCTGAAATTTAGAACGCTCATCAACTATGGACTAGTTGAATCATTAAGGGTTCACTAGTCTAACAAGGTTTAACAGTAACTGAATATTTAACTTGAACAAAATCTCAAAAGGTATACAATAGAATATGTATTGTATAACAGCATCATGCTTGAAAGATTAATAGGCTTTAATTTAACAAAACAGACTTGATCAATAATAACGAGAACTTGCTCAATGTAGAAAGGTGAATTCATCACTTATATAACGATAACAAGTAGGGTTAGGAAACTTTTCTCGTGCGTAGATTACACTTTAATTAAACTCGCTCCTTGATTTAAATCCTACATATCATTTACATTCATAATACCAGTCAATTATAACGTACTAGTCATCACAAGTTTATTCTTTTGTCTAACTCGAATTCATGACTATACTTAGTCAATTACTACACTTATTGTCAAAATTAAGATTTCACGAACAATAAGCTAACTATGCATTCAATCGTTCAATTCACACGTAATTATGTTATGGACGTGTTAAGATTTTATTTTAACACCTCATTATATGTCTAACAAGTTTTTATGTTCATTAGGTTAAGTTAATAACACATTGCTAGACTTAAATATAACACTAATAATTAATTTAATCTATCACAATTTTAGTTCTAGAGTTGGCGCCATGACTAAAACTCCGTAATTTGATTCTCGATTCATGAAGAAGAATACTGAGTTCAAATAAATAAACACTACATGATCACTAATTTCACCAATTTAACATCCACATGCTAGAATTCAACATTATCATTACCCAACATTTATAGAATGATTTTAACCCATTAAAACACATAATTACAAAATTAAAATATGTAAATTTCACTATTCTTGATGTTCTTGAAGGTTTTGAACATAAATCATAAAATTCAATGCCACAGATTCGTTATAACACAAAATCCATCCATTCAAGTTTTGTTTACTTCGTTTTAACATGCATAATTATATACAAGTGTGAATTTTACAAAACAATTTATGCTTGACATATTAAAATTATGTATAAGGGCCATATGGCCATATTCTATACTATGTAACTTTTGAAGCCATAACATACGTTAATATTTTGAAACTGATGATATGGAAACCTATATAATATATAATAAAACATGTTATGCTAGTCATATTATCACATATATCCGTATAACAACACAATTTCCCATTTATAAAGATTTAACAAGGAGATTGGAAACTATTTTCATGAAAACTTAATGACGTAAGAAAATGAGAATTGGGTTGGAGAGAATTACTCAGAGCGTAGAGTGAGTAAAGATAACAATCCCTTTTTCAGATACTACTTCAATCACAGAGTTTTCTCCCACAATTCTTCTGAATTATCTTTGAACTCTCTCTAAATTCTCTAACTCTCGGTTTGAACACTTAATAGCAAAGTACGTAAAACAAAACAACTGACCCTTTATGCGCAGAGTTGAGGTCAGTTATTCCATGCATGGTTTAACTGCCCCCAACTCCTCATAAGGCCTCGTTTGGCTAGCCTTGAAGGCTTATACCCAATTAATTTAATTAAACCTTTATAATATAGTTTAATTCAAGTCACACCCAAATCAATTATCTTATTAAATTTAATTTAAATAAATATAATAATTTCTCATTAATTCACATAGTCAAATAATTAAATTTTCTCATTTATTAATAATGTCAAATTATTAAATCTCTAATTAATTATTAAATTAATTAAAATAATGTTAGGCTTATTAAATATTTTTTTTAATTCAATAAGCTCACATAAATACATACTTGAATAATAAATATTCTCCACATTAATTTAATAAATATAACACATATAATTAATTTAATCTATCACAATTTTATCAATTAATTATTTTAAAAACTTATAATTAATTCATCAAAAAATATTTATTTAATCCAATAAATATAAAAATTAAATTACAAAAATCTCGTTCGTCACAAGCGCCCTAAGGTCTTTCATGGTCTGGGAGTCGTTGGTTGAAAGCTCGCTAAGGGGTAGCAGTGTTGCGTAATGGAGTAAGAATTTGAACAGTCATGTGAAAAAAGAAAAGAAATGAAAAGAAAACTAATAATAAACACCACAGGAAAGTGCGAAAATCGCCCTCGTGAGTAGAAATAAAGCAGTTAAACCAATTGTTAAACCTCAGTTTGTTTTGATATGTTGGAATAATCTTTGTTGCGTATATATACATAATTCTTGCTTTAATCTATAATTTTCTGTTTTGAGCAGTCTAGTATGTGTATTCCTTGCTTAAATCATGTTTTGGTGAACATAACACACACACACATCATATCTATAGCATTGATGAATTATCTGAGTGTATGATATTATGCCTACAGTTTGGTTTGAATCTGTATTCTTGAATCTAGAAAAATTCGCTGAGGCATTTTGGACTGAATTTCTATGATAGTTGGGACAATGTGAGTTTAGTTGCATCATAATTTAGTTGCATAGTAATATAGCTGCATTTTTATTGTTCATTAGTATGCATTGCTTGAGGGCAAGCAACAGTTCAAGTTTGGGGGTATTTGATAAGTGGGGTTTATACCTACTTATGGAGTACCAATTTATGCGAACTATGCCCATCTGAAGTACATTTTAGTATGTTTTAGCTGCATTTCATGTTAGCTTGCATTGCATATACTTAAAACTTCTTTTGGTGAAAAAGTGCAGGAAACGGCCTAATTTGGTGGACTTAGAGGGCACGAGATGAATGGACGCATGAAACGAGGCACAAGCTGTGGATGCATGGCATGAGAATCAAGAGGAGTAGAGACTTAGCAGGAATGAACAAAGAAATGAGCAGTAAAGCGGATCGGTCTGCAGTTGAGAACAGTAATCAAAATCAGTGCGCCGGCGGCAGAGGCGAGCATGGGAACGTGCGCCCGCGCGAGATCCTGGCTGGACCTCATGATACACTGCAAGTCGCGTGCCCGCGCGAGGATTACACTGGGGGAGCGCGCGGCCGTGCGCGATGCTTAATCACTGCTGAGCTGTTTATTTTAATGTTTAATTAAAATGGTTGTAATTGGTTTTTAAAATGATATATTTGACTGGTGTCAGAGGATGATGGAGGATTATTCAGTTTTTACGTATTTTTAACATCGTAACTAGGGTTTACTCTCTGGGAGAGATTCCAACGCAGAAGGAGGCCAAAACTCTACTTTTGTACTTCTTCTTGGGATTTTCTACCAAAGGGGATTATTTTATTAGTATTTGCAGGATTTAGATGATGATTTGAATAGTAAATTATATTCAGCAATTGGGTTTGATTGTTTCTACCTTTCATCTTTCAATTTTTTGTTTATTAATCATGTTTAGATTTGATCCCATAATGGCTTTTGGTTCAGTCATGAACTAAAGTCCATTATGGGATTCTAACGAATTTTAATATGTAGTTTGATTGCATGCTTGAATGCTGGATTATTTTACATATTATATGGGATGTCTATCATTATTATTTTGCATGTCTGAATGCTTGATCACCATTCGTTTCAGTACTTGTATGGAATTGACAATGAACATGCAAGTATGGATTATAATCGTGATGGTATGCGTATATGGGGCGGCTTTATATGGCTTGTGTATTTCGTGAACCGGATAGATATATACTGTTTCACCGTATAAGTTAGAATAAGGGCTTGAACTTAAATTCAATATAGTTGCAATTTCACATAGACATATAGTGATTTTGGTTATATTGATGATTACATAAAATCTATCATTTGTGGATGCTGTGTAAGTAGGTCATAGTGCATTGAAAAATGGCTATGACTCTTTTAGTGCTCTTGGCTACTTTCCTGTGGTATGTGAACAAGTCATGCATGATAGTGGTGATTAAATGAAATATTAAATGAAGTTAGGATCCCATTATTTCCAGATTTGATTTATTCCGTCGTTATTATTGTTTTAATTTTTATTTGCAATTCGAGTAACAAACCAATCTTAGTCATTAGTTTGAGCATATAAATATAATGATTTAATAAATGCATAGTGATTTAAATTAAACAACTTTCTATGTGGGATCGATACTTTACTTGCTCTTTATTGCTTGTTGACACATGTATGCTTGCATGAGTTAGAGCTCGTTTGTTAAGACTAAAAAAGAGGCAACACTAGAACAGATACAGTAACGTGGGAACAATTCAAGAAAGTTTTCTTCGAGAATTATTTCCCTACAAGTATGCAGGGGAGGAGGGAGATTAAGTTCTTAGAACTTAAGCAAGGGGACATGACGGTTCCCTAGTACGCGGCCAAATTCAATGAATTGGCAAGGTTTGCTCCACATCAAGTGGACACTGAGGAGAGGAAGGCTCGTAGGTTTGAGCAGGGCCTGAAACCCGTGCTCTATAGTAGGATTTCTGTGTTCCAGAGTGCTTCCTATGGCACCATTCTGGAGAAAGCGATTATAGCAGAATGTGGTAGTAATCCATTAATCCAATACCACAAAGAGAGAAAGAATAAGAGCAAGGGAGAGGGAGGAACCAAGGCAGAGAGTGCCAGTGGTAGTGGCAGTATGCCAAAAAAGAAGAATTTTAACTCTAGGAATACTAAAGTAGGACAAGGGGATCCTAAGCATAGGATCGAAGCATGTAAGATATGTGGAAAGACTCATCTAGGAGTCTGTCTGAAAGGGAAATTGGTTTGTTATAACTATGGGCAGGAGGGTCATATATCACCCAATTGTCCTAATCCTAAGAAAAACCATGGTTATTTTGTATGTGGGTCGTTGGACCACATGGCAAGAAATTTCCCAAAGAAGGGGTCGGAAGAGAGTAGGGGTGTTAATAGTGGTAAGTTAGCCAATCCTGTACCACCATCATCGGGTAGACCTATGGCCCATACTTTTAATATGACGATCCAAGATGCGATTGCATCAGCGAATTTAGTAGCATGTGTCATTCCAGTCAATACAATGAATGCTTATGTGCTGTTTTGATTGGAGTGCTACTTATCTTTTATAGCATGAGAATTTGCTAAGTGATTAAGTTCATTCCTGAAAGGGATTATAAATACATTTACACGTTAAGGTAGAGAATGAGGAAATAACTTTCGTTGATTATATTCGTGGAAATTGTGTCATGGATAATAGAGGTAAGCAAGTATCGATAGATAAGTACCAATGAAGCTGAGAGAATTGGAAGTAATTCTCGGTATGAATGAGTTAATTAATCATAGAACTTTAATAAATTGTTATAAGAAAATTATAAATCTTTGGATTTATAAGAAAACCCAAGGTAGTATTTCACGGTAATAAATCACCGAGACACTCTTGTTGTCTAATCGTGATGCAAGTTAGGAGGATGTTAAGGGAGAGGATGAGTCGTTACGTTTGTGTATCGACTATTATAAGAGGAGTAAGTTAGCGGTTAAGAATAAATAACTATTTCCCAGGATCAATGATCTGTTTGATCAGTTGAAATGGGCAAAGAATTTTTCTAAAATAGATTTGTTTACGGGGTTTCGTTACTGGAAAATAAGGAAGAATGAGGTACCTAAAATGATGTTCATAACTCGTTATAGTTATTAAGAGTTTCTAGTTATGTTGTTTGGGTTGACTTCTGTGCGAAAGTTAGCTTAAAATATTTACAGATTTTAGTACATGTTATTGATAAGTAGGTTGGGAATGAGAAGTGAGAACATAGTTTTTAGGAACTAAAAGGAAGGTTAAGTAAGGCACCTGTAATGTCTCTATCAGATGATACAGGGAATTTTGTAGTGTATCTCGATAGATGAAGGGGTTGCGTGCTCATGTAGCATGGCAAGGTCACTGGGTATGCATCATGCCAGTTAAGGGATTATGAGAAGGTTTATCCTACTTATGATCTAGAATGGGCAGCTGTAGTTTTTGGATTAAAAAATAAATAAATAATCTAAAGATAGTATTTACACGGGGAGAAAGGTGAGATATACACAGACTCTAAGAGTCTAAAATATATCTTCACACAGAAGGAGTTGAATATGAGGTAGAAAAGGTGATTAGAATGGATAAAAGATCACGACTGTGATATATTCTTATATCATACAAGGAAGGTAAACGTAGAAGCCAACGCGTTAAGTAGGAAGGGTAGGGAAAAGCTATCAATGCTAACGACTCAGAATGAGTTAATCACGGAGATGGCAAGAACGAAGTTAGAAGTTAAATTACGAAATAAAAAGGTAGAAATGTTATTCACAATGTAGACTCAATCCACGAAAAGTACAACTAAGTAACTAAGAATGCAAGCGAATGAAGAAGAGGATGCAGGATGAAGAGAAGACCAAGTATAATCTAGTTTTGAATGAGGAATTTGAGCTCTAAATAATTCCGAGTTAAAGGAAGAACTAATAAGAGGGAGATAGCGTAATGTATTAGTAAGTGCTTAATTTCCAACTCAGATTATTGATAGGAAGGGACAAGTCATAAGAAAAAAGATAATACCTTCGGGGAAAGTGAAATGGGGGAACCATAATGCCAGAGAAGCAACGTGGGAACTCGAGATTAAAATGAAGAAATTTTTTCATTATTTAATTATGAAATTATAGCGAGAGTCTGGGGACATAATCCTTATAAGGTGGGAAGACTGTAACGACCCAGAAAATTGAATAATCTGTAAAATAAATTTTTTATTTAATAATGAATAAAATTATAGTATATGTTATTATTATGTGTTAATAAGATGGAGGTTGTTCTATAACCTAACAATGTCAGAACGTCGTAGTATTTTGGCTACGTGATAGAATTAAAGTGTTTGAATTTCCAAGACGAAAATAAAAGCTTTTCGAGAAATTTTCCGAAAAACACTATTCACGCATTTCTGCCCGGGAGGTATTTTTGGATTTTTGAGAAATACATAACTATAGAATATCGAGGTAAGATGGATTATCCAATAATATTTCAGTTATGGCAAACGCAGTTTTTCGCCAGCGGACTTAAAATCTAACGGTTAGGGAAAGTGATTTCCGAGAAGGAATTTAAATGCGTATAATGAATTAAGCGATGATCGTATAATATGTAGGTATTGTACGAGGTAATGAATATGAGTATGATACTAGGTATTATAAAGTATGTATGAATAATGGTATGACGTATATGTTGAATAAGTATATGAGAATAATACGTAAAGTACAAGTTCAAAGGCTTTAAGCCATATGTAATGGAGTTGTAGCATTAAGTAGGAAATTTTAAAGTCCAATTGTGACACCCCCAAAATAGGTATACATCACCCATCATGAGTCGCCAAATACATGGTGCAGAATTTAAATACAAACTTCTTTGATACAGTACAACAAAATGTAGTTGAGAGTTTCAACACAGATAATGTCTCGTAGATCATATCCATGAAGGCCGCATGAGCATTAGTCAATCCAAAAGACATGACTAGGAATTCGTAATTCCCGTACCGAGTTCTGAAAGCAGTCTTTGGAATGTCATCAGTTTTAACTTTTAACTGATGATATCCGGAATGAAGATCGATCTTTGAAAAGAATTTAGCACCTTGCAACTGGTCAAACAGGTCATCAATTCGAGGTAACAGGTACCTATTTTTGACGGTGACATGATTCAACTCCTGATAGTCAATACAAAGTTGCATATTTCCATCTTTCTTCTTTACGAATAGAACAGGAGCACCGCAAGGAGACGTACTAGGACGAATAAAACCGATGTCTAACAATTCATGTAGTTGGGTTTTTAACTCCTGAAGTTCAATAGGAGCCATTCGATATAGGGCTTTGGAAATGGGTTTCGTACCGGGTTCAAGGTCGATACAAAATTCAATTTCTCGCTCTGGGGGTAGGCCATGAAGTTCTTCAGGGAATACGTCAGGAAATTTATTAACAATAGAAATATCATTCAAATCTGACGTATTTTTGTTTAAATTCGTGACATGTGCTAAGAAAGCTTGACATCCGTTTCTCAATAAACGAATAGCTTTATGGCTTGATATGACAATGATTGACTTTAGTTGTTTGGTTGCTTGAATTCGCATAATAGGTTGGTTAGGAATATGAAAGCTAACAACCTTACGAAAACAATCGATTTTAGCATGATGAGTAGTTAACCAATCAATCCCTAAAATCACATCAAATGCAAGTATTTTCAAAGAGATAAGATCGACAGGTAACGTGCGGTTACCGATTTGAATCAAACAAGACTTATAAACAGTGGATGTAATGAATTTTTCTCCCAATGGAGTTTCAACAGATAAATCAAAGTCTAATTTCTCCAGAGTTAAATTTTAACGTTGAGCGCAAGTAGGTGAAATAAAAGAATGAGTAGAACCGATATCAAATAAGGTATAGACTTTGCTAGAGTTTATGATTATCTTACTCGTGATCACCTCGTTTGGATTCATCACTTTTTGGAGGTTACGACAAACGCTCTCCCTTGAACTACCGATTTTATCTTCTCTGGAGCGGCCTTTGATGCTTCCATCCTAGCTGGACTTGACTTTGGTGCACGACAAAATCGGGCTAGGTGACCTTCTCTTCCATAATTGTAACATGCTTTGGAATTATGTGTCCCTCCCCTCCGTATTTGTAACATACGACCGGCGATCGTTCTCCTTCCATAACAACAGGTGATGGTGCTGACGTCTTTCCACCATTATTGAATTTCTTCTTCTTGAAATTTCCACTTCTATTATCTCGGCCATAATTACCACCGAAGTGGTTACCATTTCTGGCATGTTGATTCCCTCCACGTTTGTTATCACCGCTTCGATGACTGATACCATTGGTATTATCGATTTGTCAGCTGCTCTCCCTTAGTTGGGTTAACTCATTATCGCGCTCCAATAACTGAGCCCTATTTACAACATCTGAATACAAACACAGTTTGTGAGAATATAGGTATTGACATATCTCAGGTTTCAAACCTCTTAGAAACATCCACGTCATTCTCTCCTCATTATCAACCAAGTGGGATGCAAACCGGGATAACTCGGCAAACTTAGCTTCGTATTGTGACACGGTCATATTGTTTTGCTCTAGCTTGATAAACTGCACTTCTTTCATGTGACGAATACTTTTGGGAAAGTTCTTGTCGTTGAATAGTTCTTGGAACTTCTCTCAAGACATCTTCAGTGCGGCAGGTTGGGTACGTTTTATGGATTCCCACCAATAATCTGCTTATCCCCGCAACATGAAGGTGGCAAAGGGAGCCTTTTGCTCCTTGGAGCATCCCAAGACATCAAATATCTTGGTGATCTGCTTTATCCATGCCTCCGCCTTAAGTTGTAACATTCCAGAATTTTAAATGTAATATTAAATATTTATTTATTTATATAAATATTTAATGGATGTATTTTTGTTGAATAAATATTTGTTTGATGAAGTTAATTTTATTTGGTTAATTATTTGTTTGTTAAATAAATAATTGATGAATTAAAGAAATTATTATTATATTAATATTTTAATTTAAATGATTAATTATTTGTATTGTGTTATGTGATTAAAGGATTTATTTAATTAATTGTAATTTGAATTAATTAAAATAAAAAGGAAGGCTTGATTAAATATAGTGTGACAAATAACTATATTATAAGGAGTTATTAAAATAAATTAAAGTAGTTTAATTTAGTTTTTAACAAAACAAGGCTTAATATATTAATTCTTTAATATTTAAAGGATTTTTTTATGAAACAAGCCTTATGGCTTTTGAAATTTCTAGTTTATTTAAATAAAATAAATAAAATAAATTACAATAATAAATATAATATATTTATGTTATATACGTTTATCCTAATAACCGATATTACTTATGATGAGTATTAAGCCTATGTCGCTTTTTTTTATATCTTTCTTATACGATACTAGTCGGGTTGGATATATGGCTTAGTCTGCGAGTTCGTAGAGAGTGATAGAGAGCTTGAGAGATTTGAGAGGAAACTAGTAAATCTTCACAACAATTCCAGTGATCGTAGCAAGAATTACACGCTAATTGAAGGTATGTTCACAACCTTTGAGTTATATATGTGTATGTACATGTATATGTGTTTCACGGCAGAAATTTCATGTTCTGTAATTTCATCTCATTCAAATTGTTGTTAGATAATTGGGTACTTGTGATTATATGAGTATATGGTGATTAGAGATTACGTTTAAACAACAATTGTATGCTAAATTCGTTTGACAGTAGTAGAAATTTTTGTCAGTGTTTATGTTCTTCATATAATCTGAGAAAGTACCAATTTTGAGGGTCAAATTGCATGCTAAATTGTAAATTTAGGCTTGCATATGTTAGTTCAATGAGATATGAGTATAACGTAATTGGAATGAGGTAAATTGGACAAGAATTGAAATCACAGTGTTCAATTTTGTGAAGGAACTCGAAAATGTAGTTTTTGTTTGAAAACTTGAATTTGGAGAAATTTAAATAGTTTTAGTTAGTGTTAAATTGTGCTAATTGGTTGTAAATGTGAGCAATCGTGTTTGTGATAGTTGTATATTTATTATACGTGTTAATATTACTGTCTATTGGGTGAAATTTGTGTTTGTTGGGCTAAAGTCGGCTACTGTTCATAGCCTTCTCTACGTTTGTCTGAACACCGGCAACCGCTACCGATGCCAAGGTAAAAAAAATAAGCAATTGTTCTTGGCCCCAAGTTTTGTATGGTAATTTGCTACCATACCTCAGTTTGAGATTCTCGACTTACGCTATTACAAAGAAACTTGGGGAAACATCCTAGCATGGTTAGAAATTATGTTAGCATGTTAAATGAGTAATGTTAAGGTTAACATAACATAGTGAGTTGTGGTTAGTATGATCAAAGTTGCAAAAAAATGATTAGTAAATCGAAAACGCGTTATGTGGTAATTTAGTATACATAATGAAAGTTAGACAAGTGTTGTGAAGTAAAACACTTAGAGTTTCTGAAATATGAATGGTAATGAACATGTTATGATATGTTAGCATGTCTAATAGGTATTATGGTTCTAAAATTATGTGTAGGTGATCGTGAGTTTAATTTTATAGCTTACGCTCAAGGCAAGTTTCCTAACTCTACACTTTCGTTGAGCTAGTTCGTTTATTACATTGTGCAAGTTCTAACTCTACACTTTCGTTGAGTTGGTTCTATTATTACATTGTGTAACTACATTCTTTTGATTGAGAAAGCTTCTAAACCTATCTATTACATTGAGTATGTCTTAATTCTAAATTATTGGAATTCTAATCATTATTGACCTACTCTAACTTGTTTATAATTAAACAAGTTTCTTTAGTTTAATCTTTTACAACAAATGTTCTTGAACCTTATTTCCTTGTGTTGAATTGTTCAATTACTTTGTATATTTTATTACATGTGGAGTAGGCATTGTTTCCAGCTTGCTATCAATTAATGCATGTTCGGTAACTAAAATTCTAATTTGACAAGATTATAGACCTAGCTTATTATTGTTCAAGCCAAGGTTTATCATTTCTTTATTTTGATCAATACTTATGCTCTCTAGTTATTTCAAGCATGAGTCTAGAATATAGTCAGTTCACCTATGATTCTCAAATGTTCTAAGTTGTGTTGTTATTAAACAACTGTTGTATTATTCAAGCATTGTTAATTCAACTAGTTCCCTAGTTGATGATCATTAAACTTCAATTACCCTTGAAAGCTTATCCAAACCAAACTTTCTTTGGTGCGGGCTTGTACTCTAAATACTGAGATGAACAACCCTATGTTTAGGGGTTTACGCTTAGCGTTGAAATGCTTGTTCACAATACATTGTACGAAGGATTGATCCCCCTAAGTACATGGAGTCCTTATAGTCATATGCCTGTTAAAGTTAAAGTTGAAAGATTACTTATAACTGTTGACGTGGTTCATGGTCATTTTACCCTCAGTAGTTTATTTAAGAATGTTAATAGAACAAATTATTCAGTTCTATTGAGCCTATGAGTTGGCAAATGTTGTAATGTTAATAGAACATATTATTCAGTTATATTGAGCCTATTATTTGGCAAATGTTGTAAAGATATTTATTCTTATCTCAAGTAAGCTTTGTTTGCTCACTCTTGCATATTTATACACTTATTGCAGCTATGGTTGAGAAGGTAGATAAACCTACAACTAGCAAAGGAAAGGAAAAAAATGTACAAGTGATGAAGACTTGTAATTTTGCTTTATCGTTATGATGATAGACATTTAATAATGATTTGATGTAATAATTTTATTTTTGCACTTGAATGATTGTATTAAAGGTTAGAGAACCTGGGAGATAATGTTTTTATTAAAGTAATCCTGTATAGGCAGGTTTTTATTATTCAATTTATTATGATTGGGTAATAAGATATGAATGTTTTGATTACGTGAACACTAAATCTTGAGGTAATGAAGTACTGGGATTTGGGGGTGTCACAAGTTAGTATCAAAGCTTTAGGTTATGAACCTTAGGTGGGGACAAGCCTTAGGAAGTAACATTTGAAAAGATAGTGGTGATTAACTCTTATCGAGTTTTAAGGAATAAATAATAAAACACTTATGTGATTATGTGTTTATACTTATGTGCTCGTGAGTGTCGAGTAGTAATGATTAATGATTAAAACTTAAAAATTTTGTTGTCAGGATGACTAATGTCAGAGAATCCAGTCAGACTAGGGAGGATAGACCTCAGGTGCCTACAGAGGAGGAGCCTCGCGACATTCATGTTAGTTGGGAACAAATACTGCCACGGGAGTCAGCCCCGTTGGTCACAATGGTTGAAGATGAGGATGATGATATGGAGACAGATGAGGATGATCCTGTTGAGTTGCCACAGGAGGATGAGGATGATGAGGACGAGGAGGAGGAGACTCCACTAACCTCGATAGCTGTTTGAATGTACGATGAAGTCTACGACCATAACGTGGAACTTCAGGATATAGTCAAGGAATTGCAAGAGATAGTAGCTGAACAACAGACTGCAATGACACAGAAAGATGATGAGATCCAAGATCGGGAGGAACGACTGACAAATGTCGAGGAGAAGCTAGTATAGACTGAAAGAGAAAAAGAACAACTGATCGAAGTGGTCGCTGAACTGAAAAATAAGCTAAGAGAAAAAGTTACGAAGAGGACAAGAGCCGAGGACACATATGAGGTAATGTTTCAACATGCCGGGATAGCAGTAAAAGACGCACAAACAAAGAGAATGAAGATGGAAGAGATGAATAGAGTATTCAACTCCATGGTTAATCGAGCTCATGATCGAGTCATGGGATATCCTATTCAGTTCGAGACGCTGCCATCGTACGTATTAGATCGCAGAACAATGTTTTGAGTCATGGAGGAGGAACGTAATAAGGCTAAGCAGTATCTTAGTAGAACATCGTAGTTGTTGTACGATGAATAAAATGTTAAATAAATTGTAAATCCCAAGTGTTATAAAACCTATGGGATATGAGGATGATGTTGTGGCGCCCCCAAATTCGGGTATCTTCCACCCGACAGATGGTGCTACACGGTGCTACAGTTCACATAAACATTCAATTGAAATGCCTCAAAAGAACGGATATGTCTTATATATATAAAAAGAATATTTATATTCCCCAGTTTCTTTACAACCAATACATTTGTCTTTGTTATAATATCAAATATTATTCTTACAAAACCAATACTATTACATATGTAATCTATGGGTTCGCCTTCCCTTTATCGTTGCCGGATCCATCGGTCCGTTCGGTCTTAGCTGTATTCATATGGTTCAAGCAAGAATGAGCCTTACTAGCTCACCAAGTACAACAATTCTGGGAAAATGGCATGCTTGAAACATAGGAATTGTATATCTTTAATAACTGAACAATAGCTATGAAGTACTATCGATAATTCAAAATAGTACTTCTTTTCATTCAAAACGTTTTACAACAACAATATTCGGTAAAACATCAATTCCGGTTCAAGACCGTAAGCATATCATAAGTACTTTGAAAAGGACGTCCCAGCACTAAGTCCGTAAGTCCGGTATAGCTTACGAGCATGTCTAGGTGATCAGCCTATAATACTCTATGTTGATCAACACTACATTCATTAAACGTTTACACGTTTAAGTTGTGGCAACCTCACGTGTCTGTCGTTTGACGACAAACCATTTTAGAATACTCAGTCTACTTTTGAAAACCACAACAATATTAGTTTGGTAAATCCTTATCAACACTTGATAGAATAACATAGCATACGTCTAGCCGAAAGGGTTGGATTTGACTTCCTCAAACATTAATTCATGTGAAGAATACATGAATCTCAAAGACTTGTCCAGATCGAACTGGAATAAGGGTTAGAGTACTTACCTTTAGCTTCTGCTTATAAATATAACATGTGCACTGTAGGTCTTTAAGGTCTCTACATTAGATAATAACATCGCATAGTACATTAGGTCATGAATAATATATATAGTTCCTAAAGAATCTTACCCTTATTCTCAATCTAATTATGTATTAGATTTGTTATTATTGGTCCCGACTTTCCATTACGTTATTCTTACGTTCATAAGTAATAGACTTAACCTTAACCCTAAGTGTTCATACTTCAAGTTTAGTATGTCTTAACAATGTTTCATTAAGATATTTATTTAAGCGTTCATTAATTGCTATCCATGCTCATCCTGTAAACATTCTTTATTGTCTAGGTCTTGAGGCTGGCACTGTGGCGCCTACTATTACATTAGGTTCCGCGCTGTGGCTCTACTTCTTATTGCTCAAAAACCTTGGGACTCGGTATTTGCGCGAGTCTCTTTTTGTTAAAGTGTCGTATGCGCTGGCATGTAGTTTGTAGGGGCTAAGGCTCCCTTTGGCGCAGCGGCGCTGGCTAAATGACCTGGAGTCACGCCGCGGCGCGGACTCTGTGCCACATAAATGTTTGACATATTTTTCAAAAGATGAGATTCCCGGACTCGTAACTTCTTTGTTATAAGTCCGAATTGGCTCGTTCAAGAGCCTATGGGTCACAAATTATGTACTCTATGCGTTCACGTGAGAATTTTATCTATTTTACTTCGTTTGCTAAAATTTCACCTATTAGTCCATTTTAACAAAAACGATAAACGTTCGTGAACATTCAACGCTCGTTTCTTCGTTCTAAGTCGAAATACGGCCATTTTCAAGTCCGCAACTAAATAATGCCAAATATGACTTGTCTCCATCGAAAACCAACGTTTACGACTTCAAACACAAAATACGACTTCCATTCCGAGAATTTCATGAATTCGACGATTATCGTCCAATCGTGTGAATTCCGGTGAAACCTCATTACTAATCATTCTAAATGGATTTTAATCAACATATAAACATTTCAAGTTACCTATTATTACTTACACTCACTTATCATCAAAGTAGGTATTGACTTATTCACATAAGTCAATGACTTATTTAATTTATGAACTCCAATTCTCATGATTATGACTTATTATGAACTTAAGTTCATCAATCAATGTTCTCATACTATTTTGAACATACTAACATCATATGACAAACATATGGCAAGTTCTTCAGAAGTTCATCAACTTATTTAGGTTCAAGTTGCTTATTCAACTTATTCGGCTTAAGTTCATTTATCAATGACTTATTACATATTATCATCAAACCGTCCCACTTCTCTATCAATCCTATCATAGAAGAAATAAATATAATAGATATGAGTCTTACCCTTGAAGACTATTACTTCACTTCACTTAGGAAAATCTAGCAAAAGTTGAAATAGATTATAAGTGCTTATGTGGCTTATTCTCTCTACCAAGTAAGTTGTTTATCTTGAGAGGAGTTAGATGAAATTTGAACAACCAATAAATGAAATGAAGCTTGGTATTTATAGGCAACTCAAAGTGAGGGCACTATGGACATTTAGGCCATCCCACCTCCTTAGTTAACCTTCTCAACTTCCACCTCCTTACTATTTATAACCTAGCAACCAAGTAAACTTGCTAGCCACAACACTTGATCATCACATAAATTGTTTGCCCATCAAGTTTACCCACTTACACTTGGATTGCTCCATGGATCATGTCCAATTCATTGGGCTTGCTAATTAATCTAGCTAATTTCTTATTGGGCTTATGCTACAATAATTTGGACTCATGACTTATCAAACACTTGGGCTTGAGTATTACTTTCTATTGGACTTCTATTATTAAGCTAATAATCTTACAAGTCCATTACATTTAATTAAACAAATTAACAAATATACACCACGTATAATTCTGGTAGGCTAGCTCGTATACTAATTCGAAATGTACGTTATTTCATTCTCCATACACAATAGTATAATACGTCGTATTATACTTACGTTCATTACCTCGTATAATGCATACGCATCATACGATTGCAACTTTCTTTCCTTAACGCTCAATAAACCTAACGTTCCCAAATTAAGTCCACATGCGAAATACTACGTTTTCCATACTTAGATTATTATTACATAATCCATCTCGCCTTGATATTATAACGTTACGTATTTCTCGGAAGTTCAAAAATAACTCCCGAGCGTTAAACGATGAATAGTGCTTTTCGTAAACTTTCTCAGAAAACTTTTATTTTCGTCTTGGAAATTCAAACACTTTAATTCATTCACGTGGTTCAAATACTACGATGTTCCGACGTTTTTAGGTTGTAGAACGACATACATCTTATTAACATATGTAATGACAAATAAGAATATTTTATTAATTATTTAATTCTTTCAAATATTTTATAAAGGATCCGAATTTCTCGGTCGTTACATTCTTCCCCCCTTATAAAGATTCTGTCCCCAGAATCTCGCCCTACATTACTCAAAAAAAAAGAGGGTAATCCTTCTTTATCTTCTTTTCCAATTCCCACGTTGCTTCCTCGACATCATGATTCTTCCATAATACCTTTATCGACGATATTACCTTGTTTCGCAGAACTTGCTCTTTTCTATCGATGATTTGAATCGGCATCTCTTCATATGTTAAATCCTTCTCGATTTGAATAGGCTCAAATTCTATCACATGCTTGTAATCCGATTTGTAAGGACGTAGCACTGAAACGTGAAATACATTATGTATTCGCTCTAAGTCTAGAGGTAACGCTACCTTATAATCTACCTCACCTACCCGTTCTAATACCTCTAAAGGTCATATAAACATTGGGCTTAGTTTTTCCTTCTTTCCAAAGCGTACCTTTCCTTTCCAAGGAGATACCTTTAGAAATACATACGAGCCTACCTCAAACTCTTTATTCTCTCGATGTAAGTCTGCATATTTTTTCTGTCTATCTTGAACTTCTATGAGACGCATACGTATTAACTTCACCACTTCCGTTATTTGCTGCACCAATTCTGGTCCTAGCATTCGGCGTTCTCCCACTCCATCCCAATACAATGGTGTTCTTTATTTTCTTCCATACAACGCTTCGTACGGCGGCATACCTATGCTTGCATGATAACTGTTGTTATATACAAATTCTACTAATGGTAGATGATCATCCCAACTACCCTTGAAATCCATGATGCAAGATCTCAACATATCTTCTAACGTCTGAATTGTCCTCTCGCTCTGTCCATTGGTTTGTGGATGATATGATGTACTCAACTTCAACTGTGTCCCCAACTGCTCTTGAAGACTTCTCCAAAAGTTTGATATGAATCGTGGGTCACGATCTGACACAATCGAAACTGGTGCTCCACG
This sequence comes from Panax ginseng, assembly GCA_020205605.1. Lineage (NCBI taxonomy): Eukaryota > Viridiplantae > Streptophyta > Magnoliopsida > Apiales > Araliaceae > Panax > Panax ginseng. The sequence continues at coordinate 85,756,283 of CM035145.1, forward strand.
CCTGGAAATAATTTCCTTAACATAAATTTTATCTAATTGATCTAAGTTATACATGACCCGAATTGGCAAAAAGTGAGCCCACTTTTTCAACCGGTCCACTATTACCCAAATCGCATCATACCCTTTCTGAGTAGTCGGAAGTCCCACCACAAAGTCCATCGTGATATGTTCCCACTTCCACTCCGGAATCTCCAATGACTGTAACAAGCCACTTGGTCGTTGATGTTTGGCTTTAACTATTTGACAAGTCAAGCACTTACTCACATACTCGGCTATTTCTCTCTTCATATTCGGCCACCAAAAACTCTGTCGAACATCTTGATACATATTAGTGCTACCAGGATGAATCGAGTACCTCGAACTGTGAGCCTCTTGTAATACTTGCTCCTTTAATTCAGTCTCATTCGTAACCCAAATTCTTCCTTCAAATCTTAATAATCCCTCATTATCAAGACTAAGCCTTATATCTTTTTCGGTGGTTATCCGCTCCTTCATCTGGTCACACTCAACAGTTTTGAGCTGCACCTCCTTGACTCTCTCTACGATGGTAGATTGTATCTCCATCGCAAAAAGTCTCTGATCCGCCTCACTTGGAAACTTCACCTCTAACTTTGTCCTAGCCATCTCTGTTATTAACTCAGTTTGAGTCGTTAACATAGACAACTTCCCCCGACCTTTTCTACTCAAGGCGTCGGCCACAACATTGGCTTTTCCAGGGTGATACAGGATTTCACAGTCGTAATCCTTTATCTACTCCAACCATCTCCTCTGTCTCATATTCAACTCCTTCTGTGTGAAGATATATTTTAGACTCTTGTGGTCCATGTATATCTCACACTTTTCCCCATATCTTTAAGGCAAATACCACCGCGGCCAGTTCCAGATCTTGAGTAGGGTAAACTTTCTCATAATCCTTCAACTGCCTAGATGCATACGCAATGACCTGGCCATGCTGCATGAGCACGCAACCCGGTCCTTTATGCGAAGCATCGCTATAAACTACGAAATTTCTTGTGTCATCGGGTAATGACAAAACAGGCGCTTCACTCAATCTCTTCTTCAGTTCCTGAAAACTGTCTTCGCATTTCCCATTCCATACATACTTCACCGTCTTCCTCATCAAGTTAGTCAACAGAGTAGCTATCTTTGAAAAATCCTGAATAAATCTCCGATAGTAACCCGCTAACCTTAGAAAACTCCGCACCTCGGTTGGCATTTTCGGTTGTTCACAATTCATCACGGCTTCCACCTTTGCTGGATCTACTGAAATCCCCTCATGGTCAATGACATGACCTAAATATTGTACCCTCTCTAACCAGAATTCACACTTAGTGAACTTCGCATATAAATTTTCCATTCTGAGTTTCTCCAACACTATTCTCAGGTGTTCAGCATGATATTCTGGCGTCTTAGAATAGACTAGAATATCACCGATAAACACCACGACGAACTTGTCCAAATATTATTTGAACACTCTGTTCATCATGTCAATAAATACAGCAGGTGCATTAGTCAACCCAAATGACATCACCAGAAACTCGTAATGACCATAACGAGTTCTGAATGTTGTCTTTGGCACATCTTCATTCCTAACCTTCAACTGATGATACCCCGTCCTTAAATCTATTTTGGAAAAAATATTTTGCCCCCTTGAACGATCAAAAAGATCATCGATCCTGGGCAACGGATACCTATTCTTTATCGTTAACTTGTTCAACTCTCGATAGTCGATACAAAGCCTTAACGATCCATCCTTCTTCTTGACAAATAGTACCGGTGCTCCCCACGGCGAAACACTCGGTTGAATGTACTTCCTGTCTAACAATTATTGTAACTGCACCATCAAATCCTTCATCTCCACTGGCGCCATACGATACTATGCGATGGAAACTGGTGCCGGTCCTGGCACAATGTCTATTACGAACTCGGTATCCCTATCCAGCGGAAGACCTGGTAACTCACTCGGAAATACATCCATGAACTCACTCGCTATAGGTATTTGTTCCATGGTCGCTCCCACCCTCCGAGTATCAACCACATGACACAAATAACCTACACACCCCTTCCTTAATAATTTCATAGTTTGTGTCATGGTTAGACAACACGAACGTCCCAACGATTTATTCCCGTAAAATATTACATGAGATTGAATTGATGTTTTAATATTTATGCATTTCTTTTGACAATCTATAATTGCCCCATGATTTATCAACCAATCCATTCCGAGAATTACGTCGAATTCTCCTAACTTTATCGGTATCAGATCTACCGATAATTTACAACCTCGTATGTCTATGCAACAACTCTTATGGATATCTTCAACAGGAATTATCTCTTCATTTGCTACCTTAATGTTTAAAGGTATAGGCAACTTTTCGGGAAGTAATCCTAATCGTCTAGCAAAATCACATGCGATAAACGAACAAGTAGCACCCGAGTCAAACATCACGTATGCATTTAAGTCGTTGATCAGAATAATACCCGCGACTACGTCCCCTGAAGCCATCACGTCTTGGACGGTCATATTAAAGGTACTGGCCATCGGCCTACCCGGCTGCGCTGGACCCCCAGTAGTTAACTTACCACTATTGGTGCCCCTATTTCCGTCTGTCCCCTTCTTTCGGAAGTTCTTTTCCATGTGGTCAGTTTACCCACATACAAAGCATCCATGGTTCTTCTTCGGACTTGGACAGTTTGGCGCAATATGCCCCTCCTGTCCGCAATTATAACACACGGCCTTACCTTTGAGACAGACTCCTAAATGAGTCTTCCCACAGGTTTTGCTGGCCTCCATCCTCCTCTTCGGGTCTCCTTGTTTCACTCCGGTATTCGCAGAGCTAACTACCTTCCTCTTATAACCTTCGTCACTCCTGCTGGCACCCTCGTTCTTTACTTCCCCGTCTATCTTCCCCTTGATTTTCTTATCCTTGTGGTATTGGCTCAAAGCCTCGCTACCACCTTCGATAATTATTGCCTTATCTAAAACAATTCCAAAGGAAGTACTTTGGAACACAGAGATACGGTTATAGAGCCAGCATTTTAAGCCCTGCTCGAACCGTCGAGCCTTCATCACCTCAATATCCACTTGGTGTGGAGCGAACCTTGCCAGTTCATTAAACTTGGCGGCGTACTAGGGAACTGTCATGTCCCCTTGTTTCAAATCTAGAAACCGCATCTCCATCCTTCCCTGCATGCTCGTGGGAAAGTAGTTCTCGTAAAATATTTTCTTGAACCTCACCCACGTTATAACATCTACTCCGGCCCTAGCCTGATTGGCCTCCCACCAAAAGTTGGCCTCTCCCTTCATCATATAGGTTGCAAAGGCAACCTTCTGGGCCTCATCAACATTTTCTATAACAAATGCTTTCTCGATTTCCTTTACCCACGTTTGGGCTTCAATAGGGTACGTAGTTCCTTTGAACTCCAGCGGACCCACACTCTTAAAGTCCTTAAATGTAGCAGCTCGTACTACACCAGGATTTACCGGGATGTTAGCCCAGTTCTATTAAATGTTGCGTTTAATAAATTTACAAACTCCTGCATGGGGTTAACCGGACCTCTCTCCGGTTGGTTTGTGTTCGCACCTTGATTACGTGGTACTCTTCTTGGCGGCATTTTTCTGCTACAATGAACACATATTTCGTTATTATTCATTTCATGTCAGTTAGTTATTATTCAATGTTAAACAATAACTTAAACATTCATTACTCAACATTTTTTGAAAAAGACTTATATTGATTCATTGTAGTATAATACTACATCGGTTACATAACACAGCCTAAGCTGAAAACATTACTTTACCGCCATTGCTTTCCAAAAATTGGGATTTACAAAAGGCTACCCTTGATTATACAAAAGAGGGTTTTACGTCGCTACTAGATACAAAAATATGTACATATCTAACTACTCTAGCCACTACTAGATTATATTTGCCTTAAAGTATTCTCAAAATCCGCCTTGGCATGACTGTCAATAATATCACGGCTGATAGTATGTCGTGTCTGCCCTGCTTCGACGGGATAACCGGCTACCTGGACCTGGAAAACCTCATGAGAACTCCTATTGATATAGGACATTCTCCCTATCTTCTGCTTCTTGGTCTTTAGCTCCCCCCTGAGCTCAAAGACCTCTTGTTTTAGCTCATGGACCTTGTCCTTAGCCAAAACCCTTTCATCATGTTCCTGCTTCAAATGGACTCCACGTCCATCTTGTCTTCTATAACAGCTTGGAGTTCTGCCTTCAGCTCCTTAACCTCCTGACAGTAGTGGATGTTTCTATCCAGCACTGACATGAACAGTGACATCATTGACTCCCCTGGAGTCATCTCTGCTGCTATTGCTACGGGGTTGAAGGATACACTACCTCCACTTCTTTTTCCAACATGTCGTCAAACACGAACATGAGGTCTAGGCTCTCTGAACCTCCAGACTCAACCACCACTATCTCAGGATCTGCTGCTATGGGGCTCGGTATAATCTCTACCTGATTAACCGATCCTTCACTGACTACCTGTACATCTGTATTTTCTCCTGACATCTACAACAACACAAAAGTTTGATTAGTACACGTTAGTAGAATAATAAAAACACATAACATATATAATGCATTTTTATATGGTTATCTTCCATCTTTTATTCTTTGACTTTTCTTAAGGTTATGACTTAAGGTTTTATTTCCCCCCTTATGTTTTATAACCTAATGCTTTGATACCAACTTGTGACACCCCCAAATTCGGGTATCTTCCAACCCGACAGATGGTGCTACACGGTGCTACAGTTCACATAAACATTCAATTGAAATGCTTCAAAAGAACGGATATGTCTTATAAATATAAAAAGAATATTTACATTCCCCAGGTTCTTTATAACCAATACATTTGTCTTTGTCATAATATCAAATATTATTCTTACAAAACCTATACTATTACATATGTAATCTATGGGATTGCCTTCGCCTTCCCTTTATCCTTGCCGGATCCATCGGTCTATTCGGTCTTAGCTGTATTCATATGGTTAAGGCAAGAATGAGCCTAACTACCTCAACAAGTACAACAATTCTGGGAAAATAGCATGCTTGAAACATAGGAATAATATATCTTCAATAACTGAACAATAGCTATGAAGTACTATCGATAATTCAAAATAGCACTTCTTTTCATTCAAAACGTTTTACAACAACAATATTCGGTAAAACATCAATTCCAGTTCAAGACCGTAAGCATATCATAAGTACTTTGAAAAGGAAGTCCCGACACTAAGTCCGTAAGTCCGGCATAGCTTACGAGCACGTCTAGGTGATAAGCCTATAATACTCTATGTTGATCAACACTACATTCATTAAACGTGTATACGTTTAAGTTGTGGTAACCTCACGTGCATGTCGTTTGACGACAAAACATTTTAGCATACTCAATCTACTTTTGAAAACCACAACAATATTAGTTTGGTAAATCCTTATCAACACTTGATAGAATAACATAACATACGTCTAGCCAAAAGGATTGGCTTTGACTTCCTCAAACATTAACTCATGTGAAGAATACATGAATCTCAAAGACTTGTCCAGATCAAACTAGAACAAGGGTTAGAGTGCTTGCCTTTAGCGTCTGCTTATAAATATAACCCGTGCACTGTAGGTCTTTAAGGTCTCTACATTAGATAATAACATCACATAGTACATTAGGTCATTAATAATATATATAGTTCCTAAAGAATCTTACCCTTCTTCTCAATCTAATTACGTATTAGATTTGTTATTATTGGTTCCGGCTTTCCATTACGTCATACTTACGGTTAAGGTTAAGGTTAAGTATTCGACTTAACCTTAACCCTAAGTGTTCATACTTAAGGTTTAGTATGTCTTAACAATGTTTCATTAAGATATTTATTTAAGCGTTCATTAATTACTATCCATGCTCATCCTGTAAACATTCTTTATTGTCTAGGTCTTGAGGTCGGTCTTTGCTTGGCCATATTACACTAGGTTTTCTTGTTTTGCAATACTACCTCTTATTGCTCAAAAACCCGGACTCGCCATTGCACGACGAGTCTCTTTGTTAAGTCATGACATGCCCGAGTTTCTGTTTTGAGGCTCCTTTTTCATCATGCTTGCACGGGCTAAATAACTTGGAGTCGCTGCATGCATGGCATGGACTCTGTACACAAAAATGTTTGACAGATTTTTCTAAATATGAGATTCCCGGACTCGTAACTTTTTTGTTATAAGTCCGAATTGGCTTGTTCAAGAGCCTACGGGTCAAAAATTACGTACTCTTTGCGTTCATGCAAGAATTTTATCTATTTTACTTCGTTTGCTAAAATTTCACCTATTAGTCCATTTTAACGAAAATGATAAACATTCGTGAACGTTCAACGCTCGTTTCTTCGTTCTAAGTCGGAATCCGGCCATTTTCGAGTCCGCAACTCTATATTGCCAAATATGACTTGTCTCCATCGAAAACCAACATTTACGACTTCAAACACAAAATACGACTTCCATTCCGAGAATTTTACAAATTCGACGATTATCGTCCAATCGTGTGAATTCCGGTGAAACCTCATTACTAACCATTCTAAATGGATTTTAATCAACATATAAACATTTCAAGTTACCTATTACACTCACTTATCATCAAAGTAGGTTTTGACTTGTTCTCATAAGTCAATGACTTATTTAATTTATGAACTCTAATTCTCATGCTTATGACTTATTATGAACTTAAGTTCATCAATCAATGTTCTCATACTATTTTGAACATACTAACATCATATGACAAACATATGGCAAGTCTTCATAAGTTCATCAACTTATTTAGGTTCAAGTTTCTTATTCAACTTATTCGGCTTAAGTTCATTCATCAATGACTTATTACATGTTATCATCAAACCGTCCCACTTCTCTATCAATCATATCATAGAAGAGATAAATATAATAGATATGAGTCTTACCCTTGAAGACTATTACTTCACTTCATTTTGGAAAATCTAGCAAAAGTTGAAATGGCTTATAAGTGCTTATGTATCTTATTCTCTCTACCAAGTAAGTTGTTTATCTTGAGAGGAGTTGGATGAAATTTGAATAACCAACAAATGAAATGAAGCTTGGTATTTATAGGCAACTCAAAGTGAGGGCACTATGGATATTTAGACCATCCCACCTCCTTAGTTAACCTCCTCAACTTCCACCTCCTTACTATTCATAACCTAGCAACCAAGTAAACTTGCTAGCCACAACACTTGCTCATCACATAAATTGTTTGTCCATCAAGTCTACCCACTTACACTTGGATTGCTCCATGCATCATGTCCAATTCATTGGGCTTGCTAAGTAATCTAGCTAATTTCTTATTGGGCTTATGCTACAATAATTTGGACTCATGACTTATCAAACACTTGGGCTTGAGTATTACTTTCTATTGGACTTTTATTATTAAGCTGATAATCTTACAAGTCCATTACATTTAATTAAACAACTTAACAAATATACACCACGTATAATTCTCGTAGGCTAGCTCGTATACTAATTCGTAATATACGTTATTTCATTCTCCATACACAATAGTATAATACGTCGTATTATACTTACTGTGACGCCCCCAAATCCGTGTAACATCGATTACAGGACATGGTGCTCACGATATAACATACATCATCATCTATCTAAGTAACTCTAATAATAATAATAATAATAATAATAATAATAATAATAATAATAATAATAATAATAATAATATTATCTATTACATACTTGTTCAAAATAAAGTTCCAAGTCTTTACAACCTTTAATAAATTGAAACTTTAACTTAACGTTTATCGCTACATCACATCATATGCGGAAATGTAATTTAGTACATAAATAACTCTTATCAATTCATCTTAGACTTTCCTTTGTCCTTGCCTTTTGCCCTCAAAATACATATCAAATTTAATTGAAAGGTTTAAGCAAGAATGAGCACAAATTGCCCAACAAGTATATAAAGTAGTTTGAGAACATACATCAGAAGTAAAAGCATTAGTATGAATATTTCTCAACAGTTGAAATAAATATCAAGAGATAAACTAGAATATCAAGATAAGAGTTCTGGAATTCTCAATAACATACTAAGGGTGTTAGATACCCTGAACATTACTTTGTTTCATCAAAAACCATCAGACGGTTTAACAATCAAATAGAATGTAAACGGTCTCTGTAAGTACTCCAGGTGATCAGCCTATCGTACCCTACATTATGCATAAGTATAAAGTTTAAACGCATAAGCGTAAATGGGACTATATGCCCGATATCTGTTTGCCCGATTATTCGGGTTGTTCATCTTAGTATTCATGCGAGACCTCACCAAAGCAATTTGGATTGGTAAACATTAAATTGCTTCAAAGGATTTGAATTATTCAAACAATATACTATGTTTTCATCAATAACATCTAGCTGGAACGAAAACTAGAAAACATGTTTAAATATAGTTCATTGAAGGAATACGAACTTTAAAATATAGCAGTTGCAATAAGAACTGAATAATCAACAGTAACGTTTCGCATCACAATTGAAGTTGTAGAACTTTACAATAAATGAGCTTGCACGAATGATTAATTAATCACAAGCCCAAACTTACCCTCGCTGCAATCAACTGAATAAGAGTTGAATTAATTCATAATAAAAATAGGGTAAAAAACTTGCCTGTTACGTCTTCTACAATTACTGCTATCTACTAGCCCTTCACGTAACCTATTCACATGTGTCACGTTAAGTAATTTAGTTCTCGGACACCACTTTGAAGTGTAATGGTTCCCTTTTATTTTAATAAGAAGATTAAACTCACACGTATTCAAATACAATTCAATTACCTAACATGTTGCTATAAATAGGCCACATGGTTAAATAAAAGAAACTAGGAAACATAAATTTGTGACATTTTTCGGACCAAAAATCTGCATAAAATATGCTTAAGGGTCTCAAGTCAGAAAATCACATTTTCCATAATTATAACATCACATATATAATTAAATTCATTTATCCATATAGCATCATTTATATAAAAAATACCAATTCAGTTCTAAAAATATTTTTTTTCTGGGATTTTGTAGAATATAGTCCCACACTGAACATATAATTTTCCCGGAATTTTTAAAATTCATCTACTATTTTTATATAGTCCATAATAGCCAAATATTCTAAGATTTTTCATAAATCGAGATTAGCTCCAAATATTCTGAAATTTTCAGAGTTAACTCCTGTTATACACATGTACTTCCAGTAAAATTGTCGTAATTTTTGGACTTAAACTCAAAGAGTTATTCGGGTATCTTCTCAAAAAGTGTCCCTAACCGTAAAATTCATAACTCTCAAACCGTAAGGCCAAAAATTCTCAAATTTTTACAGGACCTTCATATCTTCTTATATTAATACAACAAATGTTTCCAGAATTTTTAAAGTAAAACACAGTGGATGAAAATGCCCCCGAAACAGACTGATCCAAACAGTTCCAAGAAAGACATCAAATTTTCGTTTCTTGCAGCCACTTTTGCGATTTTATTCCCGCTAATCTAAAGATGATATGACCATGATACTTGGGAACAATAAACTTCATACAGTAAGGTATTTTACAAAAATATAGCATTCATGAAACTAGCATGCTAAGACCACAAACTAACTGCATAGAACACCGTGCCAACACTAGTTTTATACTTCAAAAAAATCTAGAAATTCTAGATTTTCTGCATATTTTAGTATGAACATGCTTGCTTACGATTTTCATAACTTGATCATTATAACTCCGATTCTGATGAAATTTGGGCCAGATGAGACTTCATACTACATACTATTTTACAAAATTATTACATACGCTAATCGAGTCATCTAAACTACAAATCCAAGGCTCCGAAAAATCCAAAAATCACAGATTACACTTTTTAACCAACTTTGACAAAAATCATGATTTTGATTCTAGCATGCATGGATTCGATTCCTACCATCCAGATCTCATCTACTAACATATATGAATATATTACAACAAACAAACTCACTAAATTACCATAATTTGAATTAATTAGCAAATAAGAGGCATTTTCTAGCTATTTCCCTTGAAAACATATAAAGGTTCATGAGTTGCTTACTTGATGGATTTCTTCTTGTTTAGCTTCTGAAAATCCTCCTCACTTGCTTGTTTAGACTCCCCAAAGCTCTAGAATTCGCCACCCTCTCAAGCTCTTTCCTCTCTCACTTTCAACTTTACTTACGGTAGGATTTTTTTACAAAAAGGAAGAAAACTTGGATAAAGAGCATATGTAGAACATGATAACCAAATGATTTTCCAACCATTTCATCTCCAATATAATTATATGTAATAAGTATATTTTATAAATTCAATTTAATATGGGGTGGGGGTTAGAGAAAAGAAAGGTCTTGGATTGTAAAGAGTTGTAACTCCCTCCCCCATCATTATCTTATAATACTAATGCTCCTTCCCTTGTCCTAATTTAGTTGTCACGTGGGCCCCACGGCTATTGCACTTTTCTATTAAAATAATACTAGAATTAATTTAATCGTTTAATACATTATTTTGACCATTTTACCCTCCGTAGCCAAACGTGTTCAATACTTATATCGATTCCTACAAAAGTCGACGTTCTGGACGTCCTGAAACTATCCGTTTCGTCAAACTCATCTCCGAAATTCATAGTTGACTTTTCCCTCAACAAAGTCAACTGGTTGACTTTGACCAAAAACTCAACCGTGACACTTTTTCGTGATTACAGTCTATCCTGACTAATTTCGACGTTCCAGACTCGAATACGCGGTCCGCGTCTCTAAATTCCGCTTCGAACTCCAGCTCATAATTTAATACCATCCCACGTAATACATAGAATAATTCCCTACTTAATCAATTTAAATAGTTAAATAAAATTAAACCAACCATTTAAATACATCTCATCACATATCTTGAAATAACACATATGTGTACAACACATATACATCTAATAAATGAAATCTCCCAAAAGTTTCATATAAATTCGTTTATTAATAATTCTTAAATTACATTAAAAAAATCTCGGATATTACACTTACGTTCATTACCTCGTATAATGCATACGCATCATAAGATTGCAACTTTCTTTCCTTAACGCTTAATAAACATAACGTTCCTGTAACAACCCGATATTTTCTATATAAATAAATCAGAAATTTTGCGTATAATTTTTTTTTTATTTTAAAGATGAGGATTTGTACAAGATAATGTGTATATGTATTTATGTGATAAATAAAAATATATTTATTACATGAATATTTAGAAATAATTTTAATTTAGAATTATTGATTTTTATAAAGTATATTCTTATAATAATTAATTTATAGTAGAAATGTTTTTATTAATTATTTTCCATGAAAATATAATTATATATTATTTAAATAATATATGAAATGATTTTTAGAATAACTATAATAATTATTCTATTATATGAATTTTAGTACAAATTATCAAGTTGATTATTTTACCTTAATTATTAAGGTTAAATATGGAAGAATAAATCAGATATGGAATCCAAACCCTAATTTTGGATTTTGATCAACGAATGAGAATAATATAATATTAATTATATTTTGATTTTTCAGTGCTATAAATATGTACTGTATGTACGTATTGATGATGGTTGGTCAATTATGGTGTATAATTTCAAAACCCTAATATTAATTATTTAAACCCTAGTTTTACCGGGGGGAAACCCTAATTTGAAAATAAATTGTGAGTTTAAGACTGTTATATAACTGTGTTATATGATTTATGTTGTGTTATATAGGATTCTATGTTAATTAGGAAAACCCTTATTAATTTTGAAAACCCTAATTAGCTAGAAACCCTAATTCTAAAATTAGTGACCCTAATTAATATTTCGAAAACCCTAATTTTTGAAATGAGAAATCCTAATTTAAAAATCAAATTAGAGTTCGAGATTTGTTGTAATCGTGATAATGTGATTAATTAACAAGTATTAGAATTACAATTGTTAATTATGAAAACCCTAAATTGTAAAATCGTAATTACTAAACTAGAACCCTAATTTAGTAATTGGAAACCCTAACTTTAATTTGGTAACCCTAATTACCAAAAGTATAAACCCTGATTGATTACTTAGTAATGTTAATCATAATTAGTGATATGAAACCCTAATGTTCCTGTATAAAGTAATTAGAAAATTAATCATAATTAGGAAACCCATATTTCAATTTTTTAGAAACTAAAATTTATTTAATTTTGTGCAAACCCTAAATTGAAAATCCTACAAATGATTTGGGCTGAACCTTAGGGTTAAACCTTAAGGGTCAAACCCTAAGGGGTTGCAAGGATTACAAGATAATATTGCCATTAAAATTTCCAACCAAATGACCAAAATACCCCTCTTGCATTATTGGATTTTTCCAAGTGTTAGAGTTATTGGAGTTGTTGGCCAAACCTTGACTTTCCATGAGACATAAAACTCCAGCACATTGAGCTAGCTCAGCCATACATGCATCCAAGACAACTATATATAGATTGGAGAGAGAAAAAGTTCATTTTTTAAACTACATTTTGCACAACTCTCAACCTAAGCTCTCTCAAGCTCTCACCTCCAAAATTATTAGCATATCAGTCCCCTAATACCAGCCCCACTAATACATATAACAAACATCAGAAGCCAAAATCAGAAAGTGATCAAAGAAGGTATAAAAATCCTAGCTATAATCTGACCAAAAAACTGTTGTTAGATGTTAGATTTTTTTTTGTTAAACATGTTATATAAGGTGTCTAATGATGATCTGGGTTGCTAGATGTTAGATCCATAACATTTAGAGGCTCAGATTTGAAGATTTTCCAAATCTGGAAAATGTTCAAACTGTGGTCTGACAACAAATGTCAGTGGCCACAGATCATTGTTCATGTATGCGTTTTGTTGTTTAAAGGTTTAAATATATAGTCTGATATGTTGTCTTTGAGCTGGACCAAGAATCAGGCCTAGATCAGTTTTAGATTACAAGGTATTCGTGGTCAAACCACGTTGACCGACGTTGACTGGTTGAAATATGGGCAGCCATGAACTTGTACGAAAAGCTCTGACAGCAAGTTCATGGGCCCAAATCTTTCTATTGTTAGTTGTTTTGTTTCTGTTGTTGTATTAAAGTTATAGTATGATAGTTATACTACAAGTTAATGCTCTTAGATAGCTTTTATCACAAACATATGAGATATGGAGGATGGTCAAACCAATCAAAAGGTTCACGGATGAGCTTTCTGGGTAACCTATAAAGTTCATCTTCGTGGCCTCTAACATGGTTGGACTGGACAAGATCTTGTTATTCTAATGTTGTTTTGCTGATGTTGTGTAATAGAAATGTTTTCCTACATATTGGCTATACACTGATGTTTTTAAATCACAAAAACAATACACGATTAGCAAGTTATGGAAGCCCAAAACTAGCCAGTCGAACTGTTCTTCATTTCTGGGTAACCCAAAAAATGAAGAACAGCTCTGACAGCTTGTTTGAAGGCTTAGATCTCTTTGGTTATGCATGATATGATCATGTTTATTGTTGTATCTTGTTGTGACGCCCCCAAAATTAGGTATACATCACCCATCTTGGGTCGTCAGATACATGGTACAAAATTCAAATACAACTTACTAATAAAACTGTCGTGTACAATACGACAAAACATAACTGTGAGCTTGAATACAATTATTGTCTACTAGAGATCATACAAACTCAAAAGGAGTCCTCATTACAATTATTAACACATTATTTCACAGAATAGTGAGGACTACTAATGTTATCCTCTGGACCGTCACTCTGTTCCTCGACTAGTCCCTGCTATGTTCTCATTTCCTGAAGAGAACAGTTAAAGAAAGGGTGAGCTCAACTAGGCCAGTAAGAAATATTATGACTAAGATAATGCAGAATAAATTATCGTTAGCCTTCAACAGTGTTTAAACTGATAAAATATAACAACATCATGTTTAACTGCAGCGGAACAAGTAATCCATTAAAAGAGTCAAGTAGAGAATAAAATCTACTATCTTTTATGATTTAAAAGGTTTTTCATGACTTTTATCGTTGGACTCAGCTTAATAAATAATCCACATCATCGAATCACCCCTGCACTACGGCCAAGGATATTCTTTAGTATCACGACCACAAATTATCCATGCACTACAGCCAAGGACATTCGTGTATTCATTAATGGTCATGATCATGCCAACAACTATCCATCAATGCACTATGGGCCAATGATAACTTTTACCACATCATTTGTAACATTACGGTCATGATTACACCGAATAATCCCTGGTCATAATCATACCAAGTCCATCTATGCACCACACTGCTGCCACGATGACTTTCAACATAATATAAACATGAGGATGATGACAATGATATAAGAATTCAATAAAACAAGTTCAAGAATTAATTTATCCAGGAACTAATAATGTCCAAATTGTCAACATGATACTGCTTTGTAGAGTAAAATTCAAGAATGATCAGAAGAATATTTCCATGAAAAGATTTTGGATGAAGCGCAAATATCAAGGATATTCTACTAATTTCATGGAGTATAGAAGTCAAAACTTTAACCAACTAAGTATAATAAAGAATAGAATAACAAAAGAAATCACCATGCATATGCATGCGGTACTTCACATAGACAGGTTATTCCAACAGAATACTAATAATCTAACCAGTGTGTCGCAAAATTTGCAATCATGGGATGTTCCAAAGAGAATAATAAAGATTTTAACCGGTCCAAAGTAAAACACACAGCATGATGTTCCAACAGAATAATAATAAAGACGGAACCAGTGTCCGTGTAAAACACATGCATGTGGATGTTCCAACGAGAATAATAGAAGAATGTCACCAAGTATTGGGTAAACGGCATGATATACAAAGTTATTCCAATGTAATAATAAGCGGTGGAATAACAACTATTCTCTTCATGAATAAGAAAGAATAACACCCTTACATTAGTAGGAGATTGAATCTCTGCAGAGTGTAATAATGAGAATACTCTTCTTTTTCTCTCTTATTCTCTCTATACTTTCTCTCTATATAGCTTGAATGAATTAAGTGAAAAATAATGAAGCACTAGGCCTCTATTTATAGAAGATTTCTAGCTTAGCACTTGAAATGTGAAAAGGCAAGTGGCTCGACGAATCGGGTGATGTGAAAAGAAAAGTGGTTTGACGCCTGTAATGTGAAACACCAAGTGGTTTGACGCCTGTAATGTGAAACGACAATTAGTTCGACGCCTGTAATATGAAACGGCAAGTGGTTTGACGTCTGGTAAAGGTAATTACTATTGACGAAGGTAATTACTATGGACGAAGATAATTACTATTGACGAAGGTAATTACTATTGACGAAGAGACTCTTAGATGACATATGGCCCCCCCCATAAAATAACCAAACTTACCACATATGTCTCATAATAGACTCTTTATATACATCAAGGATTGAATAAATATTACCACAAATTATTTTATTTTTAATCAACACATATTTAATCTTTCAACAATTATTAATCATTTATAACTTGTCGTCTCAATTATTGATTTAATAATATAACATATTGTACAGATGATATTGTGACAATAATTGAATCAATAATATAAGAGATATGATGCAGCAATTATTGTAGCAATAATTGAGTATAGCTGAGTGACTTCTCACGTAAGCATCAATAATCAATACCGCGTAACTTACTATGCAACCACGCCAGACATCGCATTTTTTTTACTACCGGGTAGTTCAACAGTTTTAATGGTAACACCTCCGCCGTTATTTTCATAAAGTATTTTTATCGTTTTCTCAATCCGACAATAATTCCGTTGTGGGGTCCACCAATGATTGTGCCGTCGTACGAATATTCTCCGACAAAAAGAATATTCCCCGACCAAACAAATATTTTATAACAACTTGCTTACTTTGCAAAATTTATAAATATTACCCACAACTATAACATTATATCAAATTTACTCCATAATATTCAAAAATAATATTTATAGAAAATTCATCTTTATTTATAAAAGTTGGGGTCTTACACTTGTAGTCTTGCATTAGCACTACACAATATGATCAACAGAATTTCCAGAAACACATCACACACTAAATTATGATTGGTCAAACTAAGCCACTAGAAAACTGGCATGAATGTTCTGGGTTTAGCCAAGAACACAAAGAACACCTATAGCGACGGTTATGTCGCTATAGGCAGTCTTTAGCGACAGACTTAATTAAAATTAATTTCTAAAAATCATTTAAAAATATTAATTAATTTCCAAAAATTACAAAAATTATTTTAAGTTATAAAAATTAACTTTTAATAATTTGAAATATTTTTCATAAATATTAGTATTTATTTAAATATTATTGATATTTAATTTATTTATTAAATGAATTAAATAAATTAATTAAATATAATTTTATTATATTAAAAATCATTTTAAATGATAATAAGTTATTTGAAAATATTTTAAGTTATAAAATATAACTTTTACTATTTTAAAGCAAATATCATTAATTATTTAATATTAATGATCATTAAATTATTTACTAAATTAATTAAATAAATTAATTAAAAATAATTTTATTATATTAAAAATCATTTTAAATGATAATAAGGTATTTAAAACTATTTTAAGTTATAAAATATAACTTTCAATATTTAAAGGTAAATTTCATTAATTAATCATTACTAATGATATTAAGGCTATGTAATAATTATATTAAATAAATTAATTTAAAAATGATTTTATTAATATAAAAATTATTTTAAATGAAAATAAAGTGTTTAAAGATATTTTAAGTTATAAAATATAACTTTTAATATTTAAAGGATAATTTCATTAATAATTTAATATTAATAATTATTAATTTATTATTAATGATATTAAATTTATTTAATAATTATATTAAATAAATAGTTAAAAAATGGTTTTATTAATTTAAAATTTATTTAAAAAGGATATAAATGAATTAAAAATATTTTAAGTAATGATTAAAGAGTTTTAATATTTTGATAAATATTATTGTTGAATAAGATAAAACCTTTGGTTTGGAACCCAGACAAGTATGAACATCCCTTACACGGGAAAACTTTTATGCGCCCAAGGCGGACAGAGTGAACGATACCCTCGTTCTTGCATGTAGTATTGATCAATGCAGGCATAACTAAATTCGATCACCCCGTGTCTGTAAAGTTATGACAGTTACTTAGATGAAGTTCTATTTAAACCTATTCGAAAATTAAAAACAATGTTCATCGCATGTCACCTAACCCCTAGTTATAGTCAATACATAGTTTCAAAAATTTGAAAGAGGGTTGTTATGTTATTATTATCAGTTCAGATTACCTCACAACTATTGACTTGTTATAGAAGGGTAGTACAAAGAAAACATTTAAATTCTTTCAGCTTATTTATATAATTGCTATTACTTGTTGGGCACTCAAATGCTCATCCTTGCTTAATTTAAATGTTTTCAGCTAAGTGTGAACAACCAGAGGGTTCTGCCAAGAACAAAGGAAAAGGAAAAGTTGCTGAATAAGTGTTATGTTATATATTATGTAATAGTTTAGACTTTATTAAGATAAGTATGATATATATTATCTATCATGGGTTGTAATGAATGTTTAAAGGTTACATACTTGGGATTCAGACTCTGATGATATGTAAATTAAGTTGAAATTTATATTATTGTTATTATTATTAGTATTATTCCGCTCATAGAAATGGTATCGTGAAGCACTGAGTTCGGGTTTTAAGTACCCGAATTTGGGGGCTTTACCGTTCCCAAATTAAGTCCGTATACGAAATACTGCGTTTTCCACACATAGATTATTATTACATAATCCATCTCGCCTTGATATTATAACGTTACGTATTTCTCGAAAGTTCAAAAATAACTCCCGAGCGTTAAATGATGAATAGTATTTTTCGTAAACTTTCTCGAAAAACTTTTATTTTCGTCTTGGAAATTCAAACACTTTAATTCATTCACGTGGTTCAAATACTACGATATTCTGATGTTTTTAGGTCATAGAGCGACATACATCTTATTAACACATATAATGACAAAAAATATTATTTTATTCATTATTTAATTCTTTCAAATATTTTACAAAGGATCCGAATTTCTCGGTAGTTACAGATGTTGTCTTGAAACTTTTGTAGTTTAGGAAGTAATGTATATAGCAGTAATGCTATTGTTTTATGTTTTCAAAGAGGTTATGAATAAATAAAAGTTGTTATTTTATTCAAACTGTTATGTGACTTGTGGTTATTTCGTTTGTGGAAGCAAGTTAAGTAGAAATTACTTAAAAGAGTTGAGTAATAACTTAATGGGTGTATTTTTAAACAGAAAATGCCTCCTAGACGTCAACCACCACGACAGAGAACCAACAAAGGAACCAACAATAACGATAATGTGGATGTTATCCCAGTTCAACAATTAGTGATGTTACTGACAAGAGCATTGCAGAATCAACCACAGAACCAAGGAACAACGTTTAAGGAGTTCAAGGCGGTTGGACCACCTGAATTTCGTGGGTCAGTGAATCTAGTAGAGGCACAGACTTGGAGTATGGAGATAGAAAAGGTGATCGATGTTGCTAGGGTAGGAGATGACCAGAAGACTGCTTTCACATTATTCATGTTGAAAGCAGAAGCTAGTTATTGGTGGCAGGCCAATAAAACTTGAGAAGGACAAGGGATGATGACCTGGGATACGTTTAAGGAGATATTCTTCGAGACCTATTTCCCGAGAGTTCGAAGGGTTAGCTGGAAGTACAATTTCTGGAACTGAGACAGGGAACGATGACGGTATCCGAGTATGCCGCTAAATTCAATGAGTTGGCGAGGTTTGCGCCTTATCAAGTCAGCACAGATGAACGCAAGGCAAAGAGGTTTGAACATGGACTAAAGCCCTGGTTGTACAGTAAGGTTTTCCTATTTGAATTGAAGACTTTCGCAGCAGTGATGGAGAAACCAATACTCGTTGAAGGTGGAGGTGAGGCAGTGACAAAGTTCAATCAGGAACGGAAGAAGAAGAAGAATGAGGTGAAAATTAAGAATGGAGGTGGTAGTGGTGGAAACAAAAACAACAACAACAACAACAACAACAACAACAACAACAACAACAACAACAACAACACCTTGAAGAGGAAGTGGAATGGAAATGTGGGTGCTGGAAACCAGTAGGGTAACCAGCAGAACAAGAAGTTTGAAGCATGTGCTACATGCGAGAAGTTTCACAAGGGTGCATGCTTGATGGGGAAACGAGTATGCTTCAATTGTGACCAGGAGGGTCACATCGCCCCAAATTGTACTCAACCTAAGAAGAACGTGTGCTTCACGTGCGGATCCAAGGATCACTTTGCTCGTGAATGCCCTAAGAAGAAGGATGGAGTTACAACCAGAAGCAATGGAGGTAACAATAGAGGTACAACATCAAACATACCCACAGCTAGAACCTTCAATATGACTGTGCAAGATGTTATGCAATCAAAAGACGTGGTGTCAGGTATTATCCCAATCAATGATATAAATGCTTATGTATTATTTGATTCGGGTGCTACTTGCTCGTTTATCTCTGATGAATTTACTAAGAGGTTATGATTGCCTAGAGAAGAACTAAATTTCCCTTTGAACATAGAAATTGCGAATAAAGAGATAATCCCTGTTAGATTCGTATACAAGGACTGTAGGGTGAACATTAAGGAAAATATCTTGATGGTAGATTTGATTCCGATTAGACTTGGAGAGTTTGATGTTATTTTGGGAATGGATTGGTTGTTCAAATATGGAGCGGTAATTTATTGCCAAAAGAAGAGTGTAAACCTTACGACCCCGTCAAAGGTAGTATTTTATGGTAGCAAGTTACCTAGACAAATGAAATGTCTTACGATTATGCAGGCCAAGAAATTGTTGAGTCAAGGCTGTATGGGCTATTTAGCTTACATAGTCGATACTCAGAAGAAGAATGTGAAACTGGAAGAGATACCAGTGGTGAGGGAATTTGAGGATGTGTTTCCAGAGGATTTGCCAGGACTTCCGCCTGACAGAGAAATTGAGTTTGTGATCGACTTAGTGTCGGGGACAACACCGATATCGAAGGCCCCGTACAGAATTGCTCTAGTAGAAATGAAGGAACTGATGGTACAGTTGCAAGAATTGTTAGACAAGAAGTATATTCAACCAAGCGTATCACCGTGGGGAGCGCCAGTGTTATTCGTAAAGAAGAAGGATGGGTTAATGCATCTTTTCATTGATTATAGAGAATTAAACAAGGTCACTATTAAAAACAAATATCCATTGCCAAAAATAGATGACTTGTTTGATCAGTTGAAGGGTGCTAAATACTTTTTGAAAATAGATTTCAGAAGTGGGTATCACCAGTTGAAAGTGAGGAAGGAGGATATACCACGAACGGCATTCAGAACTCGATATAGACATTACGAGTTTCTGGTGATGTCTTTTGGTTTAACCAATGCACCTGTTGCATTCATGGATTTGATGAATAGGGTGTTTAAACCATTCTTAGACAAATTTATAGTGGTATTCATCGACGACATTCTGGTGTATTCCAAAACTCAAGAAGAACACGTGGAACACTTACGTTTGACATTGGAAACACTAAGAAAGGAAAAGTTGTACGCGAAATTCTCTAAGTGCAAATTTTTGCTAGATCGTGTGCAATTTCTTGGGCACGTGATTGACAAAGATGAGATTTCTGTGGATCCATCAAAAGTGGAAGCTGTAATCAGTTGAGAACAACCAAGAACACTATCGGAAGTGAGGAGTTTCTTGGGACTGGCCGATTATTACAGATTATTTATTCAATATTTTTCTAAGATAGCTACTCCATTAACAAATTTGACCAGGAAAGCTGTGAAATTTGTTTGAACAGAAAAATGTGAAGAAAGTTTCCAGGATTTGAAGAAGAAATTAAGCATGGCACCTGTGTTGTCATTACCAGATAGTATGGGTAACTTTTTGGTGTATAGTGATGCCTCACATAAAGGGTTGGGATGTGTTCTTATGCAGAACGGCAAAGTAATTGTGTATGCATCAAGACAACTGAAGGATTATGAGAAAGGTTATCCGACTCATGATTTGGAATTGGCTGCAGTAGTGTTTGCTCTCAAGATATGGAGACACTATCTCTATGGAGAGAAATGTGAAATCTACACAGATCATAAAAGTCTGAAGTATATTTTCACACAGAATGATCTTAATATGCGACAAAGAAGGTGGATGGAATTGATAAAGGATTACGGTTGTGAGATCTTTTATCATCCGGGCAAAGAAAATGTGGTTGCAGATGCTTTGAGCAGGAAAGGTCGGGAGAAGTTGATGCTGATAACTACTCAGGAGGAGCTTATTTCAGCAATGACGAAGCTAGAGTTGGAAATCAAATTTCCAAAGGAATCCGATGAACTACTATTCCAGATAGATACCAGTCCAACTTTGGTGGACAAAGTGAAGAGTGCTCAACTACAAGATAAAGAATGTGAAACGATCAAAGAGAAAGTGGTTGAGGGTAGCGATGTAAATTACAAGATCGACACCGAAGGACTACTACGATTCGAGGAAAGAATTTGGGTTCCAGCAGTGCCAAAGCTTAAAGACGAAATCTTGACCGAAGCACACAACACAAGATATTCGATTCATCCAGGAAGTACAAAGATGTATCAAGATTTGCGGCGACATTTTTGGTGGCCAAATATGAAAAGAGACGTTGCAAAATGTTTGACGTGTCAGAAAGTGAAAGCTGAACATCAACAACCAAGCGGGTTATTTCAACCGTTGGAAATACTGGAATGGAAGTCGGAGCATATCACAATGGATTTTGTGGTAGGACTTCCAATGACTTAGAAGGGATACGATGCGATATGGGTAATAGTGGATAGATTGACAAAATTTGTACACTTTTTGCCAATACAGATTAGATTTAATCTTGATTAGCTAGCGAAACTGTACGTTAAAGAGATCGTGTCAAGACATGGAGTTCCAGTGTCAATTGTGTCAGATAGAGATCCAAGGTTCACATCAAACTTCTGGAAGAGACTACAAGAATGTATGGGAACACAATTGCGAATGAGTACAGCATACCATCCGCAAACCGACGGACAAAGCGAACGAACTATCCAAATGTTGGAAGATATGCTGAGAGCATGCGTCATGAATTTCAAAGGAAGCTGGGATGAACATTTATCGTTAGTAGAATTTTCCTACAACAACAGTTACCACACGAGCATCGGCATGCCACCTTACGATGCATTGTACGGCAGAAAGTGCAGAACTCCACTGTGCTGGGATGAAGTCGGTGAACGCCAACTGTTAGGACCAAAATTGGTACAACAAAGTACTGAAGTTGTCAAACTCATCAGGGCAAGATTGGTAGCAGCCCAAGACCAATAGAAAAAGTATGCCGATCAACACAAGCAAAATCGCGAATTTGAAGTAGGAAATTTCATTTTCCTAAAAGTTTCTCCTTGGAAGGGGAAGATTTGTTTTGACAAGAATGGAAAGCTCGGCCCAAGATTTATTGGACCGTTTGAAATACTACGAAGAGTAGGGGAAGTGGCTTATGAGGTAGCTCTACCTCCAGAATTGGAAAACATTCATAATGTTTTTCATATTTCGGTGTTACGACCGTATAAACCAGATTACAAACACGTGATCGAGTACGAACCATTGCAATTCGATAAATATTTGTCTTATGAAGAGATTCATATCCAGATAGTCGACAGAAAATAACAAGTGCTCAGAAATAAAGTGATACCTTCTGTGAAGGTGATATGGAGAAACCACAATGTCGAAGAGGCAACGTGGGAACTCGAAGCTGATATGATGAAAAGTTACCCTGAGTTATTTGTTTAATCTATGTTTTCGATTCTGAGGACAGAATCTTTGTAAGTAGGGAAGAATGTGACAATTTGATTGTTTGAATTGTGATTCTGAGGATAGAATCCTTTTAAAGAGGGAATGATGTAACATTCTAGAATTTTAAATGTAATATTAAATATTTATTGATTTATATAAATATTTAATGAATGTATTTTTCGTTGAATAAATATTTGTTTGATGAAGTTAAGTTTATTTGGTTAATTATTTGTTTGTTAAATAAACAATTGATGAATTAAGGAAATTATTATTATATTGATATTTATATTTAAATGATTAATTATTTGTATAGTGTTATGTGATTAAAGGATTTAATTAATTAATTGTGATTTGAATTAACTAAAATAAAAAGGAAGGCTTGATTAAATATAGTGTGACAAATAACTATATTATAAGGAGTTATTAAAATAAATTAAAGTAGTTTAATTTAGTTTTTAACAAACAAGGCTTAATATATTAATTCTTTAATATTTAAAGGATTTTTGCCAAACAAGCCTTATGGCTTTTGAGATTTCTAGTTTATTTAAATAAAATAAAATAAATTACAATAATAAATATAATATATTTATGTTATATACGTTTATCCTAATAACTGATATTATTTATGATGAGTATTAAGCCTATGTCAGTTTTTTTTATATCTTTACGAATACTAGTTGGTCAGTTGGATATTGGCTTAGTCTGAGTTCAGAGAGAGTGATAGAGAGCTTGAGAGATTTGAGAGGAAACTAGTAAATCTTCACAACAATTCCAGTGATTGTAGCAAGAATTACACGCTAATTGAAGGTATGTTCACAACCTTTGATTTATTTATGTGTATGTACATGTATATGTCTTTCACGGCAGAAATTTCAAGTTCTGTAATTTCATCTCATTCAAATTGTTGTTAGATAATTGGGTACTTGTGATTATATGAGTATATGGTGATTAGAGATTACGTTTAAACAACAATTGTATGCTAAATTCGTTCGACAGTAGTATAAATTTTTGTTAGTGTTGATGTTCTTCATACACTCTGAGTAAGTACCAATTTTGAGGGTCAAATTGCATGCTAAATTGTAAATTTAGGCTTTCATATGTTACTTCAATGAGATATGAATATAACGTAATTGGAATGAGGTAAATTGGATAAGAATTGAAATCACAATGTTCAATTTTGTGAAGGAACTCGAAAATGGAGTTTTTGTTTGAAAACTTGAATTTGGAGAAATTTAAATAGTTTTAGTTAGTGTTAAATTGTGCTAATTGGTTGCAAATGTGAGAAATTATGTGACGCCCCCCAAAATAGGTATACAACACCCATTCTGAGTCGTCAAAATACAAGGTACAGAAACAACTACAACTTTATTAATACAACATAAAAATTGTGAGTTTAAATACAAATATTGTCTTCTAGACAATATCCACACTCAAATAAGTCCTCATTACAATTATTGATACAATATTTTACAAAATAGTGAGGACTACTAAAATAACTATCTTGAACCATTACTCCACACCCCGACTAGTTCCCGCTATATTCTCGTCTCCTGAGAAGAAAAATGGAACAAAAAGGAAAAGGGTGAGCTCAACTAGCCCAGTAAAGAATATTATGACTAAGATAATGTACAACAAATTATCCTTAGTCTTCAACAGGAAAAATCGATAGAATACAATAGACAACAAGTTTTAAATCAACAATCGCAATGAAAAAATAATAATTCAAAGAAAGAGTTAAGTAGAGAATGAAATCTACTATCATCTATGAATTTAAAAGTCCATCATCGATATTTTATCCCCAGTAACATCACCAATATACATCATAAATCAAATATTCATCTTTGCACTACAGGCCAAAGATATTCACCAGTTGGTCATGTTCATCTAAACACCTGTTCATCTTTGCACTACGGGCCAAAGATATTCATCATAAAATCATTCATCTTTGCACTACAGGCCAAAGATATTCAGTTATATCATCATATAGGACTGAGGATGATGAAAAATATTTTAAAGAAAACGAATCCAGTGAAACAAAAGAACAAATATTAAGGATTCGTACTTTAAACAATCCAAGTTCAAAAATACTTCATAAATAACCAGAGTGGAGTAAAATTCAAGAATGAAGACCAAAACATAGATCTAATCAAAGATAGGAATCATAACAGACAATCTTGGACACAAAAAAGAAAATTTAATTTTTCTGTGAATAGTATCGTATTCGTGAATAGTGTCGTATACGTGAACAGTGTCGTATACGTGAATAGTAACTCTGACACTAAAAGATAGAAATTCCATAAGAAAAATCATCATGCTTCGTGAATAGTACTCGTGAATAGTAACTCGTGAATAGTAACTCATGAATAGTAACCCTGACATGAAAAAGTTCCAAATTTGATAAAAAGTTCCAACCAATATTTTGGCATAATGATATTGAAGAAATAATATCACTTACGAAGAAAATAACATCCCTTACCTCGTAAAAACAGTACTTCTAGTTGAAACACCGGATGTAAGCTATGACTTGAACTTGCACTGTATAGAAGCACTCAAAGTATCAAAATACTCACAAGAATATACTCAATATATTGAGAGAGAGAAGATTTCAGTTTCTGGTGTGATTTTCAATTCTAACCTAAGCACCTATTTATAGGAAATTGCTTAGAATACCAAAGTAGAAAATTGATTAAAATAATTTTATTTAATAAAAATTCAAGCCCACCACCCAAGAATCTGAATTTCAGCAACTACATCACATGCAAGACCCACAATTAATGACATAAATGTTTTTCATATAAAAAATAATTAAAACTTCCAAAAATTAATTATTTCGGAACTTCGGAAGTTCAATAATTCATAATAAATAGCCCTTTTATCAGAAAATTCGAATCTTGCAAATTTGTATAGGAAATTCAATTCTCTACAACTTTACAGAAGAAAGTTTTTCCAAATTCCAAACAGAAATTGACCAAAATCCATATACGGACGATTTTACAAGCTATAATCAAATTTCAGTCAAGAAATGGGTCCACTAACTTGTTTAACATGTTTTAAACAACTTTTGCAACAAAAATACTCTTCCTCCACATATACTCTTGCAACAAAAATACTCTTCCTCCTGTGAACAACACCACTAAACAGATGACGAACGATGGTATGTTTAGGAACTTTTTAGAATTCATGCAAAACCAAACGAGAGAGACTACTGTTCAAAATGCAGGTGGAAACACTGGCTACTCACGGATGGTCACCGCTAAGTAGTTCAAGGAGTTAGGACCGCCAGAGTTTTTGGGAAAGCCAGAACCACTTACGGCAGAGACGTGGATAAATCAAATCACTAAGATATTTGATGTCTTGGGATGCTCAGAGGAGCAAAAGGTTCCTTTCGCCACTTTCATGTTATGTGGAGAAGCAGATTATTGGTGGGAATCCGTAAAGCGTACTCAGCCTACCGTACTGAAGATGTTTTGGGAGAAGTTCCAAGAATTGTTCAACAACAAGTACTTTCCTGAAAGTATTCGTCACATGAAGGAGGTAGAGTTCATCAAGCTGGAGCAAAACAATATGACGTGTCGCAGTACGAAGCTAAGTTTGCTGAGTTGTCCCGATTTGCATCCCATTTGGTTGATAATGAGGAGAGAATGACACGAATGTTTCTGCGAGGTTTGAAACCCAAAATATGTCAATACCTCATTTCTCACAAACTTTGTTTATATTCAGATGTTGTGATTAGGGCTCAGTTATTGGAGCGCGATAATGACTCGGCTCAACTGAAGAATAATGACCAACAACTCGATGATAATCATACCAAAGGGTAAATTAGCATCATCTAATAATGATAACAATCGTGGAGGAAATTATCATGCCAGAAATGGTAACCACTTCGGTGGTAATCATGGCCAAGATAATAGAAGAAATAACTCAAGTGGAAATTTCAAGAAGAGAAGATTTAACAATGATGGGAAGACGTCGGCACCAACACCAGCAACGAATTTTAGAGGAGGAGAAAGACCGCCAATTAGATGCTACAGATGCAGAGAAGAGGGACACATATGTCCAAACTGTTCACAACCTTCCAAGGTATGTTATAATTGTGGAAAAGAAGGTCACATCGCTCGAGATTATACGGTAGGGAAACCTAGTCCAGCGGGGATGGTGACTCAAAAGGCTGTCCCAGAAAAGTCAAAGTCAACGGTTCCTGGAAGAGCGTTTTTCGTGACTAGTCAGAATGCGAGGAACCCGAACAAAGTTAGCAATGGTTAGTTAATTATAAATTCTTACGAAGTTTATACCTTATCAGATACCGGTTCTACCCATTCATTTATCTTTCCTGCTTATACTCAACGTTTAAACTTGACTCCAGAGAAAATTAGACTTTGACTTATCTGTTGAAACTCCGTTATGAGAAACTTTCGTTACATCCACTGTTTATAAATCTTGTTTGATCCAAGTTGGCACCATCACATTACCTGTTGACCTTATTTCATTAAGGATACTTACTTTTGATGTGATTTTGGGGATTGATTGATTAACTACTCATTATGCCAAAATTAATTGCTTTCGTAAGGTTGTTAGTTTTCATATTCCTAAACAACCTGTTATTCGAATTCAAGCAACCAAACCATTGAAGTCAAACACTTTCATATCAAGCCATAAAGTCATTCATTTATTGAAAAACAGATGTCAAGTTTTCTTAGCCCATGTTATGGACTTAAACAAAAATACGTTAGATTTGAATGATATTTCTATTGTTAATAAATTTCCTGATGTATTTCCTGGAGAATTTCTTGGCTTACTCCCAAAGTGTCATATTGAATTTTGTATCAACTTTGAACTCGGTACAAAACCCATTTCTAAAATCTCATGGCTCCTATTGAACTTTAGGAGTTAAAAATTCAACTGTAGAAGTTTGTACCCGAGCCTTTATCTGGTGGCTTCCTTTCTGGAATGCACCGAAGCCAGACTCTCCGTAGGGGACGCCATATTTGTGTGATAGTAAACTGATAGGTACCATTGTGACGTGTTATCCAAGATTGGGATATGAGTCATAGTTGAGAGAAACCTAAGTCAGTAATCGAAATACGTAGCTTTCTAGGCTTAGTTGGTTATTATTGGAGATTCGTGGAAAGATTTTCTCGAATATCTACTCCATTAACTCAGCTGACTCGAAGAGATACAAAATTCGAATGGAGCGAGGAATATAAAAAGAGCTCCCAAGAACTCAACATGCGGCAACGACGTTGGCTCGAGCTGTTGAAAGATTACTACCATACCATTCAATACCATCCTGGAAAAAAAACGAACATGGTAGCTGACGCGTTGAGTAAAAGATCGTATGCGTTTATGAGTGTGATATTGTTAACACAAAGACCCATTTCGTATGACTTACAGAAGATGGAGATAGAGTTAAATATTCCAAGAACCTGCGTGAAGATAACGAATATACGATTAGAATCTACTTTAATCGATAAATTTAAAGTTGCTCAAGCTACAGACTTGGAGTTGATGAATATGAAGAAGAAGATGCAAGAAGTCGTTATTCCAAAAGCGAGAATCGGCGATATGAGGAAAGCTCAAACCTTCGATTTATTAGTCCATTTGAAATCCTCGATCGAATAGGAACTATGGCCTATAGACTCGTTTTACCGCCAAGTATGACGCGTGTTCATAACGTTTTTCACGTATCGATGTTACGTAAATATGTGGCTGACCTGAACCACATTATTGAGTTAGAACCAGACGAGATAGCAAAAGATTTAATGTACGAGGAGGTACATGTCAAGATTTTGGATAGGAAGGAGCATGTCTTACGCACGAAGGTCATACCACAAGTTAAATTTTGTGGAGAAACCATGCTATTGAGGAAATGACCTGGGAGTTGGAAACGGAAATGAAAGCGAGGTATCCTCATCTTTTCGAAATACCAGGTACGTACGTCAATTTCGAGGACAAAATTTCATAAGGAGGGGAGGTTGTAAGACCCCAAATTATTAATAAATAAAATTTAATTCCTCTATTTATTATTTTGAAATAGTAAGGGTTGATTTGATTAATGTGGTTAGTTGTGGGTAAAATGCGCAAATATTTTAAATAAGCAAGTGGTTATAAAATACTCATTGTTGTCGGAGAATATTCGTTTGGTCGTGGAATATTCTTACCGTTGTGAATATTCGTATGACCACAGCCTTTGTGGGGCCCCTAACGGAAAGCGATTGGATGAAGAAAGCGACAAGTATAAGTTGTTTATAAATAACTACGCGCTTGTTATCGTTAATATTGTTAGAATACCCGTGGTTAAAACACAAGAATACGCGTTGTTGCACAAGAAGACACTTGTATTGCACCAATTATTGATTCTTACGTAAGAAGGCACTACTCAATAATTGTTACGATGAATTATTGTTCAATTATTTTATTTTATTGATTCAATAATTGCTGCGTTGATATTTTATATTACTGTTGTTTCAATAATTGTCACTACACAGTATTTTCCATTATCGAAGCAATAATTCATATTATCTGAATAATATTATTAGATAACATTATTGGAAATGTCTAGAAAGTTCTGTCTAAGGAGAGGTTTGGTCACCTAATTGCGCGCCAGTAAGGAGAAATTCTTATTGGAAAGCCCTCTTTCCGAAACTACTGGTTGCAATCTTCGTGATTCTGTAATATTATTTGTGAATAATTAATTATTGATTTATATGATGACAAAAATATTGATTTTATGTGGGATATATGAGTATATGAGGAGGAAGAGTATTTTTGTTGCAAAAGTTGTTTAAAACATGTTACACATGTTGGTGGACCCATTTCTTGACTGAAATTTGATTATAGCCTGAAAAATCACCCGTTTGTGGATTTCGGTCAATTTTTATTTGGAATTTGGAAAACCTTTCTTCTGCAAAGTTGTAGAGAATTGAATTTCCTATAAAAGGTTGCGAGATTCGAATTTTCTGATAAAAGGGCTATTTATTATGAATTATTGAAGTTTAGAAGTTCTGAAATAATTGATTTTTGGAAGTTTTAAATAATTATTTTAAGAAAAACATTTTTTTGGGCTACACATGTGATATAAATGTGTTGAATTCAGTTGGTCTAAGGTGGGCTTGAAATTGTTTAATTATAATATTATTTTATTAAATTTTTTGCTTTGGTGTTCTCAGCATTTTCCTATAAATAGGGTGCTTAGGTTAGAATTGAAAATCACGCCAGAAACTGAAGTTTTCTCTCTCTATATTATCGAGTGTATTCTTGTGAGTATTTTGATACTTTGAGTGTTGCTATACGGTGCAAGTTCCCTTCAGCACAATATCTAGTATTCTAGTCAGAAGTACTGTCTTTTTGAGGTAAATGATGTTATTTTCTTCATAAATGATATTATTTCTTCAATATCATTATGCCGAAATATTGGTCTGAATTTTTTTATCAAATTTGGAATTTTTTATGTCGGGGTTACTATTCATGAGTTACTATTCATGAATTACTATTCATGAGTTAATATTCACGAATACTATTCACGAAGCATGATGATTTTTCTTGTGGAATTTCTACCTTTTAGTATCGGCGTTACTATTCATGTATACGGCACTATTCACGTATACGACACTATTCACGAATACGACACTATTCACAGATAAATTAAATTATATTTTCTGTGTCCAAGATTATCTGTTATGGTTCCTATCTTCGATTGGATCTATGTTTTGGTCTTCATTCTTGAATTTTACTCCACTCTGGTTATTTATAAAGTATTTTTGAACTTGGATTGTTTAAAGTACGAATCCTTAATATTTGTTCTTCTGTTTCATTGGATTCGTTTTCTTTAAAATATTATTCATCATCCACAGTCCTAAATGATGATATAACTGAATATCTTTGGCCCGTAGTGCAAAGATGAATGATTTTATGATGAATATCTTTGGCCCGTAGTGCAAAGGTGAACAGGTGTTTAGATGAACATGACCAACTGGTGAATATCTTTGGCCTGTAGTGCAAAGATGAATATTTGATTTATGATGTATATTGACTGATGTTACAGGGATAAAATATCGATGATAGACTTTTAAATTCATAGATGATAGTAGATTTCATTTTCTACTTAACTCTTCTACTGAATTGTTATTTTCGCTGCAGTTGTTGATTTAAAACTTGTTGTCTATTGTATTCTATCAGATTTTTCCCTGTTGAAGACTAAGGATAATTTGTTGTACATTATCTTAGTCATAATATTCTTTACTGGGCTAGTTGAGCTCACCCTTTTCCTTTTTATTCCACTTTTCTTCTCAGGAGACGAGGATATAGCGGGATCTAGTCGGGGTGTGCAGTAATGGTTCAAGACAGTTGTTTTAGTAGTCCTCACTATTTTGTAAAATAGTGTATCAATAATTGTAATGAGGACTTATTTGAGTGTGGATATTGTCTAGAAGACAATATTTGTATTTAAACTCACAGTTTATGTGTTGTCGTATTTTGCACGATAATTGTATTAATGAAGTTGTAGTTGTTTCTGTACCATGTATTTGGCGACTCAGAATGGGTGATGTATACCTATTTTGGGGGGCGTCACATAGTTCGTTTATTACATTGTGCAAGTTCTAATTCTACACTTTCGTTGAGTTGGTTCTATTATTACATTGTGTAACTTCATTCTTTTGATTGAGAAAGCTTCTAAACCTATCTATTACATTGAGCATGTTTTAATTCTAAATTATTGGAATTCTAATCATTGTTGACCTGCTCTAACTTATTTATAGTTAAAAAAGTTTCTTTAGTTTAATCTTTTACAACGAATGTTCTTGAACCTTATTTACTTGTGTTGAATGGTTCAATCACTTTGTATATTATATTACATATGGAGTAAGCATTGTTTCTAGCTTGCTATCAATTAATGCATGTTCGATAACTAAAATTCTAATTTGACAAGATTATAGACCTAGCTTATTATTGTTCAAGCCAAGGTTTATCATTTCTTTATTTTGATCAATACTTATGCTCTCTAGTTATTTCAAGCATGAGTCTAGAATATAGTCAGTTCACCTATGATTCTCAAATGTTCTAAGTTATGTTGTTATTAAACAATTGTTGTATTATTCAAGCATTGTTGATTCAACTAGTTCCCTAGTTGATGATCATTAAACTTCAATTACCCTTGAAAGCTTATCCAAACCAAACTTTCTTTGGTGCGGACTTGTACTCTACATACTGAGATGAACAACCCTATGTTTAGGAGTTTACTCTTAGCGTTGAAATGGTTGTGCACAATACATTGTACGAAGGATTGATCCCCCTAAGTATGTGGAGTCCTTATAGTCATATGACTGTTAAAGTTAAAGTTGAAATATTATTTATAACTATTGACATGGTTCATGGTCATTTGAGCCTCAATAGTTTATTTAAGAATGTTAATAGAACAAATTATTCAGTTCTATTGAGCCTATGAGTTGGCAAATATTGTAATGTTAATAGAATATATTATTCAGTTCTATTGAGCCTATTATTTGGCAAATGTTGTAAAGATATTTATTCTTATCTCAAGTGAGCTTTGTTTGCTCACTCTTGCATATTTATACACTTATTGCAGCTATGGTTAAGAAGGTAGATAAACCTACAACTAGCAAAGGAAAGGAAAAAATGTACAAGTGATGAAGACTTCTAATTTTGCTTTATCGTTATGATGATAAACATTTAATAATGATGTGATGTAATAATTTTATTTTCGCACTTGAATGATTGTATTAAAGGTTAGAGAACCTGGGAGATAATGTTTTTATTAAAGTAATCCTGTATGGGCAGGTTTTTATTATTCAATTTATTTTGATTGGGTAGTTAGATATGAATGTTTTGATTACATGAATACTAAATCTTGAGGTAATGAAGTACCGGGATTTGGGGGTGTCACATAAGTGGTTTTGGCTCTCCCAAAAACTCTGGTGGTCACAGTTACTTGAACTACTTAGCGGTGACCATCCGTGAGTTGCCAGTGTTTCTACCTGTATTTTGGACAGGAGTCTCTCTCACCTGATGTTGCATGAATTGCAGAAAGCCTCTAAACATTTTGTCGTTCATCATTTGGTCGGTGTTGTTGTTTACCTGAGGATTATTGCCTTCCTGATGCACATTATATTGGGTATTGATCTATTGTGACTCAACGGTCTCCTGTGCTCCATTGTTAATCTCAGCATTCTCGGATGCCTTTTTCAAACACTGCCACAAAACAAGGGTTAATTGGCATACCATGTATTATCCCTATATTATGACCGACCAATTAAATAACAATTAAACTTAGGTAGGTCATACTTGCGAAGGAATTATGTAAGACCCAACTTATTATAAATGAAATTTAATTTCCTCTATTTATCATTTTGAAATAGTAAGGGTTGATTTGATTAATGTGGTTAGTTATGGGTAAAATGCGCAAATATTTCAAATAAGCAAGTGGTTATAAAATACTCATTGTTGTTGGAGAATATTCGTTTGGTCGTGGAATATTCTTGCTGTCGGGGAATATTCGTATGACGGCGCAGCCTTGTGTGGGCCCCATAACGGAAAGCGATTGGATGAAGAAAATGACAAGTTTAAGTTGTTTATAAATAACGGTGTAGTTGTTACTGTTAACACTGTTGGAATAACCGGTGGTTAAAACACAGTAATAAGCGTTGTTTCACAGTAGCACACGGTATTGCACCAATTATTGATTCTTATGTAAGAAGGCACTACTCAATAATTGTTATAGTAGTTACTTTATTCAAGATTTTATTTTATTGATTCAATAATTGTCATGCGTTGATATTTTATATTACCGTTGTTTCAATAATTGTCGATTACACGATTTTTCCATTATCGAAGCAATAATTCATATTATCTCAATAATATTATTAGAAAATATTATTGGCAATGTTTAGAAAGTTTTGTCTAAGGAGAGGTTTGGTCACCTAATTGCATGCGCCCAAAGAGGAGAAATTCTTATTGAAAGCCCTCTTTCCGGAACCTGCACTCGTTGTCGATGTTGTGATTCAAGAATATTATTTGTGAATAATTAATTATTGATTTATATGATGAGGAAAATATTCATTTTATGTAGATATAGATGGAGAAATTTTTTTAAAGTGACAATTGTTGAAAATCGATATTTTATCTTTTCTGATAAAATAATATTTTATTATATTATTATAATATAATAATGATGATATTTTTACAATGAATGTGGGATATATGAGTATATGAGGAGGAAGAGTATTTTTGTTGCAAAAGTTGTTTAAAACATGTTAAACATGTATGTGGGCCCATTTCTTGACTGAAATTTGATTATAGCTTGTAAAATCGCCCGTTTATGGATTTCGGTCAATTTCTGTTTGGAATTTGGAAAACCTTTCTTCTACAAAGTTGTAGAGAATTGAATTTCCTATAAAAATCGCAAGATTTGAATTTTCTGACAAAAGGGCTATTTATTGTGAATTATTGAAGTTTCGGTATATCGGGTGTGAATTGATTTTTGGAGTTTAAATGATTTTTGTTAGAAAAGCGTTTTTTGTACTTTGGTGGCCCTCACTTGCACATGTTAATGGCTGAATTCAAGTATCTAGAGGTGGGCTTGAATATTTGGTAATTATATTAATATTATATTAAATTTTCTGGTGTTCTAAGCAATTTCCTATAAATAGGTGCTTAGGTTAGAATTCGACAATCACACCGTAAACCTTCTCTTCTCTTTTCTCTCTCGATATATTGAGCGTATTTTTGTGAGTATTTTAGTACTGTGGGTATTGCTATACGGTGCAAGTTCTTTCAGCATTATATCCAGTCAGAAGTACTATCCTTTTGAGGTAAGGGATGTTATTTTATTCAAAAATGATATTATTTCTTCAATATCATTATGCCGAAATATTGGTGGAAACTTTTTATCAAATTTGGAACTTTTCATGTCGGGGTTACTATTCATGAGTTACTATTCATGAGTCACTATTTACGAGTTACTATTCACGAGTTACTATTCACGAGTACTATTCACAAAGCATGATGATGTTTTTCTTGAAATTTCTATCTTTTGATGTCAGAGTTACTATTCACGTATACGACACTATTCACGTATACAACACTATTCACGAATACGACACTATTCACAGAAAAATTAAATTTTCTTTTCTATGTCCAAGATTGTCTGTTATAGTTCCTATCTTTGATTGGATCTATGTTTTGATCAGTCTTGAATTTTACTCCACTCTAGTTATTTATGAAGTATTTTCGAACTTGGGTTATTTAAAGTATGAATCCTTAATACTTATTCTTTTATTTCACTGGATTCGTTTTCTTTAAAATATTTTTCATCATTCTCAGTCCTAAATGATGATATTACTGAATATCTTTGGCCTGTAGTGCAAAGATGAATGATTTCTGATGAATATCTTTGGCCTGTAGTACAAAGATGAACATGTGTTTAGATGAACATGACCAACTGATGAATATCTTTGGGCTGTAGTGCAAAGATGAATATTTGATTCCAGATATATATTGATTGATGTTACAGGATAAAAGATAGATTTATGAACTTTTATATTCATATATAGAAGATAATAGATTTCATTCTCTACTTAACTCTTCTAATGAATTATTATTTTCGCTGTGAATATTGATTTAAAACTTGTTGTCTATTGTATTCTATTAGATATTTCCCTGTTGAAGACTAACGATAATTTGTTCTATATTATCTTAGTCATAATGTTCTTTACTGGGCTAGTTGAGCTCACCCTTTTCCTTTTTGTTCCATTTTTCTTCTCAGGAGGCGAGAATATAGCGAGTACTAGTTGGGGTATGGAATGATGGTTCTAGAAGTTATTTTAGTAGTCCTCACCATTTTTGTAAAATAATGTATCAATAATTGAAATGAGGACTTATTTGAGTGTGGATATTGTCTAGATGACAATATTTGTATTTAAACTCACAGTTTCTATGTTGTAGTAATAAAGTTGTAGTTGTTTCTGTACCATGTATTTTGATGACTCGGAATGGGTGTTATATACCTATTTTGGGGGCGTCACAGTTGGTATCAGAGCTTAGGGATATGGTCTCTGGCGGAGATCGGGGAATAGTACTAGGAGGGGAGAGACGAGTAATCCTTCGCTAGTGTGTCATACCTAAGCTTATTTGTTGGTCAGTTGAAGTATATGGTTAATATGTGATATGTTAATTTGTTTAATTAACCCTTGTTTTATGGTAGTATTTAAGAATGGCAGCTGAGAATATTAACGGTGGAGTTAATGAGACTGTGGAAACACCTTTAATCACCACCCAGGGGAACGTGCAACAGGAAGGCAATATTCCTCCTGTAAACAACACCACTGAGAAGATGATGAACGACGGGATGTTTAGGAGCTTTTTGAAGTTCATGTAAAACTAGGCGAGGGAGACTCGTGCACAGAATACGGGTGGAAATAATAGCAACGCGTGGCTTGTCACGGCCAAACAGTTCAAAGAGTTGGGACCACCAGAATTTAAGGGAAAACCGGATCCGATCATGGCGGAAACGTGGGTCAAGCAAATTACCAAGATATTCGATGTCTTGGGATGCACAGAGGAACAAAAGGTTCTATTCGCCACCTTTATGTTCCGTGGCGAGGTAGATTACTGGTGGGAGTCTGTGAAACGTACCCAGCCTGCCGCACTCCGCATGTCTTGGGAAACATTTCAGAAACTTTTTAACAAAAAATACTTTCCTGAAAGTATTCGCCATATGAAGGAGGTAGAGTTTATTAGACTAGAACAAAACAACATGACGGTGTCCCAATACGAGGCGAAGTTCGCAGAGTTATCCAGGTTTGCACCTCATTTGGTAGAGAATGAGGAACGAAAGACGAGGATGTTTCTGAGAGGTTTAAAACCCGAGAATCAGCAATATCTTATCTCTCATAAATTTTCTTTATATTCAAATGTTATCAACATGGCTCAATTATTAGAGCGAGATAGCGAGTACATTCAACCAAGGGACCGCAACCAGGGTCATACCGGTGGCAGCAGTCATCGAAGTAACGAAAACCAGCGGGGAGGAAAACATTCAGACAAAAGCGGTAACCACTCTGGTGGTAATCGTGGCCATGAAAATAGAAGAAGCGACTCAGGGGGAGATTTTAAAAAGAGGAGATTCAACAATGACAATGCGAAGACGTCAGAACCAGCAGCAACTGGTTCCAAGGGAGGAGAACGACCACGGGTCATATGCTATAAGTGCAGAAAAGAAGGACATATCAGTCCAAACTGCCCACAACAGTTTAAGGTATGTTATAACTGTGGAAAGGAAGGACATATCGCTCGAGATTGCACTATAGTGAAACCAAGTCCAGCGAGGATGGTGACTCAAAAGGATGTCCCAGAAAAGTCAAAATCAACTGTTCCTGGAAGAGCATTTGTCGTGACTGGTCACTATGCGAGGAACCCAAACGAGGTGATCATGGTTAAGCTAATCATAAATTCATGCGAAGTTTATACATTACTTGATACCGGTGCTACCCATTCATTTATCTCTCCTGCTTGTGCTCAACGTTTAAACTTGACTCCGGAGAAATTAGACTTTGACCTATCTGTGGAAACTCCGTTAGGAGAAACTTTCATCACATCCACTGTTTATAAATCTTGTTTGATCCAAGTTGGCACCATCACATTACCTGTTGACCTTATCTCTTTAAAGATACTTGTTTTTGATGTGATTTTAGGGATTGATTGGTTAACTACTCATCATGACAAAATTGATTGTTTTCGTAAGGTTGTTAGTTTTCATATTCCTAATCAACTTGTTGTGCGAATTCAAGAAACTAAACCATTAAAATCAATCACTGTCATATCAAGTCATAAAGCTATTCGTTTATTGAAAAACAGATGTCAAGCTTTCTTAGCCCATGTTATGGATTTAAATAAAGACACATCAGATTTGAATAATATTCCTTTTGTTATTGACTTTCCTGACGTATTTCCTGAAAAAATTCCCTGTCTACCCCCAGAATGTGAAGTTGAATTCTTTATTGACCTTGAACTTGGTACAAAGCCCATTTCTAAAACCCCATATCGAATGGCTCCTATTGAACTTCAGGAGTTAAAGGTCCAACTACAGGAGTTGTTGGACATCGGTTTCATTCGTCCTAGTACATCTCCTTGGGGTGCTCCTGTTTTTTTTGTAAAGAAGAAAGACGGGAGTATGCGACTTTATATCGATTACCAGGAATTAAACCATGTCACTATCAAGAATAGGTATCCGCTACCTCATATTGATGACCTGTTTGACCAGTTGCAAGGAGCACAATTCTTTTCAAAGATCGATCTCCGTTCTGGATATCATCAGCTGAAGGTTAGAACTGAGGATATTCCAAAGACTACTTTCAGAACTCGATACGGGCATTATGAATTCTTAGTCATGTCTTTTGGATTGACTAATTCTCCTGCTGCTTTCATGGATATTATGAACCGAATATTCAAGGAATATTTTGATCAGTTCGTTGTTGTCTTAATTGATGACATCCTCATCTATTCCAAAAGCCGTGAAGATCATGAGCGCCATTTGAAGCTGGTACTGCAAAGGCTTCATGATAACAAACTATATGCCAAGCTAAAGAAATACGAGTTCTGGCTTGAGGAAGTATCATTCCTTGGACACATGGTGTCAAAACATGGAGTGTCTGTTGACCCGGCGAAGATTGAAGCAATACAAAGTTGGGAGCAACCAAAGACGGTGAACGAATTACGTAGTTTTTTGGGCTTAGCTAGTTATTATCGAAGATTTGTGGAAGGATTTTCTAGAATCGCTACTCCATTAACTCAGCTGACTCGTAAAGATACAAAATTCGTATGGAGCGAGGAATGCGATAAGAGTTTACAAGATCTCAAGAGGAGACTCATTTCGGCACCTGTTTTGACAATACCATCTGGTTTGGATGGATTTGTTATCTACAGCGATGCTTCAGGCAAAGGGTTAGGATGTGTTCTCATGCAACGTGGGAAAGTCATAGCCTATGCCTCGCGACAACTTAAAGAATATGAGAGGAATTATCCTACTCATGATCTAGAGTTGGAAGCAGTCATTTTTCGCGCTAAAGATCTGGAGGCACTATCTATATGGGGAGAAAGTGGAGATATATTCAGACCAAAAAAGCCTCAAATATTTCTTCAGTCAAAAAGAACTCAACATGCGGCAACAACGTTGGCTCGAGCTGTTGAAAGATTACGACCACACTATTCAATACCATCCTGGAAAAGCAAACGTGGTAGCTGACGCGTTGAGTAGAAGATCATATGCAGGAACGAGTGCTATGATGTCAAATATACGCATAGAACCGACTTTAATCGAAAAAGTTAAAGTTGCTCAAGCCACAGACCCGGAGCTGATGCGTATGAAGAAGAAAGTGCAAGAAGGTGCTATTCCAGAAGCAAGAATCGATGAAGAAGGAATACTTTGAGTCCACTCCAGACTTTATGTTCCTAACAATTCTGATTTGAAGTACAAGATCATGATGGAGGCACACAACGCACCGTTTGCAATCCATCTTGGGAGTACCAAAATGTATCATGATCTTCGACATACATTTTGGTGAAACAATATGAAGAGAGAGATCGCAAAGTTTATCTCGAGGTGTTTAACTTGTCAACGTGTAAAGGCGGAGCATCAAGTAACAAAGGGTCCATTGCAACCACTTGAGATTCCGAAATGGAAGTGGGAAAACATTACTATGGATTTCGTTACGGGTCTTCCTAAGGTTTCTCAAGGCATAGATGCGATTTGGGTTATTGTTGATAGATTAACCAAGTCTGCCCATTTCTTGCCTATACGGATTCCCTTGAACGTCTTACTAGTATGTACGTAAATGAGATTGTGAGATTGCATGGCATGCCAGTATCCATAGTTTCGGATCGTGACCCAAGATTCACTTCAAGATTTTGGGTTAGCTTGCAAAAAGCTATGGGTACAGATTTACGGTTCAGTTCGGCATATCATCCTCAAACGGACGGACAATCAGAGAGGACTATTCAAACTCTTGAAGATCTATTAAGACTCTGTGTCCTAGACTTCAAAGGGAGTTGGGATAAGTATTTACCATTGGTGGAATTCTCCTACAACAACAGTTATCAGGCAAGTATAGGTGTGGCTCCATTTGAAGCATTGTATGGACGGAAGTGTCGCTCTCCAATATGTTGGGATGAGGTGGGAGAAACAACATTTTTGGGACCAAAGTTGGTACGAATGACTACAGAGAAGATCCAAATGATTCGACAACGTATACAAACGGCACAGGATCGACAAAAGAGTTATGCGGATCTTCATCTAAAGGACGTGGAATTTAGTATTAGGGATCATGTATTGTTGCGTGTGGCTCCATGGAAGGGAGTTACAAGATTCGGGAAGAGAGGAAAGCTCAATCCATGATTTATTGGTCCATTTCAGATTCTTGAACGAGTAGTAAATGTGGCCATTAGACTCGTGTTACCTCCAAGCATGTCTCGTGTTCATAACGTTTTTCACATATTTGTGCTTCGTAAATATGTGAAGGACCCGAACCACATTATTGAGTTAGAACCAGACGAGATAGCCGAAGGCTTAACGTATGTAGAGGTACCTGTCAAGATTTTGGATAGGAAGGAGCATGTCCTACGCACGAAGGTTATACCACAAGTTAATGTTTTGTGGAGAAATCATGCTATTGAAGAAATGACCTGGGAGTTGGAAACGGAAATGAAAGCGAGGTATCCTCACCTTTTCGAAACACCAGGTACGTACGTCAATTTCGAGGATGAAATTTTATAAGGAGGGGAGATTGTAAGACCCCAACTTATTATAAATGAAATTTAATTTCCTCTATTTATCATTTTGAAATAGTAAGGGTTGATTTGATTAATGTGGTTAGTTATGGGTAAAATGCGTAAATATATCAAATAAGCAAGTGGTTATAAAATACTCATTGTTGTCGGAGAATATTCGTTTGGTCGTGGAATATTCTTGCTGTCGGGTAATATTCGTACGACGACACACCCTTGTGTGGGCCCCATAACGGAAAATGATTGGATGAAGAAAATGACAAGTATAAGTTGTTTATAAATAACAACGTAGTTGTTACCGTTAGCACTGTTGGAATACCCGGTTAAAAAACCACGATGTCTGGCGTTGTTGCACAATAGCTACGCAGTATTGCACCAATTATTGATTCTTACGTAAGAAGGCACTACTCAATAATTGTTACAAAGATATTTCTTTATTCAAAGATTTTATTTTATTGATTCAATAATTGTTGCGTTGATATTTTATATTACTGTTGTTTCAATAATTGTCACTACACAGTATTTTCCATTATCAAAGCAATAATTCATATTATCTGAATAATATTAGAAAACATTATTGGCAATGTCTAGAAAGTTTTGTCTAAGGAGAGGTTTGGTCACCTAATTGCGCGCCAGTAAGGAGAAATTCTTATTGGAAAGCCCTCTCTTTCCTGGGAAATGTCTGGTTGTCAGTATTGTGATTCTGTAATATTATTTGTAAATAATTAATTATTGATTTATATTGTAAGGCCCCAACTTTTTATAAATGAAGATTTAATTTTCTCTATTTATTATTTTGAAATAGTAAGGGTTGAATTGATTAATGTGGTTAGTTATGGGTAAAACGCGCAAATATT
Source organism: Panax ginseng (assembly GCA_020205605.1). NCBI lineage: Eukaryota > Viridiplantae > Streptophyta > Magnoliopsida > Apiales > Araliaceae > Panax > Panax ginseng. Next base: position 85,797,840 of record CM035145.1, read on the forward strand.
TTAAATAAGCAAGTGGTTATAAAATACTCATTGTTGTTGGAGAATATTCATTTGGTCGTGGAATATTCTTTGCTTTCGGGAATATTAAATGCGATGGCGCATGACCTTGTGTGGGCCCCATAACTTGAAGCAATTGGATGAAGAAAACGACAAGTATGAGTTGTTTATAAATAACTATGGCGTATTTATTCAAGAATTATCTTGTTGGAATACCCGTGGGTTAAAACACGATAATATGCGTTGTTGCACAAGAATACACCAGCAGTATTGCACCAATTATTGATTCTTAGGTAAGAAGGCACTACTCAATAATTGTTACAGTAATTAATGTTCAGTATTTTATTTTATTGATTCAATAATTGCTGCGTTAATTTTTTATATTACTGTTGTTTCAATAATTGTCACTACACAGTATTTTCCATTATCGAAGCAATAATTCATATTATCTGAATAATATTATTAGAAAACACTATTGGCAATGTCTAGAAAGTTCTGTCTAAGGAGAGGTTTGGTCACCTAATTGCGCGCTAGTAAGGAGAGATCCTTATTGGAAAGCCCCATCTTTCCCAGGAACGGCACAGTTGCGATCTTGTGATTCTCTGTAATATTATTTGTGAATAATTAATTATTGATTTATATGATGAGAAAAATATTGATTTTATGTGGATATAGATGGAGAAAATTTTTTAAAGTGACAATTGTTAAAAATTGATATTTTATCTTTTCAGATAAAATAATATTTTATTATATTATTATAATATAATATTGGTGATATTTTTACAATAAATGTGGGATATGAGTATATGAGGAGGAAGAGTATTTTTGTTGCAAAAGTTGTTTAAAACATATTTTGTGTGTCAGTGGACCTCATTTCTTGACTGAAATTTGATTATAGCCTGAAAAATCGCCCGTATGCGGATTTCAGTCAATTTCTGTTTGGAATTTGGAAAACCTTTCTTCTGTAAAGTTGTAGAGAATTAAATTTCCTATGAAAATTTGCGAGATTCGAATTTTCTGATAAAAGGGCTATTTATTATGAATTATTGAAGTTCCAAAATTCCTGAATAATTGATTTTTGGAAGTTTTAATTGTTTTATTTAAGAAAAACATTTTTGTTGTTTTGGAACATGTGTGGCTGATGTTTTTGCCAAATAAGTGGGTGTAGGATGTTTAAGAAAATTATATTATTATTATATTAAATTTTCTGCTTTGGTGTTCTAAGCAATTTCCTATAAATAGGGTGCTTAGGTTAGAATTGAAAATCACATCAGAAACACAAGTGTTCTCTCTCTTTCTCTCTCGATATATTGAGCGTATTTTTGTGAGTATTTTAGTACTTTGAGTATTGCTATACGGTGCAAGTTCTTTCAGCACTATATCCAGTCAAAAGTACTATCCTTTTGAGGTAAGCGATGTTATTTTATTCGTAAGTGATATTATTTTTTCAATATCATTATGCCAAAATATTGGTTGGAACTTTTTATCAAATATGGAACTTTTCATGTCGGAGTTACTATTCATAAGTTACTATTCATGAGTTACTATTCATGAGTAGTATTCATGAGTTACTATTCACGAGTACTATTCACAGAGCATGATTATGTTTTTTGTGAAATTTCTATCTTTTGGTGTCGGAGTTACTATTCACGTATACGGCACTATTCACTAATACGACACTATTCACAGAAAAATTAAATTTTCTTTTCTATGTCCAAGATTGTCTGTTATAGTTCCTATCTTTGATTGGATATATGTTTTGGTATTCATTCTTGAATTTTACTCCACTCTGGTTATTTGTGAAGTATTTTTGAACTTGGATTGTTTAAAGTACGAATCATTAATATTTGTTCTTTTGTTTCACTGGATTCATTTTCTTTAAAATATTTTTCATCATCCTCAGTCTTAAACGATGATATAACTGAATATCTTTGGCCCGTAGTGCAAAGATGAATGATTTTATGATGAATATCTTTGGCCTGTAGTGCAAAGATGAACAGGTGTTTAAATGAACATGACCAACTGGAGAATATCTTTGGCCTGTAGTGCAAAGATGAATATTTGATTTATGGTGTATATTGATTGATGTTACAGGGATAAAATATCGATGATGGACTTTTAAATTCATAGATGATAGTAGATTTCATTCTCTACTTAACTCTTCTATTGAATTGTTGGTTCCGCTGCAGTTGTTGATCTAAAACTTGTTATCTATTGTATTCTATCAGATTTTTCCCTATTGAAGACTAAGGATAATTTGTTGTACATTATCTTAGTCATAATATTCTTTACTGGGCTAGTTGAGTTCACCCTTTTCCTTTTTGTTCCATTTTTCTTCTCAGGAGACGAGAATATAACGGGAACTAGTCGGGGTGTGGAGTAATGGTTCAAGACAGTTGTTTTAGTAGTCCTCACTATTTTGTAAAATAGTGTATCAATAATTTTAATGAGGACTTATTTGAGTGTGGATATTGTCTAGAAGACAATATTTGTATTTAAACTCACAGTTTATGTGTTGTCGTATTTTGCACGACAATTGTATTAATGAAGTTGTAGTTGTTTTTGTACCATGTATTTGGCGACTCAGAATGGGTGATGTGTACCTATTTTGGGGGCGTCACATATATGATGAGGAAAATATTCATTTTATGTAGATATAGATGGAGAAAATTTTTTAAAGTGACAATTGTTGAAAATCGATATTTTCTCTTTTTTGATAAAATAATATGTTATTATATTATTATAATATAATAATGATGATATTTTTACAATGAATGTGGGATATATGAGTATATGAGGAGGAAGAGTATTTTTGTTGCAAAAGTTGTTTAAAACATGTTAAACATGTCTGTGCGCCCATTTCTTGACTGAAATTTGATTATAGCTTGTAAAATCGCCCGTTTATGTATTTCGGTCAATTTCTGTTTGGAATTTGGAAAATCTTTCTTCTGCAAAGTTGTAGAGAATTGAATTTCCTATAAAAACAATGGCAAGATTCGAATTTTCTGACAAAAGGGCTATTTATTGTGAATTATTGAAGTTTCGGTATATCGGGTGTGAATTGATTCTTGGAGTTTAAATGATTTTTGTTAGAAAAGCATTTTTTGTACTTTGGTGGCCCTCACTTGCACATGTTAATGGCTGAATTCAAGTATCTAGAGGTGGGCTTGAATATTTTGTAATTATATTAATATTATATTAAATTTTCTAGTGTTCTAAGCAATTTCCTATAAATAGGGTGCTTAGGTTAGAATTAAAAATCACACCAGAAACTAAAATCTTCTCTCTCTGTCTCTCTCGATATACTGAGCGTATTTTTGTGAGTATTTTAGTACTTTGGGTATTGCTATACGGTGCAAGTTCTTTCAGCATTATATCCAGTCAGAAGTACTATCCTTTTGAGGTAAGGGATGTTATTTTATTCAAAAATGATATTATTTCTTCAATATCATTATGCCGAAATATTGGTGGAAACTTTTTATCAAATTTAGAACTTTTCATGTCGGGGTTACTATTTATGAGTTACTATTCACGAGTTACTATTCATGAGTTACTATTCACGAGTACTATTCACGAAGCATGATGATGTTTTTTGTGAAATTTCTATCTTTTGGTGTTGGAGTTACTATTCACGAATACGGCATTATTCACGTATACAACACTATTCACGAATACGACATTATTCACAAAAAAATTAAATTTTCTTTTCTATGTCCAAGATTGTCTATTATAGTTCCTATCTTTGATTGGATCTATGTTTTGATCATTCTTGAATTTTACTCCACTCTGGTTATTTATGAAGTATTTTCGAACTTGGGTTATTTAAAGTATGAATCCTTAATACTTGTTCTTTTGTTTTACTGGATTCGTTTTATTTAAAATATTTTTCATCATCCTCAGTCCTAAATGATGATATTACTGAATATCTTTGGCCTGTAGTGCAAAGATGAACAGGTGTTTAGATGAACATGACCAACTGATGAATATCTTTGGCCTGTAGTACAAAGATGAATATTTGATTCCATATATATTGATTGATGTTACAAGGATAAAAGATAGATGATGAACTTTTATATTCATATATAGAAGATAATAGATTTCATTCTATACTTAACTCTTCTAATGAATTATTATTTTCATTGTGAATATTGATTTAAAACTTGTTGTCTATTATATTCTATTAGATATTTCCCTGTTGAAGACTAACGATAATTTGTTTTGTATTGTCATAGTCATAATGTTCTTTACTGGGCTAGTTGAGCTCACCCTTTTCCTTTCTGTTCCATTTTTCTTCTCAGGAGGCGAGAATGTAGTGAGTACTAGTTGGGGTATCGAATGATGGTTCTAGAAGTTATTTTAGTAGTCCTCACCATTTTTGTAAAATAATGTATCAATAATTGAAATGAGGACTTATTTGAGTGTGGATATTGTCTAGATGACAATATTTATATTTAAACTCACAGTTTCTATGTTGTATTAATAAAGTTGTAGTTGTTTCTGTACCATGTATTTTAACGACTCAGAATGGGTGTTATATACCTATTTTGGGGGCATCACAAATTACCCGTCTCTCCCCTCTTAGTTCTAATCTCACATTTCAGCCAAGGATCATATCCCTAAGCTTTGATACCAACTGTGACGCCCCACAAAATAGGTATACATCGCCCATCTTGAGTCTCCAAATACATGGTTCAAAATTTAAATACAAACTTCTTTGATACTGTACGACAAAACGTAGCTAAGAGTTTCAACACGGATAATGTCTCGTATAGAGTATACAAACTATGTGATGGCCCCGAATCCGAGGTCCCGAATCACCGCGGATCCGGTTCGATCATTCGATCACTATTACTATATTTGCGGAAGATATAAACATAAATTGTTTATATAATACATTACACACTATTCCCCAAGGTCGAGTAACCTTGACTTATACACAATTCATAACTATCTAACACATAACATCATTATCAAACTATACTATTACAAGAGTAATCGCGCACATTAATTTTAAGATGGCACTGTCTTTAACATTTCCTTGTATCCGACGCGTTCGCCTTAATCTGCAACATTTTATCATGATATAGCAAGGGTGAGCATAAGGATTGCCCAACAAGTTTAAGTTCAATAATTTAACGATATATCATGATAGAAAGAATCTGAATACTAAGCTGGCTATAATTCAACAATATAATTGTGAACTAAGCGAGAACAAAATTTTGGTGAACAAGTATTAAACATGAACAAATATATCTCGAACCAATTTGGTAATGAAGGTGATCGACCTTTCATACGACGACTTATACATGCAATAAGTACATAGTACAATTCATGGAAACCAGCAATGATTAACCATAAGCTTATCCGAATGAAACAACTTTTAGTAGAGTTAAGTAAAAACAAACTTGCATGAACCGTTGATTACCGCTAAGCAATTTATATCGCCTTATCCGAAGACCTAATATTAGTAATATAGATCTCCAATATTAGAATAATATCATCACAATATAATACTATTATATATATAGATATACATGGAATAACCTAAACACATAACACATGTAACACCCCAACTTTTACAAATAAAGATGAATTTTCTATAAATATTATTTTTGAATATTATGGAATAAATTTTATATAATGTTATAGTTGTGGGTAATATTTATAAATTTTGCAAAGTAAGCAAGTTGTTATAAAATATTAGTTTTGGTGGGGAATATTCTTTTTGTTTGAGAATATTACATACGACGGCTCAATCATTAATGGACCCCACAACGGAAGTATTATCGTAGTTAGAAAAGCGACAAAATTATCTTTCTATAAAAATAACTAGTGGAGGTGTTACCGTTAAAAGCTGTTGAACTACCCAGTAGTAAAAATACGATGTCTGGCGTGGTTGCGAGAGTAGCACACGGTGTTATTGATTATTGATGCTTATGTGAGAAGTCACTCATTTATACTCAATTATTACTTTCTGATGAATTGTTGCATAATATCTCTTATATTATTGATTCAATTATTGTCACAAGATTATCATCATATAATATGTTATATTATTAAATAAATAATTGAGACGACAAGTTATAAATGATTAATAATTGTTGAAAGATTAAATATGTGTTGATTAAAAATAAAATGATTTGTGGTAATATTTATTCAATCCTTGATGTATATAAAGAGTCTGTTATGAGACGTTTGTGGTAAGTTTGGTTATTTTATGGGGGGCCCATATGTCATCATTTAAGAGTCTCTTCGTCAATAATAATTACCTTTGTCAATAGTAATTACCTTTACCAGACGTCAAACCACTTGTCATTTCACAATACAGGCGTCAAACCACTTTTCTTTTCACATCACCAGTCGTCAAGCCACTTGCCTTTTCACATGGCAAGTGCTAAGCTAGAAATCTTCTATAAATAGAGGCCTAGTGCTTCATTATTTTTCACGAATTCATTCAAGCTATAGAGAGAATAAGAGAGAAAGAAGAAGAGTATGGGGCAAAGGTTTGGGATGTGTTCTCATGCAACATGAAAAATTCATAGCCTATGCCTCGCGACAACTCAAATAATATGAGAGGAATTATCCTACTCATGATCTAGAGTTGGCAGCTGTGTCTTTGCACTTAAAATTTGGAGGCATTACTTGTATGGGGAGAAAGTGGAGATCTTTATGGATCATAAAAGCCTCGAATATTTCTTCACTCAAAAGGAACTCAACATGCGACAACGACGTTGGCTTGAACTGTTGAAAGATTATGATCATACCATCCAATACCATCCTGGTAAAGCGAACGTGGTAGCTGGCGCATTGAGTAGAAGATCATATGCAAGTACGAGTGCGATATTGTCAACAAAAGGGCCCATTTTGTGTGACTTGCAAAGGATGAAGATAGAGTTAAAGACTCCAAGGACGCATGTGACGATGGCGAATATACGAGTAGAACCGACTTTAATCGAAAAAGTTAAAGTTGCTCAAGATACAGACCTGGAGCTGATGCGTATGAGGAAGAAAGTGCAAGAAGGTGCTATGCTGGAAGCAAGAATCGATGAAGAAGGAATACTTCGAGTCAACTCCAGACTTTGTGTTCCTAACGACCCTGATTTAAAGTATAAAATCATGATGGAGGCGCACAACACACAATTTGCAATCCATCCTGGGAGTACCAAAATGTATCATGATATTCGTCATACATTTTGGTGGAGCAATATGAAGAGAGAGATAGCATTGTTTATCTCAAGGTGTCTAACTTGTCAACGAGTTAAAGCGGAGCATCAAGTACCAAAAGGTCCATTACAACCACTTGAAATTCCAGAATGGAAGTGGGAGCACATTACCATGGATTTCGTTCTGCGGTCTTCCTAAGGTTTCTCAAGGCATAGATGCGATTTGGGTCATTGTTGATAGATTGACCAAGTCTGCTCATTTCTTCTGCGATCGAGAAACTTATACACTTGAACGTCTTGCTCGTATGTACATAAACGAGATTGTAAGATCGCATGGTATCTTAAGTATCCATAGTTTCTGATCAAGACCCAAGATTCACTTCACAATTTTGGGTTAGTTTGCAAAAAGCTATGAGCACAAACTTACGATTTAGCTCGGCATATCATCCTCGAACCAGGACGGACGATCGGAGAGGACTATTCAAACTCTTGAAGATCTATTAAGACTCGTGTGTCCTTGATTTCAAGGGAAGTTGGGACAAGTTCTTCTGGTTGGTGGAGTTTTCCTACAACAACAGCTTATCAATCAAGTATTGGCATGGCTCCATTCGAAGCGTTGTATGGAAGAAAGTGTCGTTCTCCAGTATGCTGGGATGAGGTGGGTGAAGCAACGTTGTTGGGACCGGAGTTGGTACGTATGACTACGAAAAAGATTTAAACGATCCGACAACGTATAAAAACCTCACAAAATCGACAAAAGAGTTATGCTGATCTTCATCGAAAGGACGTGGAATTCGATATAGGAGATCATGTGTTATTACGTGTTGCTCCATGGAAAGGAGTTACAAGATTTGGAAAGAGAGGAAAACTCAATCCTTGATTCATTGGCCCATTTTTAATCCTCGATCGAGTAGGAATTGTGGCCTATAGACTCTCTTTACCGCCAAGTATGTCTCGTGTTCATAACGTTTTTCACATATCCATGTTACGTAAATATGTGAAAGACCCGAACCACATTATTGGGTTAGAACCGGACGAAATAGCAGAAAATTTGACGTATGAAGAGGTTCCTGTTCAAATCTTGGATAAGAAGGAATATATTCTACGCTCCAAAGTTATACCTCAAGTTAAGGTTTTGTGGAGAAACCACGATGTTGAGGAAATGACTTGGGAGTTAGAATCTGAAATAAAATCAAGGTATCCTTACCTCTTCGACATACCAGGTACGTACCCTAATTTTGAGGGAGAAATTTCATAAGAAGGGGAGGTTGTAAGACCCCAACTTTTATAAATAAAGATGAATTTTCTATAAATATTATTTTTGAATATTATGGAATAAATTTGATATAATGTTATAGTTGTGGGTAATGTTTATAAATTTTGCAAAGTAAGCAAGTTGTTATAAAATATTCGTTTGGTCGGAAAATATTCTTTTTGTCGGGGAATATCCGTACGACGGCTCAATCATTGGTGGACCCCACAATGGAAGTATTGTCGTAGTTAGAAAATGACAAAATTATTTTTCTATAAAAATAACAATGAGGTGTTACCGTTAAAATTGTTGAACTACCCAGTAGTAAAAAAGTACGATGTCTGGCGTGGTTGCATAGTAGCAGCACACTAGGTATTGATTATTGATGCTTTACGTGAGAAGTCACTCACTATACTCAATTATTTCTATAGTAATTCTTTGCATCATACCTCTTATATTATTGATTCAATTATTGTCACAAAGATATCATCTCATAATATGTTATATTATTAAATAAATAATTGAGACGACAAGTTATAAATGATTAATAATTGTAGAAAGATTAAATATGTGTTGATTAAAAATAAAATGATTTATGGTAATATTTATTCAATCCTTGATGTATATAAAGAGTCCATTATGAGACGTTTGTGGTAAGTTTGGTTATTTTATGGGGGCCCATATGTCATCATCTAAGAGTCTCTTCATCGATAGTAATTACCTTCGTCAATAGTAATTACCTTTACCAGACTTCAAACCACTTGTCGTTTCACATTACAGGCGTCAAACCACTTTTCTTTTCACATCACCGGTCGTCAAGCCACTTGCCTTTTCACATGGCAAGTGCTAAGCTAGAAATCTTCTATAAATAGAGGCCTAGTGCTTCATTATTTTTCACGATTTCATTCAAGCTATAGAGAGAGAGAGAGAGTATAGAGAGAATAAGAGAGAAAGAAGAAGAGTATTACATTAGTACACTCTTCGCAGATATTCAATCTCCTACTAAAGTAAGGGGTGTTATTCTTTCTTATTCATGAAGAGAATTGTTGTTATTCCATTGCTTATTATTCTGCTAATAACTGTGTATCTGCTGGTTTACCTATACTTGGTGACATTCTTCTATTATTCTCGTGGAACATCCCATGTGTGTTTTTTACAGGACACAGTTCCGTCTTTATTATTATTCTGTTGGAACATCACATGCATGTGTTTTACACCTGACTGGTTCCGCTCTTTATTATTATTCATTTGGAACATCACATGCATGTGTTTTACAGGACACAGGTTCCATTCTTTATTATTTTGTTGGAATATCCTCATGCATGCATTTTACATGGGACTGGTTCCGTTATTTATTATTCTGTTGGAATAACCTGCCTGTGCGGTCTATCTCATGCATGGTGATTTCTTTTGTTATTCCATTCTTTATTATACTCATTTGGTTAAAACTTTGACTTCTATACTCCATGAAATTAGTAGAATATCCTTGATATTTGCGCTTCATCCAGTATCTTTTCATGGAAATATTCTTCTGATCATTCTTGAATTTTACTCTACAAAGCAGTATCATGTTGACAATTTGGACATTATTGGTTCCTGGATAAATTAATTATTGAACTTTTTTTATTGAATTCTTATATCATTGTCATCATCATCATGTTTATATTATGTTGAAAGTCATCTATGGCTTGTAGTGCATAGATGGACTTGGTATGATTATGACCAGGGATTATTTGGTGTAATCATGACCGTAATGTTACAAATGATGTCGTAAAAATCCTCATTGGCCCGTAGTGCATTGATGGACAGTTGTTGGCATGATAATGACCATTAATGAATACACAAATATTCTTGGCCCGTAGTGCATGGATAATTGTGGTCGTGATACTAAAGAATATCCTTGGCCGTAGTGCAGGGGTGATTCGATGATGTGAAATATTTATTAAGCTGAGTCTCAACTATAACAGTGATGAAAAACCTTTTAAATCATAAAAGATAGTAGATTTTATTTTTTACTTGACTCTTTTAATGTATTGCTGGTTTCACTGCAGTTAAACTTGATGTTTATTATATTTTATCAGTTTATCACTGTTGAAGGCTAATGATAATTTATTATGCATTATCTTAGTCATAATATTTCTTACTGGGCTAGTTGAGCTCACCCTTTTTTTCACTGTTCTCTTCAGGAAATGAGAATATAGCTGGGATGAGTCGGGGAATGGAGTAATGGTCAAGAGGATAACATTAGTAGGCCTCACTATTTTGTGAAATAGTGTGATAATAATTGTAATGAGGACTCCTTTTGAGTTTGTATAATCTGTAGTAGACAATATTTGTATTCAAACTCACAGTTTATGTTTTGTCGTATTGTACACGACAGTTGTATTAGTAAGTTGTATTTGAATTCTGTACCATGTATCTGGCGACCCAAGATGGGTGATGTATACCTAATTTTGGGGGTGTCACAACATATAACACATAACCATATCAATCTACAACACACCTAGGATTCGGTATCAAGTCAAACTATTGCAGTCTAAGTTGAACCCGACACAAATTTGACATCCCGACGGTCTAGTCGGACAAATCTTGAGTTTAAGTTCAATTAAACTATGTCTAAGACTTAACAATTAACTTAAATAATTTTAATATCAGTCAAAATATTTTTCTAAGTCTCATAATAATTTTCAGATAATTATTATCATTTATCTTGATTTTTCAATCATTAATAACGTATTTAAATGGATTATATATCACTTAATTCTTTTATCATTAATATTTATTTATTATCAAATATTAATGAAATACATGTCATAATATTATAATATAGCTATAATATTTCAAAGTATTTTAATACCTTAAAATCATAATTATATGATTTTTAAATAATTAAATTCATTATCCTAGAATTACTATTAATATTAAAATATTAATATTTTCATAACCAAATATCAAAAGTTATATTTTATAACTTCAAATATTTTTCTAATACATAAATCATTTTATATGATTTTAAAATCATTTATTCTATTTTCCATAATTTATTTAATATAGTTATTAAATAAACTAATTATCATTAATATTGATTAAGTAATGAAATTCATCACAAAATATTAAAAGTCACTAAAAATAACTTAAAATGTTTTTTTTTTATCATAATATTTTTTTTTTCATGATTTTTCATGTATTAAAATTATATTTAAATAATTTATTTAATATTATAATTCAATAAATTAAATACCATTTATATTCTAAAAAATATTAAATATTTATAAAATATGCTGAATATAATAAAAAAAACTATTTTTTAGACTTTAAAATAATTTTTCAGAATTTATTTTGTATTTTTAATAATTAAAAACTATTTATTTCTATTTATTTAATTAAAAATATTAATTTCTGAAAATAAATGTCGTTAAAGGGCCCTATAGCGACAAAACCGTCGCTATAGGTGTTCTTAAGTTGTTCTTGAACCTTCACGTCAGTAACTAAGGGGCTTGATTTGACCAGTTTTTAATCTATGATCCTAAAGTTTTCTGGGCAGATAATGATATCCATAATGTAGTATAAGTGTAAGACTACAACCTTAAAGCATAAACTCGGTCATAACACAAAACATCACGAAGATCTGGGCTTGTAAACTGCTTGTCAGAACGTTTCTGGGTTTTCTCAGAAACCCAGAAGTTCGTGGTGCCTCTTTCTGGCTTACTTTAATACAGGTTCTGGTTATCCAATAAGGTATATTATGGTTCCAATTTACAGTTAGCATGTCATTGAACATAATTATAACAACAGATTAGTCCAACTACATCACATGTTCCCGATTCAGCTCGGTCAAATGATGTCAAAAATCTAGTTCATCCGGTTTTCTAGGTTTTCCAGAAATGCTAAAACAATGCGAGTTGCTTACTTTGACCACCTATTACTCATAATTTGTTCCTTGTTTTCATGATCTTAAGCCATAAAGTTAAAGAACAAATGACAGGCTAAAACCCGAATACAAACAAATCATCCAATCACTTAATCATCTGACACATCATGGCCTCCAAAGTATTGTCAAACGCTGGTTCACATTTTCTGGGTTACCCAGAAAGTGTTCGGTCAAGCTCGGTCAACTCACTTTGACCATGAATATCTTGAAATCTGTAAATAGAATATCATTGATTCCACTTCCAGATTAAAGACCTCCTGTCAGACTACAACTCTAAAGCTTAAAACAACTCAAAACATAAACACCCAAAGATCTAAAGCCACTGACATAAGACTGTCAGACAACATTTTAACTTTTCCCAGATTTTTAAAAATTGCTATTTCGTGCACTTTGATGTTATGGATCTAAGTTTTGGAAATCCAGATCATCTAACACAACTTTAAACAATCAATTACAACATCAAACATCAAATCATAAAATTTTAAGATTTAGGATTTTTTTTTACCACTTTGAGCTTTGATCTTGGATTCTGACCCTTGAATCTGCTATAGAAATGCTAAGAGATGATTAAGGCTTAGCTTCTCTCTCTCTCTCTTTCTAAATCTCGAATTTTCTAGTGAGAGAAAGTTTTGGACAAAATGAGAATTAAAGTGGACTTTTTTTTCTCGCTCAATCTATATATATTGATGTGTGTAATGCAATGGTTTAGATGTCTGCTGAGATTTTAAGTCAATGAGTTGTTGGAGTTGATCACCAACTCTCATTTGGCAAGATTTGCACTCAACCTACTAAATAATGCATCAAGGGTATTTTGGTCTTTTTGATTTTTATTTTAATAGCATTTTGGACATTGGCCAAACCCTTAGGGTTTAGGGTTTAGAAACCTTAGGGTTTAGGGTTTGAAAAAATAATTCTAGAATTTCCAAATTAGGTTTTAAAAATAGAAAATTAATATTTCTAAATTATAATTATAATTTTCTAATTATATTAAAATTTCTTAATCATAATTTAAATCTTGCTAGTTAGGATTAATATTTCCTAATTAAAATCGCTAATTTAGCAATTAGGGTCGTAATTGGTCATTATGGTTTATAACCCTCGAATTAGGGTTTCTAATAGAAAATAATTTTTTTCTAAATTAGAAATTTGATTTTGTAATTAGATTAGGGTTTTTTAATTACTCATAACTTGAAAATTAGAATTAAGGTTTCTTAATTAACATTAAAAGTATTAAATTAACACTTAGGTTTTTCCTAATTATAAATTCGGGTTTCAAATCCAGAAATTAAGGGTTTTCTAAATTTGAAATTAGGGTTTGCTAATTAATTAGGCTTTACCCTAATTAATATAATAATTAGTAGCACTTAAGCAATATAATAATCATTTAAGTTCCCAAATTAGGGTTTCATACATCGAATTAGGGTTTTGAATTCCCGGAACTGAAATTAGAGTTTCTAGAAGCGGTTTCTAGGGTTTTTTTGTGAATCATTAGGGTTTTCTAACCGAACGCTGATGTTCTTAATATATACTTAGGGTTTGTTACAAATATCGTTTATCTAGTCAACCCTTGACCCTTAACCACATATTGTACACATTTACACAAAACATATTCACGTATTCCCTTAATCCTGAATAATTCACCTAAATTCTTCACAGAATTTTGAAATCCTCAAAATTCTATCTTGAAAAATATCAAACGCATACACTTATTTTATGTCTAGGTTCTAATTTTGAACCTTAAATCAATTAATAAAAATTTTAAAAAAATTTCAAAATTCTTGGGTTGTCAAATTCACCCCTTCTTCTAAAATTTTTATCCCCGAAATTTACCTTACACCATACTGCTTACACCGTTCACATACATTATCACACGCTACCCAATACACCACTCACAATAGTAAAAGTTTTCAAATTGTGTTGAGGGGTCATATAGACCATGAACACATAGTTTTAACGGTATTGATCATACCGCAAAATAATATATTACTTGGTATGTTTACAATCAGAAAGAAGGTAAACTACCGTTGTTAGTACTTTAGGTGATCAGCCTATCATACTCTTACGTCATGCATAACATATTAATCATGTATAGCGAATATTTACGCTACTTGATTGGATTATTTATCCAAACAACATAGTTCACCTCAGTCTTATCATAGGATTCCGAACCAAAACAATTTGGGTCAGGAAATTTCTTTCAATGAACACTTAGAGTTTTCATAAACATTAGTCTAGCTGAATCGAATAACATAGACTCATATCAATAATTCAATTCAATTGAATTATTTAGGTGTAGCCAAACCCCGTTGGCAAATTAAAATTTTTGAATTATTTTTCAAGAATGACGTCATGATGTTGTACTATATTAACAGTCCGTTTGAGGATGCCGTTATTATATGACTTTGTCATAACACATCATACAATAGTGGAACAACGACTTTAGATCAAATTCACACTAAGTATTCCTGCATTTACAACTCCATCAACTTTTTATCATCTCTGCACCAGGTTACATGGTACATGAGTGATAAATAAAATATATTTTGATATTTCAAATCATTTGCGTCTAGCTGAAATAAGTAGCATAGACTATACTTTAAACCGTTTCAAAAATAATTGCGAGTCTACATTTGTATATATATATTTTTTAAAAGCACATAGTGCATATTTAGCTTGATGTCAAAATTCCGAAGTCTAGCATAGCTAGGAGTTTTGGAAAACTTATGTCTCCATTAAAAATCATTGGCTTAACAATCTATCCGTTCTTATAATCCTCAATACTCCATTTACACACAACTATACCCAGTTCGTAAAACCACACTTATTAGTCCATAAATTGCCACAATCATATGAGTTTAAGAACTTTCCTAGACAAACCTTTGGCGTCCATTCGTTGAGGGGTTCATAAACATTTTATATAACTATGAGTCAAGAATGTCACATAAATATGAGTTTTAAGAACTCGTACTTAACCTTATATTCTATACCTATAACATATCTATCTGTTAAACACATGAGAAAGGAATCACCCTCTTAACATGCATATAGACATGTATTCCTACCTAAGCTTCATAACCTACAGCTTTGATACCAACTATGAGAGCCCCAAATCTGAGGTCCCGAATCACTGCGGATCCGGTTTGATCATTCTATCACTATTACTATATTTGCGGAAGATATAAACATAAATTGTTTATACAATACATTACACACTATTCCCCAAGGCCGAGTAACCTTAACTTATACACAATTCATAACTATCTAACACATAACATCATTATCAAACTACACTATTAGAAAACTAATTGCACACATTAACTTTAAGTTGGCACTGTCTTTAACATTTCCTTGTATACGACGCGTTCGCCTTAATCTGCAATGTTTTATCATGATATAGTAAGGGTGAGCATAAGGATTGCCCAGCAAGTTTAAGTTCAATAATTTAACGATATATCATGATAGAAAGAATCTGAATAATAAGCTGGCTATAATTGAACAATATAATTGTGAACTAGTAGGAACAAAATTTTGACTGAACAAGTATTGAACATGAACAAATATATCTGAACCAACTGGTAATAAAGGTGATCAGCTTTTCATACCTGACTTATACATGCAATATGTATAGAGTACAATTCATGGCAACCAGCAATGATTAACCATAAGCTTATCCGAATGAAACAACTCTTAGTAGAGTTAAGTAAAAACAAACTTGCTCTCGAACCGGTTGATTCTTACGCTACACAATTTATATCCCCTTATCCAAAGACCTAATATTAGTAATATAGATCTCCAATATTAGAATAATATCATCACAATATAATACTATTATATATATAGATATATATGGAATAACCTAAACACATAACACATAACCCTATAAGTCTAGAACACACCTAAGATTCGGTATCAAGTCAAACTATTGCGATTGAAGTTGAACTGACACAAATCGACATCCCGATTTGGTCTAGCCAGACAAATCTCGAGTTAAAGTTCAATTAAACTCTATCTAAGACTTAACAATTAACTTAAATAATTTTAATATCAGTCAAAATATTTTTCTAAGTCTCATAATAATTTTCAGATAATTATTATCATTTATCTTGATTTTTCAATCATTAATAACGTATTTAAATGAATTAAATATCACTTAATTCTTTTATCATTAATATTTATTTATTATCAAATATTAATGAAATACATGTCATAATATTATAATATAGCTATAATATTTCAAAGTATTTTTAATACCTTAAAATCATAATTATATGATTTTTAAATGCTTAAATTCATTATCCTAAGTAATTACTATTAATATTAAAATATTAATTTTCATAACCAAATATCAAAAGTTATATTTTATAACTTAGAATATTTTTCTAATACATAAATCATTTTAATATGATTTTTTTTAAATTATTTATTCTATTTTTCCATAATTTATTTAATATAGTTATTAAATAAACTAATTATCCTTAATATTGATTAGTTAATTAAATTCATCACAAAATATTAAAAGTCACTAAAAACAACTTAAAATATTTTCTTTTACCATAATATTATTTTTCATGTATTAAAATCATTTTTAAATAATTTATTTAATATTATAATTCAATAAATTAAATACCATTTATATTCCAAAAATATTAAATATTTATGAAATATCTTTGAAAATAATAATAAAAAACTAATTTTCGGACTTTAAAATAATTTTTCGTAATTTATTTTGTATTTTAATAATTAAAAACTATTTATTTCTATTTATTTAATTAAAATATTAATTTCCGAAAATAAATGTCATTAAAGGCCTATATAATACGTAGTAACTGTCGCTATAGGTGTTCTTAAGCTGTTCTTGAACCTTCACGTCAGTAACTAAGGGGCTTGGTTTGACCAGTTTTTAATCTATGATCCTAAAGTTTTCTGGGCAGATAATGATATCCATAATGTAGTATAAGTGTAATACTACAACCTTAAAGCATAAATTCGGTCATAACACAAAACATCACGAAGATTTGGGCTTGTAAACTCCTTGTCAGAACGTTTCTGGGTTTTCCCAGAAACCTAGAAGTTCGTGGTGCCTCTTTCTGGCTTACTTTAATCTAGGTTCTGGTTATCCAATAAGGTATATTATGGTTCCAATTTACAGTCAGCAAGTAGTTCTTCCGGTTTTCTAGGTTTTCCAGAACTGGTAAAACAGTGCGAGTTGCTTATTTTGACCACCTATTACTCATAATGTGTTCCTTGTTTTCATGATCTTAAGCCATAAAGTTAAAGAACAAATGACAGGCTAAAACCCGAATACAAACAAATCATCCTATCACTTAATCAACTGACAGATCATGGCCTCCAAAGTATTGTCGACGTTGTTCACACTTTACGGTTACCCGAGAAGTGTTCGATCAACTTCGGTCGACTCACTTTGACCATGAATATCTTGAAATCTGTAAATGGAATAGCTTTGATTCCACTTTCAGATCAAAGACCTCCTAATAGACTAAAAGTCTAAAGCTTAAAACAACTCAAAACATAAACACCTAAAGATCTAAAAAGCCACCGACATAAGGCATCGCCGACAACATTTTAACTTTTCCCAGATTTTAAAAAATTGTTATTTCGTGCACTTTGATGTTATGGATCTAAGTTTTGGCAATCCAGATCATCAAATGACACCCTCTAACACAACTTTAAATAATCAATTACAACATAAAACATCAAATCATAAAAATTTAAGATTTAGGGTTTTTTTACCACTTTGAGCTTTGATCTTGGATTCTGACCCTTGAATCTACTATAGAAATGCTAAGAGATGATTAAGGCTTAGCTTCTCTCTCTCTCTCTCTCTCTCTCTCTCTTTCTAGTGAGAGAAAGTTTTGGACAAAATGAGAATTAAAGATGACTTTTTTCTCTCTCTCAATCTATATATATTGATGAGTGTAATGCAATAGTTGACATGGCTGCTGAGATTTTAAGTCAATGAGTTGTTGGAGTTGATCACCAACTCTCATTTGGCAAGATTTGCACTCAACCTACTAAATAATGCAACAAGGGTATTTTGGTCTTTTTGATTTTTATTTTAATGGCATTTTGGATATTGGCCAAACCCTTAGGGTTTAGGGTTTGGAAACCTTAGGATTTAGAAAAATAATTCTAGAATTTCCAAATTAGGTTTTCAAAAATAGAAAATTAATATTTTTAAATTATAATAAGAATTTTGTAATTATATTAAAATTTCTTAATCATAATTTAAATCTTGCTAATTAGGATTAACATTTCTTAATTAAAATTGCTAATTTAGCAATTAGGGTCGTAATTGGTCATTAGGGTTTATAACCCACGAATTAGGGTTTCTAATAGAAAATAATTTTTTCTAAATTAGAAATTAGATTTTGTAATTAGATTAGGGTTTTCTAATTACTCATAACTTGAAAATTAGGATTAAGGTTTCCTAATTAACATTAAAAGTATTAAATTAACACTTAGGTTTTTCCTAATTATAAATTAGGGTTTCAAATCCAGAAATTAGGGGTTTTCTAAATTTGAAATTAGGGTTTGCTAATTAATTAAGCTTTACCCTAATTAATATAATAATTAATAACACTTAAGAAATATAATAATCATTTAAGTTCCCAGATTAGGGTTTCATATATCGAATTAGGGTTTCGAATCCCCGAAAATGAAATTAGGGTTTCCAGAACCAGTTTCTAGGTTTTCTTGTTAATCGTTAGGGTTTTCTAACTGAACGATGATGTTCTTAATATATACTAAGGGTTTGTTACATATATCGTTTATATGGTCAACCCTTGACCCTTAAACACATACTGTACACATATACACAGAACATATTAAGGTATTCCCTTAATCCTGGATAATTCACCTAAATTCTTCACAGAATTTTGAAATCCTCAAAATTCTATCTTTAAAAATATCAAACGCATACACTTTTTTTTCTGTCTAGGTTCTAATTTTGAACCTTAAATCAATTAATAAAAATTTAAAAAAAATTCAAAATTCTCGGGTTGTCACAAACTCAAATAAAGTCCTCATTACAATTATTATCATACTATTTCACATAATAGTGAGGACTACTATAGCCACCTATCTGGACCGTCACTCTGTGCCCCGACTAGTCCCAACTATATTCTCATTTCCTAAAGAGAACAATGAAAGCAAAGGGTGAGCTCAACTAGCCTAGTAAGAAATATTATGACTAAGATAATGCAGAATAAATTATCGTTAGCCTTCAATAGTGTTAAACTTATAATATATAATAAAGATCAAGTTTAACTGCAGCGGAACAATCAATCCATTAGAAGAGTCAAGTAGAGCATGATATCTACTATCTTCTATGATTTAAAAAGTTTATCAATAGTTTTATCGCTAAGACTCAGCTTAATAAATAATCCACATCATCGAATCATCCCTGCACTACGGGCCAAGGATATTCATTAGTATCACCAATGGTCATGATCATACCAACAACTGTCCATCAATACAATACGGGCCAATGATAGCTTTTAACACATCATTTGTAACGTTACGGGTCATGATTATACCGAATAATCCCTGGTCATAATCATACCAAACAACAGCCCATTTATGCACTACGACCAAATTTCATCACAATATAAGCATGAGGACGATGACAATGATATAAGAATTCAATTTAAATGAGAGCAATGATAAATTTTAATGATTTATAATTCAATTTATCCAGAATTCAATAATGTCCAAATTGCCAACATGATACTGCTTTGTGGAGTAAAATTCAAGAATAATATTGTATCAAAAATAATTTGGACAGAAAAGAAATCAATTTTTTTGTCGTGAATAGTATCTTGTGAATAGTAATCGAGTAAATAGTACCCCGTGAATAGTACTTCAGGAATAATAACCCGTGAATAGTATTTAGGAATAGTAACTTAAATGAATAGTACCCAAAGCGTGAAAAGATTAAAATTTATCAAGAATGCTCAGAATAATATTTCCATGAAAAGATAATGCACGAAGCGCAAATATAAATGATATTTCACTAATTTCATGGAGTATAGAAGCAATACTTATCAACATAAGTGTAGAATTAGAAATATGAAATGAAATAATATTACTTACATACTATAGAGTATGGAAGAAAATATTATTTCTTACGAATATTGAACAAGAATAATATCTCTTACGAATACGAAAGAAATAATACCTCTTACCTTAGTAGGAGATTGGATACTGCAATAGTGTAGTAACAGAATACTCTTCTTCTTTCTCTCTTATTCTCTCTATACTTTCTCTCTCTATAGCTTGAATGAATTGGTGAAAAATAATAAAGAAATGAGCTTCTATTTATAGTCTTGGTAGAGCAAGGGTAAAATAGTCTTTTTACCATAATTCAAGAATGATCAAAACATAGATCCAATCAAAGATAGGAACTATAATAGACAATCTTGGACATAGAAAAGAAAATTTAATTTTTTTGTGAATAATGTCGTATTCGTGAATAGTGTTGTATACGTGAATAATGCCGTATTCGTGAATAGTAACTCCAACACCAAAAGATAGAAATTTCACAAAAAACATCATCATGCTTCGTGAATAGGCTGAATTCAAGTATCTAGAGGTGGGCTTGAATATTTGGTAATTATATTAATATTATATTAAATTTTCTGGTGTTCTAAGCAATTTCCTATAAATAGGGTGCTTAGGTTAGAATTGACAATCACACCAGAAACTGAAATCTTCTCTCTCTTTCTCTCTCGATATATTGAGCGTATTTTTGTGAGTATTTTAGTACTGTGGGTATTGCTATACGGTGCAAGTTCTTTCAGCACTATATCCAGTCAGAAGTACTATCCTTTTGAGGTAAGGGATGTTATTTTATTCAAAAATGATATTATTTCTTCAATATCATTATGCCGAAATATTGGTGAAAACTTTTTATCAAATTTGGAACTTTTCATGTCAGGGTTACTATTCATGAGTTACTATTCACGAGTTACTATTCATGAGTACTATTCACGAAGCATGATGATGTTTTTTTGTTAAATTTCTATCTTTTGGTGTCGGAGTTACTATTCACGTATACGGCATTATTCACGTATACAACACTATTCACGAATACGACACTATTCACAGAAAAATTAAATTTTCTTTTCTATGTCCAAGATTGTCTGTTATAGTTCCTATCTTTGGTTGGATCTATGTTTTGATCATTCTTGAATTTTACTCCACTCTGGTTATTTATGAAGTATTTTCGAACTTGGGGTATTTAAAGTATGAATCGTTAATACTTGTTCTTTTGTTTCACTAGATTCGTTTTCTTTAAAATATTTTTCATCATCCTCAGTCCTAAATGATGATATTACTGAATATCTTTGGCCTGTAGTGTAAAGATGAATGATTTCTGATGAATATCTTTGGCCTGTAGTGCAAAGATGAACATGTGTTTAGATGAACATGACCAACTGATGAATATCTTTGGCCTGTAGTGCAAAGATGAATATTTGATTCCATATATATATTGATTGATGTTACAGGGATAAAAGATAGACGATGAACTTTTATATTCATATATAGAAGATAATAGATTTCATTCTCTACTTAACTCTTCTAATGAATTATTATTTTCGCTGTGAATATTGATTTAAAACTTGTTATCTATTGTATTCTATTAGATATTTCCCTGTTGAAGACTAATGATAATTTGTTCTGTATTATCTTAGTCATAATGGTCTTTACTGGGCTAGTTGAGCTCACCCTTTTCCTTTTTGTTCTATTTTTCTTCTCAGGAGGTGAGAATGTAGCGAGTACTAGTTGGGGTATGGAATGATGGTTCTAGAAGTTATTTTAGTAGTCCTCACCATTTTTGTAAAATAATGTATCAATAATTGAAATGAGGACTTATTTGAGTGTGGATATTGTCTAGATGACAATATTTGTATTTAAACTCACACTTTCTATGTTGTATTAATAAAGTTGTAGTTGTTTCTGTACCATGTATTTTGACGACTCAGAATGAGTGTTATATACCTATTTTATGGGCGTCACAAATTACCCGTCTCTCCCCTCTTAGTTCTAGTTTCACATCTCAGCCAAGGATCATATCCCTAAGCTTTGATACCAACTGTGACGCCCCCCAAAATAGGTATACATCGCCCATCTTGAGTCTCTAAATACATGGTACAAAATTTAAATACAAACTTCTTTGATATAGTACGACAAAACATAACTAAGAGTTTCAGCACGGATAATGTCTTGTATAGAGTATACAAACTATGTGAGGGCCCCGAATCCGAGGTCCCGAATCACCGCGGATCCGGTTCGATCATTCGATCACTATTACTATATTTTCGGAAGATAAAAACATAAATTGTTTATATAATACATTACACACTATTCCCCAAGGTCGAGTAACCTTGACTTATACACAATTCATAACTATCTAACACATAACATCATTATCAAACTATACTATTACAAAAGTAATCGTGCACATTAACTTTAAGCTGGCACTGTCTTTAACATTTCCTTGTATCCGACGAGTTCGCCTTAATCTGCAATGTTTTATCATGATATAGCAAGGGTGAGCATAAGGATTGCCCAACAAGTTTAAGTTCAATAATTTAACGATATATCATGATAGAAAGAATCTGAATAATAAGTTGGCTATAATTCAACAATATAATTTTGAACTAGCAGGAACAAAATTTTGACTGAACAAGTATTGAACATGAACAAATATATCTGAACCAACTGGTAATGAAGGTGATCAGCCTTTCATACTAACTTATACATGCAATATGTACATAGTACAATTCATGGCAACCAGCAATGATTAACCATAAGCTTATCCGAATGAAACAACTTTTAGTAGAGTTAAGTAAAAACAAACTTGCATGAACCGTTGATTACCGCTATGCAATTTATATCGCCTTATCCGAAGACCTAATATTAGTAATATAGATCTCCAATATTAGAATAATATCATCACAATATAATACTATTATATATATAGATATACATGGAATAACCTAAACACATAACACATGTAACACCCCAACTATTATAAATAAAGATGAATTTTCTATAAATATTATGTTTGAATAATATGGAATAAATTTGATATAATGTTATAGTTGTGGGTAATATTTATAAATTTTGCAAAGTAAGCAAGTTGTTATAAAATATTCGTTTGGTCGGGGAATATTCTTTTTGTCGGAGAATATTCGTACGATGGCTCAATCATTGGTGGACCCCACAACGGAAGTATTGTCGTAGTTAGAAAACGACAAAATTATCTTTCTATAAAAATAACAGCGGAGGTGTTACCGTTAAAACAATTGAACTACCCAGTAGTAAAAGTACATTAATACGCGTGGTTGCATAGTAGCACACGGTATTGATTATTGATGCTTACGTGAGAAGTCACTCAGCTATACTAAATTATTGCTACAGTAATTGCTGCATCATATCTCTTATTGATTCAATTATTGTCACAGTATCATCTGTATAATATGTTATATTATTAAATCAATAATTGAGATGACAAGTTATAAATGATTAATAATTGTTGAAAGATTAAATATGTGTTGATTAAAAATAAAATGATTTATGGTAATATTTATTCAATCCTTGATGTATATAAAGAGTCTGTTATGAGACGTTTGTGGTAAGTTTTGTTATTTTATGGGGGGCCCATATGTCATCATCTAAGAGTCTCTTCGTCAATAGTAATTACCTTCGTCAATAGTAATTACCTTTACCAAACATCAAACCACTTGTCGTTTCACATTACAGGCGTCAAACCACTTTTCTTTTCACATCACCAGCCGTCAAGACACTTGCCTTTTCACATGGCAAGTGCTAAGCTAGAAATCTTCTATAAATAGAGGCCTAGTGCTTCATTATTTTTCACGAATTCATTCAAGCTATAGAGAGAGAAAGTATAGAGAAATAAGAGAGAAGAAGAAGAAGAATTACTGCTCAGTACACTCATAGTATTCAATCTCCTACTAAAGTAAGGGGAGTTATTCTTTCTTATTCATGAAGAGAACTATTGTTATTCCATTGCTTATTATTCTGTTGGAATAACTTTTGTATCTGTGATTTACCATATACTTGGTGACATTCTTTTATTATTCATTTGGAACATCCTATCTCAGATGTTTTACAGGACCTAGTTAAAAGTCTTTATTATTATTACTCATTGGAACATCCTCATCTGTGTGTTTTTTACCCGACCAGTTCCATTCTTTATTATTCTGTTGGAATATCCTGTCTGTGCATTTTACGCCGGACCTGGTTCCGTTATTTATTATTCTGTTGGAATAACCTGCCTGTGTGGTCTATCGCATGCATGGTGATTTCTTTTGTTATTCCATTCTTTATTATACTCAGTTGGTTAAAACTTTGACTTTTATACTCAATGAAATTAGTAGAATATCCTTAATATTTGCGCTTCATCCAGTATCTTTTCATGGAAATATTCTTCTGATCATTCTTGAATTTTACTCTACAAAGCAGTATCATGTTGACAATTTGGTTATTATTGGTTCCTGGATAAATTAATTCTTGAACTTGTTTTATTGAATTCTTATATCATTGTCATCATCCTCATGTTTATATTATGTTGAAAGTCATCTACGTATTTTAGTGGTGCATAGATGGACTTGGTATGATTATGACCGAGGATTATTCAAAGGTAATCATGATCGTAATGTTACAAATGATGTGGTAAAAATCCTCATTGGCCCGTAGTGCATTGATGGACAGTTGTTGGCATGATCATGACCATTAATGAATACACAAATATTCTTGGCCCGTAGTGCATGGATAATTGTGCTCGTGATACTAAAGAATATCCTTGGCCGTAGTGCAAGGGTGATTCGATGATGTGAAATATTTATTAAGCTAAGTCTCAGTTATAACAGTGATGAAAAACCTTTTAAATCATAAAAGATAGTAGATTTTATTTTCTACTTGACTCTTTTAATGGATTACTGGTTTCACTGCAGTTAAACTTGATGTTTATTATATTTTATCAGTTTAACACTGTTGAAGGCTAATGATAATTTATTCTGCATTATCTTAGTCATAATATTTCTTACTGGGCTAGTTGAGCTCACCCTTTCTTTCACTGTTCTCTTCAGGAAATGAGAATATAGGCGGACGCGAGTGTGGGAATGGAGTAATGATCTAGAGGATAGCATTAGTAGTCCTCACTATTCGTGAAATAGTGTGATAATAATTGTAATGAGGACTCCTTTTGAGTTTGTATAATCTCTAGTAGACAATATTTGTATTCAAACTCACGATTTATGTTTTGTCGTATTGTACCTGACGATTTGTATTAGTAAGTTGTATTTGAATTACATACCATGTATCTGGCGACCCAAGATGGGTGATGTATACCTAATTTTGGGGGCGTCACGGTTTATATCAAAGCTTAGGGATACGATCCCTGGCTAAGATGTGAGAATAGTACTAGGAGGGGAGAAACGGGGAATTCCTTCGCTAGTATGACCTACCTAAGTTTATGTGCTATTTTATTGGTTGGTCAGAATATAGGGATAATATGTTACATGTCAATTAACCTTTTGTTTTGTGGCAGTATCTAAAAATGACATATGAGAATGTTGAGAATAGCAATGGAGCACAGGCGACCGTTGATTCACCACATATCAATAATCAGGATAATGTGCATCAGGAAGGCGACAATCCTCATGCAAACAACAACACTGACCAAATGATGAATGGTCAAATGTTCAAAGGCTTTATGCAATTCATGCAACAGCAGGCGAGAGTGGCTCCTGTCCAAAACGTAGGTGGAAACACTGGAAACTCTCGGGCGGTCACCGCTAAACAGTTCAAAGAGCTGGGACCACCGGAGTTTAAGGGAGAGCCAAAACCACTTATGGCGGAAGCATGGATAAAGCAGATCACTAAGATATTTGATGGCTTGGGATGCTCCAAGGAGCAAAAGGTTCCCTTTGCCGCCTTTATGTTGCGCGGAGAGGCAGATTACTGGTGGGAATCGGTAAAACGTAGTCAACGTGCTGTACTAAAGATATCTTGGGAGAAGTTCCAGGAGCTGTTCAACGACAAATACTTTCCCGAAAGTATTCGCCACATGAAGGAGGTGGAGTTTATCTAGTTGGAACAAAACAATATGACCATGTCGCAATACGAGGCAAAATTTGCGGAGTTATCCCGGTTTGCGTCCCACTTGGTGGATAATGAAGAGAGAATGGCGCGAATGTTTTTAAGAGGTTTGAAGCCGGAGATACGTCAACATCTTATTTCTCATAAACTGTGTTTGTATTCAGATGTTGTAAATAGGGCTCAGTTAGTGGAGCGCGATAACGAGTCAACGCAACTAAAAGAGAGCAGCCGACAAAATTATAATACCAGCGAGAGTAGTCATCGAAGCGGTGACAACAAGCGTGGAGGGAATCAACAGGCCAGAAATGGTAACCACTTCGGTGGTAATCAGGGCCAAAACAATAAGAATGGATATTTCAAGAAGAGGAGATTCAACAATGATGGAAAGACGTTAGCACCAACACCCGTTTGTAAGGAAGGAGAAAGACCACCTATCATATGTTTCAAATGCGGAGGGGAGGGACACATCAGTCCAAATTGTGCGATGCCGTCCAAAGCATGTTATAATTGTGGAAGAGAAGGTCACTTAGCCCAATTTTGTCGTTCACTGAAGACAAATTCAGCTAGGATGGAGGCACCAAAGGCCGTTCTAGAAAGGTCAAAGCCAGTAGTGCAAGGGAGAGCGTTTGTTGTGACCTCCCAGAAAGCAAGGAACCCGAATGAGGTCATCACGGGTAAGCTTATCATAAACTCTAACGAAGTCTATACTTTATTTGATACCGGTTCTACCCATTCTTTTATTTCTCCTACTTGCGCTCATCGATTAAATTTGACTCCGGAGAAATTAGACTTTGGCTTATCTGTGGAAACTCCATTGGGAGAAACCTTCATTACATCCACTGTTTATAAGTCTTGTTTGGTTCAAATCGGTACCCTCACATTACCTGTTGATCTTATTTCATTGAAAATACTTGCATTTGACGTGATTCTAGGGATTGATTGGTTAACTACTCATCATGCAAAAATTGATTGTTTTCGTAAGGTTGTTAGCTTTCATACTCCTAATCAACCTATTATGCGAATTCAAGCGACTAAACCATTAAAATCAATCACGGTCATCTCAAGCCATAAAGCTATTCGTTTATTGAAAAACGGATGTCAAGCTTTCTTAGCTCATATCACGATCTAAACAAAAATACGCCGACTTTGAATGATATTTACATTGTTAATAAATTTCTGACGTATTCCACGAAGAACTTCCCAGCCTACCCCGAGCGTGAAATTGAATTTTGTATCGACCTTGAACCCTGGACAAAACCCATTTCCAAAGCCCCATATCGAATGGCTCTATTGAACTTCGTGAGTTAAAGACCCAACTCTGAGAATTGTTAGACATTGGCTTTATTCGTCCCTAGTACCTCTCCTTGGGGTGCTCTGTTCTATTCGTGAAGAAGAAAGATGGGAGTATGCGACTTTGTATTGATTATCGGGAGTTGAATCATGTCACCATCAAAAATAGGTATCCATTGCCACGTATTGATGACCTGTTTGACCAGTTGGAAGGAACCAAATTCTTTTCAAAGATTGATCTTCGTTTTGGATATCACCAATTGAAGATTAGAACCGATGACATTCCAAAGACGGCTTTCAGAACTCGGTACGGGCATTATAAATTCCTAGTCATGTCCTTTGGATTGACTAATGCTCCTGCTGCCTTCATGGATATGATGAACCGAGTATTCAAGGAATATTTGGATCACTTTGTGGTCGTATTTATTGATGACATCCTTATTTATTCCAAAAGCCATGAAGATCATGAGCAACACTTGAGGCTGACACTCTAAAAGCTTCGTGAATATAAGCTTTATGCCAAGTTGAAGAAATGCGAGTTCTGGCTTGAGGAAGTAGCATTCCTTGGGCATGTGGTATCAAGTCATGGAATATCTGTTGACCCAACAAAGATTGAAGCTATTCAAAGTTGAGAGCAACCTAAATCAGTGACCGAAGTACGTAGCTTTCTCAGTTTAGCTGGTTATTATTGGAGATTCGTGGAAGGATTTTCTCGAATCGCTACTCCATTGACTCAGCTGACTCGGAAAGATACAAAGTTCGATTAGAGCGAAGAATGTGAGAAGAGTTTTCAAGAACTCAAGAGGAGACTCATTTCAGCACCTGTTCTGACAATACCATCTGGCTCGGAGGGATTTGTCATCTACAGTGATACTTCGGGCAAAGGTTTGGGATGTGTTCTCATGCAACATGAAAAAGTCATAGCCTATGCCTCGCGACAACTCAAATAATATGAGAGGAATTATCCTACTCATGATCTAGAGTTGGCAGCTGTGTCTTTGCACTTAAAATTTGGAGGCATTACTTGTATGGGGAGAAAGTGGAGATCTTTATGGATCATAAAAGCCTCGAATATTTCTTCACTCAAAAGGAACTCAACATGCGACAACGACGTTGGCTTGAACTGTTGAAAGATTATGATCATACCATCCAATACCATCCTGGTAAAGCGAACGTGGTAGGTGGCGCGCGTTGAGTAGAAGATCATATGCAAGTACGAGTGCGATATTGTCAACAAAAGGGCCCATTTTGTGTGACTTGCAAAGGATGAAGATAGAGTTAAAGACTCCAAGGACGCATGTGACGATGGCGAATATACAAGTAGAACCGACTTTAATCGAAAAAGTTAAAGTTGCTCAAGCTACAGACCTGGAGCTGATGCGTATGAGGAAGAAAGTGCAAGAAGGTGCTATCTTTGGAAGCAAGAATCGATGAAGAAGGAATACTTGAGTCAACTCCGGACTTTGTGTTCCTAACGACCCTGATTTAAAGTATAAAATCATGATGGAGGCGCACAACACAGCGTTTGCAATCCATCCTGGGAGTACCAAAATGTATCATGATATTCGTCATACATTTTGGTGGAGCAATATGAAGAGAAAGATATCGTTGTTTATCTCAAGGTGTCTAACTTGTCAACGAGTTAAAGCGGAGCATCAAGTACCAAAAGGTCCATTACAACCACTTGAAATTCCAGAATGAAAGTGGGAGCACATTACCATAGATTTCGTTACCGGTCTTCCTAAGGTTTCTCAAGGCATAGATGCGATTTGGGTCATTGTTGATAGATTGACCAAGTCTGCTCATTTCTTACCGATACGAGAAACTTATACACTTGAACGTCTTGCTCGTATGTACATAAACGAGATTGTAAGACTGCATGGTATGCCGGTATCCATAGTTTCTGATCGAGACCCAAGATTCACTTCACAATTTTGGGTTAGTTTACAAAAAGCTATTAGCACAGACTTATGATTTAGCTCGGCATATCATCCTCAGACGGACGGATAGTCGGAGAGGACTATTCAAACTCTTGAAGATCTATTAAGACTCTGTGTCCTTGATTTCAAGGGAAGTTGGGACAAGTTCTTACCGTTGGTGGAGTTTTTCTACAACAACAGTTATCAAGTAAGTATTAGCATGGCTCCATTCAAAACGTTGTATGGAAGAAAGTGTCGTTCTCCAGTATGCTGGGATGAGGTGGGTGAAGCAACGTTGTTGGGACCGGAGTTGGTACGTATGACTACGGAAAAGATTCAAACGATCCGATAACGTATAAAAACTTCACAAAATCGAAAAAAGAGTTATGCTGATCTTCATCGAAAGGACGTGGAATTCGATATAGGAGATCATGTGTTGTTACATGTTGCTCCATGGAAAGGAGTTACAAGATTTGGAAAGAGAGGAAAACTCAATCCTCGATTCATTGGCACATTTTTAATCCTCGATCGAGTAGGAACTGTGGCCTATAGACTCGCTTTACCGCCAAGTATGTCTCATGTCCATAACGTTTTTCACATATCCATGTTACGTAAATATGTGAAAGACCCAAACCACATTATTGAGTTAGAATCGGATGAAATAGCGGAAGATTTGACGTATGAAGAGGTTCCTGTTCAAATCTTGGATAAGAAGGAACATATTCTACGCTCCGAAGTTATACCTCAAGTCAAGGTTTTGTTGAGAAACCACGATGTTGAGGAAATGACTTGGGAGTTAGAATCTGAAATGAAATCAAGGTATCCTTACCTCTTCGACATACCAACTACGTACCCTAATTTTGAGGGCGAAATTTCATAAGAAGGGGAGGTTGTAAGACCCCAACTTTTATAAATAAAGGTGAATTTTCTATAAATATTATTTTTGAATATTATGGAATAAATTTGATATAATGTTATAGTTGTGGGTAATATTTATAAATTTTGCAAAGTAAGCAAGTTGTTATTAAATATTCGTTTGGTCGGGGAATATTCTTTTGTCGGGGAATATTAAATGCACTACTCAATCATTGGTGGACCCCATTAACGGAAGTATTGTCGTAGTTAGAAAGCGACAAAATTATCTTTCTATAAAAACAACGGTGGAGGTGTTACCATTAAAACCGTTGAACTACTCTCGGTAGTAAAAGTACAAGATGTCTGGCGTGGTTGCATAAGTAGTAGCTACAGTATTGATTATTGATGCTTACGTGAGAAGTCACTCAAATTATACTCAATTATTGCTACAACAATTCTGCATTATATCTCTTATATTATTGATTCAATTATTGTCACAATATCATCTGTATAATATGTTATATTATTAAATCAATAATTGAGACGACAAGTTATAAATGATTAATAATTGTTGAAAGATTAAATATGTGTTGATTAAAAATAAAATGATTTGCGGTAATATTTATTCAATCCTTGATGTATATAAAGAGTCTGTTATGAGACGTTTGTGGTAAGTTTGGTTATTTTATGGGGGGCCCATATGTCATCATCTAAGAGTCTCTTTGTCAATAGTAATTACCTTCGTCAATAGTAATTACCTTCGTCAATAGTAATTACCTTTGTCAATAGTAATTACCTTTACCAGACGTCAAACCACTTGTCGTTTCACATTACAGGCGTCAAACCACTTTTCTTTTTACATCACCAGTCGTCAAGCCACTTGCCTTTTCACATGGCAAGTGCTAAGCTAGAAATCTTCTATAAATAGAGGCCTAGTGCTTCATTATTTTTCACGAATTCATTCAAGCTATAGAGAGAAAAGTATAGAGAGAATAAGAGAGAAAGAAGAAGAGTATTCACACTACACTATCTGCGAGATTCAATCTCCTACTAAAGTAAGGGGTGTTATTCTTTCTTATTCATGAAGAGAACTGTTGTTATTCAATTGCTTATTATTCATTTGCAATAACTTTTGATATCGCGGTTTACCCTATACTTGGTGACATTCTTATATTATTCTCATTGGAACATCCTGTCATACAGTGTTTTTACACAATCGGACTGGTTCCGCCTTTATTATTATTATTCATTGGAACATCCTGTGCATGTGTTTTTACACCTTGACTGGTTTCATTCTTTATTATTCTCATTGGAATATCCTGTCTGCATGCGTTTTTCGTGGGACTGGTTACATTATTTATTATTCTGTTGGAATAACCTGCATGTGCGGTCTATCGCATGCATGGTGATTTCTTTTGTTATTCAATTCTTTATTATACTTAGTTGGTTAAAACTTTGACTTCTATACTCCATGAAATTAGTAGAATATCCTTGATATTTGCACTTCATCCAGTATCTTTTCATGGAAATATTCTTCTGATCATTCTTGAATTTTACTCTACAAAGCAGTATTATGTTGACAATTTGGACATTATTAGTTCCTGGATAAATTAATTCTTGAACTTGTTTTATTGAATTCTTATATCATTGTCATCATCCTCATGTTTATATTATGTTGAAAGTCATATGTGGCATGTAGTGCATAGATGGACTTGGTATGATTATGACAGGATTATTCTAAGTAATCATGGCCGTAATGTTACAAATGATGTGGTAAAAATCCTCATTGGCCCGTAGTGCATTGATGGACGCTTTGTTGGCATGATCATGACCATTAATGAATACACAAATATTCTTGGCCCGTAGTGCATGGATAATTGTGCTCGTGATACTAAAGAATATCCTTGGCAGTAGTGCGGGGGTGATTCGATGATGTGGAATATTTATTAAGTCGAGTCTCAAATTTATAACAATGATGAAAAACCTTTTAAATCATAAAAGATAGTAGATTTTATTTTCTACTTGACTCTTTTAATGGATTCTTTGGTTTCATTTATAGCTTAAACTTGATGTTTATTATATTTTATCGGTTTAACATCATGTTGAAGGCTAATGATAATTTATTCTGCATTATCTTAGTCATAATATTTCTTACTAGGCTAGTTGAGCTCACCCTTTCTTTCACTGTTCTCTTCAGGAAATGAGAATATAGCTGGGACGAGTCGGGGAATGGAGTAATGGTCTAGAGGATAACATTAGTAGTCCTCACTATTCTGTGAAATAGTGTGATAATAATTGTAATGAGGACTCCTTTTGAGTTTGTATAATCTCTAGTAGACAATATTTGTATTCAAACTCACAGTTTATGTTTTGTTGTATTGTACACGACAGTTATATTAGTAAGTTGTATTTGAATTCTATACCATGTATCTGGCGACCCAAGATGGGTGATGTATACCTAATTTTGGGGGCGTCACAACACATAACACATAACCATATCAATCTACAACACACCTAGGATTCGTTATCAAGTCAAACTATTGCAGTTTGAGTTGAACCCGACACAAATCCGACATCCCGACGGTCTAATCGGACAAATCTCGAGTTTAAGTTCAATTAAACTATGTCTAAGACTTAACAATTAACTTAAATAATTTTAATATCAGTCAAAATATTTTTCTAAGTCTCATAATAATTTTCAGATAATTATTATCATTTATCTTGATTTTTCAATCATTAATAACGTATTTAAATGAATTAAATATCACTTAATTCTTTTATCATTAATATTTATTTATTATCAAATATTAATGAAATACATGTCATAATATTATAATATAGCTATAATATTTCAAAGTATTTTAATACCTTCAAATCATAATTATATGATTTTTAAATAGTTAAATTCATTATCCTAGTAATTACTATTAATATTAAAATATTAATATTTTCATAACCAAATATCAAAAGTTATATTTTATAACTGAAAATATTTTTCTAATACATAAATCATTTTTATATGATTTTAAAATCATTTATTCTATTTTTCCATAATTTATTTAATATAGTTATTAAATAAACTAATTATAATTAATATTAATTAATTAATGAAATTCATCACAAAATATTAAAAGTCACTAAAAATAACTTAAAATATTTTTTGTTTTACCATAATATTATTTTTCATGATTTTTCATGTATTAAAATCATTTTTCAATAATTTTTTAATATTGTAATTCAATAAATTAAATACCATTTATATTCCAAAAATATTAAATATTTATGAAATATGCTAAAAATAATAACAAAAAACTAATTTTCAGACTTTAAAATAATTTTTCTAATTTATTTTGTATTTTAATAATTAAAACCATTTATTTCTATTTATTTAATTAAAATATTAATTTCAGAAAATAAATGTCGTTAAAAGGGTCTATATAATACATAACCGTCGCTATAGATGTTCTTAAGCTGTTCTTGAACCTTCACGTCAGTAACTAAGGGGCTTGGTTTGACCAGTTTTTAATCTATGATCCTAAAGTTTTCTAGGCAGATAATGATATCCATAATGTAGTATAAGTGTAAGACTACAACCTTAAAGCATAAACTCGATCATAACACAAAACATTACGAAGATCTGGGCTTGTAAACTGCTTGTCAGAACGTTTCTGGGTTTTCTCAGAAACCCAAAAGTTCATGGTGCCTCTTTCTGGCTTACTTTAATACAGGTTCTGGTTATCCAATAAGGTATATTATGGTTCTAATTTACAGTTAGCATGTCATAGAACATAATTATAACAACAGATTAGTCCAACTACATCACATGTTCCCGATTCAGCTCGGTCAAAGGATGTCAGAAATCTAGTTCTTCCGGTTTTCTAGGTTTTCCAGAATTGCTAAAACAATGCGAGTTGCTTACTTTGACCACCTATTACTCATAATTTGTTTCTTGTTTTCATGATCTTAAGCCATAAAGTTAAAGAACAAATGACAGGCTAAAACCCGAATACAAACAAATCATTCAATCACTTAATCATCTGACACATCATGGCCTCCAAAGTATTGTCAGACGCTGGTTCACACTTTCTGGGTTACCCAGAAAGTGTTCGGTCAAGCTCGGTCAACTCACTTTGACCATGAATATCTTGAAATCTGTAAATGGAATATCATTGATTCCACTTCCAGATTAAAGACCTCCTGTCAGACTACAACTCTAAAGCTTAAAACAACTCAAAACATAAACACCCAAAGATCTAAAGCCACCGACATAAGACCGCCGACAACATTTTAACTTTTCCCATTTTTAAAATTGCTATTTCGCACACTTTGATGTTATGGATCTAAGTTTTGGCAATCCGTATCATCTAACACAACTTTAAACAATCAATTACAACATCAAACATCAAATCATAAAATTTTAAGATTTAGGATTTTTTTTACCACTTTGAGCTTTGATCTTGGATTCTGACCCTTGAATCTGCTATAGAAATGCTAAGAGATGATTAAGGCTTAGCTTCTCTCTCTCTCTCTCTTTCTAAATCTCGAATTTTCTAGTGAGAGAAAGTTTTGGACAAAATGAGAATTAAAGTGGACTTTTTTTTCTCGCTCAATCTATATATATTGATGTGTGTAATGCAATGGTTTAGATGTCTCACGAGATTTTAAGTCAATGAGTTGTTGGAGTTGATCACCAACTCTCATTTGGCAAGATTTGCACTCAACCTACTAAATAATGCATCAAGGGTATTTTGGTCTTTTTGATTTTTATTTTAATAGCATTTTGGACATTGGCCAAACCCTTAGGGTTTAGGGTTTAGAAACCTTAGGGTTTAGGGTTTGAAAAAATAATTCTAGAATTTTCAAATTAGGTTTTAAAAATAGAAAATTAATATTTCTAAATTATAATTATAATTTTCTAATTATATTAAAATTTCTTAATCATAATTTAAATCTTGCTAGTTAGGATTAATATTTCCTAATTAAAATCGCTAATTTAGCAATTAGGGTCGTAATTGGTCATTAGGGTTTATAACCCTCGAATTAGGGTTTCTAATAAAAAATAATTTTTTTCTAAATTAGAAATTTGATTTTGTAATTAGATTAGGGTTTTTTAATTACTCATAACTTGAAAATTAGAATTAAGGTTTCTTAATTAACATTAAAAGTATTAAATTAACACTTAGGTTTTTCCTAATTATAAATTCGGGTTTCAAATCCAGAAATTAGGGGTTTTCTAAATTTGAAATTAGGGTTTGCTAATTAATTAGGCTTTACCCTAATTAATATAATAATTAGTAGCACTTAAGCAATATAATAATCATTTAAGTTCCCAAATTAGGGTTTCATACATCGAATTAGGGTTTTGAATTCCCGGAACTAAAATTAGAGTTTCTAGAAGCGGTTTCTAGGGTTTTTTTGTGAATCGTTAGGGTTTTCTAACCGAACGCTGATGTTCTTAATATATACTTAGGGTTTGTTACAGATATCGTTTATCTAGTCAACCCTTGACCCTTAACCACATATTGTACACATTTACACAAAACATATTCACGTATTCCCTTAATCCTGAATAATTCACCTAAATTCTTCACAGAATTTTGAAATCCTCAAAATTCTATCTTGAAAAATATCAAACGCATACACTTATTTTATGTCTAGGTTCTAATTTTGAACCTTAAATCAATTAATAAAAATTTTAAAAAAATTTCAAAATTCTTGGGTTGTCAAATTCACCCCTTCTTCTAAAATTTTTATCCCCGAAATTTACCTTACACCATACTGCTTACACCGTTCACATACATTATCACACGCTACCCAATACACCACTCACAATAGTAAAAGTTTTCAAATTGTGTTGAGGGGTCATATAGACCATGAACACATAGTTTTAACGGTATTGATCATACCGCAAAATAATATATTACTTGGTATGTTTACAATCAGAAAGAAGGTAAACTACCGTTGTTAGTACTTTAGGTGATCAGCCTATCGTACTCTTACGTCATGCATAACATATTAATCATGTATAGCGAATATTTACGCCACTTGATTGGATTATTTATCCAAACAACATAGTCCACCTCAGTCTTATCATAGGATTCCGAACCAAAACAATTTGGGTCAGGAATTTTTTTTCAATGAACACTTAGAGTTTTCATAAACATTAGTCTAGCTGAATCGAATAGCATAGACTCATATCAATAATTCAATTCAATCGAATTATTTAGGTGTAGCCAAACCCCGTTGGCAAATTAAATTTTTTGAAATTTTTTTCAAGAATGACGTCATGAAGTTGTACTATATTAACAGTCCGTTTGAGGATGCCGTCATTATATGACTTTGTCATAACACATCATACAATAGTGGAACAACGACTTTAGATCAAATTCACACTAAGTATTCCTGCATTTACAACTCCATCAACTTTTTATCATTTCGCACTTTGTGTTACATGGTACATGAGTGATAAATAAAATATATTTTGATATTTCAAATCATTTGCGTCTAAATGAAATAAGTAGCATAGACTATACTTTAAACCGTTTCAAAAATGATCACGAGTCTACATTTGTATATATATATTTTTTAAAAGCACATAGTGCATATTTAGCTTGATGTCAAAATTCCGAAGTCTAGCATAGCTAGGAGTTTTGGAAAACTTATGTCTCCACTAAAAATCATTGGCTTAACAATCTATCCGTTCTTATAATCCTCAATACTCCATTTACACAATTATACCCAGTTCAGAAACCACACTTATGAGTCCATAAATTGCCACAATCATATGAGTTTAAGAACTTTCCTAGACAAACCTTTGGCGTCCTTCGTTGAGGGGTTCATAAACATTTTATATAACTATGAGTCAAGAATGTCACATAAGTATGAGTTTTAAGAACTCGTACTTAACCTTATATTCTATACCTATAACATATCTATCTGTTGTACACATGAGAAAGGAATCACCCTCTTAACATGCATATAGAAAATAGCGCAACACAGACATTTCAATGATTATCATTGTCTGAACTAAGTAGTTGTTAGACCAAGTACAATTCCCCGCCCACACAAGGAATCATACAACTCAGCTGCCGACATGAATCCTCAATTGAATCCCCACCTAACACTAACACCCTTCTCAATACGAATTTCATTTAACTCGTATTCATAATCATTTCCTGAATCTGTACCAATTCATATTACAACTGACACTAAACAATCTTGTTGTAAATTATTCAATCATTAGATTGATTCTTCTCCATGCTATCACCTTATCAGATCACGGGGTGATCTTATCGTATATATTACGATTTATTTCTATGTCTTGATCGTTTTGTTTTACGATCTTCTATCACTGCACTTTTAGTCTTTTAGACTCGATCTATTCACCACTACTGTTCAACTTTATTATCAGAGTTAGGGAACTCCGTATCTTTATAACTCGCCGAGATTCGTCTTTGAATCTTACCGACCGACTAACTCTATGTGAGTTAAATCTTATCCTAATCATTGTGGTTATTAGTCTCAGGTATTCCTACGTAAGCTTCATAACCTACAGCTTTGATACCAACTATGAGGGCCCCGAATCTGAGGTCCCGAATCACCGCGGATCCGGTTCGATCATTCTATCACTATTACTATATTTGCGAAAGATATAAACATAAATTGTTTATACAATACATTACACACTATTCCCCAAGGCCGAGTAACCTTAACTTATACACAATTCATAACTATCTAACACATAACATCATTATCAAATAATACTATTAGAAAACTAATTGCGCACATTAACTTTAAGTTGTCACTGTCTTTAACATTTCCTTGTATACGACGCGTTCGCCTTAATCTACAATGTTTTATCATGATATAGCAAGGGTGAGCATAAGGATTGCCCAGCAAGTTTAAGTTCAATAATTTAACGAAATATCATGATAGAAAGAATCTGAATAATAAGCTGGCTATAATTGAACAATATAATTGTGAACTAGCAGGAACAAAATTTTGACTGAACAAGTATTGAACATGAACAAATATATCTGAACCAACTGGTAATAAAGGTGATCAGCTTTTCATACCTGACTTATACATGAAATATGTACAGAGTACAATTCATGGCAACCAACAATGATTAATCATAAGCTTATCCGAATGAAACAACTCTTAGTAGAGTTAAGTAAAAACAAACTTTCCTGAACCGTTGATTACCGCTACACAATTTATATCGCCTTATCCGAAGACCTAATATTAGTAATATAGATCTCCAATATTAGAATAATATCATCACAATATAATACTATTATATATATAGATATACATGGAATAACCTAAACACATAACACATAACACATAACCCTATAAGTCTACAACACACCTAGGATTCGGTATCAAGTCAAACTATTGCAGTCTGAGTTGAACCCAACACAAATCTGACATCCTGACGGTCTAGCCAGACAAATATCGAGTTTAAGTTCAATTAAACTCTATCTAAGACTTAACAATTAACTTAAATAATTTTAATATCAGTCAAAATATTTTTCTAAGTCTCATAATAATTTTTAGATAATTATTATCATTTATCTTGATTTTTCAATCATTAATAACGTATTAAAATGAATTAAATATCACTTAATTCTTTTAACATTAATATTTATTTATTATCAAATATTAATGAAATACACGCTATAATATTATAATATAGCTATAATATTTCAAAGTATTTTAATACCTTAAAATCATAATTATATGATTTTAAATAGTTAAATTCATTATCCTAAGAATTACTATTAATATTAAAATATTAATATTTTCATAACCAAATATCAAAAGTTATATTTTATAACTTAAAATATTTTTCTAATACATAAATCATTTTAATATAATTTTAAATCATTTATTCTATTTTTCCATAATTTATTTAATATAGTTATTAAATAAACTAATTATCCTTAATATTGATTAGTTAATGAAATTCATCACAAAATATTAAAAGTCACTAAAAACAACTTAAAATATTTTCTTTTACCATAATATTATTTTTTCATGTATTAAAATCATTTTTAAATAATTTATTTAATACTATAATTAAATAAATTAAATACCATTTATATTCCAAAAATATTAAATATTTATGAAATATGCTGAAAATAATAAAAAGAAAACTAATTTTCAGACTTTAAAATAATTTTTCAGAATTTATTTTGTATTTTTAATAATTAAAAACCATTTATTTCTATTTATTTAATTAAAAATATTAATTTCCGAAAATAAATGTCGCTAAAGGGCCCTATAGCGACAGAACCGTCGCTATAGGTGTTCTTAAGCTGTTCTTGAACCTTCACGTCAGTAACTAAGGGGCTTGGTTTGACCAGTTTTTAATCTATGATCCTAAAGTTTTCTAGGCAGATAATGATATCCATAATGTAGTATAAGTGTAATACTACAACCTTAAAGCATAAACTCGGTCATAACACAAAACATCACGAAGATTTGGACTTGTAAACTCCTTGTCAGAACATTTCTAGGTTTTCCCAGAAACCCAGAAGTTCGTGGTACCTCTTTCTGGCTTACTTTAATCTAGGTTCTGGTTATCCAATAAGGTATATTATGGTTCCAATTTACAGTCAGCATGCAGTTCTACCGGTTTTCTAGGTTTTCCAGAACTGCTAAAACAGTGCGAGTTGCTTATTTTGACCACCTATTACTCATAATGTGTTCCTTGTTTTCATGATCTTAAGTCATAAAGTTAAAGAACAAATGACAGGCTAAAACCCG
Source organism: Panax ginseng (assembly GCA_020205605.1). Lineage (NCBI taxonomy): Eukaryota > Viridiplantae > Streptophyta > Magnoliopsida > Apiales > Araliaceae > Panax > Panax ginseng. Next base: position 85,838,169 of record CM035145.1, read on the forward strand.
AATACAAACAAATCATCCTATCACTTAATCAACTGACAGATCATGGCCTCCAAAGTATTGTCAGACGTTGGTTCACACTTTCTGGGTTACCCAGAAAGTGTTCGGTCAAGCTCGGTCAACTCACTTTGACCATGAATATCTTGAAATCTGTAAATGGAATAGCTTTGATTCCACTTTCAGATCAAAGACCTCCTAATAGACTAAAAGTATAAAGCTTAAAACAACTCAAAACATAAACACCTAAAGATCTAAAGCCACTAACATAAGACTGTCAGGCAACATTTTAACTTTTCCCAGATTTTAAAAAATTGCTATTTCGTGCACTTTGATGTTATGGATCTAAGTTTTGGCAATCCAGATCATCGAATGACACCCTCTAACACAACTTTAAACAATCAATTACAACATCAAATATCAAATCATAAAATTTTATGATTTAGGGTTTTTTTTTACCACTTTGAGCTTTGATCTTGGATTCCCTTGAATCTGCTATAGAAATGCTAAGAGATGATTAAGGCTTAGCTTCTATCTCTCTCTCTCTCTCTCTCTCTCTCTCTCTCTCTCTCTCTTTCTAAATCTCGAATTTTCTAGTGAGAGAAAGTTTTGGACAAAATGAGAATTAAAGTTGACTTTTTTCTCTCTCTCAATCTATATATATTGATGAGTGTAATGCAATGGTTGAGATGGCTGTTGAGATTTTAAGTCAATGAGTTGTTGGAGTTGATCACCAACTCTCATTTGGCAAGATTTGCACTCAACCTACTAAATAATGCAACAAGGGTATTTTGGTCTTTTTGATTTTTATTTTAATGGCATTTTAGATATTGGCCAAACCCTTAGGGTTTAGAGTTTGGAAACCTTAGGGTTTAGAAAAATAATTCTAGAATTTCCAAATTAAGTTTTAAAATAGAAAATTAATATTTCTAATTTATAATAAGAATTTTCTAATTATATTAAAATTTCTTAATCATAATTTAAATCTTGCTAATTAGGATTAACATTTCTTAATTAAAATCGCTAATTTAGCAATTAGGGTCGTAATTGGTCATTAGGGTTTATAACCCACGAATTAGGGTTTCTAATAGAAAATAATTTTTTTCTAAATTAGAAATTAGATTTTGTAATTAGATCAGGGTTTTCTAATTACTCATAACTTAAAAATTAGGATTAAGGTTTTCTAATTAACATTAAAAGTATTAAATTAATACTTAGGTTTTTCCTAATTATAAATTAGGGTTTCAAATCCAGAAATTAGGAGTTTTCTAAATTTGAAATTAAGGTTTGCTAATTAATTAAGCTTTACCCTAATTAATATAATAATTAATAGCACTTAAGCAATATAATAATCATTTAAGTTCCCAGATTAGGGTTTTATATATCGAATTAGGGTTTCGAATCCCCGAAAATGAAATTAGGGTTTCCAGAACCAGTTTCTAGGGTTTCTTGTTAATCGTTAGGGTTTTCTAACTGAACGATGATGTTCTTAATATATACTAAGGGTTTGTTACATATATCGTTTATATGGTCAACCCTTGACCCTTAACCACATATTGTACACATATACACAGAACATATTCACATATTCCCTTAATCCTGAATAATTCACCTAAATCCTTCACAGAATTTTGAAATCCTCAAAATTCTATCTTTAAAAATATCAAACGCATACACCTTTTTTCTGTCTAGGTTCTAATTTTGAACCTTAAATCAATTAATAAAAATTTTAAAAAAATTTCAAAATTCTCGGGTTATCACAAACTCAAATAAAGTCCTCATTACAATTATTATCATACTATTTCACATAATAGTGAGGACTACTATAGCCACCTATCTGGACCGTCACTCTGTTCCCTGACTAGTCCCAGCTATATTCTCATTTCCTAAAGAGAACAATGAAAGCAAAGGGTGAGCTCAACTAGCCTAGTAAGAAATATTATAACTAAGATAATGCAGAATAAATTATCGTTAGCCTTCAATAGTGTTAAACTTATAAAATATAATAAACATCAAGTTTAACTGCAGTGGAACAATCAATCCATTAGAAGAGTCAAGTAGAGCATGATATCTACTATCTTCTATGATTTAAAAAGTTTATCAATAGTTTTATCGCTAAGACTCAGCTTAATAAATAATCCACATCATCGAATCATCCCTGCACTACGGGCCAAGGATATTCATTAGTATCACCAATGGTCATGATCATACCAACAACTGTCCATCAATGCACTACGGGCCGATGATAACTTTTACCACATCATTTGTAACATTACGGGTCATGATTATACCGAATAATCCCTGGTTATAATCATACCAAACAATAGCCCATCTATGCACTACGGCCAAAGATAACTTTCATCACAATATAAGCATGAGGATGATGACAATGATATAAGAATTCAATTTAAATGAGAGCAATGATAAATTTTAATGATTTATAATTCAATTTATCCAGAATTCAATAATGTCCAAATTGCCAACATGATACTGCTTTGTGGATTAAAATTCAAGAATAATATTGTATCAAAAATAATTTGGACAGAAAAGAAATCAATTTTTTTGTCGTGAATAGTATACCGTGAATAGTAATCGAGTAAATAGTACCCCATGAATAGTACTTCAGGAATAGTAACCCGTGAATAGTATTTCAGGAATAGTAACCCGTGAATAGTATCCCGACGTGAAAAGATTAAAATTTATCAAGAATGCTCAGAATAATATTTCCATGAAAAGATAATGCACGAAGCGCAAATATCAATGATATTCCACTAATTTCATGGAGTATAGAAGCAATACTTATCAACATAAGTGTAGAATTAGAAATATGAAACGAAATAATATTACTTACATACTACAGAGTATGGAAGAAAATATTATTTCTTATGAATATTGAACAAGAATAATATCTCTTACGAATACGAAAGAAATAATACCTCTTACCTTAGTAGGAGATTGGATACTGCAATAGTGTAGTAACAGAATACTCTTCTTCTTTCTCTCTTATTCTCTCTATACTTTCTCTCTCTATAGCTTGAATGAATTGGTGAAAAATAATAAAGAAATGAGCTTCTATTTATAGTCTTGGTAGAGTAAGGGTAAAATAGTCTTTTTACCATAATTTATGATATCATCGCTTGCATCATCGATCATATTACATCATTGCTTACCTCGTCATCCGATGACATCATCGCTTACCTCATCGCCCGATGACATCATCGCTTACCTCATCGTCCAATGACATCATCGCTTACCTCATCGTCCGATGACATCATCACTTACATCATAGAAATTTAGACTCAATTTGTTCTCTTCCACATCCTTTTACTTTTATACCATGAATTTACTATAATAATGTTACCATTCAAATTATATAAAAGCATACTATTATATAATCACATCATACTACTATAATGTAATATTATAATAATATATTTGAATGAATTATTTTATCGGAAAAGATAAAATACCAACTTTCAACAAATTTCATATGCTAAAAATTCCTCAATTTAAATTCATATTGAATAAATATTTTCTTATCATAAATATAAACAATTAATTATTCACAAATAATATTACAAAATTATAATATTGACAACCAGGTCGTTCCAAGGAAAGATGAGGCTTTCCGATAAGGATTTCTCCCTATTGGCGCGCAATTAGGTGAGCAAACCTCTTTCCTCGACAGAACTTTCTAGACATTGTCAATAATGAAAATAACAATATTATTCAAATAATATGAATTATTGATTTGATAATTTGAAATACTGTGCAATGACAATTATTGAATCAATAATATAAAATATCAATGTAGCAATTATTAAATCAATAAAATAAAATATTGAACAGTAATTAATGTAACAATTATTGAGTAGTGACTTCTTACGTAAGCATCAATAATCCAAGACATTGTACAATACCGTGTGCTACTATTCAACCACACGTATTACTATACTTTTACCACCGGGTATTTCAATAGTTAACGGTAAAAATTTCACCGTTATTTTTATAAAAAGATATTTCTGTCATTTTCTAACTCCGACAATAATTCTGTTGTGGGGTCCACTAATGATTGTTCCATCGTACGAATATTCTCCGACCAAAAAGAATATTCCCCGACCAAACGAATATTTTATAACAACTTGCTTACTTTGCAAAATTTATAAATATTACCCACAACTATAACATTATATCAAATCCACACCATAATATTCAAAATGATATTTAGAGAAAAATTAATCTTTATTCATAAAAGTTGGGGTCTTACACCAATGGGAATTATGATAAGGCCCAAATGTAGGAATGGGTAAGTCCAATAGGGATTAATTTACAAGTCCAATGCAAGCTAATGGTAAAGCCCAAAGATTTGTTAATGCAAGCCCAAAGTATACTATGAGATTAATTGAATTTAAAGTCCAAAACAAGGTTGATCCATTGGGCAACCCATGATCACATGGATGACCCAAAGTGGTGGCCAAGTAAAGTACTTGGTGGCGAAGTAAAAGTGATGATCAAGCAAAGGATAAGCTATATGCTAAGCAAGTTAACTTAATGACTAAGTAAGAGATAAGTTATGTAATGACCAAGTAGACTTAATGGCTAAGTAAATGTGGAGGCCAATTAAGCTTAATGATTAAGCAAAGGAAGTAAGGAGCAAGTAATGGATAAGTGTTGTGGTTAGCAAGTTAACTTATTGCTTAATCTAGGAATAGTAAGGAGGTGGGATTGGTTTAATGTCTAAACTACCCTCACTTTGTGATTCCTATAAATAGGAAGCTTTCTAGCTCATTTGCTCCTTGTTCAAAAACAACAACAACTTATAGCTTATTGGCTTGAGAGAAAAAGCTATAAAAGCTAGAAAGTTAGAGTTTTCAATTCAAGAAGCAAGAAGAAGAAGATTAAAGCTTAACCAAGTAATCTTCAAGGGTAAGAACTTAATCCATGAATCTCTTTCTCTTCAATTATTAGAGAAGTAAGGGGTGATAGGAGTAGTATGCTAAGAAGAAGTAGGACTGATGAATCAAAGGACTTAAGTCTTAATAAGCCGTGAATAAGCACGTTGTTCATATATAAGTTATGAACCAAGGAAGAACTTGTAGGAACTTGTCTTATGTTTATAATAATGAAGTTGTATGATAATAAGAAAGAAGGATGATGGTTAAAAGATTAAGACCATGATAAATCATGAGAAATGGAATCATAGTAGTTTATACTTTTATAAGTTATAAACTTATGAAGAACAAGTAATAACTTATCATGTGAATAAGTTAATGTTATATGTATGTTAAGATGTTAATATGATGGATTGAATCCATTTGAAACGATGAACAAATCATAAGAAACGAAGTTAAGGCGGAATTCACAAGTTTGGACGATAATCGTAGAATTCGTGAAATTCTCGGAATGGAAGTCGAATTTTGATATTGAGCTCGAAAACATTAGTTTTCGATGGAGTTAAGTCTTATTTGGCATTATATAGTTGCGGACTCAAGAATGACCGAATTCCGACATAGAATGAAGAAACGAGCGTTGAACGTTCACGAACGTTTATCGTTTTCATTAAAATGAACTAAAAGGTGAATTTTTAGTTAACGGATTCAAAATTGTAAAATTCTTTCATGAACACGTAGAACATGTAATTTGTTAACTAACGGCATTTGAACGAGTCAATTTTGACTTATAACGAAGAAGTTATGAGCCCGGGAAACACACCTAAAAAGATATCTGTTAAAAAAAATTCTAGGATCGAGGTCCAAATGCTAGCTAGACAAGGCGATAATAAGGCGCGCGCCGCAACACCGAGCATGGTCGTTACCATCGGAGTTTAATGCAGCAAATACTAACTCCGATTATAATCCTCGCGCCATAGCACCAGGTATAGTAGGACCGAGTAATGAAGGGTGGCGCCGCAGTGCCACTATAGTAAAGGGATGTCGCGCTGCTGACAGTGAAAATTGGTTGACCAAGTTAGGTTTTGTAAATCCAATTGATTAGGAACAAATAGTGGAATGTACGTGTACTTAATGTACATTATAAGAGTAATTTTAAATCACTTTTATAGTGAGGACGGTATGAATTTAAGTATGGATTAAGAATAATTAAACGAAGAATGTGAAGGGTAAGTAATTAAACCGTGAATGGTATTCAACGTTGATATTTCACCAATGACGATCGAGTTTTGATTAATAACGTAAGAAGGTTAGTAAGCCGTGATGAAGGATGATTAACTCGAATCGAGTTGTATTAATAAAATAATTTTGGTTAAGTTATAGAAGAGAAGGAAGTTGGTAAGAACGATGTAAATGATAACGGCAAGCCGGAACCAATAATAACAAATCTAATACATAATTAGACTGAGAAGAAGGGTAAGATTCATTAGGAACCATGTATGTTCATTCATGACCTAATGTGGTATGTTATGTGGTTATGTGTTGTAGAGACTGTAAAGACTCAAAGGGAAAGTAATTTTACTGTTGCAGACACTAAAGGCAAGTTTTTCTTATCGCTTGTCTAACCTTCGTGTTAGCCAAGTTTTCAGTGATTCATGTTATGAGATGCATGAATTATTTTACAAAAGGGTCGATGCCAGTTTTAACTCGGCTAGACTATTCTTGAAAGATTGATTGATTTTATTACAAGTCTTTCATTATAGAATTATTAACGCTATCCTACGCTAATTGTTTGGTACGGATTTAAGGTAAGCCTGAGTATGAATAAACAAATCTATTTTCATCGATTATTCGATCGGCACGCGAGGTTGCCATAACTTAAACGTACATACGTTTAAAGGATGTAGTGTTGATCAATATAGAGTACTATAGGCTGATCACCTAGAAGTGCTCGTAAGCTATGCCGGACTTACGGACTTAGTGCCGGGATGTCCTTTTCAATGAAATTATGAAATGCTCATGGTCTTGGACCAGAATTAATGTGTTACGGAATATTGTCATTGTAAAATGTTTTGAAGGAAAAGAAGTGCTATTTTGAATTATCGATAGTACTTCGTAACTATTATCCAGTTATTTAAGATATACTATTCCTACGTTTCAAGCATGTCGTTTAAAAGAAATTGTTGTACTTGATGAGCTTGTTATTCTCACTCCTGTTTGAACCATATGAATGCAGCTAAGGACAAGCAAACCAAGGTTTCTAGTAGAGATAAAGGAAAGGTGAAGATGAATAATTAGTTTATCTTATAATAGACTAGTAAGTGTATGTATTATATTACGATGAGCAAAGAATGTAATGGTTTAAGAACTTGGGAATAGGATTTACTATTATTAATGTAATAAGAATGTTGTTGGAACACATATTTCGATGTCGTTTCAATAGAATGAATGAACAGTTATGAGTACCGTTTAGCACCACCTGTCAGGTTGGAAGATACCCGGATTTGGGGGCGTCCCAATCCCGCCTTAAGCTCCTTCCAATTCTTGGAATTGGACAATGCCCCAGTCCTTTCGCATGTTGATGTCGAGGGTTCATGTGACGCCCCCAAAACAGGTATACATCACCAATCTTGGGTCGCCAAATACAAGGTACTGAACACAAATACAACTTAATTATACAACAGTCGTGTAAAATACGACAAAACATAGGCTGTGAGTTTTAATACAAATATTATCATCTAGACAATATCCACACTCAATGGAGTCCTCATTACATTTATTATCACAATATTTCACAGAATAGTGAGAACTACTAATGCACCATCTAGGACCATCACTCTATTCCCCGACTAGTCCCAACTACATTCTCATTTCCTGAAGAGAACAGTGAAATAAAGGGTGAGCTCAACTAGCCCAGTAAGAAATATTATGACTCAGATAATGCAGAATAAATTATCCTTGATAAACTCCACCTCCTTCATGTGATGAATACTTTCGGGAAAGTACTTGTTGTTGAACAACTCTTGGAACTTCTCCCAAGACATCTTGAGTCGTCCAGTCAAGTAGTGCGTTTACTGATTCCACCAATAATCACGCTTCTTCACGCAACATAAAGGTGGCAAAGGGAACCTTTTGCTCCTCGGAGCATCCCAAGACATCAAATATCTTGGTGATCTGCTTTAACCACGTCTCCGCCTTAAGTGGTTCTGGCTTTCCCAAAAACTCCGGTGGTCCCAGCTCCTTGAACTGCTTAGTGGTGACCGACCGTGGGTTGCCATTGTTTCCACCTGCATTATGAACAGGTCTCTCTCTCGCCTGATGTCGCATGAATTGCATAAAGCATCTGAACATCCCATCGTTCATCATTTCATCGGTGTTATTGTTTACTTGAGGATTATTGTCTTCCTATTGCACATTATCCTGGATATTGATCGTTGGTGACTCAACGATCTCATGTGCTTCATTGCTTATCCCAACATTTTTGGATGCCATTTTCAAATACTGCCATAAAACAAGGGTTAATTAACATGTCACATATTATCCATATACTCTGACCGATCAATTAAATACCCCTGTCTCTCCCCTCCTAGTTCTTGTCTCACATCTCAACCAGGGATCATATCCCTAAGCTTTGATACCAACTGTGACGCCCCCAAAACAGATATACATCACCCATCTTGGGTCGCCAGATACAAGGTACTGAACACAAATACAACTTAATTATACAACAGTCGTGTAAAACACGACAAAACATAGGCTGTCAATTTTAATACAAATATTATCATCTAGACAATATCCACACTCAATGGAGTCCTCATTACATTTATTATCACACTATTTTACAGAATAGTGAGGACTACTAATGCACCATCTAGGACTATCACTCTGTTCTCCGACTAGTCCCCGCCTACATTCTCATTTCACGAAGAGAACGGTGAAAGAAAGGGTGAGCTCAACTAGCCCGAAGAAATATTATGACTAAGATAATGCGAGAATAAATTATCGTTAGCCTTCAATGATGTTAAACTGATACAATATAACAAACATCAAGTTTAACTGCAGCGGAACAAACAATCCATTAGAAGAGTTAAGTAGAACATAATGTCAACTATCTCCTCTAGATTTAAAAGTCCATCGTTGATATTTTATTCATGTAATACTCATCAACAGTTATTTTTTATACTTAAGACAAATAGAACTTTTATCACTTGTGTTCACCTGAACCACCAAAGATGTTAGTTAAATTCACAATTCATATTTATAATAATGTGAATTAACAGTTCCTTCTTGCCACAAAGGCTTAATAGAACGATTACTCAATATCCTTACCTCAAAGGCTGAAGATATTCAAATGTAATAACAATGATCATACCAATCAGTTGTCTATCTTTGCACTACGGGCCAAAGATATTCAACTATAAAACCAATGGTCATGATCATACCAATCAATTGTCTGTCAGTGCACCTACGACCAAGGATATTCGTTAGTATCACTAGTGGTCATGATCATGTCATACACTGTCCATCTTCGCACTACGGGTCAAAGCTATCAAACAACAGATCATCTTTGTACTACATGCCAAAGATATTCAAGAACATATCATCTTTGCACTACAGGCCAAAGACATACAACTGTAAAACCAATAACCAATAGTATAATAAAGAATGGAGTAATAAAAGAATTTCACCATGTATGCAGTACTTCGCATAGACAGGTTATTCCAACATAATAATAAAGAATTGATTAATAAAAGAATTTCACCATGTATGCAGTACTTCGCATAGACATGTTATTCTAACATGATAATAAAGAATGGAATAACAGAAGAATTTCACCATGCATGCGTAATCCGTATGCATGTGTTATTCCCAAATGAATAATAAATAATGGAACCGAGTCCCACAGTAACGCCGCAGAAAAGGATATTCGACGAATAATAATTAATGGAACCAGGTCCGGCGTAAACGCACAAACAAGATATTCCGATAGAATAATAAAGAATGAAATATTAGAAGAATTTCACCATGTATGCGGTACTTTGCATAATCAGGTTATTCCAACATAATAATAAAGAATGGAATAACAGAAGAATTTCACCAAGTATAGGGTATCCCGCGTATACAAGTTATTCCAACAGAATAATAAAGAATGGAATAACAGAAGTTCTCTTCACGAATAAGAAAGAAAGAATACCCCTTATGAGTACAACAAATAATATCCCCAACCTTAGAAAAACTGAATACTGGAGTAGTGAAGTAGCAGAATATTTTTCTTCTTTCTCTCTATAGTTTCTCTCTAGAGTTTCAGTGAATTCATAAGAAATAATGAAGGAATGAGCTTCTATTTATAGGGGAATGGACTGAATAGTAACTAATTCATGAACGGTCTAGATTGATTTACTTTTAAACGGACGGACCATATTAGTTTACTATTAAAACTTAAAGCAACGGTCTATACTGATTTACTATTAAAACTTTAAACCAGCGATCCATATTGATTTACTATTATATCTTCAACCAACAGTCTAAAAAATTAGCACATCTCCTCATGGAATAATATTGTACCCAAAAATGATTTGGACCGAAAAGAAATATATTTTACGGGTGGGTAGTACCCCGTGAATAGTAACTCGTGAATAGTAACTCGTGAATAGTAACTTATGAATAGTAACTCGTGAATAGTACTTTGACACGAAACGTACCCCGAATACCCGATTTAACAATATAACCTCCAGACATCAATTATTATCGAAACAAATGTCGATTTCCACTAACACTAATAATCCCAACACAATGGAACTATCAATTTCATCTTTAATCAACACGAACTTAGTCATCATTAATATTATAACTCACAATATTTAACAACTAGGTCGTTCCCAGGAAAGAGGGGGCTTTCCGATAAGGATTTCTCCTTATTGGCGCGCAATTAGGTGACCAAACCTCTCCTTGACAGAATTATAGACATTGTCAATATTGCAAATAATAATGTGAATAACTTTGCCGTCTCAATTATTGACTTAATAATATATCATATTATGTAGATGATACTGTAACAATAATTGAATCAATAATATGAGATATGATGCAAAGAATTCTTTGTAGCAATAATTGAGTATAACCGAGTGACTTATCATGTAAGCATCAATAATCAATACCGTATGCTACTATGCAACCACAGCGTATTCTTCGTACTTTTACTACCGGGTAGTTCAATAGCTTTTAACGGTAACACCTCCGCCGTTATTTTTATAGAAAGATAATTTTGTCGCTTTTCTAACTACGACAATATTTCCGCCAGGAGTCCACCAATGATTGTGTTGCCGTAATTTAATATTCCCCGATAAAAAATAATATTCTCGACCAATCGAATATTATAAAACAACTTGCATACTTTGCAAAATTTATAAATATTACCCACAACTATAACACTATCTTAAATCCACACCATAATATCCAAAAATATATTTCGAGAAAATTAAATCTTTATTCATAAAATCTGTGGTCTCACAATCTCCCTTCCTTATGAAATTTCGCCCTCGAAATTTACGTGCGATACTGTATATCTTTGAAGGTGAGGATACCTTGACTTCATTTCAGATTCTAACTCTTGAGGTATAACCTTTGAGTGTTGAATATCCAAGATTTTAACACGTATCTCATCATACGTTAAATCTTCTGCTATCTCGTCTAGTTCTAATTCAATAATGTGGTTCGGGTCTTCCACATAATTACGTAACATCGATACGTAAAAAACGTTATGAACACGCCACCTACTAGGCGGTAAAACGAGTCTATAGGCCACAGTTCCTACTCGATCAAGAATGTCAAATGGGCCAATAAAATTAAGGGTTGAGATTTCCTCTCTTCATCAATTCTTGCTGCTAGAATAACGCCCTCTTGAACCTTCTTCTTCACATTCATCAGCTCTGAGTATGTAGCTTGAGCAGTTTTAACTTTATCGATTAAAGTCTATTTTAATTGTATATTCGTTATCTTCACGTGGGTCCCTAGAGTCTTTAACTCTATCTCCATCATTTGTAAGTTATACGAAATGGATCTTTGTGTTAACAACATCACACTCGTAAATGCATACGATCTTCTACTCAGCGCGTCAGCTACCACATTCACTTTTCCCACGATAATATTGAATGGTACGATCGTAATCTTCAATAGCTCGAGCCAACGTCTTTGGCACATTACACGTTCGTTTTGGATGAAGAAAATATTTGAGGGTTTTAGAAATGGGTTTTGTACTAGGGTCAATACAAAATTTGATTTCATGCTCTAGGGGTAGGCTAAGAAGTCTTCAAGAATACGTCAAGAAATTTATTAACAATAGAAATATCATTCAAAACTGTGACTCTCATCCAAGACTTGGATAAGACGTCACATTGATACCTATCAACTTGCCACCGCTTACGCTGGCGTCCCTACGGAAAGTTCGACGAAGCATTCCACCTGAAGGAAGTCACCAAATGAAAAGCGCGCATGGCTCTTTACTTATGACTTGATATGACAATGATTGACTTTAGTGGTTTGGTTGCATGAATTCGCATAACAGGTTGGTTAGGAATATTAAAGCTACCAACCTTACGAAAAGCATGATGAGTAGTTAACCAATCGATTCCTAAAATCACATCAAAGGCAGGTATTTTCAAAGAGATAAGATTGACAGGTAACGTGAAAGTGTTAACAAGATTTATAAATAGTGGATGTAACGAAGGTTTCTCCCAACTGAGTTTCAACAGATAAATCAAAATCCAACTTCTCTGGAGTTAAATTCAAACATTGAACAAAACTAGGTGAAATAAAATAGTGCGTAGAACCGGTATCTAACACGGTATAGACTTCGCAAGAGTTTATGATTAACTTACCCGTGATAATTTTATTTAGGTTCCTCGTCAAAAAAAAACGCTCTCTCTTAAACTACCAGCTTTAGCTTGTCTGGGGCATCCTTTGGCATCAATATCCCAGCTGGACTTGACTTTGGTGCATGACAAAATCGGGCTAGGTGACCTTCTTTTCCACAATTGTAACATGCTTTGGACTGCATCACGTAGTTTGGACTGATATGTCCCTCCCTCCATTTTGAAGCATACGACCGTGGTCGTTCTCTCCTTCCTTAACGGTGTTGGTGCGATTGTCTTTTCCATCATTATTGAACCTTCTCTTCTTGAAATTTCCACTTCTATTATCTTGGCCATGATTACCATCGAAGTGGTTACCATTCTAGGCGTGATAATTTCCCCCATAATGGTTATCATTGTTCCGATGGTCGTTGCCACCGGTACGATTATTGTCGTGTTGTTGGTCGTCACCTTTTGGTTGTGCTGAATCATTATCGCGCTCCAATAACTGAGCCCTATTCATAACATCTGAATATAAACAAAGTTTATGAGAAATGAGGTATTGATGTATATCGGGTTTCAAACCTCTTAGAAACATTCGCGTCATTCGCTCATCATTATCGACCAAATGGGATGCAAATCGGGATAACTCGGCAAACTTAGCCTCGTACTGAGACACGGTCATATTGTTTTGTTCCAACTTGATAAACTCCACCTCCTTCATGTGATGAATACTTTTGGGAAAGTACTTGTCGTTGAACAGCTCTTAGAACTTCTCCCAAGACATCTTGAGTGCGTCAGGCTGGGTACGTTTTACAGATTCCCACCAATAATCTACTTCTTCACGCAATATAAAGGTGGCAAAGGGAAACTTTTGCTCCTCGGAGCATCCCAAGACATCAAATATCTTGGTGATCTTCTTTAACCACGTCTCCGCCTTAAGTGGTTCTGGCTTTCCTAAAAACTCCGGTGGTCCCAGCTCCTTGAACTGCTTAGCGGTGACCGACCGTAGGTTGCCATTATTTCCACCTACATTATGAACAGGTGTCTCTCTCGCCTGATGTCGCATGAATTACATAAAGCATCTGAAAATCCCATCGTTCATCATTTCATCGGTGTTATTGTTTACTTGAGGATTATTGTCTTCCTGTTGCGCATTATCCTGGATATTGATCGTTAGTGACTCAACGGTCTCATGTGCTTCATTGCTTATCACAACATTTTCAGATGCCATTTTCAAATACTGCCACAAAACAAGGGTTAATTAACATGTCACATATTATCCATATACTCTGACCGACCAATTAAATACCCCCGTCTCTCCCCTCCTAGTTCTTGTCTCACATCTCAGCCAGAGATCATATCCCTACGCTTTGATACCAACTGTGACGCCCCCAAAACAGGTATACATCACCCATCTTGGGTCGCCAGATACAAGGTACTGAACACAAATACAACTTAATTATACAACAATGTGGTAAAAATACGACAAAACATAAATTTGTCGGTTTAATACAAATATTATCATCTAGACAATATTCACACTCAATGGAGTCCTCATTATATTTATTATCACACTATTTTACAGAATAGTGAGGACTACTAATGCACCATCTAGGAGTATCACTCTGTTCCTCGACTAGTCCCAGCTACATTCTCATTTCCTGAAGAGAACAGTGAAAGAAAGGGTGAGCTCAACTAGCCCAGTAAGAAATATTATGACTAAGATAATGCAGAATAAATTATTGTTAGCCTTCAACAGTGTTAAACTGATACAATATAACAAACATCAAGTTTAACTGTAGCGGAACAAACAATCCATTAGAAGAGTCAAGTAGAACATAATGTCTACTATCTCCTCTAGATTTAAAAGTCCATCGTTGATATTTTATTCATGTAATACTCATCAACAGTTCTTTGTTATACTTAAGACAAATAGAACTTTCATCACTTGTCTTCACCTGAACCACCAAAAGATGTTAGTTAAATTCATAATTCATATTTATAATAATGTGAATTAACAGTTCCTTCTTGCCACAAAGGCTTAATAGAACGTTTACTCAATATCCTTACCCCAAAGGCTAAAGATATTTAAATGTAATAACAATGATCATACAAATCAATTTTCTATCTTTGCACTACGGGCCAAAGATATTCAACTATAAAACCAATGGTCATGATCATACCAATCAATTGCTGTCCAGTGCACTACGGCCAAAGGATATTCGTTAGTATCACTAGTGGTCATGATCATGTCATACACTGTCCATCTTCGCACTACGGGTCAAAGATATCAAACAACAGATAATCTTTCCACTACATGCCAATGATATTCAACAACATATCATCTTTGCACTATAGGCCAAAGACATACAACTATAAAACCAATAACCAACAGTATAATAAAGAATGGAGTAATAAAAGAATTTCACCATGTATGCGAGATTGCCAGATGAGCGAGTTATTCCAACATGATAATAAAGAATGGAATAACGTAAGAATTTCACCATGCGAGTATGTAATCCGACATGCAGACGAGTTATTCCCAACGTAATAATAAATAATGGAACCGGTCCCATAGAACGCACGTAAAGGATATTCCGACAAAGATAATAATTAATGGAACCCGGTCCCAAGCGCAGCATGCATGTGATATTCTGATAGAATAATAAAGAACGAAATATTAGAAGAATTTCACCATGTATGCGGTACTTCACATAATCAGGTTATTCCAACATAATAATAAAGAATGGAATAACAGAAGAATTTCACCAAGTATAGGGTATCCCGCTTATACAAGTTATTCCAACAAAATAATAAAGAATGGAATAACATAAGTTCTCTTCACGAATAAGAAAGAAAGAATACCCCTTACGAGTACAACAAATAATATCCCCAACCTTAGAAAAACTGAATACTAGAGTAGTGAAGTAGCAGAATATTTTTCTTCTTTTTCTCTATAATTTCTCTCTCTAGAGCTTCAAAGAATTAAAAGAAATAATGAAGGAATGAGCTTCTATTTATAGGAGAATGGACCAATAATGAACTAATTCATGAACGGTCCGATTGATTTACTTTTAAACGGACCATCTAAAACATTGGTTTACTATTAAAACTTAAAGCAACGGTCCATACCGATTTACTATTAAAACTTTAAACCAAATGATCCATATTGATTTACTATTATATCTTCAACCAACGGTCTGAAAAATTAGCACATCTCCTCATGGAATAATATTGTACCCAAAAATAATTTGGACCGAAAAGAAATATATTTTACGGTTGGATAGTACCCCGTGAATAGTAACTCGTGAATAGTAGTTTGTAAATAGTAACTCGTAAATAGTAACTCATGAATAGTAACTCGTGAATAGTACTCCGACGCGAAAACTGCCCCAAATACCCGATTGAACAATATAACCTCCAGACATCAATTATTATCGAAACAAATGTCGATTTGGACTAACACTAATAATCCCAACATAATGGAACTATCAATTTCATCTTTAATCAACACGAAATTATTAATCATTAATATTGTAACTCATAATATTTAACAACCAGGTCATTCCCAGGAAGGAGGGGGCTTTCCAATAAGGATTTCTCCTTATTGGCGCGCAATTAGGTGACCAAACCTCTCCTTGACAGAACTTCTAGACATTGTCAATAT
Source organism: Panax ginseng (assembly GCA_020205605.1). Taxonomy (NCBI): domain Eukaryota; kingdom Viridiplantae; phylum Streptophyta; class Magnoliopsida; order Apiales; family Araliaceae; genus Panax; species Panax ginseng. Next base: position 85,854,572 of record CM035145.1, read on the forward strand.
TGCAAATAATAATATGAATAACTTTGGCGTCTCAATTATTAATGTAATATATCATATTATGCAGATGATACTGTAACAATAACTGAATCAATAATATGAGAGATATGATGCAGCAATTACTGTAGCAATAATTGAGTATAACTGAGTGACTTATCACGTAAGCATCAATAATCAATACCGTGTGCTACTATGCAACCACGCGTATTACTGTACTTTTACTACCGGGTAGTTCAACAGTTTTAACGGTAACACCTCCGCCGTTATTTTTATAGAAAGATAATTTTGTCGTTTTCTAACTTAGACAATACTTCCGTTGTGGGGTCCACCAATGATTGTGCCGTCGTACGAATATTCCCCGATAAAAAGAATATTTTTCGACCAATCGAATATTATAAAACAACTTGCATACTTTGCAAAATTTATAAATATTACCCACAACTATACCACTATCTCAAATCCACACCATAATATCAAAAAATATATTTTGAGAAAATTAAATCTTTATTCATAAAATCTGGGGTCTCACAGTTCATATGAGAAATTATCTTTATTGATGAAGTCGCAAATGAGTAATATCAAAATCGCTAGTGAGATGATGTGAGGGAAGCTTTGATGATGATGTACCATGCTGATGGTGCTGACTAGCGCATTTCCTCCTTAGGATGGTTGATAAATGCCCCAGTGTTGAGTTTTTGATGTTCCTGAGATTGCCCAAGTCTTGTTGTATGAGTTCCAATAACGGGTTGTCGCCAATTTTGAAATTGCCCCAGCCTTGCTTGTTGTCTGGGATAGTTGTTTTGACAGATGAGCTGATAAGACGCCTAGATCGCAAGAGGCTTTTACTTCTTTACTAGATGGTGAACATGTAGTGGATTTGCACTTTGATGCCCTCAATCATTGTTCCTGACTTGTTCTCGTAATCGATGTTGATGGTTTTCTTCTGATTTGATGAACACTTGTGATTGAGGGTGTTGCCTCTTTTAAGGTTCTTGTTGTTGGTTGTCTTAGTGTATTGTTGTTTCTTCCTTTCTGGGATTTGTGCCAGATTCGATGGTATGACATTGAAGTGTTGTTGGGTCTTCTCAACATGGGTCGCTGACTTGGAGGGTTGTTCTTGGGCTTGGGATTGATGTTTGGGTTTGGAAGTTTCTTTTAAGGGTCAGACCGCACCACTGATGGCTGCTTACGTACTCCTGTGTATGTGGGAGATCAGGTCGACATAGTTCCTGCTTGATAAGATAAACGATTTGAGAAGTGACTATTTAAGAAGTGTTTGTTTGGGTTTTTATTTGGTTTAACCGCACCATAAATGGTTGCATACGTACTCCCATTGATGAGGGGAGATCAGGTCTTTCGTAGTTCAGGCTTGATGAGCTGAAACCCGACTGATTTGATTTGTGATTTTTTTTTCTTCTCTCTCTTTTTATTTTATTTTATTTATATGCATGGAAAATAAAAGGCATACTACGAAGAAAGTGATACCGTCCCAACATCTTCTGGAACTCGTAACTTTATGCCCTGGATCTACATCTTCTTGGCTAGCTGAGGTCCGATCGTCTAGTTGTCAGTGGTTATGTTGCCTTCGAAGCTGGCGATAGAGGTTACCTCTTGATTCTGAATGTCTTCACTTATGGCCATAACTTGATCGCTTTCTTGATCCAGTACATTCCTCAAGGACGCTTGAACTGGACGTATCACAAAAAGGGATGAACTCCTGATTCTTTGATGAGTTGGTTTTCCCGATTTCCTCACAACCTTTTCCTTCATTTGTTCCTTCACCTTTTTCTTGGGCTTGAGAGGATTCAACCGTGAAATCTCCCTTGAACTGTTGTCGCATTTCTTGCAATGAACTTTCCTTTTTAGCTTTTTCTTCCTTGGAAAGGATTAGTATTTCCTCCGCATCATCCAAGGTGATAAAATCATGAACGTGGTTGTTATCTTTGGACCACAAGATGTTTAATGTTGGAGGAGGAAACTCCTTTGGGGATTCCCTTGTCTCCTCTGTCATTCCTTGCATTGGGATTAGTCCACCTTGTGTTCTGCCAGAATTGGTGCTCATAGCATTCACCTCCTTTGAACTGCATGTCTCGAGTGGACAACTTAGGCTTTTATTTTCCTTTTCGCCTTTTTTGGTCATAGGAAATTCTATCTCCAGCTCCCCATTTTCAATGAGATCCTGAATTTTATGTCGCAAAGACCAGCATTCCTCAGTCGTATGCCCAAGTGAGTTAGAATGGTAGAGACATATCTTGGTGGAATCATAACTCTTCATCTTGGGATTTATAGGAAGTAGTAACTCAGTAATCCTTCCTTCGCTTATTAGAAAGTGTAGCATTTCTTCATAAGATTTTCTTAGAGAGGTGAATTTTTGAACTCTTATGGAGGTTGTTTGATCTTTCTTCTTTGAGAATTTGCATTCCCCCGAGCGATTTTTCCGTTGGAGAGATCTTCTAGCAATTTTATCATCCCCCTTTTCTTGGCCTTCTGATAGTTGAGTGAAAAACTGCCTCGTATCCTGATATTGGTGCACTATCAGCTTAGCTAGCAGATTTACTTGATTCTGGATCGTCTCTAATTTTTGAATTACTATCATACCCTACTCCGAGTTTTCCCACTTTAGGACATTTGTTCGGTGCCTTTGGAGGTATTCCTCAATCCTTCGTATGTACTTACGATTTGGATACATTTCAGCACTTCCTGAGTCGATCATGTTTACTTTTTCCGTATCATGCTGCAATGGAAGGTTGGTGTTGACATTTTGTTGGTCGATCAGGTTGTTGGACCACAATAATGCCACTTTCGATTAGATTTTGAATTTTATGCTTTAAGGACCAACAATCTTGTGTATCGTGTCTTGGAGACCCTGAGTGGCAAGTGCATCTTTGGCTTGGATTGTATCTTTTGCTCCCTGGTTCCAGAGGTGGAGCCAGTTCGGTAATTTTCTTGTGATCCATTAATATCGCCAATACATTTTCAAGGGAATCGCCTAGTGGAGTCAACACTCGATTTTCAGTTCTCTCAAATTTTCTTTTCCTCTCTGGGCATCGGTAGAATACAGCCAGTTGTTGAAATGGCAGATTGTCTTGCTTTATAAAAGGGAATGCATGTACACATTCATTCATATTTTTCCATTACATTGAGATTGACATGGAAATGAAATTACAAGTAATTGAAATGGAAAGTATGAAGAGACTTTCCTTCGTGTTTGGTTTATCAGAGGCTGACCTATCTTAGGCTACTCTTGTGACTTTTTGGCATGAAGGTTCCCAAATCATCGCAATTTACTTGATGAAATGTTAATCCAACCTTTCAATTGGAGCGAATTTGGGTGGTGCCTTTCCTGAGCCTCTTTTGAATTAGTCTTCCTACGAGTCCAGTAATCAAACACCGACATGATAGCCTCCTGGTGGAGGAACCACACAACATACATTCACATACAACATGTCTCACCATATGGAAATGATGACATCTGCGAAGCACTAATATCACAAGAAGATATGGTGTGAAGCACTAAGTGCAATAAGTAAATACATTCGTACACATTCATTCCAATGTAAATTCAACATCCACACACAACCATATAATAGTATTTAAAAGTTTTGTAGTAGTGGTTTAAGCCCTCTTACTGGAAGTCCCCAGCAGAGTCGCCACCTGTCGACGTCGTGATTTTTATTCGTCCCTTTTCTGTTCTTGTTTTTTGGTGTTCTCATGTTAGGTGAGATTTGTTTGAAAAAACAAGTTATGAAAAGGTCCGACATGTATATGTCGACAAATGGACTATAAGAGTCGCCAGTTGATTTTTTATATGGTTGTACCAACACAACCGAGAAAAGGTTTTCATATTGACCCAGTGATGTGACACTAATAAACGGATCTGTGAAACTGAGATTCGTTAGGGTTCGAGGGCTTGATTATACGGAGGAAAGGTGTTAGGCACCCTCCGACATCCGTGTTACCACAGTGACCGCCACTTTTCAAGAAACTGTTATATGAATGTGTGTGTGTGTGTGGGTCAATGTGCAGGTATATGGAAGTAGTGTGAGGCCTCGTTCGCACCTATATACAAAGGGTCTGAATTTGTGTAAAAATCAGTTTTAAACAAGATATGGCAGTGATGTTTTATAAAAGAGGTTTTTCAAACCCTTATGCTCAATAGGAATTGAGACCTTTGGATACTTCCATTTTTATTAAATATTCGGCTGGATTACTTTTATTTTCGAGATGCGAAGCATCTTTGAGAAAATAATATACAAAGCAGTGCCGAACTCCTCGTGGGCATAAAAACCATCTGAGGAAATCCAAACATCATGAATAAATTTACAAGATGCTTACAGCTGAAAATGTCAATCACAAGAACCGAATCTAGATTCAGTAGACTGAATCTGTGATCACATGATTCCTAGGCTCATATGATGTCGCAATTTATATAAAAGCAGTAAGCAGTTATATATATAAAAGCTGTAAATATATATATATACAGACATGATCAACCACCACGAAGCACCTCCATGGGGGATCGAAAATGTAAATATATAAAAGCAGTAAATATATATATATATATATATAGAGACATGATCAACCACCACGAAGCACCTCCATGGAGGATCAGAAATGTAAATAAAGTAATAAAAGCAATCAACCGCCACGAAGTAAACTTCAGGTAGGACGAAAAGTAAAGAAAGTAGTAAAAACGATCAACCGCCATGAAGTAAACTCCAGGAGGGACGAAATATATATATATATATATATATATATATATATATATATATATTAATCCATGGCAAACGTTTGCCATGGACACTATTCAGCAACCAAGTTGATTACCGTTGATCTGGACAATGGAAGGCTGGGATTGGTCAAATTTTCTCCCTGTCACATATGACTTTGTAGCGGCGATCCACATTCCCAATCATACTACCAATTTACGTTATTGCCCCTAACAATTTAATACATGCATGTCGCTACAGGCTGTAGCGGTAGTGCGGCTCTCCCCCATATTAAGATAATGTAAAGATGAGTTTATTTTGAGGTATACATAATGTAAAAATAAAAGATAATGTAAAGATACATAATGTAAAAATAAAAGATAATGTAAAGTGAAAATCCATTTACAGTTTCGTATGTTATTTATTTTCATATTCTTAAATATAAACTTACTATGGTAAGTATTGCTTCTATAATCCTTGAAATTTGTGGAATATCCTTGAGTTTTGCGCTTCATCCAGTATCGTTTCGTTGGAATATTGATCTGAACTTTCTTATTAAATATCAATATTTTCACCGGGGTACTATTCACGGGTTACTATTCACCCGGTTACTATTCACTAAAATATTATTCACTCACGTATTCGGGGCACTTTTCATGATGGGGTACTATTCACGAGTTAATATTCACGGGTTACTATTCACTCAAATATTATTAACTCGGGTATTCGGGGGACTTTTCATGCCGGGGTACTATTTACGAGGTATTATTCCAGAAGTACTATTCACGGGGTACTATTCATTGAAAAATTTATTTCTTTTCTGTCCAAATTATTTTTGATACATGGATATTATTCTTGAATTTTACTCCACAAAGCAGTATCATATTGACAATTTGGACATTATTAAATTATGGATAAATTAAATTATAAATCTTTAAAATTTATCATTTGCTTTCATTTAATTGAATTCTTATATCATTGTCATCATCCTCATGCTTATATTGTGATGAAAGTCAGCTTTGGCTTACGTGCATAGATGGACTTTTGATTGGTATAATTATGACCAGGGATCATTCGGTATAATCATGACCCGTAATGTTACAAATGAGGTGGTAAGAATCCTCATTGGCATGTAGTGCATTGATGGACAGTTGTTGGTATGATTATGACCAGGGATTATTCGGTATAATTATGACCATTGATGACTACATGAATATCCTTGGCTCGTAGTGCAGGGATAATTCGATGATGTGGTTTATTTATTAAGCTGAGTCTCAACGATCAAGTTGATGAAAACCTTTTTAAATCATAGAAGATAGTAGATATCATGCTCTACTTGACTCTTCTAATGGATTTCTTGTTCCGCTGCAGTTAAACTTGTTGTCTATTATATTCTATTAGTTTAACATTGTTGAAGGCTAACGATAACTTATTCTGCATTATCTTAGTCATAATATTTCTTACTGGGCTAGTTGAGCTCACCCTTTTGCTTTTATTATTCTCTTCAGGAAATGAGAACATAGCCGAGACTAGTCGGCGGAACGGAGTGATGGTCCGAGATGGCTGTTTTAGTAATCCTCATTATTTAGTGTTATAATAAATGTAATGAGGATTGAATTTGAGTTTGGATACTGTCTATGGGACAATATTAGTGTAAAAACTCTCAGCTCTTGTTGTATAATTAGGTTTGTATTTGTATTCTGTATCATATATTTGGCGACCCAAGATGGGTGATGTATACCTATTTTGGGGGCATCACAGAACTGCCAAAGAAGACTTCTATAACTTTAAGGGGATGAACACTCGGATCCCGCCAGTAAAAATATGACAGAATATAAGTTCACAAGTGTTTATAATGAGAAAGCACTCAGTTTATAGTGTGTACAAAACAAATTGGACAGGGCTTCCTCACCGTTTATCTTACAAATATGGCCACCCCAAGCCCTGTATTTATAGAGGGGGGTGCCGCAGTAGTAGGTTTACCTGCGGCTGACCGGGGTGTCCCTGGCAGTGTGGGTCAGATCATCTCGAAGTACGTGCACTCGGGCAACGCGTTGTTCGCTCGAACCTTCATAACTTTCAATCCAGGAGTCCGATGGAAGCGTGCCATACCATTCCAAAAAGCTCTTTCCGAGAGCTATGCAATGACATAGGATTTGCCCTTTTGATGCCGGGAAGATGGGTCCAAATGGCATTTCTTGGTTTCTGTCAGGCAATCCGTTGAGCCGTTTTGCATAGTTTGTGCTCAAAAGTTAAGATATGGTGTTTGTTGTACTTCGTTTGAAGCAATTTGAGTTGAAATGAGTGAATTTGATTTGAGTTGAAGTTGAGTTAGGAAAATAACCATTTTGTCCCTCCCGGGGTTATCTCCGGTCTTCGTATAGTTGTAGCGGATTTTTCCCAGGGTTATCTCTGAGAATGTCATTTTGTTGACTCTGAATGTCCTCAGAGTCATCTCTGAGGTTGGCTTGACCACCCGAGGTTGACTGCGGGCATTGAACTTGATCTCCCGAGGTTATTTCCGGGGTTGGAACTGCTATTTCCTGGGTTATTTCTAGGGTTGGAAACTGTTTCTTGGGGTTATCTCTGGGGTTGGAAACTGGATCTCCCAGGGCTATCTCTAGGGTTGGAATTGATTGTTGTGGTCCTCCAGGGTTATCTCTAGAATGTGAAAAAGACGATTTTGACTTCTTGCATAGTTATTAACAGGAAAATGAAATTTTGAGTGTCTACACCATTGTCTCTCCAACTTTCTTCTTAGGGCACTCACAAGTAAAATAATCCTTTGACCCGTAGGGCTTTCGGCATAAAAACGCAGCAAAAAATAAAAATTATAAAGCTAAATCTGAAACCCTAAAACAGGATCCATGCAAAACAGACATTAATTCAGTGTTTAAGAGATTATACCGATTATGATTAAGCCTCTGAAACGCTTCGAATCTCCAATGCAATCCCTCATGAAACTACGTCTCTATGGTATCCATACGAACGCACGTGAACCGTCGCACGATTCTACAATAAAGGGAGCTGCGCTACTAGCCACCAAAGGAACATGATTTTCAAAAACTTTTTTCTCTAGTCTCTCTCTAAGAACGGCTAGGGTTTTTAGATTAATGATGATCCCTAATATGGCTGCTACATATCATATATATAGCGGTTGAAAAGGAATTAATCAAAAACCTATTTTAATTAAAATTAAATCCTAATTTATATATATATATATATATATATATCTTAATTAATATACCTATATTTAAATTATCCTATTAATTTAAATTTGAAATTTATATATTATCAATCATATTGACATATTTAAATCTTTACAATTTAAATTAATTCCCTTTTAATTATGTTCTATGTGTGTGACCTTATAGGTTATTATTACGTTGGCAATAATTTTAAAAATCATATTATAAAATTATAAACAGTGAGCGTCATCTAGTAATGTATCACTGCTACCCAAGTAATAATAAGATCAATGATTCGATGCAACCTTTTCGTGACCAATAATTCAATATAATTTAATCCTTTTAACCTTAATATCCTAGATTAAACTCGAGTCATGGAATGCGTCATACTCTTCATAATTTAATCTGAGTTTTTCTTGATCAATGAGTAGACTATATGAAACAAATCACTATTTGAGCATGGCCATGCATTTCATAGTCCTACTCAATCAAGAGGCCTATGGATATCACCCCTAAAAAATAGGAGGGTTAAATTCCATCTAGATCACTCATATTCCTCACACGATTCATGATGTACCCAATAATCACCTTTATAGTCCACCCTATTAAAGGTGACCTTAGATGATATCAAAGTACATAAATTCCCGTGTAGTAATATAGTGATTTCAGGTCGGAGGACCATTACATCATTGTCCCAATGAGAATCGCTAATGACACTTTGCATACTGTTCAACATATATAGAATTCTCATGGTGGGTCTGTCCAGCACATCGTTCTCTAACATGTACCTATGCATTGACTTAATATCTCATATAACCAATGGAATTTGTCATCAGTCAATTCATATACTAGTCTCAATACATCATTGTTGTCCCATCAACAATGATACTCGACTAGGGACATTTAAGAGCAATGATACTAATTGTAATTATATAATCTCATGTTCAAGTCACATACTTGAAACTATATAATTTGTATCACTATTATAAGGAATTTTATTATGTTAACATTTATATAAAGCAGTAAATAAAATCATAATAAAAGCACTCATTCATTCAATCAAATATAATATCGAAATGTTAAGCAATTATATCAAATAATTGGCCTATAGGGCACAAACTCTAACATGACCCGCACGTGTAGCAAACATTCTTCTTGGCTTGATTGCAGTTTGGGCCAATGTGACCCTCCTGGCCACAGTTAAAGCATACACGCTTCTCCCTTAAGCACATACCAGTGCGAAACTTCCTGCATGTAGCACATGCTTCGAACTTCTTCTTCTGCTGATTACCCTACTGGTTTCCAGTACCCACATTTCCATTCCATTTTCTCTTCAGGTTATTGTTACCATTTCCACCACTATCACCACCACCACCATTCTTAAACTAGCCTTCATTCTTCTTCCATCTTTGTTCTTGATTAAACTTCGTTACAACATCGCCTCTACCTTCAGCGAGAATTGCCTTCTCCAGTAGTGATGTAAATGTCTTCAGCTGAAACATGGAGTGTGACGTCACCAAATCTAGGTCCCAAGAACCTCGGACTTGGTACGTTACGATACTTCATCATTATACATATTCTATCATCTAATGCGGAACAAATAAACATATATTATTTATTTTACATAATTCTATAATATTTTCCCAGGTTTATTAACCTTAACTTATTATATACCTTCAATATCTTAAAGGTTTACAATACTATTTTCGTCAGAAAATTTAATATATCTAACTGCATCATAATTTAATCTTACACTTTGCCTTTGCCTTTGTCTTTATTCAAGCATTCATCTTAATCTGAAAATTTTATCATGATATAGCAAGGGTGAGCAACAAATTTACCCAGCAAGTTTTAAATACAATGAAGATATATCATGATTGAAAAGAATGAATAAGCTTTCAAGTTTTCAACAATATAATAATTGTGAAATAACATGAATCAAGTTTCAATAATTGCATGACTGAGTCAATAATGTTTGAAGTCAACAATGACCATAAACAATTTAACTGAACCTTATGGTAATGAAGGTGATCAACATTTCATACCTGATGAACATATGCAACATGCACTAAGTGTGAATCAATAATCAGTATAGACGTGAATAATCAACAACAACTATTCACTAACATGCTTTGAACATATAACTCAAGTTTGAGTTAGGGAAAACTTGTCTGCACCGCTGATTACCGTTAAGCAATCTAATGTAATCTCTTATGAAAGGCCTATCAGTTATAAGATTAATCTTTCAGTTAGCATAACATACATGTTAGCTCATAATAAAATTACTTTATCCATAGATTATCTAACACTTAATCAAATCTTAGATAACATCTTAACACATTAGCAATATTATCATCCTTAGATAATTCTTTGATCACTATATCATATACATTATGATTTAACACTCTCATTATCATTTCATAAGTTATTCTTTAACATCTAATAAGTCAAATACTAATCCAGCCACCTGGGTTCTAAATCAAACAACCCAAACTGCAATCCAGCTAACTAGATTTCAAATACAGCGACCTGGATTCAACAGATTTCCAATCCAGCAAGCCTGGATTCACCAATACTTCAATCTAGCAAGCTGGATTCATAATCCTTTAATCCAGCAAGCCTGGAGCAAGCTTCTTTTCAATCCAGCAAGCTGAATTCATCAAATTTTACAATCCAGCAAGCTGGATTCCATATCCTTTTCATGAAAAACACTAAATCACATATTATTTTTCTATCCTTGCCCAAACACATAATATAGTTCATTGAATATCAATTTCAACAATTACATTGAAAAATATCATAAATCTCTTATTTTAATCATCCGTCGAATATTATTAATTATGTAATAATATTTTATGCTAAGGTTATTAACCTTTTAATAACAATACATTCAAATACTACTAATAATATCTTAATCCAATATTATTAGTCATATAACAATAAGTTAAGTCATTAATCACATTAATAAACAATTGTTTTTAATTGTTTTTCTTTTATTAATACACTTGTTTAAGCATTCTAAAATGCCATAAACATCACAACACTTCACACCCGACCCAAAACTTCATCAAAAATCTGCATAAGCCATGCTCAAGGGTCTCAAGTCATAAATCGTACTTTTAATATTTTTGGACATCATATATTTAATTAAATCCATTTATCCATTTATCATCATTTAGATGAAAAATACTAAATCAGTTCCAAAAATATTTCTTTTCTAGGATTTGACAGAATATAGTTCCATATTGAACATATATTTTTCCCGTAATTTTTAAAATCCATTTACTATATTTAAATAGTCCATAATAGCCAAATATTCTCCGATTTTTCATAAATCGAGATTAACTCAAAAATTCTGAAATTTTTACAGTATGCTCTGCTATACACATGTACTTCCAGTAACAATTTTGTAATTTTTGACTTATACACGAGAGAGTTATTCGGTGGCTTCATACAAATAGCCCTTCACCGTAAAATCCATAACTCTCAAACCGTATGGCCAAAAATTCTCAAATTTTTACACAACCTGCAAATCTTCTGTTATTACAACTCCAAAGTTTTCCAGAATTTTTAAAGCATAAAAAGGGGACAAAACTACCCCCGTTTCAGACTGCCCCAAAACAGTCTTATTTTCTTTTCCAAAATCAGGACTGTTTTGGCTTAATCAGCCACTACACCATGAAAACTCTGAGTTCTACCACTTGGGTTAACTAGTAAACACGTATATCTAGCACCCCTCTTTGACGGATCGTAAAAAGGAGTTATAGATTTAAAACGGTGGATTTTCAAAGTACAAAGAAATTTGGGTTTCAAAACTTGAAAAATTATTTTTCTTTTCCTTTTTGATTCAAACCAAATCAACACCCAAAATGGGTAAATCCATACTTGAATCCATGGAAAACACATAGATTATAGGGGTTTGAACTTCCAAATCAAAACTCCTTTTCATCAAATTACAAAAAGAAAGAGAATAAAGCTTAGGAAGAAAAATAGTTTTATACCTTCCATCAAAATCTTCTTTCTTCTTCTTAATGGCTTCCATGGCCACTCTTCTTTCTCCTTTTCTTCTCCCTCATGGGCTGCCGCCCCTCCTCTCTTACTCCTCCATGGCTTCGGCCACTTCTTCTTCTTCTCTCTCTCTTTTTCTCTTTCCCGTTTCTTTCTTTCTTTTTCTTTCTTTTTCTTTCGTCTCTCTTCTTTTTCCTTTCTCTTCTTATCTTTTCTTCTTATCTCTTATTTCCTTATTATTTAGCCAAGTGGCCTTATCATCTTCCAACTCCTTATTTTATTTTAATTGTTAAGTTACTTAACAAATTACTACATAGCCCCTCCTTAAGTGGGTCAAAAATTGGGCCACTTATTAATAAAATTCTATTGGGCTTAAACTTTTATTATTTTGCATACTAACAAAATAATTTTGGGCTTTCACCAAAAATGTAATTGGGCCATTATAATACTTGTCCCACACATAATATATTGGGCTAGATTAACAATTTAATTTCCCTTAAATCACTTTATCCACAAGTCACGTGATTAAATAATTAATTGCACTTGTTTAAATAATATAACCTCCTTAGTCCATTAAATCTAATTCTTTTGGACTCTAAATAAATTATTGGGCTATGATATTATTATAGTCCATTACTTTTAATATTACCATTCCCTAATTATTTAATTAGGATTTTTATTTCCTCAACTATAACTTAAATCCTTGCTCATGCGCATTTATTTCCTTAACCCAATTAGACTTACCTTAATTAGGTTATAAAAGTAATCAATTGAGATATATAAAATAAATCTCTTACAACTAGTATATATTATAAATACTAGTATTCTCTCATCTCATAACCCTTAAGTTATTCAATTCTTTATTCCTAATATATATTTAGGATTACACTAGTTTCTTTTATTTGTTTATATAATAAACAAATATAAACCATCACGTAATATTCATATTCACTTACTCACATAATCATTAAATAAATTGTGACATGTTCCACAATTCTCTTAGATTAGGACACTAGTATATAATTAAAATACTAGAACCACTAAATAACAATAACCATTTAGGTCATTTAATTCTCATACTTAATTTATATAACTTATTCAAGTTATACAATTTATATTGTATACTTAAATTTAATTTCCTCCTCCTCTCCATAAATTGTTTTCAAACAATTTATTTATATATTAAATATATAATTTAATATATTCAATCATTTATTTAAATATGAATTTAATTTACTAACTTCCTTGATACCAATATACATATTTACATATTGGATCTCCTCTCATATTTTTACTTTACATCATTTGGTATAATATTAAATATTATATCATTATCCATATAACATAATTCACTTCTCACACTAATTTTGACTTTTCTCCATAAAAAGTGAACTTTTAACTTTGACCAAAAGTCAACCTTTACACATTTTGTGTTTACTGCCCATTCAGACTAAACTTGAAGTTCCGGATGCAACCGAGCAGTCCGTGCTTCAAAATTCTATCTCTAACTCAAATTTTGTGTTTTAAATTACTCCTTTCATATTGCTAATCGTGTTAACTAACGACTTTATACTTGTTCAATTCACATCAAATTTTACAGGTATCATAATACCTAATTCTTGATATTCATTCAAATACATATCAATTCATTTCTAGGGTTTTGGAATTTTGTAACCCATATTTTCTCTATTCTCATTCGAATAGCAAACCATATAGGTTTTACTTGAAAATATTTAAATAAATCCTCAAATTCTCATCTAGGTTTTATTCTTTAACCTTTATTCTAATCATTCAAGATTTTATAAATTTTCGGGTTGTCACATTCACCCATTCTTCTAAGAATTTCATCCCCGAAATTAAAGCATACTCATCTTTGCTTAATCGATTGATCAAAACTAGGTTTTCAACTTAACCTTTACAATTTCCTCATTTGAGGATTTTTCTTCTATCTTCACATTTTACCATAACTACTCACTAGGAGTTTACATCTTCTAAACAATCATCAAAACTAGGTTGTCATAATAACCTTTATTCAATCATCGTAGATTCTACTCGTGATGCAAACGAGTTCACACTATTTCATATCCATAATCACATATTACCACAACATTACTCCGAAGAGTTTTTAAAAAACTTTTCATATCTGTTTGAGGGATCATAAAACTATGAACTTTGAGGTTTAGGGGTATTTCTACCTCTACCTCTTTCAATTACGAAAAGAAAGGTACTCTACCTCAAAACATTACATATCTGGTATATTTACAATCACAAAGAAGGTAAACTACCGATCGCGTACTTTTTAGAGGATCATCTGTTGTACCTTAGTAATCGGAATGACTATATGTGTTCTTAGATTAGAGTATTTTATCCAATTAGTATATCCCCATTTTCAGGGTTGTTCACCTCAGACTTATCATAAGATTCCGCACCAAATTAATTTGGTTCGACATAAGCTTTCAAAGAATACTTTGAATTTCATAAACATTTGTCTAGCTGAATCAAATAGCTTAGACGCATATCAATAATTCGAATTTCAATCGAAACATTTTTAGCCAAATTCAGTTGGCAATAATTTACCCTTAAAATTCTTAAAATCATTTTATGACGTCATGATACCGCACTGTATTTACAGTCCGTTTGAGGATTCCGTTATTCTGTGACTTTGTCATACTACATCATACTATAGTGGGCTGACGATCTTTAGATCACATCCAACACTAAGTAATTCTGCATTGATAACTCCATCATTTTAATCATCTTTGCATCAGGTTACATGATGCATTAATGATATAAAAATACATTTTGATAGTTCAAATCATTTTTCATCTAGCCGAATTAATTAACATAGACTCTTCTTTAAACCGTTCAAAAACCTTGAAAATTATCTTTGGTGTCATCATGCCACAACAGGTAATGATGTGTTAGTGGCCCGAAGTCCACATCTACATACTTGTCACCATGTGTTAAGGATAACAAAAATTCATTTTATTTCGAAAGGCACATCAGTGCGAATTTAGCTTGATGTCAAAAACATCGAAGTCTAGCATAGCTAGAAGATTTGAAATACCTATGCTTCCATCATCAACTTTAATTTCTATAATGATCATTTCTTAATAAGTCTATCTATTTCTATCATCCTCAATTCTCCATTCACAACTTTCCCATACCTAGTTCATCAAACTTACCACACATTATGAGTTCAAGAACTTTCCACAATCATATGAGTTTTGGAACTTGTCCTAGTCAGACCTTTGGCGTCCATTCACTGAGGGGTTCAAAATATACCATATGATTATGAGTCATGAACTTACCATAAGTATGAGTTTTAAGAACTCGCAACTAATCCTTATATTCTCTACCTATTCGTTATACACTTGAGAAAAGAATCACCTTATCAACATGCATATAACAAATAGCGCGACATCAGGTTCCAATGATTATCAATGTAAGAAACTAAGTGGTTGCCAAACCAAACTCTGCCACTAATCAATATAGGAAGCTAATCATACAATTCCCTGCCCATACAAAGAATTGGTCAACCTAACCACTATATCGACCAGGAAGCTAAGTGATTCTAAAACCAAGTACAAATTCCCCGCCCATACAAGGAATCATACAACTCAGCTGCTGACATGAGTCCTCAATTGAAATCCCTCATCATTCTTACTTTCTCTTTTCTTAATATGAATTTTCTTTAATTCGCATCTTAACATTTACCACTCTTTTCTGAGTTAACATTGTACCATTTCATAGTACCTTCTCTTTATAGCATCAAGCTATATCATTCCAATCACTTAACATATCATATGTTATTCAACAATTTAATCTAATCACGTTGTGATCTTATTTCGTAATCATTTCTCCTTATACTTACGATCGTTTTATTTTACGATCTTCTTATTCTTCTCTTTAATCATATTATATTATGATTTTATTAACATTTCTCATCTTATAGACATTGTCTATTTATTATCACTTTTCATCATTATTACAGGAGTCAGGTAACTCCGGATTCTTATCCTTATATATCTTCAAGATTCTTCTTTGAATCTTAATTGTCTTTCTCTTTACTTTAATGATGAATTTCCTAAATTCATCTCTTATCACTTAAACTCGATCTGAGTTTATTCCTTATCATCATCTCCGCGGTTATAGCCTAAGGTACTCCTACCTAAGGTTTATAATCTACGGCTTTGATACCAACTGTAGCATCCCCAAATCCGGGTCCCAAGAACCACGAACTTGGTACGTTACGATACTTCATCATCATACATATCTATCATCTAATGCGGAACAAATAAACATATATTGTTTATTTTACATAATTCTATAACATTTTCCCAGGTATTAACCTTAACTTATTACATACCTTCAATATCTTAAAGGTTTACAATACTATTTTCGTCAGAAAATTTAATATATCTAACTACATCATAATATAATCTTAAACTTTGCCTTTGCCTCTATCTTTATTCAAGCATTCATCTTAATCTGAAAATTTTATCATGATATAGCAAGGGTGAGCAACAAATTTGCCCAGCAAGTTTTAAATACAATGAAGATATATCATGATTGAAAAGAATGAATAAGCTTTCGAGTTTTCAACAATATAATAATTGTGAAATAACATGAATCAAGTTTCAATAATTGCATGACTGAATCAATAATGTTTGAAGTCAACAATGACCATAAACAATTTAACTGAACCTTATGGTAATGAAGGTGATCAGCCTTTCATACCTGATGAACATATGCAATATGCACTAAGTGCGAATCAATAATCAGTATAGACGTGAATAATCAACAACAACTATTCACTAACATGCTTTGAACATACAACTCAAGTTTGAGTTAGGGAAAACTTGCCTGCACCGCTGATTACCTCTAAGCAATCTAATGTAATCTCTTATGAAAGACCTATCAATTATACAATTAATCTTTCAGTTAGCATAACATTCCTGTTAGCGCATAATACTATTACTTTATCCATAGATTATCTAACACTTAATCAAATCTTAGATAACATCTTAACACATTAGCAATATTATCATCCTTAGATAATTCTTTGATCACTATATCATATACATTATGATTTAACACTCTCATTATCATTTCATAAGTTATTCTTTAACATCTAATAAGTCAAATACTAATCCAGCCACCTGGGTTCTAAATCAAACAACCCAAACAGCAATCCAGCTAACTAGATTCCAAATCCAGCAAGCCTGGATTCACCAATACTTCAATCCAGCAAGCTGGATTTATAATCCTTTAATCCAGCAAGCCTGGAGCAAGCTTCTTTTCAATCCAGCAAGCTGAATTCATCAAATTTTACAATCCAGCAAGCTGGATTCCATATCCTTTTCATGAAAAACACTAAATCACATATTATTTTTCTATCCTTGCCCAAACACATAATATAGTTCATTGAATATCAATTTCAACAATTACATTGAAAAATATCATAAATCTCTTATTTTAATCATCCGTCGAATATTATTAATTATGTAATAATATTTTATGCTAAGGTTATTAACCTTTTAATAACAATACATTCAAATACTACTAATAATATCTTAATCCAATATTATTAGTCATATAACAATAAGTTAAGTCATTAATCACATTAATAAACAATTGTTTTTAATTGTTTTCCTTTTATTAATACACTTGTTTAAGCATTCTAAAATGCCATAAACATCACAACACTTCACACCCGACCCAAAACTTCATCAAAAATCTGCATAAGCCATGCTCAAGGGTCTCAAGTCATAAATCGTACTTTTAATATTTTTGGACATCATATATTTAATTAAATCCATTTATCCATTTATCATCATTTAGATAAAAAATACTAAATCAGTTCCAAAAATATTTCTTTTCTAGGATTTGACAGAATATAGTTCCATATTGAACATATATTTTTCCCGTAATTTTTAAAATCCATTTACTATATTTAAATAGTGCATAATAGCCAAATATTCTCCGATTTTTCATAAATCGAGATTAACTCCAAAAATTCTAAACTTTTTACAGTATGCTCCTGCTATACACATGTACTTCCAGTACCAATTTTGTAATTTTTGGACTTATACACAGAGAGTTATTCGGGTGGCTTCATACAAATAGCCCTTCACCGTAAAATCCATAACTCTCAAACCGTATGGCCAAAAATTCTCAAATTTTTACACAACCTGTAAATCTTCTGCTATTACAACTCCAAAGTTTTCCAGAATTTTTAAAGCATAAAAAGGGGACAAAACTATCCCCATTTCAGACTGCCCCAAAACAGTCTTATTTTCTTTTCCAAAATCAGGACTATTTTGGCTTAATCAGCCACTACACCATGAAAACTCAACATTTTTGAGTTCTACCACTTGGGTTAACTAGTAAACAAGTATATCTAGCACCCCTCTTTGACGGATCGTAAAAAGGAGTTATAGATTTAAAACGGTGGATTTTCAAAGTACAAAGAAATTAGGGTTTCAAAACTAGAAAAATTATTTTTCTTTTCCTTTTTGATTCAAACCAAATCAACACCCAAAATGGATAAATCCATACTTGAACCCATGGAAAACACATAGATCATAGGGGTTTGAACTTCCAAATCAAAACTCCTTTTCATCAAATTACAAAAAGAAAGAGAATAAAGCTTAGGAAGAAAAATAGTTTTATACCTTCCATCAAAATCTTCTTTCCTCTTCTTAATGGCTTCCATGGCCACTCTTCTTTCTCCTTTTCTTCTCCCTCATGGGCTGCCACCCCTCCTCTCTTACTCCTCCATGGCTTCGGCCACTTCTTCTTCTTCTCTCTCTCTTTTTCTCTTTCCCGTTTCTTTCTTTTTCTTTCTTTTTCTTTCTTCTCTCTTCTTTTTCCTTTCTCTTCTTATCTTTTCTTCTTATCTCTTATTTCCTTATTATTTAGCCAAGTGACCTTATCATCTTCCAACTCCTTATTTTATTTTAATTGTTAAGTTACTTAACAAATTACTACATAGCCCCTCCTTAAGTGGGTCAAAAATTGGGCCACTTATTAATAAAATTATATTGGGCTTAAACTTTTATTATTTTGCATACTAACAAAATAAATTTGGGCTTTCACCAAAAATGTAATTGGGCCATTATAATACTTGTCCCACACATAATATATTGGGCTAGATTAACAATTTAATTTCCCTTAAATCACTTTATCCACAAGTCACATGATTAAATAATTAATTGGACTTGTTTAAATAATATAACCTCCTTAGTCCATTAAATCTTATTCTTTTGGACTCTAAATAAATTATTGGGCTATGATATTATTATAGTCCATTACTTTTAATATTACCATTCCCTAATTATTTAATTAGGATTTTTATTTCCTCAACTATAACTTAAATCCTTGCTCATGTGCATTTATTTCCTTAACCCAATTAGACTTACCTTAATTAGGTTATAAAAGTAATCAATTGAGATATATAAAATAAATCTCTTACAACTAGTATATATTATAAATACTAGTATTCTCTCATCTCATAACCCTTAAGTTATTCAATTCTTTATTCCTAATATATATTTAGGATTACACTAGTTTCTTTTATTTGTTTATATAATAAACAAATATAAACCATCACATAATATTCATATTCACTTACTCACATAATCATTAAATAAATTGTGACATGTTCCACAATTCTCTTAGATTAGGACACTAGTATATAATTAAAATACTAGAACCACTAAATAACAATAACCATTTAGGTCATTTAATTCTCATACTTAATTTATATAACTTATTCAAGTTATACAATTTATATTGTATACTTCAATTTAATTTCCTCCTCTCCATAAATTGTTTTTAAACAATTTATTTATATATTAAATATATAATTTAATATATTCAATCATTTATTGAAATATGATTTTAATTTACTAACTTCCTTGATACCAATATACATATTTACATATTGGATCTCCTCTCATATTTTTACTTTACATCATTTGGTATAATATTAAATATTATATCATTATCCATATAACATAATTCACTTCTCACACTAACTTTGGCTGTTCTCCATAAAAAGTCAACTTTTAACTTTGATCAAAAGTCAACCTTTACACATTTTGTGTTTCTTCATCCATTCAGACTAAACTTGGCGTTAGGATGCAACCGAAGCAGTCCGTGCTTCAAAATTCTATCTCTAACTCAAATTTTGAGTTTTAAATTACTCCCTTCATATTGCTAATCGTGTTAACTAACGGCTTTATACTTGTTCAATTCACATCAAATTTTACAGGTATCATAATACCTTATTCTTGATATTCATTCAAATACATATTAATTTATTTCTAGGGTTTTGGAATTTTGTAACCCATATTTTCTCTATTCTCATTCGAATAGCAAACCATATAGGTTTTACTTGAAAATATTTAAATAAATCCTCAAATTCTTATCTAAGTTTTATTCTTTAACCTTTATTCTAATCATTCAAGATTTTATAAATTTCCAGGTTGTCACATGGAGACCCTACTGTACAACGAGGGTTTCAGTCCCTGTTCAAACCTCTTAGCCTTGCGCTCATCTGTGTTGACTTGGTATGGCGCAAACCTTGCCAATTCGTTAAATTTTGCGGCATACTCCGATACCGACATTAATCTCTGCTTCAGTTCTAGAAACTGCACCTCCAACTGATTCTTCGAACTCTTTGGGAAATAAGTCTCGAAGAATATCTCCTTAAACCTATCACAAGTCATCACCCCTTGTCCTCCTCGAGTTTTATTGGCTTGCCACCAATAACTAGCCTCTGCTTTCAAATGTTGCAAAAGCAGTCTTCTGATTCTCACCTACTCTAGCTACATCAAAAAATTTCTCTATCTCCATGATCCAGGTCTGTGCCTCAACTGGATTCATGGACCCACAAAATTCTGGTGGTCCAACCTCCTTGAAGTACTTAAATGTCATAGCTTGATTCTGCGGTTGATTCTGTAATGCACCCGTCAGTAACGTCACTAACTGCTAAACTGGGTTAGCTTCATCATTGTTGTTATTGGTAGATCCCTAGGGGTTCTTTATCGTGGTTGACGTCTTGGAGGCATTTTCTGTTAAAATATACTCATTAGATTATTACTCAATTCCTTTAAGTATTTTCTACTTAACTTTCACACCATAAAAGAACATCACATAACACATAACACTTTGAATAAAATAATAACTTTTATTCATTGATAATCTTTTAGAAAACATAAGAAAAATAACATTACTGTTATTTACATTACTTTCCTGAACTACTACGAATTTACATATTATTTATCATATTATTAGTCGCATATCAGGTACATTTCCTACAATATCCTACTAAGATGTTGTGTAGCCTTACACCGCTCTTCTTCCATAATACGAAACATTGTTCGGCGATCTAACATGTACGGCGACAGCGTCTCGAACTGAATTGGATAATACATAACTCGATCTTGAGCTCGATTAATCATGGTTTTGAATACGTTATTCATCTCCTAGTCTTGATCTTCTTTGCTTGTGCTTCCCCTTCTGCTACTCCTGCATGCTGAGAAGTTTTTTCATACGCGTCTTCAGCTCTTGCTCTCTTACCGGCTTCTTCTTTTAATTTTTTCTTCAGCTCCGCGATCTCCTCTGTCATTTGATCGTTCTCTCCTTCAGTGTGAATCAGCTTCCATTCGACATTACTCAAGCGTCCATCAAGGTCCCAGATCTTGTCGTCCTTTTGTGTCATCAAAGTCTGCTGTTCAACTACTATCTCTTTTAACTCCTCGACTCTATCCTGGAATTCCACATTGCGGTCGTATACTTCGTCGTACATACAGACTGGAATCGAGTTTGGTGGAAACTCTTCTTCCTCATCATCCTCATCCCCATTCGACTATGGCAGCTTAACGGGATCCTCCTCATCCGTCTCTACCTCATCAGTTAAACCCTCATGCTCAACCACTATAACGAACGGAGATGACTCCCGTGGAAGTAGTTGTTCCCAAACCACCTGAATGTCACGAGGCTCCTCCTCTCTAGACATCTAGGGTCCTTCCTCCCTAGCCTGACTGGATTCTCCTACATTAGTCATCTTGACAACAAAATTCTAAGTTTTAATTACTAATCATTACTACTCGACACTCACGAGCACATAGGTTGCAATCACATAAGTACATAAGTGTTTTATTACTTCTTCCTTAAAACTCGATAAGAGTTTATCACCACTATCTTTTCAAAGTTTACTTCCTAAGGTTTTTCCCCACCTAAGTTTCATAACCTAAAGCTCTGATACCAACTTGTGACACCCCCAAATTCAAGTACTCCATTCCCACAAGATTTGGTGTTCACTTGATAAAAACATTCATTTCTGACTACCCAAATATAATAGATTTTAACAATAAACCTTCCCATTAAAGGATTACATCAATAAGTTCAATAAAATCTCTCAAGTCATCTAACCTTTAAACACAAATATCAAATGCAAAAATTAAATAACTACATCACAATATTTAAAATAAAGTCTGACAATATAAAAGTCAACAGGTTTACAAGTCTTCAATACTTGTTCATCTTTCCTTTCCCTTTAGTGGTGGTAGGTTCATCGACCTTCTCAACTTTAGCTGTAATATTTATATAAGCAAGAGTGATTAAACAATGCTCACTTGAAATGACAATGAATAAAATATCATAACAACAGCCAAATTAATAGGTTCAATAAAACTGAATAATGTGCTCTATCAATGATAATCAGTAACAGAATTTGAAATATATATCTGAGGTCATAAGACCACGAACTATATCCAAAATTATAATTATTCTTTCAATGTAAACCTAAACAGTCATAAGACTGTAGGGACTCCTCATACTTAGGGGGATCAGCCCTTCGTACAATGTATTGTGCACATACATCTAAACGCTTACGCATAAATTATCCCCTGTAATAGGGTTGTTCATCTCAGCATTTAGAATACAAGTCCGCACCAAAGTAAGTTTGGTTTGGATATGTTCCAAGGTAATTTAGAGTTTAACGAACATCAACTAAGAATTAGTTGAATAAAATGTAATAACAATATTCTATGGGATAAGTCATAAATGAATCAACATTGTATAGTAAGGTCATACTTTAGAAATGAACTAAAAGCATAAACATTGAATCACGTAACATACCTTTCTTGAACAATATTAAGCTAAGGCTAGAATTTTGTTTAGTAAAGAATTGAGTTATTGAGCATGCATAATAAATAGCAAATTGAACGATAAAACTTGTTCAACATAAATATATCATAATTTAGAAGCTTGCATGCTAAGAAACAAGTTAAAGTAGGAAACCTTCTCAAAGTAAGTGTTAGGTTAAATAGCTTTGCACGAACATAATTAAATTGTATAAATAGGATTAGGAATAACTTTCTCAATAATAAACAAGGTAGAGTAAAGAAACTTGCACGATATAATTAAAGTTAAGAGACTTGCACAATCATAACAATAGAGTTAGAGAACTTGCATACTAAGAAACAAGTTAAAGATAAGAAAACTTTCCTTGCGTGTAAGCTAAACCGTAATAACTCGAATCACAATACCCTATATAAAAGTAGTATGCACACAAGCCAATCATATTTGATGATAAAGCATATACTTTGTAAAAATCTTATTCATTTATTAATAAAAAGTATTAATTTATTAAAGGCTTTTTATTATCTACATGATGTTGTTTTATAATATGTGATAAACCCATAGTTTTAAGCAATGTTTTTAGAATAATGATGCTGATCATTCTAATGAGATCTAAATTTTTAGAAAGCTTAAAACTAAAATAGTTCACAATCATTGGATTACTAAATTGGGGATTAGTGACTCCGGATAGATTGGTACATATGTTGCTTGCTCATTGGATGAGGATGATTGATCTCATGATCATTTGTGTGGAGACACTAAAGCAAGTATGTAGGATCTTATTCGAGAATAAGTTCACTGAATGTGGCTCGCTAAGGAATACCTAATAGTGTTTTACTTGTCTGTCAATAGGAATTCTTGTAGTTATAGTAGTACAGGTGATCCTTGGACTTGAGATCATCATAGTATCTTGTGTATGTTGACTTATACTTTGACTTATTCCTTAAAACCCTTAGGGTATATCAAAGGATATGCTTGGGTATAATAAGTTGTACATGGAGATAATATATGATCAATAAAGAATCTACCACTTCTAGTAAAAGAAGAGAAATGTCATATGTGAATCGATAAATGACAACCTAGTAGTCCTTGGCCAAGGCATAATGAAATTAGAAAGGAGTTTCTAATTTGCATTATTTGGAGTTGTGTATTTAAGAGTCGAAATACATATAATTAAATAAAATAAGACTTGACAGTAATTCCATGTTTTATATTTAATTGGGACATTGTATGGTGGAAGGATTGAATTGTACGGTGACTATTTACTCAAATGTTCTTTTATGATTAATGTTGAAATCTATATTATCTGGAAAGTCATTGATCGCTAGGGAGACTTATCCCTATTATAGAATAAATATTATTTATTTAAATAAATTAATATTTTAATTTATTTATTTAAATAAGATTAGAATTTTTCTAATTGATTTATTTACAACCGGTTTACTATGGAGAATCTAAAGGGTCACACAATAAAAGGAAGAATAATTATTTAAGAAGTTAATGGCGTAATCGTAATAATATGTTAAGTGTATTTAATTTAATCTATGGTGATAGAATAAATTAAATAGCTTACTATTTATTATTTAATATTTTAGAAATATTAAATATATAAATTAGTAAGAGGAGTCTTATTAATATTATTACAATTATTATTATTTTAATTTCTAAAGAGTTGAAAATTAATTTAATATTAGTACTCTCATTTATTCCTAATAAGATTACGAGGATAATTAATTAAAAGATTTTAATTAATTATTCCTAATAAGATTGGGAGCATAATTAATTAAAGGAGTTTAATTAATTAAAATAAAACCCAAATCCTTAATTGTTAAGAAGGGTTACCCACATCTATAAATAAGAGGAGTCTTATTATGGGTGAGTGTAGTTGACGCTTTCACAACATACGTGATTCCAATAGTTGGGACAGTACACTCTTAAATCTTTCTTCTTCCTTGGTGGATCTCCTCTAGAGGCCAAACACTTGGGTGGCTAACATGATCAAACGAAGGAACCAAACCCGGTGGATTCGAGTTGAACGCGAAAAAGATTTGGAGGTGAACTTGTACCTGAGGAAGCTCGAATATTCAAGGGTATGATTTTTGTTCTTTATCTTTTCGTTTAATTAATAATTCTGCATAAAGAATGATCCGGGTATATGGTTTGTAAATTTTTAAAACTATCTTTTTCCATGTTTCCGCTTATTTTGTGCAATTTGATTGCGTTCATGAATATTACAAACCTTACAGTGGTATCAAAGCCAAACCTTTATGCGAATTATTAATTTTTTTAATTTGATATGTATATTGATATGTGTTTAGAACAATTTAATTGGGCATAATTTGTTGTATAAAATATATAAAAAAACTGATATACGTGTTTTAGTTGTTCCTACAAACATGCTTCATGCTTCACAGAACTCGTTATTATGTTAATATATATATATATATATATATATATATATATATATATATATATAACATCTTCACACACACACACACACACACACACACACATATATATATATATATATATGGGCTCCTTACTTTCTTAAAATGCAGACTTTTTTTTTTCTTTTTTTTTTTAAAACAACAAATTTTTTTTTTTTTAATATTTTATGGAACTGAATTTTTTTCATAATACAGTGTTTTGGATGTGATTTGGATACGTATAACAATATAGGTCTGTACAGTCTATGCAGACTTTACATATATTTTTTGATATAGGTATCCAAATCAGGCCCAAAACATTGTATTATGGAAAAATTCTAGTTCCATAAAATATTAAACTTTTTATAGTTGTTTTAAAACAAAAAGCAAAAAAAAAAATTTCGCATTTTAAGAAAGTAAGAAAGCCCTCACTGATCGGTTATATATATATATATATATATATATCTGATCAGGGATCAAGTATCATACCCTTATCTTACTCACCCATGCTCACCCCTTTAGGCGACAGGTTTCGGTTATACAATCCGTAAATACATACTTTTAGTGACGCTATATGTTGTCCGTCATTAAAAGTATAGGCATACAATTGTATAACCAAATGCGCCAAAAAGGGGTGAGTACCGGTGAGTAAGATAAGGGTATGCACTTGATCCTTGCTATATATATATATATATATAATATTAACTAATTCATGTGATTTATAAACTTGAAGCATGTTCCCACGCCATGTTAATATAAATCTTATAACATTCCAATGGAATCACGTGGTGATTAACGTGGCACGCAAATCACGAATGGTTATAATAATAATAATAATAATAATAATAATAATAATAATAATAATAATAATAATCTTAATAATTTTATAATTAAAATAAAATTTTATTTTAATCTTAAAATAAAAAGTTTAGTTGGTGACATTAAATATTTGTGATAATCACTAATTTCTTGAGTATATGTACGAGTAAGTATCAAGTCTAAGGCAGTGCAATCGTACTCTTTAATGGTGGATGAATAGGAGCTGGGCTAAATGATTACTTCAGAGAGCGGAGGCATATACGAATTAGTAACCGATCTAACTCATTGTGAAAATAGTATAAACGAGACAGAAACTAATGTGTTGGTTGTTTGTGGGAAACCACTTAGTGTACTAGATTGAATACCATTAAAGACTCGATGTGTGCTAGGTTTGGACTTGTATATATGTGTGTTGTTGACGAGAGAAGAAAATTGATAAATCTTGAGATAAATATTTTTAGAGATTTATTGATTAATATTGGGATATGGTTAAATGTATAAATTAAAGAAAGAAGAGTTGAACTTGAAGTTTAATTTCTAAATTTTTGAAGAATAGTCATTGGAGATTTTTTTGGTTAGTATAATGAGATAACATGTATGGAGCATGTTAAAGGATTTGCGAGTTAAGTTCTGTTTCTGTTAAAGCATAATATGTATGCGTCCTAACTTAAGGTGGCGCGACCGTGCCACTCTCGAAACCTAACACCAGCGGTAGCAGCCACCTTGGCGTAAACGATTCAAGATAAGTTTGTAAAATCTGATGAGTTGTGTAATCTGAACTATATGAATTGTATATTAGTGGCTAATATGTTATCATATGGGTCATATTTGATATTTATAGTGTCCATGAATGGATTGAGATAGCAAAGCATGAATCGAATGAGAGTTAGTTATGGAAATTAACTAAATAAGAATAAATATTAGTTAACTTAAATTAAGTGGAAAATTATATTATGCAATAATATAATTTTAATATTAAAGCCTTATGTTGCAATGATGTGATAGTAAATTGAATGGAAGGGGTAATTCACTCAAGTAAAATGGTGAATTAAGGATTATGTGTTGCATAAAGAAAATGGAAGGAATATGTTAATTTGATATTTTAAATATATTACACAATATTGTAATATTTAAAAGATAAGTGATTAATAAAAGTAGAGGACCAATATAGTTATAAATAATTATTTCTTATAGATGGAAGAAATTGTCTTGGGACAATCGAATAATTATACGTATAGTGTATAATTTAAATAAATAGTAGAGTAGATATTAATTATTTAAAGAATAAATGTTATACTTATTACAAGTGTAAGGTAAGCTAAATAATTTAGCATTGAGGTAAAGTGTGTCACACAAACTTTATATTAAATAATGTGTAATATGGAAAACATGTGAGTAGTAGTATCATATAATTACCTACTGCTTAAGAATAAATGAGGTGTGATAGTTAATTGTTGTTAATGATATACAAAAATCATATGGTAAACGTAATTAAAACATAAGGTTGATTTAAAAAAGTTTTGTTATTTCATCCTATGTGATGAGACAATTATATGTGTACTCTAAAAGATGGGAGTAAATAAATATGTGTTATGAAAATATTTATTTCAATACCGATGTGTAAGTAAATAGTAAAAAGGAGATATTGAGTTATTAGTAAGCAGTTAAATGAAGTCCACACATGTTTTAAATATTAAATTATGTGGACTAATGTACATGGATTATATGATGTGGGTACACAAATAATCCCAAATTTTTCCTTAATATAGTAACAAGTGTACATGAAAATTTTACTTTGGGAATTAAAGGAACTAAGCTAGTTGATGAGTATAAGATTTTGTCCCAAAATCAATGTCACTCTATTTCAACTGCCGTATGAATAGGCCATTGCCCTATCCTATTCCTTCTTCACTAAGTAGTAGATGATGATGGTTGGAGAGATGGAGGAGAAGGGAGTAGCTCACCAACTATTCATTGCCCATCATCTTCTTCTTCTTAATACTAGTTCAAAACATTAGGCTAAACAAGTATTTGGATATTAATTTCTCTATAAATAGAGACTCCTTCTTCTTTCCCGTTTGTGAAATTGTCTGAGAAAAATGGCTAAGAGAGGTTAGTAGAATTATGAACAATTAGAGGATTACAGAGCTATGTTTAGCAAAGTTAAGCCATCAAAAGGTAATCATTCTAACATATATGTTCTTGAATTCAAGTTCTTCAACTATTAGAAAAGAATGTCATGAAATAGTTTCTTTTAAGTCACAAAATTAATGACTAAAACTTGTTGTAATCTGTGAATTATTTCTAGATGTTGTTAATACAGTTAGAAACGAGAACAACGAAAGTTAAACGGATCAATTTGGTTGAGAAATGAATTCGTAGTAAACGAATTCGCTAAATTTGTTAAAATATGAAAATATAGCATGAACATTAAATTGGAACCCTTAAAATGATTTGTTAATATGTTTGAAGTGTTATAATTAGTCTGTAGATGAGTAGCTAAGAGTTTAACGAGTCCAATTAACGAATCAAAAACCAACTAATTCGGACTTAAAATGAGAAAGTTATGTCAATAACTCTAATCATATCTTGAAAACGCAACGCAGCGCCGCCACCCTCTGCTGCTGCAAATGTTGGGGTTTTGGGAAATGGCGCCAGCGTACTGGAATGGAGAGCAAAAAGGCGTGGCTGCGCCCAATGTGTGACTGTTTTGACCTACCCCGGTAAAACGACCATAACGTTTTCAAACGGACTCCGATTAAGGCGATTCAAGATGATCCGGAACGAGGACGAATAGACCTACAACTTATGTTCTTTAATGTTTTCAATTTGAGATCGTTAAGAAGTCTAAAAACAGTCATTGTTGTGACTGTTACGTATTCGGAGGCGATCGCAGGGTGTCGAATGACACATACGCAAGTATAGTGCTCCCGACGATGGAATATGTTATTCTAAGTGATAAAACATGAATATGCATGATAATAGACATGTCATATGGCTAAGATTACTTTACTCATAATGGAATGCTTTAAAAATGATTTCTAAAAGAAAAGTTGAAGTTTTTGAGACACGGAAGTTGATGAATTTGGTGTCCTTTGAGTTCTGACCTTGGACCCTATGTACGCATATAAGCATCCATGAAATGTAGTTTTAAACTTACCTTGCATATAATAGATTGATATAGCCTACTTTAAAATGTTTTGAAAGAAAACTCGGATGTTTTGAGAACTAATAGTTTCAAATAGTGTGTAGAGTATACTCTGACCTTTCTAGCATGCATACTAAGATGCCTTATGCCTTTAGACATGACGAATATGTTCATCATCTAGCTAAGCATTAATTGGACCTTTCAAGTGTGGTTTAAAATAAGTTTTCAAGTAAATGAACTATGCTATGTCTATGAAAGTGAGATAGAGACATGTGAACATGCGTATTAAAGGCTTATTAGTGCCAATATAAGGTTTAAAAACTTATAAACATTGAACCTTTGATAAAAGAGGTTTTTAAGCCTTGTTGATGTAAATCATTCAACCTAGAGCTATGTAATTCAAAACAAAATGATTTGAAATGAGAACTTGAAGAAATATCAGAACCTACTTGATGTTGAAGTGTTTCGGCACATAAAACGCAGCGGAAATAAACCAATTTAAAGGAAATTCTGAAACCCTAAAACAGGATCCATGCAAAAAATAAATTAACTTAATGGTTAGAAATTATACCGATTATGAAAATAGAATTGATACGCTCGAATCTCCAACGCAATCCAAACGAATCGCGCCTCTACGGTATCCACACGAACGCCCCACGAATCGTCGTACGATCTGCAGTAAAAGGAACTGTGGTACTAGCCACAAGGATGAGGATTTTTCCTTTTCGAAACTATTTCTCTAGTCTCTCTCTAAGAGCGACGTGGGTTTTAGTTATGATGATCGTTCTAATATGGCTGCTACATATCATATATATAGCGGTTAAAAGGAATTAATCAAAACCCTAAAATAAAATACGAATTTATATATATATATATACATATATATCTTAATTAAGTCTTACTTAATTAATATACCTATATATATAAATATTATCCTATTAATTTAAATTCGTAATTTAAATACTATCAATCATATTGACATATTTAAATCTTTACAATTTAAATTAATTCCCTTTTAATTACGTTCTATGTGTATGACCCTATAGGTTATTATTACGTTGGCAATAATTTTAAAATCATATTATAAAATTATAAACAGTGAGCGGCATCTAGTAATGCATCACTGCTACCCAAGTAATAATAAGATCGATGATTTGATGTAACCTTTTCGTGACCAATGTTTCAATGTAATTTAACCATTTTAACCTTAATATCCTAGATTAAACTCGAGTCAAGGAATGTGTCTTATTCTTCATAATTTAATCTGTATTTTCTTGATCAATGAGTAGACTATATGAAACAAATCACTATTTGAGCATGGCCATGCATTTCATAGTCCTACTCTATCAAGAGGCCTATGGATATCACCCCTAAAACATAGGAGGGTTAAATTCCATCTAGATCACTTATATTCCTCACACGATTCATGATGTACCCAATAATCACCTTTATAGTCCACCCTATTAAAGGTGACCTTTGATGATATCAAAATACATAAATTCCCGTGTAGTAATATAGTGATTTCAGGTCGGAGGATCATTACATCATTGTCACTATGAGAATCGCTAATGACACTTCGTATAATGCTCCACATAGAATTCTCATGGTGGGTCTTTCCAGTACATCGTTCTCTAACACATACCTATGCATTGACTTAATATCTCATATATTTATAACCAATGAGATTTGGTCATCAGTCAATCCACATACTAGTCTCAATGCATCATTGTTGTCCCATCAACAATTATACTCGACTAAGGACATTTAAGAACAATGATACTAATTGTAATTATATAATCTCATGTTCAAGTCACATACTTGAAACTATATAATTTGTATCACTATTCTAAGGAATTTTTATTATGTTAACATTTATATAACGCAGTAAATAAAACCATAATAAAAGCATTCATTTATTCAATCAAATATAATATCAAAATGTTAAGCAATTATATCAAATAATTGAACTCTAGGGCATAAACTCTAACAATTGTATGTTATAGTATGTATTAGAATGCATAGTATGTTAGGACTAGACTGAGCAATGAAAAGATCAAGTCTGGTTTGGGCAGGGAGTAGCACGGCTGCGCCACTCCCAAGCTTAAATACAGCACGGCCGCGCCGTCCGGTAGAGTGACCAAGAGTAGTTTGTTAATTGCATGGTCTTAAGTTATGGTTATATGTTGTCCTTAAGGACTACAAGATATGAAACAAGATTGTTTAGATAAATATGATAGAATGAGCTAGTATCATAGCTATCCTAAGTTCAAGTAAAAATAAAACCAAGTTAGGAAACAATATTTGTTCTTATATTAAGAGCGTATAAAATATATGACTGATGGGTACGAATACATGATTATATAACTGTGTAGGGATACATGCAGTGCATATAAGCTTTAAGTAGTTAAGTCGTAGTTGATAAACTATGAATCAGGCAAGTCTTTCAATTCCTATTTGTTATATGAATTCGATAACTGTTAGTTGAGCGATATTATACCATGAGAATGTAGATGTATATATATGAAATGCATATGAGATATGTATGAACTGTTAAAGTTGATCTTTGATGATATGTTTGTGATATAAATCTCTATGCCTGTTATGTGAGAAGTAACATGTGTAGTAAATATTAATGGATTATGAATGCATGTGCTGAGTATGCTATTATATGCTATGTGCTGCATGAAAACTATTAGAATTGTTGGGCTGTCGAGCTCACCCTTGCAAATAATCACTTTTGCAGGTTAAGGACTCACGGTAAAGATTACATGCTACTTGATTGATAAAATTCAATAATATCGATGAAGATTGATTGATTTATTTAAATATATGCTCTTGAACCATGTTTAGGTTCTAGGAAATGTATATGATAGTAGTTTACGATGTATAAAACATATTGAGTTGTAAAGTTGTACGATGTGGTATATAGAGGAATTCGAATCGAGATGTAAAAGTTTATACAGTAATTCGTATAGAATGAATCATAACATAATTTGATTCGAGGATATGTAATTGATTCAAATTAAGACATCAATAAAAGATTTATTTCAAAGGAGATTGAAAAAGTTTAAATTAATCCGCATATTTATATAACATCGAATGTGATGTAATACAGGAATAGTAAATGACCAAGATTAGAAACTTATAAAAGTTTGGGGTCATTATACAGATCCAGGAAATGGAAAAAATTTATATTCTAAATTGTAATAAGCAAAGTTATATTCATTAAGTTATGAATAAAATATATAAAAATAGTTTGACGATAGTAGTATCGTGGCGGACCGGATCCGAGGTTCAAAGATGCCCGGATTTTACGGCGTCACAGGTTGGTATCAAAGTTGTAGGTTATAAACTTTAGGTAAGTGTACCTTAGGCTATAACCTGAGAGAGAGAAAGATAAGGATTAAAAAATATATAATCGAAGATTCAAAGAAGAATCTTGAAGTATCTAAGAGAATGAGAATTCAAGAGTTTCCTAACTCCGGTAATGAAAATGTTAAGATGGTGTCTATATGACTAAGATAATAAGAATGAACTCGGATGGAGTTTTGTTGATAATAGGGAAAGAACCCTAAGGTAAATTGATGATCACGACGTGATCGGATTGAGCTATGAAGTGATAAATAGTCTGTAACAACTAAGTGTGTATAGCTTGAAGCTATAAGAGAATGTATTGTGAAATGGTATGATGTGAACTCATGAGGAGTTGTATGTGATGAGATACGAAGAATTTGTATCGAGTAAAAGCAAGTAAAGTGTAAGATAGAGTTAAGTGGGATTTTAATTGAGGACCCATGTCAGCAGCTGAGTTGTATGATTCCTTGTTATGGGCATGGAATTTTACTTGGTGTAAAAACCACTTAGTTCTGGCACTGATAATCATTGAAATGTCTGTGTCGCACTATTTATTATATACATATTGAGAAGGTGATTCTTTACTCATGTGTATAACAGATAGATAGGTTATATTTTGAGAATATAAGGTTAAGTTGCGAGTTCTTAAAACTCATACTTATGGTATGTTCGTGACTCGTAATCATATGAACTATTTTTGAACCCCTCAGCGAATGGACGCCTATGGTCTGACTAGGATAAGTTCTTAAAGTCATATGATTGTAGCAAGTTCCTGAACTTCCAAAGTGTGGTAAGTTTGATGAACTATATCGGGTATATATATGTGTTATGAAGTTAGAAATTTTGGTATAGTGAGCATTGATGGTGTTGAAGATTGGTATAATGAAGCAATGTAGTAAAGATTGAAGTTTATGGAGAAACATGGATTTTCTAAGCCTTCTATCTCTACTAGATTCTCAAAATTTATTGGATCTTGTGATTGAACCAATGTTGTTTAAAAAACAATACCGTTATTCTTATGTCGATGCTAATTGTTTTGGCTAAGACAAAAATGATTTGAAAATTTTCAAAATGTATTTCAAACCATGTGCATCATTTGATATTGTGTAAAAATGGTAAACAATGGAGTCATCAATTCGGTCGAACCTAGTGTTGGTTGTGATCGAAAGATTGCCAGCCCACTATGGTATGATGTAATATGACAAAGTCACAAAATGGCAGAATCCTCAACGTCCTACTAATCTGGTATGGTATCATAACGTCATAAAAGAATTTTTGGTTTTCTTTTAGATTATGAAGAAGGTTAATTAAGTTGGCTAAATTATTTCGATTGATGTCTGAGTTGTTGATAAAAGTCTAAGCTATTTGATTCGGCTAGACGGCTGTTGAAAAACATTTATGGAATTCAAGCGTTATTGAGTATTTATGCCAAACCAGATTGCTCTGGTGCGGATTTAGATGTTGAAAAGCTGAGGTGAACAACCCTATTAGGGGACATGTTTTCGAGGACAATGGTTCCGAACGTAACGCATATAGTTGTTACAAAGCACTACGCTGCGGCCCAACGTAGTGGTATAATAGGTTGGCCACCTAGTGTACGTATGGAGGGTGTTTGCAGTCTTTGTGATTGATAAACACTCTAGTTTGTAGTGTGAAGGATTGTGTTGAAGCACTAGTTCACGGTCTTGTGACCCCTCAACATAATTTAGAATCTGAGTTATTTATACTACTTCCCGATTATTGAAAAAAATCGTGGACGATTCTTATTCTTCTGAAGGATGAATGTAGTGAGTAGAATGTTCCTTAGAAAGGAAAATGTGATAGAATGCAAGTGAGCAAGTTATAATAAAAACTTCCGAAAAGAGAATGGATAAAATTATTCAAAAGAATATGTAATATTCTGAATAGCACCGAGTAGAGGAGTTTTTGGTAATTTTGAGGACGGAATCCTTATAAGGGGGAGTGGATGTAAGAATCCGATTTTTTAGAAATTATTAAAATAAGAATTTAGTAAATAAAATTCTTAAAGCATGAGATGGGTTCGAACAAGAATACATATGTGTTAAGAGATATGTGGTATTGTGTTACATATGGTAATATGAGCTATGTAATAAGTGATGTTGTGTTTAATAAATATATATCATTATTATATATTTATTATAAATTGTAGAGATGAATTAGTAAGAAGATGGATAAGACTTATCTATCGACATTAAATAATTTATAGAATTATTTAATCATAGTTGGTGACATTAAATATTTGTGATAATCACCAATTTCTTGAGTATATGTACGAGTAAGTATCAAGTCTAAGGCAGTGCAACCGTACTCTTTAATGGTGGATGTATAGGAGCTGGGCTAAACGATTCTTTCAGAGAGCAGAGGTATATATGAATTATTAACCGATCTAACTCACTGTGAAAATAGTGTAGACGAGACGGAAACTAATTTGTTGGTTTTTTGTGGGAAACCACTCAGTGTACTATATTGAATACAATTAAAGACTCGATGTGTGCTAGGTTTGGACTTGTATATATGTACGTTGTTGACGAGAGAAGAAAATCGATATATCTTGTGATAAATATTTTAGAGATTTATTGACTAATATTGGGATATGGTTAAATGTATAAATTAAAGAAAGAAGAGTTAAACTTGAAGTTTAATTTCTAAATTATTGAAGAATGTAGTAATTAGAGATTTTTTTTGGTTAGTATAATGAGATAGCATGTATGGAGCATGTTAAAGGATTTGCGAGTTAAGTTTTGTTTCTATTAAAGCATAACATGTCTACGTCCTAACTTAAGGTGGCACGACTGCGCCACTCTCTCGAAACCTAAGATAAATATAGCAGTGATTCATAAACGATTCAAGATAAGTTTGTAAAATCTGATGAGTTGTGTAATCTGAACTATATGAATTGTATATTAGTGGCTAATATGTTATCATATGGGTCATATTTGATATTTATAGTATCCATGAATGGATTGAGATAGCAAAGCATGAATCGAATGAGAGTTAGTTATGGAAATTAACTAAAAAAGAATAAATATTAGTTAACTTAAATTAAGTGGAAAATTATATTATGGAATAATATAATTTTAATATTAAAGCCTTATGTGGAAATGGCGTGATAGTAAATTGAATGGAAGGGGTAATTCACTCAAGTAAAATGGTGAATTAAGGATTATGTGTTGCATAAAGAAAATGGAAGGAATATGTTAATTTGATATTTTAAATATATTACATAGTATTGTAATATTTGAAAGATAAGTGATTAATAAAAGAAGAGGACCAATATAGTTATAAATAATTATTGCTTATAGATGGAAGAAGTTGTCTTGGGACAATCGAATAATTATACGTATAGCGTGTAATTTAAATAAATAATAGAGTAGATATTAATTATTTTAAGAGTAAAGGTTATACTTATTGCAAGTGTAAGGTAAGCTAAATAATTTAGCATTGAGGTAAAGTGTGTCACACAAACTTTATATTAAATAAAATGTAATATGGGAAACATGTGAGTTGTAGTTTCATATAATTACCTACTGCTTAAGATTAAATGAGGTGTGATAGTTAATTGTGGTTATTGATATACAAAAATCATATGGTAAAAGTAATTAAAACATAAGGTTGATTTAAATAAGTTTTGTTATCTCGTCCTATGTGATGAGACAATTATATGTGTACTCTAAAAGATGGGAGTAAATAAATATGTGTTATTAAAATATTTATTTCAATACCGATGTGTAAGTAAATAGTAAAAGGGCACATGTTTTAAATATTAAATTATGTGGACTAATGTACATGGATTATATGATGTGGGTACATAAATAATCCCAAATTTTCCCCTAATATAGTAACAAGTGTACATTAAAATTTCATTTTGGGAATTAAAGGAACTAAGCTAGTTGCTGAGTATAATCTTTTGTCCCAAAATCAATGTCACTCTATTTCAACTGCCGTATGAATAGAACATTGGCCTATCCTATTCCTTCTTCACTAAGTTGTAGCTGATGATGGCTGGAGAGATGGAGGAGAAGGGACTAGCTCACCAACTATTCATTGCCCATCATCTTCTTCTTCCTACTGCTAGTTCAAAACATTGGGCTAAGCTATTATTTGGATATTAATTTCTCTATAAATAGAGACTCCTTCTTATTTCCTGTTTGTGAAATTGTCTGAGAAAAATGGCTAAGAGAGGTTGGTAGAATTAGGAGCAATTAGAGGATTGCAGAGCTATGTTTACCAAAGTTAAGCCATTAAAAAGTAATGATTCTAACATATATGTTCTTGAATTTAAGTTCTTCAATTCTTTGAAAAGAATGTCATGAAATAGTTTCTTTTGAGTCACAAAATTGATGACTAAAACTTGTTGTAATCTATGAATTGTTGCTAGATGTTGTTAACACAGTTAGAAATGACAACAACGAGAGTTAAACGGATCAATTTGGTTGAGAAACGAATTCGTAGTGAACGAATTCGCTAAATTTGTCAAAATATAAAAATATGGCATGAACATTGAATTGGAACCCTTAAAATGATTTGTTAATATGTTTGAAGTGTTATAATTAGTCTGTAGATGAGTAGCTAAGAGTTTAACGAGTCCAACGAATAGAAAACCAACTAATTCGGACTTAAAATGAGAAAGTTATGTCAAAAACACTAATCACATGTAAAGCAAGCGGCAGCGATCGCGTCACTTTGTCGTCTTGGTATGCGTGCAAATTGGCCGGGAAAATGGCGCGCAGGCGTTACGGAATGGTGAGAGCAAGGGGCGCGGCGGCGCCCAATGTGTGACTGGTGTGACTGTTTTGACCTATTCTGGTAAAACGACCATAACGTTTTTATAAGACTCCGATTATGGCGATTCAAGATGA
This sequence comes from Panax ginseng, assembly GCA_020205605.1. Taxonomy (NCBI): domain Eukaryota; kingdom Viridiplantae; phylum Streptophyta; class Magnoliopsida; order Apiales; family Araliaceae; genus Panax; species Panax ginseng. The sequence continues at coordinate 85,892,255 of CM035145.1, forward strand.
TCTGGAATGAGGACGAATAGACCTACAACCTTTGTTCTTTAAGTTTTTCAATTTGAGATCGTTAAGAAGGGTCAAAATAGTCATCTTTGTGACTGTTACGTATTCGAAGGTGATCAGAGGGCGTCGAACGACACATACGCAAGTATAGTGCTCCCGACGATGGAATATGTTATTCTAAGTGATAAAACATGAATATGCATGATAATAGACATGTCATATGGCTAAGATTACTTTACTCATAATGGAATGCTTTAAAAATGATTTCTAAAAGAAAAGTTGAAGTTTTTGAGACACGGAAGTTGATGAATTTGGTGTCCTTTGAGTTCTGACCTTGGACCCTATGTACGCATATAAGCATCCATGAAATGTAGTTTTAAACTTACCTTGCATATAATAGATTGATATAGCCTACTTTAAAATGTTTTGAAAGAAAACTCGGATGTTTTGAGAACTAATAGTTTCAAATAGTGTGTAGAGTATACTCTGACCTTTCTAGCATGCATACTAAGATGCCTTATGCCTTTAGACATGACGAATATGTTCATCATCTAGCTAAGCATTAATTGGACCTTTCAAGTGTGGTTTAAAATAAGTTTTCAAGTAAATAAACTATGCTATGTCTATGAATGTGAGATAGAGACATGTGAACATGCGTATTAAAGGCTTATTAGTGCCAATATAAGGTTTAAAAACTTATAAACATTGAAACTTTGATAAAAGAGGTTGTTAAGCCTTGTTGATGTAAATCATTCAACCTAGAGCTATGTAATTCAAAACTAAATGATTTGAAATGAGAACTTAAAGAAATATCAGAACCTACTTAATGTATGTTATAGTATGTATTAAAATGCATAGTATGTTAGGACTAGACTGAGCAATGAAAAGCTCAAGTCTGGTTTGAAGCGGGAGAAGCAGCAGCCAGCCACTCCTAAACTTAAATCTTGATGCGGTAGCGCCATCCTCTGAGAGTGACCAAGAGAGCGCTTTGTTAACTTCATGGTCTTAAGTTATGAGTATATGTTGTCCTTAAGGACTACAAGATTGTTTAGATAAATATGATAGTAGAATGAGCTAGTCTCATAGTTATCCTAAGTTCAAGTAAAAATGAAACCAAGTTAGGAAATACTATTTGTTCTTATATTAAGAGGGTATGAAAAGTATGACTGATGGGTATGAATCCATGATTATATAACTGTTTAGGGATACACGTAGTGCATATAAGCTTTAAGCAGTTAAGTCGTAGTTGATAAACTACGAATCATGGCAAGTCTTTCAGTTCCTATTTGTTATATGAATTCGATAACTATTAGTTGAGCGATATTATGCCATGAAAATGTTGATGTATATATTTGAAATGCATATGAGATATGTATGAAATGTGAAAGTTGATCTTTGATGATATGTTTGTGATATAAATCTATATGCCTGTTATGTGAGAAGTAACATGCGTAGTAAATATTAATGGATTATGAATGCATGTGCTGAGTATGCTATTATATGCTATGTGTTGCATGAAAACTGTTAGAATTACTGGGCTGTCGAGCTCACCCTTGCTAATAACCACTTTTGCAGGTTAAGGACTCATGGTAAAGATTACATGCTACTTGATTGATAAAGTTCTATAGTATCAATGGAGATTGATTGATTTATTTAAATATATGCTCTTGAACCATGTTTAGGTTCTAGGAAATGTATATGATAGTAGTTTACGATGTGTAAAACATATTGAGTTGTAAAATTGTACTATGTGGTATATAGAGGAATTCGAATCGAGATGTAAAAGTTTATATAGTAATTCGTATAGAATGAATCATAACATAATTTGATTCGAGGATATGTAATTGATTCAAGTTAAGACATCAATAAAAGATTTATTTCAAAGGAGATTGAAAAAGTTTAAATTATTCTACATATTTATATAACATCGAATGTGATGTAATACATGAATAGTAAATGACCAAGATTAGAAACTTATAAAAGTTTGAGGTCATTATACAGATCTTGCAAAATGGAAAGAATTTATATTCTAAATTATAATAAGCAAAGTTATATTCATTAAGTTATGAATAAAATATACAAATAGTATGACGATAGTAGTATCATGGCAGACTGAATCCGAGGTTTGAAGGGACCCAGATTTGGGGGCGTCACAGTTCCTGTATTTGGGTTTTTAACTCCTAAAGTTTGATATGGGGTTTTAGAAATAGGTTTTGTAGCGGGTTTAAGGTCAATAAATAATTCGATATCACGCTCTGGGGGTAGGCCAGGAAGTTCTTCAGGAAATATGTCAAGAAATTCATTAACAACAGAAATATTATTTAAATCTGACGTATTTTTGTTTAAATCCATGACATGGGCTAAGAAATCTTGACATTCATTTTTTAATAAACGAATGGCTTTATGGCTTGATATGACAGTGATTAACTTTAGTGGTTTGGTTGCTTGAATTCGCATTACAGGTTGGTTAGGAATATGAAAACTAACGACCTTACGAAAACGATCAATTTTAGCATGATGAGTAGTTAATCAATCAATCCCTAAAATCACATCAAATGCAAGTATTTTTAAAGAGATGAGATCAACAGGTAATGTGATGGTGCCAATTTGAATCAAGAAAGATTTATAAACAGTGGATGTAATGAAGGTTTCTCCTAACGGAGTTTCAATAGATAAGTTAAAGTTTAGTTTCTCAGGGGTCAAGTTCAAACGTTGAGCACAAACAGGTGAAATAAAAGAATGGGTAGAACATATATATAATAAGGTTTAGACCTCACAAGGGTTTATAATTAGCTTATCCGTGATAACTTCATTTGGATTCCTCGCCTTTTGGGACGTTACGACAAACGCTCTCCCTTAAACCACCGACTTTGTTTTGTCCATAGCCGCCTTTGTTGCCATCGTCCCAGCTTGACTTGACTTCATTACCGAACAAAATCGGGCTATGTAACCGTCCTTTTCACAACTGAAACACACCTTGGAAGGCTGTGAGCAGTTTGGACTTATGTGTCCCTCATCTCCGTATCTGTAGCATCTAACTTGTGGTCATTTTCCTCCCCTAGAATTTGTTGCTGGTGTTGGTGCTGTGCCGATGTCTTCCCATCATTGTTTAATCTTCTCTTTTTGAAATTTACACTTGACTAACCTCTCCTATTATCTTGGCCATGACTTCCACCGAAGTGGTTACCATTTCTAGCACGTTGGTTATCGCTGCTTCGATGATTTTTGCCACTGGTATGACTATTATCGTGTTGTCGATTGATGTCTTTTGGTTAAGATGACTCATAATCTCGTTCCAATAACTAAGCACTATTCACTACATTTGAATACAAGCAAAGTTTATGAGAGATAAGATCTTAACGAATTTTGGATTTCAAACCTCTTAGAAACATTCGCGTCATTCGGTCCTCATTATCTACCAAATAGGATGCAAACCAGGATAACTCCGTAAACTTAGCCTCGTATTGCGATACAGTCATATTGTTTTGTTCCAGCTTGATAAATTCCACCTCCTTAATATGACGAATACTTTCTGGAAAGTACTTGTCGTTGAATAATTCTTGGAACTTCTCCTAAGACATCTTAAGTGCGGACAGATGGGTACGTTTTACAGATTCCCACCAGTAATTTGCCTCTCTGCGCAACATGAAGGTGGCGAAGGGAATCTTTTGCTCTTCAGTGCATCCCAAGGCATCAAATATCTTGGTAATCTGCTTAATCCATACCTCTGCCTTAAGTGGCTCTGGCTTTCCCAAAAACTTTGGTGGTCCCAACTCTTTGAATTGCTCGGCAATGACAAGCCATGAGTTACCATTGTTTCCACCTGCATTTTGAACAGGAGTCTCTCTCGTCTAGTTTTGCATGAATTATATAAAGCACCAAACATCTCATCATTCATCATTTGGGCGATGTAGTTGTTTATATGAGGATTATTGCGTTCCTGATGCATATTATCCTGGTTATTGATTAACGGTGTCTCAGTGGTCTCATGTGCTCCATTGCTCATCTCAAAAATTTGAGATGTCAGTCTCAAATACTGCCATAAAACAAAAGTTATAAAGAAATTGACATGCCACATATTATCCCTATATTATGACTGACCAATTAAATAACAATTAAGCTTAGGTAGGACACACTAGCGAAGGATTTACTCGTCTCTCCCTTCCTAATTCTAATCCCAGATCTCCACTAGAAATCATATCCCTAAGCTCTTATACAAACTGTGATGCCACAAAATAGGTCCACACAACACATGTGTTGTGAGTTTTAATACAAATATTGTCTTGTAGATAATATCCAAACTCAAATAAAGTCCTCATTAGAATTATTGATACACTATTTTACAAAATAGTGAGGACTGCTATAATAACCGTCTTGAACATTCATTCCACACCCCGACTAGTCCTAGCTATATTCTCGCCTCCTAAGAAGAACAATGGAACAAAAAGGAAAAGGGTGAGCTCAACTAGCCTAATAAAGAATATTATGACTAAGATAATGTAGAACAAATTATCCTTAGTCCTCAACAGGGAAAAATCTGATAGAATACAATGGACAACAAGTTTTAGATCAACAACTGCAGCAGAAACAACAATCCATTATAAGAGTTAAGTAGAGAATGATGTATACTATCTTCCATGATTTAAAAGTACGTCATCAATTTTTTATCCCTGTAACATCAATCAATAATTATTTCCAATTCACGAATTATCTATGCACTACGGGCCAAAGATAATCGTTTGTATCACCAGTGGTCATGATCATGCCAAACACATGTCCATCTATGCAATACGAGCCAAAGATATCAATCAAAAGTTTATCTTTGCACTACAGATCTGGTAAAATCATTCTATAACTATTATTATTTTGCGGAAGATATAAACATAAATTGTTTATACAATAACTTTACACACTATTCGCCAAGCTCGAGTAACCTTAACTTATACACAATTCATAAACTATCTAACATATAACGTTATTATCATACATTGCTATTACATTTCTAGCTGCACATATTATCCCAAGCTGAACTTGGCTTTGTCATTTCCTGTATTCGACGTATTCGTCTTAATCTGCAATATAATCATGATATAGCAAGGGTGAACAATAAGTTTGCCCAGCAAGTTTAAGTTCAATAATTAAGGATATATCAGGATGGAAAGAATTGAACAAAAACTGGCTATAGTTCTACAATATAATTGCGAACTAGCATGAACAAATTTTACATAGCTAAACGAACATTGATCACGAACATATATATATATATATATATATATATATATATATATATATATATATATATATATCCGACCGAATGGTAATGAAGGTGATCAGCCTTTCATACCTAATGAATACATGTAGTATACACAGAGCGCGATTTAATAATTCTTAGACATGACAATCAGAAATGATTAACCACAAGTATAATTGAATAATACAACTCGAGGCCGAGTTAAAAAAAACTTGCCTGTTTCGTTGATTATCGTTACGCATTTTAATATATAAGCTTTGTCTGAATACCTAATATATAAATAATATCGATATACAAATTAGAATAATATCATCATAATACTTAAAATAACCTAAACACATTAACACCTAACCATATCAGTCTATACAACACATAAAACCTAACCTCAAGTTAAACTTTTATAGTATGAGTCAAGTTCGGTACAATCTGTCATCCCGACTGCTTAGTCGGACAAAAATCGAGTTTAAGTTCAACTAAACTATGCCTAAACACTTAACAATTATCTTAGATAATTATATCATCAGTCAAAATATTTTTCATAAGTTCGTGATAATTTTCAGATAATTATTATCATTTATCATGAATTTTAAATCATTAATATCGTATTTATATGATTTAAATACCACATAATTTCTTTATTATTAATATTTATTTAATACTAAATATTAAAGAAAATCATAACATAATATTATAATATATTTATAATATATCAAAGTATTTTAAATACCTTAAAATCATATTTATATGATTTTTAAACCCTTAAATCCATTATCCTATAAGCTGCTATTAATATTAAAATATTAATATTTTCATGACAAAATATCAAAAGTTATATTTTATAACTAAAGATATTTTTATAGCACTAAAATGATTTTTATATGATTTTTAAATCATTAATTCTATTTTCCATAATTTATTTAATATATTTATTAAATAAATTAATTATCATTAATATTAATTAATTAATGAAATTCATCACAAAATATTAAAAGTCATTAAAATAACTTAAAATATTTTCTTATACCATAATATAATTTTTCATGTATTAAAATTATTTTTAAATAATATATTTAATATTATAATTAAATAAATTAAATACTATTAATATTCTAAAATATTAAATATTTATGAAATATAGTCAAAATAATTAAAAACTAATTTTTGGACTTTAAAATAATTTTTAGGAATTTAATTTGTATTTTTAATAATTAAAAACTATTTTTATCTATTTATTAATTAAAATAATTATTTTTCTAAATAAACTGTCTCTAAAGAGTGCCTATAGCGCAGAACTGTCGCTATAGGTGTTCTTCGTGTTCTTGAGCATTCATAGTCAGTTTACAGGTTAGCTAGTTTGACCACCATTTAATCTATGGTTATTATGTTTCTGGGCTTGCTAATAGGTTATAATTATAGTATGAGTGTAATACTACAATCACGAACAAGTTCCATGGCCATAACATCACATAATTGCAAGATCCAAGCTCGCAAAGTTACTGTCAAAGGCCTTCTTGGTTTTCTGGGTTACCCAAAAACCCAGACAGGTTTCGAGTGCTCAATATGTGGCTCAAATATCTTAGGGTTCTGGTCATTAGTTAAGTGTTCTGAAGGTCAAAACATGTAGTACTAATGTCAAGGAACATGTATGAATCAACAGCTAAGTCCACGTACATCAAAATCACCGGATTTAATCTGGTCAAAGTTTGTCAGAATAACTGTTCTTGAGAAATCTGGGTTTTTCCATATTTCTTCATCAGGCTGGTGGTCAACGCTAGTTTAACCATGATTATATTTTATTATGGTTATGATATAGGTGATCTAATGGCTTTAATGTATAGCATACATGTCAGTCTACCAATATATTACATAAACATGGCCAAACAACTTAACAGTAGCAAGATCGAAGGCCACAAAAATGTTGTCAGGAAGTTCCTGGAAATCTGGGATGCCCATAATTTGATTTCCGTGAACGGTCAACGCAGTTTGACTGCTCATATCTCTTAATCTATTCATGATCCGACCCTGTCTCTAGTTTCAGATCATAGTCCATATGACATAGAACAAATTTATAATATAAAACAACAAACATCAAAAACAGAGAAGGATCTAGGGCCTCGGACATATGGTTGTCACGCCACTTTTTCTTTTTTCCAGATTTTCTAAAAAGGCTATTTTTTTTGCATCTAAGTGTTATAGATCTATGATCTATCAAACTAGATCACTAAATGACACCATGTTGGTCATTTTACCGATCAATATATGCGTGCAAGTATACACAGTCAACAAGTAATAAAGAATAAGTAAAGTATCGTTCCCTCGGAGTATTAACTAATAAAGTTCACCAAACACTAGCCCATAACCATTTCAGTCTTATTTAAACGAATGATGTGATATTTTATATGTAAAATATGTAATTAACTAATACTAACTACCCCTAGAATGAGACTAGTTAATGAAGACTCGAGATTACAATTTCCCTTATTGAATCATTTAAATCGATACACTTCCTGTTAAGCCAAATTAATTATAGTGGATTGTTAGTCGAGGACACGAAAGTAAGGTATAACCATCTCTCAATGTACCATACCCATATCACATATAATCCACAATTGATAGAATACACATGAACACCCACATTACGTAAACCACTATATGTCTATGTGATTTACAAATAATTAGGGTTTAATCCCAAGTTCTCAATTGACTACGAGCGATGCCTCGGTATATGTCTATCCTAAGCACAAATCGTACATCGCAACACAATGTAGACTATACAATCATAAGATAATAAGATCAAATCTAAACCCATACTTCGTTTCTCAAGTCCATATGGGTTATCACAGTAATTGATGGCCAATCAACTAATCAAATAAGCATGAATCTTAATAGACAATCTCATAACAATTAATAAGACTAACAATGAAGTATGTCAAAATAAACTAGGCAATAGATTCCATTGCAATCCCAAAATAGAGTTTAACTCATAGTTGAATTAGAATCCATGATCTACAATTGAATATACATTGAAATATACAAATAGAAGTAAAGAGAGTTAGGGATCAAGAATAGCAAATTTGAGTTTCTTCTCTTGTTTCACTTCTGAACTTTCAAGGATCTTCAATTGCTTCAATCCCCAAATCTTAGCTCTTCTAGGGTTCTAATCTACTTTAATCTAATAATGAAATTAAAGAAAAGAAATGGGCATATGTAATGTAGATTAATCCCCCAAGAATGGAATCCCCCTTTACATCATGAAAATACGTCTCCTTTATAAGCCCAAATTTAACCCCCCCCCCCCTCCAAGTTACGCTTCAATCGCACTATCTAGTGAAAAAGTCATCTCTAGTCAACATTGAGTATGCGCGGCGGCGCCTTTGAATTGGCTGAAGTTGGGCGCGTCCGCGCTCAATTGTTAAATCACACTTTTTTGCTCCAGGGACTCGCACGGCCGCGCAGGAAATGCACTACAAATTCGCGCGCCCGCGCGGTTGATTTTCTGTTGTAGTGTCCTCTAGTAAAATGGCCATAACATTTGATCCGGGAAGAGTTACGGGGCCTGCCACCTATCAAATCGAAGCTCTCGACGAGCTATACAACTTTCGTTCTTCGGAAATTGAGAAATGATGATGGATGAAGGCTGAAATTGGGTTGGGAGTGACAGTTGTGCAAATGGCCATCCAAAACAGTGACGTTCAACGTCCATTGGTACAACAGTCATAACTCTTGCATCCGAACTCCGATTGGAATGATTCAAGATGTTCCGGAAAGCTAAGAAGATGCTCTACAACATAGTCCAAGTTCCAAGCCAAGAACATGAAATAAACATGAAAGCCCAAACGATGTCCGGATTGTTTTTTCTTACGTTTTCATACCAATAGTTGCCTCACATCGTTCCCAAGCATATGATCTACAAATTGAACACAAAATACATGAAAAGTAACTAAGAAACGTGAGTATAAGCAAGTAATTCAAGTAACAGATACCGGATAAGTAGGTATAAAACCTACTTATCAAATACCCCCAAACTTAAATCGTTGCTTGTCCCCAAACAACACAACATAATGCAATCTACATGCTATGCAAGCTACGCTACTATGACAATGAATCCCCAGATTTCCAGCCATGTTAAGAATTCTAATACAATATGCCTCATAGAAATATCAAGATCCAAGAACAAAGCATCAAACTAAGCTAAAGGCATAATGACATACAATCAGATAATCCCAACCTACTATAAAGATGTTGTGTGTGTGTGATGTGTTCACAGATAAGCTTGACAAAGGTGAAGATATTACATGCTAAATTGTTTAAGCCATAAAATTGAAGTTTAAATCAAGAACTGCATATACTAATGAGACATCAACTACTCCAACACATCAAAACAAAATAAGGTTCAACAATGGGTTTATTCTGCTTTATTTTTACTCATGAGGGCGATTTTCGCACTTTCCCGCAGTGTTTATTGATTTTATTTTTTTATATCTTTTCCATGACTGTGCAATGTCTCATTCCATTAGGCTAACAGTGCTACCCCTAGCGAGCTTTCAACCAACGACTCCCTAGGTGTAGAGACAATCAGATAAGGGTTTTCTAATTACTTATAACTTGGAAATTAGGATTAATGTTTCCTAAGTAACATTAAAATTATTAAATTAACAATTAGGTTTTTCCCTAATTATAAATTAGGGTTTCTAATCCAGAAATTAGGTTTTTCTAAATAAATTAGGGTTATCCCTAATTATGTTATTATTAATAACGTTTAAACCTTATATTAGCATTTGCATTCTCAAATTAGGGTTTTCAACTTCCGAATTAGGGTTTCGGATTCCCGGAATTGAAATTAGGATTTCTAGAATCGGTTTTAGGGTTTCTTATAAATTGTAAGAGTTTTCTAACTGAACGTTGACGTTCTTAAATATAATATTAGGGTTGGCCACTAATATAGGTTATCTGGTCAACCCTTGTCCCTTAACCACATACTGTACACATATAATACCATATACACATAACATAATCACTTATATACTTAATCCTAAATAATTCACCAAAAGATTTTAAATCCATAGTATTCCTTCTCGGAAATCTCAAATTCATTCACTTATTTTCTGTCTAGGTTTATTATCTAATCTTAATTCAATATTTTAAGATTTAAATCATTTTCTAAATTCTCGGGTCGTCACATTCACCCATTCTAAAAATTTAATCCCTGAAATTTACCTTACACCTTATACCATGAACCATACACCATTTATACACAGCATCACATGCTACCCTATACATTTCCTCAAAAGAGTAAAAATTTTCAAGTATTGCTGAGGAGTTATATAGACTATTGTCTGTCATTTTCGCAAAGGTTTTATGGAAATTCATCCGTAAACCGCCATAACTTACGGACATAGTGGGTAATTAGCCCGATATGCCCTATACTTATTAAGTACTGCTGGTCGAATCTGTTTCTCATCACTGCCATAGGCACAAAAATTGTACCTCAGTCTTATCGGATTCCTCACCAAAACAATTCGGTTCGGGAAAAATTTTCAAAGAAGAGGTTTAATAAAAGTTGGTCTAGCAGAATCGAATAGCTTGGACTCATATCAATAATCCACTTCAATCAAAATACGAATGTGTGTAGCTAAAACCCCGTTGGCAAATTAAAAATTTTCAAATTTTGTTGAAAATGACGTCATGATGTCGTACTGTATTAACAGCCCGTTTGAGGATGCCGTCATTATATGACTTTGTCATAACACATCATACAATAGTGGAACAACGATTTTAGATCAAATTCAACACTAAGTATTCCTGCATTTACAACTCCATCAACTTTTTATCATCTCTGCACCAGGTTAAATGGTACATAAGTGATAAATAAAAATATATTTTGATATTTCAAATCATTATCTGTTAGTTCCCAGTAGGCACAATAGATCTAGAAGGGGAGGTTGAATAGATCCTTTTTAATTCCAAATTCTTTTCTCTTTTATTTTGTATAGCTAATGTTTTAGCATATAACAAACATAAGAATCTTTTCAAGCACAGCGGAATAAGTAAAAGATCCCCTTCATTGATATATTCATAATCATACATACATTGTTCTTAGAGTTAGTTCGGTTGTAAGCATCTAAAACATATATAGCAGTTAATGTACATAATGTAAATGACATAAGGTAAAAGACATAAGGGGTTTTAAGTGGTTCAGAGACACAAGCTCCTAATCCACTCTTCTGCAGGATTTCCACTAAGGAAGGGTAGCACGCTGAATCACTAAGATTCCTTCAAGGCTAGCAGCCTTGGGACTTCAGTTCACTAAGAACTCTTCAAGGCTAGTAGCCTTGGAACTTCTCTAGTTCTCTAGGAACTTTTTAAGCCCAGCAGGCTTGGAACTTCATGTAGTCCCTCCGGATAAGGACCCCTCAGGCCCTGGCTTCTTGTTGTTGTTATAGTTGTTGTTATTGGTGTTGAGCTGCTAAGATGTCTTTAAGCTTGATCATCTTTTGTACTTAGCAGCTTGGTGTGGTCCTCTTTGCATTATGCTTCGAGACTAGACCACATCATCTTTGGTGCAGCTGATCATCATCTGTTCTGCTCATCTTCATGTAGAGTCAGATGTGCACCATCACCATTTCCTGAACCCTTCTTAAGATGTTGGCAGACATGGTTCTGCACTTGCTCTGCTTCAGCTTTGGGTTCATGGTGAATCATAGAGTGGCTCTTAAGATCTTCCTTGTGCTTTGCCTCTCTTCTGAATGCTATCTTCTTGTCCTTCTCGGCTCTTAGCTTAGATGTCAATTCAAGTGACATTCTCATCTTTGTTGAGTGAAGCTTTAATCTGTTTAAGTCCTTCTTCAAAGCTTCTTCACTTCCACCTTTGTTGTCTCACTGTCACTGAGACTTGTTCTTTTTAAGCTCAGGTGGAACTCGTAGAGTCAATGTTAGCATTCTACCAACTTAACGATTTTGCAACATAGCAATCATCAGTAACTGTTAATCTTTGAAGCTCTGTTAATTTATACTTCTTCCCAATCTTCCCGTTGGAAATTAGCCATTGAAAGCTTTTAGATTTGCTTCACCGATCTCAAGTTATTTGGTGCAGACTGCAGATGTGACATGACATCTCTTTTTCTGACTTTCTGACACTACAGTCTACTATTTCACCTACCCCATCAGAGATATCACTTTTATGCCTCGGGCATGTCAAAGACTTTATTTCCTCCTTCTGATTTCTCGATCTGAGGTTATCCTTTTGCATCGATGCTCTCTATAAGCTCTTGTCCGAATATCAACCTTCAGATTGAATCGTTGCCAATGCTTCAATCTTCAGCTGTTCGAACTCTATGATTCTGATGCATGTCTTCATGGACCTGATCGTAGTGTCTTGTTGACTGGTAGAGACAACACTACGATCTTGAAGAGTCTTGATTGGATCTTCAATGTAGAACACCTCTTCCTTTTCTTGTACGGTGCTTCAACACTTCTGTTTGCCTCAATAGCTCTTAGATACTGATGGCATGACTTCTTTGTTTTGGCCCCTTCTACATAACAACACACATCAGATTTGTGGCGTGTCCAGCTCGCTTTCTCCTTGTGATCGCTCGTTCACTTATCATCAATGGACTGACCCAATGCTTAATCACTTTAGCCTTGGGCTTCATAAGCTGACTAGTATCTCTGTGTGAACTCCATCAGTTCTTTCTTTGTTTGGCAAACACTACGATCCTGGTTACTTCCAAGATCGTTGTCATCTTACCACTTGACAGCTACTGCACTTTTTGACTTTCCTTAGTTAGTTACTGAAGTCTTCTTCTGATCAACTTGTGGAAGACTTCATCTCGAATGGCTTTACAACTCAATCTGGATGCTGATTGGGTTGGTGCTTAGATCTTCTGTTAGCTTGCATGACATTCGTTGAGTGCCCTCTTATTTCCTTTAGGTGGGATATATCTTTGCAGTGCCAACCAGAGGCTTTATTCCTTTGGATGTTCTGGGGGTGCTCATTTGTTGAGAATTGTATTTGCTCTTGGCATTGTGAGCACATCTGTTGAGGTCTTAGTTCTGCACTCTACGATTCAGCTTTGACTGTGCAGACACTATGACTTCGAGATCAGATCTTGACACTTAACGATTTCTGTCGTTGTGCTTGTTTTCTTCATCTGATCTTGCTCAACTACGATCTCTGCCTCTTATATGATCAGTAGACTCTACGACTCTAAGTGTAGTCTACGATTCTTGACTTAGCTTTGGCAGATGCTTGGTCGGCTCGTAGGCAGGCTATCTCTACGATTCTGAACATGACTTCCTCAGCAGACTACGGCTCTGAGCAAGTTCTTATCGACACACTACGATCCTTCCTCATCTCTCGTGGCAGTCTACGAACTCCGAGATCTACTATCTTGCAGACTACTATTCTGCCTTGATAGTTCTCGAGTTACCCTTGACTCTCCTAGCAGACTATGATTTCTGGTGCACTGCTCGACGATCAGACAAGCCTTTCTATTACATCATAAGATCAACCTAACATGCTTGATCTTTCTATGATTATAGTCCTTGTACATCATTTCTTTTTAAGGACTTTACAAAGCTGTTTTGCTTATGTAGGATTAACCTAACACATTTGATCAATTCATTCTAAGTCCTTGTACATATGTTTCTATTATCTATCAAAGGACTTTACAGCTTTTCTTAATGCAATCATACTTTCATATTCATTCATATATATATCATAATCAAATCATATGTAAATAGGAATATCATTCACATGCTTATTCCTGACATTATCGTCTAGCCGAAATAGGTAGCATAGACTATATTAAACCGTTCAAAAATCATTACAAATTAGTTTTATCATTTCAACAGGTAACGAGAAGTCCACTCATACTCAATGGTCACCCAGAGTTGAGAATAAAAATTTCATTTTCAAAAGAACATAGTGCGTTTTTAGCTTGATGTCAAAAATTTCGAGTTTAGCCTAGCTAGAAGATTTGGAAAACTTATGTCTCCACTAATGATCAATTGCATAGTAATCTATCTATTCCTATTATCTTTAATTTACATAACTATTCCCAGTTCGTTAAACCACACTCATGAGTTCAGGAACTTTCCACAATCGTATGAGTTTAAGAACTTGTCCTAGTTAGACTTTTGGCGTCCATTCGCTGAGGGGTTCATAAACATTTCATATAATCATGAGTCACGAACGTATCATAAGTATGAGTTTTAAGAACTCGTACTTAACCTAATATTCTCTAACTATAACTTATCTATCTGTTATACACATGATAAAGGAATCACCCTCTTAACATGCATATAGCAAATAGTGCGACACAAACATCCCAATAATTATCTTAACTCCCTTCTCCATACGAATTTCATTTAATCTGTATTCATAATTCTTTCCTGAATCTGTACCACTTCATAGTACAACTGACACACAGTATTCTTGCCATAACCTTTTCAATCATTCACCTGATCCTTCTCCATAATATAACCTTATCAGATCATGGGGTGATCTCATCGTATATATTACGATTCATTTCTATACTATGATCATTTTGTTTTACGATCTCCTATCTCTGTACTTTTAGTCTTTTAGACTTTATTTATTCATCACTACAATTCACCTTTATTATCAGAGTTAGGGAACTCTGTATCTTTTATAACCCGCTGAGATTCATCTTTGAATTTTACCGACACACTAACTCTATTTGAGTTAGTACTTATCCTAATCACTGCGGTTATTATTCTCAGGTATTCCTACCTAAGGTTCCTAACCTACAACTTTGATACCAACTATGACAGCCCCAAATCCGGGCCCCAAATCACCGTGGATCCATTACAATCATTCTATAACTATTACTATTTGCGAAAGATATAAACATAAATTGTTTATACAATAACTTTACACACTATTTCCTAAGCTCGAGTAACCTTAACTTATACACAACTCATAAACTATCTAACATATAACGTTATTATCATACATTGCTATTACATTTCTAGCGGCACATATTATCCCAAGCTGAACTTGGCTTTGTCATTTCCTGTATTCGACGTATTTGTCTTAATCTGCAATGTTAATCATGATATAGCAAGGGTGAGCAATAAGTTTTCCCAGCAAGTTTAAGTTCAATAATTTAAGGATATATCATGATGGAAAGAATTGAACAAAAGCTGGCTATAGTTCTACAATATAATTGCGAACTAGCATGAACAAATTTTACATAGCTGAATGAACATTGAACACGAACATATATATATATATATATATATATATATATATATATATATATATCTAGACCGAATGGTAATGAAGGTGATCAGCCTTTCATATCTGATGAATACATGTAGTATGCACAGAGCGCGATTTAATAATTCTTAGACATGGCAATCACAAATGATTATGTGACACCCCCAAATCTCGGTACTTCATTTCCTCAAGATTTGGTGTTCACTTAATCAAAACATTCATATCTAACTACCCAATCATAATATAATTGAATAAATAAACCAACCCATACATATTTCATTAAATAAAATCTCCCGGGTTATCTAACCTTTACAAAAATCATTCATGCGGAAAAATTAAATAAACTTCATTACAAACTTTAAACCAAAGTCTGATAATAAAACTATCAAAAGTATTACAAGTCTTCAAAGATTGTTTTATCTTTCCATTTCCCTTCATCAAAAGCTAGGTACGTCACCCTTTTTCAACTTTTAGTCAGAAGAAATTTTACAGGCAAGAATGAACAAACAAGGCTCACTTGGAATAACAATAATAAAACTTTAACCTTTACATCACTTGCCATATACTAGGCTTAATAGAATTGAACAATAAATTCTATTAACATTCAAAAAATCATAGCATTCATTGAGGGTCTAATGGCCACGAACCATGTCCACAGTTATAAGTAATCTTTCAACTTTAACTCTAACAGTCATACGACTATAAGGACTCAAAGGTACTTAGGGGGATCAATCCTTCGTACATGTATTGTATACAAACATTTCAGCACAAAGTACTAAACTAGGTGCAACCCCTAAAAATAGGGTTGTTCATCTCAGTATTTAGAGTACAGGTCCGCACCAAAGTCCGTTTGGTTTGGATCTACTTCAAGGTAATTTGGAGTTCAACGGACATCAACTAAGAATTAGTTGAATAAAAGATAATAACACTATGTTATTGAATGTTCATAACTGAATAAACATTTCGTTCTAAGTTCATGCTTTAGGAATAATCTAATAGCATAACAATTGAATAATCTATCATACCTTGCTTTGAACAACATTAAGCTAAGGTTACATCTTAGAATTTAATATCAAGCATGCATAACAACAATAATTTGAACGATAAATTGATTCAACAGAATAAATGTACTTGCATGCTAATATAACAAGTTTAGAGTTAGGAAAAACTTGCATAATCATAATAACTATCTCGACGAAAGTGTGGAGATGGTAAGCTTGTATCATCATGAATAACTAGATACAATTAAGTTGCTTAATGAAAATACTTTACTCAATAATGTATAGAAATATGAAATTTGCATAACGACGATTTGGAATTAGAAAAACTTGCTCAACTATTAACAAAGTAGAGTTAAAGAACTTTCATGACAATAAATCGTTAAACAAGAGATTAGAAATAGAGAATTTGCATAAGTATAACATAACAGTGAAAAGTAACCTTGCTGAATAATAAAGTAGCAAAGGTTAGGGAACTTGCCTTGCGCGTAGATTAAACCGTAATAATCTAAATCACAATATCCTATATACATATGATATCATAACATTATCAGTCATTATGAATTCTACATCACGTATGGTTTAAATGTCTAACCATTTAATCAAATTATATTCCTAAACGATAATAAACTCGTTAAGTATTAACACCATGTTCGTTCAACACATTACCATACTACAATAATAGAATTATTTGGTCACATAACATTACAACTAAAAATTTCAGACTTCTGTGTCAGACAAAACCCATCTTGAACATTCTGTTAAGTGGCCCCATGGCACCACGATTTATCTTGTGGTCAGCTATGTATGCTATGCCGAGGTGGCGCTTGAGACGTGAGTTATATAGGGACTTCATATTTGCAAGACGAAGTCTCAAGGCCGACTTCTTTGGGCGTGAAATCTTGATGGGCTTGATTTTTGGCGCTAAAGTAGCGAGACTTCAAGCTGGAGCGTGGATTTTGGCCCTGGGGCGCCAGAACTCACAGAAACCAAACCAGAAGAACAGAACAAAGAATTTTATGTCCATTCAACACTGCTAACATCTAAATTGACATGTATAACTTCACATAAATTACCCATAAACGTTAACAATCATCTATAAACCAATTATCAACAATTTGAACAACGATTTTAGAAAACTAAATTCTTTAAAACACTATTTAAAAACCAAACTCCATTATAGGCAATTGTTTAGCACAATGAACATGGTAACCAAAATTTTATAAACTAATTTTGATTACTTTTACTATGATTCTCTAAATGTCATACTCAATTAACCATTCAAAGTTAGATTTCACAATTTCAGCATAACATATACTAATTTTGATATTTTACAAATCATATACGTGCATATATACTCACTGTAAAACCAAATTCCTTTTTCTTTTAACACGTAATTAGCATAAAATCTTATATACGTGTTAAACATACAATCACCTATCAATATATGCTAGTATAACAATTACTAAAACATAATTTACAAGAATTTTGTAAAAACCTTATACACACTGAAGTTGAAGAACACAGAGACGTTAGGCATCATGAAAACATATATATATATATATATATATATATATATATATATATGTGTGTGTGTGTGTGTGTGTGTGTGTGTGTGTGTATGTGTGTGTGTCTGTGTGTACCTATATTAAGGTTAGAGAAACATACCTTTTCGTTTGCTTAGACTATCTTTGTTAATCACTGATACTTTCTCTCTCTCAGGTTCTCTCTCAAACTCTCTTCTTTTCTTCTCTTAGTTTAGCAGATAACTCAAAGCATAA
Source organism: Panax ginseng (assembly GCA_020205605.1). Classification (NCBI taxonomy): domain Eukaryota; kingdom Viridiplantae; phylum Streptophyta; class Magnoliopsida; order Apiales; family Araliaceae; genus Panax; species Panax ginseng. The sequence continues at coordinate 85,910,525 of CM035145.1, forward strand.
AAATGATAGCCAAACAAATTCACACTATACGTATAGTCAAAAAGAAAAACCAACGAATTTTTTTAAAACGGATAAAACCGACGCCACACTTATTACCCTAATAATATATCGGTTACCAAATATGTATATATATATATATATTATTAAAGGAATAATATACTTAAACCTTGTTTGGCAAAACTAAATTAAAATTACTTTAATTTATTTTAATAACTCCTTATAATATAGTTATTTGTCACACTTTATTTAATAACAATTTATTAAATAATTCACTTAATCACATAACTCAATCCACATAACACATTAATTATTTAACAAATAAATAATTAACTAAATCAAATCAATCAAATTGAACAATTATTTATCCAATAATAAACACATCCAATAAATATTTATATAAATCAATAAATAGTTATAATTTACATTTAAAAAATCTGGAATGTTACATCATTCCCCTCTTATAAGGATTCTGTCTCCAGAATCATAACTCAAACAACACATTCGTTACATTCTTCCCTACTTACAAAGATTTTGTCCCCATAATCGAAGATATAGATTAAACAAATAACTCAGGGTACTCTTTCAACATTTTCTCTTCGAGTTCCCACGTAGCTTCTTCAGCATTATGGTTCCTCCATATCACCTTCACAGAAGGTATCACTTTATTCCTGAGCACTTGTTCTTTCCTGTCTACTATCTGGATAGGAATCTCTTCATAAGACAAATCTTTTTCGAACTGCAACGGTTCATACTCGATCACGTGTTTGTAATCGGGTTTATACGGTCGTAACACCGAAATATAAAAAACATTAGGAATGTTTTCCAACTCTGGAGGTAGATCTACCTCGTAAGCTACCTCTCCAACTCTTCACAGCACTTCGAAGGGTCCAATAAACCCCGGGCTTAGTTTTCCCTTCTTACCGAAATGAATTTTCCCCTTCCAAAGAGAAACTTTTAGGAATACGTAGCTTCCTACGTCAAATACACAATCTTTCCTGTGTTGATCAACATATTTCTTCTGCCGGTCTTGAGCTGCTACCAATCTTGTCCTAATGAGTTTGATAACCTCAGCAGTTTGTTGCACTAGTTCTGGTCCTAGCAGTTGACATTCACCAACTTCATCCCAAAGATGGAGTTCTCAGTACTTTACGTCAGATATACGCCCCGTGAAGCGGTATGTCGATGCTCGTGTAACTATTATTGTAGGCGAATTCCACCAACGGTAATTGTTCTTCCCAGCTTCCTTTGAAATCCATGACGCATGCTCTCAACATATCTTCCAATGTCTGGATTATTCGTTCGCTTTGGCCATCTGTTTGTGGATGATAAGACGTACTCATTCGCAATTGAGTTCCCATGCATTCTTGTAGTCTCTTCCAGAAGTTTGAAGTGAATCGCGGGTCTCTATTGGACACAATTGACACTGGCACTCCATGTCTCGAAACGATCTCTTTGATTTACAATCTTGCCAACTGATCAAGATTGAACCTAATCTTTATTGGTAAAAAGTGCGCTGATTTCGTCAGTCTGTCCACTATCACCCAAATTGCATCGCATCTTCTCTGAGTAGTTGGAAAACCCACCACAAAATCCATCGTGATGTGCTCCCACTTCCATTCCGGTATTTCCAACGGTTGAAGTAATCCGTTGGGTCTTTGATGTTCGACTTTTACTCTTTGACATGTCATACATTTTGCCACGCATTCTGCAACGTCCCTTTTCATATTTGGCCACCAAAAATGTCGGCGTAAATCTTGATACATCTTCGTGCTTCCTGGATGAATTGAATATTTTGAGCTATGAGCTTCATTCAAGATTTCGTCTTTCAGCTCTGGTGTTGCTGGGACCCAGATTCTTCCCTCGTACCGTAGTAATCCTTCGGTATTGATCTTGTATTTCGTATCGCTACTATTAACCATAATCTCTTTTATCTTCCCACATTCTTCATCTTGTAACTGAGCGTTCTTCACTTTGTCCAGTAAAGTTGGACCTATTTCTAACTTTGGAATAGGCGTTAAATTCAGTTCTCGTGGAAATTTGATTTCAGCTCTAGCTTTATCATTCTTTGAAATGAGCTCCTCCTCGAGTTTGTTATCGACATCAACTTCTCCCAACCTTTCCTGCTTAAAGCAGCTGCAACCACATTTGCCTTGCCTGGATGATAAAAGATCTCACAATCATAATCTTTTATCAATTCCATCCACCTTCTCTAACGCATGTTCAGATCCTTCTGAGTGAAAATGTACTTCAGACTTTTGTGGTCAGTATAGATCTCACATTTCTCTCCATAAAGATAGTGTCTCCATATCTTGAGAGCAAATAACTATCGCAACCAATTCCAAATCATGAGTCTGATAACCTTTCTCATAATCCTTCATTGTCTTGATGCATAGTAATAACTTTGTTGCTCGCATAAGAACACAACCCAATCCTTTGTGAGGCATCACTATATACCACAAAATTTCTTGTATTATCCGGCAGGGTTAACACAGGTGCCACACTTAGCTTCTTCTTCAAATCTTGGAAGCTCTCCTCATATTTCTCCTTCCAAACGAATTTCACAGCTTTTCGTGTCAAATTTGTTAACGGAGTGGCTATCTTGGAAAAATATTGAATGAATCTTCTATAATAATCGGCCAGTCCCAAGAAACTCCTCACCTCCGAAGGTGTCCTTGGTTGTTCCCAATTTATTACAGCTTCCACTTTCGATGGATCCACTGAAATCCCATCTTTGTCAATCATATGACCCAAAAATTATACACGATCGAGCCAAAATTCACACTTAGAGAATTTTGCGTACAACTTTTCCTTTCTTAGTGTCTCTAATGTCAAATATAAATGTTCCACGTGTTCTTCTTGAGTTTTGGAATACACCAGAATGTCGTCGATAAATACCACTACGAACTTGTCTAAGAATAGTTTAAATACCATGTTCATCAAATCCATGAACGCAGCAGGGGCATTTGTTAGACCAAAAGACATCACTAGAAACTCATAATGTCCATACCGAGTTCTGAATGTCGTTCTAGGTATATCCTCCTTTCTTACCTTCAATTGGTGATACCCACTTCTCAAATCTATTTTCGAGAAGTACTTAGCACCCTTCACCTGGTCAAACAAGTCATCTATTCTAGGCAACAAATACCTATTCTTAATAGTGACCTTGTTTAACTCCAAATAATCAATGCAAAGACGCATTGATCTGTCCTTCTTCTGCACGAATAATTCTGGCGCTCCCCACGGTGATACACTTGGTTGAATATATTTCTTGTCCAGTAGCTCTTGCAGTTGCACCATCAGTTCCTTCATTTCTATCAGAGCCATTATGTATGGGGCCTTCGATATCGGTGTAGTTCCTGGCGCTAAGTCTATTACAAACTCAATCTCTCTGTCAGGCGGAAGTCCTGGCAAATCCTCCGGAAATACATCTACGAATTCCCTAACAACTGGTATCTCCTCCAGTTTTACACCCTTTTTCTGAGTATCGACTATGTAAGCCAAATAACCCAGACAGCCTTTACTTTACAACTTCTTGGACTGCATAATCGTCAGACATTTCATTTGTCTAGGCGATTTTCTACCATAGAAAACTACCTTTGACGGAGTCATAAGGTTTACACACTTCTTGTGGCAATCAATTACTGATCCACATTTGAACAGCCAATCCATTCCCAAAATAACATCAAATTCTCCAAGTCTAATTGGGATTAAATCTACCATCAAGATATTCCCTTTAATGTTCACCCTACATTTCTTGTATATGAACCTAACATGAATCATTTCCATATTCGCAATTTCTATGTTCAAAGGGAAATTCAGTTCTTCTCTAGGCAATTCTAACCTCATAGCAAATTCATTAGATATAAATGAGCAAGTAGCACCCGAATCAAATAATACATAAGCATTAATATTGTTGATTGGGATAATACCTGACACCACATCTTTTGATTGCACAGCATCCTGTACAGTCATGTTGAATGTTCTGGCTGTGGGTTTGTTTGATGTTGTAGGTCCAACAATGGCCCATGTTCCTCCACTGATACCTCTCTTGCTTCTTGTTGTTTCTCCAACCTTCTTCTGAGGGCATTCACGAGCAAAGTGATCCTTGGATCCGCATGTGAAACAGACATTCTTCTTGGGTTGGGTGCAATTTGGGGCCATGTGACCTTCTTGGCCACAGTTAAAACAATCATGTTTCCCCATCAAGCATACCCCCTTATGAAACCTCCCGCATGTAACACATGCTTCAAACTTCCTAAATTACTGGTTAACCTGTTTGTTTCCAGTACCCCCATTTCTGTTCCACTTCCTCTTCAAATTGTTGTTGTTGTTGTTGCCATTTCCATTGCCTCCGCTACCGTTCTTTAATTCCCCCTCAATCTTCTTTTTCTTGTGTTCTTGATTGAATTTTGTCACTGCCTCACCTCCACCTTCAGCGAGAACTGCCTTCTCCATCACTGCTACAAACGTCTTCAACTGAAACAGGGAAACCCTATTGTACAACCAGGGCTTCAGTCCCTGTTCAAATCTCTTCTCCTTACGCTCGTCTATGCTGACCTGATATGGCACAAACCTTGCCAATTCGTTGAATTTCGCAGCATACTCAGATATCGTCATCGTCCCCTGCTTCAGTTCCAAAAATTGAACCTCTAACTGACTCTTTGAACTCTCTGGGAAATAGGTCTCGAAGAATAACTCCTTGAACCTATCCCAGGTCATCACTCCAGGTCCTTCCTGGGTTTTATTGGCATGCCACCAATAACTAGCTTCTGCTTTCAACATGAACGTTGCAAAAGTAGTCTTTTGTTCATCCCCTACCCTAGCGACTTCAAACACCTTCTCAATTTCAATAATCCAGGTTTGTGCCTCGACCGGATTTATGGACCCACGGAATTCAGGTGGTCCAACTACCTTGAAATCCTTATACGTTGTGCCTGGTTCTGAGGTTGATTCTGCAACGCTCTTGTTAGTAACGTTACTATTTGTTGAAAGGGATTATCTTCAATATCGTTATTATTAGTTCTCTCATTGGTTCTCTGTCGGGGTGGTTCACGTCTGGGAGGCATTTTCTGTTAAAAAAAATATCTATTAGACTATTATTAAACTTCTTTAAGTATTTGCTAATTACTTGCCTCCATAAAAGAAAAAAACCACATAACACATAACACTTTGAATAAATAATAACTTTTATTTATTCATCATCTCTTCAAAAAACATAAAAACAATAGCATCACTGCTATATACATTCCTTTCCTAAACTATAAAAGTTACAGAACAACATCATCATTATCATATCCCATGGTTACTTAACACTAGGGATTTACACAATATTTAACCCTTATTACGTGCATAACAGGCACATTTCCTATGATGATCTATTAAGATACTCCGTAGCCTTTCGACGCTCTTCTTCAATAACTCGGAACATTGTTCGGCGATCTAACACGTATGATGGCAGAGTCTCGAACTGAATTGGATAACCCATGACCCGATCTTGAGCTCGATTGATCATGGTATTGAATACTTTATCCATTGCTTCCATCTTCATCCTCTTTGCTTGTGCGTCCCTTACTGTTCTTCCAGTTTGTTGATAAGCTTCCTCGTATGCGTCTTCAGTTCTCGCCCTCTTGGTAGCTTCTTCCTTCACTTTTTGTTCTTCGCCCCACGACCATCTCGATCATTGTTCCTTCTCTCCTTCATGCTTGCATCAACTTCTCTTCAACATTAGTTAGACGCTCATCTCGATCCCGGATATCGCCGTCCTTCCGTGTCATTGCAATGTTGTTCACCTTTACTATCTCCTCGAAACTCCTCAACTGTGTCCTGAAGTTCCACGTTACGGTCATAGACTTCATCATAAATACGAGTAGCCATCGACATTAGTGGAGTCTCTTCCTCCTCGTTCTCGTCATCCTCATCCTCCTGTGGCAACTCTACGGGATCCTCCTCATCCGTCTCCACATCATCATCCTCATCTTCAACCAATGTGACCAACGGGGCTGACTCCCGTGGCAGTAGTTGTTCCTAAACAACCTGAATGTCGTGAGGCTCCTCCTCTATAGGCATCTGAGGTCCTTCCTCTCTAGCCTGACTGGATTCTCCGACATTAGTCATCCTGACAACAAAGTTTTAAAGTTTTATTTATTAATCATTCTACTCGACACTCACGAGCACATAAGTTATAAACACATAAGCACATAAGTGTGTTATTACTTCTTCCTTAAAACTCGATAAGAGTTATCTTCACTATCTTTTCAAAGGTTACTTCCTAAGGCTTTTCCCCCACCTAAGGTTCATAACCTAAGGCTTTGATACCAACTTGTGACACCCCCAAATCCTGGTACTTCATTTCCTCAAGATTTAGTGTTCACTTAATCAAAACATTCATATCTAACTACCCAATCATAATATAATTGAATAAATAAACCAGCCCATACAGGGTTACATTAAATAAAATCTCCCAGGTTATCTAACCTTTACAAAAATCATTCATGCGGAAAAATTAAATAAACTTCATTACAATCTTTAAACCAAAATCTGATAATAAAATTATAAAAACTATTACAAGTCTTCAGTACTTGTTTATCTTTCCTTTCCTTTACCAAAAGCTAGGTACATCACCCTTTTTTAATTTTAGTTTTAAGAAATTTTGCAGGCAAGAGTGAGCAAAAACAAGGCTCACTTGGAATAACAATAAATAACACTTTAACCTTTACATCACTTGCCATATACTAGGCTTAATAGAACTGAACAATACGTTCTATTAACATTCAAAAAATTATAACATTCACTGAGGGTCTAATGACCACGAACCATGTCCACAGTTATAAGTAATCTTTCAACTTTAACTCTAATAGTCAAACGACTATAAGGACTCAAAGGTACTTAGGGGGATCAATCCTTCGTACATGTATTGTATACAAACATTTTAGCACAAAGTATTAAACTAGGTGCAACCCCTAAAAATAGGGTTGTTCATCTCAGTATTTAGAGTACAAGTCCGCACCAAAGTCCATTTGGTTTGGATACACTTCAAGGTAATTTGGAGTTCAATAGACATCAACTAAGGATTAGTTGAATAAAATATAATAACACTATGTTATTGAATGATCATAACTAAATAAACATTTCGTTCTAAGTTCATGATTTAGGAATAATCTAATAGCATAACAATTGAATAATCTATCATACCTTGCTTTAAACAACATTAAGCTAAGGTTACATCTTAGAATTTAATATCAAGCATGCATAACAACAATAATTTGAACGATAAATTGATTCAACAGAATAAAGGTACTTGCATGCTAATATAACAAGTTTAGAGTTAGGAAAAACTTGCATAATCATAATAACTATCTCGACTAAAGTGTGGAGATGGTAAGCTTGTATCATCATGAATAACTAGATACAATTAAGTTGCTTAATGAAAATACTTTACTCAATAAAGTATAGAAATATGAAATTTGCATAACGACGATTTAGAATTAGAAAAACTTGTTCAACTATTAACAAAGTAGAGTTAAAGAACTTGCATGACAATAAATCGTTAAACAAGAGATTAGAAATAGAGAATTTGCATAAGTATAACATAACAGTGAAAAGTAACCTTGCTGAATAATAAAGTAGCAAAGGTTAGGGAACTTGCCTTGCGCGTAGATTAAACCATTATAATCCAAATCACAATATCCTATATACATATGATATCATAACGTTATCAGTCATTATCAATTCTATATCACGTATGGTTTAAATTTCTAACCATTTAATCAAATTATATTCCTAAACGATAATAAACTCGTTAGGTATTAACACCATATTCGTTCAACACATTACCATACTACAATAACAGAATTATTTGGTCACATAGCATTACAACTAAAATTTCAGACTTCGTGTCGAAGAAACCCATCCGTAACATTACATTTCAAACCATAATTTGTCTTTGCTGTGGTATGCGGCGTTGAGGTGGCGCTTTGGCGTGAGAGTTATATAGGGACTTGCCAAGTCCGGGCCCAAAAGTCAGGCAATGATTTCGAGTTGGCACTCTTGGGTGCGCCGATTTTTGCGCTAGATGCGAACTTTGGAAACGTGGATTTTGGTAAAGTAAAACTCACGTAAACCAAACTAAAGAACATAACAAAGAATTTTCATCCACTCAACACTGCTAACATCTAAATTGACATGTATAACTTCACATAAATTACCCATAAATGTTAACAATCATCTATAAACCAATTATCAACAATTTGAACAACGATTTTAGAAAACTAAATTCTTTAAAACACTGTTTAAAAACAAAACTCCATTATAGACAATTGTTTAGCACAATGAACATGGTAACCAAAATTTTATAAACTAATTTTGATTACTTTTACTATGATTCTGTAAATGTCATACTTAATTAACCATTCACAGTTAGATTTCACAATTTCACCATAACATATACTAATTTGATATTTTACAAATCATATACGTGCATATATACTCACTGTAAAACCAAATTCCTTTTTCTTTAACACGTAATTAGCATAAAATCTTATATACATATTAAACATACAATCACCTATCAATATATGCTAGTATAACAATTACTAAAACATAGTTTACAAGAATTTTGTAAAAACCTTATATACAAAGTGAAGTTGAAGAACACAGAGACGTTAGGCATCATGAAACCATATATATATATATATATATATATATATATATATATATATATATATATATATATATATATATATATATATATATATATATATGTTTGTGTGTGTGTGTGTGTGTGTGTGTGTGTGTACCTATATTAAGGTTAGAGAAACATACATTTTCGTTTGCTTAGACTATCTTTGTTAATCACTGATACTTTCTCTCTCTCGGGTTCTCTCTCAAACTCTCTTCTTTTCTTCTCTCAGTTTAGCAGATAACTTATAGCGTAAAAATGATAGCCAAGCCAATTCATACTATATGTATACTAAAAATAAAAACCAACGTATGTTTTTAAAACACATAAAATAGACGCCACACTTATTACCCTAATAATATATCAGTTACCAAATATATATAAAAATATATATATATATATATATATATATTATTTATTTAACTAATAATTTAAATTCAAAAGAAATTCAAAAGTCATAAGGCTTTGTTTGGCAAACCATTTAAAAAATTAAAGGATTAATATACTTAAACCTTGTTTGGCAAAAATAAATAAAATTACTTTAATTTATTTTAATTACTCCTTATAATATAGTTATTTGTCACACTTTATTTAATAACAATTTATTAAATAATTCACTTAATCACATAACTCAATCCACATAACACATTAATTATTTAACAAATAAATAATTAACTAAATCAAATCAATCAAATTGAACAATTATTTATCCAACAATAAACACATCCAATAAATATTTATATAAATCAATAAATATTTATAATTTACATTTAAAAAATCTGGAATGTTACATCATTCCCCTTTTATAAGGATTCTGTCCCCAGAATCACAACTCAAACAACACATTCGTTACAGATTAACCACAAGTATAATTGAATAATACAACTCGAGGTCGAGTTAAGAAAAACTTGCATGTTTCATTGATTATCGTTACACATTTTAATAAGCTTTGTCTGAAGACCTAATATATAAATAATATCGATATACAAATTAGAGTAATATCATCACAGTACTTAAAATAACCTAAACACATTAACACATAACCCTATCAGTCTATACATCACATAAAACCTAACCTCAAGTCAAACTTTTATAGTATGAGTCGAGTTCAGTACAATCTGTCATCCCGACTACTTAGTCGGACAACATTCGAGTTTAAGTTCAATTAAACTCTGCCTAAACACTTAACAATTATCTTAGATAATTATATCATCAGTCAAAATATTTTTCATAAGCTCGTGATAATTTTTAGATAATTATTATCATTTATCATGAATTTTCAATCATTAATATTGTATTTATCTGATTTAAATACCACATAATTCCTTTATCATGAATATTTATTTAATACTAAATATTAATGAAAATCATAATATAATATTATAATATATGAAAGTATTTTAAATACCTTAAATTCATTATTCGATAATGCTATTAATATTAAAATATTAATATTTTCATAAAAAAATATTAAAAGTTATATTTTATAACTAAAGATATTTTTATAACACTTCAATAATTTTTATATGATTTTAAATCATTAATTCTATTTTTCCACAATTTATTTAATATATTTATTAAATAAATTAATTATTATTAATATTAATTAATTAATAAAATTCATCACAAAATATTAAAAGTCATTAAAATAACTTAAAATATTTTCTTATACCATAATATAATTTTTCATGATTTTTTATGTATTAAAATTAATTTTAAATAATTTATTTAATATTATAATTAAATAAATTACATACTCTTAATATTCTAAAAATATTAAATATTTATGAAATATAGTTTAATAATTAAAAACTAATTTTTGGACTTTAAAATAATTTTTAGGAATTTAATTTGTATTTTTAATAATTAAAAACTATTTTTATCTATTTATTAATTAAAATAATTATTTTTCCAAATAAATTGTTGTTAAAGAGTGCCTATAGCGACAGAACTGTCGCTATAGGTGTTCTTCGTGTTCTTGAGCATTCATAGTCAGTTTACTGGTTAGCTAGTTTGACCCCAACTTAATATTTGGTTATTATGTTTCTGGGCTTGCTAATGGGTTATAATTATAGTATGAGTGTAATACTACAATCACGAACAAGTTCCATGGCCATAACATCACATAACTGCAAGATCCAAGCTCATGCAGTTCTTTGCGGAGGCTCGCTAGGTTTTCCGGGTTACCCGAAACCCGATGAGTTCGAAAGTCTTTGAATATGTTGCTCAAATATCTTAGGGTTCTGGTCATTAGTTAAGTGTTCTGAAGGTCTAAACATGTAGTACTAATGTCAAGGAACACATATGAATCAACAGCTAAGTCCACGTACATCAAAATCGCAAGATTTAATCCGGTCAAAGTTTTTAAGAATAACTGTTCTTGAGAAATCTGGGTTTTCCAGATTTCTTCATCAGGCTGGTGGTCAACGCTGGTTTGACCATGATTATATTTTATTATGGTTATGATATGGGTGATCTAATGGCTTTAATGTATAGCATACATGCCAGTCTATCAATATATTGCATAAACATGGCCAAACAACTTAACAGTAGCAAGATCGAAGGCCACAAAAATGTTGTCAAGAAGTTTCTGGAAATCTGGGCTGCCCAAAATTTGATTTCCGTGAACGGTCAACGCAGTTTGACTGCTCATATCTCTCAATCTATTCATGATCTGGCCCTGTTTCTAGTTTCAGATCATAGTCCACATGACATAGAACAAATTTATAACATAAAACAACAAACATCAGAAACAGAGAAGGATCTAGGGCCTCTGACATATGGCTGTCACGCCACTTTTTCAACTTTTTTCCAGATTTTCTAAAAAGGCTATTTTCGTGCATCTAAGTGTTATAGATCTATGATCTATCAACCAAGATCACTAAATGACACCCTAATACACAACTTAACACAACAAATCATAACAAATAACATAGATCACAATATTTAGGGTTTATACCTTCTAAGCTTAGATCTTTGAATCTGATCTTTGGAGTCTTATCTTGTTAAGCTATGGTGTGGTATTGACTTATCTCATCACTCTTTATCTTTCTTAAATCCTGAATTTTAAAGAGAGAGAAGGGATTGACAAAAATGAAAAATAAAGTGTAGTTTTCTCTCTCCTTGATCTATAAATAGATTTGATACAATGAATGTTGGCTGATACAATGGCTGAAGGCTGTGATTTTTAGCACAAGGAGTAGTTAGAGTTGGTCACTAAACAATTATTTTAGCAAGATCTACAAGCTACTTATTAAAGAAATGCAAAAAGGGTACTTTAGTCTTTTGATTTATAATTTTAATGGCATAATGGGAAATTGGTCCAACCCTTAGGGTTTGACCCTTAGGGTTAAAACCTAAGGTTCCTAAAAATCACTTTTCTAGGATTTTCAATTTAGGTTTTCAAACTAGAAAATTAATATTTCTAAATTATAATTAGGGTTTTCTAATTACATTAAAATTTCCTAATTATAAATTCAATCTCGCTAATTAGGATTATTATTTTCTATTTAAAATTGCTAATTTAGCAATTAGGGTCATAATTATACATTAGGGTTTATAACCCAAAAATTAGGGTTTTAAATAGAAAAATAATCTTTCTAATTTAGAAATTAGGTATCCTAATTAGATTAGGGTGTTCTAATTACTTATAACTTGGAAATTAGGATTAATGTTTCTTGATTAACATTAAAATTATTAAATTAACAATTAGGTTTTTCCCTAATTATAAATTAGGGTTTCTAATCCATAAATTAGGGTTTTCTAAATCAATTAGGGTTATCCCTAATTAGGTTATTATTAATAACGTTTAAACCTTATACTAGCATTTGCATTCCTAAATTAGGGTTTTTAACTTCTGAATTAGGGTTTCGGATTCTTGGAACTGAAATTAGGGTTTCCAGAATCAGTTTTAGGGTTTCTTATAAATTGTAAGAGTTTTCTAACTGAACGTTGACATTCTTAAATATAATATTAGGGTTGGCCACTGATATAGGTTATCTGGTCAACCCTTGACCCTTAACCACATACTGTACACATATAATACCATATACACTGAACATAATCACTTATATACTTAATCCTGAATAATTCACCAAAAGATTTTTAAATCCATAGAATTCCTTCTCGGAAATCTCAAATCCATTCACTTATTTTATGTCTAGGTTTATTATTTAATCTTAATTCAATATTTTAAGATTTAAATAATTTTCTAAATTCTCGGGTCGTCACAGGCCAAAGATATTCATCAATCAACAGTTCATCTTTGCACTACGGGCCAAAGATAACTTTCAACATAATTTAAGTCTGAGAATTATGATAATGACAATAAGAATGAATCAAGTGAGACCATAACATGGATTCAATTTCAAGAATAAGATTCATAAAAGATAACTTGGACAAAAAAAGAAATTAAATTTTGTTGTAAACAGTACTCATGAATAGTATTGTATGAATAGTACCGTATGAATAGTGTCCATGAATAGTACCGTATGAATAGTACCCAGACATTAAAAAATTCAAAATTTTATACGAAATTTCAGACCAATATTCCAGTGAAATGATATTAGATGAAATGCAATCCTTAAGAAATTTCTAACCATTTCAGGAATTATAGAAGCAATACTTACCATAGTAAGTTTAAATTAAGGAATATGAGATGAAATAATATCACTTACATGATATGGAGTATGAAAGAAAATGATATTCCTTACGAGTATGGAAGGAAATAATATCATTTACGAGTATTGAAAGAAAATAACATCCTTTACGAAAAAATAGTATCCTTTACCGTAGTCAGAAAGTAGTTCTGACAGGAATAACGAAGATTATGTTGAGGAAATCATGCACTACTATCAACACTCAAAATATCCTTATATTCACAAGAAATACGCTTAATATTATAGAGAGAGAATTTTCTGATTTTGGTGTGAGTTTCATTGTTTAACTAAACAACCTATTTAATAGAAATGCCAGCACACTAGGATTGACAAGTTTTACATACGCACATAAGTTTTGAAAAAGGTGCAACACACTTATTTGAAAAATGAGATTTCAACTTCAAAATGACAACTCCCTCATTTATTTCACATGTTTTAAAACATTTTATAATTATTAAAAAAATTGAATTCCAAATTCAATTTGCTCTCTTCCATCTCATTTTATTCTGATACCATAAATTTTTTATAATAATAGTGCCATTTAAATTATAAAAATTATACTATTATATTATCATATTATACTATTATAATGTAATATTGTAATTATATATTTGAATAAATATTTTATCGAATAAGATAATTATGGTTTCATAGGAAAAAAACAAACTTTCGACAAATGTTTCATTCTAAAATTCCTCCATTTATATCAAAATTTAAAGAAATATTTACTTACCATGTTCATCAATTATTTACAATTCTTCAATAATTATTTTTAATTAATATTATAGATTCACAATACTGACAACCAAATCGTTCACAGGAAAGAGGGGGCTTTCCGATAAGGATTTTTCCTTACTGGTGCGCAATTATATTACCTAACCCATTTTCTCGACAGAAATTTCCAGACATTATCAATAATGCTATCTAATAATATCATTTCAATAATATGAGTTACTGTGTCGTGACAATTATTGAATCAATAATATAAATTACTATTCATTTATCACTGTAGCAATTATTGCATCAATAATATGAAAGACTGTGCAATTTTACTATATCAATTATTGAGTAACTTCTTACATAAGAATCAATAATCAGATATACTATGCAATACCGTGTGCCACTGTGCAACTACGCGTATTACTGTACTTTTATCACCGGGTATTTCAATAGTTTTAACATTAAAATTTTTGCTGTTATTTTTATAAAAAGGTTATTTCTGTCGCTTTTTATATCCGACAGTTATTACGTTTTGTGGTCCATCAATGATTGCGTCTTCGTACGGATATTCTCGATAAAAAGAATAACCCCCAACCAAAACGAACATTCCCCGACAAAACGAATTTTTATGACCACTTATATAATTTGCAAAATTTGCACATTTCACCCATAACTAAAGAATTATATCAAATCAACACCTTATTATTCAAAAATAATATTTATAGAAAATTACATCTTTATTCATAAAAGGTTTGGGTCTTACATATAAGACCCCAAGTTTTTATTAATAGAATTGAATTTCCTCTAATTATTATTTTGAATAATAAGGTGATAATTTGATATAATTCTTTGGTTATGGGTGAAATGTGCAAATTTTGCAAAATAAGAAAGTAGTTATAAAATATTCATTGTCGGGGAATATTCGTTTGGTCATGGAATATTCGTACGAAGGCGCAACCATTTGTGGGCCTCATAACGGAAAACGGTCGGATGAAGAAAATGACAAGTTTGAGTTTTTTACAAATAACGGCGTAGTTGTTACCATTAACCTTAACATCTTTGGAATACACGGTGGTTAAAGCACGATGTACGCTTTGGTTGCACATGAAGCTACCAGTATTGCACAGTATTTTTGGATGATTGATTCTTATGTAAGAAGACACTACTCAATAATTATTACTGTAATTACTGTTCAATATTTTATTTTATTGATTCAATAATTGCTACGTTGATATTTTATATTATTGTTGTTTCAATAATTGTCAGTGCACAATATTTCTCATCATCAGATCAATAATTCATATTATTTGAATAATATTATTAGATAACATTATTGGCAATGTCTAAGGAAGTTCTGTCTAGGAAAGGGGTTTGGCCACCTAATTGCGCACCATTAAGAAGAAATCCTTATCGGAAAGCCCCCTCTTTCATTGGAACAAACTGGTTGTCATTATTTTGATTCTGTAATATTATTTGTGAATAAAGAATTATTAATTTATATAATAAGAAAATATTTATTTTATGTGGATATAAATGAAAGAATTAATGTTGAGGTGTTTTATCAGTATTTTGTCGGAATGAAGGTATTAAAAATCATCCGTATGTGGATTTCGGTCATTTTTCGTTTGGAATTTGGAAATATTTTCTTCTACAAAGTTGTATAGAATTAAATTTCCTATGGAATGGACATAAAATTTATATTTTTCTGATAAAAGGGCTATTTATTATGAACTATTGAAGTTTCAAAAATAAATATTCTTTATATTAAAAACATGGGTGAGACCCACTTTTGTTTTTTTAGTGAAAAAATGTGATGTGATTTTCTTTTCAAAAGTGGTGTGCTTCAAAGATGGAGTGCTAAGGGAAAAAAAGCCTTCGTATATAAATTTGTCAATTATGGCGTTCTGGCATTTTCTTATAAATAAGGTGCTTAGTTAGAATTGAAAATCACACCCGAATCAGAAGTTTTCTCTCTCTATAATATCGAGCGTATTTTTGTGAGTATTTAGATACTTTGAGAGTAGCTATTCAGTGCAAGTTTCCTTCAGCATTATATCCGATATTCCAGTCAGAAGTACTGTTCTTTTGAGGTAAGTGATGTTATTTTCTTCGTAAATGATGTTATTTCGTTCAATATCATTATGCCGAAATATTGGTATGAATTTTATTATAAAATTTTTACATTTTAATGTCGAGGTTATTATTCATGTATACGACACTATTCACGTATACGACATTATTCACGAATATGGTACTATTCACGAAGTATGATTTTTCTTGTGGAAATTTTACCTTTTTGTGTCGGTGTTACTATTCACGTATACGATACTATTCACAGAAAAATAAATTTTCTCTTTTTTGTCCAAGATGTCTATTATGGTTACTATCTTTGATTGTATCCATGTTTTGATCTTCATTCTTGAATTTTACTCCACTGTGGTTTATTATGGAGTATTTTTGAACTTGGATTATCTAACGTATGAATCCCTAATCTTTGTCATTTTATCTCACTGGATTCGTTTCTTTAAAATATTTTTCATCATCCTCAGTCTTAAATGGTGATACTTGATGAATATCTTTGGCCTGTAGTGCAAAGATGAATGATTATATGATGAATATCTTTGGCCTGTAGTGCAAAAATGAATAGGTGGAGAGATGAACATGACTAACTGGTGATACAAATGAATATCTTTGGCTCGTAGTGCAAAGATGAATATTTGGTTCAAGATGTATATTGATTGATGTTACAGGGATAAAATATTGATGATGAACTTCTAAATCATAGAAGATAGTATACTCCATTCTCTACTTAACTCTTCTAATGAATTGTTTTTCCGTTGTGAATATTGATCTAAAACTTGTTGTTCATTATATTTTATCTGATTTGTTGAAAGAAAACGATAATTTGTTCTGCATTATCTTAGTTATAATATTCTTTACTGGGCTAGTTGAGCTCACTCTTTTCCTTTTTGTTCCATTTTTCTTCTCAGGTGGCGAGAATATAGCGGGAACTAGTCGAGGTGTGGAGTGATGGGTCCAAACAGTTGTTTTAGCAGTCCTCACTATTTTGTAAAATAATGTTTCAATAACTGTAATGAGGATTTATTTGAGTTTGGATATTATCTAGAAGACAATATTGTATTTAAACTCACATCATTTGTGTTGTCGTATTTTGCACGACAATTGTAATAATGAAGTTGTAGTTTTTTTTGTACCATGTATTTGGCGACTTAGAATGGGTTGTGTGGACCTATTTTGGGGGCGTCACAGTTGGTATCAGATTTTAGGGATATGGTCTCTGGCAGAGAACGAGGAATAGAACTAGGAGGGGAGAGACGAGTAAATCCTTCGTTAGTGTGTGCTACCTAAGCTTATTTGTTGGTCGGTCAGAATATAGGGGTATTATGTGGTATGCCAATTTCTTTAATTAACCCTTGTTTTGTGGCAGTATTTGAGAATGGCAGCTGAAAATGTTAACAATGGAGTGTATGAGACCGTAGAGACACCTTTAATCACCAACCAGGAGAACGTACAACATGACGGTAATGTTCCTCTTGTAAACAACACCACCGATCAAACGATGAATGATGGGATGTTTAAAAGCTTTTTGTAGTTCGTGCAAAATCAGACGAGGGAGACTCGTGTACAAAATACAGGTGGAAACAATGATAATGTGCGACTTGTCACAGCCAAGTAGTGCAAAGAGTTAGGACCACCAGAATTTTTGGGAAAGCCAGATCCGATCAAGGCGAAAACGTTGGTTAAGCAAATTACCAAGATATTTGATGTCTTGGGATGCACGGAGGAACAGAAGGTTCCATTTGCTACCTTTATGTTCCGTGGTGAGGTAGATTACAAGTGGAAATCTGTGAAGCATGCCCAGACTGCCACACTCAACATGTCTTGGGAAACATTTCAGAAACTATTCAATGACAAGTACTTTCCTAAAAGTATTTGTCATATGAAGGAGGTAGAGTTTATTAGACTGGAACAGAAAAACATGACTATGTCCTAGTACGAGGCTAAGTTCGCGGAGTTATCTAGGTTTGCACCTCATTTGGTAGAGAATGAGGATTGTATCACGTAGATGTTTCTAAGAGGTCTAAAGCCCGAAATTCGGCAATATCTTATTTCTCACAAATTTTCTCTATATTCAGATGTTGTGAACATGGCTTAATTATTAGAACGAGATAATGAGAATGTTCAACTGAAGGACCACAACTAGGGTCATACCGGTGGCAGCAGTCAACGGAGCAATGACAACTAGCGGGGAGGAAAATATTCAGACAAAAGCGGTAACCACTCTAGTGGTAATCGTGGCCATGATAGTAGAAGAAGCGAGTCGGGGGGAGATTTCAAAAAGAGAAGGTACAACAATGACAACATAAAGACGTCAGCACCAGCTATTTCTAGGGGAGGAGAACGACCACCGGTCGTATGTTATAAATCTGAGAAGAGGACACATCATTGAAACCGCCACAACAATCCAAGGTGTGTTATAACTATGGAAAGGAAGGTCATATAGCTAGAGATTTTCCTGTAGCAAAACCAAGTCCAGCGGGAATGGTGACTCCAAAGGTTGTCCCGGACAAGTCAAAGTTAGTTGTTCCTGGAAGAGCGTTTGTCGTGACTGCCCAAAACGCGAGGAACCCGAACGAAGTGATCACGGGTAAGCTAATCATAAACTATTGTGAAGTTTATACCTTACTAGTTACCGGTTCTACCCATTCTGTTATCTCTCCTGTTTGTGCTCAACGTTTGAACTTGACTTCGGAGAAATTAGACTTTTGACTTATCTGTTGAGACTCCATTAGGAGAAACTTTTATTACATCCATTGTTTATAAATCTTGTTTGATTCAAGTTAGGACCATCACATTACATGTCGATCTTATTTCTTTGAAAATACTTGCATTTGATGTGATTTTAGGGATTGATTAGTTAACCACTCATCATGCCAAAATTGATTATTTTCGTAAGGTTGTTAGTTTTCATATTCCTAACCAACCTATTATGCGAATTCACGCAACCAAACCACTAAAGTCAATCACTCTCATATCAAGCCATAAAGCCATTCATTTATCGAAAAATAGATGTCAAGCTTTCTTAGCCCATGTCATGGACTTGAACAAAAATACGTCAGATTTGAATAATATTTCTATTGTTAGTTAATTTCCTGACGTATTTCCTGAAGAACTTCCCGGTCTACCCCAAGAACGTGAAGTTGAATTCTTTATTGACCTTGAACCTGGTAGAAAACCCATTTCTAAAACCCCATATCGAATGGCTCATATTGAACTTCAGGAGTTAAAGGTCCAACTACAGGAGTTGTTAGACATATGTTTCATTCGTCCTAGTACATCTCCTTGGGGTGCTCCTGTTTTATTCGCAAAGAAGAAAGACGGGAGTATGAAACTTTGTATTGACTACTGGGAATTGAACCATGTCACCATCAAGAATAGGTATTCGTTACCTCACATTGATGACTTGTTCGACCAGTTGCAAGGAGCACAATTCTTTTCAAATATCAATCTTCGTTCTGGATATCATCAGCTGAAGATTAAAACTGAGGATATTCTAAAGACTGCCTTCAAAACTCGGTACGAGCATTATGAATTCTTAGTTATGTCTTTTGGATTGACTAATGCTCCTGCTATGACACCCCCAAATCCGGGTTACCTGACCCCCGAGTCTGGTGCTCACGATCCATAATATAAATAATATTTAACTACCCATATTATATAGATAGTAACATACATAAGACATTATCAGAGTTTGTTAATACATTACCCAGGTTCTCTGACCTTAACATTTCAAACATACCCTTTAGATATACATAAGGGTTTACAAACATAACATTCTAATAATGCTATTCATATCTAATTTATTACAACGCCTTTGCCTTTGTCCTTTGCAGCACCTCCTGCAACTTCGTCCCTAGCTGAAAGGTTTTATTTAGCAAGGGTGAGAAACTAATTTGCCCCGCAAGTTAATAAATACAATAAATGTATAAGAATTCAAAACAACAAACTATCTATTTTGATAGAATGAAACCAAAGTTCGGGGAACTTTGAAATAGCTAAACAAATCGTTATTCAATAACAAGTCTTCTTGTATACTACACAACACAATAGTTCAATCATGAAAGAGTACAACGCTTTCAAAGTTTCTACGATATTCTAATGAATAATCAAGAATCAATTCTACGAAATAATAAAGTGAAATGTTTTCCCAGATTTATACTGAGCGATCACACTAGATCTTGAACTTATCTTCTCGGGTAGATATCAAAGATTTACTTTGATATATACCCAGGTGTATCAGATAACCATAAAGATTAAATCATACCCCTCTGCAAGTATAACAAGTAATCAGCTTATTATACCCTATATTATGCATAATACTTAAAACGCGCGCAAAGGTCGAATTCACGACCAATAAAATGTTCCCTTTTTATAAAAGGTTGTTCTTCTCAGTCTTAGAATCAAGATTTTGATTTAACAACGAAATACTGTGATTTCAAATTCTATTTACTTCTCGATCTAGCCGAAATAATTGGCATCGATCTGTCAATAATAATTGAATTCTCTTCTCGAACCTATCAAGTTCTAACAAATGTTCGTCTAGCCAGAATAATTAGCTAAGACATTTCTCAATATAATTTAACAATAAACAGGAATTATCTGTACTATCAATTCTAACTTCTGCAGATATAAATAGCCAACAACAGTTATTCTACAAATGTATATTTCTGAATCAGTAATTCAATTTAAATTATTAATCATGTACTAACTGCGAATAATCAACAATAAATTCCCTGGATGTGGTGTAATTAGCAATAATTAACCACTAATATAATTGAATAAATATAACTCAAGTTGAGTTAGGAAACTTGCCTCTTCCGCTGATTACAGCTACACAAAATACTTATCTGCTTTCGAAAGACCTATAACCAATAATATCGGTCTAACAATTAGCACAATATTTCATAACACACAGCACTGTAATTCACAATCAAACTTCTCCTAGACACATTACCACATAGCCACATTAGTGTTTATAACCTATATAAAAACTTAACAAGTCAAACTAGTTCAGTCTAGTTGGACTTCGGTTCGTTCTCGGTGTTTTGGTCACCCTATCCGACAATTAACACAATTATCTGCCAATTATACTTGGTCTCTAAGCTTCGATATTAATTCAGATAAGTCAATTATCAATAATAATATCTTTCGGAAGCTTTTAATAATTATCAAGCAATTATTATAATTTATAATAATTTTCAAATATCGTAATCATTTTTAAATGATTTAATTATCAATTAATCGTATCATTATTAATATTTAATAATATCAAAATATTAATAACATACTTGTCAAAATATTAAAGTTATTATTAATAACTTAAAATATTTTTAAATCAACAATATTCCACTTAAATGATTTTTAAAGTAATTAAAAATTATTTTTAAATCATCACCATTAATATATAAATATTAATGAAATTATTATCCAAATATTAAAAGTCATTAATTATAACTTAAAATATTTTTAAATTATTTTTCTCATTTTTAAATATTTTTAATTTAATAAAACCATTTTTAATTCATTTATTTAATATAACAATTAAAAAAATCTAATATCATTAATATTAATTTATTAATGAGAATTCTCCAAAAATATTTAAAATTATATTTTATAATTTAAAATATTTTCTAACACTTTATTCTTAATTAAAATGATTTTTAAATCATTAAAATCATTTTATCTTATTAATTTAATTTAATAATCAAATAAATCTAATATCATTAATATTAAATTATTAATTAAAATTCTCCAAAAATATTAAAAGTTACATTTTATAACTCAAAATATTTTTAAATTCATTATTCTTATTTAAAATGATTTCTCATAATATTAAATCATTTTTCTCTAATTTATTTAATATACTAATTAAATAAATTAATTACCATTAATATTCAAATAAATATAAATATTAATGAAAATATTCTAATTAATCGTAAATTATTTTTCATAATTTAAAATAATTTTAAAACCAATTTTAGTAATTTTTTGAATTTATTTCTAATTTTTATTAATTTCCGGAATTTTCAGAAATTCAAAAATTAAGTAACTGTCGCTAAAGGGCTATAGCGACAGAAAGCGTCGCTGTTGGTGTTCTTGAGCCCAAGAACACTAACAGCCGGCAGCTTTAAGGGTGCTACTTTGACCGCTTGTAATTCTCAATCCACAAAGTTTCTGGACAAACTTGAAGTTTGATCATGTATCCAAAATGTAATAATACAACACACAATCAAAATCTTGATCAAAAAATAACAATCCTGCAAGATCTAGATCTTCAAACAAGCTGTCAGACTCGTTTTGGGTTTCTCCAGAAACACAGAAACTCGACTAGGCACATTTGAGCTCAATTTGATCTAGGTTCCGGTCATGTTTATTGTGATCTATTTGTTCTAAGTTATAGTATGTGTGTCAAGGAACAATACCAAAGCAACATATCGGTCCAAAAAAACAAACAAATCATAGTTTATCAAGCGGTCAAACTATGTCAGAAAGTTCGTCCCAAAAATTTCTGGAATTTCCAGAAAATCATAATCGTGACCGGATGACCTGGTTTGACCGTTCATATAATCCCACATGTTTGCTATTACAGGATACAATTTCGTTACAACCATAACATCAAACAGCATAACAATCACCAAATCTGAGCCTCACAATATGTTTTCAGACGAAGAATAAGGCTTTTTGGGTTACCTGAATCTGCTTCAGTCAACGCTTCGGTTAACCAACTTTCAATGGATTATAACTTTTAATCTAGACATTAAACAAATTGTGATTACACTTCTAGATCAAAGCCAACATGACAGAGTATAGAATAAAGCTTTAAAACCACAAAACTCACAAACGAAAAAGAATCTATGGACTCGACTTTGGCTTGTCGGACCATAAAAAATTTGTTCATGGACGCTTTTAGAAAAACTTAACTTTTACCCACTTTGATCTTTGGATCTATGGTATATCACCATAGATCATCTAAAAACATATTATAACACACATTTAAACACTTAAACACAAAATCTTCTCAAGCATACAAGATCAAAATAAAATAAATAGGTTTATACCTTTCTCTTTAAATTCTTGATCTATGCTCTCCAATTTGTTTATGGTTGATCTAGGGCTGGTATTATGACTGACTTACTTAACAATTTTCGGACACTAGGAGAGAGAGAGTTGGTAGGAGCAAAAGAGCAATAAGACTAGATTTTTATGATTTTTCTCTCTCCCACATCTATATATATTACATAGATTCATTGCAT
This sequence comes from Panax ginseng, assembly GCA_020205605.1. Taxonomy (NCBI): domain Eukaryota; kingdom Viridiplantae; phylum Streptophyta; class Magnoliopsida; order Apiales; family Araliaceae; genus Panax; species Panax ginseng. Next base: position 85,933,915 of record CM035145.1, read on the forward strand.
ACTTGATGTTTGCTGTCAAATGGAGTGCCCAATGGCTGATACAAATGTCACCAAGTCAAAATGTTAGGTCACCAACTACAAATTCACCAAGATGTGCAAGTTACTTACTAATTTACACTAAAAGGGCATTTTTGTCATTATTTAATTATTTTAAATGGCAAATTAGACAATAACCAAACCCTTAGGGTTTAACCCTAAGATCCTAACCCTAGGTTTTACAATACTAATTTCCACAATTTTAAATTTAGGGTTTATTTAGAAAAATAAACTTTCTAAAATATAATTAGGGTTTTCTAATCATATTTAAGTTTATTTAATCACAGTAGTCTTGCCCATTAGGATTAGGGTTTCCTAATTTAGGGTTTATAATTCCCAGTTTTGAAATTAGGGTTTCTAACAGCACATTAGGGTTTCAAATCCTGAGATTAGGGTTTTTAATCTCTTATTAGGTTTTATTAATATTAAACCTTATCCAGTCCAACAATGGTCAACATACCTATACAGTCCAAACACATAATCAATAGTACAATTATTTTAATTGAATTTTCTATCAAATCCCTATACAGAATTTAAGGTTAGGGTTTTAAAAAATGTTAAGCACAACTCTACTCCATTTTCTTAGTCAATACACATATTGACTAATTCTCGAGACTTGTCTCACAAATTCTCAGTACAATATTAACAGTCAATGACAATATTAAATAAATAAAAAATTTATTCGTAAAATTTTGATTATTCGAAATCCCGGGTTATCACACCTGCTGCTTTCATGGATATGATGACCCGTGTGTTCAAGGAATATTTGGATCAGTTCGTTGTTGTCTTTATTGATGACATCCTCATCTATTCCAAAAGCCATGAAGATCATGAGCGCCATTTGAAGCTGGTACTTCAAAGGCTTCGTGATAACAAGCTATATGCCAAGCTGAAGAAATGCGAGTTCTAGCTTGAGGAAGTATCATTCCTTGGGCACGTGGTGTCAAAACATGGAGTATCTGCTTGACCGAAGCGAAGATTGAAGCAATACAAAGTTAGAGCAACCAAGTTTGTGGACCGAGTACATAGCTTTCTGGGCTTAGCTGATTATTATCAGAGATTCATAGAAGGATTTTCTCGAATCGCTACTCTGTTAACTCAGCTGACTCAGAAAGATATAAAATTCGTATAGAGCAAGGAATGCGAGAAGAGTTTCCAAGAGCTCAAGAGGAGACTCATTTCTTTTGTGCTCGATAATACCATCCGGTTCGATGGATTTGTTATCTCTGATGATGCTTCAGGCAAAGGGTTAGGATGTGTTCTCATGCAACATGGGAAAGTCATAGCCTATGCCTCGCGACAACTCAAAGAATATGAGAGGAATTATCCTACTCATGATCTAGAGTTGGCAGCAGTCATTTTTGCATTGAAGATCTGGAGACACTACCTGTATGGGGAGAAAGTGGAGATCTATACATATCACAAAAGCCTCAAATATTTATTCACCCAAAAGGAACTCAACATGCGGAAACGACGTTGGCTCGAGCTGTTGAAAGATTACGACCATACCATTAAATATCATCTTGGAAAAGAAAATGTGGTAGCTGACGCATTAAGTAGAAGATCGTATGCGGGTACGAGTGCGATGTTGTTAACACAAAAACCCATTTTCACGACTTACAAAGGATGGAGATAGAGTTAAAGGCTCCAAGTATCCACATGATGATATCAAATTTACGAGTAGAACCGACTTTAATTGATAAAGTTAAAGCTGCTCAAGCTACGGACCTGGAGCTGATGCGTATGAAGAAGAAAGTGCAAGAAGGTGTTATTCTAGAAGTAAAAATCGATGAAGAAGGAATACTTCGAGTCAACTCCAGACTTTGTGTTCTTAACGATTCTGACTTGAAGCATAGAATCATGATGGAGGCACACAACACACCGTTTGTAATCCATATTGGGAGTATCAAAATATATCATGATCTTCGATATACATTTTGGTGGAGCAATATGAAGAGAAAGATCGCAGAATTTATCTCGATGTGATTGACTTGTCAACGTGTAAAGGCGGAGCATCAAGTGCCAAAGGGTCCATTGCAACCACTTGAGATTTCAAAATGGAAGTGGGAACACATTACCATGGATTTCGTTATGGGTCTTGCTGCCTCCTTTTTAGTTTAACAAAAAGGACTCTAACTCATGCAAGTATACATGGGTCAAAAAGTAGTACAAAGTAAGAAAAGTATCGATCCACGGAGAAAGGTATTAACTCTAACTTATCATGAAACAACTTAATCACTATTTCTATGTGCTTAAACGATTAACTCATAATTAAATTGAATTCTAAATTATTTAACAAAACAAAAATTATAATTACTAAAGTAATGTAATCAAATTGGAGAAGAATGAGATTCTAATTTCATTTAATGTTTCATCTAAATTGCAATCCTCATGTCTTGTTTGATTAATTAACATGGAAAGCTAGTCAAGAGCACAAAAGTAGAGCATAACCATTTTTCAATGAACTATGTCTAATTTACACAAAATCCAAAATCGATAGAATTCATGTAAGCATCACTATTACGAAAATCACTATATGTCTATGTGAAATTACAGTAATAATGAATTAAAGTGCAGGCTCTTTTCATGACTACATACGGTGGACCGGTATATGTCTATCTGGTTCACGAATCACAAAGCTTAAACAAATCAGCATAATGAACATATGCCATTATGATATAATCTATACTTATATTTCATTTTCCAAATCCATACAAGCAACTAGTGTGAATGGTGATCAAGCATTCAAGCATTTTGCATAATCATAATGGGTAATCCAACGATAAATATTCAACAAGAAATTCAGATATACATATTTAAACTACGCATCAAAATCCATTAGAATCCCATAATGGAGTTTAGTTCATTTCTGAACCAAAAGTCATTTTGGGATTGAAGCAAAACATTAAAATAGAAAATCAAACAAAAGTTATGAAGAAATGAAAGAATCAAATCTGCAAATTTGTGCTACAAGTTCTATTTCCAGGCTTGTCCAATACACCATCAATCTCCAGAAATGAAAACTAGATTTTATTTAATAATCTAGAATAAGAGAAGAGCAAAATGTAGTAATCATATGCTCAAACTTTCTCTAGAGTAGCTAAAACCTAAAAATAGTAATAATCATCATAGAAAACACATGTGGTACCAACCATATCTTCTCAGTTTAGAAAAACACGCTCAAATTCAAATTACAAAAAGTTAGCAAAAATTAATCAAGAAGACTCACATGGCACATGCGAGATTGCATCAGACATTCTGGCGTTGCGCTGAGATATCTTCTCTTGAATGTATGGCGCGGGCGCACCATAGCACTTCCTTGTTGAAGCGCTTGACCACGATGATGCCCGATCCGCCTCTGTTTTGCCAAGTAGCCTTGGCGCCGCAATGTTTAGTCTTTAAAGCGGCCGGCCGCCACTGCCATCTTTGATTATGTCTTCTACTGTCTTATTGTTTATTCTTTTTGTTTGTTGCTTGTTTGCTCTTCATTTCCCCACTCCTGCACTTCACCATTTCATTGATCTCCTTCTCATTTGCTCATGACCATCTTACCATGCTTTTGCTAGCTTCATGCCATCCATGCTAATCCATGCCAATCCTTGCTATTCCACGCTATTCCATGTTATTCCATGCCTTATGTTGCTATAGGAGTTCCATCAATGCATACAACAAAATAAACACAAAACGCAAATAAAACATAATAAAACTACTTAAGTTGAGCATAATTCTCGTGAGTTAGTAACCAATAAGTAGGTCTAAAATTTACTTATCAATTACCCCCAAACTTGAATTATTGCTTGCCCTCAAGCAATGCACATGAAAATAAAATGAACAATGCAGCTACATGCTATGCAAACTACACTACGATGCAAGTGAGTCCCAAGATTTCTAGCTAAATTAGAATTCCAATCAATTATGCCTCAGAGAGTTATCCAGATTCAAGAACAAAGTACCAAACTAAGCTACAGATATAACATCATACAATCAAAAAATCCAAACTCACTATAAAGATGTTGTGTGTGTGTGATGTGTTCATAAATAAGCTTAACCAAGGCAAAGACTACACGTGTTATACTGCTAAAGACAGAAAATTAAAGTTTAAATCAAGAATCACATATACTAATGAAACAAAAACTATTCTAACACTTTAATACAAACTGATGTTCAACAATGGGTTTAATCTGCTTTATTTTTACTCACAAGGACAATTTTCGCACTTTCTCGCGGTGTTTATTGCTCTTCTTTTTTTTAACAGCAAGTGTGTTTTACGCTCCATGTCTCCCCTTTACACGATTCTATAATTCAACTTGGGAAGGTTCAAAGATGGTTTTTTCTCCTTTTTTTTTAATATATAATAAGCATACCCATGTGTTCCTAAAGTTTGATTATTGGTATTTTCATAGTTCACGTTCACTTTTCTATACAATTCCTTTTTTAAAACAACATTTTCTACTAAGCAGTTAAAACACATTATTCTTATACCAACAAGCATATATGAACACCTACGTGCTAACTGAAAGCATCTAAACAAAAAGCATGAATTAAATTATGTAAAACAATATAGCTGAGCTCATGTTATCCACTAAATTCAAAAATCTATCAAAATTCTAATTCATCATCGTCTAGATTAAAATTCCACACAACTAGATACTTGGGATATGCAGCTAATCATATATTAATCACTAAAATACAAAAAATTTCTGCAATTATTAACTAACACATACTAAACACATAAACATGAAAAAAAATAAACTACGCATGCAAAAATGATGAAAATTAACTACATGCAACTACACTACTCTACTAAGCACCCAAACTAACACATACCAAACTTAAATTATTCAGTGTCCCCAATGAATGAAGGTAAAGGGTTTAAAGGATCTCTCTTAATTATCATTTGTACCACCCTCTTAGGGTAGTGAATCTGGTAGTGGAAATGGTACAACTGTCCCGAATTATGGCAACTCAAGCATTGCTTTTTATTGCATAAAAGCCTCAGCTAGGGACCTCGTTAAACCATTTGTAAACACTAAAAAATTGTCATACATTACGTCGACCTTCCTCTCCAACCTTCGGAGATGACGATCACCGTGGACAGCAATGGCTTGAGTTGACGTGCCTGCTTCAGTTACCTGTGTGGGCTGTGGTGATGGCATAAATGATGCGAGTTGAAGGATAAAGCCTTTTCCCCTCAGGTGTGGTGTACCTCTCGCCCAATCCTTAAATTTGGCAATAGTCTCATGGGTGATATCTTGGCTAGAGTACTGCATTTTTTCATTACCCCAAGTGACCCCTTGTTGTGCACATAGACTAGCAACAACGGACGCATGTGGGATACTTCCTATAGTGCTCTCCCTCATATAGCGTAACATATTCTGATGAAGAAGGTGGCCCACATCGATGTACTTGCCTGTGACTATTCCCATAAAATAATTGTCCGTTTTGTGATCTCATGTTTATGTGATGATGGCATAAACTTTGCACAGATAAATAAGTTCCAAGCCTTAACATAGAGATTGAGGGCTGAGGTTTGGAAGATTCTAAGCTGATTCGTTCATGGCCTGTAAGTCCACTGTGTCCCTGGTATACATAAGTCAGTGATTACTATGTCCAACTAAGTCTCGAAGCGTGTAGCCTCAACCCAATTAGCACGTCCAGTTGGTGGTGTGTCGAGTATCCAAAAAATTGCTCTGATCGATTGTGGCCAATAGTCCACTTAAACTCCTCTGACCATAGATATCCCACTCATGGAGTCTTTGGCATTTGCATAAAACTCCCGAACAATTCCCATTGGTACAGGCATAGGAGTAGTAGTCAATCCCACCCATCCTCTTTCACGTATCATATCCCATAACTGGCCATCTTGCTTTTCAGGCTTGAAACCTCGTTCCTTCACAAAGGTCTTTGCTATTATCCTGTAGTACTCTATCTGGGCATCAAGGCTGATAAACTTTGTATGATCCACTACATCCTTACTCTGACTGCTGGAGGAAGACGATGATGATGGAGTGAGGGAACGTGCTCTTTTTGGCCCCATTACACTTGATGAAGAAGAGAACCCTAAGTTCCAGAGAAGAATTTGACTGAGAAAATATGTTCTCTGTATTCGAACTCCCCCAGACTTACTGTTGTAACAATCTCTCACAAACCCTAGCTTTATCTTTGAAATTGAACGAAGGATCAGTTGAAGAGTTTGAACATGGGTAGGAGAATGATTGTGTATAAATTGGTAGTGGGATGAGGAGTTTGAATTTGGAAAGAAATGGTTTGGGAGAGGAGAAGATAGGCGTCGGTTTTGAAAATAAGAGAGAGATATGCACGCTTTAGAGTGTAACTAATATAAGAGATGCGGTGAGACACGTTTTAAAAACTTAAAATTTTTTTTAACTCCAATCTCGGGTGCGGTCGAGCAAGTTTTACACCTGATAAAGAACTGCATTACTGCCATCATGCTATGAACGCGTGATTGACCAAGTTGCAAAGGAGTACAGAGCAGCAAAGACCGCTTTTTGACTTACTTAAGGCTTGCGCAAATGCGGACACATGACTGATAAAACAAATCGAAATGAAGCTTTAAGTAGAACAAAGTGGCTACTGATAGTCTGCAATTCACCTGCACATACAGAAAGTACCAGTATGAGATACCAATTCTCCAAGATAAAACATGAAGTAACTAACATGCATGAATGAATATCCCAAAAGAATACTCTATATGGTACTCCTAACCAACATAATATGCACATTCAGCTCCTTCAAAACTTACATCAACAATTGTTATGCTATTAAGAAAAATTAAACATAAAAATGAAAAATAACATGATCCAAACAAAATTAAACAAGAGGTAAGGATAGAAATAATGGGGTGCCTCCCATTGAGCACTAAGTTATAGTCAATTAGCTTGACTATCTCTAATTCAATCATGTACAAGAAAGAATTGAGGTGACCTTGTGCCTGTCAACCTCACCACCATAATAATGCTTAAGCCTCTGTCCATTGACCTTGAAAGGCTTGTCTGGGAACTTATCAAATATCTCGACTGCACCATGTGGAAAAATCGTCTTCACAGTAAATGGCCCCGACCACCTTGACTTGAGTTTTCCTGAGAAAAGTTTAAGTTTGTAATTAAATAATAGAACTCTTTGCCCTAGTTCAAACACTTTTTCTCCTGCAGCCTTCAAGTTAAAGTTGATCTTCCTTATGGCCCAATACGCCTTATGCTCGAGCTCCATGGGAAGGTGACAAGCCTTTCCATATACAAGTTGAAATGGTGACATTCCCAATGGTGGCTTTTAGGCAGTCATGCAGGCCCATACAGAATCATCTAACTTCAATGACCAGTCCTTCCTTGTGGGGTTCACTATCTTCTCCAAAATTCTCTTAATCTCATGATTCGAAACCTCTGCTTGGCCATTAGTGTGGCGATGATAAGTTGTATCAAGGTGATGATTCACCCCATACTTAGCTAACAGAGCTGTGAACTGTCGATTACAGAAACGACTGCCCTCATCACTAATGATGGCTCTTGGCATCCCAAACCTTGTGAAAATACTTCTTTGTAAAAATCTTAGGACCACCTTAGCATCATTTGTTGGAAGACCTGCCACTTCCACCCACATAGAAACATAGTCAACTGCCAATAACATATATAGATTCCCACATGAAGAAATGAAAGGCCCCATGAAATCTATCCCCCACACATCAAAAATTTTAACCTCAAGAATTGTATTCAAGGGCATTTCATTTCTCTTTGATATATTCCCGACTCTTTGACACCTGTCACATATCTGGACAAAATTGTAAGCATCTTTAAAAATTGTTGGCCAATAGAATCCTGCTTGCAACACTCTAGTCGTTGTCCTTTCTCCACCGTAGTAACCTCCATATAATGACGCGTGGCAATCCTACAAAATATCTTCTATCTCGCCATATGGGATACATCTCCTTATCATCTGATTAGAACATTGCTTAAACAAGTATGGTTCATCCCATATAAACCACTTCACATCATGCAAAAATTTCTTTTTTTAATATCCAATCAAGTCTGCAGGAATGATCTTGTTCACTAAATAATTAGCATAATCTGCGAACCATGGCACCTCCCTTTTTACCACAAATAACTGTTCATCTAGGAAGGATTCATTAATCACAATCTTGTCATCTACATCCCTTCTCGGATTTTCCAGTCTAGATAAGTGGTCCGCCGTTTGATTCTCAGTACCTTTCCTATCTTTGATCTCCAAATCAAATTCTTGCAACAGAAGTATCCACCTGATTAAACGAGGCTTTGTATCTTTCTTTGCCACCAAATACCGAATTGCCGCATGATCTGTGTACACTATCACCTTAGTCCCAATCATATAGGCTCGAAATTTGTTAAAAGCATACACAACTGCCAAAAGTTCCTTCTCTGTGGTGGTATAGTCCAACTGAGCATCAGTAAGGGTCTTACTCGCATAGTATATCACATGAAAGATCTTTTCCCTTCTCTGGCCTAAAACAGCCCCCACAGCATAATCACTGGCATCACACATCAATTCGAATGGTAGGTCCCAATCTGGTGTTGTGATCATTGGTGCTGTGATCATTGGTGTTGTAGTTAACTTCCTCTTTAAATGCTCAAATGTAGACATGCAATATTCATCGAACTTGAATTGTGCACCCTTCTCCAATAAGTTGCAAAGTGGCTTTGTGATCTTGGAGAAATCTTTAATAAACCTCTTGTAGAAGCCTGCATGCCCTAAAAAACTGCGCACACCTTTAATAGAAGTTGGTGGAGGCAAATTCTCAATGGTCTCTAGCTTTGCCTTGTCCACCTTTAACCCTTTCTTCGACACCTTGTGTCCCAATATTATTCCTTCTTGTACCATAAAATGGCACTTTTCCTAATTCAAAACCAAATTCGTTTCAACACATCTTCTTAGTACCATCACTAGATTTTCCATACATAAATCAAAAGAATCACCGAATACTGAGAAGTCATCCATAAACACCTCTACGTTGTGTTCCACCATATTCGAAAAGATTGCCATTATACACCTCTGAAATGTGGTTGGGGCATTGCACAAACCAAAAGACATCCTTCTGAAGGCGAATGTACCATATGGACATGTGAAAGTTGTCTTTTCCTGATCTTCTGGAGCTATGACAATCTGATTCTAGCCTGAATACCCATCCAGAAGGTAATAAAATTCATAACTTGCTAGTCTGTCCACCATCTGATCAATAAGCGGCAGTGGGAAGTGATCTTTCCTTGTAGCTTTGTTAAGTCTGCGATAGCCCATGCAGACTCTCCACCCCGTTACTGTCCTAGTTAGTATCAATTCATTGTTTTCATTGGAGACTACAGTCATTCCCCCCTTTTTTTGGCACACACTGCACTGGACTCACCCATGAGATGTCTGAAATTGGATATATTATTCCTGCATCCAGCCATTTCAGAACTTCCTTCTTGACCACTTCCTTCATAATTGGATTAAGTCTCCGTTGTTGCTCCACTGAAGGTTTATTATCATCTTACAGTTGGATCTTGTGCATACAAAAAGATGGGTTGGTCCCTTTGATATTTTTTATAGTCCATCCAATAGCTGATTTGAACTATGTGAGAACTCTTAGCAGTATTTCTTCCTGAAAATATGTTAGTGCAGAAGAAATAATCACATGTAATTTTATTATCATTTAAAAATACATACCTCAAGTTGTCTGGAAGTGGTTTCAATTCAAGTTCTGGAGGCATCTCAAGAGATGGCTTAAGTCTCACTGATGTCTCCCCAGCATTCTTTAGTAGCTCAACAGAAGTCTTGAATTTTCTGAAGTGTGGTGCTGTGTCAAGAATTTGAACAAACTTAGTAATATCCTCATCTTCAATCTCAGAATTACCAAGAATAGCACTCTGTAAGGGTTCATTATCCACTAAATGCCCTACTTCATCAATCAACACCTTATCAACCATATCAATCCTGAAATATTCCTCTTCGTCTGTAGGGAATTTCACAGCCTTGAATACATTGAAGGTGACTTCTTGATCATGAACCCGCATTTTTAATTCACCTTTCTGAACATCTATCAAGGTCCTTCTTGTGGCTAGGAATGGTCTTCCAAGAATGATCGGTATAATTCTATCTTCTTCATAATCTAAGATGATGAAATCAACCAGGCAGATGAATTTATCCACTTTAACCAACACATCTTCTATAATACCTCGTGGATAAGTAATGGACCTGTCAGCTAGCTGTAGAGAAATATTTGTCGACCTTGGAGCCGGCAACCCCAACTGGTTGAACACTGACAATGGCATCAAATTAATGCTCGCCCCTAGATCGCACAAGCACTTATTGAAACTCATCTTTCTAATTGAACAAGGTATCGTGAAACTGCCCGGATCCTTTAGCTTTGGAGGTAACTTGCGTTGCAGCACTGCACTGCACTCTTCAGTTAAAGTTACTATCTCAAAATCTTCCAATCTCTTCTTCCTTGATAATATCCATTTCATAAACTTTGCATAACTTGGCATCTGCTCCAATGCCTCAATGAAAGGTATATTTATCTGTAGCTTCTTGAACACCTCCAAAAACTTGCTGAACTGCGTATCTTCCCTATGTTTCTGTAGTCTTTCTAGATATGGAATAGGGGGATGAACAACTGGTATTCTAGTTTCTGACTTCTCAGGTAACTCTCCACTCTTCTTCTTCATTTCCCCTTTCTCAGAACCTTCTTTAAACAAAGCATCTTCAGAACCATTCTCTTCATCATCATGCATGGCGCATTTGGTTTACTTATGTATAAGTGGCGGCAGCCGCATGCGTCTTCTAAAACCGCCTACTTCCTTGATCTGAGAGTTATGGCCTGAAATTTTTCTTTACCCTCCCTTCTTGGATTAGCTTATGTTTTACTTGGTAATGTCCCTTGTGGCCTGTTGTTCAGTGTATTGGCCATTTGGCCCATCTGAGTCTCCAAATTCTTTATAGCCACTGCCAGACTCTTGATCATTACCTCGGTATTTGCCATGTGCTTAAGAATCATCTCCTCCATCTCTGACTTCTTCTTTGGCTGAGGTGCAGATGGTTGATGATGTTGTGGTTGTTGTTGAAATCATGGAGGGTAGGGTGGTTTTGGTGCAAACTGTTGGTGAGATGGTTGTGTCTGAAACTGATGTTGTGGTTGAAACTATTGACTTTGTTGATTTTGATTGTTTGACCAGCTCAAATTTGGATGGTTGCAGTTGTTGGGGTTATAGGAATTCTGGAACTGATTCTTCTGATAATTGCTCACATACTGTACTGATTCTGAACTGATTATACATTGATCAGTTGGATGTGACCCTGCACAAATCTCACATACAAAAGCAACTATTTTCACTTTACTTTCTGCCAATGAATCAATCTTCTTCGCCATAGATGCCATCTGAGCTGACAACTGTGTGATAGCATCCACCTATAACACTCCCGCAACTTTAGGCTGTGGCATCCTAGCCGTAGGATTTTGAAAGTCATTTGTTGCCATAGTCTATATAAGATTATAAGCCTCTTCATAACTATTAGCCCATAAGGCTCCTCCTGCTGGAGCATCTACAATCGGCCTTGATTGCCATCCCAACCCATTGTAAAATGTATTTATCACTGTAACGCCCGAGAAAATTGGAGTTTTAGGAGAATTAAATTTTTATTTGATTAAATGAGTTAAATAAATTTAATTGATTATTTATGGGAATAAACTAATTGAAGGTCGTTATATGACCTAGATAGTTCAGAACGTCGTAGTATTTTGGCTACGTGATAGAATTAAAGTGTTTGAATTTCCAAGACGAAAATAAAAGCTTTCCGAGAATTTTTTTGAAAAACACTATTCACGTACTTTTACTCAGGAGTTATTTTTGAACTTTCGAAAAATACATAACGATAGAATATCGAGGTGAGATGGAATATCCAATAATATTTTAGTTATGGCAAACAAAGTTTTTTGCTTGCGGACTTAAAATCTAATGGTTAGGGAAAGTGATTTCCGAGAAGGGAATGAAATGCGTATAATGAATTAAAGCAATGATCGTATAATACGAAGGTATTGTACTATGTAATAAATACGAGTATGATACAAAGTATTATACGAGTATGTAGGAATGATGATATATCGTATATTATGAATTAGTATACGCGTTAGAATATGATAATAATACGTATAGAATACGTCTAAGGCTTTAAGCCATATGTAATGGACTTGTAGGATTGGTTAGAATTTATACAAGTCCAAGTATAGGAATGGTTAAGCCCAATGGTAGAAAATGGATAAGTCCAATATGATTTAATGAACAAGCCCAATGTTTGTTAATGAAAGCCAAAAGTAAGAATCCAATGGATTAGGGTGACCTATGGAGCAACCCTTGATTTTATGGTTAATCTTGGTAATAAAGGATATGGTGTGATGACCAAGTAAATTGTGTAGTGAGCAAGATACTTAAAGACTAAGTAAAGTACTTGGTGGCTAAGCAAAGGATAAGTTAAATAATGATCAAGTAAAGTGTTTATGCTTGGAGGCTAAGTAAATGTGATGAGCAAGCAAGAGATAAGTTAGGTGATTAACAAGTAATTAAAGTAATGAGCAAGTAAAGGATAAGCTAGGTGATTAACAAGTATACTTGATGGCTAAGTAAGTGTGGAGGCCAAGAATACTTGATGGTTAAGCTTGGAATAGTAAGGAGGTGGAATGGCTTATTGACCATTAAGCCCTCACTTTGAGATTCCTATAAATAGAAGCTTGGTTAATACATTTGAGAGTTTACAAACATTAGCCAACATATATTGAGAGAGAGAAAGATCTAGAAACAAGTGATCAACCTACTTTGAAGCAAAACATAAGAAGTTTAGCAAGAACGCGAAGAACGAAAAAGGTAATATTTTATAAACGTTAGTCTTCATCTTTTTTCGATTTTTTTCTCGTAGAGAAACGTAGATTGGTGGAGCATGTTAGTAAGGAGGAATAAGGATGATTATTAATAATGAAAATATTGATAAGTCATGATCAAATGGAAATCGTAAATGTTTACGTAAGTTCAAAACAATAGAAATCGTTGAATGTTAATATGGTTGTTGATGGAAAAATTGAAAACCACCATAGATAAGGTATGTGCATCTTGATTGGTTAGGATGTAGATAATGAATCAATGGAGTGTTCCATTTGATTTGGCTTATAGAACACGAGTAACGAAGTTATGGCGAATTTTGCGAAAATAGATGTTAAACGTCGAAAACGTAAAAAGCCCAGATTAAAGGTCAAAAGTTGTCGTGTGACTTGAAAACGTTGGTTTCCAATGTCAACACGTGAGATAGGGTGATTAAGAGTTGTGGGTTCAAGAATCATCGGATTCTGACTTAAAAGGAAGAAAACGAGCATTGAACGCTCATTAACGTTTTCGAACGTCTAGAAAATGAACTCAATAGTGAATTTTGAGTTAACGGATTCGAAAGTGTCGAATTCTTATATGAACACGTAAAGGATGTAATTCCTGACATGTAGGAATTCGAATGGGTCAATTCGGATGTAAAACGAACAAATTAGGAAGCTGGGAGTTTTGTTAGAAAACTAAAACTGTTTTGGCCAACTGGTGAATGACTTCGTACCCAGCAGCTAAAAACCAAGATACAAAATGGTGGCACCGTAGTGCCGAGACTCGACCGAAAGTACCACCGCAAACTCATACCGCAAATACCACTAGAACACTAGGGATGCCATGCCATAGCAGCTAGCAAAGGCAAAAAATGTTGACCAAGTTAGGTTTTCATTCCTTTTGAATGTAGACCAAAAGTAAGACAATGAAGGTACTTAATATACATAATAAGATTGACTTTAAATCACTTATAAAGTGATAATGTTAGAAGATTATGTATGGTTTAACCATAATTAAACGAAGAACGCAAGAGGGTAATAAGTAAACTGTATGTATGATGTTAACCTTTGGTACTTCACCAATGATGATCGGGGTTGGTTAATAAACGTAAGAACGTTAATGAGTAGTAGAACGAAGCATGGAAAGTCGATTTGACTTTATTGATTAAATAAGTATGATTAAGTATACAAGATGAAAGATAGTTAATTGATGATGAATTAATTAACTTAAAGTAGTATCTTCGATGATGACAATAACGTTGAGGGTTACAACTAAAAGTTGTTGAATATTACGTGAACGTGAATGGTATGCAATAAGTATACTTAACCAATAAACGATCGAATTTCGATTGATAACGAAAGAACGTTTGTAAGCTGTGAGGAAGGACGATTAATGGAAAACAAGTGGTATTAATGAAGTAAATCCACTTACAACATAGAAGAGAAAGAAGTTGGTTGTAAACGGCAAACCGAAACCAATAGTAAGCAATCTAATAAATGATTAGATTGAGAAGAAGGGTAAGATTCATTAGGAACCATGTATGTTCGTTCATGACCTATTGTGGTATGTTATGTGATTATATGTTGTAGAGACTGTAAAGACTCAAAGGGAAGGTAATTATACTGTAGCAGATGCTTAAAGGTAAGTCTTTCTTAACGCTTGTCTAACTTCCATGTTAGCCAAGTTTTATGTGATTCGTTGAACTGATTTGCAAGACTTGTTTTAAAGAAAGAGTCGATGCCTGTTTTAACTCGGCTAGACTATTCATAATATATAGATTGATTATTATTCATATCATTCTATATAGAAATGCTAACGTTATCCTATGCCAAGTAATTGGTACGGACGAAAAGGTAAGGTTTGTCTATGAACAAACAAAAGTATTTTTCATCGATTATTCGATGGGCACGCGAGTTTGCCAAAAATATTAAACGTAAATACGTTTAATGAATGAGTGTTGATCAACATAGGGTACTATAGGCTGATCACCTAGACGTACTCGTAAGTTATACGATGAACAACCTTAGTGTTGTGGACTCCTTTTCAAGTATGAAAACTGAAAGTTACTGTTCATGGTCTATCAACCGGTTCAGAATTCCTAAGCTATTATATATATACTTTGGAATCGTTGTTATGACATGAGAAGTACTAGTTAAATGTTTCATAGTGCTTCGTAGTTAATTGTTCAGTTACGGGAATAAAGCATGTACTTGTTAATGTGATAGTCATATGATTCGTTGTTATGACTTGATGAGCTAGTTATGCTCATTCTTGCTTGAACCATATGTTTGCAGCTAAAGCCGAACGAACTGAGAGTTCTAAGAGAGATAAAGGCAAGGCTAAGATGGACAATTAATCATCCTGTAATAGATTAGTGTAATTGTATGTAATATACTTATGAAGAACAAAGAATGTATTCGGTTTATGAACCTGGGAAAGGATTTATTACAAATGTAATACAAAGATAGTAATTACACTCATTTTGTTGTTATTTCAATGGAATGATTGTATGGATTGTAGCATCGTGGAGCACCATCTGTCAGGTTGGAAGATACCCAGATTTGGGGGCGTCACAGGTTGGTATCAGAGCATTAGGTTATAAAACTTAAGGGGGGAAGAACCTTAGGCTAATAACCTCGTTAAGAAAGGAAAAGTCCAAAAGAATTAAAAACTCAAGCTTTACTTAAGTCGAAGGAGTTAATAAGGTATTGAGAAAACTCAGTACCAAAAGATTTAAAAGATGAAAAATAACCCTAAATGAATTAAATGTGATTTGTGCTTATACTATTGTTTGTTAAGTACTAATCAACATGTTATGTGTTATTGTAGGATGTCGAACGATAGCTTGATGTATAGAGATATACACGCGGTGAGTGAAGAGTTTGTGAACAGAGTAGAGCTCATACCCTCCCGTGCCAATGGCGGAGGTACCACTAGTAATTCTAGAAGAGTCTTTGAGCCAAAGGAGTACTTTTCTGAGGAAGACTACTCCGAGGGAGATGTAGCTTTGACATCATACCTTGATATGATGGTCTATGAGGAGGAGGAAATGGAGGTAGCCTCGATTAATACGGTGGTACCTACACTAGAGTCAACATCTCCGATCTGCAAGAGAGCATTGTATCTGGCGTGGTTTGACATAAATGTGCAACCGAAATAGTAGTTATGCGAGAACCGAGAATGAAGAAATTGATTATCTCCGTGAAGCTAAGATGTCTGCAGAAGCGATTTTTGAGTCGAAAGTACGATAAACATGTGCTTATGACAGAGCGGTGCTAGGGACTATAAGGAAGAGGTGATGAGCTTCAGTAAGAAATCGGGTTGAGAAAGACCAGAAGATAGCACGGATGTCTTACATCCATGAGAGTGCTCATAGGGATTTCAAAAGTTTCGTGTTATTCCACTGAGTCGTGATAGACTCAATATACTGTTAGTCAGGATACTGTAGCAATAATTATGATTAAGGAACTCATGGATGCTGTTATGCATTATTAGAAGTCTACAGTTATAGATATGTGTGTAGTGACGTAAAACCCTCTTTTGCATAAAAAGGTAGTCTTTTTGTAAATCCCAACTTTTGTGAAGTTCAATTGCGGGATAGAAACGTAATAGCTTTAGGCTATAGAAGAAAATTGTAAATAGTTTCAAACTATGAAGAAGCATATTAATATAATGAAGTTTTTATTTAATGTGATTTGATGTAGCCTGAGTTATTATTGTGGAATGATAACCAAGGGGGTTAGAATGACCCTATGCAAGAGTTCGTTAATTTATTAACGGCTGCATTTAACCAAATCGGGAGTAGAATAATCGTGGAACCTAGGGTAGCAAGCATGACTACCTTTAAAGAAATTAAAAGCGTTGGTCCGCCGGAGTTCAAAGGAACGACGAAACTATTAGAGGCCCAGACATGGGTAAAAGAAATAGAGAAGGTGTTTGTTATTACGAACGTAGCTGAGGCACAAAAGACTTCTTTTGCGACCTATATGAAGAAAGGAGGAGCCAACTTTTGGTGGGAGGCTCACCAGGGCGGGGCTAGAACAGATGTGGTAACGTGGTAACAATTCAAGAAGGCTGTCTTCGAGAATTATTTTCCTACAAGTATGCAGAGGAGGATGAAGATTAAGTTCTTAGAACTAAGAAATGGGACATGACAGTTCCCCAATACGTGACCTAATTTAAAGAATTGGTAAGGTTTGCTCCACACCAAGTAGACACTGAGGAGAGGAAGGCCCGTAGGTTTGAACAGGGACTGAAACCTTGCCCTATAGTAGGATTTCAGTATTTCAGAGTGTTTCCTATGGGACCATTCTGGAGAAAGAAAATATAGCGGAAGGTGGTAGTGAGGCATAGACCCAATACCACAAAGTGAGTAAGAATAAGAGTAAAGGAGAGGGAGGAACTAAGGTAGAGAGTGCCGGTGGTAGTGGCGATATGCCGAAAAGAAAGAATTTTAACTCCGAGAATACTGGAGTGGGACAAGGGGATCCTAAACATAGGATGGAAGCATGTAAGATATGTGGAAAGAGTCCTTTAGGAGTCTGTCTGAAGGGGAAATCGGGTTGTTATAACTGTGGACAGGAGGGTGATATATGACCCAATTGTCCTAATTCTAAGAAAATGATTGTATTGTATGTGGGTAGTTGAACCACATGGTAAGAAATTGCCCAAAGAAGGGGTCGGAGAAGAGTAAGGGTGTTAGTAGTGGTAAATTAGCCATCACTAGACCACCATCATTGGGTAGACCTATGGCCCGTACTTTTAATAGGACTGTCCAAGATGCGGTTGCATCAGGGGATGTAGTAACATGTATCATTCCAGTCGATACAATGAATGCTTAGGTGCAGTTTGATAGGAGTGCTACTTGATCTTTTATAGCATGTGAATTTGCTAAGTGATTAAGTTCATTCCTGAAAAGATTATAAATACCTTTAAATGTTAAGGTAGAGAATGAGGAAATAACTTTCGTTAATAATATCTGTGGAAATTGTTTCATGAATAAAAGAGTAAGTAAGTAAGTATCGGTAGAAAAAAAAACCCGATAAAGTTGAGAGAATTTAAAGTAATTCTCGGTATGAATGGGTTGATTAACCATAGAACCTTAACAAATGGTCTAAGGAAAAGTATGAATCTTTAGTTTTCTAAGAAACCCAAGGTAGTAAGTTACAATAATTAATCACCGGAACAATCTTGTTGTCTAATCAAAACGCAATCTATAAGGATGTTAAGATAAGTTTAGGTTGTGGTACAATCGTAACCTTTGATGGTTGACATATGGGAACCGGGCTAAATAATTCCTTCAGAGAGCGAAGGTATATACGAAACTGGCAACCGATCTAACTCACTATGATGGCAGTGTAGATGAGATGGGGACTTGTTTGTTGGTTGTTTGTGGAAAACCACTCAGAGTACCATATGGACTACTAATAGAGAAGCGATGTGTGCTGAATCCTAGAGAAGTAATAAGAAGAAGATAAGAATGTAAATCATCAAAGATGATGAACGTATTAAGTAAGACATCTCTGTATGTCATGAAGTCAGTAAGTTTAAGAATGAAAGTAGGTCACGTAAACTTAGGTTGAAAGAACGCAAACCCTAAGAAATAAAATAAGTAAACCAATGCGTAAGTCAAATATATGACTAATTGGTTAGCAGTTAATAATAAATACCTATTTCCCACGATCGATGATCTATTTGATCAATTGAAAGGGCAAAGTATTTTCCAAGATAGATTTGTGTACGGGTATCGCCGGGTTGAAAGTAAGGAAGAAGGAGGTACCTAAGATTTGCGTTCGAACTCGTTATGGTTATCACGAGTTTTTGGGTATATCATTTTGGGTTGACTAATGCATTGAAGTTAAACTTTCCGTAAGGGGTGCCGAGAAAGTCGGTAGTAAGCTGATAGGTACTCTTGTGAGGTGCTATGGTTGAAAGTACCATTAGCGTCACAAAGTGTTCGAATAATATTTGGACGAGGGGGTCGTAAAAATAATTTGTGATATTCTAGTCTTTCTAAGACGTCAGAAGATCATGATGAAAATGTAAAGATAATGATGGAATCACTACGGAGGGATGAGTTGGATACGGAATTCACTAAGTGTGATTTCTAGTTTAAAAGATATGAAGATTTGTTATTGATAAGTATCATGGGAAGGAGTTAAGGAAGTACCGCTAGGTAACAAGGATTATTTGAAAATGAAGAAGATAATGAAGGATAAAGAGAATATTAAGTATAATCTTGTTTTGAAGGAGGAATTTGAGTTAAGCATTATAATTACGAAAGCTAAATAAAGAATTAGTAAAAGATAATATCTTTAGTGAAGATGAAGGTGAGGAACCAAAATGTCAAAGAAGCATTGTGGGAACTTGAGATTTAAATGATGGAAAATTTTTCTTCATTTAGTGGTGTAATTGTAGCGTGATTCTGGGGACAGAATCCTTATAAAGGGGGAAGAATGTAACGCCCGAGAATATTGAAATTTTAGGAGAATTAAATTTTTATTTGATTAAATGAGTTAAATAAATTTAATTGATTATTTATGGGAATAAGCTAATTGAAGGTCGTTATATGACCTAGATAGTTCAGAACGTCGTAGTATTTTGGCTACGTGATAGAATTAAAGTGTTTAAATTTCCAAGACGAAAATAAAAGCTTTCTGAGAAATTTTCCGAAAAATATTATTCATGTACTTTTACTCAGGAATTATTTTTGAACTTCTGAAAAATACGTAACGATAGAATATCGAGGTGAGATGGAATATCCAATAATATTTTAGTTATGGCAAACGCAGATTTTAAACTTTGGACTTAAAACCTAACAAGTTAGGAAAGTGATTTAGAAAGGGAATGAAATGCGTATAATGAATTAAAGCAATGATCGTATAATACGAAGGTATTGTACTATGTAATGAATACGAGTATGATACGAAGTATTATACAAGTATGTAGGAATGATGATATATCATATATTATGAATTAGTATACGCGTTAGAATACGATAATAATAGGTATAGAATACGTCCTAAGGCTTTAAGCCATATGTAATGGACTTGTAGGATTGCTTAGAATTTATACAAGTCCAAGTATAGGAATGGTTAAGCCCAATGGTAGAAAATTGATAAGTCCAATATGATTTAATGAACAAGCCCAATGTTTGTTAATGAAAGCCCAAAGTAAGAATTCAATGGATTAGGGTGACCCATGGAGCAACCCTTGATTTTATGGTTAATCTTGGTAATAAAGGATATGGTGTGATGACCAAGTAAATTGTGTAGTGAGCAAGATACTTAAAGACTAAGTAAAGTACTTGGTGGCTAAGCAAAGGATAAGTTAAATAATGATCAAGTAAATTGCTTATGCTTAAAGGCTATGTAAATGTGATGAGCAAGTAAGAGATAAGTTAGGTGATTAACAAGTAATTAAAGTAATGAGCAAGTAATGGATAAGCTAGGTGATTAACAAGTATACTTGATGGCTAAGTAAGTGTGGAGGCCAAGAATACTTGATGGTTAAGCTTGGAATAGTAAGGAGATGGAATGGCTTACTGACCATTAAGCCCTCACTTTGAGATTCCTATAAATAGAAGCTTGGTTAATTCATTTGAGAGTTTACAAACATTAGCCGACATATATTGAGAGAGAGAAAGAGCTAAAAACAAGTGATCAACCTACTTTGAAGCAAAACATAAGAAGTTTAGCAAGAACGCGAAGAACGAAAAAGGTAATATTTTATAAACGTTAGTCTTCATCTTTTTTGAGTTCTTTCTCATAGAGAAACGTAGATTGGTGGAGCATGTTAGTGAGGAGGAATAAGGATGACTATTAATAATGAAAACATTGATAAGTCATGATCAAATGGAAATCGTAAATGTGGCGTACAAGAAGACTGGACTCGGTCAAGTACCACCTCGTTAACTCAAGGCATGAAAGACCACTAGAACACTAGGGATGCTTGCCATGCATGATCTTTCAAGAAAGGCAAAAAATGTTGACCAAGTTAGGTTTTCATTCCTTTTGAATGTAGACCAAAAGTAAGACAATGAAGGTACTTAATATACATAATAAGATTGACTTTAAATCACTTATAAAGTGATAATGTTAGAAGATTATGTATGGTTTAACCATAATTAAACGAAGAACGTAAGAGGGTAATAAGTAAACCGTGTATGATGTTCACCTTTGGTACTTCACCAATGATGATCGGGGGTTGGTTAATAAACGTAAGAACGTTAATGAGCCGTAACGAAGCATGGAAAGTCGATTTGACTTTATTGATTAAATAAGTATGATTAAGTATACAAGATGAAAGATAGTTAATTGATGATGAATTAATTAACTTAAAGTAGTATCTTCGATGATGACAATAACGTTGAGGGTTACAACTAAAAGTTGTTGAATATTACGTGAACGTGAATGGTATGCAATAAGTATACTTAACCAATAAACGATCGAATTTCGATTGATAACGAAAGAACGTTTGTAAGCTATGAGGAAGGACGATTAATGGAAAACAAGTGGTATTAATGAAGTAAATCCACTTACAACATAGAAGAGAAAGAAGTTGGTTGTAAACGGCAAACCGAAACCAATAGTAAGCAATCTAATAAATGATTAGATTGAGAAGAAGGGTAAGATTCATTAGGAACCATGTATGTTCGTTCATGACCTATTGTGGTATGTTATGTGATTATATGTTGTAGAGACCAGAAAGACTCAAAGGAAGGTAATTATACTGTAGCAGACGCTTAAAGGTAAGTCTTTCTTAACGCTTGTCTAACTTCCATGTTAGCCAAGTTTTATGTGATTCGTTGAACCGATTTGCAAGACTTGTTTTAAAGAAAGAGTCGATGCTGCTTTTAACTCGGCTTAGACTATTCATAATATATAGATTGATTATTATTCATATCATTCTATATAGAAATGCTAACGTTATCATATGCCAAGTAATTGGTACGGACGAAAAGGTAAGGTTTGTCTATGAACAAACAAAAGTATTTTTCATCGATTAATCGATGGGCACGCGAGTTTGCCAAAAATATTAAACGTAAATACGTTTAATGAATGAGTGTTGATCAACATAGGTACTATAGGTCGATCACCTAGACGCATACTAAATAAGTTATACGGATGAACAACCTTAGTGTTGTGGACTCCTTTTCAAGTATGAAAACCGAAAGTTCTCGTTCATGGTCTATCGAATTGGTTCGAAATTCCTAAGCTATTATATATATACTTTGGAATCGTTGTTATGACATGAGAAGTACTAGTTAAATGTTTCATAGTGCTTCAGTAGTTAATTGTTCGATTCACGGGAATAAAGCATGTACTTGTTAATGTGATAGTCATATGATTCGTTGTTATGACTTGATGAGCTAGTTATGCTCATTCTTGCTTGAACCATATGTTTTGCTAAAAAGCCGAAACAACCGAGAGTTCTAAGAGAGATAAAGGAAAGGCTAAGATGGACAATTAATCATCCTGTAATAGATTAGTGTAATTGTATGTAATATACTTATGAAGAACAAAGAATGTATTCGGTTTATGAACCTGGGAAAGGATTTATTACAAATGTAATACAAAGATAGTAATTACACTCATTTTGTTGTTATTTCAATGGAATGATTGTATGGCTTGTAGCATCGTGGAGCACCATCTGTCGGGTTGGAAGATACTCGGATTTGGGGGCGTCACAATCACCATCCAATCTGGAATTCCATGATGGCGACATTTCCTTAACATCTCTTTATACCGTTCCCAAGGTTCATATAATGACTCACCCTGCTATTGTTCAAACTGGGAAACCGATGTCCTCATTTTAATAGTCTTAGCCATTGGGAAAAATCTGGCTAAGAACTTTTGTGCTAAGTCCTCCCATGTTGTGATAGACCCCACTAGCAATGAATGAAGCCAACTTCTAGCCTTATCCCGCAAAGAAAATGGAAATAATCAGAGCCTGATTGCATCTTCTGACACCCCATTGTACTTGAAGGTATCACATATCTCTATGAAGCTCAATAGGTGTTCATTCGGATCATTTGTAGTAGCACCCCCAAACTGGACCATATTTTGAACCATTTGAATAGTTCCCGACTTGATCTCGAAGGTGTTGGCTGCTATAGCTGGCCTCACAATGGTCGACTGTAACCCAATTATCTTTGGCATTGAATAATCTCTTAAGTCCCGATGTTCCTCTCTTTGCTCTTCTGCTGCCATGCTGGATGATGAATTTTCAAAATGTACTTGTATATTCCTACGTGCTCTCGATCTCCAAGCGCTACCGTTGATACTTTCCTATGCAGGAATCAACTCAGGATGTGACGATCGAGTGCGCATATACTATGCACAAGTACCTGAAATTCAAACAAAAATAAAATAGAAATAAGAATAAGAATAGAATTATCTAAGTCACACAAATCTAATTTTAATTGATGACGACAATATTAAAAATAAAGGCCTTTCCCCGGCAACTACGCCAAAAACTTGTTGCCTCCTTTGTAGTCTAACAAAAAGGACTCTAACTCATGCAAGTATACATGGGTCAACAAGTAGGATAGAGTAAGAAAAGTATCGATCCTAGGAAAAAGGTGTTAAGTCTAATTTATCATGCAACAACTTAATCACTATTTCTATGTGCTTAAACGATCAACTCACAATTAAATTGAATTCTAAATTAATTAACAAAACAAAAATTATAATTACTAAAGTGATGTAATCAAATATGAGAATAATGGGATTCTAATTTCATTTAATGTTTCATCTAAATTGCAATCCTTATGTCTTGTTTGATTAATTAACATGGAAAGCTAGTCAAGAGCACAAAAGTAGAGCATAACCATTTTTCAATGAACTATGTCTAATTTACACAAAATCCACAATCGATAGAATTCATGTAAGCATCACTATTACCAAAATCATTATATGTCTATGTGGAATTAAAACAATAATGAAATAAAGTGCAGGCTCTTTTCATGATTACACACGGTGGATCGATATATGTCTATTCAGTTCACGAATCACAAAGCTTAAACAAATCAGCCTCATGAACATATGCCATTATGATATAATCTATACTTATATTTCATTTTCCAAATCCATACAAGCAACTAGTGTTAATGGTGATCCAGCATTCAAGCATTTTGCATAATCATAATGGGCAATCCAACGATAAATATTTAACAAGACATTCAGATATACATATTTAAACTACGCATCAAAATCCATTAGAATCCCATAATGGAGTTTAGTTAATTTTTGAACCAAAATCCATTATGGGATTGAAGTAAACCATTAAAATAGAAAAGCAAACAAGAGTTATGAAGAAATGAAAGAATCAAATCTATAAATTCGTGCTGCAAGTTCTGTTTCCAGGCTTGTCCAATACATCAACAATCTCCAGAAATGAAAACTACATTTTATTTAATAATCTAGAATAAGAGAAGAGCAAAATGTAGTAATCCTATGCTCAAACCCTCTTTAGAGTAGCTAAAACCTAAGAACAGTAATAATCATCATAGAAAAACACGTCTGGTACCAACCATATCGTCTTAGTTGAGCAAAACACGCTCAAATTCAAGTTATAAAAAGTCAGCAAAAATTAACTTAAAAAGACTCGCCGATATCTGTATTACGAGCGCGTGTGCGCGATATCTGCCGAATGTATAGTGCAGGCGCGGCATGGCACTTCCTTGTTAAAGCGTGGTCGCGCGATGCCTGATCTGCCTCTGTCTTGCCTTAAGCGCGGCACGCAATGTTTAGTCTTTAAAGCAGCGCGGCCGCGCTGCTACTGCATTTTGTCTTCCGTTGTCTTGTTGTTGCTGCTTTTTGTTTATTGCTTTCTTGCTCTTCATTTCCTCACATTTGTACTTCACCATTTCATTGATCTCCTTCTCATTTGCTCACGTCCATCTTGCCATGCTTTTTATAGCTTCATGCCATCCATGCCAATCCACGCTATTCCACGCATTATGTTGTTGTAGGAGTTCCATCAATGCATACAACAAAATAAACACAAAACACAAATAAAACATAATAAAAATACTTAAGTTAAGCATAATTCTCGTGAGTTGGTAACCAATAAGTAGGTCTAAAACCTACTTATCAGGTCTTCCCAAGGTTTCTCATGGCATAGATGCGATTTGGGTTATTGTTAATAGATTAACCAAGTCTGCTCATTTCTTGCCAATATGGGAGACTTATTCCCTTGAATGTCTTGCTTGCATGTACGTGAATGAGATTGTGAGATTGCATGGCATGCCAGTATCCATTTTTTTGGATCGTGACCCAAGATTTACTTCACGATTTTGGGTTAACTTGCAAAAAGCTATTGGGTTGGATTTACGAATCAAGTCGGCATACCATCCTCAAACGGACGGGCAATCAGAAAGGACTATTCAAACTCTTGAATATCTATTAAGACATTATGTCCTCGATTTCAAAGGGAGTTGAGATAAGTACTTACCATTGGTGGAATTCTCCTACAACAACAGTTATCAGGCAAGTATAGGTGTGGCTCCATTCGAAGCATTGTATGGACGAAGGTGTCGCTCTCCAATATGTTGGGATGAGGTGGGAGAAGCAACGTTGTTGGGACTAGAGTTGGTACGTATGACTACAGAGAAGATCCAAATGATCCGGCAACGTATACAAACCTCACAAGATCGACAAAAGAGTTATGCGGATCTTCATCAAAAAGACGTGGAATTTAATATTGGGGATCATGTATTGTTACGTATTGCTCCATGGAAGGGAGTTACAAGATTTTGGAAGAGAGGAAAGCTCAATCCAAGATTTGTTGGTCCATTTGAGATTCATGACTGAATAGGAAATGTGACCTATAGACTCGCATTACCTCCAAGCATGTCTCGTGTTCATAATTTTTTTCACATATCTATGCTTCGTAAATATGTGAAAGACCAGAACCACATTATAAAGTTAGAACCAGATGAGATAGCCGAAGATTTAATGTACGAAGAGGTACCTATCAAGATCTTGGATAAGAAGGAGCATGTCCTACGCACAAATGTTATACCACAAGTTAAGGTTTTGTAGAGGAACCATGCTATTGAGGAAATGACCTGGGAGTTGGAATCGGAAATAAAATGAGGTATTCTCACCTTTTGAAACACCAGGTACATACGTCAATTTCGAGGATGAAATTTTATAAGGAGGTGAGGTTTTAAGACCCCAACTTTTTATAAATAAAATTAAATTTCCTCTAATTATTATTTTGAATAATAAGGTGTTAATTTGATATAATTCTTTGGTTATTGGTGAAATGTGCAAATTTTGCAATATAAATAAGTGGTTATAAAATATTCATTGTTGTCGGGGAATATTCGTACAACGGTGCAGCCATTTATGGGCCCCATAACGGAAAAAGGTCGGATGAAGAAAACGACAAGATTGAGTTTTTTACAAATAACGGTTTGATTGTTACCGTTAACACTGTTGGAATACCTGGTGGTTAAAGTAAGTACGATGTCTGGCGTGGTTTGCACGAAGAGCATTACCAGTATTGCATATTATTTTTGGATTAATTATTCTTACGTAAGAAGGCACTACTCAATAATTGTTACAGTAATTACTGCTCAATATTTTATTTTATTGATTCAATAATTCCTACGTTGATATTTTATATTATTGTTGTTTCAATAATTGTCGATCTTACAGATATTTCCCATTATCAGATTAATAATTCATATTATTTGAATAATATTATTAGATAACATTATTGGCAATGTCTAAGGAAGTTCTATCTAGGAAAGGAGTTTGGTCACCTAATTACGCGCCAGTAAGGAGAAATCCTTATCGGAAAGCCCCGTCTTTCCTGTGAACGATCTGGTTGTCATTATTGTGATTCTGTAATATTATTTGTGAATAATTAATTATTAATTTATATGATAAGAAACTATTTATTTTATGTGAATATAAATGAAGGAATTAATGTTGAGGTGTTTTATCAGTATTTTGTCGGAATGAAGGTATTAAAAATCATCCGTATGTGGATTTTGGTCATTTTTCGTTTGGAATTTGGAAAAATGTTCTTCTACAAAGTTGTAGAGAATTAAATTTCCTATGGAATGGACATAAAATTCATATTTTTTTTGATAAAAGGGCTATTTATTATGAATTATTAAAGTTTCGAAAATAAATATTCTTTTTTATTAAAAACACGGGTAGGACCCACTTTTGTTTTTTTGGTGGAAAAATGTGCTGCGATTTTTGTTTTAAAAGTGGCGTGCTTCAAAGATGGAGTGCTAAGGAAAAAAAAGCCTCCGTATGTAAATTTGTCATTTATGACGTTTTGGCATTTTCTTATAAATAAGGTGCTTAGTTAGAATTGAAAATTACACCAGAATCAGAAGTTTTCTCTCTCTATAATATCAAGCGTATATTTGTGAGTATTTAGATACTTTGAGAGTTGCTATTCAGTGCAAGTTTCCTTCAGCATTATATCCGATATTCCAGTTAGAAGTCCTGTTCTTTTGAGGTAAGGGATGTTATTTTCTTCGTAAATGATGTTATTTCGTTCAATATCATTATGCCAAAATATTGGTATGAATTTTATTATGAAATTTTTACATTTTCATGTCGAGGTTACTATTCACGTATACGGCACTCCTCACGAATACGGTACTATTCACGAAGTATGCTTTTTCTTGTATGATTTTTCTTGTGGAATTTTTACCTTTTTGTGTCGGTGTTAGTATTCATGTACATGGCACTATTCACGAATACGACACTATTCACAAAAAATTGAAATTTTCTTTTTTTATTCTAAGATGTCTATTATGGTTACTATCTTTGATTTTATCCATGTTTTGATCTTCATTCTTGAATTTTACTCCACTATGGTTTATTATGGAGTATTTTTGAACTTGGATTATCTAAAGTATGAATCACTAATCTTTGTCTTTTTATCTCACTAAATTCGTTTCTTTAAAATATTGTTCATCATCCCCAGTCTTAAATGATGATACTTGATGAATATCTTTGGCCTGTAGTGCAAAGATGAACATGTGTTGAGATGAACATGACCAACTGGTGATACAAATGAATATCTTTGGCCCGTAGTGCAAAGATGAATATTTGGCTCAAGATGTATATTGATTGATGTTACAGTGATAAAATATTAATGATGGACTTGTAAATCACAGAAGATAGTAGACTTAATTCTCTACTTAACTCTTCTAATGAATTATATTTTCGCTGCGAATATTGATCTAAAACTTGTTGTCCATTATATTTTATCTAATTTGTTGAAGGCTAACGATAATTTGTTCTACATTATTTTAGTAACAATATTTTTTACTAGGCTAGTTGAGCTCACATTTTTTCTTTTTGTTTCATTTTCTTCTTAGGAGGCGGGAATATAGCGAGAACTAGTCGAGGTGTGGAGTGATGGGTCCAGATAGTTGTTTTAGCATTCCTCACTATTTTGTAAAATAGTGTTTCAATAATTGTAATGAGGATTTATTTGAGTTTGGATATTGTCTAGAAGATAATATTTGTATTTAAACTCACAGCATATGTGTTGTCGTATTTTGCACGATAATTGTAATAATGAAGTTGTAGTTATTTCTTTACCATGTATTTGGCGACTCAGAATGGGTTGTGTGGGCCTATTTTGGGGGCGTCACATTACATATATTCTACTAAATTTAGAGATTATAGAAACAATACTTATCAAAGTAAGTGTAGATTTAGGAATATGAAACGAAATAATATCACCTACATACTTTAGAGTATATAAGAGAATAATATTCCTTACGAATATTGAACGAAGATAATATCACTTACGAATATTGAACGAAAATAATATTCCTTATGAATAAGAAAAATAATATCATTTACGAATAAGAAATAAATAACACCCCTTACCTTAGTAGGAGACTAATTCTGACTGGTATAGTGGAGATATTCTTGAGAAAATCTTGCACTATTTGCTACACTCAAAGTATCCTTATACTAGAAAGAAATATGCATAATATTATAGAAGAAGAATTCTCTGATTCTGGTGTGATTTTCATTTCTTAACTAAGTATCTTATTTATAGGAGAATGACATGGCACTATTTGGACGCACAGTAAAAGAAGTTCACGGGCAAAGTTCACGGATGATTTCGGCGAATTTTCTAATTTTTACAATTCATCACTATGCAATAAAATATTATAATAAAACAAAAATTTTATATAAAATATAATATATTCTATTTATAATCTAATAAAATAAATAACTTTATATATAATATAAAAATTATTCTGTTTTATATAAAAAGTTTTATGTTTTATTACTATTATAATAATAAAACAAAACTGAGATAACTTTCTACCGACGGTTTTGAAAAATGAGTAAGTCGGGGTCCATGTAATAAGTCAAACTTACAACAAATACTTTATGAAAAACCACTCTATTTATATTAAAAATTGAATTAATATTTACTATAAATCACGTATCTTCAATAAACACATTTTTAATATTTCAACAATTATTCATCAATAATATTATAACACACAATATTGACAACTAGATCATTTCCAGGAAAGAGGGGTTTTTCGATAAGGACTTTTCTTTATTGGCGCGAAATTAAATAACATAACCCCTTTCCTTGTAAGAACTTTCTAGACATTATCAATAATACAAATAATAATATGAATAATTGTATCGTCTCAATTATTGATTTAATAATATAAAATATTGTGCAGATGATACTGTGACAATAATTGAATCAATAATATGAGATACTATGCAGCAACTACTGTTGCAATAATTGAAGAAACCTGAGTGACTTCTTACGTAAGGATCAATAATCAGAGATACTGTGCAATGTCGTGTGCTACTGTGCAACAATGCATATTACTGTACTTTTATCATCGGGTATTTCAACAGCTAACATTAAAAGTCTTGTCGTTATTTTATGAAAAGGTTATTTTTGTTGCTTTCTATATCTGACAGTTATTTCGTTGTGGGGTCCACCAATAATTGTGTCGTCGTATGAATATTCCCCGATAAAAAAATATTCCCCCAACCAAACGAATATTTTATGACAACTTGTTTACTTTGTCAAATTTTCACATATCACTCTTAACTTTAACCATTTATCAATTTAACCATTTACTAAATAGATAATAATTATCAAAAAATTGAATATTTTTATTTCATAAAATTCGAGGTCTTACATAGATTGTGAACACTTATACTATGTTTGGTTCCCATTCCTAAGCATGTATGGAATGGAATGACTTAAGAAATGGAATGGTCATTCTCATTTTTATGTTTGGTTTGTTCATTCTTTCCGTCAGGAATAGAATCACCATTCTACTCTAGGTGTTTGGTTTACATGAATTACATTATGAATGGAATGTGAAATGATCTTTTATTTTTTATGTACTACAAACTTATAAAACAAATGAAAAAATAAGTTCAACATCTTCACTAGAAAAAAAATATTTCCATGCATTTAAAATTCAAATAAGCACCTTCATGAAAAAAAAGAGCCTTAAAGCTAATACAAATTATATATAGAAATAAACAAAATGTAAGTATGCACTAATAAACAATTATTCAAGCTAATATATATATATATATATATATATATATATATATTTATATATACACTTTTGAATCAAACACCATACTTTTGAGACTATAGTTTTAAAGTATTCACGTAATAATAGATTCTATATAATACCGGAACATGATATGTCCTATGAGAGTAAAGCAATTATTACAATTCATATAATAGGCCTTAAAGTTTAAATTTACTACATTTTCAAATGCCTCCACGAAGTAAAGCTTGCACAAAATCATCATTTTCATCATATGGTGCAACAAAGAACAATATCATGAGGTTTTCATCATCGGTCATCTTCTTCGTAGTTTGGTACCTTTGCACTTTAAATTTCCAGAAATATTGTGGAGCTCCTCATTGAGTTTCTTTTTTTGCCCTTTTAGATTGTCCTCACAAATTGCTTGACTAAACATTTAGACGGTTTCATGAAGTTGAGTAGTTATCATCCTTGAAGCACTATAAACAGCCTTTGCAATTGGATCCATTCTTCTACTTCTTTTCTTTGAAGATTTGTTGCTTGTAGACTCATCAGAATTAGTACGATGTAGCATGGATGAGCTATCAAAATTAAGATCGTGAAACCCATCTTCAGCACCTTAAAGACTAGCATCTTCTTTATCAAGTTCCTCAAGCACATCAGCTCCAGTTTGGGCATCATAACCAGTTGCCCTATCTTTTCCAAATATTATACTAAGATCATTATACCATAAAAAATGATTGTATCTCCACTCAACAGCCTTTTCATGAAGTTTTACGTAACATCCATGCATATATTTTGTACAAACAAAGTGTTTAATGTGAAAAAGAAATATGCAGATAGTGCATAGTTTGTTTTTTCTTTTCATTTTCCCAACTCTCTTGAAAATAATGTATTCTTTAATTTATCCCAAATATGGACTCATTAGTCTAGGTCTCTAAATTCTTACTTTGAAGACCAACTTATCTAAAGATATTTTGACCTTTTGTCTCTACTAATCTTGCTTTTAATATTGCTGATTAAGGATGAAATATTAGGAAATATGCAAAACTTATACGAGACTGTTAAAAAGGCACAAATGGTTGTTCAGGTTGAGGCAGTACGCGTGCAAAAAGAACTTGTTGTGTATGTTTTAAATTACAAGATGTATAATCTTCTTCTTATTTACTAAAATTTATTTTTATTCCAGTGCATGAACCTTATGTTGGTCTTCAATTTTTTGGTATTGAATTTTAGAGCGAAGTTTGATGGTTACTGCCAAGGCGAGTTAATAAAGGTATGCATTTTGTTATTCTTTTGTTACTTGACATGATATTTGAAGTTAGTTGTAGAAAGATGAAGGTCTAGATTTAGATTGACTTGAGATGATATTCTGGAAAGCATAACTAAGAAGATGTAAACTTGTAAAAAGGGGAAGAACTTTTACGTAGCAAAAGAAAGAAGGTACAAGGGACAAGGCTAGATAGGAGTTCATATGCACACCAAAGTTTCATGTTAATTGTGAGATATTTTTCTGTTCCCTTGCATTTGCCCGTCTCAATCTCCAAGTGAGAGTGCACTTTCTATTTGGATGTTACATAAACAATGAAAATAAATATAAAAATAAAGAAAATTAAATATAAAATAAGGGATATTTATGCTAGACTCTCAGTATTGCAAGCTCTAATTTTTCAAGGGCACCATACTAAATTGCTAACAAAAATGTTCTCAGATGACACTATTGTCAATCAGCAACTTATATGCATTGAAATCACCAAGGCTGATTATGTATATACTCCCACTCCACCCACCCCCACCTCTAAAAAATAATATTTATTGATTATGTATATACCTCCACCCCACGCCCCACCCCCACCTGTGACGCCCCCAAATTCAGGTATCTTCCAACCCAACAATTGGTGCTACACGGTGCTACAGTGCACACATTCATTTAATTGAAATACCTCAAAAGAGTGAAAATGTCTTCTATATATTCCAAAACAATATTACCATTCCCATGTTCTTTATAAGCATTACATGTTTGCTTGTCATAATATCAAATAATTACAAGATTACAACTATACTATTACAAAGGAAATATACCGATTCGCCTTAGCCTTCCTTTTATCTTTACTAGATGCTTCAGTCCATTCGATCTTAGCTGCATTCATATGGTTCAAGAAATAATAAGCATAACTAGCCCAGTAAGTATGACAATTTCATTTAAACAATAGGTTTGAATCATATAAATTGTATATCTTCAATAACTGAAACAATAGTTATGAAGTACTATCGATAATTAAAAATAGCACTTCTCTTTTCTTTAAAACATTTCACAATGAATATCATTCAGTAAAACATCAATTTCGGTCCAAGACCTTGAGCATTTCATTCTTTCTTTAAAAAGGACAACTCGGCACTAAGTCCGTAAGTTCGGCATATCTTACAAGCACGTCTAGGTGATCAGCCTATAGTACTCTATATTATACAACACTACTTTCTTTAAACGTATATACGTTTAAGGTTTGGCAACCTCACGTGCCTGTCGTTTGACGATAAAACATTTGTTTATGCATACTCAGTCTTCCTTTGAAAACCATACCAAAATAGTTTAGCAAAACTTAACAACATTGATAGTAGTTCGATAGGTTATAAGAAATCCATAACATATCTTAAGTCTAGCCGAAGGAATTGGCTTCGACTTCATCATACATCAATTCATGCGTAAGATACATAAATTTACAAAGCTTGTCCAAAGAACTCAGACAAGGGTCATAATACTTGCCTTTGGAGTCTTCTACAATCAATACAAATTCTCTTTGATTCTTTAAGGATTCTACAATACATGATCACATAACATACCACATTAGGTCATATATAATCAAGTAAGGTTACCGCTATATCTTACCCTTCTTCTCAATCTAATCATGTTTTAGATTGTTTAACATTGGTTACGGTTTATCGTATTACATTGTTTATTACGTTTACGTAATCATTCATCAAAATTTAGTTGTGTTCTAATTGAAAGTAGTATGCACACAAGCCAATCATGTTTGATGATAAAGCATATACTTTATAACAATCTTATTCATTTATTAATAAAAAGTATTAATTTATTAAAGGCTTTTAATTATCTACATGATGCTGCTTTATAATATGTGATGAACCCATAGTTTTAAGCAATGCTTTTAGAATAATGATGATGATCATTCTAATGAGATCTGAATTCTTAGAAAGCTTAAAACTAAAATAGTTCCCAATCGTTGGATTACTAAATTGGGGATTAGTGAATTCGGATAGATTGGTACATACGTTGCTTGCTCATTAGATGAGGATGATTGATCTCATGATCATTTGTGTGGAGACACTAAAGCAAGTATGTAGGTGCTTATTAGAGAATAAGTTCACTGAACGTGGCTCGTTAAGGAATACCTAATAGAGTTTTACTTGCCTGTCAATAGGAATTCCTGTAGTGATAATAGTACAAGTGATCCTTGGACTTGAGATCATCATAGTATCTTGTGTATGATGAGTTATACTTTGACTTATTCCTTAAGACCCTTAGGGTATATCAAAGGGTATGCTTGGGTATAATAAGTTGTACATGGAGATAATGTATGATCAATAAAGAATCTACCACTTCTAGTAAAAGAAGAGAAATGTCCTATGTGATTCGAGAAATGACAACCCAAAGAGTCCTTGGCATATGGCGTAATGAAATTAGAAAGGAGTTTCTAATTTGCATTATTTGAGTTGTGCATTTAAGAGTCGAAATACATATAATTAAATAAAATAAGACTTGATGTAAATTTCATGTCTTATATTTAATTGGGACATTGTATGGTGGAAGGATTGAATTATACTATAACTATTTACTCAAATGTTCTTTTATGATTAATGTTGAAATCTATATTATCCGGAAAGTCGTTGATCGCTAGGGAGGCTTATCTCTATTGTAGAATAAATATTATTTATTTAAATAAATTAATAGTTTAATTTATTTATTTAAATAAGATTAGAATTGTTCTAATTGATTTATTCACAACCGGGTATAGAGAACCTAAAGGGTCACACCATAAAAGGAAGAATAATTATTTAAGAAGTTAATGGCATAATCGTAATAATAAGTTAAGTATATTTAATTTAATCTTTGGTGATAGAATAAATTAAATAGCTTAATATTTATTATTTAATATTTTGAAAATATTAAATATAAATTAATAAGAGTAGTCTTATTATTATTACTATTATTATTATTTAATTCCTAAAGGAGTTTGGGAATTAATTAATAAAAGTACTCTCATTGATTCCTTATAAGATTAGGAGGCAAATTAATTAAAAGATTTTAATTAATTATTCATAATAAGATTGAGAGCATAATTAATTAAAAGAATTTAATTAATTAAAATAAAACTCAATTCCTTAATTGTTAAGGAGAGTTGTCCACATCTATAAATAAGAGGAGTCTTATTATGGGTGGTGGTGGTTGACGTTTTCATAGATTACAAAATTCCAATAGTTGGGAGAGTACACCCTTTTCTATGAGAGATAGAAAAACTAGGGTTTTGCCAAACACCCATCTTCTTGAATCTTTCTTCTTCCTTGGTGGATTACCTCTAGAGGCCAAACACTTGGGTGGCTAACGTTGATCAAAGGAAGGAACCAAACCCCGTGGATTCAAGTTGAACGCGAAAGGATTTAGAGGTGAACTTGTACCTTAAGAAGCTCGAATCTTCAAGGGTATGATTCTTGCTCTTTATCTTTTCGTTTAATTAATAATTGTGCATAAAGGATGATCCGGGTATATGGTTTGTAAAATTTTAAAACTCTGATTTTTCACGTTTCCGCTTATTTTGTGCAATTTGATTGCGTTCATGAATATTACAAACCAAACACTAATCATACATAAGGATGTCATTTCAAGTTAATTAGATAAGTAATTCATTATTACTTAGCTTCTCCTTTCTTTATACCCTTAAGCCTTCTTCTCTGCCTCTTCCCTAGTGTTGGTGATGCGGTGGAAGCTTTCTACTTTCAACTCGCGCTGTGGCACGGGTTTGCAATGCATAAGCCCCACCTCTAAGCTGCGGTACCACTTTTTTAAGCCTTGGGCATGCAGCACTGCAAATACGCCTACCATACACAAACAATTGATGACTTTGATTTTTCTTGTAAACTTCTCGGCCTCACAACTTATTCGTTATAAGTCTGAATTGGCTCGTTCAAAAGTCGTTAGCTCACAAATCACGTACTCTACGATGTCATTAGAAAATATTTCATTTTTGAATCTTTTAGCTCGAAATTCACCGATTAGTTTATTATTACGAAAACGATAAACGTTCGTGAACGTTCATAGCTCGTTTCTTCATTCTAAGTCAGAATTTGACCATTTTTGAGTTCGCAACTCTAAAATGTCAATTGAGACTAATCTCCATCGAAAACCAACGTTTCCGAGTTCAATGCTAACTTTTGACTTCCATTTCGAGAATTTAACGATTTCGACGATTATCGTCTAATCTCGTAAATTTCTTCATAACTTCGTTACTTGAGATTTTTACACCGTTTCAAATGGATTCATTCCATTGTCACAACATGTATAATCCAAGCCTACAAATAATGGTTTTAAACTTGTCCATCAACAATAACATAATCAAATTTTCAATGACTTTCAATGGTTTATAGCTTTTATACTTATGATTTCACTTATACATGGCTTATTAAGGTTTTGGTCCTTTGATTAGTCATTCTCATCACTTCTTAGCATACATGTTCTATCAATCAACACTTCTCTAACAACCTACAATTGAAGAGATGGAAGATTAATAATCTTGGATTCTTACCCTTGCTGATCAACTTGATTTTTCTTCTTTTTCTACTTGAAATATAAAACTAGCTTTTCTTACTTTTTCTCTCAAGTGTATAAGCTATAAGTTGTTGGTGAAATTTAAATTAGCAACAAATGAAAATTCAAAGCTTCTATTTATAGAAAACCTAAGTTGAGGGTAGTTTGGTCATTTAGGCCATCACACCTCTCCTTAATCACCTCCTTACTATTCATTCCTTGCTAATCACTCATCTTATCCTTTGTTTGCTCACCAAGATCAGCCATAACTCACCTATGGGGCCCACATGGGTTGCCCCATGGGTTTTTCTTAATCGTTTACCCATTGGTTCAATCCGCAGATCCGGTTCTTAGTTTGGGCTTTAGTTTTAAATATTTTGGGCCTAAACATTGGGCTTGCATTACATTTCATTGGCCTTAACATCTTTTTAATTGGGCTTGCAACATTCCTACCCAAAACTTACAAATCTAATGTAATAGGATTTAAAGCGTTTAACGTAAAATCCTCGTATCCCTTATGTATACTAGTTTGTATAATCTTTCGTCATACACATTATACTATCATTCGCATATACTCGTATAATACATCGTATCATACTCATATTCATTGCCTCGTATAATACTCGTTTATTATGCGAGCATCGTTCATTCCAAACTTTACGTTCCTTAACATTCTCAAATTAAGTACGCAAGCGAAAAACTGTGTTTGCCATAACGGAAATATTATTACATATTCCATTCATATTACTCTATCGTTACGTATTTCTCGGAAGTTCAAAAATACTTTCCGAGAAGAAATGTGTGAATAGTGTTTTCAGAAAATTTCTCGGAAAACTTTTATTTTCGTCATGGAAATTCAAACACTTTAATTCCTTCACATAGCCAAAATACTACGACTTTTCGATACATTTAGGTTATACAACGACCTTCATCTCGCTTACACATAATAATAACATATAATGTAATTCTATTCATTAATTAATCAAATAAAATTATTTTATAATTAATCCAAATTTCTCGATCGTTACATCATTCCCCCCTTATAAGGATTCTGTCCTCAGAATCTCGTCTTAGATTAAACAAATAACTGGGGGGTAATTTTTCTTCATCTTTTCTTCAAGTTCCCACGTTGCTTGTTTAGCATCGTGGTTCTTCCATAACACCTTTACCGAAAGTATAACTTTGTTCCTTAGAACTTACTCTTTTTTATCAATGATTTGAATAGGCACTTCTCCGTACGTCAAGTCCTTCTCGATATGAATAGGTTCATATTCTATCACATGCTTATAATCTGGCTTATAAGGATGTAATACAGAGACATGGAACACATTATGTATTCTTTCTAAGTCTGGAGGTAATACTACCACGTAGGCTACCTCCCCTACCCTTTTTAATATTTCGAAAGGTCCTATAAACCTTGGACTTAACTTTCTCTTCTTTCCAAAGCATATCTTTCCTTTCTAGGGAGATACCTTTAGAAATACATATGAACCTACTTCAAATTCTCTATTCACTCGATACGAATCCGCATATTTCTTCTGTCTGTCTTGAGCTGCCACAAGACGCATCCGTATCAGCTTTACTATATCCGCTGCCTGCTGCACCAATTTTAGTCCTAGCATTCGGCGTTCTCCCACTTCATCCCAAAAACCCTTGAAATCCATGACGCAAGATCTCAACATATCTTCTAGCTTCTGAATTATTCTCTCGCTTTGCCCATCAATTTGTGGATGAAAATCCGTACTCAACTTCAGCTGCGTTCCCGTCTGTTCTTGCAGACTCCTCCAAAAGTTCGATGTGAATCGTGGATCACGATCTGACACAATCGATACTGGTACTCCATGTTTGGAAATGACTTTCTTAACATAAAGTTTAGCTAGTTGGTCTAAGTTATACTTAACACTTATTGGCAAAAAGTGACCCGAATTCGTCAACCGGTCCACTATCACCCAAATCGCGTCATACCCCTTCTGAGTAATTGGAAGTCCCACCATAAAATCCATCATGATATGCTCCCACATCCACTCCGAAATTTCCAATGACTGTAATAAGCCACTTGGTCGCTGATTTTCTGCTATTTCCCTCTTCATGTTCGGCCACCAAAAACTTTGTCGAAGGTCTTGATACATCTTAGTACTACCAGGATGAATCGAGTACCTCGAACAATGAGCTTCTTGTAACACATGCTCCTTTAATTCCGTCTCATTTGGAACCCAAATTCTTCCTTCAAATCTTAATAATCCCTCATTATCAAGACTATACTTTAAATCTTTTTCATCGGTTAAACGCTTCTTCATTTGGCCACACTCCTCAGTTCGGAGTTGCACCTCCTTGACTCTCTGTACAATGGTAGATTGAACCTCCGTTATAAACAGTCTATATCCCGATTCACTCGGTAACTTCACCTCCAACTCCATCCTAGCCATCTTTGTTATTAACTCAGTTTAAGCCGTTAACATAGATAACTTTTCCTGACCCTTCCTACTCAAGGCATCGGCCACTACATTGGCTTTTCCAAGGTGATACAGGATTTCACAGTCTCCAGCCATCTCCTTTGCCTCATATTCAACTCCTTCTGTGTGAAGATATATTTTAGACTCTTATGGTCCGTGTATATCTCACATCTCTCCCCGTATAAGTAATGCCTCTAGATCTTCAAGGCAAACACTACCGCGGCCTGTTCCAGATCATGAGTAGGATAAACTTTCTCATAATCTTTCAATTGTCGTGATGCATACGCAATGGCCTTGTCATGTTGCATGAGCACGCAACCAAGTCCTCTATGTGAAGCATCGCTATAAACCACAAAATTTCATGTATCGTCGGGTAAAGACAACACAGGTGCTTCACTCAATCTTTTCTTCAGTTCTTGGAAACTGTCTTCACACTTCTCTGTCCACACGTATTTCATCGTCTTCCTTGTCAAGTTAGTCAATGGAGTAGCTATCTTCAAAAAATCTTGAATAAATCTCCGATAGTATCTCGCTAACCCTAGGAAACTCCGCAACTCAGTCGACGTTTTCAGTTGTTCCCAACTCATCACTGCTTCTACCTTTGCTGGATCCACTGAAATTCCTTCTCGGTCGATAACATGACCAAAAAACTATACTTTTTCTAGCCAAAATTCACACTTAGTGAATTTTCGCATATAACTTATCCTTCCTTAGTGTCTCCAACACTAATCTTAAGTGTTCAGCATGATCTTCTGGCGTCTTTGTAAGAACCCAAATTTTTAGAAATTATTAAAATAAGAATTAAGTAAATAAAAATTCTTAAAGCATGTGAAGGGTTCGAATAAGAATATATATATATATATTGTGTTATATAGGGTAATATGAGCTATGTAATAAGTGATGTTGTAAAACCCCAAATAATTAATAAATGAAATTTATTTTCCTCTATTTATTATTTTGAAATAGTAAGGGTTGATTTGATTAATGTGGTTAGTTATGGGTAAAATGCGCAAATATTTTAAATAAGCAGGTGGTTATAAAATATTCATTTTTGTCGGGGAATATTCGTTTGGTCGGAGAATATTCTTACTGTCGGGGAATATTCGTACGACGGCGTAGCCTTGTGTGGGCCCTATAACGGAAAGCGATTGGATGAAGAAAACGACAAATATAAGTTGTTTAAAAATAATCACGAAGTTGTTACCGCTTTACTATTGGAATACCCTTGGTTAAAACACGATGTCTACGCGTTGTTGCACAAGAGTACACCAGTATTGCATCAATTATTGATTCTTACTTAAGAAGGCACTACTCAATAATTGTTACGATGAGTTACCGTCAAAGATTTTATTTTATTGATTCAATAATTGCTGCGTTGATATTTTATATTATCCGTTGTTTCAATAATTGTCACTACACAAGATTTTCCATTATCGAAGCAATAATTCATATTATCTGAATAATATTATTAGAAAACATTATTGGCAATGTCTAGAAAATTCTGTATAAGGAGAAGTTTGGTCACCTAATTGCGCGCCAGTAAGGAGAAATTCTTATTGGAAAACCCCTCTTTCCTGGGAACGGCCTAGTTGCCAGTACTGCAATTCTGTAATATTATTTGTGAATAATTAATTTTTGATTTATATGATGAGAAAAATATTCATTTTATGTGGATATAGATGGAGAAAATTTTTAAAGTGACAATTGTTGAAAATCGATATTTTATCTTTTGTGATAAAATAATATATTATTATATTATTATAATATAATATTTTTACAATGAATGTGGGATATATGAGTGTATGAGGAGGAAGAGTATTTTTGTTGCAAAAGTTGTTTAAAACATGTTAAACATGTCTGTGGGCCCATTTCTTGACTGAAATTTGATTATAGCCTGTAAAATCGCCCGTTTATGGATTTTGGTCAATTTTTGTTTGGAATTTGAAAAAACTTTCTTCTACAAAGTTGTAGAGAACTGAATTTCCTATAAAAATTGCGAGATTTGAATTTTCTGACAAAAGGGTTATTTATTATGAATTATTGAAGTTTCGAAGTTCCGAAATAATTGATTTTTGTAAGTTTTAATTGTTTTAATTAACAAAAACGTATTTTGTGTTTGGTTAGCCTCGTTAAACACATGCAAGTTGCTGAATTCAGATGGTTCTAGTCATGCGTGAGACAAATTTGTATATATATATATATATATATATATATATATATATATATATATATTTATTATATTAAATTTTCTACTTTGGTGTTCTAAGCATTTTCCTATAAATAGGGTGCTTAGGTTAGAATTGAAAATCACACCGTAAACTCAAGTTTTCTTTCTCTATTATCGAGCGTATTCTTGTGAGTATTTTGAGTATACTTTTGAGTACTCGCTATATACTAAGCAAGTTCAAGTTATAGCTTATATCAAGTGTTTCAACTAGAAGTACTTGCCTTTCGAGGTAAGGGATATTATATTTTTTTAAATGATATTATTTCTTCTAATATCATTATGTCAAGTATTGATCTAAACTTTTAATAAATTTAGAATTTTTGTGTTTGAAGTTACTATTCACGATACTAGCATTATTCACGATACGACACTATTCACTTAATAATACTACAAAGATTCATCAAAAATGAAAATTTTCCTTTTCGCCTAAAATATCTATTGTGGATACTAGCTTTGATTGTATCCATGTTTTGATCATTCTTGAATTTTACACCACTATGATTATTTTTGAGGTATTTTTGGCATGGATAAAACAAAGTACGAATCTTTAATCGTTAATCCTTGTCATTTTGTTTCACTGGATTCGTTTCTTTAAAAATATTTTTCATCATCCTCAATCTTAAATGATGATATTATTGAATATCTTTGGCCTGTAGTGCAAAGATGAATGATTTCTGATGAATATCTTTGGCCCGTAGTGCAAAGATGAACATGTGTTTAGATGAACATGACCAACTGATGAATATCTTTGGCCTGTAGTGCAAAGATGAATATTTGATTCCAAATATATATTGATTGATGTTACAGGGATAAAAGATAGACAATGAACTTTTAAATTCATACATAGAAGATAGTTGTTTGCATTCTCTACTTAACTCTTCTAATGAATTATTATTTCCGCTGCGAATATTGATTTAAAACTTGTTGTCTATTATATTCTATTAGATTTTTCCTCAAGAAGACTAACGATAATTTGTTGTATATTATCTTAGTCATAATATTCTTTACTGGGCTAGGTGAGCTCACCTTTTTCCTTTTTGTTCCATTTTTCTTCTCAGGAGGCGAGAATATAGCGAGTACGAGTCGGGGTATGGAATGAAGGTTCTAGAGAGAGTTGTTTAGTAGCGCTCACCATTTTTGTAAAATAATGTATCAATAAATGTGTTGAGGATTTATTTGAGTATAGATATTGTCTAGAAGATAATATTTGTATTCAAACTCACAGTTTTACCGCTGTAATAATAAAGTTGTAGTTGTTTCGTATCCATGTATTGACAACTCGAATGGGTGATGTATACCTATTTTGGGGGCGCCACAGTTGGTATCGAGCTTAGGATATGATCTCCAAGCGGAGATCGGGAATAGAATTAGAGGGAGAGAGACGAGTAAATCCTTCGCTAGTGTGTCCTACCTAAGCTTATTTGTTAGTTGGTCAAGATATAGGGATATTATGTGATATATTGATTTCCTTAATTAACCCTTGTTTTATGACAAGATTTGAGAATGTCGAATGAGAATATTAACAAGGGAAATGAGACCGTGGAGACGCTCAGTACTCACCAACGAGGAGAACGCGCAACAGTCGGCAATGTTCCTCATGTGAACAACACCAATCGAAAGCGTATGATAAACGAGGGATGTTTAGAAGCTTTTTGCGCTTCTGCAAAATCAAACGAGGGAGACTCGTGTTCAAAATACAGGAGGAAATGATAGCAATTCACGGGTTATCACAGCCAAGCAGTTTAAAGAGTTGGGACCACCAGAATTTAAGGGAAAGCCAGATCCGATCATGGCGAAAACATGGGTCAAGCAAATTACCAAGATATTCGATGTCTTGGGATGCAAGAAGGAATAGAAGGTTCCATTCACCACCTTTATGTTCCGTGGCGAAAGGCATCATCGGGTGGGAGTCTCAGGAAGCGCATACCCATCCAAATTAAAGACTCAAAGATGTCTTGGGAGACGTTTGAAACTATTTAATGACAAATACTTTC
Source organism: Panax ginseng (assembly GCA_020205605.1). Classification (NCBI taxonomy): domain Eukaryota; kingdom Viridiplantae; phylum Streptophyta; class Magnoliopsida; order Apiales; family Araliaceae; genus Panax; species Panax ginseng. The sequence goes on from CM035145.1 coordinate 85,976,869, forward strand.
CGAAAGTGTTCGTCATATGAAGGAAGTGGAGTTCATCAGATTAGAACAAAACAACATGACGGTGTCTCAGTACGAGGCAAAGTTTCCAGAGTTATCCAGGTTTGCACCTCATTTGGTGGAAAATGAGGAACGTATGATGCGGATGTTTCTGAGAGGTTTGAAACCCGGCATACGTCAGTATCTCATTTCTCATAAATTTTCTCTCTATTCAGATGTTGTAAACAGGGCTCAATTATTAGAGCGAGATAACGAGTACGGTCAACCGAGGGACCACAACCAGGATCATACCGGAGATAGCAATCAATGTAATAACGATAACCAAATGGAGAAAGAAAAAGACGGACAAAATGGTAACCACTCTGTGGTAATCATGGCCATGAAAATAGAAGAAGCGAGTTGGGGAGATTTTAAAAGAGGAGATTCAACAACGATAATGTGAAGACGATAGTACCAAAGAAGAATCGGTTGTAAGGGGAGGAGAATGACCACCGGTCATATATGCTATAAATGCGGAAAGAGGGATATATCACCAAACCGCCCACAGATTCACGGTATGCTATAATTATGGAAAGGAAGGACATATCACTCGAGATTGTACGGTAGCGAAACCTAGTTCAGCGGGGACGGTGACTCAAAATACTGTCCCAGAAAAGTCAAAGTCAACGGTTCCTGGAAGAGCGTTTGTTGTGACAGGTCAAAATATGAGGAACCCAAATGAGGTGATCACGGGTAAGCTATTTATAAATTCTTGCGAAGTTTATACCTTACTTGATACCGGTGCTACCCATTCATTTATCTCTCCTACTTATGCTCAACGTTTAAACTTGACCCCGGAGAAATTAGACTTTGACCTATCTGTGGAAACTCTGTTAGGAGAAAATTTCATCACATCCACTGTTTATAAATCTTTTTTTATTCAAGTTGGCACCATCACCTTACCTGTTGACCTTATCTCTTTAAAGATATTTGCTTTTGATGTGATTTTAGGGATTGATTGGTTAACTACTCATCATGCTAAAATTGATTGTTTTCGTAAGGTTGTTAGTTTTCATATTCCTAACCAACCTGTTGTATGAATTCAAGCAACTAAACCATTTAAATCAATCACTGTCATATCTAATCATAAAGCTATTCGTTTATTGAAAAACGGATGTCAAGCTTTCTTAGCCCATGTTATGGATTTGAATAAAGACACGCCAAATTTAAATAATATTCCTCATTGTTATTGACTTTTCCGACGTATTTCAAGAACTTCCTGCCTACCCCTTAACGTGAAGTTGAATTCTTTATTTATCTTGAACTCTGCACAAAGCCCATTTCTAAAACCCCATATCGAATGGCTCTATTGAACTTCAGAGTTAAAGGTCCAACTACGGTGAGTTGTTGGACATCGGTTTCATTCGTCCCTAGTACATCTCCTTGGGGTGCTCCTATTTTATTCAGAAAAGAAGAAAGACGGTAGTATGCGACTTTTGTATTGACTATCGAGAATTGAACCATGTCACCATCAAGAATAGGTATCCTCTACCTCGTATTGATGACTGTTTGACCAATTGCAAGGAGCACAATTCTTTTCAAAGATCGATCTTCGCTCGATATCATCACCAAGATTAGAACCGAGGATATTCCAAAGACCGCCTTCGAACTCCGATGACGGGCATTATGAATTCTTAGTCATGTCTTTTCGGATTGACTAATGCTCCTGCGGCTTTCATGGATATGATGAACCGAGTATTCAAGGAATATTTGGATCGATTCGTGTTGTTGTTTTTATTGATGACATCCTCATATATTCCAAAAGTCGTGAAGATCATGAGCACCATTTGAAGCTGGTACTCCAAAGGCTTCGTGAAAACAAACTATATGCCAAATTAAAGAAATGCGAGTTCTGGCTTGAGGAAGTAGCATTTCTTGGGCACGTGGTGTCAAAACATGGAGTATCCATGGACCCGGCGAAGATTGAAGCAATACAAATTTGGGAGCAACCGAAGTCGGTGACCGAAGTACGTAGCTTTCTAGGCTTAGCTAGTTATTATCGGAGATTCATGGAAGGATTTTCTCAAATCGCTACTCCATTAACTCAGCTGACTCGGAAAGATATAAAATTCGTATAGAGCGAGTAATGCGAGAAGAGTTTCCAAGAGCTCAAGAGGAGACTCATTTCGGCACCTGTTCTAACAATACCATCTGTACGGATGGATTTGTTATCTACAAATGATGCTTCGTGCAAAGGGTTAGGATGTGTTCTCATGCAACGTGGGAAAGTCATAGCCTATGCCTCATGACAACTTAAAGAGTATGAGAGGAATTATCCTACTCATGATCTAGAGTTAAGCGACATTCGTTTCCGCTTAAAGATCCGGAGGCACTATCTATATGGCGAGAAAGTGGAGATATATTCGCACCATAAAAGCTTCAAATATTTCTTCACGCAAAAGGAACTCAACATGCGGCAACGACGTTGGCTCGAGTTGTTGAAAGATTACGACCACACTATTCAATACCATCCTGGAAAAGCGAACGTGGTAGCTGACGCGTTGAGTAGAAGATCATATGCAGGAATGAGTGCGATGATGTCAAGTGTATGCATAGAGCCAACTTTAATAGAAAAAGTTAAGGTTGCTCAAGCCACCGACCCGGAGCTGATGTGTATGAAGAAGAAAGTACAAGAAGGTGCTATTCCGGAAGTGAAAATTGATGAAGAAGGAATACTTCGAGTCCACTCCAGACTTTGTGTTCCTAAAGACTCTGATTTGAAGTACAAGATTATGATGGAGGCACACAATACACCATTTGAAATCCATCCTGGAAGTATTAAAATGTATCGTGATCTTTGACATACATTTTGGTGGAATAATATGAAGAGAGAGATTGCAAAGTTTATCTTGATGTGTTTAACTTGTCAACGTGTAAAGGCGGAGCATCTAGTACCTAAGGGTCCGTTGCAACCACTTGAGATTCTGAAATGGAAGTGGGAACACATTACCATGGATTTCAAGCATCGGTCTTCCTACGGTTTCTCAAGGCATCAATGCTATTTGGGTTATTGTTGATAGATTAACCAAGTCTCGCTCATTTCTTGCCGATACGAGAGACTTATTCCTTGAACGCCTTGCTAGTATATATATAAATGATATTGTGAGGTTGCATGGCATGCCAAGATCCATAGTTTCAATCGTGACCCAAGATTCACTTCAAGATTTTGGGTTAGCTTGCAAAAAAGCTATGGGCACAGATTTATTTATCTGGGCCTCGGCATACCATCCTCAAACCAGGACGGACAATCGAGAGGACTATTCAAACTCTTGAAGATTTATTAAGACTCGTGTCCTAGACTTCAAGGGCAGTTGGGATAAGTATTTACCATTGGTGGAATTCTCCTACAACAACAGTTATCAGGCAAGTATAGGTGTGGCTCCATTTGAAGCATTATATGGACAAAAATGTCGCTCTCCAGTATGTTGGGATGAGGTGGGTGAAGCAACATTGTTGGGACCCGAGTTGGTACATATGACTACGGAAAAGATCCAAATTATTCGACAACGATACAAACCAAGACAGATCGACAAAAGAGTTATGCAGATCTTCATCGAAAAGACGTGGAATTTAGTATTGGGGATCACGTATTGTTGCGTGTAGCTCCATGGAAGGGAGTTACAAGATTTGGGAAACGAGGAAAGCTCAATCCATGATATATTGGTCCATTTTAGATTCTTGACCGAGTAGGAAATGTAGCCTATAGACTCGCGTTACCTCTCCGAGTATATCTCGTGTTCATAATGTGTTTCATATATCTGCATTAAATATGTGAAAGACCAACCACGTTATAGAGTTAGAACCCATTTTAGATAGCCAAGACTTAACGTGATGAAGAGGTACCTATCAAGATCTTGGATAGGAAGGAGCATGTCCTACGTACGAAGGTTATACCACAAGTTAAAGTTTTGTGGAGGAACCATGCAATAGAGGAAATGACCTGGGAGTTGGAAACGGAAATGAAAGCAAGGTATCCTCATCTTTTCGAAACACCAGGTACGTACGTCAATTTCGAGGACGAAATTTCATAAGAAGGGGAGGTTGTAAAACCCCAAATAATTAATAAATGAAATTTATTTTCCTCTATTTATTATTTTGAAATAGTAAGGGTTGATTTGATTAATGTGGTTAGTTATGGGTAAATGCGCAAATATTTTAAATAAGCAGGTGGTTATAAAATATTCATTTTTGTCGGGAAATATTCGTTTTGTCGTAGAATATTCTTACTGTCGGGGAATATTCGTACGATGGTGCAGCCTTGTGTGGGCCCCATAACGAAAAGCGATTGGATGAAGAAAACGACAAATATAAGTTGTTTAAAAATAACTACAGTAGTTGTTACTGCTTTTAATCGTTGGAATACCCAAAGGTTAAAACACAAGAATACGCGTTGTTGTACAAGAAGCACACCAGATTGCACCAATTATTGATTCTTACTTAAGAAGGCACTACTCAATAATTGTTACAGAGAGTTATCGCTCAAATTTTATTTTATTGATTCAATAATTGTTACCGATATTTTATATTATCGTTGTTTCAATAATTATCACTACACAAAGATTTCCATTATCGAAACAATAATTCATATTATCCTAATAATATTATTAGAAAACATTATTGGCAATGTCTAGAAAGTTCTGCTCAAGGAGAGGTTTGGTCACCCAATTACGCCACCAAGAAGGAGAAATTCTTATTGAAAGCCCCATCTTTCTTGGGAACTACCGCCGCCAAGATCGCAATTCTGTAATATTTTTTGTGAATAATTAATTATTGATTTATATGATGAGGAAAATATTCATTTTATGTGGATATAGATGGAGAAAATTTTTAAAGTGACAATTGTTGAAAATCGATATTTTATCTTTTGTGATAAAATAATATATTATTATATTATTATAATATAATATTTTTTTACAATGAATGTGGGATATATGAGTATATGAGGAGGAAGAGTATTTTTGTTGCAAAATTGTTTAAAACATGTTAAACATGTCTCAGGGGCCCATTTCTTGACCGAAATTTGATTATACTGTAAAATCGCCTCGCTTATGGATTTCGGTCAATTTCTATTTGGAATTTAGAAAAACTTTCTTCTGTAAAGTTGTAGAGAATTGAATTTCCTATAAACAGTCGCGAGATTTGAATTTTCTGACAAAAGGGCTATTTATTATGAATTATTGAAGTTCCGAAATAATTAATTTTTGGATGTTTTAATTGTTTTAATTAACAAAAACATTTTTTGTGCTTGGTTAGCCTCATTAAACACATGCAAGTTCTTTGAATTCAGATGGTTCTAGGTGCGTAGACAAATTTGTATATATATATATATATATATATATATATATATATATATATATTAAATTTTCTTTTCTACTTTGGTGTTCTAAGCATTTTCCTATAAATAGGTGCTTAGGTTAGAATTGAAAATCACACCGTAAATTGAAGTTTTCTCTCTATTATCGAGTTTATTCTTGTGAGTATTTTGAGTATACTTTGAGTAATTGTTGCTATACTACTTGCAAGTTCAAGTCATAGCTTATATCCGGTGTTTCAACTAGAAGTACTGTCTTTCGAGGTAAGGGATATTATATTTTTTTTAAATGATATTATTTCTTCTAATATCATTATGCCGAAGTATTGATCTGAACTTTTAATCAAATTTGGAACTTTTTGTGTCGGAGTTACTATTCACGTATACGACACTATTCACGTATACGACACTATTCACGAATACGACATTATTCATCAAAAAATGAAAATTTTCCTTTTCATCTAAAATATCTATTGTGGATACTAGCTTTGATTGTATCCATGTTTTGATCATTCTTGAATTTTACACCACTATGATTATTTTTGAGGTATTTTTGGCATGGATAAAACAAAGTACGAATCCTTAATCCTTAATCCTTGTCATTTTGTTTCACTGGATTCGTTTCTTTAAAAATATTTTTCATCATCCTCAATCTTAAATGATGATATTATTGAATATCTTTGGCCTGTAGTGCAAAGATGAATGATTTCTGATGAATATCTTTGGCCCGTAGTGCAAAGATGAACATGTGTTTAGATGAACATGACCAACTGATGAATATCTTTGGCCTGTAGTGCAAAGATGAATATTTGATTCCAAATATATATTGATTGATGTTACAGGGATAAAAGATAGACGATGAACTTTTAAATTCATACATAGAAGATAGTTTTTTGCATTCTCTACTTAACTCTTCTAATGAATTATTATTTCCGCTGCGAATATTGATTTAAAAACTTGTTGTCTATTGTATTCTATTAGATTTTTCCCTGTTGAAGACTAACGATAATTTGTTGTATATTATCTTAGTCATAATATTCTTTACTGGGCTAGGTGAGCTCACCCTTTTCCTTTTTGTTCCATTTTTCTTCTCAGGAGACGAGAATATAGCGAGTACGAGTCGGGGTATGGAATGAAGGTTCTAGAGAGAGTTGTTTAGTAGTCCTCACCATTTTTGTAAAATAATGTATCAATAAATGTGATGAGGATTTATTTGAGTATAGATATTATGCTCAAGATAATATTTGTATTCAAACTCACAGCTTTCTTGTTGTAATAATAAAGTTGAAGTTGTTTTACGTACCATGTATCGACAACCTCGTAATGGGTGATTTATACCTATTTTGGGGCGTCCATGAGATGTTGTGTTTAATAAATATATATCGCTATTATATATTTATTATACATTGTAGAGATGAATTAGTAAGAAGATGGATAAGATTTATCTATTTATACTAAATAATTTGTGTGAAATTATTTTATCATAGTAAGTGTGTGACATTAAATATCTTTGATAATCACCAATTTCTTGAGTATATGTATGCAGTAGGTATCAAGTCTAAGCGCAAAGGCAACCGCATTCTTTAATAGTGGATGTATAGGAGCTGGGCTAAATAATTCCTTCAGAGAGCGGAGGTATATACGAATTAGTAATCGATCTAACTCACTATGAAAATAGTGTAGACGAGACGAAAACTAATTTGTTGGTTGTTTGTTGGAAACCACTCAGTGTACTGTATTGAATACCATTAAAGACTCGATGTGTACTAGGTATGGACTTGTACATATGTACGTTGTTGACGAGAGAAGAAAATCGATATATCTTTAGATAAATATTTTTAGAGATTTATTGACTAATATTGGGATATGGTTAAATGTATAGATTAAAGAAAGAAGAGTTGAACTTGAAATTTAATTTCTAAATTATTGAAGAATGTAGTCATTGGAGATTCATGTTGGTTAGTATAATGAGATAGCATGTATGGAGTATGTTAAAGGATTTGCGAGTTAAGTTTCTATTTCTGTTAAAGCAGAACATGTCTGCATTTGAACTTAAGGTGGCGCAACCGCGCCATTCACAAGCCTAAGACCAGCGCGACCACGCCGGTCTGCAGATGGTTCAGGATGAGTTTGTGTAATATGAACTTTAAGAGTTGTATATTAGTGGCTAATATGTTATATAAAGGATCATAAGTGATGTTCCTACAATCGATGAATGGATTTAGATAGCAAAGCATGAATTGAATGTGGGTTTGTTATGGAAATTAACTAAACAAGAATAAATATTGGTTAACTTAAATTAAGTTGAAAATTATATTATGGAATAATATAATTGTGTGGCAGTGGCGTGATAGTAAATTAAATGAAAGGAGTAATTCACTTAAGTAAAATGGTGAATTAATATATGTGCTTTACATAAAGAAAATGAAATGATTATGTTAATTAATTTTAGTATTTTTATATATTACATAATATGGTAATATATGAAAGGGTTTAATATTTGAAAGATGTTAATGTAAAGATTGAGAAAGTTGTCTTAGGACGATCGAATAATTATACGCATAGTGTATAATTTAAATAATTAATAGAGTAACTATTAATTATTTTAAGTGTAAAAGTTGTACATATTATATATATGTAATTATTTAAGTAAGCTAAATAATTTAGCATTATGATAAAGTGTGACATAAACTTTATATTAAATAAATAATAAAATAATGTGGAATTGGGGAAAAGCCAAACGGGGCATAGACCCCTAAAATTTTATTATAGAAATAATAAGCTTGAGTTATATGATGTGACAACCCAAATTTTATAAGTTATTAAAATAAGAATTTAATAAATAAAATTCTTATTATGAGATGTTTTGAGTTTGAATATGTATATATACGTGCTATATATTTTGAAATATGTGATCTGGTGTGAAGATATATATATATTCATATATTGGAAAAATGAGGTTTAATAGTTAAGTTAACTATTGAAGAAATTAAATAAATTTGGTAATTATTTTAAATATTTATTGAATTAAATAAATATTTTAAATAATTTATTTTTAAAAAAAAATAAATAATTTATGAAATTGTGGTATAATAATTTAGTTATGTGTGTAGGATAATTAAATTAAAGCAAAGGTAAATTTTATTCTTTGAAGATTTAATTTAACTAATTAATTAAATTAAATGAGTTGTTTAATATGAAAGAAAATAAGTATATTAAATAAAGTAATGTTTAAGTCTAATTTATTAATTAAATTAGATACATGTAATTATTTATTAATTATAAGTATAATTATAATAAGATTATAATTATTATTAATTATTATTATTATAAGTTATTTAAATTAACTAAAGGTGTGACACATGAAACTATATAATATAATATTATTAAAATAATCTATTTTGGAGGAATTGGTGTGTGGCCAAACAAGGCCTTGTGGCCTTTGGTCTAATTTAACTGATGAAGACGTATTATTGTGTAACTAAAATAGTACGTGGGAGGATGACCATATCAGTTTATTTTTCTACGCGTCTAAATTTTTAAGGCTAAGTTCAGAGAGGGTTTGGTGAGAAGAAGGAAACACAAAGAGTTTGGAGATAAAGCAAGAGAGAAAACATGGTGGATTGGATTCTCTGTAATTGTCAAGGAGAGGAATTCTAAACCTAGTCATCATCTTTTGCTAGTCAACAATCAAGGAATAAGGTATAACTTACTTTAATTTTAACTCTTATTTTTGGAATTTCTATTGATAATTGTGTTAGATTGATACATATACATGTATGTAAGGTTTATACTTTGTTAATCATCACATGTGAGTGTTGTTTGAGTATCAAATTCTTGAAATTTGGGTTTGTAGGGAGAAAAGTAAATAACAGTGTATGTTTGTGAAAAATGGCTTAATAAAGTACAAATTTTTATGTCTAGTATGTGTTATAATATGTAAATTGGTATTGGATTATGTTAGTATGTGAAGAAACGAAAACGGCGTAGTTTGAATCATGTCAATTGGGTAAGAAACGAAGTTGTGGCGATTGAATTCGCTAAATGTGTTTAAAACATCAAAATATAGCATGAACACTGAATTAGAACCCTTAAAATGATTTGTTAATATGTTTGAAGTGTTATAATTATTCTCTAGATGAGTAGCTAAGAGTTTAACGAGTCCAACGAATTGAAAACCAACTAATTCAGACTTAAAATGAAGAAGTTATGAAGGTTTGAAGTAAAAATATTGCAAAATCTGTAATCTGGGTAAAGACGAGCGCGAGCGCACTGCCCAAGAGCGCGGGCGCGCAGATGGGCGCTGCTAGGTGGCGCGGATACGCTGGGGTTGTGAAGGAATTGGGCGCGGCCAAGCCCAAAGTATGTCAGGTGTGATTATTTTGACCTATTTTAGTAAAATATGCATAACTGTTTCATACAAACTCCGATTGAGGCAATTCAAGATGATACGGAACGAGGACGAATAGACCTACAACTTTTATTCTTTAAGAATTTCAATTTGAGTTGTGTAACAGTAGTCAAAATGATCATCTTTAGGACTGTTGTGTTTTCGGGGCAATCGGAGGGCGTCGGGCATGCACATATGCTAGTATAGTGCTTCTGGCGATAAAAAATGTTATTCTAAGCTATAAAACATGAATGTTAGTAAATATAATGATGTTTAACATTAATAAATGATGTATTAGATAAGTTATGTAAGCACACTAAGCATACACAAGAGAGACGATTCGGGCGTGTGACGAATGAAAGTCGAAACGCCGTGACAAGTGTTAATGAACATTATAAGATATGGAATGGGTTTAATATAAAACCCATAAGTATTCCTATCAATACTTAAATACTTGAATAAATTTCAAATATTACATAAGTCGAAAAGTTAACACAATCTAATTCAACATTGTGTACTAATTAACAAGAAGGATTATGAGATGTGGAGTATCGTTTACATTACAATTACTATGTGTTGTTATGTGACAAATAATTAATGTGTATGATTATATAATGGTGTAGGGCACGTGAAGTGCAGATAACTGTAAGATGTTAAACTGTTATTGGTAAACAACAATCAAGGTAAATCTTTCAGTTCCTATTTGCTACGTGAACTTGGTGATTAGCTGTTTTAAATCTTTATTGCAAAGAGCATGATGTGTTATATATATGTTGAATGTATGAAATGTTAAAGTCAACTTATGACTATGTTGATTGAGTAAAGCATGCTGAATAAGTAAGGAACTCAATCTTTATACTTGTTATATGAACTGTAGCATGTATGTTATGTTAGTCCAATGTTTATGAGATATATGTGGAGCATGTTATTATGTGCTACGTGATGCATGAAAACTGTTAGATTTGTTGGGCTGTCGAGCTCAACCTTGAAAATAACCATTTTTGCAGGTAAAGGATTGAAGTTAACACTATGTGGTACTTGAAAGACATGAATCAGATGTAATACACAAAGATTATTATTTTAGCTAAAGTTGTTATTTCTTTAAACCATGATTAAGGTTCATGAGATGTACTCAATGTTTTATGTATGTATATTTTATGTTGAGTTGTAAAGTTAAAGTTTGAACCGTCAGATGTATAAAGGATATCGATTTGATATATAAGTACATATATTAATTCTGATGAAGCGAATCATAAGTTAAACTAGATTCAGAGATAAAGGTTTTAATTCAGAGAATTAAACTAAGATGACAGAAAAGTTTTAATTATTCCTCATTTTATTAAGTTTAACATTGAATAATGATGTAAAATCAGAAGTTAGACGTATTATTAACGACCGAAGTCGATAATTAAATTGTATGAATTTTGGGGGCGTTACAGTTGGTATCAAAGCTGTAGGTTATAAACCTTAGGTAGGAGTACCTTAGGCTATAACCTTTGAGAAGAGAGGTGAAGATAATGAAAGAATAAGCTCAGATAGAGTTTGAAGAATAAGAAGTAATTTACGAAATTTATAAAGAATGGATTAAAACATGCGTAAGAGGATTCAAAGAAGGATCTCGCAGAGTTATAAGGAATATGAATGTGGGTTACCCAACTCCAATAATAAGAATGTAAGGTGATAATAAATAGACAATGTCTATAAGAAGAGAATGATAAAGATGTTAAGAATAGAAAGTTATATTTAAGTATGGTACAATTGTACTCTTTAATAGTTGATGTATGGTATCTGGGCTAAACGATTCCTTCATAGAGCGGAGGTATATACGAACTAGCAACTCGGAACCTAGTTTGTTGGTAGTTTGTGGAAAACCACTCAGCATACCATATTAAAACTATTGGAGACTCGATGTGTACCAAGTATAGAAAATGGATACGTATGATGAAAATGGAGAACTCGAATGAAATGTTGAGCAATATAAATGAAGTTTGAAATTCTTAAGGAGAATTGTTATATAAACAAGAAAATTCATAGAAGAATCTTTAAGAGATATAAAGATAAGAAATGAGAGTTACCTAACTCAAATAGCCAAGATAACGAAGAATGTCGTAAATGATGAAAAAGGAAAGAAAGGGGATCGTAAAACAAAACGATCACGAGTGAAGAAAAGAATTTTAAAGGAGATGATTATAAAATAAGATCACGACGTGATCTAGGACGCCCCCAAAATAGGTATACATCACCTATTCTGAGTCGCCAAATACATGGTACAAAAACAAATACAACTTCAGTAATACAATTGTCGTGTAAAATACGACAACACATATACTGTCAGTTTGAATACAAATATTGTCTAATAGACAGTATACAAACTCAAAAGGAGTCCTCATTACAATTATTGATACACTATTTTACAAAATAGTGAGGACTACTAAAACAACTATCCTGAACCATCACTCCATACCGCAGCTAGTTCCTGCTATGTTCTCACCTCCTGAGAGGAAAAATGGAATAAAAAGGAAAAGGGTGAGCTCAACTAGCCAGTAAAGAATATTATGACTTGAGATAATATACAATAAATTATCATTAGTCTTCAACAGGGAAAAATCTGATAGAACATAATAGACAATAAGTTTTAGATCAACAACTGCAGCTGAAACAACAATCCATTAGAAGAGTCAAGTAGAGAATGATTTCTACTATCTTCTAAGATTTAAAAGTTTATCATCAATATTTTATCCATGTAACATCAATCAATATACATCTTGAATCAAATATTTATCTTTGCACTACATGCCAAAGATATTCATTTGTATCACCAGTTGGTCATGTTCATCTCAACACTTGTTCATCTTTGCACTACGGGCCAAAGATATTCATCAGTTAATCATTCATCTTTGCACTACATGCTAAAGATATTCAGTAATATCATCATTTAGGACTGAGGATGATGAAAAATATCTTAAAGAAAACGAATCCAGTGAGAGAAAAGGACAAATATTAAGGATTTGTATTACAATTTATCCAAGTTCAATAATACTCCATAATAACCAATTGTGAAGCAGAATTCAAAAATAAAGAAAGTATGGATACAATCAAAGATAGTAACCATAATAGACATCTTGGACAAAAACGAGAAAATTTTATTTTTCGGTGAATAGTGCCGTATTCGTTAATAGTGTCGTATACGTGAATAGTAACCCCGACACAAAAAGATAAAAATTCCACAATAAAATTTATATCAATATTTTGGCATAATGATATTGAAGAAAATAATATTATTTACGAAGAAAATAACATCCCTTACCTCAAAATAACAGTACTTCTAATCGGAATATCGGTGCAAGGCTGGAGGAAACTTGCACTGAATAGCAACTCACAAAGTATTTAAATACTCACAAAATACGCTCGATACTGTAGAGAGAGAGAAAACTTATTTCTGGTGTGATTTTCAATTCTAACTAAGCACCCTATTTATAGGAAAATGTTAGAACGCCAACGCAGACTAAATAATAAAATAATATTATTTATTTTTCCTCTTCTACGCCATCCTTTTTGGAAAGCCATCAGCCCATCATATTTGAAATTTTTCTAGCACATGTTTTCAAAAAAAACAAAAGTGGGTCCCACCCATAATTTTAATAAAAAATATTTAATTTTCGAAACTTCAACAATTCATAATAAATAGCCATTTTATCAGAAAAATACGAATTGTATGTCCATTCCATAGGAAATCGAATTCTCTACAACTTTGTAGAAGAATGTTTTTCCAAATTCCAAACAGAAAATGCCCGAAATCCACACACAGACGATTTTTAATACCTTCATTTCGACAAAATACTGATAAAATACCTCAACATTAATTCCATCATTTATAACCATAATAAATATATCCATCATTTATATCCACATAAAATAAATATTTCCTTATCATATAAATCAATAATTAATTATTCACAAATAATATTACAGAATCACAACTATGATAACCAGGTTGTTCCCAGGAAAGAGGGGGCTTTCTGATAAGGATTTCTCCTTATTGACGCGCAATTAGGTGGCCAAACCCCTTTCCTAGACAAAACTTCCTTAGACATTGCCAATAATGATATCTAACAATATTATTCAAATAATATAAATTATTGATCTGATAATGGAGATATCGTGCACTGACAATTATTGAAACCACAATAATATAAAATATCAATGCAACAATTATTGAATCAATAAAATAAAATATTGAACAATAATTACTGTAACAATTATTGAGTAGTGCCTTCTTACGTAAGAATCAATAATTCAAAAATATTGTGCAATACCGTGTGCTACTGTGCAACCACGTGTATTACTATATTTTAACCACCGGGTATTCCAATAGTGTTAACGGTAACCTTTACGCCGTTATTTATAAAAACTCAAACTTGTCATTTTCTTCATCCGACAGTTATCTGTTATGGGGCCCACAAATGATTGCGCCGTCGTATGACTATTCCACGACCAAACGAATATTCCTCGATAAAATAAATATTTTATAATCATTTGCTTATTTTGTAAAATTTGCACATTTCTGTGACGCCCCCAAAATAGGTATACATAACCCATCTTGAGTCGCCAAATACATTGTATAAAATTCAAATACAACTTAATAATATAACTATCGTGTAGAATACGACAAGACATAACTGAGAGTTTTAATACGAATATTGTCTTCTAGATAGTATTCAACTCAAATGGAGTCCTCAATACATTTATTATCACACTATTTCATAGAATAGTGAGGACTACTAATGCTATCATCCGGACCGTCACTCCGCTCCCCGACTAGTCCTCAGCTACGCTCTCATTTCTCAAGAGAACAATGAAAGTAAAAGGTGAGCTCAACTAGCCCAAATGAAATATTATCACTAAGATAATGCGAATAATTTATCGTTAGCCTTCAACACAGTTGTTAAACCGATAAAATATAACAAACATCAAGTTTAACTGCAACGGAACAAGCAATCCATTAGAAGAGTCAAGTAGAGAATAAAATCTACTATCTTTTATGATTTAAAAGGTTTTTCATCACTTTTATCGTTGAGACTCAGCTTAATAAATAATCCACATCATCCCTGCACTACGGCCAAGGATATTCATTAGTATCACGACCAGAAATTATCTATGCAGTACGGGCAAATGATATTCATGTAATCATCAATGGTCATGATCATACCAACAATTGTTCGTCAATGCACTACGGGCCAATGAGGACTTTTACCACAATATTTGTAACATTACAGTCATGATTATACCGAATAATCCCTGGTCATAATCATACCTAGTCCATCCATGCACTACAAGCCACAGATGACTTTCAACATAATATAAACACGAGGATGATGAAAATGATATACGATTTCAATAAAACAAGTTCAAGGATAAATTTTTAAAGATTTCTAATTTAATTTATCTAGAAATCAATAACGTCCAAATTGTCAACATGATACTGTTTTGTGGAGTAAAATTCAAGAATGCTCAGAAGAATATTTCCATGAAAAGATACTAGATGAAGCGCAAATATCAAGGATATTCCACTAATTTCATGGAGTATAGAAGCCAAAACTTTAACCAACTGAGTATAATAGAATATATGAAGCTGCAAATAGATTTTTTCCCGCCATGCAGTAATCCATGTAGACAAATCATTTTCACGATTTAATAAGGAATGAATACGAAGGATCATTCACCATGCATGCGTAATCCACATGAGCAAAGTTATTCCAATGTAATAATAAAGAATGGAATAACGAAGAGAATTCACCAGCGCGTCGTAATCCGCACAAACAAAGTTATTCCAACAAAATAATAAAGAATGGAACAAGGTCATGCAGAACTCCACACGCATACGATATATTCAATGTAATAATAAAGAATGGAACCAGTCATGCGTAATCAAGACATGCATGTGATATTCCAATGTAATAATAACGAATGGAATAACAACAGAATTCACCAGGCATGTAATAGACCGCACAGACAGGTTATTTCAATAGAATAATAAATAATGGAATAACAACCCTTACGAGTATTGAAAGAAAATAACTCTCTTCATGAATACGAATAAAATAATACCCCTTACCTTAATAGGAGATTGGATACTGCAATAGTGTAGTAACAGAATACTCTTCTTCTTTCTCTCTTATTCTCTCTATACTTTCACTCTCTATAGCTTGAATGAATTGGTGAAAAATAATGAATAAATGAGCTTCTATTTATAAGCTTGGCAGAGTAAGGGTAAAATAGTCTTTTCGCTATAATTTATGATATCATCGCTGACATCATCGATCATATTACATCATTGCTTACCTCATCATCCGATGACATCATCGCTTACCTCATCGTCCGATGGCATAATCGCTTGCATCATAGGAATTCAAATTCAATTTGTTCTCTTCCACCTCCTTTTACTTTTATACCATGAATTTACTATAATAATGCTACCATTCAAATTATAAAAATGTACTATTATATAATCACATCATACTACTATAATGTAATATTATAATAATATATTTGAATGAATTATTTTATCGGAAAAGATAAAATACCAACCTTCAACAAATGTCACATGCTAAAAATTCCTCAATTTAAATTCACTTCGAATAAATATTTTCTTATCATACATATCAACAATTAATTATTCAAAAATAATATTACAAAATTACAATATTGACAACCAGGTCGTTCCCAGAAAAGAGGGAGCTTTTCGATAAGGATTTCTACCTATTGGCGCGCAATTAGGTGACCAAACCACTTTCCTCGATAGAACTTTCTAGACATTGTCAATAATGTAAATAATAATATTATTCAAATAATATGAATTATTGATTTGATAATTTGAAATAATGTGCAATGATAATTATTGAATCAATAATATAAAATATCAACATAGCAATTATTGAATCAATAAAATAAAGTATTGAACAGTAATTACTGTAACAATTATTGAGTAGTGACTTCTTATGTAAGCATCAATAATCCAAGATATTGTACAATATCGTGTGCTACTATGCAACCACGCATATTACTATACTTTTACCACCGGGTATTTCAACAGTTAACGGTAAAACTTTCGCTGTTATTTTTATAAAAAGATATTTTTGTCGTTTTCTAACTCCGACAATAATTACATTATGGGTCCACTAATGATTGTGTCGTCGCATTTAATATTCACGAGATAAAAAGAATATTCCCCGACCAAACGAATATTTTATATCAACTTGCTCTTTGCAAAATTTATAAATATTACCCACAACTATAACATTATAACAAATTCACACCTTAATATTCAAAAATGATATTTATAGAAAATTCATCTTTATTCATAAAAGTTGGGGTCTTACAACCTCCCCTTCTAATGAAATTTTTCCCTCGAAATTAGGGTACGTACCTGGTATGTCGAAGAGGTAAGGATACCTTGATTTCATTTCAGATTCTAACTCCCAGGTCATTTCCTCAATATTATGGTTTCTCCACAAAACTTTGACTTGAGGTATAACCTTGGAGCGTAAAATATGCTCCTTTTTATCCAAGATTTTAACAGGAACCTCTTCATACGTTAAATCTTCCGCTATTTCGTCTGGTTCTAACTCAATAATGTGGTGCGGGTCTTTCACATATTTGCGTAGCATAGATATGTGAAAAACGTTATAAACATGAGACATACTTGGGGGTAAAGCGAGTCTATAGGCCACAGTTCCTACTTGATCGAGGATTAAAAATGGACCAATGAATCGAGGATTGAGCTTTCCTCTCTTTCAAAATCTCATAACTCCTTTCCATGGAGCAACACGTAACAACACATGATCTCCAATATCAAATTCTACGTCCTTTCGATGAAGATCAGCATAACTCTTTTATCGATCTTGTGAGGTTTTTATACATTGTCGGATCGTTTGAATCTTTTTCGTAGTTATACGTACCAACATCGGTCCCAACAACGTTGCTTCACCCACCTCATCCCAACATACTGGAGAATGACACTTTCTTCCATACAACGCCTCGAATGGAGCCATGCCAATACTTGCTTGATAACTATTATTGTAGGAAAACTCCACCAATGGTAAGAACTTGTCCCAACCTCCCTTGAAGTCAAGCACACAGAGTCTTAATAGATCTTCAAGAGTTTGAATAGTCCTCTCCGACTGCCCGTCCGTCCCCGAGGATGATATGTTTGAGCTAAATCAGAATCCGTGCTTCTATAGCTTTTCGAAAACTAACCCAAAATTGTGAAGTACATCTTGGGTCTCGATCAGAAACTATGGATACTGGCATACCATGCAGTCTTACAATATCAGTTATGTACATACGAGTAAGACGTTCAAGTGTATAAGTTTCTCGTATAGGTATGAAATGAGCCAACTTGGTCAATCTATTAAAAATGACCCAAATCGCATCTATTCCTTGAGAAACATTGGGAAGACCGATAATGAAATCCATGGTAATGTTCTCCCACTTCCATTCTAGAATTTCAAGTCGTTGTAATGGACCTTTTGGTACTTGATGCTCAGCCTTGACTCGTGGACAAGTTAGACACCCTAAGATAAACTCCGCGATCTCTCTCTTCATATTGCTCCACCAAAATGTATGTCAAAGATCATGATACATTTTGGTACTCCCGGGATGGATTGCAAACGGTGTGTTGTGCGCCTCATCATGATTTTATACTTTAAATCGTATCGTTAGAACACAAAGTCCGGAGTCGACTCAAAGTATTCCTTTTTCATCGATTCTTGCTTCTGGCATAGCACCTTCTTACACTTTCTTCTTCATACGCATCAGCTCCAGGTATGTAGCTTGAGCAGCTTTAACCTTATAAATTAAAGTCGGTTCTACTCGTATATTTGTTATCATCACATGGGTCCCTGGAGTCTTTAACTATATCTCCATCCTTTGCAAGTAATATAAAATGGGCCTTTACGTTGACAATATCGCACTCGTACTTCATATGTTGTTCTTTCTACTCAATGCGCGCTACCATCTGCGTTAACTTACCGGATGGTATTGAATAGTATGATCATAATCTTTAAGCAGTTCAAGCTAACGTCATTGCCGCATGTTGAGTTCCTTTTGAGTGAAGAAATATTTGAGGCTTTTATGATCCGTAAAGATCTCCACTTTCTCCCCCATACAAGTAATGCCTCCAAATTTTAAGTGCAAAAATGATAACTGCCAACTCTAAATCATGAATAGGATAATTCCTCTCATATTCTTTGAGTTGTCGCGAGGCATAGGCTATGACTTTCCTATGTTGCATGAGAACACATCCTAAACCCTTGCCTGAAGCATCACTGTAGATGACATATCCCTCCGTACCAGATGGTATTGTCAGAACAGGTGCTGAAATGAGTCTCCTCTTGAGTTCTTGAAAACTCTTCTCACATTCCACGCTCTAACCGAATTTTGAATCTTTCCGAGTCAGCTGAGTTAATGGAGTAGCGATTCGAGAAAACCCTTCTACGAATCTCCGATAATAACCAACTAAGCCGAGAAAGCTACGTACTTTGGTCACTAATTTAGGTTGTTCCCAGCTTTGAATAGCTTCAATCTTTGTCGGGTCAACAGATATTCCATGACTTGATACTACGTGCCCAATGAATGCTACTTCCTCAAGCCAGAACTCACATTTCTTCAACTTGGCATAAAGCTTGTTTTCACAAAGCTTTTGGAGTATCATCCTCAAGTGTTGCTCATGATCTTCACGGCTTGGAATATATGAGGATGTCATCAATAAAGACGACCAGAAAGTGAACCAAATATTCCTTGAATACTCGGTTCATCATATCTATGAAGGCAGCAGGAGCATTAGTCAATCCAAAAGACATGACTAAGAATTCATAATGCCCGTACCGAGTTCTGAAGGCAATCTTTGGAATATCCTCAGTTTTAACCTTCAGCTGATGATATCCAGAACAAAGATCAATCTTTGAAAAGAATTGTGCTCCTTCCAACTGGTCAAACAGGTCATCAATGCGAGGTAACGAATACCTATTCTTGATGGTGACACGGTTCAATTCCCGGTAGTCAATACAAAGTCGCATACTCCCATCTTTCTTCTTCACGAATAGAACGGGAGCACCCCAAGGAGATGTACTAGGATGAATGAAACTAATGTCTAACAATTCCTATAATTGGGTCTTTAACTCCTGAAGTTCAATAGGAGCCATTCGATATGGGGCTTTGGAAATGGGTTTTGTACCAGGTCCAAGGTCGATACAAAATTCAATTTCACGCTCTGGGGGTAAGCCAGGAAGTTCTTCAGGGAATACGTCAGGAAATTTATTAACAATAGAAATATCATTCAAATCTGATGTGTTTTTGTTTAAATCTGTGACATGAACTAAGAAAGCTTGACATCTATTTTTCAATAAACGAATAGCTTTATGGCTTGAGATGACAATGATTGATTTTAATGGTTTGGTTTCTTGAATTCGCATAATAGGTTGGTTAGGAATATGAAAGCTAACAACATTACGAAAACAATCAATTTTTGCATGATGGGTAGTTAACCAATCAATCCCTAGAATCACGTCAAATGCAAGTATTTTCAATGAAATAAGATTGACAGTTAATGTGAGGGTACCAATTTGAACCAAACAAGACTTATAAACAGTGGATGTAATGAAAGTTTCTCCCAACGGAGTTTCCACAGATAAGTCAAAGTCTAATTTCTCCGGAGTCAAATTTAAACATTTAGCGCAAGTAGGAGAAATAAAAAAATGGGTAGAACCGGTATCAAATAAGGTATAGACTTCGCTAGAGTTTATGATAAGCTTACCCGTGATGACCTCGTTCGGGTTCCTTGCTTTCTGGGAGGTCACAATAAATGCTCTCCCTTGAACTACTGGTTTTCACTTGTCTGGGACGGCATTTTGTGTCACCGTTCCAACTGGACTTGTCTTCGGTGCACGACAAAGTTGGGCTAGGTGACCTTCTCTTCCACAATTATAACACGCTTTGGATGGCATCGCGCAGTTTGGACTGATGTGTCCTTCCCCAACACATTTGAAGCATATGATAGGTAGTCGTTCTCCTTCCTTAACAATGGGTGTTGGTGATGACGTCTTTCCGTCATTGTTGAATCTCCTCTTCTTGAAATGTCCACTTTTATTATCTTGGCCATGATTACCACCGAAGTGGTTACCATTTCTGGCATGTTGATTCCCTCCACGTTTGTTGTCACCGCTTCGATGACTGCTACCACTGGTATTATCATTTTATCAGCTGCTTTCTCTTGGTTGGGTTAACTCGTTATCGCGCTCCAATAACTGAGCCCTATTTACAACATATGAATACATACACAGTTTATGAGAAATTAGATATTGACGTATCTCGGGTTTTATGACGCCCCCCAGATCCGGGTACTTGAAACCCGAACTCGGTGCTTCACGATACTATTTCTATGAGCGGAATAATACTAATAATCATAACAATAATATAAATATCAAACTTAATTTACATATATCAAAGTCTAAATCCCAGATGCGAGACCTTTAAACATTCATTACATCATAGATAATAAGTATCATTATCTTAATAAACTATAACTATTACACAAAATATTATAAATCTCATTCAATGCCTTTCCTTTCCCTTTGTTCTTTTCTCGAGCCCTCGAAGTTGATCATACTTAATCGAAAACATTTAAATTTAAAGCAAGAATGAGCATTTGATTGCCCAAAGTATAATAACAACAACAATATATACTAGTGAAAAGAATTAAATGTTTTCTTTGAAAGACACTTCTACAAATCGAATCAACAAAGAAGTAAGTGTTGAACCAATAATAACAACATATCACTTCTATATGAAATTTTGAAACTACGTATTGACTATAATCGGAGATCATTCAACATACATTGAACATTGTTTTCTATTTTCAAAAGGTTAAACAAAATTCATCTCAGAAACCGTCATAACTTACTTAGGCACGAGGGGTGATCGGCCGAGTTATGCCCTCAGATTGATCAATACTACATACAAGAACGATATTATCGTTCACTCTATCCACATTAGGTGCACAAAAGTTTTCCTGTGTTCGGGATGTTTCATACTTAGTCTGAATCCAACCAAAACAATCACTGTTGGATACAATAAAGTTTTATCTTGCTCAACAATATTTTTAAATCTGTGTCTAGCTGGATCAAGTAGCTTAGACAACTTTTAATTAATGTATACATACCGGAACTCAATAGGTATGTATCAACATGTGATTAAATGCAATGGTTATCCAAGTGGGGACACTTATCTAACCCTTTATAGGAATTAACGAACAAAATAAATATCTGAATTATACACTAATACTGTGTTGATAAACAATGATCGAATAATGTAAGAACTTGTATGAATACAAAGATTGGATACATAATCAATAATAATAGAGTTAATAATCTGGCACAATAATAATATAATTCTAAAACTTTCTTACTCATGTCCATTGCATAAAGTAAATGCAAAAGTAGGATACTTGCCTGAGTTGCTGCTTACAATAACGCAACTTAGATTAATCTTTTATATAGCAACCTATCAGTAATAAGATCATTCGTTCAATTAGAATAATATATCATATCACATAGTACTGCTAATTGAAGTCAGCACATAACTTAATCATATTGTCACACATATCCCACAATCATTGAATCACAAACAATCATTAATATAGTCAAAATATCTAAGTTCAGATCAATTTAAAATATGCTTGATTATCACTACGACTTTATCGAATTGATTATCGAGTCTAAGACTCTATCATATAGTTCAATGGTCGCTTTAGATATTTTAAATATCACTATATTATTTTCATAGCCTTATAATAATTTTTAAATAATTATTATACTTTATCATGAATTTTCAAACACTGAAATCATTATTAAATTATTTAAATATTAACAAATTCTATTATCATTAATATTTAATTAATATTAAACTATTAATGAAACTATTGCCAAAATATTAAAGTTATTTATAATAACTCAAAATATTTTTAAAGTATTAATATTACCCTTAAATAATTTTTAAAACATTTAAAATCATTTTTAAATAATTACCATTAATATTAGAATATCAATTTATTATTTATCAAAATATTAAAAGTCATTAGTTATAACTTAAAATATTTTTAATTCATTTATTTCCTTTTTAAATGAATTTTAATTCAATAAAACCATTTTAAAACTATTTATCTAATATAATTATTAAATAAACTTAATATCATTAATATTAAATTATTAATGAAATTTACCTTTAAATATCAAAAGTTATATTTTATAACTTAAAATATTTTTAAACTATTTATATTCATTTAAAATGATTTTTATAATATTAAAATCAAATTTAATTAAATTAATTAATATAATTACTAAATAAATCTAATATCCATAATATTAAAATATTAATATTTTCATGACCAAATATCAAAAGTTATATTTTATAACTTCAAATATTTTTATAATCTCTAAATCATTTTTTATATAAATTTTAAGTCATTAATTCTATTTTCCATCATTTATTTAATATCTTTATTAAATAACTTAATCATCTAATTAATAATGAAAATCATCATAAAATATTAAAAATTATAGAAAATAACTTAAAATATCTTTTTATATCATAACATATTTTTAAATGATTTTTTTTGTGTATTAAAATTATTTTTAAATAATTTATTTAATATTATACTTAAATAAATTAAATACCTTTTATATCCCAAAAATATTAAATATTTATGAAATATACTTAAAATAATTAAAAACTAATTTTCAGACTTTAAAATAATTTTTAGTAAATTAATTTGTAATTTTAATAATTTAAAACTATTTTTTTCTATTTTTAATCATTTTCT
The DNA here is from genome assembly GCA_020205605.1 of Panax ginseng. Taxonomy (NCBI): domain Eukaryota; kingdom Viridiplantae; phylum Streptophyta; class Magnoliopsida; order Apiales; family Araliaceae; genus Panax; species Panax ginseng. Next base: position 86,000,482 of record CM035145.1, read on the forward strand.
GGAATTTAGTAAAATAAAATTATTAATAACCGTCGTTATAGGTTATAGCGACACTTATCTGTCATGTTAGGTGTTCTTGGCCTCAAGAACACTGACAAGTCAGTGGTCGAGGTGCCCTGTTTGACCGAGTCTAATTCTTATCTCGAAATGTTTCTGGGTCATGTAACATATTGTTCATGTAGTATTTATGTAACACTACAATTAACAATCAAAATCCAGGTCATAACATACAACATCATGAAAATCTAGCCATTCAAACTTTCTGTCAGGCGTTTCTGGGTTTTCCCAGAAACCCAGAATTCGAGTCCCTTGTTTCGTGCTCAATTTAGATTAGGTTCAAACCTTGCTTCATGTGATATAACGATTTATACTTATAGAATACATGTCATGGAACAATAACACAACATCAGATCATCCTATCATCAACACAATAAATATCTATAGGCCGGTCAAAGTACCCTCTCGGAACTGTTCTTAAACATTTCTGGGTTTCCCAAAAATGTTCTTGAGCAGTTTCGGCTAGCTACGTTTGACCATCATTCAGATCGATTCTTTTAAGTGTCTAGGTGATATAAAAGCTTTAACATGTAGTCTTCATGTCAGGCTACAACCAAAAAACAACAACATGGAAAAACAACTTAAACATAGCAAGATCCAAGCCACAGAAAAACACTTTCGAGGGTTTCAATGATTTCTTTCAAGAACAATAACCAATGCTCTGGCCAACCCACTTTGACCTTAAATAACTTTTAATCTACAACAGATATGGACCTGATTCAAGTTGCATATTAAAGATCTCTTAACAGACTACAAGTACAAACTTTCAAAACACAAAAACACATAACAGATCTAGATCTATTGGACCTAACATACTGTCAGACCCTTATTTTCAAAAATTTCTAGATTTGGAAAATCATCAAATCTGAGCCTCTAGATATTATGGATCTAACATCTAGTAACCCAGATCATTGATTAACACCCCATACAACATTTTTAACACAAAAAATTACATCTAACATAGGATCAAAAGATTTTCAAATTTTAGGGTTTGCACCTTTTCTAAACTTTGATCTTGCTGCTGACTTTCTGATCTGTTAATGATAATCGTGGGGCTTGCTTTGTGACTGATCAAAAACTATAATTTCGTGGGTTTGGTCTTGAGAGAGTATGGCTAGGTATAAGTGAATAATTTAGGCCAAAATGAGCACTTTCTCTCTCTTGAATCTATATGTATATCATGTATACAATGCCCTTGGCTGATGCATTGAATTTGATATGCTGGAATGCTAGCTGCTAGGTTGGTAGGGTAGGGTGGCTGCCAAGATTTGATGAAGATTTGCTAACAATAATTCACAAATAAGACAAAAGGGTACTTTAGTAATTTTATTTTAATCTCAAGGGTATTCTTGTCCAAGGTGCTTGAATCTAGGTTTAATCACTAGATTTTACATCTTAAAGTTTCCCAAATAATTTCTAGGGTTTGAAAAATTAAAATTAAAGTGTAATAAAATTTTAATTAAACACACTAATTTAAAATTAGGGTTTTTAATAGAAAATTAGGGTTTTTAATATTAGGGTTCCTTAATATTATTAGGGTTCCCAAATTAATAATTAGGGTTTCCTAATTAACATTATAATTTACTAAAACAGTAATTAGGGTTTCTAATTTTAGCAAATTAGGGCTTTTAAATAATAATTAGGGTTTCTCCTAATTACAGAAATTATATAATACATAGTAAAATTCATATAACACAATTACTACACAGTCTCGAACTCATAACCGAGTTTAACAATTAGGGCTTAATGACACGATATGAGGCTTATGACATAATTTACCATATTTGGCCCACCATTATCTGTCTACAGATATACAGTACATATTTATAGCACTAAAAAATCAAAATATAATTAATATTATATTTTTATTCTCATCCCTTGATAAAAATCCAAATTTAGGGTTTGGATTCCATATTTGATTTATCTTTCATATACAACGTCAATAATTAAGCTAAAATAATTAACTTAAATATTCGAACAAATTCATATAATAAAATATTTATTATTATAATTATAATAATCATTTCATATATTATTTAAATAATATGAAATCATGTTTTCATGGAAAATAATTAATAAAAACATTTCTGCATTCAAAAATTAATTACTATAAGAATATAATTTGTAGTGATTAATAATTCTAAAATTATTTATAGGTAATAAATATATTTGTATTTATCATACATTACTTGACACATATTCTCATCATTAAATAAAAAAAATTGTATGCAAGATTTCTTATTTATTTACATAGAAAATATCGGGTTATTACAGGTTTCAAACCTCTTAGAAACATCTGCGTCATTCTTTCCTCATTATCAATCAAGTGAGACGCAAACCGGGACAACTCGACAAACTTATCTTCGTACTGCGACACAGTCATATTGTTCTGGTCCAACTTGATGAACTCTACCTCTTTTATGTGTACCTTCTCTTTTTAAAATCTCCCCTCGACTCGCTTCTTCTACCATCATGGCCACGATTACCACCAGAGTGGTTACCGCTTTTGTTCGAATGTTTTCCTCCCCGCTGGTATTATTGCTTCGATGACTACTGCCACCGGTATGACCCTGGTTGTGGTCCCTCGGTTAAACATACTCATTATCTCGCTCTAATAATTGTGTCCTGTTTATAACATCTGAATATAAAGAAAATTTATGAGAGATAAGATATTGCCGAATCTCGGGTTTTAGACCTCTCAGACACATCCTCGTCATTCGTTCCTCATACTTGGACATCGTTATGTTGTTTTATTCCAGTCTAATAAACTCCACCTCCTTCATATGACGAATACTTTCAGGAAAGTACTTGTCATTAAACAGTTTCTGAAATGTTTTCCAAGACATATTGAGTGCGGCTGGCTGGGTACGCTTCACAGACTCCCACCAGTAGTCTGCCTCACCACGGAACACAAAGGTGGCAAATGGAACCTTATGTTCCTCCGTGCATCCCAAGACATCAAATATCTTTGTAATTTTCTTGACCCACGTTTCCACCTTAATCGGATCTTGCATTCCCACAAATTCTGGTGGTCCCAACTCTTTGAACTTCTTGGATGTGACAAGCCGCGCATTACTATCATTTCCACCCGTATTTTGTACACGGGTCTCCCTCGTCTGATTTTGCATGAACTGCAAAAAGCTTCTATACATCCCATCATTCATCATTTGTTCGGTAGTGTTATTTATAGGAGTAATATTGCCTTCATGTTGCACGTTCTCCTGGATGGTGATTAAAGGTGTCTCCACGGTCTCATTCAATCCATTATTAATATTTTCAGCTGCCATTTTCAAATACTGCCACAAAATAAGGGTTAATTAACAAATTAACATGTCACATATTAAATATATTCTCCGACTGACCAACTAAATAAACTTAGGTATGACACACTAGCGAAGGATTACTCGTCTCTCCCCTCCTAGTTTCTATTCCCCGATCTCCGCTAGAGACCATATCCCTAAGTTTTGATACCAACTGTAACGCCCCCAAAATAGGTATACATCACCTATTCTGAGTCGCCAAATACATGGTACAAAAACAAATACAACTTCAGTAATATAATTGTCGTGCAAAATACGACAACACATATACTGTGAGTTTGAATACAAATATTGTCTAATAGACAGTATACAAACTCAAAAGGAGTCCTCATTACAATTATTGATACACTATTTTACAAAATAGTGAGGACTACTAAAACAACTATCCTGAATCATCACTCTATACCCCGGTTAGTTCCTGCTATGTTCTCACCTCCTGAGAAGAAAAATGGAATAAAAAGAAAAAGGGTGAGCTCAACTAGCCTAGTAAAGAATATTATGACTTAAGATAATATACAATAAATTATCATTAGTCTTCAACATGGAAAAATCTGATAGAACATAATAGACAACAAGTTTTAGATCAACAACTTCAGCGGAAACAACAATCCATTAAAAGAGTCAAGTAGATAATGAATTCTACTATCTTCTAAGATTTAAAACTTCATCATCAATATTTTATCCCTGTAACATCAATCAATATACATCTTGAATCAAATATTCATCTTTGCACTATAGGCCAAAGATATTCATTTGTATCATCAGTTGGTCATGTTCATCTCAACACCTATTCATCTTTGCACTACGGGCCAAAGATATTCATCAGTTATTCATTCATATTTGCACTACAGGCCAAAGATATTCAGTAATATCATCATTTAGGACTGAGGATGATAAAAAATATCTTAAAGAAAACGAATCCATTGAGACAAAAGGACAAATATTAGGGATTCATATTACAATTTATCCAAGTTCAATAATACTCCATAATAACCCATTGTGAAGCAGAATTCAAAAATAAAGATCAAAACATGGATACAATCAAAGATAGTAACCATAATAGACATCTTGGACAAAAAAGAGAAAGTTTTATTTTTCGGTGAATAGTGTCGTATTCGTGAATAGTGTCGTATATGTGAATAGTAACCCCGACACAAAAAGGTAGAAATTCCATAATAAAATTCATATCAATATTTCGGCATAATGATATTGAAAAAATAATATCATTTATGAAGAAAATAACATCCCTTACCTCAAAATAACAGTACTTCTGATCAGAATATCGGTATAAGGCTGAAGAAAACTTGCACTGAATAACAACTCACAAAGTATCTAAATACTCACAAAATACGCTTGATAATTTATAGAGAGACAGAAAAAAAAAACTTGTTTCTGGTGTGATTTTAAATTCTAACTAAACACCCTATTTATAGAAAAATACTAGAACGCCAAAGAAGACTAAATAATAAAATAATATTATTTATTTTCCTCTTCTACGCCATCCTTTTTGGAAAGCCATCATCCCATCACATTTGAAAATTTTTCCAGCACATGTTTTCAAATAAAACAAAAGTGGGTCCCACCCATAATTTTAATAAAAATATTTAATTTCTGAAACTTCAATAATTCATAATAAATAGTCCTTTTATAAAAAAATAAGAATTTTATGTCCATTCCATAGGAAATCAAATTCTCTACAACTTTGTAGAAGAAAGTTTTTCCAAATTCCAAACAGAAAATGCCCGAAATCCACATACGGACGATCTTTAATACCTTCTTTCTGACAAAATACTGATAAAATACCTCAAAATTAATTCCATCATTTATAACCACAATAAATATATCCATCATTTATATCCACATAAAATAAATATTTCCTTATCATATAAATCAATAATTAATTATTCACAAATAATATTACAGAATCACAATTATGACAACCAGGTCGTTCCCAGGAAAGAGGGGGCTTTCCGATAAGGATTTCTCCTTATTGGCGCGCAACTAGTTGACCAAACCCTTTCCTAGACAGAACTTCCTTAGACATTGCCAATAATGCTATCTGACAATATTATTCAAATAATATGAATTATTGATCTAATAATACAGATATTGTGCAGTGACAATTATTGAAACAACAATAATATAAAATATCAACGCAGTAATTATTAAATCAATAAAATAAAATGTTGAACAGTAATTACTGTAACAATTATTGAGTAGTGCCTTCTTAAGCAAGAATCAATAATTCAAAAATACTGTGCAATACCGTGTGCTACTGTGCAACCACGCATATTAATGTATTTTAACCACCGGGTATTCCAACAGTGTTAACGGTAACCATTACGCAGTTATTTATAAAAACTCAAACTTGTCGTTTTCTTCATCTGACAGTTTTCCATTATGGGGCCCACAAATGATTGCGCCGTCGTACGAATATTCCCCGACAGCAAGAATATTCCACGACCAAACGAATATTCTTCGAAAAAATAAATATTTTATAACCACTTGCTTATTTTGCAAAATTTGCACATTTCACCCATAACCAAAGTATTATATCAAATTAACACTTTATTATTCATAATAATAAATAGAGGAAATTTGATCTTATTTATAAAAAGCTGGGGTCTTACATGATCTGTTTAAGTTATAAAAGAAAGATAGTCTGTAATGTTTGAATAATTATAGCTTGATTCTATGAAGATAATGTACTATGATATAGTACTAGATAAACTCACGAGGAGTTATAGATAATGTGATACGAGGAATTCGTATTGAGCAAGTTAAGAGCAAGTTAAGAGTAAGATAGAGTTAGGTGAGATTTCAATAGAGGACTCATATGATGGCTGAGTTGTACAAACCTTTGTATGGGCGAGGGTTTTGTGCTTGCACTTAGTTTATCACAATTATAATCATTGGAATGTTGGTGTCGCGCTATCAATGTATATGTGGCGAAACGGTGAATCTTTTCTCATGTGTATATTTGATAGTTAGAAACTATTAAGATTAGTCAAATATTATTAGGATTAGGTGCGGTTCTTAAAACTAATGCATATGGTAAGTTTGTGACTCACAATAATATGGTATATTTTGAACCCCTTAGCGAATGTACGCCTATGGTCTGACTAGCATAAGTTCTTAAACTCATACTATTGTGACAAGTTCCTGAATTTCCAATGTGCGGTAAGTTTGATGAACTATACTGGGGATATAGGAGGACTGTAAGTTGAAAGACAAGAATATTTAGTATAAAGATTGAAATTGATGGAGAAAATTAAATATTCCAAATCTTCTAGCTTTGCTAGATTTTCGAAATTTATTGACTTTGTGCCGATGGTTATACTTTTTATTTTTGAAAAAAAATGTTGGGTCACATTAGTGAACCAGAGAATTTTTTTAAAACAGTGCTATTATTCGCGTATCTATGTTGTTTGTTTCGGCAAGATAAAAAATGATTTTTAAATTTTCAAAATATATTTTAATTATATGTATTGGGTGATATGATAAATGATGAATTCATCAATGCAATGGAACCTGGTGTTGGATGTGATCATATGATCGTCAGCCCACTAAGGTGAGATGTAGTATGACAACGTCATAATCATTACGCCATAAAAAGATTTTTGAGATTTCTTTAAGATATGAATATATATATATATATATATATATGTATATTTCGATTGATGTCTGAATTGTTGTAGAAGTATATGCTATTTGATTCAGCTAAACGAATATTGAAAGATGTTCATGAAATTCAAGCGTTTCTTGAGAAGTTATGTCAAACCAAATTGTTTTGGTGCAGATTCAGATGTTGAAATGCTGAGATGTAGTATGACAACGTCATAATCATTACGCCATAAATTTTTTTTTGATATTTCTTTAAGATATTAATATATATATATATATATATATATATGTATATTTCGATTGATGTCTGAATTGTTGTAGAAGTATATGCTATTTGATTCAGCTAGACGAATATTGAAAGATGTTCATGAAATTCAAGCGTTTCTTGAGAAGTTATGCCAAACCAAATTATTTTGGTGCAGATTCAGATGTTGAAATGCTGAGATGTAGTATGACAACGTCATAATCATTACGCCATAAAAAGATTTTTGATATTTCTTTAAGATATTAATATATATATATATATATGTATATTTCGATTGATGTCTGAATTATTGTAGAAGTATATGCTATTTGATTCAGCTAGACGAATATTGAAAGATGTTCATGAAATTCAAGCGTTTCTTGAGAAGTTATGCCAAACCAAATTATTTTGGTGCAGATTCAGATGTTGAAATGCCAAACCAAGAGTTTGTGTAACATTCCAGTTTTTTAAATATAAATTATAAATATTTATTGATTATATAAATATTTATTGGATGTGTTTATTATTGGATAAATAATTGTTTAATTTGATGGATTTGATTTAGTTAATTATTTAGTGTTAAATAATTAATGTGTTATGTGGATTGAGTTATGTGATTAAGTGAATTATTTAATAAATTGTTATTAAATAAAGTATGACAAATAACTATGTTATAAAGAGTTATTAAAATAAATTAAAGTAATTTTAATTTAGTTTTGCCAAACAAGGTTTAAGTATATTAATCCTTTACTTTTTAAAAGGTTTGCCAAACAAAGCCTTATGGCTTTTGGGTTTCTTTTGAATTTAAATTATTAATAAAATAAATAAAATATAAATAATATATATATATATATATATTTGGTAACTGATAAAATTATTGGTATGTTTAATACAGTCGTCAGTTTCCAAACGTTTGAAAAATAAAGTGTGCGTTGGTTTTATTTTTAGTATACCTATACTGTTATTTGGCTTAGATATCAGTTTTACCTTTGAGTTATCTGCTAAACTGAGGGAAGAAAAGAAGTTCAGGGAGTTTGAGAGGAAGGAAACCAAGTGTGTGATTGTCCAAACTGTTAACAAGTATCTTCTTAAGCAACAAAACGATATTTTTCCTATAATCTTAATACTATATAACTATATATGTGTTACATTATATAGTTCGTGAATTGGTATATCTCTGTGTTCTTGAATTTCACAGTAGGATAAGTTTTACAAGATTTTCTATAAACTGAGTTTTACAATTTATGATGATAATATGTGTAATTGTAATTGTTATAGCTAGCATGTATATATAGGTGTGTATGTGTTGTATGCTAAATTACCATTGAGAAAGTGAACTGGGTTTTTAAGTGGAAAATATATATATACGAACATATGATTTCATGATAACAAAATTTAGTATGTGATTTTATGCTAGTTATGAAGTTGAAAGTCATGTATGTTTATTTGGTATGAATTTCAGAAAAAATCGTAGTTTAAAGGAATCAAATTTGGTTATAACTATGGAATTTCAGTTCACTGTATTTTATTTATCAACAATGGAGTTTTGAGCTTTAAAAACAGTGTTTCAAAATTTAAGGTTCAAAAATTATGGTCAAATTGTTGGTAATTGGTTTATAGGTGATTGTTAACGTTTATGGGTAATCTATGTGAAGTTATACAAGTCAAATTTAGATGTTAGCAATGTTGAGTGGACAGAAAATTCTTTGTTCTGTTCTTCTGGTTTGGTTCTGTGAGTTTCGGCGCCCCAACGTCAAAATTCACGCTCTAGCGTTAAATCTCGCGCCTTAGCGCCAAAAATCGTGTTTGACCAGATTTCACATTGCAATGCCAAAAGTCAGTAGAGAGCGCCAGACTTCATACCGTATTGTAAGTCAGATATAATTCTCGCCAAAAGCGCCACCATATAATAATACAATACGACCCATAAGATAAAGCGTGTATGTACGACGCCCACTTAGCGAATCGCTTAGAAATGACTTTTGTCATGCACAGAAGTCTGAAAATTTTAGTTGTAATGTTATATGACAAAATAATTCTATTATTTTAGTATTGTAATGTGTTGAACGAACATGGTGTTAATACCTAACGAGTTTATTATCATTTTGGAATATAGATTGATTACATGGTTAGACATTTAAACCATATGTGATGTAGTATTGATAATGACTGATAATGTCATGTTAACATATATATATATATATATATATATATATAGGATATTGTGATTTGGATATTAACGGTTTAATCTACGCGCAAGGAAAGTTCTTTAACTCTACTTTATTAATAGTTGAGCAAGTTTTTCTAATTCTAAATCGTCGTTATGCAAATTTCAGATTTCTATACTTTATTGAGTAAAGTATTTCCATTAAGCAACTTAATTGTATCTAGTTATTCATGATGATACAAGCTTCCCATTTCCACACTTTCGTCGAGATAGTATTTATGATTATGCAAGTTTTTCCTAACTCTAAACATGTTATATTAGCATGCAAGTACCTTTATTCTGTTGAATCAGTTTATCATTCAAATTATTGTTGTTATGCATGCTTGATATTAAATTCTAAGATGTAACCTTAGCTTAATGTTGTTCAAAGAAAGGTATGATAGATTATTCAATTGTTATGCTATTAGATTATTCCTAAAGCATGAACTTGAACGAAATGTTTATTCAGTTATGATCATTCAATAACATAGTGTTATTATCTTTTATTCAACTAATCCTTAGTTGATGTTCGTTGAACTCCAAATTACCTTGAAGTGTATCCAAACCAAACGGACTTTGGTGCGGACTTGTACTCTAAATACTGAGATGAACAACCCTATTTTTAGGGGTTGCACCTAGTTTTATACTTTGTGCTGAAATGTTTGTATACAATACATGTACAAAGGATTGATCCCCCTAAGTACCTTTGAGCCCTTATAGTCGTATGACTGTTAAAGTTAAAGTTGAAAGATTACTTATAACTGTGGACATGGTTCGTGGTCATTAGACCCTCAGTGAATGTTATGATTTTTCGGATGTTAATAGAACGTATTGTTCAGTTCTATTAAGCCTAGTATATGGCAAGTGATGTAAAGGTTAAAGTTTTATTTATTGTTATTCCAAGTGAGCCTTGATTGCTCACTCTTGCTTGCGATAAAATTTCTTATAGCTAAAGCTGAAAAGGGTGACGTACCTAGCACCAGTAAGGGAAAGGGAAAGATAAACAAGTACTGAAGACTTGTAATAGTTTTGATAGTTTTATTATCAGACTTTGCTTTAAAGATTGTAATGAAGTTTATTTAATTTTCCGCATGAATGATTTTTGTAAAGGTTAGATAACCTAGGAGATTTTATTTAATGTAATCCTGTATGGGCAGGTTTATTTATTCAATTATATTATGATTGGGTAGTTAGATAAGAATGTTTTGATTAAGTGAACACCAAATCTTGAGGTAATGACGTACCGAGATTTGGGGGTGTCACAAGTTGGTATCAAAGCCTTAGGTTATGAACCTTAGGTGGGGGAAAATCCTTAGGAAGTAACCTTTGAAAATTTAGTGGAGATAACTCTTATCGAGTTTTAAGGAAGAAGTAATAACACACTTATGTGATTATGTGCTTATAACTTATGTGCTCGTGAGTGTCGAGTAGAATGATTAATAATTAAAACTTTACAACTTTGTTGTCAGGATGACTAATGTCGGAGAATCCAGTCAGGCTAGAGAGGAAGGACCTCAGATGCGTATAGAGGAGGAGCCTCGCGACATTCAGGTTGTTTGGGAACAACTACTGCCATGGGAGTCAGCCCCGTTGGTCACAATGGTTGAAGATGAGGATGATGATGTGGAGACAGATGAGGAGGATCCCGTGGAGTTGCCACAGGAGGATGAGGATGACGAGGACGAGGAGGAAGAGACTCCACTAACCTCGATGGCTTCTTGTATGTATGATGAAGTCTACAACCGTAACGTGGAACTTCAGGACACAGTTGAGGAGTTGCAGGAAATAGTAGCTGAACAACAGACTGCAATGACACAGAAGAACGACGATATCCAGGATCGAGATGAACGTCTAACTAATTTTGAAGAGAAGCTGATGCACACTGAAGGAGAAAAGGAACAAATAATCGAGATGGTCATGGAACTGAAGAACAAACTGAAGGAAGAAGCTGCCAAGAGGGCGAGAGCTGAAGACGCATACGAGGAAGTTTATCAATGAAATGGAAGAGAAGTAAGGGACACACAATCAAAGAGGATGAAGATGGAAGACATGGATAAAGTATTCAATACCGTGATCAATGGAGCTCAAGATCGGGTCATGGGTTATCCAATTCAGTTCGAGACTCTGCTATCATACGTGTTAGATTGCCGAACAATGTCCCGAGTTATGGAAGAAGAGCGTCGAAAGGCTACGGAGTATCTTAATAGATCATCGTAGGAAATATGACTGTTATGCACGTAAGAAGTGTTAAATAATGTGTAAATCCCTAGTGTTAAGTAACCATGGGATATGAGAATGATGATGTTGTCCTATAACTTTTGTAGTTCAGGGAAGGAATGTAAACAGCAGTGATGCTATTATTTTTAGGTTTTTTGAAGTAATGATGAATAAATAAAAGTTATTATTTTATTCAAAGTGTTATGTGTTATGTGGTTATTTCTTTTATGGAGGCAAGTAATTAGAAAATACTTAAAGAAGTTGAGTAATAGTCTAATAGATGTTTTTAATAGAAAATGCCTCCCAGACATGAACCACCCCAACAGAGAACCAATGAGAGAACTAACAAAAATGATGTTGAAGATAATCTCGTCCAACAACTAGTAACGTTACTAACAGGACCGTTGTAGAATCAACCTCAGAACCAAGGCACAACGTTTAAGGATTTTAAGGCGGTTGGACCACCTAAATTCCATGGGTCCATGAATCTGGTTGAGGCACAGACCTTGATTATGGAAATTGAGAAGGTGTTTGAAGTCGCTAGGGTAGGGGATGAACAAAAGACTGCTTTTGCAACGTTCATGTTGAAAGCAGAAGCTAGTTATTGGTGGTAGGCCAATAAAACCCGGGAAGGACCAGGAGTGATGACCTGGGATAGGTTCAAGGAGTTATTCTTTGAGACCTATTTCCCAGAGAGTTCGAAGAGTCAGTTAGAGGTTCAGATTTTGGAACTGAAGCAGGGAACGATTACGGTATCTGAGTATGCCATGAAATTCAACGAATTGGCGAGGTTTGTGCCATATTAGGTCAAAGACAGAGACGAAATCAAATCAAAGAGATTTGAACAGGACTCAAGCCTTGGTTGTACATTAGAGGTTTCTGTTCGATTTGAAGACGTTTATAGCGATGAATGGAGAAGGCGTTACTATTGCTAAAGGTGGAGGCGAGGCAAAGGACAAAATTCAATCAAGAATCAAGAAAAGAAGAATGAGGGAAGTGAAGAATGGTAGCAAGGCAATGGAAATGGCAATGGCAACAACAACAACAATTTGAAGAGGAAGTGGAATGGAAATGGGGGGTCTTGGAAACCATCGGGGTAACCAAAGAATTTAGGAAGTTTGAAGCATGTGTTACATGCGGGAGGTTTCATAAGGGGGTGTGCTTGATAGGGAAACATGCATGTTTTAACTCTCGCAAGGAAGGTCACATGGCCCCAAATTGCACCCAACCCAAGAAGAATGTTTGTTTCACGTGAGGATCCAAGGATCATTTTGCTCGTGAATGCCCTCAGAAGAAGGTTGGAGAAACAACAAGAAGCAAGGGAGGTAGCAGTGGAGGAACATGGGCCATTGCTGGACCTACAGCATCAAACAAACCCACAGCCAGAACATTCAACATGACTGTACAAGATGTTGTTCAATCAAAAGATGTGGTGTCAGGTATTATCCCAATCAACGATATTAATGCTTATGTATTATTTGATTCGGGTGCTACTTGCTCGTTTATATCTGATGAATTTGATAAGAGGTTAGAATTGCCTAGAGAAGAACTGAATTTCCCTTTGAACATAGAAATTGCGAATAGGGAAGTGATTCCTGTTAGGTTCGTATACAAGAAATGTAGGGTGAACATTAAAGGGAATATCCTGATGGTAGATTTAATCCTAATTAGACTTGGAGAATTTGATGTTATTTTGGGAATGGATTGGTTGTTCAAATATGGAGCGATGAATTGATTTCGCCAAAGAAGTGTGTAAACCTTATGACTCAAATCAAAGGTAGTTTTCTATGGTAGCAAATCGCCTAGACAAATAAAATGTCGCGATTATCTGCAGCCAAGAAGTTGTTAAGTAAAGGCTGTGTGGGTTATTTGGCTTACATAGTCGATACTCAGAAAAAGGGTGTGAAACTGGAGGAGATACCAGTGGTTAGGGAATTCGTAGATGTATTTCTAGAGGATTTGCCAGGACTTCCGCCTAACAGATAGATTGAGTTTGTAATTGACTTAGCGTCAGGAACTGCACCAATATCGAAGGCCCCGTATAGAATGGCTCCGGTAGAAATGAAGGAACTGATGGTGCAACTGCAAGAGCTGCTGGACAAGAAATATATTCAACCAAGTGTATCACCGTGGGGAGTGCCAGTATTATTCGTGAAGAAGAAGGACAGATCAATGCGTCTTTGTATTGATTATAGGGAGTTAAACAAGGTCACTATTAAGAATAGGTATCCGTTGCCTAGAATAGATGACTTATTTGACCAATTGAAGGGTGTTAAGTACTTCTCAAAAATAGATTTGAGAAGTGGGTATTACCAATTGAAGGTAAGAAAGGAGGATATACCTAGAACGACATTCAAAACTCGGTATGGATATTACGAGTTTTTGGTGATGTCTTTTGGTTTAACAAATGCCCCTGCTGCGTTCATAGATTTGATGAACATGGTATTTAAACCATTTTTAGACAAATTCGTAGTGGTATTTATCGATTACATTCTAGTGTATTCCAAAACTCAAGAAGAACACATGGAACATTTACGTTTGACATTGGAGACACTAAGAAAGGAAAAGTTATACGCGAAATTCTCTAAGTGCGAATTTTGGCTCGATCGTGTACAATTTTTGGGTCATGTGATTGACAAAGATGGGATTTCAGTGGATCCATCGAAAGTGGAAGTCGTAATAAATTATGAACAACCAAGGACACCTTCTGAGAGATGAGTTTTCTTGGGGGTGGCTATTATTATAGAAGATTCATTCAAGATTTTTCCAAGATAGTCACTCATTAACAAATTTGACACGAAAAAGTCGTGAAATTCGTTTGGACGGAGAAATGTGAGGAGAGCTTCCAAGATTTGAAGAAGAAGCTAAGTGTGGCACCTGTGTTAACCCTGTCGGATAATACATGAAATTTTGTGGTGTATAGTGATGCCTCACACAAAGGATTGGGTTGTGTTCTTATGCAGAACGGCAAAGTTATTGATTATGCATCAAGACAACTGAAGGATTATGAGAAAGGTTATTAGACTCATGATTTGGAATTGGCTGCAATAGTATTTTCTCTCAAGATATGGAGACACTATCTTTATGGAGAGAAATGTGAGATCTACACAGACCACAAAAGTCTGAAGTATATTTTCACTCAGAAGGATCTGAACATGCGTCAGAGAAGGTGGATGGAATTGATAAAAGATTATGATTGTGAGATCTTTTATCATCCAGGCAAAGAGAATGTGGTTGCAGATGCTTTAAGAAGAAAAGGTCGGGAGAAGTTGATGCTGATAACAACTAAGGATAAGCTCATTTTAGTAATGACAAAGCTAGAGCTGGAAATCAAATTTCCATAGGAATCCGATAAACGCCTATTCTAGTTAGAAGTCGGTCCAACTTTACTGGACAAGGTGAAGAACGCTCAGTTACAAGATGAAGAATGTGGGAAGATAAAAGAGATTATGGTTAACGGTAGCGATACAAAATACAAGATCGATACCGAAGGATTACTACGGTACGAGGGAAGAATCTGGGTCCCAGCAACACCAGAGCTGAAAGACGAAATCTTGACCGAAGCTCATAACTCAAAATATTCAATTCATCCAGGAAGCACGAAGATGTATCAAGATTTACGCCAACATTTTTGGTGGCCGAATATGAAAAGGGATGTTGCAGAATGCGTGGCGAAATGTTTGACATGTCAAAGAGTAAAAGTCAAACATCAAAGACCCAGCGGATTACTTCAACCATTGGAAATACCGGAATGGAAGTGGGAGCACATCACGATGGATTTTGTGGTGGGTCTTCCAACTACTCAGAAAGGGTGCGATGCGATTTGGGTGACCAATAAAGATTAGGTTCAATCTTGATCAGTTAGCAAGATTGTACATCAAAGAGATCGTTTTGAGACATGGAGTGCCAGTGTCAATTGTGTTCGATAGAGACCCGTGATTCACGTCATACTTCTGGAAGATACTACAAGAAAGAATGGGAACTCAGTTACGAATGAGTACGGCTTATCATCCACAAATAGATGGCTAAAGCAAACGAACGATCCAGACATTGGAAGATATGCTGAGAGCATACGTCATGGATTTCAAAGGAAGCTAGGAAGAACAATTACCGTTGGTGGAATTCGCTTACAATAATAGTTATCATGCGAGTATCGGTATGCCACCTTACGAAGCATTATACGGCAGAAAGTGCAGAACTCCACTGTGCTGGGATGAAGTCGGTGAACGTCAACTGCTAGGACCAGAATTGGTACAACAAACTACTGAGGTTATCAAACTCATCAGGACAAGATTGGTAGCAGCTCAAGACCGACAGAAGAAGTATGCTGATCAACACAGACAAGAGCGTGCATTTGACGTAGGAATCTACGTATTCCTAAAAGTTTCACCTTGGAAGGGGAAAATTCGTTTTGGTAAGAAAGGAAAGCTCAGCCCGAGGTTTATTGGACCCATTAAGAAAGGAAAGCTCAGTCCGAGGTTTATTGGACCCTTCAAAGTGCTGTGAAGAGTTGGAGAGGTAGCTTACGAGGTAGCTCTACCTCAAGAGTTGGAAAACATTCACAATGTTTTTCACATTTCGGTATTATGACCGTATAAACCCGATTATAAACACGTGATCGAGTACGAACCGTTGCAGTTCGAGAAAGATTTGTCTTATGAAGAGATTCCTATCCAGATAGTCGACAGGAAAGAACAAGTGCTCAGGAATAAAGTGATACCTTCGGTGAAGGTGATACGGAGGAACCACAATGCTGAAGAAGCTACGTGGGAGCTCGAAGAGAAAATGTTGAAAGAGTACCCTGAGTTATTTGTTTAATCTATGTCTTCGATTCTGGGGACAAAATCTTTGTATGTAGGGAAGAATGTAACGAATGTGTTGTTTGAGTTGTGATTCTGGGGACAGAATCCATATAAGAGGGGAATGATGTAACATTCTAGTTTTTTAAATATAAATTATAAATATTTATTGATTTATATAAATATTTATTGGATGTGTTTATTATTGGATAAATAATTATTCAATTTGATTGATTTAATTTAGTTAATTATTTAGTGTTAAATAATTAATGTGTTATATGGATTGTGTTATGTGATTAAGTAAATTATTTAATAAATTGTTATTAAATAAAGTATGACAAATAACTATGTTATAAAGAGTTATTAAAATAAATTAAAGTAATTCTAATTTAGTTTTGCCAAACAAGGTTTAAGTATATTAATCCTTTAATTTTTAAATGGTTTGCCAAACAAAGCCTTATGGCTTTTGGGTTTCTTTTGAATTTAAATTATTAATAAAATAAATAAAATATAAATAATATATATATATTTTTGGTAACTGATAAACTTATTGGTATGTTTAATACAGTCGTCAGTTTCCAAACGTTTGAAAAATAAAGCGTGCGTTGCTTTTATTTTTAGTATACGTATACTGTTATTTGGCTTAGCTATCAGTTTTACCTTTGAGTTATCTGCTAAACTCAGAGAAGAAAAGAAGTTCAGAGAGTTTGAGAGGAAGGAAGCCAAGTGTGTGATTGTCCAAACTGTTAACAAGTATCTTCTTAAGCAACAAAATGGTATTTTTCCTATAATCTTAATACTATATAACTATATTTGTGTTACATTATATAGTTCGTGAATTGGTATATCTCTGTGTTCTTAAATTTCACAGTAGGATAAGTTTTACAAGATTTTCTATAAACTGAGTTATATAATTTATGATGATAATATGTGTAATTGTAATTGTTATAGCTAGCATGTATATATAGGTGTGTATGTGTTGTATGCTAAATTACCATTGAGAAAGAGAACTGGGTTTTTATAGTGGAAAATATATATATACGAACATATGATTTCATATAACAAAATTTATAATGTGATTTTATGCTAGATATGAAGTTGAAAGTCATGTATGTTTATTTGGTATGAATTTCAGAAAAATGCGTAGTTTAAAGGAATCAAATTTGGTTATAACTGTGGAATTTTAGTTCAATGTATTTTATTTATCAACAATGGAGTTTTTAGTTTTAAAAATAGTGTTTCAAAATTTAAGTTTCTAGAATTTTGTTCAAATTGTTGGTAATTGGTTTATAGGTGATTGTTAACATTTATGGGTAATTTATGTGAAGTTATACATGTCAAATTTAGATGTTAGCAATGTTGAGTGGACAAAAAATTCCTTGTTCTGTTCTTATGGTTTGGTTCTGTGAGTTTCGGCGCCTCAACATCAAAATTCACGCTCCAGCGTCAAATCTCGCGCCTTAGCGCCAAAAAAAATCGCCCACCAGATTTCTTGTCATAGCGTCATCAATGTCAATGGAGTGCCGAGACTTTGAACCTCCTTGCAAAATCAAGTCCTTATATATTTCTCCGCCGCAACACTACCACCAACAGACAAATTGTGGCGCCATGTGCCACCACTTAATAGCGAATCGCTCGAAATGACTTTTGTCTTGCACAGAAGTCTGAAATTTTTAGTTGTAATGCTATATGACCAAATAATTCTATTATTTTAGTATTGTAATGTGTTGAACGAATATGGTGTTAATACCTAACGAGTTTATTATCGTTTAGGAATATAAATTGATTACATGGTTAGACATTTAAACCATACGTGATGTAGTGTTGATAATGACTGATAATGTCATGTTAACATATTAATATAGGATATTGTGATTTGGATATTAACGGTTTAATCTACGCACAAGGCAAGTTCTTTAACTCTCTTCTTTTTAATATTGAGCAAGTTATTCTAATTCTAAATCGTCATTATGTAAATTTGATTTCTATACTTTATTGAGTACAAGTATTTTCATTAAGAAACTTAATTGTATCTAGTTATTTATGATGATAAATCTTCCCATCTCCACACTTTCATTGAGATAGTATTTATGATTATGCAAGTTTTCCTAACTCTAAACATGTTATATTAGCATGCAAATACCTTTATTCTGTTGAATCAGTTTATCATTCAAATTATTGTTGTTATGCATGCTTGATATTAAATTCTAAGATGTAACCTTAGCTTAATGTTGTTCAAAGCAAGGTATGATAGATTATTCAATTGTTATGCTATTAGATTATTCCTAAAGCATGAACTTGAATGAAATGTTTATTCAGCTTATGATCATTCAATAACATAGTGTTATTATCTTTTATTCAACTAATCCTTAGTTGATGTTCGTTGAACTCCAAATTACCTTGAAGTGTATCCAAACCAAACGGACTTTGGTGCGGACTTGTACTCTAAATACTGAGATGAACAACCCTATTTTTAGGGGTTGCACCTAGTTTTATACTTTGTGCTGAAATGTTTGTATACAATACATGTACAAAGGATTGATCCCCCTAAGTACCTTTGAGCCCTTATAGTCGTATGACTGTTAAAGTTAAAGTTGAAAGATTACTTATAACTGTGGACATGGTTCGTGGTCATTAGACCCTCAGTGAATGTTATGATTTTTCGGATGTTAATAGAACGTATTGTTCAGTTCTATTAAGCCTAGTATATGGCAAGTGATGTAAAGGTTAAAGTTTTATTTATTGTTATTCCAAGTGAGCCTTGATTGCTCACTCTTGCCTGTAAAATTTCTTATAGCTAAAGCTGAAAAGGGTGACGTACCTAGCACCAGTAAGGGAAAGGGAAAGATAAACAAGTACTGAAGACTTGTAATAGTTTTGATAGTTTTATTATCAGACTTTGCTTTAAAGATTGTAATGAAGTTTATTTAATTTTCCGCATGAATGATTTTTGTAAAGGTTAGATAACCTAGGAGATTTTATTTAATGTAATCCTGTATGGGCAGGTTTATTTATTCAATTATATTATGATTGGGTAGAATGTTTTGATTAAGTGAACACCAAATCTTGAGCTAATGACGTACCGGGATTTGGGGGTATCACAGTTTGGAGAGAGAGCAAGAGAGGAAATATGGTGAATTGGATTCTCTATGCTTTTCAAGGAGAGGAATTCTAAACCTAGTCATCATCTTTTGCTAGTCAACAATCAAGGAATAAGGTATAACTTACTTCAATTTTAACTCTTATGTTTGGAATTTCTATTGATAATTGGGTTGGATTGATACATATACATGTATGTAAGGTTTATACTCTGTTAATCATCACATTTGAGTGTTGTTTGAGTATCAAATTCATGAAATTTGGGTTTGTAGGGCGAAACATAAATAACAGTGTATGTTTATGAAAAATGGCTTAAGAAAGTACGAAATTTTATGTCTAGTATGTGTTATAATCTGTACATTGGTATTGCATTATATTAGTACGTGAAGAAACGAAAACGGCGTAGTTTAAATCATGTCAATTAGTTAAGAAACGAAGTCGTGGAGATTGAATTCGCTAAATGTGTTTAAAACATGAAAATATAGCATGAACACTGAATTAGAACCCTTAAAATGATTTGTTAATATGTTTGAAGTGTTATAATTATTCTCTAGATGAGTAGCTAAGAGTTTAACGAGTCCAACGAATCGAAAACCAACTAATTCTGACTTAAAATGAAAAAGTTATGAAGGTTTGAAGTAAAAATATTGCAAAATCTATAATCTGGGTGAAGACGCGAGCACTTGCACGGTATTGGCCGCCATGTGTGGCTCGGTATTTGGGTTTAGTGAAGTAATTGGGCGTGGTCGCGCCCAAAGTATGTTAGATGTGACTATTTTTACCTGTTTTAGTAAAATATGCATACCTTTTTCATACGAGGACGAATAGACCTACAACTTTTATTCTTTAAGTGTTTCAATTTGAGGTTTGTAACAGTAGTCAAAATGGTCATCGGGCATGCACATATGCTAGTATAGTGCTTCTGACGATAAAAGATGTTATTCTAAGTTATAAAACATGAATGTTAGTAAATATAATGATTCTTAACATTAATAAATTATGTATTAGATAAGTTATGTAAGCACACTAAGTATACACAAGAGAGACGATTTGGGCGTGTGACGAATGAAAGTCGAAACGTCGTGACAAGTGTTAATGAACATTATAAGATATGGAATGGGTTTAATATAAAACCCATAAGTATTCCTATCAAGACTTAAACACTTGAATGAATTTTGAATATTACATAAGTCGAAAAGTTAACACAATCTAATTGAACATTGTGTGCTAATTAACAGGAAGGATTATGAGATGTGGAGTAGTGTTTACATTACAATTACTATATGTTGTTATGTAACTAATAATTGATGTGTATGATTATATAATGGTGTAGGGCACGTGAAGTGCAAATAACTGTAAGTTGTTAAACTATTATTAGTAAACAACAAACAAGGCACGTCTTTTAGTTCATATTTGCAATGTGAACTTGGTGATTAGCTGTTTTAAATCTTTATTGCAAAGAGCATGATGTGTTATATATATGTTGAATGTATGAAATGTTAAAGTCAACTTATGACTATGTTGATTGAGTAAAGCATGTTGATTGAGTAAGGAACTCAATCTTTATACTTGTTATATGAACTGTAGCATGTATGTTATCTTAGTCCAATGTTTATGAGATATATGTTGAGCATGTTATTATGTACTACGTGATGTATGAAAACTATTAGATTTACTGGGTTGTCGAGCTCAACCTTGCAAATAACCATTTTTGCAGGTAAAGGATTGAAGGTGACACTATGTGGTACTTAAAAGACATGAATCAGATGTAATACATAAAGATTATTATTTTAGCTAAAGTTTTTATTTCTTTAAACCATGATTAAGGTTCATGGGATGTACTCAATGTTTTATGTATGTATATTTTATGTTGAGTTGTAAAGTTAAAGTTTGAACCGTCCAATGTTTAAAGGATATCGATTTGATATGTAAGTATATACATTAACTCTGATGAAGCGAATCATAAGTTAAACTTGATTTAGAGATACGTAAATGATAAAGGTTTTGATTCAGGGAATTAAACTAAGATGACAGAAAAGTTTTAATTATTCCGTATTTTATTAAGTTTTACATTGAATAATGATGTAAAATTAGATGTTAGACGTATTATTAACGACCGAAGTCGATTATTAAATTGTATGAATTTTGGGGGCGTTACAGTAACTCCAGTAAATCGGATAAATGAGCCTTGTGTGGTCTGGGTATTAAAGTTAAACTAAACTGAAGGTTTAACTGAAATTATTAAAAGAGAATTAATGATGATCATTATGATATTTAAGAGTGATAGGAAATAATGGGTTGAAAGTACTCAACTAAATTATATTTAGCCCAATTAAAATATTATTTGGACTAGCCCAATGTACATGAGATATAAGATTATATATGGGTGTATATTTAAAATATAATTATACTTCTTATATGTGGGTAGATACATATATATGTGTATATATGTGACCATAACTTAATTTAAAGTAGTAATTATTATAATTGATTTAACAAGCCAAAAAGGAATTTGCCTTAGTAAAATTAGACCCATTTTTACTGATAAATTAGAGAATTATAACTTTTGTCCCATATTCTTTGCCCCTAATATGTATCAGTCGTGAGTTAGGCCATTGGCCTAGTCTAATATTCATAATGAAAGTTGAGAGCTGATGATGGCTAGAGGAATGGAGGAGGAGGGAGTGGGTTACCAACTCTTCATTGCCATTTGGCTTCTCCTTCTCCCTACCAGTTCAAAATATTGTGTAAATGAATTATCTGAGTATTGAATTCTCTATAAATAGAGACTGTAACGACCCCAAAATTTATACAATTTAATTCTCAATTTCAGTCATTAATAATACATTCAACCTCTAATTTTACATCATTAAATGATAATACAACCATTGAAATTTGTGGAATAATTAAAATTTTCTATTACAAACTATTCTCGTTCCCAAAACTTTCAACCTTTACATCTAAATATCTCAGAATCATTTTAATACTACAAGAGTTTACATCGCAAAACGATATCACAATACAACATTAATACATTTACCGAAACATTAGACATGGTTTACAAGAATAACAACTTAGCTAGGATATTAAATCTTCATATATCACTTTTGATCCATAACAATCAAGTAGCACATAGCATTACCTTCAATTCTTGAATCTGCAAAAATGGTTATTTGCAAGAATGATCTCGACAGCTCAGCAAAATCTAATAGTTTTCATGCATCACGTAGCACATAATAACATGCTCAACATACAAGAATAATCATAAACAAACATAGCATACATGTTATAGTTCACATAACAACTATAAAGATTGAGTTCCTTACTCAATCAACATTCATAGTTCAATCATCATAGTCATAGATTGACTTTCACATTTCATACTTTTGACATATATAATACATCATACACTAAAATTTTAAAGCAGATCATCATCAAGTTAACATAGTAAAAAGGAACTGAAAGACTTACCTTTACCGGCGTTTTACCAACATGCTAATACTTTGCGTCCTTGCACAACCTACACTGTATGTGATAAATAAAATCAATACTCAATCTCATGGTCAAATTTATTCTAAGACCTTACATTATCTTATTATCCTTTTTAATGTCTTTATAGACATCTAACTATTTTATATGCAACTCGGTTTTATTTTTCATTTTCATCACCACACATGCTAGACTATCACACTTGTAGTTTAATGTGTGTATATCACACCATTTTATTATACCACTATGGTTTCAAAAATGCATATTCAACACATTGTTTACATGTTTAATTTTCCTTCATAAATCAAAAATTACCCTTTTCAATTTCTTTCCATTATTATTCTTGTATTATCATCTTTTCATACTTAGATATCCAATATTAGCCATTAGTTAGACACTTTGTATACCAAAGTTTAGAAAACACTATTACTCTTAGGCATTTTATCGAGCACGTTATGTGCACACATTAACTTATCTCAACTTTTGATCTTAAATGGTTAATTATGCATAGAATATGATAACACATATCTATACTCATTACATATGTCAAAATATATTTTTAATCATCAAAATATATCATCACCCAAAATCTTAATTCAAACAGAATTATAAAACTCATCTTCACAATTTCTTTAACAAAACGTTGTTTTCGTTTTTAACGTAACTCGTTCGTTACATGTCCATTTTTGTTCCTTCTTATATAGAATTAACCCTTACTCAGTGTACTACAACCTCATCTAGGCCTTAAAGTCAGACCCTTATCCATCTAAACCAGATTCTGTAATTCATCAACTAGTCTAGAAAATTTCATTTTCTGGACATCCTTACTAAACAATTTATTTCGGACATGATCTGGTCCATAAAATGGCTCAATCTCGCGAGTCTGGCTAGTAAACTTCCATATCTACAACTTTGCCGTTTAAAGTTTCTTCAAATTCAAAACACACGAATTTATATGAATTTTTCAAAGTCAGAAATCGTAACAGTTTTGATTTTCTGGGCAGATTATTTTCCCTTCGGACCAGCCTTACTAAAACTGACATTGCAAGAAATCTACAAA
Organism: Panax ginseng; assembly: GCA_020205605.1. Taxonomy (NCBI): domain Eukaryota; kingdom Viridiplantae; phylum Streptophyta; class Magnoliopsida; order Apiales; family Araliaceae; genus Panax; species Panax ginseng. The sequence continues at coordinate 86,024,597 of CM035145.1, forward strand.
GAGTTTTCATCTGATTCCACTTTAGAATATAGCTTACTTCCATATCTTCGATTTGATATAAGACTCACTTTCTAACTCATTATACCCAAAGAGGTATGAATTTCCCAAGATATGTCCACAATTACTAAAAACCTACGAATTTTGTTCTTCAAATTTTCTTTCCATTTCATTTTCTTTCTTGAATCCTCTTGTTTGATTCTTGATAATCCAAGATTAAACCAATACAAATAGATTAAGCATGATCTACTACCCTAGAACATAAATCTACCCAAAAAAAATCAAAGATTAAATAAGAGTTTAGAAGTTACCTTCTTCTAGCTTTTCTTCTTCTTCTTCTTCTTCTTCTTCTTCTTCTTCTTCTAGCTCATCTCAATTCCTCTATTTCTCTCTATCTCTGTCAATTTCTCAATACAACTTCTACATAACAATTATCTACATTATGAAGAACATAAAAATATAATTAAAACAAGGAATTTAGATTATAAATTTATTAGTATGAATTTAAGAGAGAGATGGAGATGATGATGATGGGTTTGTTTTGTCTTATCAAAGCTTTCCCTTCTTCTTCTTTTTCTTCCTCTTCTTCTTCTCCTACAACTCTCTCTAACTCTCTTCTTCTTTCATTGGTTTGTTTTCTAAAACTAACATACTAACTTGTAGTATATACATATAATATACAATACTAGTAATATATAATATATGTAACTCCTACTAATTATTAGATATACTAATTACTAGTTAATACATAGGTTACACCAATTTGAACTTGAAAAGCCTAAGACCATGTTTGGCAAATACTCATTATTTTAATTAATCAATAGCTTAACATCAATCAATCTCATCAAATTGTCACATAATTATATTTACTTGTTAATTATAATTTTGTGTAACAATCATCACATAACTCATCTAATTTAATTATCTCAATTAAATTAGAACTATAACATAAAATTATTATATTAATTAAATTAAATACTAAATATTCATTTAATTAATCACTACACTTAATTACATTACTCTATAATCAAAACAAAATTTATTTATTTAACTCAATAAATAATTCAATTAAATATTTATATATATTAAAATTAATATATAACATTCTCTCGCACATCAATTCACATATTCTACAATATATGACATACACATACTCACACCCAACATATCTCATAAATAATACTTTTATTTATAAAATTCTCATTTATAATTTCTAAAAATCGGGATGTCACATCCTTCCCTCCTTATAAGGATTCCGGCCTCTAATCACCAAACCATACCTTACTCAGGTTTTCCTCAAATCTATTCATTGAATAACTTCAACACATTACCTTAATATAGATTTTATATTTTCTACTCTCACCATTCTTGATAATAAATTCTTATAAGTTTTATTTCATAATATTTACTTAGACTCAATTATATTTGAGTATTACATATTCTTTGACCCGTTCATTATCTTTCTCTAAGGATCATTATCATATATTATATGATCAAAGTCTCGGGACATTACATTCACCCCTTCTTCTAAGAATTTTGTTCTTGGAATTTTTATTTATTTATTTATTAATCTTTATTCATTCAATTTATCAAAGTAGATTTTTACGTCACTACTTAATTCATTCATTGGTTTCTATAACCACTTTCTTTCCACAAACATCATTCTACAATTATTAAACTTTTCTATTAAAAGTTTCACATTATTCTTTGATAACTCACATCCTTCTCACTTCAAAATTTCTTTTCTCACTTATTCAACATATCCATCATTCAGTGTCGCATTTTATGACTTACTTCTTTCTAAGGAATACTTTCCTTTTTTCACTTCCATCTTGCAGAATAACAAGAATCCTCCACAATTGTTCAATAATTGGGAAGTAGTATGAATAACTTCAGAATTTAAAAGATTCCAAATCATGTTGAGGGTCACAAGACCATGAACTCTATTCTCTAGGTTTAATAGTGCTTCACCCCCGGTTCTTCACACTTTAAACCCTCTTTGGCAGAATGTTTATCAATCACAAAGACTGAAAACACCCTCCGTAAGTACTCTAGGTGATCAACCTATTGTACATGTATTGTATACAAACATTTCAGCGCAAAGTATAAAACTAAGTGCAACCCCTAATAATAGGGTTGTTCATCTCATCTTTTCAACATCTGAATCAGCACCAAAATAATTTGATTTGGCATAACTTCTCAAGAAACTCTTGAATTTCATGAACATCTTTCAATATTTGTCTAGCTGAATCCAATAGCATAGACCTCTACAACAATTCAGACATCAACCAAAATATACATATACATATATACATATGTATTCTCATATCTCAAAGAAATCTCAAAAATCTTTTTATGACGTCTACGATACTGCATCAGTATTTATGTAAAATTGCTAAGGATTCCGTCATTTGGTGATTTTATCATACTACATCATACCATAGTGGGCTAACGATCCTTTGATCACATCCAAAGACTAGGTAATATGCATTGATGACTCCATCATTTTTATCATCTTTGCACCAAAGTTACATGATGCATTAATGATATAAAATACATTTTGATATATTGCAAATCATTTTTGTCTAAGCCAAAACAATTAGCATGGATTTAATAATAATAAAGATTGTTGTTAAAACTCATTGGTTCCATCATTTGATCCAATGTTTTTCAAGAAAATAGAAGTGTAAACATAAGCACGAAGTCAATAAATTTCAAAAGTCTAGCATAGCTAGTAGATTTAGAATACCTATGTTTCCACCATCAACTCCACTTTCTGTAATGATCCATTGCTTAAAAGATCTATCTATTCCTATCATCATCAATACTCCATTCATAACTTAATTATACCCAAGTTCATTAAACTTACCGCACATTGGAAGTTCAGGACTTGCCACAATAATATGAGTTTAAGAACTTATCCTAGTCAGACCATAGGCGTCCATTCGTTGAGGGGTTCAAAACATAATATATTATTATGAGTCACGAACTTACCATATGCATTAGTTTTAAGAACCGCGCCTAATCCTAATAATATCTGTCTAATCTTAATAGTTTCTAACTATCAAACATACACATGAGAAAAGAATCACATTTTCACCACATATACATAGATAGCGCGACACCAACATTCCAATGATTATCAATATGATAAACTGAGTGCAAGCACAAAACCCTCGCCCATACAAAGATTTGTATAACTCATCCATCACATGAGTCCTCAATTGAAATCCCACCAAACTCTATCTTAATCTTAACTTGCTCTTTGCTCGATACGAATTCCTCGCATCACATTATCTATAACTCCTCATGAGTTATCTCGTACTTTTTCATAGTACACCATCTTCATAGCATTAAGCTATAATTATTCAAATATTATAGACCATCTTTCTTTTATAACTTAAACAGACCACGTCGTGATCTTATTCTATAATCATCTCCCTTAAAATTCTTTTCTTAACTCGTGATCGTTTTGTTTTACGATCCTCTTTCTTTCTCTTTTTCATCATTTATGACATTATTCATTATCTTGGCTTTTGGAGTTAGGAAACTCCCATTTTTTAGCTTTATATCTCTTCAAGATTCTTCTTTGAATCTTCTTGTTTATATAACAATTCTTCCTTTAAGAATTTTTAACTTCATTAAATTGCTCAACATTTCATTCAAGTTCTACACTTTCATCATACGTATCCACTTTCTATACTTGGTACACATCTAGTCTCTACCAATTTCAACATGGTACGCTGAGTGGTTTCCCACAAACAACCAACAAACTAGGTTCCGAGTTGCTAGTTCGTATATACCTCCGCTCTATGAAGGAATCGTTTAGCCTAGATACCATACATCAACTACGAAAGAGTACAATTGCACCACTTAGATATAACTCTCTATTCTTAACTTCTTTATCATTCTCTTTTTTATAGACATTGTCTATTTATTATCACCTTACATCCTTATTATTGGGTTGGGTAACCCCACATTCATATTCCTTATAACTCTCATGAGATTCTTCCTTGAATCCTTTCACGCAAGTTTTAATCCCTTATTGTTCAAACTCTATTTGAGCTTATTAGCGTCCTTATTTTCACCTCTCTTCTCTAAGGTTATAGCCTAAGGTACTCTTACCTAAGGTTTCTAACCTATCGGCTTTGATACCAACTGTAACGACCCCAAAATTTATACAATTTAATTCTCTATTTCAGTCGTTAATAATACATTCAACCTCTAATTTTACATCATTAAATGATAATACAACCATTGAAATTTGCGGAATAATTAAAATTTTCTATTACAAACTATTCTCGTTCCCAAAACTTTCAACCTTTACATCTAAATATCTCGTAATCATTTTAATACTACAAGAGTTTACATCAGAAAAGCGATATAACAATACAACATTAATACATTTATCAAACATTAAACATGGTTTACAAGAATAACAACTTAGCTAGGATATTAAATCTTGAGATATATCTTTTGATCCATAACAATCAAGTAGCACATAAATACTACCTTCAATTCTTGAATCAAAAAAATGGTTATTTGCAAGAATGAGCTTGACAACTCAAAGAAAATCTAACAGCTTTTCATGCATCACGTAGCACATAATAACATGCTCAACATACAAGAATAATCATAAACAAACATAGCATACATTTTATAGTTCACATAACAACTATAAAGATTGAGTTCCTTACTCAATCAACATTCATAGTGCAATCATCATAGTCATAGATTGACTTTCACATTTCATACTTTTGACATATATACATCATCATACACTAGAATTTTAAAGCGAGATCATCATCAAGTTCACATAGCAAAAAGGAACTGAAAGACTTGCCTTTACCAGCGTTTTACCAACACGCTAATACTTCGCGTCCTTGCACAACCTACACTATATGTGAGATTGATAATAAATAAAATCAATACTCAATCTCATTGTCAAATTTATTCTAAGACCTTAGTTTATCTTATTATCCTTTATAATGTCTTTATAGACATCTAACTATTTTATATGCTGACTTCGGTTTTATTTTCATTTTTATCACCATACATGCTAGACTATCACACTTGTAGTTTAATGTGCGTATATCACACCATTTTATTATACCACTTTGGTTTCAAAAATGCATATTCAACACATTGTTTACATGTTTAATTTTCCTTCATAAATCAAAAATTACCCTTTTCAATTTCTTTCCATTATTATTCTTGTATTATCATCTTTTCATACTTAGATATCCAATATTAGCCATTAGTTAGACACTTTGTATACCAAAATTTAGAAAACACTATTACTCTTAGGCATTTTATCGAGCACGTTATGTGCACACATTAACTTATCTCAACTCTTGATCTTAAATGGTTAATTATGCATAGAATATGATAACACATATCTATACTCATTACATATGTCAAAACCTATTTTTAATCATCAAAATATATCATCACCCAAAATCTTAATTCAAACAGAATTATAAAACTCATCTTAATAATTTCGTTAACAAAACGTTGTTTTCGTTTTTAACGTAACTCGTTCGTTACATGTCCGTTTTTGTTCTTTCTTATATAGAATTAACACTTACTCAGTGTACTACAACCTCATCTAGGCCTTAAATTCAGACCCTTATCCATCTAAACCAGATTCTGTAATTCATCAACTAGTCTAGAAAATTTCATTTTCTGGACATCTTTACTAAACAATTTATTTCGAACATGATCCGGTCCATAAAATGGCTCAATCTCGCGAATCTAGCTAGTAAACTTCCATATCTACAACTGTGCAGTTTAAAGTTTCTTCAAATTCAAAACACACAAATTTATATGAATTGTTCAAAGTCAGAAATCGTAACAGTTTTGATTTTCTGGGCAGATTATTTTCGCTTCGGACCAGCCTTACTAAAACTAACATTGCAAGAAATCTACAAAGAGTTTTCATCTGATTCCACTTTCAGAATATAGCTTACTTCCATATCTTCGATTTGATATAAGGCTCATTTTCTAACTCATTATACCCAAAGAGGTATGAATTTCACAATATATGTCCACAATTACTAAAAACCTACGAATTTTGTTCTTCAAATTTTCTTTCCATTTCATTTTCTTTCTTGAATCCTCTTGTTTGATTCTTGATAATCTAAGATTAAACCAATACAAACAGATTAAGCATGATCTACTACACTAAAACATAAATCTACCCAAAAAAAATCAAGGATTAAATAAGAGTTTAGAAGTTACCTTCTTCTAGCTTTTTTTTTTTTCTTCTTCTTCTTCTTCTAGCTCATCCCAATTCCTCTATTTCCCTCTATCTCTGTCAATTTCTCAATACAACTTCTACATAACAATTATCTACATTATGAAGAACATAAAAATATAATTAAAACAAGGAATTTAGATTATAACTTTAGTAGTATGAATTTAAGAGAGAGATGGAGATGATGATGATGGGGCTTGTTTTGTCTTCTCAAAGCTTTCCCTTCTTCTTCTTTTTCTTCCTCTTCTTCTTTTCCTACAACTCTCTCTAACTCTATTCTTCTTTCATTGGTTTGTTTTCTAAAACTAACATTCTAACTTGTAGTATATACATGTAATATACAATACTAGTAATATATAATATATGTAACTCCTACTAATTATTAGATATACTAATTACTAGTTAATACATAGGTTACACCAATTTGAACTTGAAAAGCCTAAGACCATGTTTGGCAAATACTCATTATTTTAATTAATCAATAGCTTAACATCAATCAATCTCATCAAATTATCACATAATTATATTTACTTGTTAATTATAATTTTGTGTAACAATCATCACATAACTCATCTAATTTAATTATCTCAATTAAATTAGAACTATAACATAAAAATTATTATATTAATTAAATTAAATACTAAATATTCATTTAATTAATCTGCTACACTTAATTACATTACTTTATAATCAAAACAAAATTTATTTATTTAACTCAATAAATAATTCAATTAAATATTTATATATATTAAAATTAATATATAACATTCTCTTCACATCAATTCACATATTCTACAATATATGACATACACATACTCACACCCAACATATCTCATAAATAATACTTTTATTTATAAAATTCTCATTTATAATTTCTAAAAATCTGGGATGTCACAAAGACTCCCTCATGTTATTTCTCTTTTTTTGAGATGTCTGAGAAATGGCTATGGAGAGTCAATAAAATTGGAGAGCAATCAGAGTTTTGAAGGGCTATAGTTAGTAAATTCAAGCATCAAGAGGTAATAATTCTAAGATACATGCTCTTGATTTCCTAAGTTTGCACTTTCTTAGTAATATCATGAAAAAGTAGCTTTTGAGTCATAAATTTGATGGCTAAGGGTTGTTGTAATCCATGAATTGTTACTAGATGTTGTTAATATAGTTAAAAACAAAAACAACGAGAGTTAAACGGATCAATTTGGTTGAGAAACGAATTTGTAGTGAACGAATTCGCTAAATTTGTCAAAATGTGAAAATATAGCATGAACATTGAATTGGAACCCTTAAAATGATTTGTTAATATGTTTAAATTGTTATAATTAGTCTATAGATGAGTAGCTAAGAGTTTAACGAGTCCAACGAATCAAAAACTAACTAATTCGGACTTAAAATGAGAAAATTATGTCAAAATCGTAATCATATGGGTTAGCACCATGAAAGGGTCGCTGAGAGCACTCAAGAACGCAATTTGGGAAATGGAAGCGGTCATTACTGGAATTGTGAGAGCAAGGGGAGCGGTCGCGCTCAATGTGTGACTGGTACGACTGTTTTGACCTGTTCTGGTAAAATGGCCATCACTGTTTCATACGAACTCTGATTAAGGCGATTCAAGATGATCCGGAATGAGGACGAATAGACCTACAACTTTTGTTCTTTAAGTATTTCAATTTGTGGTATTTAGGAAGGGTCACAATACTCATCTTTGTGACTGTTACGTATTCATAGGCGGTCGGAGGGCGTCAAACAAGCACATACGCAAGTATAGTGATCCCGACGATGGAATATGTTATTCTATGTGATAAAACATGAATATGAATTATAATAGACATGTCATATTGCTAAGATTACTTTACTCATAATGGAATGCTATAATAATGATTTCTAAAAGAAAAGTTTAAGTTTTTGAGAAACGAAAGTCGATGAATTTGGTGTCGTTTGTGTTCTGACCTTGGACCCTATGTACGCATATAAACGTCCATGAAATGTTGTTTTAAAGTTACATTGTATATACTAGATTGATATAGCTTGGTTTAAAATGTTTTGAAAGAAAACTCGGATGTTTTGAGAACTAATAATTTCAAATAGTGTGTAGAGTATACTCTGACCTTTCTAGCATGCATACTAAGATGCCTTATACCTCTAGACATGACGAATATGTTCATCATCTAGCTAAGCATGAATTGGACCTTTCAAGTGTGGTTTAAAATAAGTTTTCAAGTAAATGAACTAAGATATGTCTATGAAAATGAAATAGAGACGTGTAAACATGCGTATTAAAGTCTTATTAGTGCCAATATAAGGTTTAAAAAATTATAAACATTGAACATTTGATAAAAGAGGTTGTTAATCCTTGTTGATGTAAATCATTCAACTTAGAGCTATGTAATTCAAAACTAAATGATTTGAAATGAGAACTTGAAGAAATATCAGAACCTACTTGATGTATGTTATAGTATGTATTAGAATGCATAGTATATTAAGACTAAACTGAGCAATGAAAAGCTCAAGTCTGGTTTAGGGTGGAGTAAGCCATTTGCGTCACTCCCAAGTTTAAATTCAGCTGATGGTCATGGCCAATTCCGTAGAGTGACCAAGAGCAGTTTGTTAACCGTATGGTCTTAAGTTATGGTTATAAGTTGTCCTTAAGGACTACAAGATATGAAACAAGATTGTTTAGATAAATATGATAGTAGAATGAGCTAGTCTCATAGTTATCCTAAGTTCAAGTAAAAATGAAACCAAGTTAGGAAATAATATTTGTTCTTATATTAAGAGCATATGAAATGTATGACTGATGGGTATGAATCCATGATTATATAACTATGTAGGGATACACGCAGTGCAGATAAGCTTTAAGTAGTTAAGTTATAGTTGATAAACTACGAATCAGGCAAGTCTTTCAGTTCCTATTTGTTTTATGAATTCGATAACTGTTAGTTGAGCGATATTATGCCCTGAGAATGTTGATGTATATATATGAAATGCATATGAGATATGTATGAAATGTGAAAGTTGATCTTTGATGATATATTTGTGATATAAATCTCTATGCATGTTATGTGAGAAGTAGCCTGCATAGTAAATATTAATGGATTATGAATGCATGTGCTGAGTATGCTATTATATGTTATGTGCTGCATGAAAACTGTTAGAATTGTTGGGCTATCAAGCTTACCCTTGCAAATAATCACCTTTGTAGGTTAAGGACTCACGGTAAAGATTACATGCTACTTGATTGATAAAGTTCAATAGTATCGATGGAGATTGATTTATTTATTTAAATATATGCTTTTGAACAATGTTTAGGTTCTAGGAAATGTATATGATAGTAGTTTACTATGTGTAAAACATATTGAGTTGTAAAATTGTACTATATGGTATATAGAGGAATTCAAATCAAGTTGTAAAAGTTTATACAGTAATTCGTATAGAATGAATCATAACATAATTTGATTCAAGGATATGTAATTGATTTAAGTTAAGATATCAATAAAATGAATTATTTTCAAAGGAGATTGAAAAAGTTTAAATTATTTCGCATATTTTTATAACATCGAATATGATGTAAGACAGGAATGGTAAATGACCAAGATTTAAAACTTATAAAAGTTTGGGGTCAATATATAGATCCTTGAAATGGAAAGAATTTATATTCTAAATTGTAATAGGCAAAGTTATATTCATTAAGTTATGAATATAATATATAAATAGTTTGACGATAGTAGTATCGTGGCGGACCGAATCTGAGGTTCGAAGGGACCCGGATTTGGGGGCGTCAAAGGTTGGTATCAAAGTTGTAGGTTATAAACTTTAGGTAAGTGTACCTTAGGCTATAACCTGAGAGAGATAGAAAGATAAAGATTAAAATATATAACTGAAGATTCAAAGAAGAATCTTGAAGTATCTAAGAGAATGATAATTCAAAAGTTTCCTAACTCCGGCAATAAAAATGTTAAGATGGTGTCTATATGACAAAGATAATAAGAATGAACTTGAGTGGAGTTTTGTTGATAATAGGGAAAGAACCCTAAGGTAAAGTGATGATCACGACGTAATCGGATTGAGCTATGAAGTGATAAATAGTCTGCAATGACTAAGTATGTATAGCTTGATGTTATAAGAGAATGTACTGTGAAATGGTACGATGTAAACTCACGAGGAGTTGTATGTGATGAGATATAAAGAATTCTTATCGAGCAAAGAGCAAGTTAAGTGTGAGATAGAGTTAGGTGGGATTTCAATTGAGGACCCATGTCAGCAGCTGAGTTATATGATTCCTTGTTATGAGTGGGGAATTATACTTGGTGTAAAAACCACTTAGTTCTGGCACTGATAATCATTAAAATGTCTGTTGCGCGCTATTTGCTATATACCTGTTGAGAGGTGAATCTTTCCTCATGTGTATAACATATAGATAGGTTATAGTTAGAGAATATAAGGTTATGTTGCAAGTTCTTAAACGCATACTCTTCATGGCCCTTTGGTTTCTCCTTCTCCCTACCAGTTCAAAACATTGTGTAAATGAATTGTCTGAGTATTGAATTCTCTATAAATAGAGACTCCCTCATCTTATTTCTCTTTTGTTGAGATGTCTGAGAAATGGATATGGAGAGTCAATAAAATTGGAGAGCAATCAGAGGTTTGAAGGCTATAGTTAACAAGTTCAAGCATCAAGAGGTAATAATTCTAAGATACGTGCTCTTGATTTCTTAAGTTTGCACTTTCTTAGTAATATCATGAAAAAGTAGCTTTTGAGTCACAAATTTGATGGCTAAGGGTTGTTGTAATCCATGAATTGTTGCTAGATGTTGTTAATATAGTTTAAAACGAAAACAACGAGAGTTAAATGGATCAATTTGGTTGAGAAACGAATTCGTAGTGAACGAATTCGCTAAATTTGTCAAAATGTGAAAACATAGCATGAACATTGAATTGGAACCCTTAAAATGATTTGTTAATATGTTTAAAGTGTTATAATTAGTCTGTAGATGAGTAGCTAAGATTTTAACGAGTCCAACGAATCGAAAACCAACTAATTCGGACTTAAAATGAGAAAGTTATGTCAAAACACAGTAATCTGTATGGAAGCATCGCGAAGAGACGCCACTTGCATCTTACTGCAGCGTAATCGGGCTTTGAAAATGGCGCGAGCGCCGGAATGGTGAGAGCAAGAGGCGCGGCCGCGTCCAATGTGTGACTGGTGCGACTATTTTCACCTATTCTGGTAAAACGTCCATAACTGTTTCGTACAGACTCCGATTAAGGCGATTCAAGATGATCCAAAATGAGCACAAATAGACCGACAACTTTTGTTCTTTAAGTGTTTCAATTTGAGGTCGTTAGGAAGGGTCAAAATAGTCATCTTTGTGACTATTACGTATTCGGAGGCGATCGAAGGGTGTCGAACGAGCACATACGCAAGTATAGTCCTCCCAGTGATGGAATATGTTATTCTAAGTGATAAAACATAAATATAAATGATAATAGACAAGTCATATTGCTAAGATTACTTTACTCATAATGGAATGCTTTAACAATGATTTCTAAAAGAAAAGTTAAAGTTTTTGAGAAACGGAAGTTGATGAATTTGGTGTCCTTTGAGTTCTAACCTTGGACCCTATGTACGCATATAAACGTCCATGAAATGTAGTTTTAAAGTTACCTCTTATATACTAGATTGATATAGCTTGGTTTAAAATGTTTTGAAAGAAAACTCGGATGTTTTGAGAACTAATAGTTTCAAATAGTGTGTAGAGTATACTCTGACCTTTCTAGCATGCATACTAAGATGCCTTGTAACATTCCAGAATTTTTAATTATAATATTAAATATTTATTGAATTATATAAATATTTAATGGATGTGTTTATTGTTGAATAAATATTTTTTTAATTGATTTGATTTTTGTTTAGTTAATTATTTGTTAAATAAATAATTAATGAGTTAAGGAAATTATATTTATATTGATATTTCAATTTGATGGTTAATTATTTGTAGTGAGTTATGTGATTAAATGATTTATTTATTTAATTGTTATTTGAATTAATTAAATTAAGTATGAAAGCTTGATTAAATATAGTGTGACAAATAACTATATTATAAGGAGTATTAAAATAAATTAAAGTAGTTTTAATTGACAAGGCTTTAATACATTAAGTCTTTAATTTTAAAGGGTTTTTGCCAAACAAAGCCTTATTGCTTTTGGATTTCTAATGTTTGAATTTAAATAAAATAAATAAATTAAATTAAAATAATAAATATAATATATTTATAATATATACGTTTCTTTTAGTAACTGATGTTAGTTATTATGATTATTTAGACCATATCAGTTTTTAGTTTACGCTTAAGTTAGTCTATATTGGCTATATTGAGAAGAGAGAAGAGAAGAGAGCTTGACAGAGAGAATTGAGAAAGGAGCTTGAGAGAATTTGAGAAAAGATTGGTCTGCAATTAGCAAGGATTTCAAGATAAGTAGAGGTATTTTATCTAACCTTTGTATTATATACATATGTATACACATATATGAATTTACGGCATAGTTTTGGTTTATGTTCTATGAAATCAAATTGATGAATTGTGGATATATATAGTTGGAAATGGTGATTATATGTGTTTATGATGATTAGAGTTTATGTTTAAACAAGAATTGCATGCTAAATTCGGATTACAGTAGAAAATTTTTGACAGTGTATGTTTGTATGTACTTTTTTCATATGGCTCATTTAAGTATCAATTTTGATGGTCAATTCATATGTTAAACTATAAATTGAGTCTTATACATGTTAGTTCATTAAGAAACGAGCATAACATAATTTGAACGAAGCAATTTAGCCAAGTATAGAGATTACAGTGATGATTTTTGCAAGAGATGTCAAAAATGGAGTTTTTGTATGAAAATATGAAATTTGAGAAATTAAAATAGTTAAAAGTGTTGTTAATTTGTGCTAAATGGTGGAATATGGTAGCAATCATGTTTATGATATTGTTATATTTATTTTATATGTTAATTTCACTGTTTGATTGGTGAAATTCGTGTTAGTTGGGCTAAAACAACTCTTCGCTCATGCCATTTACGCCTCATGTACATGCACCAGTAGCAGAATTTCTACCTTGGTGCCAAGGCTAAAAGCTAACGTATAGTAGCAGTGCTGAATTGTCTTTGTTGTGTGCGCAATTTGCCATATAACCTCGATATAGGCAGCGGTCATGTCTGCAGCTTTGCATTCTTGGGGAAGCGACATACGTTGGTCTAATGATGTGTTAGTATAATAAACATGTAATAATATAGCTAAAATAGAATCGTGAAATGTGGTTAGTAGATTCAAAGTTTGAATGATTAGTAAGTGATGAACGTGGTATATTAGGACTTAGTGAGCATGATGAATAGTAAACATGTGTGTAGACACTCGAAATTTTGTTTTCTTGTTACTGATTATGCAGGAGGACAAAAACATCTTTTTCACACTCTAGAGATAACCCTGGAGGACCACAACATCAATTTTAACCCCTGAGATAGCCACGGAAAATCCAGTTTCCAACCCCGGAGATAACCCCGGGAAAACAGTTTCTAACCCAGGCGATAACCCCGGGAAAGTCAGTTTCAACCCTGGAGATAGCCCCGGGGGATCAAGATCAAAGCCCGAAGGTAGCCCCAGGAGGTCAAGCCAACCTCAGAGATAACCCTGAGGACACTCAAAGTCAACATCAAGTCAACCTCAGAGATAATCCTGAGAAAATACTGCTACAACTGCACGAAAAACGGAGATAACCCCAGGAGGGGAAAAATGGTCATTTTTCTAACTCAACTTCAAATCACATCAAATCAACTCATTTCAACTTGAAATAATTCAATAGAAGTCCCACAAGAACCATATCTTAACTTTCGAGCGCAAACTACGCAAAACGGCTCAACGGACTACCTGATGGGAACCCGGGAGTGCCATTTCGGTCATGGATCCATCTTCTTGGAATCATAAAAGGGCAAATCATATGTCATTGTGTAGCTCTCAGAAAGAGCTTTCTGGAATGATATGGCACGCTTCCATCGGACTCCCGGATTGAAAGTTATGAACGACCGAGCGAACAACGCGTTGTTCGAATGTACGTACTTCGACACGGCAGGACCCACACTGCCCGGGGCACCCCGGGAAACCGCAGTACACTGCTCTTCGGGTGGCAGGTAGACTGCTGGCTCCCCCTCTATAAATAGAGGGCTTGGGGTGGCCATTTTGTAAGAGAAAAAGGTGAGGAAGCCCTGCCCAATTTGCTCTGCACTTACCCCATGCAGTGTACTTTCCCCTTTTAAACACCTGTGAGCTCATATATAGCCCTTTGGTACCTACAAAAGTCGGTGTTTACCCACTCTAAAGATATAGAAGTCTTTTTTGGCAGTCAGCTGTAAGCCTTCTCACACACTTTAGAGTCTTTCTCTTCATCTCTGCACACATCCTTCTACACGTTGAGAGTCGTGTTGCTTGCTTTTGCCCTTAATTTTGATTCGTGGTTTATATATATATATATATATATATATATATATATATATATATATATATATATACATATATATTTACTAACATTATTGAGTTATGCCTCGGTTGAGCCTAGACTTTGTCCTGGAGGCGTTTATTTTTGCTTTAATATATATATATATATATATATATATATATATATATATATATATATATACATTTATATATATTAACTGTGTGTCTAACTTTGTTTGATGAGCCTAGACTTGATGCAGGCGTTTACTCACTTTTGTATATATATATATATATAAATATATATATATATATATATATATATATATATATATATATATATATATATATATATATATATATATATATTGTGACGCCCCAAAATTAGGTATACATCACCCATCTTGGGTGCGTCGATATACATGGTACAAAATTCAAATACAACTTATTAATACAACTGTCATGGTACAATACAATACGACAAAACATAACTGTGAGTTTGAATACAATTATTGTCTACTAGAGATTATACAAACTCAAAAGGAGTCCTCATTACAATTATTAACACACTATTTCACAAAATAGTGAGGACTACTAATGCTATCCTCGGACCGTCACTCCGCTCCCGACTAGTTCCTGCTATGTTCTCATTTCTGAAGAGAACAAAGGAAAGAAAGGTCGAGCTCAACTAGCCCAAAGAAGAAATATTATGACTAAGATAATGCGAGAATAAATTATCGTTAGCCTTCAATGTTGTTAAACTGATAAAATATAACAACATCAAGTTTAACTGCAGCGGAACAAGCAATCCATTAAAAGAGTCAAGTAGAGAATAAAATCTACTATCTTTTATGATTTAAAAGGTTTTTCATGACTTTTATTGCTGGGACTCAGCTTAATAAATAATCCACATCATCGAATCACCCATGCACTACGGCCAAGGATATTCTTTAGTATCACGACCACAAATTATCCATGCACTACTGACCAAGGACATTCGTGGTATTCCTTAATGGTCATGATCATGCCAACAATTGTCCATCAATGCACTACGGGCCAATGATAACTTTTACCACATCATTTGTAACATTACGGTCATGATTACACCGAATAATCCCTGGTCATAATCATACCAAGTCCATCTATGCACTACAGGCCACAGATGACTTTCAACATAATATAAACATGAGGATGATGACAATGATATAAGAATTCAATAAAACAAGTTCAAGAATTAATTTATTCAGAACTAATAATGTCCAAATTGTCAACATGATATCGCTTTGTAGAGTAAAATTCAAGAATGATCGGGAAGAATATTTTCATGAAAAGATCTTTGGATGAAGCACAAATATCAAGGATATTCTACTAATTTCATGGAGTATAGAAGTCAAAACTTTAACCAACCGAGTATAATAAAGAATGGAATAACAAAAGAAATCAACATGCATGCGGTACTTACATAGGCGAGTTATTCAACGAGAATAATAATAATGGAACCGAGTCGACACAAAATTTGCAAGCGGATGTTCCATGAGAATAATAAAGATTTTAACCGGTCCGGTGTAAAACACACAGCATGGATGTTCCAACATAATAATAATAAACACGGAACCAAGTCCTGTAAAACACACATGACGTGATGTTCCAATGTATAATAGAAGAATGTCACCAAGTATAGGTAAACCACATATCAAAGTTATTCCAATGTAATAATAAGCAATGGAATAACAACAGTTCTCTTCATGAATAAGAAAGAATAACACCCCTTACATTAGTAGATTGAATCTTTGCGGTAGTGTAGTAAATGAGAATACTCTTCTTCTTTCTCTCTTATTCTCCCTATACTTTCTCTCTATATAAACTTGAATGAATTAAGTGAAAAATAATGAAGCACTAGGCCTCTATTTATAGAATATTTCTAGCTTAGCACTTGAAATGTGAAAAGGCAAGTAGCTTGATGACTGGTGATGTGAAAAGAAAAGTGGTTTGACGCCTGTAATGTGAAACACCACGTGGTTTGACGCCTGTAATGTGAAACGACAATTGGTTCGACGCCTGTAATATGAAACGGCAAGTGGTTTGACTTCTGGTAAAGGTAATTACTATTGACGAAGGTAATTACTATTCACGAAGAGACTCTTAGATGATGACATATGGGCCCCCCATAAAATAACCAAACTTACCACAAACGTCTCATAATAGACTCTTTATATACATCAAGGATTGAATAAATATTACCACAAATCATTTTATTTTTAATCAACACATATTTAATCTTTCAACGATTATTAATCATTTATAACTTGTTGTCTCAATTATTGATTTAATAATATAACATATTATCTGAGATGATCTTTGTGACAATAATTGAATCAATAATATAAGAGATATGATGGAGCAATTACTGTAGAAATAATTGAGTATAGCTGAGTGACTTCTCACGTAAGCATCAATAATCAATACCGTGTACTACTATGCAACCACGCGTATTCATCGTACTTTTACTACTAAGGGTAGTTCAACGGTTTTTAAGGGTAACACCTCATAGTTATTTTCATAAAGTATTTTTGTCGTTTTCTCAATCCGATGAATAATTCCGTTAGGGTCCACTAATGATTTTGTCGTCGTCGTTTAATATTCCCCATAAAAAGAATATTCCCCACCAAACGAATATTTTATAACAACTTGCTTACTTTGCAAAATTTATAAATATTACCCACAACTATAACATTATATCAAATTTACTCCATAATATTCAAAAATAATATTTGTAGAAAATTCATCTTTATTTATCAAAGTTGGGGTCTTACAACCTCCCCTTCTTATGAAATTTTTCCCTCGAAATTAGGGTACGTACCTGGTATGTCGAAGAGGTAAGGATACCTTGATTTCATTTGAGATTCTAACTCCCAAGTCATTTCCTCAACATCGTGGTTTCTCCACAAAACTTTGACTTGAGGTATAACCTTAGAGCGTATAATATGTTCCTTCTTATCCAAAATTTGAATAGGAACCTCTTCATATGTCAAATCTTCCGCTATTTCAAATCCTGCTCTAACTCAATAATGTGGTTCGGTCTTTCACATATTTACGTAACATGGATATGTGAAAACGTTATGAACACGAGACATACTTAGCGGTAAAGCGAGTCTATAGGCCACAGTTCCTACTCAATCGAGGATTAAAATTGGGCCGATGAATCGAGGATTGAGTTTTCCTCTCTTTCCAAATCTCGTAACTCCTTTCCATGGAGCAACACGCAACAACACATGATCTCCTATATCGAATTTCACGTCCTTTCGATGAAGATCAGCATAACTCTTTTGTCGATCTTGTGAGGTTTTTATACGTTGTCGGATCGTTTGAATCTTTTCCGTAGTCATACGTACCAACTCCGGTCCCAACAACGTTGCTTCACCCACCTCATCCCAGCATACTGGAGAACGACACTTTCTTCCATACAACGCTTCGAATGGAGCCATGCCAATACTTGCTTGATAACTGTTGTTGTAGGAAAACTCCACCAATGGTAAGAACTTGTCCCAACTTCCCTTGAAATCAAGGACACAGAGTCTTAATAGATCTTCAAGAGTTTGAATAGTCCTCTCCGACTGTCCGTCCGTCTGAGGATGATATGTCGAGCTAAATCGTAAGTCTGTGCCCATAGCTTTTTGCAAACTAACCCAAAATCGTGAAGTGAATCTTGGGTCTCGATCAGAAACTATGGATCTGCAGATACCATGCGATCTTACAATCTCATTTATATACATCTGAGCAAGACGTTCAAGTGTATAAGTTTCTCGTGTCGGTAAGAAATGAGCGGACTTGGTCAATCTATCAACAATGACCCAAATTGCATCTGCCTTGAGAAACCTTAGGAAGACCGGTAACGAAATCCATGGTAATGTGCTCCCTTTCATTCGGAATTTTAAGTGGTTGCAATGGACCTTTTGGTACTTGATGCTCCGCTTTAAATTGTTGACAAGTTAGACACCTTGAGATAAACAACGCTATCTCTCTCTTCATATTGCTCCACCAAAATGTATGGCGAAGATCATGATACATTTTGGTACTCCCAGATGGATTACAAAGCGATGTGTTGTGCGCCTCCATCATGATTTTATACTTTAAATCGTGTCGTTTTAGAACACAAAAATCCGGAGTTGACTCGAAGTATTCCTTCTTCATCGATTCTTTCTTCCCAAGATAGCACCTTCTTGCACTTTCTTCCTCCTCATACGCATCGGCTCCGTGTTTTGTAACTTGAGCGACTTTAACTTTATCGATTAAAGTCGGTTCTACTCAGATATTCGCCATCATCACACATGGGTCCTGAGTCTTTAACTCTATCTCCATCCTTTTCAAGTCACACAAAATGGGCCTTTGAGTTGACAATATCGCTTTCGTGCTTGCATATGATCTTCTACTCAATCGCGTCGGCTACCACGTTAAACTTTTCCGGGATGGTATTGGATGGTATGATCATAATCTTTCAATAGTTCAAGCCAACGTCGTTGTCTCATGTTGAGTTCCTTTTGAGTAAAGAAATATTTGAGGCTTTATGATCCGTAAAGATCTCCACCTTCTCCCAATACAAGTAATGCCTCCAAATTTTAAGTGCAAAGACAACAGCTGCCAACTCTAGATCATGAGTAGGATAATTCCTCTCACATTCTTTGAGTTGTCTTGAGGCATAGGCTATGACTTTCACATGTTGCAGGAGAATACATCCCAACCCTTTGCCCGAAGCATCATTTATGATGACAAATCCCTCAAGGCGGATGGTATTGTCGAGCAGTCTTTGAAATGAGTCTCCTCTTGAGTTCTTGAAAACTCTTCTCACATTCTTCGCTCCAACCAGAACTTTGTATCTTTCTCGAGTCAATTTAAGTTAATGGAGTAGTAATTCGAGAAAATCCTTCCACGAATCTCCAATAATAACCAATTTAAGCCGAGAAAGCTACGATTTCTTGATCTTGATTTAGGTTACTCCCGACTTTGAATTGCTTCATCTTTCTTTGGGTCAATGATATTCCATGACTTGATACTACGTGCCCAAGGAATGCTACTTCTTCAAGCCGAATTGCATTTCTTCAACTTGGCATAAAGCTTGTATTCACGAAGCTTTTGGAGTGTCAGCCTCAAGTGTTGCTCATGATCTTCACGGCTTTTGGAATAAATAAGGGTGTCATCAATAAAGACGACCACAAAGTGATCCAAATATTCCTTGAATATTCGGTTCATCATATCCATGAAGGCGGCGAGAGCATTAGTCAATCCAAAGGACATGACTAGGAATTCATAATGCCCGTCTTAGGGAGTTACGAAAGCCGTCTTTGGAATGTCATCGGTTCTAATCTTCAATTGGTGATATTCGGAACGAAGTTCAATCTTTGAAAAGAATTTGGCTCCTTGTAACTGGTCAAACAGGTCATCAATACGTGGTAATGGATACCTATTTTTGATGGTGACATGATTCAACTCCCGATAATCAATACAAAGTCGCATACTCCCATCTTTCTTCTTCACGAATAGAACATGAGGACCCCAAGGAGAAGTACTAGGACGAATAAAGCCGATGTCTAACAATTCCTGCAGTTGGGTCTTTAACTCCTGAAGTTCAATAGGAGCCATTCGATATGGGGCTTTGGAAATGGGTTTTGTACCTGGTTCAAGGTCGATACAAAATTCAATTTCACGCTTTCGGGGGTAGGCCGGGAAGTTCTTGAGGAATCGTTAGGAAATTTATTAACAATAGAAATATCGTTCAAAACTGGCGTATATTTGTTTAAATCTATGACATGAGCTAAGAAAGCTTGACATCCATTTTTCAATAAACGAATAGCTTTATGGCTTGAGATGACCGTGATTGATTTTAATGGTTTGGTCGCTTGAATTCGCATAATAGGTTGATTAGGAATATGAAAACTAACAACCTTACGGAAACAATCAATTTTTGCATGATGAGTAGTTAACCAATCAATCCCTAGAATCACGTCAAATGCAAGTATTTTCAATGAAATAAGATCTACAGGTAATGTGAGGGTACCAATTTGAACCAAACAAGACTTATAAACAGTGGATGTAATGAAGGTTTCTCCCAATGGAGTTTCCACAGATAAGTCAAAGTCCAATTTCTCTGAAGTCAAATTTAATCGATGAGCGCAAGTAGGAGAAATAAAAGAATGGGTAGAACCAGTATCAAATAAAGTATAGATTTCGTTAAAGTTTATGATAAGGTTACCCGTGATGACCTCATTCGGGTTCCTTGCTTTACGGGAGGTCACAACAAACGCTTCTCCCTTGCACTTTCTGGGTTTGAATTTTCCGGGACTGACCTTTGGTGCCTCCATCCTAGCTGAATTTGTCTTGATGAATGACAAAATCGGGCTATGTGACCTTCTCTTCCATAATTATAACATGCTTTGGACTGACATCTTGAGTTTGGTGATGTACCCTCCCTCGCATTTGAAACATATGATAGGTGGTCGTTCTCCTTCCTTAACGACAGTCTTTGATCTTTGACGTCTTTCCATCATTGTTGAATCTCCTCTTCTTGAAATGTCCATTCTTATTGTTTTGGCCTACGATTACCACCGAGTGGTTACCATTTATGGCTGTTGATTCCTCCATGCTTGTTGTCACCGCTTGATGACTACTCTCGTTATTATTATCATTTTGTCGGTTGCTCTTTTTAGTTGCGTTGACTCGTTATCGCGCTCCACTAACTGAGCCCTATTTACAACATCTGAATATAAACACGGTTTATGAGAAATAAGATGTTGACGTATCTCCGACTTCAAACCTCTTAAAACATCCGTGTCATTCTCTCTTCATTATCCACCAAGTGGGGACGATGAACCGGATAACTCATAAATTTAGCCTCGTATTGCGACCGCGGTCATATTGTTTTGTTCCAACTTGATAAACTCCACCTCCTTCATGTGACGAATACTTTGGAAAGTATTTGTCGTTGAACATCTCTTGAACTTCTCCCAAGACATCTTCAAGATCGGTAGGTTGAGTACATTTCTACCGATTCCCACCAAGAATCACGCCTCTCACTTTAACATAAAAAAGCGTGAAGGGAACCTTATGCTCCTCGGAGCATCCCAAGACATCAAATATCTTAGTGATCTACTTTATCCATACATCCGCCATAAGTGGTTTTGGCTCTCCCTTAAACTCCGATGGTCCCGGCTCCTTGAAGCTGCTTTAGCGGTGGCGCCGAGAGTTTCCGGTGTTTCCACACGCATTTTGGAGCCCGTTCTGCTTTCTTTGTTGCATGAATTTCATAAAGCCCCTGAACATTTGATCATTCATCATTTGGTCAGTGTTGTTGTTTGCATGAGGATTGTCGCCTTCCTGATGCACATTATCCTGATTATTGATATATGGTGAATCAACGGTCGCCTGTGCTCCATTCCTATTCTCAACATTCTCGGATGTCATTTTCAGATACTACCAAAAAACAAAAGGTTAATTGACATGTAACATATTATCCCTAAATTCTGACCGACCAATTAAATACCACATAAACTTAGGTAGGTCATACTAGCAAAGGAATTCCCCGTCTCTCCCCTCCTAATACTATTCTCACATCTTAGCCAGGGATCATATCCCTAAGCTTTGATACCAACTGTGACGCCCCCCAAAATTAGGTATACATCACCCATTTTGGGTCATCAGATACTTGGTACAAAATTCAAATACAACTTACTAATACAACTGTCATGTACAATACGACAAAACATAACTGTGAGTTTGAATACAATTATTGTCTACTAGAGATTATACAAACTCAAAAGGAGTCCTCATTAAAATTATTAACACACTATTTCATAGAATAGTGAGGACTACTAATTCTATCCTCTGGACCGTCACTCCGTTCCTCGAATAGTTCTGCTATATTTCTCATTTCACGAAGAGAAATGGTGAAAGAAAATTTGAGCTCAACTAGCCCAAAGAAGAAATATTATGACTAAGATAATGCGAAATAAATTATCGTTAGCCTTCAACAGTTGTTAAACGATAAAATATAACAACATCAAGTTTAAGCTGCGGTGAACAAGCAATCCATTAAAAGAGTCAAGTAGAGAATAAAATCTACTATCTTTTATGATTTAAAAGGTTTTTCATGACTTTTATCATTTGGGACTCGACAATAAATAATCCAAATCATCGAATCACCCATGCACTACTGACCAAGGATATTCTTTAGTATCACGACCACAAATTATCCATGCACTACAGCCAAGGACATTCGTGTATTCCTTAATGGTCATGATCATGCCAACAACTATCCATCAATGCACTACGGGCCAATGATAACTTTTACCACATCATTTGTAACATTACGTTCATGATTACACTCAATAATCCTCGGTCATAATCATACCAAGTCCATCTATGCACTACTGAATACGTATGACTTTCAACATAATATAAACATGAGGATGATGACAATGATATAAGAATTCAATAAAACAAGTTCAAGAATTAATTTATCCAGGAACTAATAATGTCCAAATTGTCAACATGATAATGCTTTGTAGAATAAATTTCAAGAATGATCAGAAGAATATTTCCATGAAAAGATACTGGATGAAGCACAAATATCAAGGATATTCTACTAATTTCATGGAGTATAGAAGTCAAAACTTTAACCAACCGAGTATAATAAAGAATGGAATAACAAAAGAAATCACCATGCATGCGGTGCCCGCATAGACAAAGTTATTCAACGAGAATAATAATAACGGAACCGAGTCGAGGCAAAATTTGCGCAAGCGGGATGTTCCAACAGAATAATAAAGAAGCGGAACCAGTCCTGTGTAAAACACACATGACGGGATGTTCCAATGAATAATAATAAATCTGGAACCAGTCCTGTAAAACACATAGACAGTGATGTTCCAACAGAATAATAATAAAAAGACGGAACCAGGACCTGTAAAACACACGAGATAGGATGTTCCAATGAATAATAGAAGAATGTCACCAAGTATAGGGTAAATCGGCATTATCTGAGTTATTCCAGCGAATAATAAGCAATAGAATAACAATAGTTCTCTTCATGAATATGAAAGAATAACACCCTTTACATTAGTAGATTGAATCTTTACTCGCATGGTGTAGTAATGAATACTCTTCTTCTTTCTCTATTATTCTCTCTATACTTTCTCTCTCTATATAGCTTGAATGAATTAAGTGAAAATAATGAAGCACTAGGCCTCTATTTATAGAAGATTTCTAGCTTAGCACTTGAAATGTGAAAAGGGAAGTGGCTTGACGACTGGTGATGTGAAAAGAAAAATGGTTTGACGCCTGTAATGTGAAACACCAAGTGGTTTGACGCATGTAATATGAAATGACAATTGGTTCGACGCCTGTAATATGAAACGGCAAGTGGTTTGACGTCTCGTAAAGGTAATTACTATTGATGAAGGTAATTACTATTGACGAAGGTAATTACTATTCACGAAGGTAATTACTATTGACGAAGAGACTCTTAGATGATGACATATGGGCCCCCCATAAAATAACCAAACTTACCACAAACGTCTCATAATAGACTCTTTATATGCATCAAGGATTGAATAAATATTACCACAAATCATTTTATTTTTAATCAACACATATTTAATCTTTCAACAATTATTAATCATTTATAACTTGTCGTCTCTATTATTGATTTAATAATATAACATATTATCTGAGATGATCTTTGTGACAATAATTGAATCAATAATATAAGAGATATGATCACGACAATTCTTGTAGAAATAATTGAGTATAGGTGAGTGACTTCTCACGTAAGCATCAATAATCAATACTGTGTGCTGCTACTATGCAACCACAGCAGACATTCTTGTACTTTTACTAATGGGTAGTTCAACGGTTTTAACAGTAACACCTCCACCGTTATTTTCATAAAGTATTTTTGTCGTTTTCTCAATCCGAAATGATAATTCCGTTAATGGGTCCACTAATGATTGTGCCGTCGTATTTAATATTCCCAAAAAAAGAATATTCTCCTCACCAAATGAATATTTTATAACAACTTGCTTACTTTGCAAAATTTATAAATATTACCCACAACTATAACATTATATCAAATTTACTCCATAATATTCAAAAATAATATTTATAGAAAATTCAACTTTATTTATAAAAGTTGGGGTCTTACATATATATTTATATATATATGAACGTAGTGGGACTACTGCTCGATGAGCCTGGATTTTACATCCAGATGCGTTTACTAAGCTTTATATATATATATATATATATATATATATATATATATATATATATATATATATATATATATATATATATATAGCAGTAAACGCATATGTAAAATCAAACTCATCAACCGATGTAAATCGGGCTCATCGAGCAGTCCCACCACGGTTCATGAATATATATATATATATATATATATATATATATGAATGTGGTGGGACTGCATTCGATGAGCCCGATTTTACATCCGGTGCGTTTACTCTGCTTTTGTATATATATATATATATATATATATATATATGAACTGTTGCCAGTTGATAGCTTTTAACAACTTTATTTACATTTTCTGATCCCCCATGGAGGTGCTTCGTGGTTGGTGATCATGTATGTATATATATATTTACAGCTTTTATATATATACCTGCTACGCTTTCATATAAATTGCAAGATTCTCATGCTTTAGGAATCATGTAATCACAGATTCATCCCATTGATCTAGATTCGGTTCCGTGATGGACATTTTCAATTTGTAAGTAGCTTGCAAATTATTCTGCGGTTCGAATTTCCTCGAGATGGTTTCCATACCCATGAGAAGTCGTCAAGATTATTTTGTACATTATTTTCATACGGATGCCTCGCATTCGTAAAATAAAATCAATCAAGCCGAGCACTTAATAAAATGGGAGTGTAAAAGGTCTCAATTACTATTGAGCATTAGGGTTTGAAAAACCTCTTTTATAAAACATCACTTCCATATCTTGCTAAAAATTGAATTTTTACATCAATTCAAACCCTGTGTATATAGGTTCGAACGAGGCCTCGCACTACTTCCAAATAATAGCACATTGACCCACACACACACACATATTCAGATAACAGTTTCTTGAAAAGAGGCGATCACCGTGGTAACACGGATGTCGAGGGGTGCCTAACACCTTCCCTCCGTATAACCAAGTCCCCGGACCCTAATGAATCTCGGTTTCACCGACCCATATAGCAGTGTCATATCACTGGGTCAATGTGCAAACCTTTTCTCGGTTGTGTTGGTACAACCATTTAAAAAACCAACTGGCGACTCTTAACAGTCCATCGTCGACATTATACATGTCGGACCTTTTTCACTTATTTTTTCAAACAAATCTCACCTAAAATGAGAACACCAAAGAACAAGTAACAGAAAGGGACATCCAAAAATCCCGACGTCGACAAGTGGCGACTCTGCTGGGGACTCCAGTAAGAGGACTTAAGCCGCTATTGCAATCTTTTCAAAAATGTTATCTGCTTGTGTGTGGATGTTGCATTTACATTTGATGAATGTGTACGAACGTATTGTTGGGTTTTGGGCACAAAAACGCAGCAGAAATTTAAAATAATTAAAGCAATTCCGAAACCCAAAACAGGATCCAAGCGAAACTGAAATTAATTCAGTGATTTAGATATTATACCGATTATGAAAATGATTAAACGATGCGGTCGAATCCTTTAAGCAATCCAATTAGAACCACGTCTCTACGGTATCCACACGAACGCTGCACGAACTGTCGAACGATTCTGTAATAAGAGGGACTTGCGGTACTAGCCACCAAAGGAACGATTATGAAACTGTTTTCTCTCTAGTCTCTCTCTAAGAGCGGCTAGGGTTTTTCAATTATGATGTAACCCTAAGTAGCTGCTATATATCATATATATAGTAGTTAAAAGGAATTAATCAAATCAAAACCTAATTTCATAAAATCTGAATTTATATATATATCTCTTAATTAAGTCTTACTTAATTAATATACATATATACAAATTATCCTTTTAATTTAAATTAAATGATTTAAATACTATTAATCATATTAATATATTTAAATCCTTAAAATTTAAATTAATTCCCTTTAAATTAAGTTCTATGTGTGTGACCTATATAGGTTATTATTACGTTGGCAATAATTTTAAAATCATATTATAAAATTATAAATGTGAAATGACATCTAGTAATGCATCACTCGCTACCCAAGTAATAATAAGATCGATGATTCGATGCAACCTTTTAGTGACCAATGTTTCAATGTAATTTAATCCTTTTAACCTTAATATCCTAGATTAAACTCGAGTCATGGAATGTGTCATACTCTTCATAATTTAATCTGAGTTTTCTTGATCAATGAGTAGACTATATGAAACAAATCAATATTTGAGCATGGCCATGCATTTCATAGTCCTACTCAATCAAGAGGCCTATGGATATCACCCCTAATATATAGGAGGGTTAAATTCCATCTTGATCACTCATATTCCTCACATGATTCATGATGTACCCAATAATCATCTTTATAGTCCACCCTATTAAAGGTTACATTTGATGATATCAAAGTACATAAATTCTCGTGTAGTAATATAGTGATTTCAAGTCGAAGGACCATTACATCATTGTCACTATGAGAATTGCTAATAACACTTCGCATAATGCTCCACACAGAATTCTCATGGTGGGTCTGTCCAGTACATCGTTCTCTAACACATACCTATGCATTGACTTAATATCTCATATATTTATGACCAATGAGATTTAGTCATCAGTCAATCAACATACTAGTCTCAATGCATCATTGTTGTCCTATCAACAATGGTACTCGACTAGGGACATTTAAGAGCAATGATACTAATGTAATTATATAATCTCATGTTCAAGTCACATACTTGAAACTATATAAATTGTATCACTATTCTAAGGAATTTTATTATGTTAACATTTATATAACGCAGTAAATAAAATCATAATAAAATCATTCATTTATTCAATCAAATATAATATCAAAATGTTAAGCAATTATATCAAATAATTGGCCTCTAGGGCATAAACTCTAACATGTATTTCCTAAATTGCACTTAGTGCTTCGCACCATAACTACTTGTGATATTAGTGCTCCGCACCATATCTGCTTGTGATATTAGTGCTTCGTGCATGTCATCATTTTCATACGGTGAGACACGATGTATGTGAATGTATGTTGTGTGGTCCCTCCACCAGGAGGCTATCCCGTCGGTGTTTGATTACTGGACTCGTGAGAAGACTAATTCTCCGAGGCTCAGGAAAGGCACCACCCAAATTCGCTCCAGTTGAAAGACCGGATTAACTTCCCGTCAAGTAGATTGCGACGATTTGGGAACCTTCATGCCAAAAACCAGCGAGAGTAACCTAAGATAGATCAACCTCTGATAAACCCAAAATGGAGGAAAGTCTCTTCATGCTCTCATTTTAATTACTTGTAAACACAATTACTTGTAAATTACATTCCATATATATCTCTATGTAATGAGAAATATGAAGAAATGTGTATACATACATATTTTAATTAACATGCTACAACAGCTGACATCCGTTTTGCAGTATAAAATTCCTAAAATGGACACATCACATAGCATGTTATTACACACATATTCCCTAAGGACTAAACTATGCAAGTCTTTCATGAGGAACCAATCGGACCTCTTACTACCCTATTCAAAATTCAAAAGGATCTGAGCCCACAAATCAATCATGTCGTCATCCCACGGACCGACCTTAATCCATTTCATAAAGAATTCGACAAATTAAGCAAACAAATTTCAGATTTGGCTGTTCTACTCAAAGAACTACACCAGTCCAATAAAGGTCCAAAAATACCCATACATGCTGAATCCTCTGCACAAGGAGGAACCCAAGGTTCTGATCATCGCTAGTTCGATCGTGAGGAATCCTCATAAGCACGATGATTCCTTGACCACACACAAATGATTGTCTCTACCTACAACTCCTGAGTCCGCACAACCTCCTGTAAAGGTGCCAGCCAGCGTAAAGGCTATGTTATTTCCCAAGCCAATACCGGTAAGGGAGAAAGAAGTCTTTGTTCCAGACCCCATAGTGGAAGAAGAGGAACGAAGAATAAAGTAAGACATTGTCAGAATGATGTCAGGCATACGCGTCATTGTCCATGATGAACATACAAACAGATACACCACAGACGATGATTGCCTAGACATAATGGTCATCATTCAGGAGAAGGAGGATGATGACAACCCTTCCATCACCGCAGTCCATCAGGACTTTGCCCTTGACAATTGGAGCAGCACTCCTTGCATTGGTCGACGAGGGTAAAGCGGACAGAAACTCATTCTGCCCTGTAGATAATAATAACTGCTTACTTTTTTTGTACAGTATTAATAGTTACTTTTGTCATTACATGCTAACACTTTGTGTGATTGAACAGTTTCGTATATCAGGTGAGTACATGTTGGTTCAGGACTCTAAAATTAGATGTGCCTAGACTTGCTGATGAGGTGCTTATTCTCCACAAGGACTGTAACTTTGATGTAAAGTTGGACTCAGACTTGATGGAAATACAAGAGGACTATGAGATACCTCAGGAGATCAAAGAATGGGTTGAAGACAAACCCAAGCAAAATCTTGATCAAACCACCTCTTTTAAACCTCGGAACCTTAGAAAACCCCAAACAAGTCCAGATTGGTATGGACCTCACTCCAAACCAAAGGAATGACATGGTTACTCTATTGACCCTATTCCAGGATGCGTTTGCATGGTCTCACGAAGACATGGTCGGTTTATACACAGACATTGTGATTTATCTCCTTCCCATTAAAGGGGGATTCAAGCCACTCAGGCAGAAGCCCAGGCGATTAAAACCTGAGTGGAAGTTAAAAGTTAAAAAAGAAATTGTGAAACAATTTCAAGTCGGCAGCATCATGGTGTCAACATACCCAGAATGGCTATCCAACATAGTCCCCATGCCGAAACCCGGAGGAGAGGTGCGAGTTTACATGGATTACAGTGATCTAAATAAAGCATGCCTCAAAGATAGCTTTCTCGTGCCATTCATCCACATACTCATTGACACTACGACTCAGTATGACATATACCATCAAATCATGGTTGCTAAAAAGGATCGTGAGAAAGCAGCATTCATCACTCCTTGGGGAACCTTTTTGCTACAAATGATTTCGGCCTCATTAATGCCGTAGCTACCTATTAGTGAGCCATATGGATCTTTTCCACTATCTAATGTATAAAAAAAAGAAGAAAAAAAAGGGGAAAAAAAAGAAAGAAAAATCTCTTCAATGGTTTCTCTGATTCTTTCGCCTTACCATCTCCAGGCTCTCTGAGATGGCTTTTGGAGTTTGAAGAAAAAAATCCTTCCTCCACATTCCTCGAAATACGAATGATTTTGCGGATGCGCTAGAAACCTGGGCCTCTTTGATCAACATACATGACAAGGAAGACATGCCAACCCTCACATTTGCCCAACAAAAGGCTCCAGCCTATGTGAATTACATTGGAGAAGTAACAGATGAGCTACCTCCCATCCAGCATCCTTAATATCAGCATGTCTATAAACACTCACAATATAGATCTACACCCGCTGAGGCGAGCCCGACTGAGAAAAGGCGGATCCATCGACTTGCTATGAAATTCTACCTGAGCGGAGATGCACTCTATAAAAGAGATGAAATACGAGGTCTCCTCAGATGTCTAGACGAGGACCAAGCTTAAAGGCTCATGGATGAAATCAATGGCGTAGTATGTGGCCCAGACATGAGCGGCCCTCTACTTGTAAAGAAGATCCTACAACAAAAAAGTCTGACTACGGCAGTTCAAACAACACGACTTGGTTTTGAAGAAGATCATTGACAACCAAGATAAGTCTAAAGGAAAATTCGTTCCAAACTGGGAAGGCCTGTTTATTGTCAAGGAGGTATTGACAGGAGGCGCTTTCAGATTATAGGAAATGGACGGCGATGAATTTTTGCAACTAATCAATTCGAACACCGTGAAACGGTACTATGTCTGAGGTTACCATCAAGCGAACATCCTGGTTTTGGATCATCAGATCACCAGTCATTTCAGGTTCTTTAACCCTTACTACATACAACCTTTCCTTTTTACCCATCTGCCCCTCAGGGAAAAACACACTTTTTAAACCAGCAGCCTGGTTTCACTTCATTTCACACTTTCAGTTTATCCCACCAGGGATAAACCTTTCACACCTTCAATTTATCCTGTATATAGGATTAAAATTTTCACCTGCAATCCGCCCTATACCAGGGCGAACTACGTCGACCTGATCTCCTCAATACACAGGAGTACGTAGGCAGCCATGTTATATGGTCCGGTCTCACCACAGAAAAAACAAAAATAGACACATTCCTATCCATAGCTATATACAGAAACCAATCCCAAGACACCAAAGATGGCAGGGAATACACACAGATCAACGATCCATTCTGAAAATCCTGAGACATCTCATTGTCCATCCATCAAGGAGGAGTTCAAAATACATCCAAATCACAAAGTCTTGGAGAAACAAGCGAATATCAAGCAAGTAGCAAGGCACACCTAAAAGGGAAGTGAATCAACATATATTTCCCTGCCATATATAATGTTGTTTGATATATACAATGTGTACTATACATGACAAAATGGCTAAGCTAGTCTGTGCAGGAAAATACAAGCCCATCTACAAATCAGTGTATATGCGGGTTATCAAGTCCATCATGGATTCCTTCTCAGAAGAAGGAGGTAACACTGTGATCTCTTGCCCAAGGGTTGCTACACGAGCCAAAAAATCCACCGCTAACTATATGCGATATCTCGGGTAGATATAGCCTCATCCCGCTCAGCAATAGCGATATCCCTATGTGTTAGAGCATCATCTCTCTCACAAAGCGACATCTCTACCAGAAAGAGCTGTCAACATCAAAGCCGACATCCACTACATGTTCACCAGATGGTATAGAAGTAAAAGCCTCTTGTGATCTCGTTATCTTATCAGCTCATCTGTCAAAGCAACTATCCCAGACAACAAGCGAGGCTGGGGCAATTTCAAAATTGGCAACAACCGGATATTGGGTCCCTTACAACATGAATGGGGAAATCTTGGAAGCAGCGACAACTCAACACTGGGGCATTTATCAATCATCCTAAAGTGGAAAATGCACCAGTCAGCACCATCAGCATGGTCCATCATCATCTCAATGGTGATTCAGATATTATTCACTCATGACTTCATCAACAAAGAGAGTTTCTCATATGAACCCTTGGCATCAACATGCGAAAGGACTGGGGCATTTTTCCAATTCCAAGAAATGGAAGGAGTTTAAGGCGAGATCAATCTTCTCATCAAAAAGAAAGGGGTGAACTCCTGAAAGAAATCATAGCGACATAAGCGTGCCCCTACAAAAAAAGGGGAAACTTCTCAAAAAAGTTCTTAACTCAGAAGAAGAAGGTCAACGACGAAAGGCCTAGCGAATGAAATCTACACCATCAACATGCGTTAAGTCCTCACAAGTTGAGGCCTCTACACCAACGTTCAAATATGGGCAGTGAAAGAATGAATTACAACCTCCAGGGATTTCGGAGACATTCAAGTCATCAGTTCATACGGGTGGCGAATCAAACGCTTAAGGAAATGGGGCACAAGCACCCAACAGTGAAAGGAACTCCAAATCACCTCAAGAAGGGTGAGACATCTGGTGGTTGTCATCAATCTAGCATAACATCAGGCGAAGTCCAGTGTCGTAATCCGTGGAATATTACTTCAGCAAAGGTATCGGAGGATCCGGTATTCTTAAACCATTGACATCAATTCAGTGCGACATCAAGACAGTTCAGCAATGAAAGCTTCGTATACCACCGTTCGAGTGGGAACCGAAAAAGTTTAGCGAACAGCAGGATAGGCACCGTTCCAAACTACCAGCAAATACATCAGGAGGGTCTGGTGACTTCAGAATGTCATCCCCATCAGAGATATGGAAAGCATCTCAACTTATCTTCATCAAACAATCATCAGCGATTAAATGCCAAACCATTGGAGTCAATACAATCATATGCATCAGCAATGATCGGTAAAGGTAAAGCGATTTGCAAAAACATTTTAACATTCATTACATTGCAATTTGCGATTTAGCGATATGCGATTTGCGATATGCGATTTGTGATATGCGATTTGCAATGCGATATACGATGTGTGAATTGCGATGTGCGAGATTGCAAAATGCGATTTGGCCAAATCCGAAAAGCGAAGTGCGAAGTGCGAAATACGATGTGCGATTTGCGAACTACGATTTGCGAAAACATTTTGACATTCAGCATAAACATTCATTACATTGCGATTTGCATCATTGAAAATACCTTGTCATATTGTCAAGTGTCTACTAATCTTTATCATGTCCATTCCATTGCATTGCATGAACATGATAAAGAGGGGCATCTGTAAACACTCAAAATTTCGTTTTCCTGTTACTGATTATGCAGGAGGACAAAAATGCCTTTTTCACACTCTAGAGATAACCCTGGAGGACCACAACATCAATTTTAACCCCGGAGATAGCCACAGGAGATCCAGTTTCCAACCCCGGAGATAACCCTAGGAAAACAGTTTCCAACCCCGAGAAAGTCAGTTTCAACCCCGGAGATAGCCCCGGGGGATCAAGATCAAAGCCTGGAGGTAGCCCCAGGAGGTCAAACCAACCTTAGAGATAACCTTGAGGACACTCAAAGTCAACATCAAGTAAACCTCAGTGATAATCCTGAGAAAATACTGCTACAACTGCGCGAAAACCAGAGATAACCCTGGGAGGGGCAAAATGGTCATTTTGCCAACTGAACTTCAAATCACATCATATCAACTCATTTCAACTCGAAATAATTCAATAGAAGTCCCACAAGAACCATATCTTAACTTTCAAGTGCAAACTACGCAAAATGGCTCAATGTACTACCTGATGGAAACCCGGGAGTGCCATTTCTGTCATGGACCCATCTTACTTGAATCAAAAAAGGTCAAATCCTATGTCATTGTGTAGCTCTCGGAAAGAGCTTTTCGGAATGATATGTCATGCTTCCATCGGACTCCCGGATTGAAAGTTATGAACGACCAAGCGAATAGCGCGTTGTCCGAATGTACGTGCTTCGACACGGCGGGACCCACACTGCCCGGGGCACCCCGGGAAGCCGCAGGTACACCTACTACTAGGTGCCGCGGGTAGACCTGCGGCTCTCCCCTCTATAAATAGAGGGCTTGGGGTGGCCATTTTGCAAGAGAAAAAGGCGAGGAAGCCCTGCCCAATTTTCTCTGCACTCACCCCATGCAGTGTACTTTCCCCTTTTAAACACTTGTGAGCTCATATATAGCCCTTTTGTACCTACAAAAGTCAGTGTTTACCCACTCTAAAGATATAGAAGTCTTCTTTGGCAGTCAGCTGTAAGCCTTCTCACACACTTTAGAGTCTTTCTCTTCATCTCTGCACACACCCTTCTACACACGCCGAGATTCGTGTTGCTTGCTTTTGCCTTGACTTGATGCATGTGGTGTCATTTTAGTCTATATATATATATATATATATTGACTAACATTATCGAAGTTATGCCTCGATTGAGCCTGAACTTGATGCCGGGCGCGTTATTTGCTTTAATATATATATATATATATATATATATATATATATATATATATATATATATATATATATATTTATATATATTAATCGTGTGTCGAACTTTGTTCGATGAGCCTAGACTTGATGCAGGCGTTTACTCGCTTTTGTATATATATATATATATATGAGTACGTGGTGGGACTGCATTCGATGAGCCCGGATTTTACATCCTGTTGCATTTACTAAACTTTTATATATATATATATATATATATATATATATATATATATATATATATATATATATATATGAACTGGGTTCTACATTTTTGATGAGCCTGGATTTTATATCCTATATGCGTTTACTACTCGCTTTTGTATATATATATATATATATATATATATATATATATATATATATATATATATATATATGAACTGTGGTCTGACTCTATTCGATGAGCCCGGATTTTACATCCTAATGCGTTTATTACTTTTATGAATATATATATATATATATATATATATATATATATATATATATATATATATATATATATATATATATATAAATCATGCCCGGAGTTTCCTTCGTGGCGCTTGATCGCTTTTATGACTTTATTTACATTTTGTCCCGCTTTTGAGTTTCCTTCGTGGCGTCGACCGCATTTACAGCCTTTATTTACATTTTGTCCCGCTGGAGTTTCCTTCGTGGCGGTTGATAGCTTTTAACAGCTTCATTTATATTTTCTGATCCCCCATGGAGGTGCTTCGTGGTTGGTGATCATGTCTATATATATATATATATATATATATATATATATATTTACATCTTTTATATATATATCTGCTTACTGCTTTTATATAAATTGCAGATTCTGTGCGCTTAGGAATCATGTGATCACAGATTCATCCCATTGGATCTAGATTCGGTTCTGTGACACCCACAAATCCGGGTACTTCAATTCCACGGGATTTGGTGTTCACTGTACAAATATCACCTATCTATCTATCCATAATAAATGCAAGCCATGCAATAAATAGAATAAAAATCTTCCCCTTAAGGGTTACAACATCCGAATAATAATGATACAATCCCAGGTTAAACTAACCTTAAACATCTGTGCAAAAATATAAATAATAAGTCTTAAACAACATCATTAACTCAAGTCTAACATAAATACATCATCAAATAAAATAACAAGTCTTCATCATTTGCTAACTTTTCCCTTGCCTTTACTAGTGGAAGGTTCATCGGTTCTTTCATTCTTAAATGCAATGTTATTATTAAGCAAGAGTGAGCACTATTGCCCATAAGTATAATAATGAAATAACAATATAATAACATGCGAGTAAATCAAAGACATCTAAATAAAAGCTAACTTTTGAATCAAGAATGAATAACAAGAATCAAAAGAATTCTGAGGGTCATAAGACCTTGAACTATGTCCTAGGTTATCAAGGGTTATACTTGAAACCTTTAACAGTCATAAGACTATGGACCTTTCTACTCTTACTTAGGGGGATCAAATTTCAGTACCATATTGTGCACAATATCTTAACGCTAACGATAAGTAAATCCTTTGCGGGGTTGTTCATCTCAGTTTGACATTCGAGTCCGCACCAAAGGAAGTTTGGTTTGGATAATTCAATAAGGGTTCTGAAATTTAGAACGTTCATCGACTAAGGACTAGTTGAATCAATAAAGTTCACTAGTCTAATAAGGTTTAACAATAATGATATTCGATTTGAATAATAATCTCAAGAAGTATACAATAGGACAATTATTGTATAACTGAATCATGCTTTGAAAAGATAATAAATCTTTAATATAACAATTGAACTTGAATAATAGTAATGATAATTTACTCGAGGTAACTAATAACTTGAACAATAATGACAAGTAGGGTTAGGAAACTTGCCTCGTACGTAGATTACACTTTAACTAAGCACGTTCTTTGGATTTAATCCTACATACCATTCACATTCACAATACCAGTTAATTATAACTTAACTAATCATCATAAACTCATTCTCTTTGTCTACTTTGATTATTAACTATACTTAGTTAATTTACCACTTTGTCACATAATTTACACATCATGAATAACAAGCTAATTATGTATTCAATAATTCAATCTACATGTAATTATGTTATTGACATGCTAAGTATCTATTTTAACATCTCATTATACTTATAACATTGTTTTATGTTCATTAAATCAAGTTGCTATCACATTGCTAGACTTGAATATTAAAAATATTTCATTTCTAGACATTCTGTAGAGTGGCGCTGCGGTGCAACTTTTGTACTAAGTCTTCGTCATGACTGCTGTGCCATATACTGCTATTGGGTCGGACATCTGGGGCGTGGCGCGTGTTACTGTGGCATGGGCCTTAAGGCGTTGGACTGGTGGCGCAGCGCGGCGAACTTGAAACTGTTCTGCAATTCGCGAAAATTACAGAACACAGCCAAAAAAATTCCAATTAAATTATCACTACACGAATTTAATCATACCCACATGTTATAATTCATGTATAATCATAACCCAACATTTATAGAATGGTTTTAACCCATTAAAACACATAATCACAGAACTAAAATATGTGAATTTCACTGACTTTGATATTCTTGGAGGTTTTGAAAATAAAACATGAAAATTATCACTACGGATTCGTTATAACACCGAATCCGTTTATTTAAACTTTGATCTCTTCGTATAACCATGCATAATAATATACGAGTGTAAAATTTAGGATGATATACGATCAATACATAAAATATCACGTATATGGCCATAAGGCCAAAACCCATACTCTATAATTTTGTAGAAATCATATACGATGTAATATTATGAAACTGATGATATGGAATCATGCAATATATATATATATATATATAATACAATTTGATACATCTTAACCCATAAATAACTCATAAATATTACTCCTTTCTCAATCACAGAGGGTTTACAGAAACTTTGAAAGCCATTTTCTTATAAAAACTTAATGACGTAAAATATAATTTGGGAAGGAGAATTACCCATAGTATAATTAATGGAAGATGAATTCCTTCTCAGATAACTCTCATAAACCTCTTAACAGCTCTGACTTCTCAACTCTTTCTCTGTATTTCTCTCTGTTATGCTTTCTAGACTTAGGCAAATAATGAAGAAGAAATAAAAGAATACGTAAACTAAATAATGAACAACTGACGCGTTGGTGGTGGGCTACCCGATCATGGGTTAACTGGCCCAAACTCCCTTTAGTGCCATGTTTGCCTAGCTAGAATAGGTTTCAAAAACCATTTAATTTAATAAAACTTTATCACATAGTTAATTCATGGCACACCCACTTGCACAATAATTCATATATCTTATTTAATATTAATAAAATATAATAACTTCTCATAAATTCATATAGTCATATATTTAATTTTCTCATTAATTAATAATGTCAAATTATTAACTCTATAATTAATAATTAATTTAATTAAAATAACATCATGCTTAATTACATAATTCACTTAATTCAATAAGCTCACATAAATACATACTTGAATAATAAATATTCTCTACATTAATTTAATAAATGTAATACATATAATTAAATTAATCTACCACAATTGCATCAATTAATTATTTAATCCAATAATTAAATCATCAAAAATATTTATTTAATTCAATAAATATTAAAATAAATTTACAAAATCTCGCTCATCACATCTTTCCCCCTTAAAAGGATTCTCATCCCCGAATCACGACTCAATAATTTCAACCTTACATTCTCCCCCTTACAAAGATTTTGTCCCCGAATCGCTTACACATAATTAAGTAAATAAATGAGGTAGTTCTTCATCATATTCTCTTCGAGTTCCCACGTAGCTTCTTCAACGTTGTGGTTCCTCCAAATTACCTTAACATAAGGTATTACTTTATTTCTGAGAACTTGTTCTTTTCGGTCGATAATTTGGACAGGAATTTCTTCGTAAGATAAGTCTTTCTCAAAATGTAGGGGTTCGTATTCAATTACATGCTTGTAATCGGCTTTATATGGTCGTAATACAGAAACGTGGAAAACGTTGTGGACATTCTCGAGTGCTGGAGGTAAGGCTACCTCGTACGCAACTTCTCCGATTCTTCTCAATACTTCAAAGGGTCCAATGAATCTTGGGCTCAATTTTCCTTTCTTTCCGAACCTGATTTTCCCCTTCCAGGGAGAGACCTTCAAGAAAACATAACTACCTGATTCAAATTCGATATTTTTACGATGTGGATCAACGTATTTCTTCTATCGATCTTGAGTCGCTACAAGTCGTGCTCGGATTACTTTGACTATTTCTGCCGTCTGCTGTACCAATTCTGGGCCTAGCAATTGTCTCTCACCAACTTCATCCCAGTAAAGCAGAGTTCTGCACTTTCTGCCGTATAACGCTTCGTAAGGCGGCATGCCAATACTAGCGTGGTAACTGTTATTGTAGCCGAACTCTACTAATGGTAGGTGATCATTCCAATTTCCTTTGAAGTCCATCACACAGGCTCTTAGCATATCTTCTAACGTTTGAATTATTTGTTCGCTCTGTCCGTCTGTTTGAGGGTGATAAGATGTACTCATTCGCAACTGCGTACCCATGCATTCCTGAAGACGTTTCCAGAAATTTGATGTGAAGCGCGGATCCCTATCTGAAACAATTGACACCGGAACTCCGTGCCTCAAAACAATCTCTTTTACGATATAGCCTCATCAACCGATCTAGGTTGAATCTTAATTTGATCGGAAGGAAGTGTGCAAATTTAAATCGATCGGTCGGCGATAACCCATATCGTCATCGTAGCCTTTTTCGAAGTCATCGAAGGCCAACCACGAAGTCCATTGTAATATGTTCCCATTTCCATTCTAGGATTTCTAACGGTTGTAGCAACCCACTTGGTCTTTGATGTTCTTCTTTCACTTTCTGACAGGTAAGACACTTGGCAACACATTCTACAACATCTCGTTTTAAATTTGGCCACCAAAAATGTTGTCAAAGATCTTGGTACATCTTGGTACTACCAGGGTGAATCGAATATCGTGAACTATGAGCCTCGCTCAAAATATCTTCCTTAATCTCTGTGACTGGTGGTACCCAAATTCTACTCTCAAATCTCAGTATTCCTTCCTTATCCATCTTAAATCTTGGTTCGGTTCCTTCAGATATCTTCTTTGTCACCTTTTTGCATTCATCATCCTGAAGCTGAGCCTCCTTTACTTTATCTAGTAGAGTTGTACTAGATTGCATCTGAAATAGTTTCTCATCGATCTCCATAGGATACTTCACTTCCAACTCCAGTTTCTCCATTTCTGTAATTAGCTCCTCCTGAGCAGTCAACATCGTCAATTTCTCCCGACCTTTTATACTTAAGGCGTCGGCAACCACATTTTCCTTACCCGGATGGTATAAAATCTCACAGTCGTAGTCCTTAATTAACTCCAACCACCTTCTTTGACGCATATTCAAATCCTTCTACGTGAAAATATATTTCAGACTCTTATGGTCCGTATATATTTCACACTTCTCCCCATAGAGGTAGTGCCTCCAAATTTTCAAAGCAAAAACAACTGCAGCTAACTCTAAGTCATGGGTCGGATATCCCTTCTTGTAATCCTTCAATTGTCGTGATGCATACGCAATGACTTTGCCATTTTGCATCAGCACACAACCAAGTCCTTTATGCGACGCATCACTATAAACAACAAAATTTCCTGTATCATCCGGAAGAGATAACACAGGGGTCGTACTCAACCTCTTCTTCAATTCTTGAAAACTTTCCTCACACTTATCCGTCCAAACAAATTTCACCGCTTTACGAGTTAAATTCGTTAACGGAGTTGCGATCTTGGAAAAGTCTTGTATGAATCTTCTATAATATCCTGCTAATCTAAGAAAACTTCTTACTTCTGACGGCATTCTCGGCTGATCCCAGTTAATCACGGCTTCGAATTTAGGTGGATCTACCGAAATTTCGTTTTTGTTGATCACGTGACCAAGAAATTGTACTCGCTCGATCCAGAATTCGCATTTCAAAAATTTAGCGTACAACTTCTCCCTTCTCAATACTTCCTACGTTAACCTCAAATGTTCTTCGTGTTCTTCTTTGGTTTGGGAATATATCAAAATGTCTATAAATACCACTACGAACTTGTCCAAAAACGGCTTGAATACACCATTCATTAGTCCCATAAATGCTGCAGGAGCATTCGTAAGACCAAACGACATTACTAAAAATTTGTAGTGACCATATCGTGTTCTGAACGCTGTCTTCAGTACATCCTCTGGTCTCACCTTCAATTGATGATTACCGCTTCTCAAGTCTATCTTGGAAAAGTATCTCGCTCCCTTCAATTGGTCAAACAGGTCGTCGATCCTCAGTAATGGATATATGTTCTTAATCATGACCTTATTCAGTTCTCTGTAGTAAATACAGAGCCGCATCGATCCGTCCTTCTTTTTCACAAATAACATCGGCACTCCCCACGGCGATACGCTCGGTTGAATGTACTTCTTGTCCAACAATTCTTGTAGTTGTACCATTAATTCCTTCATCTCTACTGGTGCCATTCGGTATGGTGCCTTCGATATTGGAGCGGTTCTGGGCGCCAAATCGATCACGAAATCTACCTCTCTATCTGGTGGAAGTCCTGGTAAATCATCTGGAAATACGTCGACGAAGTCCCTCACAATCAGTATTTCTTCTACCTTCGGATTCTCTTTTCGATTGTCGACTATGTAGGTTAAGTATCCTATACATCCTTGTCTTAATAACTTCCTGTCCTGCATCATCGTCAGACAACTCGCTTGTCTAGGCGACTTGCTACCATAAAATACAACCTTTGACGGAGTCATAAGGTTAATACGCTTCTTTTGGCAATCAATTACAACCCCGTAATTGAATAACCAGTCCATTCCCAAGATAACGTCAAATTCCCCAAGTCGAATAGGGATAAGATCTACATTCATGATATTACCCTTAATATCCACTCTATAATTCTTATGTACGTACTTAACAGGGATTATTTCTCTATTCGCAATTTCTATGTTCATGGGGTAATCCAATTCATTCTTAGGCAAATCTAAATTCTTGGCAAAATCATCGGATATAAAGGAACAAGTAGCACCCGAATCAAATAATACGTAAGCATTAACTTTATTGATCGGAATGATACCTGACACCACATCACGGGATTGAACTGCATCTTGCACCCCATCATGTTGAAAGTCCGGCGATTGGTCGGGTTTATTGCGGTTGGTCCGGTGATGGTTAAGGTATTTCCACTATTATTTCCCCGGTTTCCTCCTCGATCCTGACCTCCCGATCCCTTCTTGGGATAGTCTCTTTGCCAAATGGTCCTTCAACCACAAGTAAAACAAGCACCCTTCTTTTTGGTTTTGATACGGTTTGGTGCTATGTGGCCTTCCCGACCACAATTGTAGCACACTCTTTTTCCTTTCATACAAACTCCCGATGGGCTTTCCATAAGCTCGGGCATGCTTCGATTCTTTTCTTCTGACTACCTTGCTGATTCCCCGATGATGAGCTATCGTTCCACCTTTTCTTCTGATTGAAATTTCCACCTCCTGTGCCACTTCCACTGGCCTTGTTATTAATTTCACTTTCATTCTTCTTCTTCTTTTGATCTTGATTGTACTTGGTCACCGCATCGCTTCCTCCTTCAGCGAGGATGGCCTTTTCCAAAACTCTGGCAATTGTGTTTATCTGAAACATTGATACCTTGCTGTACACCCAAGGCTTTAGTCCTTGTTCGAATCTTCTGGCTTTTCTTTCATCCGTGTGTACTTGATACGGGGCGAACCTTGCCAACTCGTTGAATTTAGCCGCGTAGTCAGGTACACTCATGTTTCCCTGCTTCAGTTCCAGAAATTGAACCTCCATCTGATTCTGCGAACTAGTTGGGAAATACATTTCGAAAAACATCTCTTTATCTCCCACGTAATTACACCTTCACCTCCTCGCACTTTGTTTGCTTGCCACCAGTAGCTAGCCTCAGACTTCAGCGTAAACGTTGCAAAAGTGGTCTTCTGGTCTTCTCTAACCCTAGGAACGTCGAAAACCTTCTCCATTTCCATAACCCATGTTTGAGCCTCGATTGGGTTCATGGAACCTTTGAACTCTAGCGGTCCCACCACCTAGAAGTCTTTAAACTTTGTGTTTGGTGGAGCTTGAGATTGATTATTCATTGCTCTAGTCAGTAAGTTAACTAACTGTTGAACGGGATTTGTGTTGGCATTATTGTTATTATTGGTTGACTCTTCCTGAGCCAGTTGACGCTGTTGTCTTCTCCTTGGCGGCATATTTCTGTTAAATAAACAATTATTAGAACTTTATTTATTTCTCTAAATAGTTAAGGCATTACTTAACAATTTAACATACTCATTTAACACATTATCTCAAACAACTTGATATATTTTCATTCAAAACAAAAGTTTTAACATTAAACGATAGTATAACTGCTATTTACATCAACTATCCTAGAATAAAGAATCCACGGGATTTAAAACATTCAAATATTCCTTCGTTCATAAACACGTCGGAATTTACATCTAAAACTAATTAAGTTCTTCACATAATTAAATAAATCATATCATCGCTTGGTCAAGGTATTGATTAGCCTTTTCTACTCCTCTTTCTAAGATGCGATACATCGTCTGCGATCCATCATGTACAATGGTAGTCCTTGAATTGGATTGGGTACCTCAAAACTCGATCTTGGGTCTCATTCATTGCCTTGTTAAGTGTAGAATATGTCTCCCCAATCTTCGCCTTCTTTGCACGACCACCATCATCTTCCGCACGATCACTCGACGTGATTCCCTTACCCATCCTCCTCTCTGCTATGTTCGGTCTTTGGAGGTTTCCTTGATTCCTTCTTCACTTCTCTATATCTCCTCGGTCTTATCTTCTGGTTTGACCCTTCTCATGGACCAAATCCCATTCTACATTTCCCGATTGTGAGTGAAGAGTCGAATCTCCTCTCTCTTCTCCTCTGTGAGTAATCTGGCTTGGATAATAGCTCGCTCAATCGATCCTGCACCTCATCTCATAACTCCACGTTACGGTCAGTATAATGTGTCATACATCTCAAAGATCAACGGTGTCTTATGTGGTAACTCCTCTTCCTCTTCCTCTTCCTCTTCCTCAACAAATTCCTCCTCAGGATCCTCCTCATGATCAGTCTCGGGCTCATGCTCCTGACCAACAACGGTGATCAATGGAGATGACTCCCTCTGTACCAGTTGTTCCCTAACGACATGAATGTCTTTGGGCTCCTCCTCTGTTGGTACTATAGGTACATGGGTTTCCTCCTCAGTAGGTACTATAGGTACACGGGGTTCTTCCTCCCCAGCTTGACTAGCTTCACCAACATTCGACATCCTGACAACAAAATTTTAAGTTTTAGTTACTAAGTCGTATCATCTAACGCATACTTTAACACATAAACACATAAGGTCTTTTATTATCTTCAATGAATTACAAAAATTCATTTCTTAGAAGTCGATAAGAGTTTTCCATTACTATCTTCTTCTATAA
Source organism: Panax ginseng (assembly GCA_020205605.1). NCBI lineage: Eukaryota > Viridiplantae > Streptophyta > Magnoliopsida > Apiales > Araliaceae > Panax > Panax ginseng. The sequence goes on from CM035145.1 coordinate 86,068,587, forward strand.
GGCTACTACCTAAGGTTGTTCCCCACCTAAGGTTCATAACCTCATACTTTGATACCAACTTGTGACACCCCAAATCCGGTACTTCAATTCCACGGGATTTGGTGTTCACTGTACAAATATCATCTATCTATCTACCCATAATAAATGCAAGCCATGCAATAAATAGAATAAAAATCTTCCCCTTAAGGGTTACAACATCTGAATAATAATAATAATACAATCCCGTGTTAAACTAACCTTAAACATCTGTGCAAAAATATAAATAATAAGTCTTAAACAACATCATTAACTCAAGTCTTAAGCATAAATACATCATCTACTACAATAACAAGTCTTCATCATTTGCTAACTTTGCCCTTGCCTTTACTAGTGGAAGGTTCATCAGTTCTTTCGTTCTTAACTGCAATGTTATTATTAAGCAAGAGTGAGCACTATTGCCCACAAGTATAATAATGAAATAACAGTATAATAACATGCGAGTAAATCAAAGACATCTAAATAAAAGCTCAACTTTTGAATCAAGAATGAATAACAAGAATCAAAAGAATTCTGAGGGTCATAAGACCTTGAACTATGTCCTAGGTTATCAAGGGTTATACTTGAAACCTTTAATAGTCATAAGACTATGGACCTTTCTACTCGTACTTAGGGGGATCAGCCCTTAGTACCATACTGTGCACAATATCTTAACGCTAACGCATAAGTAAATCCCTTTGCAGGGTTGTTCATCTCAGTTTGACATTCGAGTCCGCACCAAAGGAAGTTTGGTTTGGATAATTCAATAAGGGTTCTGAAATTTAGAACGTTCATCAACTAAGGACTAGTTGAATCAATAAAGTTCACTAGTCTAATAAGGTTTAACAATAATGATATTCGATTTGAATAATAATCTCAAGAAGTATACAATAGGACAATTATTGTATAACTGAATCATGCTTTGAAAAGATAATAAATCTTTAATATAACAATTGAACTTGAATAATAGTAATGATAATTTACTCGAGGTAACTAATAACTTGAACAATAATGACAAGTAGGGTTAGGAAACTTGCCTCGTGCGTAGATTACACTTTAACTAAGCACGTTCTTTGGATTTAATCCTACATACCATTCACATTCACAATACCAGTTAATTATAACTTAACTAATCATCATAAACTCATTCTCTTTGTCTACTTTGATTATTAACTATACTTAGTTAATTTACCACTTTGTCACATAATTTACACATCATGAATAACAAGCTAATTATGTATTCAATAATTCAATCCACATGTAATTATGTTATTTACATGCTAAGTATCTATTTTAACATCTCATTATACTTATAACATAGTTTTATGTTCATTAAATCAAGTTGCTATCACGTTGCTAGACTTGAATATTAAAAATATTTCATTTCTGGACATTCTGCAGAGTGGCGTTGCATTGCAACTTTTTTGTACTAAGTCTTATTGTACTAGGTCATGTATGTACTTATGGCTGGACATCTGGCATCATGGCGCTGTAGCATTGTGGCATGGGCCTTAAAGGCGTTGATCTTGGCGCGTGCGCAAGAAACTTGAAAACTGTTTCGCAATTCAAAAAATTGCGAAACACGACCAAAAAAAAAATTCCAATTAAATTATCACTACACTAATTTAATCATACCCACATGTTATAATTCATGTATAATAATAACTCAACATTTATAGAATGGTTTTAACCCATTAAAACACATAATCACAGAACTAAAATATGTGAATTTCACTGACTTTGATGTTCTTGGAGGTTTTGAAAATAAAACATGAAAATTGTCACTACGGATTCGTTATAACACCGAATCCGCTTTATTTAAACTTTGGTCTCTTCAGATAACATGCATAATAATATACGAGTGTAAAATTTAGGATAATATATGATCAATACATAAAATATCACGTATAAGGCCATAAGGCCAAAACCCATACTCTATAATTTTGTAGAAATCATATACGATGTAATATTATGAAACCGATGATATGGAATCATGCAATATATATATATATATATATATATATATACTATTTGATACATCTTAACCCATAAATAACTCATAAATATTACTCCTTTCTCAATCACAGAGGCTTTACAGAAACTTTGAAAGCCATTTTCTTATAAAAACTTAATGACGTAAAATAGAATTTGGGAAGGAGAATTACCCAGTATAATTAATGGAAGATGAATTCCTTCTCAGATGACTCTCACAATCCTCTTAACAACTCTGACTTCTCAACTCTTTCTCTGTATTTCTCTTTGTTATGCTTTCTAGACTTAGGCAAATAATGAAGAAGAAATAAAAGAATACGTAAACTAAATAATGAACAACTGACGCGTTGGTGGTGAGCCACCCGATCATGGGTTAACTGCGGCTGACTCCTTTAGTGCCATGTTTGCCTAGCTAGAATAGGTTTCAAAAACCATTTAATTTAATAAAACTTTATCACATAGTTAATTCATGTCACACCCACTTGCACAATAATTCATATATCTTATTTAATATAAATAAAATATAATAACTTCTCATAAATTCACATAGTCATATATTTAATTTTCTCATTAATTAATAATGTCAAATTATTAACTCTCTAATTAATAATTAATTTAATTAAAATAACATCATGCTTAATTACATAATTCACTTAATTCAATAAGCTCACATAAATACATACTTGAATAATAAATATTCTCTACATTAATTTAATAAATGTAATACATATAATTAAATTAATCTACCACAATTGCATCAATTAATTATTTAATCCAATAATTAAATCATCAAAAATATTTATTTAATTCAATAAATATTAAAATAAATTTACAAAATCTCGTTGCCTCGCACTACTTCCAAATAACAGCACATTGACCCACACACACACACTCATTCAGATAACAATTTCTTGAAAAGAGGCGGTCACCATGGTAACACGGATATCGGGGGGTGCCTAACACCTTTACCCCGCATAACCAAGTCCCCGGACACTAATGAATCTCGGTTTCACCGACCCGTATAGCAGTGTCATATCACTGGGTCAATGTGCAAACCTTTTTTCGGTTGTGTTGGTACAACCATTTAAAAAACCAACTGGCGACTCTTAACAGTCCATCGTTGGCATTATACATGTCGGACCTTTTTCACTTGTTTTTGAAAACAAATCTCACCTAAAATGAGAACACCAAAGAACAAGTAACGGAAAGGGACATCCAAAAATTCCGACGTCGACAATGTGTTGTGAAGGTTAACACATGTAATTTCTGATATTTTCATGGTATCTTAAGACTTGTGCTAAAATAATAAGTCTGACTAGAAATGCATATTATGTTGGAACGTGAATGTTAGTATATCTAATAGATGATGGTTCTAAACCTATATGTAGGTGAACGTGAGTTTAATATTATAGCTTACGCTCGAGGCAAGTTTTTAAACCTATCTTTTTACATTGAGCAAGTTTCTTGTATCTAGTTTATTTATGATGATGCAAGTTCCAAAATCTCATCTATTACATTGAGCATGTTTTAATCCTAAATTATTGGAATTCTAATCATTGTTGGTTTACTCTAACTTGTTTATAGTTAAACAAGTTTCTCTAGTTCATTCTTTTATAATAAATATTTCTTGAACTTTAATTCATTGTGTTGAATTGTTCAATCACTTTGTAAAATTTATTACCATGTGGAGTAAGCATTGTTTCCAACTTGCTATCAATTAGTGCATGTTCGGTAACTAAATTTCTAATTTGGCAAGATCACATACCTAGCTTATTATTGTTCAAGCCAAGGTTTATCATTTCTTCATTTTGATCAATACGTATGTTCTCTAGTTATTGTAAAGCATGAGTTTAGAATAGGGTTAAATACTTTTTCAGTCACTGTACTATAGGTCGATTTACAGATGGATAACTAAACTTTTTTTTCTTCTGATTCAACTCATCGTACTCGATTTTTTACTAGCAAAAGCTAAAAACCCGTTAAAACTTTGACTTTCAATCTGCAATTTACATACACATCGACTCTTGAGTTGTCTGTTCTGAAAGTCGACGTGATTTCTTTGTGTGATGTGGCGATGATTATGTGGATTTGTAGGAAATTTTTATAAAGAAAATGAAAAAATTATTTTAAAGTATAATAAAATTATAAAATTATAAAATTATGAATATTTTAAAATTAAAATCTTTTCAAATTCGGACATTAAATTTATAATTGAGTCAATTTGGTGATAAATTTTTTCTTTTTAACTAGGATAAATAAATTTGTACTTTCACATGCAAATAATTTTTAATTTTATCAAATAATTTTTATTGTAATTTTAATTTTTTTAATAATAAAAAAAACTCATTTTTTAAATATAAAAAAATGCAACTTCTTTATATTTTTTTTGTTTTTATTTAAAAATACATTTTTTTATAAAAAAAAAGCAGAAAAAAAGCGCTTTTTTTTAAAAAAATATACCACGCTTTTTTTTATAAAAATAAAATAAAAAACACAATTTTTTAATAAAAAAAAATAAAAGCGCAATGTTTTAAATAAAAAAAGTGCAATTTTTTAATAACAATTTTTTAAAAAACGCAGCTTTTTTTAATAAAAAATTTATTTTTATTAAATAAATGTAAAGCATAACTTTTTTAATAAAAATAAAAAAATGAATTTTTTAAATAAACTTTTTATTATTAAACAAAAAAGCATATATTTTTTTATAAAATAAAATAAAAAGCGCAGCTTTTTTTAATAAAAAAAATTTAAATGCAACTTTTTTAAATAAAAAAATGCGCTTTTTAATAAAAAATTTATTTTATTAAAAAAAATGTAAAAGCAAAATTTTTTAATAAAACTTTTTATTATTATTAAACAAAAAAGCATTTTTTTTTTAAATAAAAATAATTAAAAACATGTATTTTTTTAATAAAAAAAATTAATTATTAGTTTTATTTTAAAAATTAAATATATTAGCAAACTTTTTAGTTTTTATATTTTATAAATAGCTTAATTATAAATAAAATTTTATTTGATATTAATTACAAAATTAATTAAATATAATTTTTATTTATTTTCTTATTTTTGACTCAATTATAAAATTAATGTCCTAATTTGAAAAGATTTTAATTTTATAATTTTATAATTTATATTATACTTTAAAATATTTGTTTCCATTTTTTTATAAAAAATTCCCTACAAATCCACATAATCACTGCCACATCACAGAAAGGCGCCACGCTTCGGCTTTTGTAATCGATAACTCAAAGAAATGATGTGTGTACCGCCCGATTGAAAGTCAAAGTTTCTAACGGTTTTTTTAATTTTTTGTTAGCAAAGTCGAGTACAGTGAGTTGATTGTAAGAAAAAAAAGTTCAGTTATCAATCTGTAAGTTGACCTATAGTACAGTGACTGAAAAAACATTTAACCCGTTTAAAATATAGTCAGTTCACCTATGATTCTCAAATGGTTTATGATATGTTGTTATTAAACAACTAAAGTGTTATCAAGCATTATTGATTCAACTAGTTCCCTAGTTGATGATCGTTAAACTTCAAATTACACTTGAAAGCTTATCCAAACCAAACTTTCTTTGGTACGGACTTGTACTCTAAATACTGAGATGAACAACCCTATTATTAGGGGTTTACGCTTAGCGTTGAAATGGTTGTGCACAATACATTGTACGAAGGGTTGATCCCCCTAAGTACGTGGAGTCCTTATAGTCTTATGACTGTTAAAGTTAAAGTTGAAAGATTACTTATAAATGTGGACATGGTTCGTGGTCATTAGACCCTCAGTAGTATATTTCAGAATGTTAATAGAACATATCATTCAGTTCTATTGAGCCCATTATTTGGCAAATGTTGTAAAGTTTATCCATTCTTATTTCAAGTGAGCTTTGTTTGCTCACTCTTGCTTATATAACCATTACAGCTAAGGATGAGAAGGTAGATGTACCTAGCACCAGTAAGGGAAAATGGAAGATGAACAAGTATTGAAGACTTGTAATATGTTGACAGTTATTTATCAGACTTTAAACTTGATTGATGTAATGAAGTATTTATTTAATTTCTGCATTTAAATGTTGTAATTAAATGTTAGATAACCTGGGAGATATTTTATTAATGTAATCCTGTATGGGCAGGTTTTGTTATTCAAGTTTATTATGATTGGGTAGTTAGATATGGATGTTTTGATTAAGTGAACACCAAATCTTGAGGTAATGACGTACCGGGATTTGGGGGTGTCACAAGTTGGTATCAAAGCCTTAGGTTGGGGAAAAGCCTTAGGAAGTAACCTTTGAAAAGATAGTGGTGATTAACTCTTATCGAGTTTTAAGGAAGAAGTAATAACACACTTATGTGCTTATGTGTTTATAACTTATGTGCTCGTGAGTGTCGAGTAATAATGAGTAATAATTAAAACTTAAAATTTTATTGTCAGGATGACTAATGCCAGAGAATCAAGTCAGGATAGGGAGGAGGGACCTCAGATGCCTATAGATGAGGAGCCTCACGACATTCAGGTTGTTTGGGAGCAACTACTGCCACGGGAGTCAGTCCCATTGGTCATAGTAGTTGAAGATGAGGTTGATGACGTGGAGACGGATGAGGAGGATCCTGTTGAGTTGCCATAGGAGGATGAGGATGACGAGGACGAGGAGGAAGAGACTCCACTAACCTCGATAGATGCTCATATGTACGATGAAGTCTACGACCGTAACGTGGAACTTCAGGATACAGTCGAGAAATTGCAAGAGATAGTAGCTGAACAACAGACTGCAATGACATAGAAAAACGACGAGTTCCAGGATCGTGAGGAACGACTGACTAATGTCAAGGAGAAGCTAGTACAAACTGAAGGAGAGAAAGAACAACTGATCGAGGAGGTCGCAGAACTGAAGAACAAGCTGAGGAAAGAAGCTACTAAGAGGTCAAGAGCCGAGGACGCATATGAGGAAGCGTTTCAATGAACCGGGATAGAAGTGAAATACGCACAAGAAAAGAGAATAAAGATGGAAGAGATGAATAGGGTATTCAACACAGTGGTTAATCGAGCTCAGGATTGGGTCATGGGTTATCCGATTCAGTTCGAGACGCTGCCATCATACGTATTAGATCGCAGAACAATGTTCCAGATCAAGGAGGAAGACGTTGTCCTGAAACTTTTGAAGTTCAGGAAAGTAATGTAAATAGCAGTACTGCTATTGTTTTATATTTTTAAAGAGATTATGAATAAATAAAAGTTGTTATTTCATTCAAAGTGTTATGTGTTATGTGGTTATTTCTTTTATGGAGGCAAGTTAAGTAGAGATTACTTAAAGAGTTGAATAATAATCTAATGAGTGTATTTTTAACACAAAATGCCTCCCAGATGTCAACCACCACGACAGAGAACCACTGAAGGAACCAATAACGACAATGTTGATGCTAACCCCGTTCAACAACTAGTGACACTACTGACAATAGCGTTGCAGAAACAACCACAGAACCAATGAACAACGTTTAAGGATTTCAAGGCGGTTGGACCACCTGAATTCCGTGGGACCATGAATCCAATCGAAGCACAAACTTGGATTATGGAGATAGAAAAGGTGTTCGATGTCGCTAGGGTAGGGAATGATCAAAAGACTGCTTTCACAACATTCATGTTGAAAACAGAAGCTAGTTATTTGTGGCAGGCCAATAAAACTCGTGAAGGGCCAGGGGTGATGACCTGGGATAGGTTTAAGGAAATATTCTTTAAGACCTACTTCCCAGAGAGTTTGAAGAGTCAGCTAGAATTGCAGTTTTTGGAACTGAAGCAGGGAACGATGATGGTGTCTGAGTATGCCGCTAAATTCAATTAGTTGGCGAGGTTTGCGCCATATCAAGTTAGCACGGACGAACGCAAGGCGAAGAGGTTTGAACAGGACCAAGCCACCGTTGTACAGAGGGGTTTCCTGTTCGATTGAAGACTTTTAAAAGCAGTTGATGGAGAAAGCAATACTCGCTAAAGGTGGAGGCGAGGCAGTGACAAAGTTTAATCAGGAACACAAGAAGAAGAAGAATGAGGTGGCGATTAAGAATGGAGGTGGTAGTAGTGGAAACAACAACAACAACAATTTGAAGAGGAAGTGGAATGGAAACGTGGGTACTAGAAACCAGCAGGGTAACCCGCAAAACAAGAAGTTTAAAGCATGTGTTACATGCGGGAAGTTTCATAAGGGTGTGTACTTCATAGAGAAACGAGTATGCTTCAATTGTGGCCAGGAGGGTCACATCGCCCCAAATTGCACTCAACCTAAGAAGAATGTGTGCTTCACGTGCGGATCCAAGGATCACTTTGCTCGTGAATGCCCTAAGAAAAAAATTTGAGAGAGACAACCGAGCGGTGGAGGTAACAATGGAGGTACATGGGCCATTGTTGGACCTGCAGCATCAAACAAACCCACAGCTAGAACCTTCAACATGACTGTGCAAGATTCTGTGCAATCAAAAGATGTGGTGTCAGGTATTATCCTAATTAATGATATAAATGCTTATGTATTATTTGATTCGGGTGCTACTTGCTCGTTTATATCTGATGAATTTGCTAAGAGGTTAGGATTGCCTAGTGAAGAACTAAGTTTCCCTTTGAACATAGAAATTATGAATAAGGAAGTAATCCATGTTAGATTCGTATACAAGAACTGTAAGGTGAACATTAAGGAGAATATCTTGATGGTAGATTTGATTACGATTAGACTTGAAGAGTTTGATGTTATTTTGGGAATAGATTGGCTATTCAAATATGGAGCGGTAATTGATTGCCAAAAGAAGTGTGTAAACCTTATGACCCCGTCAAAGGTAGTATTCTATGGTAGCAAGTCGCCTAGACAAATGAAATGTCTGACAATTATGCAGGCCAAGAAATTGTTGAGTCAAGGCTGTGTGGGCTATTTAGCTTACATAGTCGATACTCAGAAGAAGAGCGTGAAACTGGAAGAGATACCAGTGGTGAGGGAATTTGAGGATGTGTTTCTAGAGGATTTGCCAGGACTTCCGCCTGATGGAGAAATTGAGTTCGTGTTCGACTTAGCGCCGGTAACAGCACCAATATCGAAGGCCCCGTACAGAATGGCTCCGATAGAAATGAAGGAACTGATGGTACAATTGCAAGAACTGCTAGATAAGAAGTATATTCAACCGAGCGTATCACCGTGGGGAGCGCCAGTGTTATTCATGAAGTAGAAGGATGGGTCGATGCATCTTTGTATTGATTATAGAGAATTAAACAAAGTCACTATTAAAAACAAATACCCGTTGCCGAGAATAGATGACTTGTTTGATCAGTTGAAGGGTGTTAAATACTTCTCGAAAATAGATTTGAGAAGTGGGTATCACCAATTGAAAGTGAGGAAGAAGGATATACCTAGAACGGCATTCAGAACTCGATATGGACATTACGAGTTTCTGGTGATGTCTTTTGGTTTGACCAATGCCCCTGCTGCATTCATGGATTTGATGAACAAGGTGTTTAAACCATTCTTAGACAAGTTTGTAGTGGTATTCATCGATGACATTCTGGTGTATTCCAAAACTCAAGAAGAACACGTGGAATACTTACGTTTGACATTGGAAACACTAAGAAAGGAAAAATTGTATGCAAAATTATCTAAGTGCGAATTTTGGCTAGATCGTGTGCAATTTCTTGGGCACGTGATTGACAAAGATGGGATTTCAGTGGATCCATAAAAAGTGGAAGCTGTAATCAATTGGGAATAACCAAGAACACCGTCGGAGGTGAGGAGTTTCTTGGGACTGGCCGGCTATTATAGATGATTCATTCAGGATTTTTCCAAGATAGCCACTCTACTAACAAATTTGATAAGGAAAACTATAAATTTGTTTGGACGGAGAAATGTGAAGAAAGTTTCCATGATTTGAAGAAGAAGCTAAGTGTGGCACCTGTGTTGTCATTACCAGATAGTACAGGAAACTTTGTGGTGTTTAGTGATGCCTCACATAAAGGGTTGGGTTGTGTTCTTATGCAGAACGGCAACGTTATTGCATATGCATCAAGACAACTGAAGGATTATGAGAAAGGTTATCCGACTCATGATTTGGAATTGGCTGCAGTAGTATTTGCTCTGAAGATATGGAGATATTATCTCTATGGAGAAAAATGTGAGATCTACACAGACCATAAAAGTTTGAAGTATATTTTCCCACAAAAGGGCCTAAACATACATCAAATAAGATGGATGGAATTAATAAAAGACTACGATTGTGAGATCTTTTATCACTCGGGCAAAGCAAATGTGGTTGCAGATGCTTTAAGTAGAAAAGGCCAGGAAAAATTGATGTTATTAACCAACCAGGAAGAACTTATTTCAGAAATGGCAAGGCTAAAGTTGGAAATCAAATTTCCAAAAGAAACAGATGAAAAATTATACCAAATAGATGCTAGTACAACTTTGATAGACAAAGTGAAGAATGCTCAACTACAAGATAAAGAATGTGAAACGGTCAAAGAGAAAGTGGTTGAGGGTAGTGATGTAAAATACAAGATTGATACCGAAGGACTACTACGGTTCGAGGAAAAAATTTGGGTTCCAGCAGTACTAGAGCTTAAAAATGAAATCTTGACTGAAGCACACAACACAAGATATTCGATTCATCCAGGAAGTACAAAAATGTATCATAATTTGCGGCGACATTTTTAATGGCCAAATATGAAAAGAGACGTTGCAGAATGCGTTACGAAGTGATTGACATGTCAAAAAGTCAAGGCCGAGCATCAAAGACCAAGCGGATTACTTCAACCGTTAGAAATACCGGAATGGAAGTGGGCACACATCACAATGGATTTTATGGTGGGTCTTCCAACTACTCAAAGAGGATACGATGTTATCTGGGTGATAGTGGACAGACTGACAAAATTAGCACACTTTTTACCAATAAAGATTAGGTTTAATCTTGATCAGTTGGCAAGATTGTACATTAAAGAGATCGTCTCGAGACATGGAGTATCAATGTCAATTGTGTCAGATAGAGATCCGCGATTTACGTCAAACTTCTGGAAGAGACTACAAGAATGTATGGGAACAAAATTACGAATGAGTACAGCATACCATCCGCAAACCGACGGGCAAAGCGAACGAACAATCCAAACGTTGGAAGATATGCTGAGAGCGTGAATCATGGATTTCAAAGGAAGATAGGAAGAACATTTACCGTTGGTGGAATTTGCCTACAACAACAGTTACCACACGAGCATCGGCATGCCTGTGAGGGCCCCGAATCCGAGGTCCCGAATCACCGCGGATCCGGTTCGATCATTCTATACAACTCTTACTATTTACGGAAGATATAAACATAAATTTTTTATACATTAAACTTACACATAATCCCCAAGGTCGAGTAACCTTAACTTAATACACAAATCATAACTTATTTAACACATAACATTATTATTATACAACTATTACAAATCTAATCGCACACATTCACTTTAAGCGAGAACTGTCTTTAACCTTTCCTTGTATCCGACGCATTCGCCTTAATCTGCAATGTTTTATCATGATATAGCAAGGGTGAGCATAAGGATTGTCCAGCAAGTTTAAGTTCAACAATATAACGATATATCATGATTGAAAGAATCTGAATAATAAGCTGGCTATAATTCAACAATATAATTGTGAACTAGCAGGAACAAACTTTTGACTGAACAAGTACTGAACATAAACAAATATATCTGAACCAACTGGTAATGAAGGTGATCAGTCTTTCATACCTGACTTATACATGCAATATGTACAGAGTACAATTCATGGCAACCAGCAATGATTAAACATAAGTTTATCCGAATGAAACAACTCTTAGTAGAGTTAAGTAAAAACAAACTTGCCTGAACCGTTGATTACCACTACGTAATTTATATCGCTTTATCCGAAGACCTAATATTAGTAATATAGATCTCCAATATAAGAATAATATCATCACAATATAATATAATTATATATATAAACATAGAATAACATAAACACATAACCCTATCAGTCTATAACACACATAAAACTCGGTATTAAATTAAACTATTTCATTCTAACTTAAATCCGACACAATTCTGACATCCCGACAGTCTAGTCGGAATAAATTTCGAGTTTAAGTTCAATTAAACTCTGCATAAATACTTAACCATCATCTAAGATAATTTATTAACAGTCGAAATATTTTTCATAAGCTCATAATAATTTTTAAATAATTATTACTATTTATCGTGAATTTTCTATTATTAGAATCGTATTCAAATGAATTAAATACCACATAATTCTTTTATCATTAATATTTATTTATTATCAAATATTAATGAAATACATGTCATAATATTATAATATATTTATAATATATCAAAGTATTTTAATACCTTAAAATCATATTTATATGATTTTTAAATAATTAATTTCTTTATCCTAAGTAATTACTATTAATATTAAAATATTAATATTTTCATGACAAAATATCAAAAGTTATAGGTTATAAACTAAATATCATTAATATTGATTAATTAAGGAATTTCATCATAAAATATTAAAAGTCACCGAAAAATATCTTTAAATATTTTCTTATATCATAATATTATTTTTCATGATTTTTTCATGAATTAAAATCATTTTAAATAATTTATTTAATATTATAATTAAATAAATTAAATACTATTTATATTCCAAAAATATTATATATTTATGAAATATACTCTAAATAATTAAAAACTATTTTTCAGACTTTAAAATAATTTTTCAAAATTTATTTAGCATTTTTAATAATTAAAAACCATTTAATTCGATTTATAAAATAAAATAAATCATTTTCTAAATAAACTATCGCTAAAAGAGGCTTAGGCGACAAATCTGTCGTTAGAAGTGTTCTTAAGTGTTCTTCAGACCTTCATGTCAGTCACCGAGGTGCCACGTTTGACCACTTAGAGTTTTTCGATCTTAATGATTCTGGGACATCCAAGACCGTGATATTGTAGTAGAGATGTATCACTACAATATTAAACCATCAGCTTGGTTATATCCATTCCACAACACGAAGATATGTCCATCTCCAAACTAGCTGTCAGAACATCCTGGGTTTTTTGGGTAACCCAGAAACCCAGGCAGTCTCGAGTGCCTACTTTCAAGCTCGATTGTATATAAGTTTTGGGCATTCAATAAGTGTTCTTAAGGTCTAAACATGTAGCACTAATGTCCGTGTAGAATATAATAACATTATATCATCCTAACAACAACAAATGTACAAGATTCATGCTGGTCAAAGTATGGGTCAGAAGTTGTTCTTGAACTTTATGGATTTTCCAGAAAAGTTCATCCGGCTGATGGTCAACGGTTGTTTGACCGGCCACAGATTCAATTCTGTTATGGATCTAAGTTAGATAGTGACTTTAATATGCAGTCGACATGTCAGGCTACAATATAAAAACAACAACATGGCCAAAAGATAAAATGACTGCAAGATCAGAGACGTTGAAAATCTTGTCAGACCACTGGAAAACATTCTGGGTTGCCCAGATTCAACTTTCCGTGAACGGTCAACGACCTTTGACTGCTCATAAGTTACGATCTAGACATGATATGACTATGTTTCAAGTTTCAGAAAAAAGACCACATAACATACTACAAGTTTAAAACTTAAAAAAACACAAATCATTAACATAGAAAGATCTAAGGCGTCTGACATCTGGTTGTCAGGCCATGTTCTAGGGTTCATAGTCAGTTCCAAAAAAACTCAATTTCGTGCAACTAGATGTTATGGATCTTTTATCTATCAACCCAGATCACTTATAGACACCTTCTAACACAACTTTAAACAATCAATTACAACATCAAACATAAAATCAAAAGATTTCGAAATTTAGGGTTCCTTTACCTTTTTGAGCTTTGATTTTTGATTTTGGTCATAGTGATCTGATCTAGGCTAGCAATGAACTGATATTGGCTTATCTTATCTCTCTATCTCACTCTACACTTTTGAATTTTTAGAGAGAGAAGAGCTTGGGAGAAAATGAGAGTAAAGTGGCCTTTTTCTCTCTCTTTAATCTATATAAAATTGTATGTAATGTATCTTGGCTAATTTTGCTAGAGATATCAGTCACATGGTTGGTCAATAATAGGTCACCCACTCCAAATATGGCAAGATATACAAGCAACCTTCAATTATTCAACAAATGGCACTTTGGTGATTTTATATTTAATTTTAATGGCATTCTAGTAAATGGCCAAACCCTTAGGGTTTAGGGTTTGAACCCTTTAAGGTTTGCAATTTAATTTCTAAAATTTCTAATTTAGGTTCTAAAAATCGAAAATTAATATTTCTAAATTATAATTAGAATTTTCTAATTATATTAAAATTTCTTAATTATAATTTAAATATTGCTAATTAGGATTAATAATTCCTAATTAAAATTTCTAATTAAACAATTAGGGTCAAAATGGTCATTACAGTTTATAATCCACGAATTAGGGTTTCTAATAGAAAAATTATTTTCTAATTTATAAATTAGATTTTCATAATTAGATTAGGGTTTTCTAATTACTTATAACTTGAAAATTAGGATTAATATTTCCTAATTAACATTAAAATTATTAAATTAAGAGTTAGGTTTTCCCTATTTATAAATAAGGGTTTCAAATCCAGAAATTAGGGTTTAAAAATTTGAAATTAGGGTTTGCTAAATAATTAAGTTTTACCCTAATTAATATTATAATTAATAGCACTTGAGAATTATAATTATCCTTTAAGTTCCCAAATTAGGGTTTTAACTTTCCAAATTAGGGTTTTGGATTCGCAGAACTAAAATTAGGGTTTCCAGAACCGGTTTCTAGGGTTTCTTGTTAATCGCTAGGGTTTCCTAACTGAACGTTGACGTTCTTAATATATACTTAGGGTTTATTACATATATCGTTTATCTGGTCAACCCTTGACCCTTAACCACATTCTGAATACTTAATTCACCATATACATAGAACATAAACACGTATACACTTAATCCTGAATAATTCACCTAAATCCTTCACAGAATTTTGAAATCCTCAAAATTCTATCTTAAAAATATCAAACGCATACACTAATTTTCTATATAGGTTCTATTTTTGAACCTTAAATAAATTAATAAAAAAAATTTAAAAATATTCAAAATTCTCGGGTTGTCACAATGCCGCCTTACGAGGCATTATACGACAGAAAGTGCAGAACTCCACTGTGCTGGGATGAAGTCGGTGAACGCCAACTATTAGAACCAGAACTGGTTCAACAAACTGCTGAGGTTGTCAAACTCATCAAGACAAGATTGGTAGCAGCCCAAGACAGACAGAAAAAGTATGCCGATAAACACAAGTAGAATCGCGAATTTGAGGTAGGAAATTTCGTTTTCCTAAAAGTTTCTCCTTGGAAGGAGAAAATTCGTTTTGGCGAGAAAGGAAAGCTCAGCCCAAGATTTATTGGACCTTTCGAGATACTACAAAGAGTGGGGGAAGTGGCTTATGAGGTAGCTCTACCTCCAGAGTTGGACAACATTCATAATGTTTTTCACATTTCGGTGTTACGACCGTATAAACCCGATTACAAGCACGTGATTGAGTACGAACCATTGCAATTCGATAAAGACTTGTCTTATGAAGAGATTCCTATTCAGATAGTCGACAGAAAAGAACAAGTGCTCAGAAATAAAGTGATACATTCTGTGAAGGTGATATGGAGAAACCACAATATCGAAGAGGCAACTTGGGAACTCGAAGCTGAAATAATAAAAAATTAACCTGAGTTATTTGTTTAATCTATGTCTTCGATTCTGGGGACAGAATCCTTGTAAGAAGGGAAGAATGTGACGATTTGATTGTTTGAATTGTGATTCTAAGGACATAATCCTTGTAAGAAGGGAATGATGTAACATTCCAGAATTTTTAATTGTAATATTAAATATTTATTGAATTATATAAATGTTTAATGGATGTGTTTATTGTTGAATAAATATTTATTTAAGGAAATTATATTTATATTGATATTTCAATTTGATGGTTAATTATTTGTAGTGAGTTATGTAATTAAATGATTTATTTAATTAATTGTTATTTGAATTAATTAAATTAAGTATGAAAGCTTGATTAAATATAGTGTGACAAATAACTATATTATAAGGAGTATTAAAATAAATTAAAGTAGTTTTAATTGAGTTTAACCAAACAAGGCTTTAATATATTAAGTCTTTAATTTTAAAGGATTTTTGCCAAACAAAGCCTTATGACTTATGGATTTCTAATTTTTGAATTTAAATAAAATAAATTAAAATAATAAATATAATATATTTATAATATATACGTTTCTTTTAGTAACTGATGTTAGTTATTATGATTATTTAGACCATATCATTTTTTAGTTTACGCTTAAGTTAGTCTATATTGGCTATACTGAGAAGAGAGAAGAGAAGAGAGCTTGACAGAGAGAATTGATATAGGAGCTTGAGAGAATTTGAGAAAAGATTGGTCTGTAATTAGCAAGGATTTCAAGATAAGTGAAGGTATTTTATCTAACCTTTGTATTATATACATACATATATATATATATATATATATGTGTGTGTGTGTGTGTGTGTGTGTGTGTGTGTGTACACATATATGAATTTAAGGCAGAGTTTTGGTTTATGTTCTATGAAATCAAATTGATGAATTGTGGATATATATAGTTGGCAATGGTGATTATATGTGTTTATGTGATTAGAGTTTATGTTTAAACAAGAATTGCATGCTAAATTCGGATTACAGTAGAAAATTTTCGACAGTGTATATTTGTATGTATTTTTTTCATATGGCTCATTTAAGTATCAATTTTGATGGTCAATTCATATGTTAAACTGTAAATTGAGTCTTGTACATGTTAGTTCATTAAGAAAAGAGCATAACGTAATTTGAACGAAGCAATTTAGCTATAGAGATTACAGTGATGATTTTTGCAAGAGATGTAAAAAATGGAGTTTTTGTACGAAAATATGAAATTTGAGAAATTAAAATAGTTAAAAGTGTTGTTAAATTGTGCTAAGTGGTGGAATATGTTAGCAATCATGTTTATGATATTGTTATATTTATTTTATATGTTAATTTCATTGTTTGATGGGTAAAATTCGTGTTAGTTGGGCTAAAACGGCTACTGTTCATGTCGTGTCTACCTCTTCTTACATGCATTGCACTAGCAGCAATTTTCTTAACTAGTGCTAAGGCTAAAATTCTTAAGAATACTTATTTGTGTGTAATAAAAGCAATTGCACTTACACACTTATATGATGAGCAAGTCTGTCTGCTTCTTCTTCTTTGCATTCTTGGGGAAGAGACATACGTTGGTCTAATGATGTTTTAGTATAATAAACATGTAATAATATAGCTAAAACAGAATTGTGATATGTTGTTAGTAGATTCAAAGTTTCAATGATTAGTAAGTGATGAACGTGGTATATTAGGACTTAGTGAGCATGATGAATAGTAAACATGTGTTGTGAAGGTTAACACTTATAATTTTTGATATTTGCATGGTATCTTAAGACTTGTGCTAAAATAATAAGTGTAACTAGAAATGCGTATTATGTTGGAACGTGAATGTTAGTATATCTAATAGATAATGGTTCTAAACCTATATGTAGGTGAACGTGAGTTTAATATTACAGCTTACGCTCGAGGCAAGTTTCTAAACCTATCTTTTTACATTGAGCAAGTTCTTTAACTCTACTCTTATAATAATTGAGCATGTTAAATCTTTATGATGATGCAAGTTCCAAAATCTCATCTATTACATTGAGCATGTTTTAATCCTAAATTATTGGATTTCTAATCATTGTTGGTTTACTCTAACTTGTTTATAGTTAAACAAGTTTCTCTGGTTCATTCTTTTAAAATAAATGTTTCTTGAACTTTAATTCCTTGTGTTGAATTGTTCAATCACTTTGTAAAAGTTATTACCATGTGGAGTAAGCATTATTTCCAGCTTACTATCAATTAGTGCATGTTCGGTAACTACATTTCTAATTTGGCAAGATCACAGATGTGACACCCCCAAATCCCGGTACTTCATTACCTCAAGATTTGGTGTTCACTTAATCAAAACATTCATATCTAACTACCCAATCATAATAAAATTGAATAATAAAACCTGCCCATACAGGATTACATTAATAAAAATATCTTCCAGGTTATCTAACCATTAATTACAATCATTCAAATGCGGAAATTAAATAAGTGCTTCATTACATCAATTAAATTAAAGTCTGATAAATAACTGTCAAAATATTACAAGTCTTCAATACTTGTTCATCTTCCCCTTGCCCTTACTAGTGCTAGGTACATCTACCTTCTCATCCTTAGCTATAATGGTTATATAAGCAAGAGTGAGCAAACAAAGCTCACTTGAAATAAGAATGAATAATCTTTACAACAATTGCCAAATAATAGGCTCAATAGAACTGAATGATATGTTCTATTAATATTCTAAAATATACGACTGAGGGTCTCATGACCACGAACCATGTCCACAGTTATAAGTAATCCTTCAACTTTAACTTTGACAGTCATATGACTATAAGGAGTCCACGTACTTAGGGGGATCAACCCTTCGTACAATGTATTGTGCACAAACATTTCAACGTTAAGCGTAAACCCCTAATAATAGGGTTGTTCATCTCAGTATTTAGATTACAAGTCCGCACCAAAGTAAGTTTGGTTTGGATACACTTCAAGGTAATTTGGAATTCAACGGACAACAACTAAGGATTAGTTGAATAAAAGATAACAATACTATGTTATGGAATAATTATAACTGAATAAACATTGCATTCTAAGTTCATGCTATAGGAATAATCTAATAGATAAGTGTTGAATAATTCACATACCTTGCTTTAAACAACACTAAGCTAAGGTTAAAATCTTAGAATTTAATATTAAGCATGCATAATAAGTAATAACTTGAACGATAAACTTGTTCATCAGAATAAAGGTACTTGCATGCTAAAATAACAAGTTTAGGTTTAGGAAAAAATTGCCAAATTTAATAATAGAACTAACTCAACGAAAATGTAGAGTTAGAGGAAATTGCGTAATTGTAATTGAATTAGAAACAATAATATTGCTCAATGTTAAAAGACAAGATTTAGAAAAACTTGCGTCATTATAAACAATCTAGATACAAGGACTTGTTCAACGAAAGTAATCTTGCTCAATAAGGTATAGAGTTAGGAAACTTGCATAATTATTATAAGAGTAGAGTTAAAGAACTTGCTCAATTTAAAAAGATAGGTTTAGAAACTTGCCTCGAGTGTAAGCAATAATATTAACTCACGTTCACCTACATATAGGTTTAGAACCATCATCTATTAGATATACTAACATTCACGTTCCAACACAACACGCATTTCTAGTTAGACTTACTATTTTAGCACAAGTCTTAAGATACCATGCAAATATTAGAAATTACAAGTGTTAACCTTCACAACACATGTTTACTATTCATCATGCTCACTAAGTCCTAATATACCACGTTCATCACTTACTAATCATTCAAACTTTTAATCTACTAACCACATAGCACGATTTTGTTTTAGCTATATTAGTACATATTTATTATACTAACACATCATTAAACCAACGTATGTTGCTATCCCAAGAATCTTTGCAGAATATGACATACTCTGCTTCGATCGATCGATCGCGCCATACACATAATGCCAGCAATTGCTATGCTGATTTTAGCCTTAACACCAAAGTCACATTTTTGACTTGCTACCGGTGCGAATTGCAGGCAGACTTGGCATGAACAGTAGCCAACTGTAGCCCAACTAACACGAATTTCACCCATCAATCAGTGAAATTAACACGTAAAATAAATATACAACTATCATAAACATGATTGCTAACATATTCAATCACTTAGCACAATTTAACAACACTTCTAACTATTTTAATTTCTCAAAATTCATATTTTCATACAAAAACTCCATTTTTAAGTTTCTTCACAAAATGAACACTGTGTCTTCGATTCCTGTCCAAATTACTTTGTTCAAATTACGTTATGTGTGTTTCTTAATAGACTAGCATAATCAAGCCTCAATTCACACATCAACATACAAATTAACTATCAACATTGGTACTTACATGAGCCATATAAAAAAATACATACAAACATACACTGTCGAAATCTTTTCTACTGTAAATCGAAATTATCCGAAATTAGCATGCAATTTACTTGTTTAAACATACTCTAGCATCTCCAACACATATAATCATCATTGTATAGCAACAATTCAACAAATTTATAATTCATAGAATATATAAAAGTTTGCCGTAAATTCATATATAAATATATATATATATATATATGTGTGTGTGTGTGTGTGTGTGTGTGTGTTTGTGTGCGTGTGTGTGTGTATAATACAAAGGTTAGATAAAATACCTTCACTTATCTTGAAATCCTTGCTAATTGCATACCAATCTCTCTCAAATTCTTTCAAGCTCCTTTCTCAATTCTCTCTGTCAAGCTCTCTTCTTTTCTCTCTTCTCAGTATAGCCAATATAGACTAACTTAAGCGTAAACTAAAAAAACTGATATGGTCTAAATAATCATAATAACTAACATCAGTTACTAAAAGAAACGTATATATTATATTTATTATTTTAATTTATTTTATTTATTTTCAAAAATAGAAATCCAAAAGCCATAAGGCTTTGTTTGGAAAAAACCCTTTAAAATTAAAGACTTAATATATTAAAGCCTTGTTTGCTAAACTCAATTAAAACTACTTTAATTTATTTTAATACTCCTTAAAATATAGTTATTTGTCACACTATATTTAATCAAACTTTCATACTTAATTTAATTAATTCAAATAACAATTAATTAAATAAATCATTTAATCACATAACTCAATACAAATAATTAACCATCAAATTGAAATATCAATATGCTATGTCTATGAAAATGAGACATGAACTATGCTATGTCTAGCTAAGCATGAATTGGACCTTTCAAGTGTGGTTTAAAATAAGTTTTCAAGTAAATGAACTATGTTATGTCTATGAAAATGAGATAGAGACATCTGAACATGCATATTAAAGGCTTATTAGTGCCAATATAAGGTTTAAAAACTTATAAACATTGAACCTTTGATAAAAGAGGTTGTTAATTCTTGTTGATGTAAATCATTCAACCTAGAGCTATGTAATTCAAAACTAAATGATTTGAAATGAGAACTTGAAGAAATATCAGAACCTACTTGATGTATGTTATAGTATGTATTAAAATGTATAGTATATTAGGACTAGACTGAGCAATGAAAAGCTCAAGTCTGGTTTGGGCAGGGAGTAGCGCGGTCGCGCCACTCCCAAGCTTAAATCAGCATGTGATGGCATGGCCACCGCTGAGAGTGACCAAGAGCAGTTTATTAACTGCATGATCTTAAGTTATGGTTATAAGTTGTCCTTAAGGACTAAAAGATATGAAACAAGATTGTTTAGATAAATATGATAGTAGAATGAACTAGTCTCATAGTTATCCTAAGTTCAAGTAAAAATGAAACCAAGTTAGGAAACAATATTTGTTCTTATATTAAGAGCGTATGAAATGTATGACTGATGGGTATGAATTCATGATTATATAACTGTGTAGGGATACACGCAGTGCATATAAGCTTTAAGCAGTTATGTCGTAGTTGATAAACTACGAATCATACAAGTCTTTCAGTTCCTATTTATTATATGAATTTGATAACTGTTAGTTGAGCGATATTATGCCATGAGAATGTTGATGTATATATATGAAATGTATATGAGATGTGTATGAAATATGAAAGTTGATCTTTGATGATATGTTTGTGATATAAATCTCTATGCATGTTATGTGAGAAGTAACATGCATAGTAAATATTAATGGATTATGAATGAATGAGCTGAGTATGCTATTATATGCTATGTGCTGCATGAAAACTGTTAGAATTATTGGGCTATCAAGCTCACCCTTGTAAATAACCACCTTTACAGGTTAAGGACTCACAGTAAAGATTACATGCTACTTGATTGATAAAGTTCAATAGTATCGATGGAGATTGATTTATTTATTTAAATATATGCTCTTGAACCATGTTTAGGTTCTAGGAAATGTATATGATAGTAGTTTATGATGTGTAAAACATATTGAGTTGTAAAGTTGTACTATGTTGTATATAGAGGTATTCGAATCAAGATGTAAAAGTTTATACAGTAATTCGTATAGGATGAATCATAACATAATTTGATTCAAGGATATGTAATTGATTCAAGTTAAGATATCAATAAAAGAATTATTTTCAAAGGAGATTGAATAAGTTTAAATTATTTTGCATATTTTTATAACATCGAATATGATGTAAGACAGGAATGGTAAATGACCAAGATTTGAAACTTATAAAAGTTTGGGGTCAATATATAGATCCTGGAAATGGAAATAATTTATATTCTAAATTGTAATAAGCAGAGTTATATTCATTAAGTTATAAATAAAATATATAAATAGTTTGACGATAGTAGTATCGTGGCGGACCAGATTCGAGGTTCGAAGGGACCCGGATTTGGGGGCGTCACAGTCTTAGAATAGACTAGAATATTATCGATAAACACAATGACGAACTTGTCTAAATATTGTTTGAACACTCTGTTCATCATATCCATAAATGCAGCTGGTGCATTAGCTAACCCAAATGACATTACCAGAAACTCTTAATAACCATAACGAGTCCTGAATGCCGTCTTAGGTACATCCTCACTTCTAACCTTCAACTGATGATACCCCATTCGTAAATCTATTTTAAAAAAATATTGTGCACGTTTTAACTAATCAAAGAGATCATCGATCCTAGGCAATGGGTATTTATTCTTTATCGTTAACTTATTCAACTCTCGGTAGTCGATACAAAGTCTTAACGATCCATCCATCTTTTTCACAAACAGTACCGGTGCTCCCCACGGTGAAACACTCGTTTGAATGTACTTCCTATCCAACAGTTCTTGTAACTGAACCATCAACTCTTTCATCTCCACAGGCACCATACAATACAGTGCCCTGGAAACTGGTGTCGCTCCTAGCAGAATGTCTATCATGAATTCGGTCTCCTTATCCGGTGGAAAACCCAACAATTCACTTGGAAAAACGTCCTCAAATTCTTTAACAATAGGTATTTATTCCATCGTTGCTCCCACTCTCTGGGTATCAACAACATGGCACAAATAGCCTACACATCCCTTCCTCAATAATTTCCTCGTTTGTGTCATGGTAAGACAACACGAACGTCCCAGCGATTTATTACTGTAAAACACTATATGAGGTTGGCTCAACGTTCTAATGTTTACACATTTCTTTTGGCAATCTATTATTGCACCATGGTTGAACAACAATTCCATTCTGAGAATTACATCGAATTCTCCCAACTTTATCGGTATCAAATCTACCGATAATTTACAACCTCGTATATCTACAACAACTCCTATGAATATCTTCAATAGGAATTATTTCTTCATTCACTACCTTGATAATCAAAGGTACGGACAATCTTTCGGGAAGTAATCCTAAACGTCTAGAAAAATCACATGTTATAAAAGAACAAGTAGCACCCGAGTCAAGTAACACGTAAGCATTTATGTCGTTGATCGGGATAATACCTGCAACTACATCCCCGGATGCAACTGCATCTTGGACCGTCATGTTAAAGATACGACCCATCGGCCTACCCATCGGGGCTGGACCACCAATAGCTAACTTACCGCTATTAACGCCCTTATTCCCATCCGTCCCCTTCTTCGGGCAGTTCTTCGCCATGTGATCAGTTGATCCACACACAAAGCATCCATGGTTTTTCTTTGAACTTGGACAGTTAGGCAAAATGTGCCCCTCCTATCCACAGTTGTAATATACGGCTTTCCCCTTGAGACAGACTCCTAAGTGAGTCTTCCGACAGTTCTTGGATGCCTCCATCCTTCTCTTAGGATCCCCTTGCTTCGCTCTAGTATTCCCAGAGTTAAATCCCTTCCTCTTCTGGCCTTTGCCACTACCACTGGCTCCTTCAAGCTTTATTCCCCCGTCCACCTTTCCCTTGTTCTTCTTCCCCTTGTGGTATTGGCTTAGAGCCTCGTTACCACCTTTGGCAATTATTGCCTTCTCCAGTATTGTCACAAAAGAGTTACTTTGGAACACAGATATTCAGCTATAGAGCCAGGGTTTCAAGACCTGCTCAAACCTCCTAGCCTTTCTAACCTCGGTGTCCACCTGATGTGGAGCAAACCGCGCCAATTCATTGAATTTGGCAGCGTATTGGGGAACTGTCATTTCCCCTTGTTTCAACCCTATAAACCGCATCTCCATCCTCCCCTATATACTCGTGGGAAAGTAGTTCTCGAAGAAAATCTCCTTGAACCGCGTCCACGTAATATTTTCTATTCTGACCCTAGCCTGGTTTTCCTCCCACCAGAAATTGGCCTCTCCCTTCATCATATAAGTGGCAAAAGTAACCTTTTGCCCCTCATCGATATTTGTAATAACAAATGCCTTCTCTATTTCTTTTACCCAAATCTGGGCTTCTATTGGGTCCGTAGTTCCTTTGAACTCCGGCGGACCAACACTCTTAAAATCCTTAAAAGTAGTAGCTCGTACTACTGCAGGATTTATGGGTATATTAGCCCCATTCCTATTAAAAGCGACCGTTAACAGGTTAGCGAACTCTTGCATCGAGTTAACCAGACCTCCCTCCGGTTGCTGTTAAGATAAACAACATGTCATTATTACTTCTTTCTTGTTAGTTAGTTATTATTCATTACTAAACAATAACTTCAACTCATTGCACAATATGTTCCATAAAAAGGCTTATATTGATTTGTTTGCTTGTAGTATAATACTACATCATTCGTTCATTACACAGCCTTAGTTGATTACATTATTATCCCGCAATTGCTTTCCAAAAATTGGGATTTACAAAAGACTACCCTTTGATATACAAAAGAGGGTTTTACGTCACTACTAAATACATCATATGTACATCTTTAACTCTAATTCAGTTACTAACTAGTCTACATCTGCTTTATGGAAATCTTAAAATCTGCATTGGCCAGACCGACAATAATATCCCGACTGATAGTATGCAAAGTCTGCCCAGCCTCTATCGGATACCTAGCTACCTATTGCTGAAAATCTGCATGAGAACTCCTATAGATATAGGACATTCTCCCTATCTTCTGCTTCTTGACCTTTAGCTCCTGCCTGAGCTCAAAGGTCTCCAATTTCAACTCATGGACCTTATCCTTCGCCAAAACACGTTCATCATGTTCCTTCTCCCACATTGAATCCATACTTTTCTTGTGAGACCCCGAATTTTATGAAATGAACGTATTCAATTTTCTTATAATTATTATTTTATTTAGTAAATGGTTAAATTGATAAAGGTTAAAGTTAAGGGTGATATGTGAAAAAAATTCAAAGTAAGCAAGTTATCATAAAAAAAGTACCGTAATACGCGTGGTTGCATAGTAGCACACAGTATTGATTATTGATGCTTACGTGAGAAGTCACTCAGTTATACTCAATTATTGCTACATTAATTGTTGCATCATATCTCTCATATTATTGATTCAATTATTGTCACATTATCATCTGCATAATATTTATTATTATTTGCATTATTGACGATGTCTAGAAAGTTCTGTCGAGGAAAAGGGGTTAGGTTATTTAATTGTGCGCCAATAGGGAGAAATCCTTATCGGAAAGCCCCATCTTTCCTGGGAACGATCTGATTGTTAAATATTTTGAGTTATAATATTAATGATGAGTAAGTTCGTGTTGATTAAAGATGAAATTGAGATTTCCATTGTGTTGGAATTATTAGTGTTAATAGAAATCGACATATATTCCGATAATAATTGATGTCTGGAGGTTATATTGACCAATCGGGTAATTAATCGGATAAATGAGCAATTAATTGCTACTAATTCGCATGCTTATAACTATTTGTTCACATGTGTGTACTATTGATACACATGCATGTACTATTAGGGGAGGTGGTGCAAGATTGATAATACTTGCATGACTAAATTAAAAATTGAGGTATAGATGAATGTACTATACTGTAATTATTTTTTTCACATGTATATAACTATTGAGTCACATGATTGTACTATTGATTCGCACGATATACTATTAGGGGAGGTGGTGAAAGTTTGATAATACTTGCAGGACTAGATTAAAAATGAAGGAAAAGATGAAGGTATTATACTGTAATATTTTGAGCCCCAAAATATGCAATTATCAAAACTATATTTAACTATAAATAGAAGCTCATTCTTCCTTCATTCTCACCAATTCACTAAGACTCACAAGAGCAATTATAGAGAGAAGCTATAGAGAATGAAGAAGAGAGCAACCGCTACTTCACTATTCCAAAGATTCAGTTTTCTTACGAGGTAAGGGGTATTATTTATTTCATATTACAAGAGATATTATTTTTTAGTATTCGTATGAATATTATTTTTGTTCAATATTAAGTAAGGGGTATTATTTCTTTCGTATTCATGAAGAGAGTTATTTTCTTCCAATACTTGTAATGTTATTCCATTCTTTATTATTCATTGGAATAACTTTGTCTCACGCGGACTCGCGCATGCATGGTGAAATTCTTCATTATTCCATTCTTTATTATTACATTGGAATAATCATCTCTGTGACTCACCGCATGCATGGTGAAATTCTTACATTATTCCATTCTTTATTATTACGTTGGAATAACTCATCTCACGCTAGACTCACCGCATGCATGGTGAAATTCTTACATTATTCCATTCTTTATTATTCTGTTGGAATAACCTGTCTACGCGGACTATTGCATGCATGGTGAATGACCCTTCGTATTCATTCTTTATTAAATTGTGGAAATGATCTGTCTACGTGGATTACCGCATTGCGGATGAAAATCCATTTGCAGTTTCGTATATTCTATTATACTTGTATGAGATATCCTTTCTTTTGTACTCGTCATGGAATATCGTTTTCTTTTTTATTTTCCTTTTATGAGTACTATTCACGGAGTACTATTTATGGGTACTATTCACGTATACGGCACTATTCACGTATACGGCACTATTCACGTATACAGTACTATTTACGAATACGAGTTACTATTCATAAAGTAGTATTTCCGAAGTATTATTCACAGAGTACTATTCACCTAGGTACTATTCACCCGGAGTACTATTCATGACAAAAATTAATTTCTTTTCGGTCCAAATTATTTTTGATACATGAATATTATTCTTGAATTTTACTCTACAAAGCAGTATCATGTTGACAATTTGGATATTTTTAAACTCTGGATAAATTTAAAGTCTTTAATACGGCGCCCCAAAATAGGTATACATCACCCATCTTGAGTCGCCAAATACATGGTACAAAATTCAAATACAACTTAATTATACAACGATGCGTGTAAAATACGACTAAACATATCTTATGAGTTTTAATACAAATATTGTCATCTAGACAATATACAAACTCAATGGGGTCCTCATTACATTTATTGTCACACTATTTAACGAGAATAGTGAGGACTACTAATACTATCATATCATCGGTCCATCACTCAGTTCCCAGACTAGTCCCGACTATATTCTCATTTCACGAAGAAACGGTGAAAGAAAGGGTGAGCTCAACTAGCCCGATAAGAAATATTATGACTAAGATAATGCGAGAATAAATTATCATTAGCCTTAAACAATGTTAAAGCGATACAATATAACAAACATCAAGTTTAAGCTGCGGTGAACAAGCAATCCATTAAAAGAGTCAAGTAGAGAATAAAATCTACTATCTTCTATGATTTAAAGGTTTTTCATCACTTTTATCATTTGGGACTCGACAATAAATAATCCACATCATCGAATCACCCCTTTTCTGACGACGAGGATATTCTTTAGTATCACGACCACAACTATCCATACACTTACGGGCCAAGAATATTTGTGTATTCATTAATGGTCATGATCATGCCAACAACTATCCATCAATGCACTACGACGATGATGAGGACTTTTACCACATCATTTGTAACATTACGGTCATGATTATACCGAATAATCCACAGTCATAATCATACCAAGTCCATCTATACACTCACAGACCGAGATGACTTTCAACAAAATATAAACATGAGGATGATGACAATGATATAAGAATTCAATAAAACAAGTTCAAGAATTAATTTATCTAGGAACTAATAACGTCCAAATTGTCGACATGATCTTCTTTGTGAGAGTAAAATTCAAGAATGCTAAGAAGAATATTTCCATGAAAAGATCTTTGGATGAAGCGCAAATATCGAGGATATTCCACTAATTTCATGGAGTATAGAAGTCAAAGTTTTAATCAGCGAGTATAATAAAGAATGGAATAACAAAAGAAATCACCGCATGCATGCGATACTTTGCATAAGCGAGTTATTCAATAGAATAATAAATAACGGAACCGGTCGGTGTAAAATTACTTGCAAGCGGGATATTCAACGAGAATAATAAAGAATATAATAACAACGAACCCACCATGCATGCGTAAACATATAGACGAGTTATTCAACGAATAATAAATAACGGAAACCGGTCGGTAAAATAATAAAACGGGATATTCCAACCGGTAAGCGGAACCCGAATCGTAAAAAAGCGCATGAGCGAGGATATTCAACGAAATAATAAAGAATAGAATAACGGAGAATTTCACCAAGTATAGGGAAGTCCAGCGTATCTGAGGTTATTCAACGAGAATAATAAAGAATGGAATAACGAAGTTCTCTTCATGAATACAAAAGAAATAATACCCCTACCTTAAGAAGAAGAGTACTAGATATATAAGTAGTGAAGTAGCGAGAATAATTTTCTTCTTTCTCTCTATAGTTTATCTCTCTAGAGTTTGATTGAATTAAGTAAGAAATAATGAAGGAATGAGCTTCTATTTATAGAAAAATGGTACGCATAGTAACTAACTCATGAGCGGTCCAGTTGATTTACTTTAATCGATGACGGTCCATATTTAAAAGCAAAATCTTTTAAATAAAATATAATATATTCTATTTATAATCTAATAAAATGAATAACTTTATAAAAGATTTTACTATACAAACTATCTATGAGCACTATATCAAACACTATGCATAATAAAATATAATATATTCTAATTATTGTCTAATAAAATAGATAACTTTATAAAAGTATTACATTTTTATATAAAAAGATTTTACTATTAGCCTAATAAAATGAATAACTTTATAAAAAGTATTACATTTTTATATAAAAAGCTTTTACATTTTATTACATTAATAATACCAATAAAACAAAAGCGGTGACTTATCACATAAGCATCAATAATCAATCTGGTGTCTTCTTATGCAACCACGCGTATTCTTTATACTTTTACTACTCGAGTAGTTCAACAGTATTAATGGTAAAACTTCCGTCGTTATTTTCAATAAAATATTTTTGTCGTTTTTTCAATCCGACAATAATTTCGTTGTGGGGTCCACCAATGATTGTGCCATTGTACGAATATTCCCTATTAAAATGAATATTCCCCGACCAATCGAATAGTATATACAACTTGCGTACTTTGCAAAAATTATAAATATTACCCATAACATTATATCAAATTTACTCCATAATATTCAAAAGTGATATTTATAGAAAATTCATCTTTATTTCAAAAGTTGGGGTCTTACAACCTCCCTTCTTATGAAATTTACCCCTCGAAATTAGAATGCGTTACACGGTATGTCGAAGAGGTAAGGATACCTTGATTTCATTTGATTCTAACTCCCAGTCATTTCCTCAACATCGTGGTTTCTCCACAAAACTTTGACTTGAGGTATAACCTTGGAGCGTAGAATATGTTCCTTCTTATCAAGATTTGAGCAGGAACCTCTTCATCGTCAAATCTTCCACTATTTCATCCGGTTCTAACTTCGATAATGTGGTTGGGTCTTTCACATATTTACGTAACATGGATATGTGAAAAGCGTTATGAACACGAGACATACTTGGCGGTAAAAAAGCG
Organism: Panax ginseng; assembly: GCA_020205605.1. Lineage (NCBI taxonomy): Eukaryota > Viridiplantae > Streptophyta > Magnoliopsida > Apiales > Araliaceae > Panax > Panax ginseng. The sequence goes on from CM035145.1 coordinate 86,098,683, forward strand.
AGTCTATAGGCCACGAGTTCCTACTCGATCGAGGATTAAAAATGGGTAGATGAATCGAGGATTGAGTTTTCCTCTCTTTCCAAATCTAAGTAACTCCTTTCCATGGAGCAACACGTAACAACACATGATCTCTATATCGAATTCCCACGTCCTTTCGATGAAGATCGGCATAACTCTTTTATCGATCTTGTGAGGTTTTTATACGTTGTCGGATCGTTTGAATCTTTTTAAATAGTCATACGTACCAACTCGGTCCCAACAACGTTGCTTCACCCACCTCATCCCGACATCTTTGGAGAACGACACTTTCTTCCATCTGGCGCTTGAATGGAGCCATGCGATACTTGCTTGATAAGCTGTTGTTGTAGGAAAACTCCACCAATGGTAAGAACTTGTCCCAACTTCCCTTGAAATCAAGGACACAGTCTTAATAGATCTTCAAGAGTTTGAATAGTCCTCTCCATTGTCCGTCCATCTGCGAGGATGATATCTTAGAAACTAAATCGTAAATCTGTGCCCATAGCTTTTTTGCAAACTAACCCAAAATCGTGAAGTGAATCTTGGGTCTCGATCGAAAACTATGGATCTTGGCATACCATGCGATCTTACAATCTCGTTTATGTACATCTGAGCAAGGCGTTCAAGTGTATAAGTTTCTCGTATCGGTAAGAAATGAAGCGGACTTGGTCAATCTATCAACAATGACCCAAATCGCATCTATGCCTTGAGAAACCTTAGGAAGACCGATGTTGAAAATCCATGGTAATGTGCTCCCACTTCCATTCTGGAATTTCAAGTGGTTGCAATGGACCTTTTGGTACTTGATGCTCCGCTTTAACTTCGTTGACAAGTTAGACACCTTGAGATAAACAACGCTATCTCTCTCTCTCATATTGCTCCACCAAAATGTATGGCGAAGATCATGATACATTTTGGTACTCCCAGAGATGGATTACAAGCGGTGTGTTGTATTGCGCCTCCATCATGATTTTATACTTTAAATCGAGGTCGTTAGGAACACAAAGTGCAGGAGTTGACTCAAAGTATTCCTTCTTCATCGATTCTTGCTTCGGCATATAGCACCTTCTTGCACTTTCTTCCTCATACGCATCATCGGCTCCAGTGCATAGCTTGAGCGACTTTAACTTTATCAATTAAAATCGGTTCTACTCGTATATTACGCCATCATCACATGGGTCCACAGGTCTTTAACTCTATCTCCATCCTTTGCAAGTCACACAAAATGGGCCTTTGCGTTGACAATATCGCATTACGCACTTGCATATGATCTTACTACTCGATCGTCGGCTACCACGTTAAACTTTTCGAGGATGGTATTGGATGGTATGATCATAATCTTTCAGCAGTTCAAGCCAGCGTCGTTGTCGCATGTTGAGTTCCTTTTGAGTGAAGAAATATTTGAGGCTTTTATGATCCGTAAAGATCTCCACTTTCTCCCCATACAAGTAATGCCTCCAAATCTTTAGTGCGAAGACAACATTTTTTGAACTCTAGATCATGGGTAGGATAATTCCTCTCATATTCTTTGAGTTGTCTTGAGGCATAGGCTATGACTTTCCCATGTTGCATGAGAACACATCCCAACCCTTTGCTAGAAGCATCACTTTGTAGATGACAAATCCCTCTCAAGGCGGATGGTATTGTCGAGCAGTCTTTGAAATGAGTCTCCTCTTGAGTTCTTGAAAACTCTTCTCACATTCTTCGCTCCAACCGAACTTTGTATCTTTCCGAAGTCGGTGAGTTAATGGAGTAGCGATTAGAAAATCCTTCCACGAATCTCAGATAATAACCATTAAGCCAAGAAAGCTAAGTACTTGATCCTTTGATTTAGGTTGCTCCCGACTTTGAATAGCTTCAATCTTTGTTTGGGTCAGATGAGATATTCCATGACTTGATACCACGTGCCCAAAGAATGCTACTTCCTCGAAGCGAAACTTCGCATTTCTTCAACTTGGCATAAAGCTTATATTCACGAAGCTTTTGGAGTGTCAGCCTCAAGTGTTGCTCATGATCTTCACGGCTTTTGGAATAAATAAGGATGTCATCAATAAAGACGACCACAAAGTGATCCAAATATTCCTTGAATACTCGGTTCATCATATCCATGAAAGCGGCGGGAGCATTAGTCGATCAAAGGACATGACTAGGAATTCATAATGCCGTCTGCAGGAGTTACGAAAGCGTCTCTTTGGAATGTCATCGGTTCTAATCTTCAATTGGTGATATCCGAAACGAAGATCAATCTTTGAAAAGAATTTGGCTCCTTGCAACTGGTCAAACAGGTCATCAATACGTGGCAATGGGTACCTATTTTTGATGGTGACATGATTCAACTCCTGATAATCAATACAAAGTCGCATACTCCCATCTTTCTTCTTCTTCACGAATAGAAACAGGGCACCCCAAGGAAAGTACTAGGATGAATAAAGCCAATGTCTAACAATTCCTGCGATTTGGGTCTTTAACTCACGAAGTTCAATAGGAGCCATTCGATATGGGGCTTTGGAAATAGGTTTTGTACCGGGTTTCAAAATTCGATACAAAATTCAATTTCACGCTCTGGGGGTAGGCGGGAAGTTCTTGAGGGAATCGTCGGAAATTCATTAACAATAGAAATATCATTCAAAAGCGGCGTATTTTTGTTTAGATCCGTGACATGAGCTAAGAAAGCTTGACATCCGTTTTTCAATAAGCGAATAGCTTTATGGCTTGAGATGGCCGTGATTGACTTTAATGGTTTTGTCACTTGAATTAGCATAATAGGTTGATTAGGAATATGAAAGCTAACAACCTTACGAAAATAATCAATTTTTGCATGATGAGTAGTTAACCAATCAATCCTAGAATCACGCAAATGCAAATGCAAGTATTTTTAATGAAATAAGATCGACGGGTAATGTGAGGTGCCGATTTGAACCAAACAAGACTTATAAGCGATTGGATGTAATGAAGGTTTCTCCCAATGGAGTTTCCACGGATAAGTCAACGTCTAATTTCTCGAGTCAAATTTAATCGTTGGCGCAAGTAGGAGAAATAAAAGAATGGGTAGAACCAGGTATCAAATAAAGTATAGACTTAGCTAGAGTTTATGATAAGCTTACCGTGATGATCTCATTTGGGTTCCTTGCTTTACGGGAGGTCACAACAAATGCTCTCCCTTGCACTTCTGGGCTTTGACTTTTACGGGGATGGCCTTTGGTGCCTCCATCCTAGGCTGAACTTGTCTTGATGAGCGACAAAATCGGGCTAGGTGACCTTCTCTTCCACAATTATAACATGCTTTGGGCGGCATCGCGCATTTGGGTGATGTGTCCCTCCCCTCGCATTTGAAGCATATGATAGGTGGTCGTTCTCCTTCCTTAACAACGGGTCTTTGGTCTTTGGCGTCTTTCCATCATTATTGAATCTCCTCTTCTTGAAATGTCCATTCTTATTGCTTTGTACGATTACCACCAAAGTGGTTACCATTTACGGCTGTTTGATTCCCTCCACGCTTGTTGTCACCGGCTTGATGGTTGCTCTCTCATTTGGTATTATCATTTTTTTGCTTTTGCTCTTTTTGGTTGCGTTGACTCATTATCGCGCTCCACTAAGCGAGCCCTATTTACAACATCTGAATACAAACCACATTTATGAGAAATAAGATGTTGGCGTATCTCGACTTCAAACCTCTTAAAAACATACGCGTCATTCTCTCTTCATTATCCACCAAGTGGGGCCTGGCCAGGGGACAACTTCGGCAAACTTGGCTTCGTCTTTGCGACACGGTCATGTTATTATACTCCAACTTGATGAACTCCACCTCCTTCATGTGATGAATACTTTGGGAAAGTACTTGTCGTTGAATAGTTCTTGGAACTTCTCCCAAGACATTTTTGATTAATGGCGGGTTGAGTCGCTTTCTGGAATTCCCACCGATGTCTGCCTCTCCTCATGATAAAAGCGGTGAAAGGGAACCTTTTGCTCCTCGGAGCATCCCAAGACATCAAATATCTTGGTGATCTGCTTTATCCATGCTTCCGCCTTAAGTGGTTTTGGCTCTCCAATAAACTCCGGTGGTCCCAGCTCCTTGAACTGTTTAGCGGTGACCGTCGGAGAGTTTCGATGTTTCCACCTACATTTTGGATAGGAGCCGCTCTACTTTCTTTGCTGTTGCATGAATTGCATAAAGCCTCTGAACATTCCATCATTCATCATTTGGTCAGTGTTGTTGTTTGCATGAGGATTATCGCCTTCCTGATGCACATTATCCTGATTATTGATATGTGGTGAATCAACGATCGCCTGTGCTCCATTGCTATTCTCAACATTCTCGGATGTCATTTTCGAATCTTGCCACAAAACAAAAGTTAATTGACATGTAACATATTATCCCTATATTACGATGAGCCAATTAAATACAAAAAAAAAAAAACTTAGGTAGGTCATACTAGCGAAGAAATTCCCGTCTCTCCCCCCCTAGTTCTATTCTCACATCTTAGCCGGGATCATATCCTAAGCTTTGATACCAAGCTGTGGCGCCCCCCAAAATAGGTATACATCACCCATCTTGAGTGCGCCAAATACATGGTACAAAATTCAAATACAACTTAATTATACAACGATTAAATGTAAAATACGACTAAACATATCTTGTGAGTTTTAATACAAATATTGTCATCTAGACAATATACAAACTCAATGGGGTCCTCATTACATTTATTGTCACACTATTTAACGAATAGTGAGGACTACTAATACTATCATCTGGTCCATCACTCCGTTCCCAGAGCTAGTCCCAACTATATTCTCATTTCACGAAGAGAACGGTGAAAGAAAGGGTGAGCTCAACTAGCCCGATAAAAAATATTATGACTAAGATAATGCGAAATAAATTATCATTAGCCTTAAATGATGTTAAAGCGATACAATATAACAAACATCAAGTTTAAGCTGCGGTGGAACAAGCAATCCATTAAAGAGTCAAGTAGAGAATAAAATCTACTATCTTCTATGATTTAAAGGTTTTTCATCACTTTTATCATTTGGGACTCGACAATAAATAATCCACATCATCGAATCACCCTTGCTTTACGACGAGGATATTCTTTAGTATCACGACCACAACTATCCATACACTACGGGCCAAGAATATTTGTGTATTCATTAATGGTCATGATCATGCCAACAATTGTCCATCAATGCACTACGGACCATGAGGACTTTTACCACATCATTTGTAACATTACGGTCATGATTATATTAGAATAATCCTGAGTCATAATCATACCAAGTCCATCTATACTTTACGAATACGAGATGACTTTCAACAAAATATAAACATGAGGATGATGACAATGATATAAGAATTCAATAAAACAAGTTCAAAATTAATTTATCTAGGAACTAATAACGTCCAAATTGTCGACATGATCTTTGCTTTGTAGAGTAAAATTCAAGAATGCTCGGAAAGAATATTTCCATGAAAAGATCTTTGGATGAAGCGCAAATATCGAGGATATTCCACTAATTTCATGGAGTATATAAAGTCAAAACTTTAATCAACTAAGTATAATAAAGAATGGAATAACAAAAGAAATCACCATGCATGCGGTGCTTAGCGCATGCAAGCAGGTTATTCAACGAGAAATAATAAATAACGGAACCGGTTCGGGCGAAATTACGCAGACGGGATATTCAACAAGAATAATAAAAATAGAATAACAGCGAAATCACCATGCGTGCGGTACGTCCTTAGAAGGTTATTCAGCGAGAATAATAATATAACCCAATTCGAATAATAAATAATAACGATATTCAACAGAATAATAAAGGCGGAACCGGTCATTAGGCGTAAAAGCATGCCTGAGAGAGGATATTCCAACGAAATAATAAAGAATAGAATAACGGAGAATTTCACCAAGTATAGGAAGTCCGCGCATATCTGAGGTTATTCAACGAAATAATAAAGAATGGAATAACGAAGTTCTCTTCATGAATACAAAAGAAATAATACCCCCTACCTTAAGAAGAAAAGTACTAGATATATAAGTAGTGAAGTAGCGAGAATAATTTTCTTCTTTCTCTCTATATAGTTTATCTCTCTAGAGTTTGATGAATTAAGTAAAAAATAATGAAGGAATGAGCTTATATTTATAGAAAAATGGATTTGCATAGTAACTAACTCATGAGCGTTCGAGATTGATTTACTTTAATCGACGGTCCATATTTAAAGCAAAATCTTTTAAATAAAATATAATATATTCTATTTATAATCTAATAAAACGAATAACTTTATAAAAGATTTTACTATGCAAACACTATCACGAGCACTATCTGAACACTATGCATAATAAAATATAATATATTCTAATTATTGTCTAATAAAATGAGATAACTTTATAAAAGTATTACATTTTATATAAAAATTTTACTTATTAGCCTAATAAAATGAATAACTTTATAAAAGTATTACATTTTTTATATAAAAAGCTTTTACATTTTATTACATTAATAATACCATAAAACAAAAGCGGTGACTTATCACATAAGCATCAATAATCAATCTGGTATTGTGCTTTCTTATGCAACCACGCGTATTCTTTGTACTTTTACTACCGAGTAGTTCAACAATATTAATGGTAAAACTTCCATTTATTATTTTCAATAAAATATTTTTTCGTTTTCTCGATCCGAAATGAATAATTTAGTTTTGGGGTCCACCAATGATTGTGCTTGGTGTCTGAATATTCCTGTTAAAAGCGAATATTCCCAGAACCAATCGAATATTATATACAACTTGCGTACTTTGCAAAATTTATAAATATTACCCACAACTATAACATTATATCAAATTTACTCCATAATATTCAAAAATGATATTTATAGAAAATTCATCTTTATTCAAAAAGTTGGGGTCTTACTCATTGTAAGGTGTTATGGGTGTTGTGGTCGAGGCACCATGAGAGTTACATATATTTGTATTAAAACTCACAGCTTATGTGTTGTTGTACTCTGCACGACAGTTCAACAGTTGTATAAATGAAGTTTGTATTTGATTTCTATAGTGTGATATCTGGCGACTCAGAATGGGTGATGTATACCTACTTTGGAGGCGTCACATTTCTTGTCTTCCAGGATTTCCTGGACCTCTTCCTTCAATTCTCTAACCTCCTTTCCCAGCTGGATGTTTCTATCCAACAAAGCCATAAACAGGGTTTTCATTGCCTCCCTTGGAGTCACCTCTTCTTCAGGTGCTACGGTATTGAATGACACCACCTCCACCTCCTCCTCCGATATGCCATCGAACATGGACATAAGGTCTAAGTCTTTCGAGTCTCCAGACTCGATCACAACCACGCCGGGCTCTTCTGCTATAGGGGTCGGTAAGATCTCTATTTGGTTCACCGATCCCTCACTCACTACATGTATATCCATATACATTTCATTTTCTCCTGACATCTACAACAAAACAATTTAGTTTGATTAATACACGTCAGTAGAATAACAAAAACATATATCATATATAATGCATTTTTAGGGTTAACTTAATTTTTTACTTCTTTAACATTTCTTAAGGTTATGACTTAAGGTTCTTTTTCCCCCTTAAGTTTTATAACCTAAGGCTCTGATACCAACCTGTGACGCCCCCAAATCTGGGTATCTTCCAACCGGACAATTGGTGTTACACGGTGCTACAATTCACACATTCATTCAATTGAAATATCTCAAAAGAGTGAAAATGTCTTCTATATATTCCAAAACAATATTACCATTTCCAGGTTCTTTATAACCATTACATGTTTGCTTGTCATAATATCAAATAATTACAACATTACAACTATACTATTACAAAGGAAATCTACTGATTCGCCTTAGCCTTCCCTTTATCTTTACTAGATGCTTCGGTTCGTTCGGTCTTAGCTGCATTCATATGGTTCAAGCAAGAATGAGCATAACTAGCTCAGCAAGTATGACAATTTCATTTAAACAACAGGCTTGAATCATATAAATCGTATATCTTCAATAACTGAAACAATAGTTATGAAGTACTATCGATAATTCAAAATAACACTTATCTTTTCTTTAAAACATTTCACAATGAATATCATTCAATAAAACATCAATTTCAGTCCAAGACCTTGTGTGCGTTGTGTCGCAATGCAGGGGTGAGATGGTCCGATGATGAGCCTACTCAAATGCCGCTATCTTTGCTTGATTCTAGAATGATAGCGCGGTATTCTGTATGGGCAGGAGGCGAGTCACATCCACGAGGTCTGGGCTTTATTTTTCCATCGGTGTCGAAAGATGAAGTTGATGCAAAAGATACCTCAGAGGATGAGGATGAAGGTATGGGAGAGCAAGGAACCGAGCAGATACCGCAGACTGAGGCAATATCCAGTCCTCAGTTCCTTGAGTTCCAAAATCAAATGATCGCGCACAATAGGGCAGCACGTCGGGAAATATGGTGATTGGCGATGCGACAAGATCACATGTTTGATGCTATGAACGCATCTTTCACCTCACTCAACACAACACTCCAAATCTTTAACCCGGCGGCTCAATATCTATATCAACAACCCGGACCACTGCCTTGATTTCCTCCAAGTGATTCTGATGATAAAGAGCACCAACCACCTCCCCAGACTTAGGCAATTGCAGGGAAGTCCTCATGCACTTAATTTTATTTTTTATCCAATGAGGGCATTGTGTTACTTAATTTTGGGGGATTTAATTTCTTATTTGCATGCATTTGTTAATTGTGTTGACATTCTAGTTTGCATAGTAGATTAGGTTTTTGCATAGTAGTCTAGGATATTATTATTTTTTCTTATTTTGCATTGTTTTCATTTCTGTTTTTCATTTCAGTTATTATCATATAAAATATATATATATATATATATATATATATATATAATTAGTTAAATATTGTGTTTGTATATGTCCTATAGTCTTTGCAGCTTTATGTTATTTGTGGGCCAATGATGAGATTGTGAACAAGTTAACCAATCAAGATATTGATTATTAGAATCTGTGATACAATTTCATTATGAATCGACTCTTGAACTTGTTTGAAATCATTATAAAAGGTTAGCACTAATAACATCTTTGTTGGTGATCGATTATAATTGATACATAAATAGGTTCTAAAGGATAATGCTAGGGTAAATGAGAAAACGACAAGGATAGGCGATAAAGGCTAAAATTAGGCAAGAACCTAAGTTTGGGGGAGTATATGTAAATACATAATCTAAAAAAGAGAAAGAAAAAGAAAAGGGTATACATGGTGACTAGTCTTGTTTGGGGCCTTTGTTACTTGAAGCAAAAGCATAGGGGATTGTCTTTACACCTAGCGCCTAAGGTCTTTTATGGTGCAGGAGTCGTTGGTGAAAGCTCGCTAAGGGGTAACACTATTAGCCTAATGGGATGAGACATTGCACAGTCACTTATGTATATTTATAAAAAAAAATAAGAATAAAACGGTAAAAGAGCAAAAAGCCCCCGTGAAAAAAAAATTAAATAAAAGAAGTATCAGTACCTTACATGAACCCTTGAATTTGGTATTGCGTAGTTTTAGTTTTAATTGTAATATGCCTATTTTTGACATTTTTAAGTTTGCACTGTATGAGTCCTTCTAAGAAATTACTTATGTGTTAAGTTGGAGTCCGTGTCAATTTTCATAGATGTTGAACACACACGCACACTATATCAGTGATAATTGTTCAAGATTTGAGAATTAATATGAAACCGTGGATTGGTTTTGGTAATTCGTATTGTAGGATTGCTTGTTTTCTCTGAGGCCGATGGGATAATTTAGTTTCTGCGCTATTGTTGGATTCTAAGGCATTTAGATTTTATTTATTTCATCTCATTGTATTGCATAGCATGTAGTTTGTTTTGTGCTCGAGGACTAGCACGGTTTAAGTTTGGGGGATTTTGATAAGTGGATTTAATATACACGAATCGACGTTCATTTCAAGTTTAAATTCGTAGTTATCTTCTTATTTTGTGTTCGTTTTCACTCGTTTAATGTTATTTTATGTGTAGGGTGGTCATGGAGGCAAGTGGTGAAGAAAGGCGGACTTTTGGAGCAAAGTGGGAAAAACGCAAGAAGTCGCAATTTTTCTTTGGCAGTGGACATGCCCGTCGGGGCAGGCCTTATTAGGCTTGTACCCCCCGCCGGGGTGGGGGTGCCGGATTCTGCAAGTGTCCTGTTACTGCTTGCACTCTGTTGGGACTTGGTTTGTGGTACTTTGATGCGCCTGGACTCTACAAAAGGGAGATTTCGGCCAGAACATAAGGAGAGCTAGATATTACGTTTCAAACAACAAATCACACAACACAAGAAGCAGATTACAGAGATAAATTTCAGGATTCAAGTGCGAGCTTTGGAGGAGTAATTTGAAGGGATTTTCGTGACGGTTGCAATTCTAGGCTACATGAAGGGTGTTCATTATTCTTCTTCTCTTTCGTCTTTTATTTGTAATTGAAAGGATGTTTTCATTAGATTATTCAGTTTTTAATTCATTCGTTATGAACTAATTCGCTTATTAGACTTGTGATGGATCCTTATGTGAAACGATGATTTTATAACTTTGATTTCCAATTCAATAAAATATTTTTAGTTTATCTATGTTAATTCGAGCGTGAATTTATGAATTGCTTGATCAACAATTCCTTGTGGATTTGAATGGAATCGAGAGAGGATATTCAAATCTAGACCTAGTTAATATAGCATGTGTCATGAATTTTGTGAATAGCAGATTTTTGATTATTGTTAAGGTAGAGATATGCTTGACATCACATGTAATCGGATAGAGAACTTAAGCTTAAACCTTCTTTAATTTCAGTTCACATAGAGATATAGTGAGTTGGTTGATTTAGGTGTTTAACTTATTTCTATCTTAATTGTGGATTTAAGTTAATATGGTATTAGTGCATCGAGAGGTGGCTAGTATTACATTCATATTCTTGATTAATAAACTTGGATATTAAATTGAGTTGGAATAAAGGTTTGAAAATCAGAGTGAAGCTTAGGGTGAAATCATAAGTCTAATTCTCCATTAATTGTTTGAAATTCCGAATTTTGATATTAGTGATTTTTTTGTGATAGTTTATTTATTTATTAATTTAGTTTTTATAATTTTAAACCATTGAATTGAATAGTTTAATAGAATTAGGATTAATAGAAAATTGATAATTGTGAAGTTAAAATTCTTGTTAATTTGTCCTCGTGGGAACGATACTTTATTCACTACTATATTACTTGTTGACCATGTACACTTGCGTGTTTTGCGCGTATCGATTTTACCCAACACAAATCCTAGGTAATTAGTAAACCTAATTTAATTAGGGAACCCTAATTCATATTTTTAGAAACTAAGATTTCCATTTTAGCCCTAATCTCAAAATCCTAGAACTTGGACTTTTGGAACTCTAGGGTTAAACCCTAATGGGTGAGATGAAATGTCAACCTTGCCACTAAAAGTAAAAACCAATTGACCAAAATGCCCTTTTTAATATTTTATTAAGGTGGAGTGTAGATCTAGACCTAGTAGGGAGTTGGTGACCAACTCTAGCTAGCCATGTGGTCTAGAAGTAAGCTTTAATCATTCAATCTCAGTCATCTTGAATCACAAGTACACTAGATTCAAGTATTATATATAGATTGAGAGAGAGAAATGTTACTAGTTTGCTCATATTTTTACACCAATACTCAACCAAGACTCTCTCAACTCAAAACCTCTGAAAATACCTTGCTAGACCAATCCCTAATCAAGCCCCACTAACACTTGTAGCAGATCAGAAGCTCAGATTTAAGAATTAGTCAAGAAAGGTAAAACCCTAAAACCTAAAATTTGATTTTTGATTTCTTGTTAGATGTTATGTTTAAATGTTTAAAGTTATATTAGAAGGTGCCATTTAGTGATCTGGGTTGTTATAACTCAGATCCATAACACTTAGATGCTCGAAATTGATGATTTTAGAAATCTGGAAAAGTTAGAAATGGTGGTCTGACAATGAATGTCAGTGTCTCTAGATTCTTGTTTGGACATTATTTTTGTTGTTTAAATGTTTGAACATGTAGTATGTTGTAAGGACTTTAATCTAGACTTGAAATCATGCTTAGATCATGTCCAGAATGAAAGTTATTCTTGGTCAAACTCAGTTGACCGAGCATGACCAAGAGTTTCTGGGCAACCCAAAAACTCAAAATCAATCTCTGACAAGAAGTTCGTGGTCTTAGATCTTGCACGTGTTTGATGGTTTGCTTGTGTTATTGTATTTAGATTATACTCTTGTATGTGTACTACGGATTCATGCTCTTATAATACTTAGTTAACAAATAGAATGAAATTAATTAAGGTTCAAAACTAGGCGTTAAGTTAATTGATTTATAGTTTACGAAAACCCGTAAACCGTAAGAACATGTTTCTGACAATGGTTGACCGAATGATATCTTTTGGATCTGATGTAGTTAAGTCAATTTGTTGATTGATTTATGTACTCGGGCATGTGGACTACGAGCCTGAACCATTATAAAACATTAACAATGACCAGAACCTATATAGATTTAAGCCTCAAAATGGACCCTTGAAGCTGACTGGGTTTCTGGAAAACCCAGAAAGCGCTGACAATGATTTGTCAAGGCCAGATCTTCATTCTGTGATGTGTTATGACCTAGGTTATGATTGATAATGTTAGTGTTACATACCTACTGCACAACCAATGTTTAATCGAGCCCAGAAACACAATGAATTGAGAGTTATGAACAGTCAAAGTAGGACCCTTGCTAAGCCGACTATCAGTGTTCTTGAGCTCAAGAACACCAACAACGACAAACAGTGTCATTATAGCCTATAGCGACGGTTTCTATTATTTTTAATTTCTAATTTTCGGAAAATGATTTAAAAATAGAAATAAATTCTAAAAATCATTTAAAAATAGTAAATAAATTCCAAAAATTATAAAATCAGTTTTAAAAATTATTTTAAGTCATAAAATTTAACTTTTAATAATTTGAAATATTTTCCATAAATATTATTAATTATTTTAATATTATTTATTTAATAAATTCATTAAATAAATTAAATAAAAATGATTTTATTATATTAAAAATCATTTTAAATGATAATAAGGTATTTAGTAATATTTTAAGTTATAAAATGTAACTTTCAATATTTTAAAGTAAATTTCATTAATTATTTAATATTAATGATATTAGATTTACTTAATAATTATATTAAATAAATAGATTAAAATGTTTTATTGATTTAAAAATCATTTAAAAGGATATAAATTGTTTAAAAATATTTTAAGTGATTATAAATGACTTTTAATATTTTAGTGAATAATACCTTAATATTTTAATATTAATGGTAATTGTTTAAAAATGATTTTCAATGTTTTAAAATTATTTAAGGGTAATATTAATACTTTAAAAATATTTTGAGTTATTATAAATAAATTTTATATTTTGGCCATGGTTGCATTAATGTTTTAATATTATTTAAATATTAATGATAATGGAATTATATAATATTTAAATCATTTAATAATAATTCTAGAGTTTGAAAAATCAAGATAAATTATAATAATTATTTAGAAATTATTATAAGTAATTTAAAAATAATATGATTGGTATTTAAAATATCTAGGATTATATTGAACTGCATGATAGAGCTTTAAACTCGATAATTACCCGATAAAGTCGTCGGTACACCAAAATGCTACCGAAATTGATCCGAAACTATATAGTTTGATTGTGTAAGTATTTGTTTATGTCTTAATGACTAATATAATTATGAGACAATGTGATTAGGATATGTGACACCCCCAAATCCCTGTACTTTATTACCTCAAGATTTGGTGTTCACGTAATCAAAACATTCATATTTAACTACCCAATTATAATAAATTGAATAATAAAAACCTGCCCATACAGGATTACTTAAATAAAAATATTATCTCCCAGGTTCTCTAACCTTTAATACAATCATTCAAGTGCTGAAATTAAATTATTACATCACATCATTATTAAAAGTATATCATCAATGATAAAATAAAATTACAAGTCTTCATCACTTGTACATTTTTTCCTTTCCTTTACTAGTCGTAGGTTTATCTACCTTCTCATTCATAGCTGCAATAAATGTATAAATATGCAAGAGTGAGCAAACAAAGCTCACTTGAGATAAGAATAAATATCTTTACAATATTTGCCAAATAATTGGCTCAATAGAACTGAATGATATGTTCTATTAACTTTACAATATTTGCCAAATAATAGGCTTAATAGAACTGAATGATATGTTCTATTAGATTATCAATGTAGCATCCCCAAATCCGGGTACTTTTTACCTCAGTTTTGGTACATCATTTCTATAACTATTGCGGAAGATATAAACATAAATTATTTATACATTAAACTTTTACAACATAAATTCCAAGGTCTACAACCTTAACTTATTACATACCTTCAATATCTTAAAGGTTTACAATACTATTTTCGTCATAAAATTTAATATATCTAACCGCATCATAATTTAATCTTACACTTTGCCTTTGCCTCTCATCTTTTCAAGCATTCATCTTAATCAAAAATTTTATCATGATATAGCAAGGGTGAACAACAAATTTGCCCAGCAAGTTTTAAATACAATGAAGATATATCATGATTGAAAAGAATGAATAAGCTTTCAAGTTTTCAACAATATAATAATTGTGAAATAACATGAATCAAGTTTCAATAATTTAATGACTGAATCAATAATATTTAAAGGTCAACAATGACCATAAACAATTTAACTGAACCTTATGGTAATGAAGGTGATCAGCCTTTCATACCTGATGAACATATGCAACATGCACTAAGTCCGAATCAATAATCAGTTTAGACATGAATAATCATCAATAATCATTCACTAACATACTTTGAAATATAACTCGAGTTTGAGTTAAGGAAACTTGCCTGATTCGTTGACTACTGCTACGCAATTTAAGTTAACTTCTTTTGGTAAGACCTATCATTAATAAGATTGGTCTTTCAATCAGCATATTCTACTTTGTATCATAATACAATTACTTTATCAATTAATTATCTAACCCTTAATCAAATATTAGATAACCTCTTAACACATCAGTATTATTATCATTCTTTGATAATTCTTCAATCACTGTATCATATACATTATGATTTAACACTCTCATTATCATTTTATAAGTTATTCTTTAACATCTAATAAGTCAAATACTAATCCAAACCACAGGGTTCTAAATCCAACAACCCAAATCGCAATCCATTTAATGGATTCCAAATCCAAATGACTTGGATTCAATGATTTCCAATCCAAAGAAGCTTCGGATTCACCAATACTTCAATCCAACAAGCTTCTTTTCAATCCAAAGAAATTGAATTCATCAAAATTTCTAATCCAGCAAGCTGGATTCCATATCCGTTTCATGAAAAACACTAAATCACATATTATTTTTCTATCCTTTGCCCAAACACATAATATAGTTCATTGAATATCAATTTCAACAATTACATTGAAAAATATCATAAATCTCTTATTTTAATCTTCCGTCGAATATTATTAATTATGTAATAATATTTTACGCTAAGGTTATTAACCTTTTAATAACATTACATTCAAATACTACTAATAATATCTTAAGCCAATATTATTAGTCATATAACTATAAGTTAAGTCATTAATCACATTAATAAACAATTATTTTTAATTATTTTCCTTTTATTAATTAACTTGTTTAAGCATTCTAAAATGCCATAAACATCACAACACTTCACACCCGCCCCAAAACTTCATCAAAAACCTGCATAAGCCATGCTCAAGGGTCTCAAGTCATAAATTGTACTTTTCATATTTTTGGACATCATATATTTAATTAAATCTATTTATCCATTTATCATCATTTAGATGAAAAATACCAAATCAGTTCCAAAAATATTTCTTTTCTGGGATTTCACAGAATATAGCTCCATATTGAACATATATTTTTCCCGGAATTTTTAAAATAGATTTACTATATTTAAATAGTCCATAATAGCCAAATATTCTCCGATTTTTCATAAATCGAGATTAACTCCAAATATTCTGAACTTTTTACAGTATGCTCTTGTTATATACATGTACTTCCAGTAAACATTTTGTAATTTTTGGACTTACACACAGAGAGTTATTCGGGTGACTTCACAAAAATAGTCCTTCACCGTAAAATCCATAACTCTCAAACCGTATGGCCAAAAATTTTCAAATTTTTACACAACCTGTATATCTTCTGATATTAACACCCCAAATTTTTCCAGAATTTTTAAAACATAAAAAGTGGATAAAACTGCCCCCGTTTCAGACTGCTCCAAAACAGTCTTATTTTCTTTTCCAAAATCGAGACTGTTTTGGCTTAATCAGCCACTACACCATGAAAACTCAACATTTTTGAGTTCTACCACTTGAATTAACTAGTAAACGTGTATATCTAGTACTCCTCTTTGACGGATCGTAAAAAGGAGTTATAGATTTAAAACGGTGGATTTTCAAAGTAAAAAGAAATTTTTGATTTCAAAACTAGAAAAAATTAATTTTCTTTTCCTTTTTGATTCCAACAAAATAAACACCCAATATGGGTAAATCGATACTTGAATCCATGGAAAACACATAGATCATAGGGGTTTGAACATCCAATCAAAAACCCATTTTCATCAAATTACAAAAAGAAAGAGAATAAAGCGTAGGAAAAATAATTTCATACCTTTCTCTTTCTCTTTCTTCTTCTTCTTCTTCATGGAGAATTTTTTTTTTTTCTCCTTCTTATCTCCCATGGTTGCCGCCCCCTCCCTTCTCTCTCTCTCTCCCTCTCGGTTTCTCTCGTTCTCTTCTGTGACGCCCCCAAAATAGGTATACATCACCCATTCTGAGTTGTCAATACATGGTACAGAAACAACTACAACTTTATTATTACAACAGTAAAACTGTTAGTTTGAATACAAATATTATCTTCTAGAAAATATCTATACTCAAATAAATCCTCATCACATTTATTGATACATTATTTTACAAAAATGGTGAGGACTACTAAACAACTCTCTCTAGAACCTTCATTCCATACCCTGACTCGTACTCGCTATATTCTCGCCTCCTGAGAAGAAAAATGGAACAAAAAGGAAAAGGGTGAGCTCAACTAGCCCAGTAAAGAATATTATGACTAAGATAATATACAACAAATTATCGTTAGTCTTCAACAGAAAAAAATCTAATAGAATACAATAGACAACAAGTTTTAAATCAATATTCACAGCGGAAATAATAATTCATTAGAAGAGTTAAGTAGAGAATGCAAACTACTATCTTCTATGTATGAATTTAAAAGTTCATCGCCTATATATTTTATCCTGTAACATCAATCAATATATATACGGAATCAAATATTCATCTTTGCACTACTGAGCCAAAGATATTCATCGATTGGTCATGTTCATCTAAACACTGCTTCATCTTTGCACTACGGGCCAAAGATATTCATCAGAAATCATTCATCTTTGCACTACAGGCCAAAGATATTCAATAATATCATCATTTAAGATTGAGGATGATGAAAAATATTTTTAAAGAAACGAATCCAGTGAAACAAAATGACAAGGATTAAGGATTAAGGATTCATACTTTGTTTTATCCATGCCAAAAATACCTCAAAAATAATCATAGTAGTGTAAAATTCAAGAATGATCTAAACATGGATACAATCAAAGCTAGTATCCACAATAGATATTTTAGACGAAAAGGAAAATTTTCATTTTTCAATGAATAGTGTCGTATTCATGAATAGTGTCGTATACGTGAATAGTGTTGTATACGTGAATAGTAACTTCGACACAAAAAGTTCCAAATTTGATTAAAAGTTCAGATCAATACTTCGGCATAATGATATTAGAAGAAATAATATCATTTTAAAAAATATAATATCCCTTACCTCGAAAGACAGTACTTCTAGTTGAAACACCGGATATAAGCTATGACTTGAACTTGCACCGTATAGCAACAGTACTCAAAGTATACTCAAAATACTCACAAGAATACGCTCGATAATATAGAGAGAGAAAACTTCAGTTTCTGGTGTGATTTTTAATTCTAACCTAAGCACTCTATTTACAGAAAAATGCTTAGAACACTAAAGTAGAAAATTTAATATAATAATATATATATATATACAAATTTGTCTACGCACCTAGAACCATCTGAATTCAGCAACTTGCATGTGTTTAATGAGGCTAACCAAACACAAAAAACGTTTTTGTTAATTAAAACAATTAAAACTTCCAAAAATCAATTATTTCGGAACTTCAGAACTTCAATAATTCATAATAAATAGCCCTTTTGTCGGAAAATTCAAATCTAAATGACTTTTTATAGGAAATTCAATTCTCTACAACTTTGCGTAAGAAAGTTTTTCTAAATTCCAAATGTAAATTGACCAAATCCATAAACGGACGATTTTACAGGCTATAATCAAATTTCAGTCAAGAAATGGGCCCACAGACATGTTTAACATGTTTTAAACAACTTTTGCAACAAAAATACTCTTCCTCCTCATATACTCATATATCTCACATTCATTGTAAAAATATTATATTATAATAATATAATAATATATTATTTTATCACAAAAGATAAAATATCGATTTTCAACAATTGTCACTTTAAAAATTTTCTCCATCTATATCCACATAAAATGAATATTTTCCTCATCATATAAATTAATAATTAATTATTCACAAATAATATTACTGAATCACAATCTCGCAACTGTGTAGTTCCTGGGAAAGAGGGGGCTTTCGATAAGA
The DNA here is from genome assembly GCA_020205605.1 of Panax ginseng. Lineage (NCBI taxonomy): Eukaryota > Viridiplantae > Streptophyta > Magnoliopsida > Apiales > Araliaceae > Panax > Panax ginseng. The sequence goes on from CM035145.1 coordinate 86,117,545, forward strand.
ATTTTTCCTTCTTCAAGCATAATTAGGTGACCAAACCTCTCCTTAGATGTAACTTTCTACATTGCCAATAATATTTTCTAATAATATTATTCAGATAATATGAATTATTGCTTCGATAATGGAAAATCTTGTGTGTAGTGACAATTATTGAAACAACGATAATATAAAATATCAACGCACAATTATTGAATCAATAAAATAAAATACTTGAATATAGAACTCATCGTAACAATTATTGAGTAGTGCCTTCTTAAGTAAGAATCAATAATTGGTGCAATACTGTGTAATTCTTTGTGCAACAACGCCAGACATTCTTGTGTTTTAACCACCGGGTATTCCAACGATTAAATTCAGAATAACTACTATTGTTATTTTAAACAACTTATATTTGTCATTTTCTTCATCCAATCGCTTTCCGTTATGGGGCCCACAAAAGGTTATTGTAACGTCATTGCATGAATATTCCCGAGACGGTAAAAATATTCTCCACCAAACGAATATTCCCAAACAAAATGAATATTTTATAACCACCTGCTTATTTAAAATATTTGCGTATTTTACCCATAACTAACCACATTAATCAAATCAACCCTTACTATTTCAAAATAATAAATAGAGGAAAATAAATTTTATTTATTAATTATTTGGGGTTTTACATCTTCTTTCCCCCTCTTGGTTTTCTCTCTCTTTGATGGCTAAAGAAGGAATTAAGATGAGAGAGAAAGAATAAAGGAAATAAGATATCTAGATAAAATATCTACATACACCTCCTTTTTCTCCTCACATTATAACCGGCCATGTGGCCTCTTCTCCTCCCACATCTTTTTTATTATTATTTGCTTTATTAAATTACCACAATGCCCTCAATAATTGGGTTAAACAAATTGGGCCACTTATTAAATCTTTTGGGCTTTCAATTAATCCTTTCAGCTATGCAATATTAACATAATCCAATTCTTTCCATCTTATCCCACCCTAAATATTTAATTAGGGTATCCATTCCAAATATATAGAATTTGAATCATCACTCTTGTACCTTAAATTCTATAACCCAACTAAACTTGTTTTAATTAAGTTATAAAATTAGTAACTTGAGATAATAAAAATATATCTCTTAACTTAATATAATTTTTTAATATTATTGTTCTCCCACAAGTGGGCCTAGTTTGGGCTCTTAATTAATCTCATTGAGCTAACAAATTTAATTGTTTTACTTACTAACAAAAACTAACTTGGGCTTTCAACCCTAATTAAATTGGGTCAATATAATACTTGTCACGTACATAATATATTGGGCTAGATTAAATAATTTAATTGTCCTTAGTCACTCTATCTATAAGTCACATGCTTAATTAATTAATTGGGCTCGTTTAAATAATATAACTTCCTTAGTCCATCAAATTAATTCGTTTGGACTCTAAATAAATTATTGGGCAATGATATTATTATAGTCCATTACTTTTAATACTATTTTACCCTAATTATTTAATTAGGGTTTTTATTTCTCACTCTAGAAAATAAATTCTTTACTCATTCATTTTTAATTTCATAACCCAATTAGAGTTTGTTATAAAACTAATTATTTGAGATATATAAAATAAATCTCTTAGAGCTAGTATATATTATAAATACTAGTATTCTCTCATCTCATAACCCTTATGTTATTCAATTCTTCATTCCTAATATATATTTAGGATTACACTAGTTTCTTTTATTTGTTTATATAATAAACAAATATAAACCATCACATAATATTCATATTCACTTACTCACATAATCATTAAATAAATTGTGACATGTTCCACAATTCTCTTAGATTAGGACACTAGTATATAATTAAAATACTAGGACCACTAAATAACAATAACCATTTAGGTCATTTAATTCTCATACTTAATTTATATAACTTATTCAAGTTATACAATTTATATTGTATACTTAAATTTAATTTCCTCATCCTCTCCATAAATTGTTTTCAAACAATTTATTTATATATTAAATATATAATTTAATATATTCAATCATTTATTCAAATATGAATTTAATTTACTAACTTCCTTGATACCAATATACATATTTACATATTGGATCTCCTCTCATATTTTTTACTTTACATCATTTGGTATAATATTAAATATTATACCATTATCCATATAACATAATTCACTTCTCACACTAATTTGGATTTTCTCCATAAAAAAGTAAACTTTTAACTTTGACCAAAAAGTCAACCTTTACACATTTTGTGTTTCTCGTCCATTAAGACTAAACTTGACGTTAGGATGCAAACCGAAAGCGGTCCAGGTGCTTCAAAATTCAATCTCTAACTCAAATTTTGAGTTTTAAATTACTCCCTTCATATTGCTAATCATATTAACTAACGACTTTATACTTGTTCAATTCACATCAAATTTTACAGGTATCATAATACCTTATTCTTGATATTCATTCAAATACATATCAATTCATTTCTAGGGTTTTGAAATTTTGTAATCCATATTTTCTCTATTCTCATTCGAATAGAAAACCATATAGGTTTTACTTGAAAATATTTAAATAAATCCTCAAATTCTCATCTAGGTTTTATTCTTTAACCTTTATTCTAAACATTCAATTTATAAATTTTCGGGTTGTCACATTCACCCCTTCTTCTAAGAATTTCGTCTCCGAAATTAAAGCATACTAATCTATGTTTATTCGATTGATCAAATCTAGGTTTTCAACTTAACCTTTACAATTTCCTCATTTGAGGATTTCTCTTCTATCTTCACATTTCACCATAACTACTCACTAGGAGTTTACATCTTCTAAACATTCATCAAAACTAGGTTGTCATAATAACCTTTATTCAATCATCACAGATTCTACTCGTACACAACGAGTTCACACTATTTCATATTCATAATCACATATTACCACAACATTACTCTGAAGAGTTTAAAAACTTTTCATATCTGTCTGAGGGATCATAAAAACTATGAACTTTGAGGTTTAGGGGTATTTCTACCTGCTACCTCTTTTAATTACGAAAGAAAGGTACTCTACCTCTGAAACATTTCATATCTGGTATGTTTACAATCAAAAAGAAGGTAAACTACCGATGCGGGTACTTAGAGGATCAGTCTGTTGTACCTTAGTAATCGGAACGACTATATGCGTTCTTAGATTAGAGTATTTTATCCAATTAGTATATCCCAATTTTTAGGGTTGTTCACCTCAGACTTATCATAAGATTTTGCACCAAAACAATTTGGTTCGGCATAAGCTTTCAAAGAATACTTTGAATTTCATAAACATTTGTCTAGCTGAATCAAATAGCTTAGACGCATATCAATAATTCGAATTTCAATCGAAACATTTCTGGCCAAATTCAGTTGGCAATAATTTACCCTTAAAATTCTTAAAATCATTTTATGACGTCATGATATCGCACTGTATTTACAGTCCGTTTGAGGATTCCGTCATTCTGTGACTTTGCCATACTACATCATACTATAGTGGGCTGACGATCCTTAGATCACATCCAACACTAAGTAATTCTGCATTGATAACTCCATCATTTTTATCATCTTTGCACCAGGTTACATGATGCATTAATGATATAAAAATACATTTTGATAATTCAAATCATTTTTGTCTAGCCGAATCAATTAGCATAGACTCTTCTCTAAACAGTTCAAAACCATTAAAAATTATATTTTGTGTCATCATGCCACAACAAGTAACGATGTGTTAGTGGCCCGAAGTCCATACCTACACACTTGTCACCATGTGTTGAGGATAACAAAAATTCATTTTATTTTGAAAGGCACATCAGTGCGAATTTAGCTTGATGTCAAAAACATCAAAGTCTAGCATAGCTAGAAGATTTGGAATATCTATGCTTCCATCATCAACTTTAATTTCTATAATGATCATTTCTTAATAAGTCTATCTATTTCTATCATCCTCAATTCTCCATTCACAACTTTCCCATACCCAGTTCATCAAACTTACCACACATTATGGGTTCAGTAACTTGCCACAATCATATGAGTTTAAGAATTTGTCCTAGTCAGACCTTTGGCGTCCATTCGCTGAGGGGTTCATAAACATTTCATATAATTATGAGTCATGAACTTACCATATATATGAGTTTTAAGAACTCGCAACTAACCTTATATTCTCTACCTATTCGTTATACACATAAGAAAAGAATCACCTTATCAACATGCATATAGCAAATAGCGCGACATCGACATTTCAATGATTATCAGTACCAGAAACTAAGTGGTTGTCAAACCAAACTCGGCCACTAATCAACATAGGAAGCTAAGCGGACAATTCCCCTCCCATACAAAGAATTGTTCAACCTAACCACTATATCGACCAGGAAGCTAAGCGGTTCTAAAACTAAGTACAAATTCCCCGCCCATACAAGGAATTATACAACTCAGCTGCTGACCTGAGTCCTCAATTGAAATCCCTCATCATTCTTACTTTCTCTTTTCTTAATACGAATTTTCTTTAATCCGTATCTTAACATTTACCACTCTTTTCTGAGTTTACATTGTACCATTTCATAGTACCTTCTCTTTATAGCATCAAGCTATATCATTCCAATCACTTAACATATCATATGTTATTCAACAATTTAATCTGATCACGTCGTGATCTTATTTCGTAATCATTTCTCTTTATCCTTACGATCGTTTTATTTTACGATCTTCTTATTCTTCTCTTTAATCATATTATATTATGATTTTATTTACATTTTTCCTCTTATAGATATAGTATATTTATTATCACTTTTCATCTTTATTACAGGGGTCAAGTAACTCCGGATTCTTATCCTTATATCTCTTCAAGATTCTTCTTTGAATCTTAATTATCTTTCTCTTTACTTTAATGATGAATTTCCTAAGTTCATCTCTTATCACTTAAACTCGATCTGAGTTTATTCCTTATCATCATCTCCGCGGTTATAGTCTAAGGTACACCTACCTAAGGTTTATAACCTACGGCTTTGATACCAACTGTAGCATCCCCAAATCTGGGTACTTTTTACCTCAGTTCTGGTACATCATTTCTATAACTATTGCGGAAGATATAAACATAAATTGTTTATACATTAAACTTTTACAACATAAATCCCAAGGTCTATAACCTTAACTTATTACATACCTTCAATATCTTAAAGGTTTACAATACTATTTTTGTCAAAAAATTTAATATATCTAACTACATCATAATTTAATCTTACACTTTGCCTTTGCCTCTGTCTTTTTTCAAGCATTCATCTTAATCTGAAAATTTTATCATGATATAGCAAGGGTGAACAACAAATTTGCCCAGCAAGTTTTAAATACAATGAAGATATATCATGATTGAAAAGAATGAATAAGCTTTCAAGTTTTCAACAATATAATAATTGTGAAATAACATGAATCAAGTTTCAATAATTTAATGACTGAATCAATAATATTTGAAGGTCAACAATGACCATAAACAATTTAACTGAACCTTATGGTAATGAAGGTGATCAGCCTTTCATACCTGATGAACATATGCAATATGCACTAAGTGCGAATCAATAATAAGTTTAGACATGAATAATCATCAATAATCATTCACTAACATACTTTGAAATATAACTCGAGTTTGAGTTAAGGAAACTTGCCTGATTCGTTGACTACTGCTACGTAATTTAAGTTAACTTCTTTTGGTAAGGCATATCATTAATAAGATTGGTCTTTCAATCAGCATATTCTACTTTGTATCATAATACAATTACTTTATCAATTAATTATCTAACACTTAATCAAATATTAGATAAACTCTTAACACACCAGTATTATTATCATTCTTTGATAATTCTTCAATCACTATATCATATACATTATGATTTAACACTCTCATTATCATTTCATAAGTTATTCTTTAACATCTAATAAGTCAAATACTAATCCAGCCACCTGGGTTCTAAATCTAACAACCCAATGCGCAATCCAAATTAATTGGATTCTAAATCCAAATGACACGGATTCAACAGATTTCTAATCCAGCAAGCCTGGATTCACCAATACTTCAATCTAGCAAGCTTCTTTTCAATCCAGCAAGCTGAATTCATCAAATTTTTTAATCCAGCAAGCTGAATTCCATATCCATTTCATGAAAAACACTAAATCACATATTATTTTTCTATCCTTTGCCCAAACACATAATATAGTTCATTGAATATCAATTTCAACAATTACATTGAAAAATATCATAAATCTCTTATTTTAATCTTCCGTCGAATATTATTAATTATGTAATAATATTTTACGCTAAGGTTATTAACCTTTTAATAACATTACATTCAAATACTACTAATAATATCTTAAGCCAATATTATTAGTCATATAACTATAAGTTAAGTCATTAATCACATTAATAAACAATTGTTTTTAATTATTTTCCTTTTATTAATTAACTTGTTTAAGCATTCTAAAATGCCATAAACATCACAACACTTCACACCCGCCCCAAAACTTCATCAAAACCCGCATAAGCCATGCTCCGTGGTCTCAAGTCATAAATTGTACTTTTCATATTTTTTGGACATCATATATTTAATTAAATCTATTTATCCATTTATCATCATTTAGATGAAAATACCAAATCAGTTCAAAAATATTTCTTTTCTGGGATTTCACAGAATATAGCTCCATATTGAACATATATTTTTCCCGGAATTTTTAAAATAGATTTACTATATTTAAATAGTCCATAATAGCCAAATATTCTCCGATTTTTCATAAATCGAGATTAACTCCAAATATTCTGAACTTTTTACAGTATGCTCCTGTTATATACATGTACTTCCAGTAAACATTTTGTAATTTTTGGACTTATACACAGAGAGTTATTCGGGTGACATCACAAAAATAGTCATTCACCGTAAAATCCATAACTCTCAAACCGTATGGCCAAAAATTCTCAAATTTTTACACAACCTGTATATCTTCTGATATAAACACCCCAAATTTTTCCAGAATTTTTAAAACATAAAAAGTGGATAAAACTGCCCCCGTTTCAGACTGCTCCAAAACAGTCTTATTTTCTTTTCCAAAATCGAGACTGTTTTGTCTTAATCAGCCACTACACCATGAAAACTCAACATTTTTGAGTTCTACCACTTGGCTTAACTAGTAAACACGTATATCTAGCACCCCTCTTTGACGGATCGTAAAAAGGAGTTATAGATTTAAAACGGTGGATTTTCAAAGTAAATAGAAATTTTTGATTTCAAAACTAGAAAAATTAATTTTCTTTTCCTTTTTGATTCCAACAAAATAAACACCCAATATGGGTAAATCCATACTTGAATCCATGGAAAACACATAGATCATAGGGGTTTGAACATCCAATCAAAAACCCCTTTTCATCAAATTACAAAAAGAAAGAGAATAAAGCTTAGGAAAAATAATTTCATACCTTTCTCTTTCTTCATCTTCTTCTTCTTCATGGAGAATTTTTTTTTTTCTCCTTCTTATCTCCCATGGTTGCCGCCCCCTCCCTTCTCTCTCTCTCCCTCTCGGTTTCTCCCGTTCTCTTATTTCCCCCTCTTGGTTTTCTCTCTCTTTGTTGGCTAAAGAAGGAATTAAGATGAGAGAGAAAGAATAAAGGAAATAAGATATCTAGATAAAATATCTACATACACATCCTTTTTCTCCTCACATTATAACCGGCCATGTGGCCTCTTCTCCTCCCACATCTTTTTTTTTATTTGCTTTATTAAATGACCACAATGCCCTCAATAATTGGGTTAAAACAAATTGGGCCACTTATTAAATCTTTTGGGCTTTCAATTAATCCTTTGGGCTATGCAATATTAACATAATCCAATTCTTTCCATCTTATCTCACCCTAAATATTTAATTAGGGTATCCATTCCAAATATATAGAATTTAAATCATCACTCTTGTGCCTTAAATTCTATAACCCAACTAAACTTGTTTTAATTAAGTTATAAAATTAATAACTTGAGATAATAAAACTATATCTCTTAACTTAATATAATTTTTAAATATTATTGTTCTCCCACAAGTGGGCCTAGTTTGGGCTCTTAATTAATCTAATTGAGCTAAAAAATTTAATTGTTTTACTTACTAACAAAAACTAACTTGGGCTTTCAACCATAATTAAATTGGGTCAATATAATACTTATCACATACATAAAATATTGGGCTAGATTAAATAATTTAATTGCCCTTAGTCACTCTATCTACAAGTCTCATGCTTAATTAATTAATTGGGCTCGTTTAAATAATATAACTTCCTTAATCCATCAAATTAATTCTTTTGGACTCTAAATAAATTATTGGGCAATGATATTATTATAGTCCATTACTTTTAATACTATTTTACCCTAATTATTTAATTAGTGTTTTTATTTCTCACTCTAGAAAATAAATTCTTTACTCGTGCATTTTTAATTTCATAACCCAATTAGAGTTGGTTATAAAACTAATTATTTGAGATATATAAAATAAATCTCTTAGAACTAGTATATATTATAAATACTAGTATTCTCTCATCTCATAAACCTTATGTTATTCAATTCTTCATTCCTAATATATATTTAGGATTACACTAGTTTCTTTTATTTGTTTATATAATAAACAAATATAAACCATCACATAATATTCATATTCACTTACTCACATAATCATTAAATAAATTGTGACATGTTTCACAATTCTCTTAGATTAGGACACTAGTATATAATTAAAATACTAGGACCACTAAATAACAATAACCATTTAGGTCATTTAATTCTCATACTTAATTTATATAACTTATTCAAGTTATACAATTTATATTGTATACTTAAATTTAATTTCCTCATCCTCTCCATAAATTGTTTTCAAACAATTTATTTATATATTAAATATATAATTTAATATATTCAATCATTTATTCAAATATGAATTTAATTTACTAACTTCCTTGATACCAATATACATATTTACATATTGGATCTCCTCTCATATTTTTTACTTTACATCATTTGGTATAATATTAAATATTATACCATTATCCATTAACATAATTCACTTCTCACACTAATTTTGACTTTTCTCCATAAAAAGTAAACTTTTAACTTTAACCAAAAGTCAACATTTACATATTTTGTGTTTACTGTCCATTCAGACTAAACTTGACGTTCCGGATGCAACCGAGCAGTCCGTGCTTCAAAATTCAATCTCTAACTCAAATTTTGAGTTTTAAATTACTCCATTCATATTGCTAATCGTATTAACTAACGACTTTATACTTGTTCAATTCATATCAAATTTTACAGGTATCATAATACCTTATTCTTGATATTCATTCAAATACATATCAATTCATTTCTAGGGTTTTGAAATTTTGTAACCCATATTTTCTCTATTCTCATTCGAATAGCAAACCATACAGGTTTTACTTGAAAAAATTTAAATAAATCCTCAAATTCTCATCTAGGTTTTATTCTTTAACCTTTATTCTAATCATTCAAGATTTTATGAATTTTCGGGTTGTCACATTCAACCTTTGCCAACTCATAAGCTTAATAGAACTGAATAATTTGTTCTACTAACATTCTTAAATAAACTACTGAGGGTCAAGTGACCATGAACCATGTCCACAGTTATAAGTAATATTTCAACTTTAACAGTCATATGACTATAAGGACTCCACGTACTCAGGGGGATCAATCCTTCGTACAATGTATTGTGCACAACCATTTCAACGCTAAGCTTAAACCCCTAAACATAGGGTTGTTCATCTCAGTATTTACAGTAAAAGTCCGCACCAAAGAAAGTTTGGTTTGGATAAGCTTTCAAGGGTAATTGAAGTTTAATGATCATCAACTAAGGAACTAGTTGAATCCACAATGTTTGATAATACAACAGTTGTTTAATAACAACATAACTTAGAACATTTGAGAATCATAAATGAATTGATTCTATACATCTAACTCATGCTTGAAATAACTATAGAGCATAAGTATTCAATAGAATGAATAAAATGGTTAACCTTTGCTTGAACCGTAAAATAAGCTAGGTTCAAGTTTTATAATATTTAGAAATGAATTACCGAACTTTAAGAAACTTGCTTAACTGTAAACAAGTTGGAATGAATCAACAAATGGAGAATTTCCAATAACATTAGAGTTTGAGTTTGCTCAAATGGATTTTAGGAACAATTTACTTATTCAATAACAGTTGAGATAAAAACTCGCTCAATCAAAAGCATGCATTTATAATAATAGAACTAACTCAACGAAAATGTAGAGTTAAAACTTGTACAATGTAATAAACGAACTAGCTCAACGAAAGTGTAAAGTTAGAAGAATTGCATAAACATAACAAACTAACTCAATGAAAGTATGGAGTTAGAAGACTTGCATCAACATAACAAACTAACTCAATGAAAGTATGGAGTTATAAAACTTGCCTCGAGCGTAAGCTATAATATCAAACTCACGTTCACCTACACATAGGTTTAGAACCACAATACCTATTAGACATGCTAACATATCATAACATGTTCATTACCATTCACATTTCAGAAACTCTAAGTGTTAATCATCATAACACTTAACTATCGTTCATTGTATAAATTATGTTATCACATAACGCGTTTTCGATTTAATAATCACTTTTGCAACTTTGGTCGTACTAACCACAACTCACTATGTTATGTTAACCTTAACATTACACATTTAACATGCTAACACAATTTCAGACTATGTTGTGACACTTTCCCAAGTCTGCTGAAATAGCAGAAGTTTGAATCTCAAACTAGGGTATGGCGCAGCTGCACCACACAAAGGCTTGGGGACCGAGCGAAACAAGCCATTTTTTTGCCCTTCGCACTTGCAACAGCTATGCTTGTTGAGACAGACAGAGCCGGCTATGAACAATGAGTCGATTTTAGCCCAACAAACACAAATTTCACCCACCAAACAAAGAATATTAACACGTAGAATAAATACAACAATATCATAAACATGATTGCTCACATTTACAACCAACTAGCACAATTTAACACTAACTAACACTATTTTAATTTCTCAAAACTCATGTTTTTCACAAAAACTCAATTTTTCTTGACATTCTTCTAGAAATCATCACTGTGAACTCACTAGTTGGCCAAATCATCTCATTCGAATTACATAATGCTCATATCTCATTGCACTAACATATACAAGTTTCAATTTATACTTTAACATAAGAATTGGCCACTTAAAATTGCTACTCTTACTCAAGCCATATGAAGAACACAAACACTGTCAAAATTTCTTCTACTGTAAACCGAATTTAGCATACGATTTTCTTGATTGACATAAACTCTAGCATCATAATCATGTATAATCACAATAACTAAATTACATAATAAATTTATAAGAAAAATTCACAGAGCATAGCCAAAACTCTACCGTAGATCACATATGTAGACATATCCATATATATATTAGAATTGTATAAGAAATACCTTCAAATTGCTTGCTAATCTCCACTAACACCACTAGAATTGCTTGAAAATCCTAAGCTTTCTCTCAATTATCTGTAATTTTTCTCTGTAGTTTCTCTTAGGTTTAGGCTTAGACAATATACATAATACGTAAAAGAAAACTGACACCTTAATACGCATACTAATGATATTAACGGTTATAACATAAATGTATATAATATAAATATATTATATTTATTATTTTATTTGTTTTATTTATATTATTTATTTTATTTATCTAGAAATCTCAAAAGCCATAAGGCTTGTTTGGCAAAACTCTTTAAATTTAAAGAATTAATATATTAAGCCTTGTTTAGATAAAACTATTTTAATTTATTTTAATAACTCTTATAATATAGTTATTTGTCACACTATATTTAATCAAGCTTTCATATTTATTTTAATTAATTCAAATCACAATTAATTAAATAAATCCTTTAATCACATAACACAATACAAATAATATATCATTTAATTGAAATATCAATATAATAATCATTTCCTTAATTCATCAATTATTTATTTAACAAATAATTCTCCAAATAATATTAAATCAATTAAACAAATATTCATTTATCGATAATCACATCCATTAAATATTTATATAACTCAATAAATATTTAAAATTACATTTAAAATTTTGAATGTTACATCATTCCTCCTTAAAAGGATTCTGTCCTCAGAATCACAATTCAAACAATCAAATCGTCACATTCTTCCCTACTTACAAAGATTCTGTCCCCAGAATCAAAGACATAGATTAAACAAATAACTCGTGGTAACTTTTCATCATTTCGCTTTCGAGTTCCCACGCTTGCCTTCTTCGACATCAGGTTTCTCCATATCACCTTCATGAAGGTATCACTTTTATTTCGAGCACTTGTTCTTTCCTCGTCGACTATCCGGATAGAACTTCTTCATAAGACAAATCTTTATCGAATTACAATGGTTCGTTACTTGATCACGTGTTTGTAATCGGGTTTATACTAATCAGAATATCAAAATGTGAAAAACATTATGAATGTTTTCCAATTCTGGAGGTAGAGCTACCTCATAAGCCACTTCCCCCACTCTTCGTAGTATCTCAAACGGTCCAATAAATCTTGGGCTGAGCTTTCCTTTCTTGCCAAAACGAATTTTCCCTTCCAAGGAGAAACTTTTTAGGAAAACAAAATTTCCTACTTCAAATTCGCGATTCTACCTCTGTGTTGATCGGATACTTTTTTCTCACTTGGCCTTGGGTCATACCAATCTTGTCCTCGATGAGTTTGACAACTTCAAACACTTTGTTGTACCAGCTCGTCCTAATAGTTGGTGTTCACCGACTTCATCCCAAAGATAGTGGAGTTCTCACTTTTTCTACCGCATAATGCCTCGTAAGGTGGCATACCGATGCTCATGCGGTAACCGTTGTTGTAGGCAAATTCTACCAACGGTAAATGTTCATCCCAAATTTCCTTTGAAATCCATGATGCATGCTCTCAAAGATATCTTCCAACGCTTGATTGTTCGCTCACTTCGCCTGCTTCGGCTTATGGATGGTATGTCAGACTCATTCGCAAATCGTGTTCCCATACATTCTTGTAGTCTCTTCCGAAGTTTGATGTGAACCTTGGATCTCTATCCGACACAATTGACACTCGAACCCCATGTCTTGACACGATCTCTTTAACGATAGTTTCATTAGTCGATCAAGATTAAATCTAATCTTTATTGGGAAAAAGTGTGCAATTTTGTCAATCATCCACTATCACCCATATCGCATCGTATCCTTTCTCGAAGTCATTGGAAGTCCTACCACAAAATCCATTGTGATATGCTCCCATTTCCATTCCAGATTTCCAATGGTTGAAGTAACCCACTTGGTCATTGATGTTCAAATTTTCACTTTCTAACACGCCAAACATTTTGCAACGATTCTCGCAACGCCTCTTTTTCATATTCGCCACCAAAATGACGCCGCAAATCTTGATACATCTTTGTACTTCTCGGATGAATCGAATATCTTGTGTTGTGTGCTTCGGCCAAGATTTCTTCTTTAAGCTCGTACTCACTGAACCCAAATTCTTTCCTCGAATCGTAGTAGTCCTTCTAGATCGATCTTGTATTTTACATCGCTACCCTCAACCACTTTCTCTTTGATCATTTCGCATTCTTTATCTTGTAGTTGTGCACTTTCACTTTGTCCACCAAAGTTGACTCGTATCTATCCTCGAATAGTCGCTCATCTGATTCCTTTGAAATTTGATTTCCAACTCTAGCTTTGCCATTGTCAAATAAGCTCCTCCCGGTAGTTATCAAAGATCAACTTCTCCCGACCTTTCCTCGCTTCAAGCATCTCACAACCACATTCGCTGGTTCGGTGATAAAAGATCTCACAATCGTAATCCTTTATCAATTCCATCCATCTCCTTTGTCGCATATTCAGTCCTTCTGTGAAAATATACTTCGACTTTTTATGATCCGTAGATTTCACATTTCTCCATAGAGATATAGTGTTCCATATCTTGAGAGCAAACACTACTATCACAACCAATTCCAAATCATGAGTCTGATAACCTTTCTCATAATCCTTCAGCTTGTCTTGATGCATACGCAATAATAACTTTGTCGCTCGCATAAGAACACATCCCAACCCTTTATGTGAGGCATCACTATACACCACAAAGTTACTCTATATTATCCGGTAATGACAACACACAAAGTCATGCTTAATTTCTTCTTCAAATCTCGAAACTTTCTTCACATTTCTCCGCCCAAACAAATTTCACAAATTTTCCGGTCAAATTTGTTAATGGAGTAGCTATCTTAGAAAAATCTTGAATAAATCGTCTCAGAATAACCACCAAACCCCAAGAAACTCCTCACTTTCACGGTGTTCTTGGTTGTTCCCAATTGATTACAGCTTCCACTTTTGATGGATCCACGGAAATCCCATCTTTGTCAATCACGTGCCCAAGAAATTGTACACGATCTAGCCAAAATTCGCACTTAGAGAATTTCACAGATAACTTTTCTTTTCTTTAGTGTTTCCAATGTCAAACGTAAGTGTTCCACGTGTTCTTCTTGAGTTTTGGAATACACTAGAATGTCGCCGATGAATACCACTACAAACTTGTCTAAGAATGGTTTAAACACCCTATTCATCAAATCCATGAATGCAAAGAGTGCATTTTTAAACCAAAAGACATCACCGTAAACTCGTAATGTCCATACCGAGTTCAATGTCGCTCATGGTATATCCTCCTTCCTCACTTTCAACCGGTGATACCCACTTCTCAAATCTATTTTCAAAAGTATTTAGCACCTTCAACCGATCAAACAAGTCATCTATTCTTGGTAATGGATATTTGTTTTAATAGTGACTTTGTTTAATTCTCTATAATCAATGCAAAGACGATTGACCCATCCTTCTTCTTCACGAATAACACCGGCGCTCCCCTACTACTGATACGCTTGGTTGAATATACTTTTTGTCTAACAATTCTTGCAACTCGTAGCATCGGGCCTTCATTTCTACTAGAGCCATTCTGTAGACGGGCCTTCTATATCGCAGGTTGTCCCCTGCACTAAGTCGATCACGAACTCAATTTCTCTCGTCAAAGTGAAAGTCCCGCAAATCCTCCGAAAAACACATCCTCAAATTCCTCACCACTAGTATCTCTTCCAGCTTACATTCTTTTTTTTCGAGTATCGACTATGTAAGCTAAATAGCCCACACAACCTTGACTCAACAATTTCTTGGCTCGCATAATCGCTTTACATTTCATTTGTCTAGGCGATTTGCTACCATAGAATACTACCTTTGATGGAGTTATAAGGTTTACACATTTCTTTTGGCAATCAATTACCGCCCATATTTGAACAAACCAATCCATTCCCAAAATAACATCAAACTCTCCCAATCTAATCGTAATCAAATCTACCATTAGGATATTCTCCTTAATGTTCACCCTACAGCTTCTTGTATACTTAATCTAATATGGATTATCTCTTTATTCGCAATCTCTATGTTCAAAGGGAAATTCATTTTTCTCTAGGCAATTCTAACCTCTTAGCAAATTCATCGAGATAAACGAGCAAGTAGCAACCCCTAATCAAATAATACATAAGCATCAATATCATTGATTGGGATAATACCGACACGACATCCTTTGATTGCACAAAACATCTTGCATACCATGTTGAAAGTTCTAGTGGGGTTTGTTTGATGTTGTACCTCCATTGTTACCTCCATTGCTTTCGGTTATCACTACATCCTTCTTCTTAGGGCATTCACGAGCAAAGTGATCCTTGGATCCGCACGTGAAGCACACATTCTTCTTAGGTTGAGTGCAATTTGGGGCGATGTGACCCTCCTGGCCATAATTGAAGCATACTCGTTTTCTCATCAAGAAAGCACCCTTGTAAAACTTACCGCATGTAGCACATACTTCAAACTTCTTGATCTGCTTGTTACCCTGCTAGTTTCCAGCACCCACATTTCCATTCCACTTCCTCTTCAAGTTGTTGTTGTTGTTGTTTCCACCACTACCACCTCCATTCTTGATTTCCACCTCGTTCTTCTTCTTCTTCTGTTCCTAATTAAACTTTGTCACTGCCTCGCCTCCACCTTCAAATGAGTATTTCTTTCTCCATCACCGTCAGCGAAAGTCTTCAATTGAAATAGGGAAACCCATCGCATAACCAGGGCTTCAAATTGCTCAAACCTCTTCGCCTTTATGCTCGTCTCGTATTAATTTGATAAGGCGCAAACCTCACCAACTCATTGAATTTAGCGGTATACTCAGATACCATCATCGCTCCCCCCTCGCCTTAAGAAATTGTACTTCCAAATTTACCCTTCAACTCTCGAAAAATAGGTCTCAAAGAATATCTCCTTAAACCTATCCCAGGTCATCATCCCTGGTCCTTCTCGAGTTTTATTGGCCTGGCCACCAATAACTAGCTTCGCTTTCAACATGAATGTTGCGAAAGTAGTCTTCTGATCATCTCCTACCCTAGCAACATCGAACACCTTCTCTATTTCCATAATCCAAGTCTCAGGCTCGATCGATTCACTCGATCCTCAAAATTCGTGGTCCAACCGCCTTTGAACTCCTTAAACGTTGTTTCTTGGTTCTCGTGGTTGATTCTCGCAACGCCTCCTCACAAGAACGCCACTAATTGTTGAATCGGGTTAGCATCAACATTGTCGTTATTTTTGGTTCCTTCGCTGTTCTCTCTATCATGGTGGTTGACGCCCGGGAGGCATTTTCTCGCTTAAAAATACACCCATTAGATTATTACTCAACTCTTTTAAGTAATTTCTACTTAACTTGCTTCCACAAAAGAAATAACCACAAATCACATAACACTTTGAATAAAATAACAACTTTTATTTATTCATAACCTCTTTGAAAACATAAAACAATAGCATTACTCTATTTACATTACTTTCCGAACTACAAAAGTTTCAGTGACAACATCATCCTCATATCCCATAGGTTTCATAACACTTGGGATTTACAATTTATTTAACATTTTATTCATCGTGATAACAACTACTGATATGTTCTACTAAGATACCGCTTAGCCTTTACTACGCTCTTCCTCCATGACTCGTAACATTGTTCTCGATCTAATACGTGACGATGGCGTCAGTCGAATCGAATAGATATCCCATGACCCGATCCTCGAGCTCGATTAACCATGGTGTTGAATACTTTATTCATCTCTTCCATCTTCATTCTCTTTGCTCGTGCATCTTTTTTACTACTATCCCGGCCATTGAAACATTACTTCATATGCGCCCCTGGCTCTTGTCCTCTTCGTAGCTTCTTCCCTTAGCTTATTCTTCAATTCAAATGACCTCCTCAATCAGTTGTTCTTTCTCTCCTTCACCGCTCTTCTAGCTTTTCCTCGACATTAGTCAATGCTCTCACGATCTTGGATCTCATCATCTTTTGTGTGTCATTGCAGTCTGTTGTTCACCATTATCTCTTGCAATTTCTCGATCAGATCCTCAAGTTCCACGTTATGGTCATAGACTTCATCGCATATCTCGAGCAAATATCGAGGTTAGTGGAGTCTCCTCCTCCTCGTCCTCGCCATCCTCATCCTCCCGTGGCAACTCAACGGGATCCTCCTCATCCGCTCCACATCATCATCCTCATCTTCAACCATCAGACCAACGGGCCGACTCCCGTGGCGAGTTGTTGTTCCCAACTAACATGAATGTCTCGAGGCTCCTCCTCTATAGTATCTCCGAGGTCTATCCTCCCTAGCCCGACCGGATTCTCCGACATTAGTCATCCCGACAACAAAATTTTAAGTTTTAATCATTAATCATTACTACTCGACACTCACGAAAGCACATAAGTATAAACACATAATCACATAAGTGTTTTATTATTTCTTCCTTAAAACTCGATAGAGTTAATCACCACTATCTTTTCAAAGGTTACTTCCTAAGGCTTTTCCCCACCTAAGGTTCATAACCTAAAGCTTTGATACTAACTTGTGACACCCCCCCAATCCTTGTACTTCATTACCTCAAGATTTGGTGTTCACGTAATCAAAACATTCATATCTAACTACCCAATTATAATAAATTGAATAATAAAAACCCCCTTAGCCCATACAGATTACTTAAATAAAAACATTATCTCCTGTGTTCTTTAACCTTTAATACAATCATTCAAGTGCGTAAATAAAATTATTACATCACATCATTATTAAAAGTCTATCATCAATGATAAAAAAAAATTACAAGTCTTCATCACTTGTACATTTTTTTCCTTTCCTTTGCTAGTCAGAGGTTTATCTACCTTCTCATTCATAGTCGCAATAAATGTATAATATGCAAGAGTGAGCAAACAAAGCTCACTTGAGATAAGAATAAATATCTTTACAACATTTGCCAAATAATAAATAATAGATATGTTCTATTAATTTACAACATTAGCCAAATAATAGGCTCAATAAATAATGATATGTTCTATTAACATTACAACATTTGCCAAATAATAGGCTCAATAGAACCGAATGATATGTTCTATTAACTTTTCAACATTTGCCAACTCATAGGCTCAATAGAATCAATAATTTGTTCTATTAACATTCTTAAATAAACTATCGAGGGTCAAATGACCATGAACCATGTCCACAGCTTATAAGTAATCTTTCAACTTTAACTTTAACAAATATATGACTATAAGGACTCCACGCATTTAGGGGATCAATCCTTCAGACAATGTATTGTGCACAACCATTTCAACGCTAAGCTTAAACCCCCAAAACATATGGGTTGTTCATCTCAAGATTTAGAGTACAAGTCCGCACTAAAGAAAGTTTGGTTTGATAAGCTTTCAAGGGTAATTGAAGTTTAATGATCATCAACTAGGAACTAGTTGAATCCACAATGCTTGATAATACAACAAATGTTGTTTAATAACAACATAACTTAGAACATTTGAGAATCATAAATGAACTGATTCTATATATCTAACTCATGCTTGAAATAACTATAGAGCATAAGTATTCAATAGAATGAATAAAATGGTTAACCTTTGCTTGAACAGTAAAATAAGCTAGGTTCAAGTTTTATAATATTAGAAATGAAATTTCTGAACTTTAAGAAACTTGCTTAACTGTAAACAAGTTGGAATGAATCAACAAATGGAGAATTTCCAATAACATTAGAGTTTGAGTTTGCTCAAATGGATTTTAGGAACAATTTACTTATTCAATAACAATTGAGATAAAAACTTGCTCAATCAAAAGCATGCATTTATAATAATAGAACTAACTCAACGAAAATGTAGAGTTAAAACTTGTACAATGTAATAAACGAACTAGCTCAACGAAAAGTGTAGAGTTAGAAAACTCATAAAACATAACAAACTAACTCAATGTAAAAGACTTGCATCAACATAGTTAGAAGAAAGTATGGAGTTATAAAACTTGCCTCGAGCGTAAAGCTATAATATCAAACTCACGTTCACCTACACATAGGTTTAGAACCACAATACATAAATAGACATAGACATGCTAATATATCATAACATGTTCATTACCATTCACATTTCGTAAACTCTAAGTGTTTTAATCATCACAACACTTAACTATCGCTCATTGTATAAATTATGTTATCACATAACGCTGCTTTCGATTTAATAATCACTTTTGCAACTTTGATCGTATTAACCACCAACTCACTATGTTATGTTAACCTTAACATTACACATTTAACATGCTAACACAATTTCGCACTATGTTGTGACACTTTCCCAAGTCTCATTAAATAGCGTAAGTTAGAATCTCAAACCAGGGTATGGTGCAAATTGCACCATACAAAGGCTTGGGACCTGGAGAACAATGCCATTTTTTTTTTTTTTTGACACTGCCAAGAACAAGCTACTTTGTTGTTTTTTCAGACAGACGCAGAGCTCTGGCTATGAATGAAAAGAGCTCGACTTTAGCCCAACAAACACAAATTTCACCCACCAAACAGTGAAATTAACACGTAGAATAAATATAACAATATCATAAACATGATTGCTCACATTTACAACCAACTAGCACAATTTAACACTAACTAACACTATTTTAATTTCTCAAAACTCATGTTTTTCACAAAAACTTAATTTTTCTTGACATTCTTCTAGAAATCATCACTGTGAACTCACTAGTTGGCCAAATCATCTCATTCAAATTACATAATGCTCATATCTCATTTCACTAACATATACAAGTTTCAACTTATACTTTAACATAATAATTGGCCACTAAAATTGCTACTCTTACTCAAGCCATATGAAAAACACAAACACCGCAAAAATTTCTTTCTCATCAGAAACCTAATTTAGCATACAATTTTCTTGATTGACTTAAACTCTAGCATCATAATCATGTATAATCACAATAACTAAATTACATAATAAATTCGGAAGAAAAATTCACAAAGCATAGCCAAAACTTTACCGTAGTTCACATATGTAGACATATACATATATATATTAGAATTGTATAAGAAATACCTTCAAATTGCTTGCTAATCTCCACTAACACCACTAGAATTGCTTGAAAATCCTAAGCTTTCTCTCAATTCTCTGTAATTTTTCTCTGTAGTTTCTCTTAGGTTTAGGCTTAGACAATATATATAATATAATGTAAAAGAAAAACCGACACCTTAATACGCATACTAATGATATTAACGGTTATAACATAAACGTATATAATATAAATATATTATATTTATTATTTTATTTGTTTTATTTATATTATTTATTTCATTTATCTAGAAATCTCAAAAGCCATAAGGCTTGTTTGGCAAATCATTTAAATTTAAAGAATTAATATATTAAGCCTTTGTTTGGATAAAACTAAATTAAACTACTTTAATTTATTTTAATAACTCCTTATAATATAGTTATTTATCACACTATATTTAATCAAGCTTTCATATTTATTTTAATTAATGCAAATCACAATTAATTAAATAAATCCTTTAATCACATAACACAATACAAATAATATATCATTTAATTGAAATATCAATATAATAATTTCCTTAATTCATCTTAATTCATCAATTATTTATTTAACAAATAATTCTCCAAATAATATTAAATCAATTAAATTCAAATATTCATTTACCGAATCACAATCAAATCCATTAAATCCATTATTTATATAACTCAATAAATATTTAAATATTACATTTAAAAAGCAAAGAAACCAAAAAAATAAACCTGTTTTGCCGAGAACAAAGGAAAAGGAAAGATGTCAGAATAAGTTTGTGTTATCTTATGTAATAGCTAGACTTAAATAAGATGGTGTTATTTATTATCTATCATGTAATGAAATGTTTTAAGGTCGCGTAACTGGGATTTAGAAAACTCTTATATGTAAATTAAGTTTGATATTTATGACATTATTATTATTATTCCGCTCAAAGAAATGGTAACGTGATGATAACCTTTGATTCGTGTTTCAAGTACACAATTTAGGGGCGTCACAGGTTAGTATCAGAGCTTTAAGGTTAGAAACCATAGGTGGGATAAACCTTAGGTTATAACCTTAGGGCATAGGTAAACGTTGAAAATACAAATAACTCGTATAGAGGTTTAAGGGAGATGAATTGAATAAATTCATCGTAAAACAAAATAAAAATAACCTATATAAAATTTTTATTTGCTTTGTGTATATATACTATATACTAGTCTAGATAATTATGTGTAGATGTCAGGAGGGAAAGGATTAGGATACCCTAAGATCATAAAGAAGGAGCCAATATCAAAGCCAATAGCTGAACTAGAGGCTCACGTTGAAGATAACCTTGATGAGGTGATCATTTTAGAGAATATAATACTGGGACCCGAAATGGTGGAACCCGACGAGATAGTGATTCTACACCAAAGTTGGGTGATCAAGCATCCACCAAGTAATGTAATCCGAGGAACAAGGTTTCTTCTCTGGAAAAGTTGTGGGAAATAGAAAAGCTAATAAATAGCCAATTACAAAAAGCATTAATCAAAACGATGGAAGAACAAGATAAGCTTAAGATCCAAATTAATCAGATGGGAGCCAAGAGAAACATATCGTGTGCAGCTCCAAGCAAGAAGGGGAAAAGAAAGATAGAAAACCACGACGTAGGAAAACCCGATAAGAAGAAAGGGAAAAAGATATGTTACATTTGCGGTTATGAGGGACATACCACTCTGTATTGTCCCAACTATAAACCAGGTCCATGTTTTAATTGTGGAATGGAAGGTCATCGAGTGAAAGGTTGTCTGGGATCAGGAAAAGGCATAGTGAATAAGTAGTATAAGTACCGTTTGAATATGTGTGTTCTATGATAAGTATGTCTGTGTAATATTTATAACTTTTGTATAAGGTGTAGCAGCGATTCCCGACTTTTGTGGTCACAAAGGGGTATCGGATGTTTAAAGCAGTATGTGCTATGTTATGTACTATAAAATAGTGGAATGAATATGAATATATGTTTGGTTAATGAAACAAGTTTAAAATATTAAACTTATACGATAAGGTTTAGAATGTAAGTTAATAAAATATAGATTATGTTTTATTTAACCAGATAATGCCTCCAAGACGTCAAACTCGGAACCAAAGGGCAGAAGAATCTGTCAACAATGCTGGAGGACAACAACCAGATCTGATGCAGAATTTCGCGAACATGATAGCTCAAGCCATGCAGAATGGAATACCGGCCGCCGGAAATCAACCAGACAATTTATTTGCGAACTTCAAGGATTTTAAGGCCGTAGGACCGCCCGAATTTAGAGGTACCACTGACCCGATAGAAGCCCAAACTTGGGTTAAGGAAATAGAAAAAGCATTTGTAGTCGCTAGGGTAGATGAGGGGCAAAAGATAGCTTTTGTCACCTATATGATGAAAGGAGAGGTGAATTTTTGGTGGGAGGCAAATCAAGCTAGGGCAGGAGAAGGAGTGATAGCACGGACTAGGTTTAAGACGCTATTCTTTGAGAACTATTTCTCGGCTAGTGTACAGGCTAGAATGGAGGTGAAGTTTTTGTATTTGAAGCAAGAGAACATGACAGTTGCGGAGTAAGCTGCAAAGTTCAATGAATTAGCTAGGTTTGCTCCACATCAAGTTGATACGGAGGCAAGGAAGGAAAGGAGGTTTGAGCTGGGCTTAAAACCCTGGCTCTACAATAAAGTGGCGGTATTGCAGATAAATACTTTTGCAGCACTTTTAGATAAGGCTATCATAGCTGAAGGGGGAAGTGAGGCCATGAGCCTCTACAATAAGGAGAGAAAGAATAAGGGTGAGGGAGCTGGGAAGGTAGAAGTAGGTAGTGGAAGTAGGGGTGAGAAAAGGAAGTGGAACAATGTGGGGAGTGTTCAAGTCAAGCAGGAAGGTGTGAAAAAGTAGGTCAGTCAAGGTGTAGAATTGTGGGAAGAGTCATTCGGTGAGTGTCTTAAGGGAAGTTTGTGTACTACAAATATAAGGTAGGGAGGACACATCTCTCTAACCCGCCCCAATCTAGGATGAGCAATGGGTGTTTTCTGTGTGGATCCACAGAGCATAAGGTGAAGGACTGTCCAAAAAGGAGAATGGATATAGGGAGCGTGAATGCGGGAAGAGGCAGTGGAACAATGGCGATAACGGGACCAACTTCAACAAAACCAACCGCAAGAGTCTTCAACATGATGGTTCAGGATACCATAGCAGCCAGGGATGGAACTTCAGGTATTCTTCGAATAAATTTTATTTTCTTATATATAATGTTATTTTATTTTTGTTATAAAGAAACTTTGAAGGAGAAATTTGAGTTCTGTTAGAAATCAAATTTTTGTATGATCAGATAGACAAGTTTATGATGAATAGTTAAAGATCAGTTCAATCGAATCTGATCGAGATCTACTTGAAATGATTGTTTATGTTATTTTCCCTAGCATCTATATGTTTTGAAGCGGTGATTCCGGGGACGGAATCCTTATAAGGGAATGTGGATGTAATACCCCAGTATTTTAAAAATAATTAAATAATAAATTTTGTATTTAAATTTTTTTCACATAAAGGTGGGATTATGTGCAAAGAAAAGTATAGGTATTTATGTGACAAATAAAACTTATTTATTATATGAATAATTATAAATAAATTCTTTTAAGAATTATTGATCATTATAGGTTATATTCTTATTATAAATTAATTTTGTAATAAAAAATATTTATTATTTATTTTCCATGAAAATATGATTATTATATATATGATATGATTATAAGGATTATTATGATATGTATTTTTTTTATAGTTAAGTTAATTATTTTAACTTAATTAATAATGGTTTATATGAAGGTTATGTCGGATATGGATTCAAAACCCTAATTCTGGACTTTGAATAAGGAATGAGAATATTAATGTAATATTAATTATATTTCAGTAATATAAACATGCTTGATATGTGTGTAATGTTAATGTGTGGAACAGTTTTAGTAAAACGGTGCAAACCCTAGCGTTACTGATAAACTATAGTACATAAGTCAATTACGACTGTAAAAATTATTAAGTTATGTGTTATGTAATTAATAACAATTATTATTATATTTAACGCGGTCAGGATCAAGTTCATACCCCTTATCTTATTCACAATTGCTCACCCCCCTTTGGCGGCGGTTTGGTCATACAATAAATGTCGCCTATACTTTTAGCGACGCCTATATGTCATTCTGTCGCTAAAATATATGACTATTGGTTGTATGGTAAACCGCCGCCTAAAAGGGGTGAGTAATTTATGAGTAAGATAAGGGGTATGCACTTGATCCTTGCTCATATTTAACGTTAATTAGATAAACCCTAATTAATATTTAAAAACCCTAATTATTAAATTAAAACCCTAATTGCTAAATTGTAAACCCTAATTATTAATTTAGCAAGGTTAATGGTAATTAGTATATTATAAAGTCTAATTTATAAATCCTAGGTAATTAGTAAGCCTAATTTAATTAGGGAACCCTAATTCATATTTTTAGAAACTAAGATTTCTATTTTAGCCCTAATCTCAAAATCCTAGAACTTGGACTTTTGGAACTCTAGGGTTAAACCCTAATGGGTGAGATGAAATGTCAACCTTGCCACTAAAAATAAAAACCAATTGACCAAAATGCCCTTTTTAATATTTTATTAAGGTGGAGTGTAGATCTAGACCTAGTAGGGAGTTGGTGACCAACTCTAGCTAGCCATGTGGTCTAGAAGTAAGCTTTAATCATTAAATCTCAGTCATCTTGAATCACCAGTACACTAGATTCAAGTATTATATATAGATTGAGAGAGAGAAATGTTACTAGTTTGCTCATATTTTTACACCAACACTCAACCAAGACTCTCTCAACTCAAAACCTCCGAAAATACCTTGTTAGACCAGTCCCTAATCAAGCCCCACTAACACTTGTAGCAGATCAGAAGCTCAGATTTAAGAATTAGTCAAGAAAGGTAAAACCCTAAAACCTAAAATTCAATTTTTGATTTTTTGTTAGATGTTATATTTAAATGTTTAAAGTTATGTTAGAAGGCGTCATTTAGTGATCTGGGTTGTTATAACTCAGATCCATAACACTTAGATGCTCGAAATTGATGATTTTAGAAATCTGGAAAAGTTAGAAATGGTGGTCTGACAATGAATGTCAGTGTCTCTAGATTCTTGTTTGGACATTGTTTTTGTTGTTTAAATGTTTGAAATCATGCTTAGATCATGTCCAGAATGAAAGTTATTCTTGGTCAAACTCAGTTGACCGAGCATGACCAAGAGTTTCTGGGCAACCCAGAAACTCAAAATCAGTCTCTGACAAGAAGTTTGTGGTCTTAGATCTTGCACGTGTTTGATGGTTTGCTTGTGTTATTGTATTTCGATTATACTCTTGTATGTGTACTACGGATTCATGCTCTTATAATACTTAGTTAACAAACATAATGTAATTAATAAAGGTTCAAACTAGGCCAGTCGTTAACGGTTACAGTTTCTGGAAAACCCAGAAACCGTAAGAACATGTTTCTGACAATGGTTGACCGAATGATATCTTTTGGATCTGATGTAGTTAAGTCAATTTGTTGATTGATATATGTACTCGGGCATGTGGACTACGAGCCTGAACCATTATAAAACATTAACAATGACCAGAACCTATATAGATTTAAGCCTCAAAATGGACCCTTGAAGTCGATCGGGTTTCGAAAACCCGTAAAGCGGCCGACAATGATTTGTCAAGGCGGATCTTCATTCGTGATGTGTTATGACCTAGGTTATG
The DNA here is from genome assembly GCA_020205605.1 of Panax ginseng. NCBI lineage: Eukaryota > Viridiplantae > Streptophyta > Magnoliopsida > Apiales > Araliaceae > Panax > Panax ginseng. The sequence goes on from CM035145.1 coordinate 86,143,840, forward strand.
ATTGATAATGTTAGTGTTACATACCTACTGCACAACCAATGTTTAAACGAGCCCAGAAACACAATGAATTGAGAGTTATGAACAGTCAAAGTAGGACCCTTGCTAAGCCGGCTGTCAGTGTTCTTGAGCTCAAGAACACCAACAGCGACAGACAGTGTCGCTATAGCCTATAGCGACAGTTTCTATTATTTTGGGTTAAATAACGTTTTGGTCACTGTACTGGGGTCGGGTTTTCATTCTGGTAACCGAAACTTTTTTTATAACAATCGAATTACTGTACTCTCCCATATTACAAAATGGTCATTAATTTTACTTTCCGTCCAAAAAGAAGACGGAAATCGTGAGTGTGCAGCTCACGTGATGATTTTTGCTGATGTGTACAATTAATTTGCCAGGTGTATATCATGTGCTTGGCACATGCTCAATAAAACACATAGTTACGACTTAATCAGAATTGGGAAATAAAATTAGGGCTCGATCGATTCTCTCACTAAAATCGATTCTCCTCCTCCTCACTTCGTTCGATTGATTCTCCTCCTCCTCACTTATTGAGTCAAAATCGATTATGCTGCTCTTTGCTCTGTATGCGATTGATTATTCATCATGAATTCTTCATCTGGAGTTTTTGTTTATGGAGATGACACAGATGAGATATCTTCATCTCATCAAATACAATGGCAAAGGCCTCATCTTCCGGTGCAATGTTACTGTGGAATAAACGCACGGATGTGGGAAGCTTGGAAGGTTGGAACATCTCATCCAGGTAGGAGGTTTGTAGGATCACGATGATACAAGGTATAAATTGTTAATAATTGTATAATTTGCTTAATGTGAATTTAATTTAAATTTTTTTAAATTACTTGTATATATATTTTGTACTTTGGTCAATGTATAATCATATTAATGCTAATGTGGAGTTAATTTCTTGTTAAATAACTGATATATATATATATATATATATATATATATTGCAGGATAATAATGCTTATTGTGGATTCTTTAAATGGTATGATGCCCCTTTTACCACAAGATCAAAAGAGGTTATTGATCGATTAAGAAATGAACTTCACAAAATTGATAGAAGGTTTAACATTCCAGTTGGGCATGAGGTGGAAATCAAGGAATTGGAGAGGGAAGTTAATACACTGAAGACTTCACTTAACAAAGTTGCAGCTAGAGAGAAAAAATTAATCTTGTTGCTTGTCATATCTTGGGTTTTATGCTTTCTTATCATGTATATGAAGTGAATTAGGATGATTTAGATGAACCACAATGGATTGATTTTGGTATGCAGTTGAATGTAATGGTGACAAACCATAATTATTATGTAATGGATCCCTTTTAAATGCTATGTAATGGTTTGATTTTATAATTAGAATGTAATGGATTGATTTTGGAATTATTATGTAATGGATCTATCCCTTTTGGTAGCTGAATGTAATGGACCTCCAATTGGGAACTCTGTGTTGTAATGATGCTTTGTTATGTTTAATGAATTGTAATAAGGTTTAATGAGGCCTAACTGCAAAGAAAGGGCATCAAGACAACTATGTTTTAATGATGCTTTGTGTTATTGCTAAATTAGTGGAGTCATATGACAGAGACATAATACTGTAGCAATACAAAAACAGGGCATCAAACAGAGATGGCCATTTAAGGCTTCTGCATTAATTTTCCTGGAATTCACAAACTTACACAACAAAACCCAATACAGTGTTCCAAAAATATACCATATATCATATTCATACCAACTGTTTAAACCAAATACAAAATGGTGACACTAAGCCTTTCATACCATATCCATTCCCATAAACAAAATAAATGAGATTAGTTGCAATTTCTCCATACCCACATTAAACAAAATAAACATGAACCAGAAACACCATTAAACACATTCCCCTATTGTTTAGTCTCCTTCCTCCTTGGGTTCATGACAAATTAGTTGCGATTGATTGTTGATCGCTACCTATCTCGACTCTTTTTTTTTTAAAGCTGACTTGATTTAGAGCACTAACACCCTCTTCAAGCTCTGTTTCTGCTCATAATGGTTTGGATGCCAGTTGAAGTCAACATTGAGGATGAAGGCACAGTCTGGAGTGGTACACTTAATGTTGGAGGTCTGTTGGTTGTTGGTGGATCTTGAGAATTGTCCATCTAAAAAAAGACCACATCAATTATTAAATACATAAAAACTTGTTGAACAAATGATTTTATTATTTCATACTTACAAGAATGTAGCCTAGGTTGCCTGACTGAAACATTGTGCTCCCATTTGGAAGCACAAAAGTCCCAAATCCAACAGGAGGTTGGCCTTTCTTTCTTCTTATTGGCAGCTTCACTCTTTGTATCTCACTTTCACTCCCTTTGGCCTTTCTTTTTCCCTTCCCTTTATCACCTTCAGTATTATTTGCCTGCCCAACATCCTTGTGCCCCTGACAAATAAAGACAACAATCATCTAAGTCAATCTTGTAATTCATTATGAGTCACCTTTATTAAACTGTAGTGCTTACCCTTTGTGATCTAGTGCCTTCAGTTTGTTGAAACTCATTTGAAGCTTCATTTGTTGGTGAATTGGTGTTGGGACATGTAATTTTATTGTGACCTGGTTGTCTACATTTGGTACAATGCATTATTCTTCCCCTTCTTGTAATTCTTCCTGGGTTATTTTCACTTTCCCATTGTTCTCTCCTCCTTAGTCTTTGAGGCCTTCCTCTATGCTTCCTTGTGATTGGTGGTGGCAACATCTTTTCATAAGGTGTCTCCTCCCAGAAATTATTATCTGGCTCTAAGAGATGATTGTAACACTTCATATATGTTTCCCTCTTAAGCCAATGACTAACATAATTTTCAACTGGCTCCCTCATGAAATTGATAGCACTAATAGCATGACTACAGGGCATCCCAGTTAGCTGAAACACCCTACAAGTGCAAGTTTGATCTGCAAGATCAACCACAAATGCATCCCCATGACACCTTACCTGCAATGTTTCAATATTTAGTATGATACATAAATTCATCATATTGTGACAAGTGTATTATCAAGGAATAGCTGCTTACCTGAAACTTTCTATCCTTGGCCCATAATGGTTCACATGCAGCTGCATTCTCAATTTGTAAATCAAGTTTTTTCGTAATCCTAGGACATATAGTTGTTTCACACTTAAGCATTTCATCCCTTTTTTAGTTGAGTCTAACCATCACTTTACTCCTTATGTCCTCTAGCATATCTAATGAAGCCATCCATCTGGATTTTATGATCCATGCATTGAAGGTCTCACTCATGTTGTTCTCTACATTGTCTGCCTTTGAGTGTGTTTGGAAATGTGCTTTGCTCCACAAAGAGGGGTCTTGCTCAAACAACTTGTCATGGGCTTCCTTTGATAACCTTTTGATTTCATTCATAGCTTCTTTAAATGGAACAATATGTGTGGCCATAGATGCTTCCCAGAATGCAAACTGCAAGGCTTGAGTAGGGAATCTCTTCCTCCAATTTGCATAAATATGCCTGGCACAATTCCTATGCTCAGCATAAGGAAGTATATCCTTAACTGCTGGAACCAAACCCTACAACCACAAACAAGGAAATAAAGCAGTCTATTACACATGTTTGATAATAAAATAAGACATAAAATTTATGTACAACAGAATAATAAAAAGACAATTAATTACCTTTTGTTGGTCACTTATAATGGTCCAACCAACTCCATCATTGCCTTCCAAGTCTCCCAATAACAGCTCCAGAAACCATCCCCAACTATCCCTGTTTTCACTCTCTACTATGGCCCATGCTATTGGGTACATTTGATTATTACCATCTCTCCCAACAGCAGACAACAATTGTCCCCCAACCACAGTCTTCAAAAAACAACCATCTAAGCCTATGATAGGCCTACACCCTTCAATCCACCCCCTCTTTTGTTCTTCAAAGCATACATAAAATCTCTGAAAGCGAGGCTTATTTTCTAGATTGTCTCTTCTAACCTTAATGTCCACTGTGTTTCTTTTGTTGCTCTTTATTAAGTGAGCCCCATAATCCTAGACTTTCTCATAGTGTTTCTTTAATAATTCCCCAATATTTTTCAAAGCCATTTCCCTTACCCTGTAACACTTGGTCAAAGACACATTCACCTTTAATTTTCTGGCTATTTCATCTTGCATTTCAATTAACTTCCAAGTTGGTTTCTTTCTAATCCTGTCCCCATAAAAGTTTGCAAGCCATTGAGTTTTGAGACACTTGTTTTGTAGTGCCCTTGTGCAAGTATGATCATTGTTAATTTTTTTTATTTGCAAAGTTTCAGAGTCTCCAATGGTGCTAACCTACATATTCCATGGACATCCAGGCAGGCACACAACCTGAAACCTCTTCACAGCATTAATTTTGAATCTAACTGACCTTCCCTTCCCAATCCCATAATTCCTAACAGCTTCTTTCATCTGCTCTTTAGAACTGAATTGCAGACCAACACTAAACTTAATATGTTTTCTTTTTGTTTTAGGGTCATAAGGCATAATTGCAAACTTAGGTTTTACATTCTTATCCCTCACTATCTCTTCCATTTCCTCCTACTCCTCCTCACTGCTATCCTCATTTGGGGAATAGTGCTTGTCACTATCCTCAGCATCATTGTCCCACAGCCCATCAGTGCTTTCACTGTCATCATCCCCAGTATAATGATCATCTTCGCTGTTTTGAACAATTACATCTTTTAGTTCTAGTGGAGGAAAGTGTTCATTTTCATCTACTTGTTCTTGTTGAATTGAAGTTTGGTTTACATTTTCAGTTGTTTCAGCTTCATGTTCACTCTCATTTTCACTCTCATTTAAATCAATTGCATCTTTTAATGTATTACCCTCCCCATTCTTTTTCACCTCTCTTCTATATTCCCTTGACTTCTTTCTAGCCTCTATATACTCATTATCAGTACTTAACCCATCAGATTCATGGTAATCACTGTCATCAGATGACAAATACCCTTCATCATCAGCCCCTTCATTATTCTCCCCATCAACATTACCCTCTGCATTATACTCTGGAATATTATCCCCATGATCAACATATAAATCAACAGAATCATAACCTATGCATGTTGCCTGCAATGCCCTAATACTATCATCATCATGCAATTTTCTAAGTCCATGTGCCATTGGAACCCCATTTTCTTTATAGTAAACTACAGAGTTCTTATGATAAGTAAAATGTTTAGACATAGAAGCTATCATTTGGGGACAAAGATAATCAAGATCCAATTTTGTTGTTTTTGTAAAACCACCTTCATACTCATATACTGGGACAGACTTAAACTTCCCACCATAATGTACTTTTAATATTAACAAAGACATCCTGTGATAGTGAAATTCATAAAGTGTCAAAAAAAAATTAAACTGAAAACTTGAAAGAGACTAAACTGCTAACATATGACAAATATAAACTGTGAACTTTATATCAGAGGCAGATAATGGGAGACAAATAAATATTTAAACTTTAAACTAATATGCATGTCAGAGATCACAAATAATGGGGGACAAGACCTAGAATATGCAAGACCTAGATATAATGGGAGGTTCCACGGGGGACACGACAGACATCTTTTTCTACTCACTAATACGCATGTAAGAGCTGCCTAGGGCCACCATCAGTAAACAAAACAAACAAGGTCCACCACCATCAGCAGACACACCTAGGGCCACCATCAATATAAACAACCATCTAATTTTTTTACAAGAAAACAACAAAATAGGACCATCGGGACCACAAATTGAGTAAAAAACATGGAATGGAGGGAATTTGACCCATTACTTCCATTAAATTCCAAAAAATCAAAAACACCTCTTTTACTTTAACCCTAGAACTGAGATGAGAAGAAATTGAGACTCGATATTACTTACCTATAGTGTACTTAACGTTTTTCTTCAACCGATCTCGCTAATCTCTGATAAATTTCACAAGGATCAGAAGAAATCGCATACCCCTTGGCCTCGACTGTTTTTGCTCTCAAGTGTTATTCGAAATATAGAGATGGAGAAATAAATGGAGAAATAGAAATTGTCTAGACATTTGACTACAGTTACACGTGGGAGTGGGCCCTACTAGCCACCTCAGTGCCACTTGGAATCTGTTAGCCTACTAAGCATTTCCGTCTTCTTTTTGGACGGAAAGTAAAATTAATGACCATTTTGTAATATGGAAAAGTACAGTAATTCGATTGTTATAAAAAAAGTTTCGGTTACCAGAATGAAAACCGGACCCCAGTACAGTGACCAAAACGTTATTTATCCCCTATTATTTTTAATTTCTAATTTCCAGAAAATGATTTAAAAATAGAAATAAATTCTAAAAATCATTTAAAAATAGTAAATAAATTAAAAAATTATAAAATCAGGTTTTGAAAATTATTTTAAGTCATAAAATTTAAATTTTAATAATTTGACATATTTTCCATAAATATTATTAATTATTTGAATATTATTTATTTAATAAATTCATTAAATAAATTAAATAAAAATGATTTTATTATATTAAAAATCATTTTAAATGATAATAAGGTATTTAGTAATATTTTAAGTTATAAAATATAACTTTCAATATTTTAAAGTAAATTTCATTAATTATTTAATATTAATGATATTAGATTTACTTAATAATTATATTAAATAAATTGATTAAAAATGCTTTTATTGATTTAAAAATCATTTAAAAAGGATATAAATGGTTTAAAATATTTTAAGTGATTATAAATGACTTTAAATATTTTAGTGAATAATACCTTAATATTTTAATATTAATGGTAATTTTTAAAAAATAATTTTAAATGTTTTAAAATCATTTAAGGGTAATATTAATACTTTAAAAATATTTTGAGTTATTATAAATAACTTTGATATTTTGGCCATGGTTGCATTAATGTTTTAATATTATTTAAATATTAATGATAATGGAATTATATAATATTTAAATCATTTAATAATGATTCTAGAGTTTGAAAAATCAAGATAAATTATAATAATTATTTAGAAATTATTATAAGTCATTTAAAAATAATATAACTGGTATTTAAAATATCTAGGATAATATTGAATTGCATGATAGAGTTTTAAACTCGATAATTACCCGATAAAGCCGTCGATACACCGAAATGCTACCGAAATTGATCTAAAACTATATAGTTTGACTGTGTAAGTATTTGTTTATGTCTTAATGACTAATATAATTATGAGACAATGTGATTAGGATATGTGTTGACTGTAAATAATAGTACTATGTGTTATGATATGTTATTCTAATTGATAGAACAATCTTATGAATGATAGGTCGTTGAATTAAGGATAGAACTAAGTTGTGTAAGCAGCAGACCAGACAAGTATCTGAACCCTACTTTACATTGTGCAGGTATCCTAAACTCTTGTTTTACTTTATTCAACGAATATCGTAAGCAAGTATCTTACCTTTGCATTTTCTTTATGCAATGGACATGAGTAAGAAAGTTTCCGAATTATATTATTATTGTACTAAGATATTAACCCTATTGTTATATATGTTATATCTGATCATTGATTATCAACATGGCACTATATTGTAATTCAGATACATACATTCTGTTCGTTATTTTCTAAACATGGTTATACAAGTGTCCCCACTTGGATAGTCATTGTATTTAAACACATGTTGATATATATATATATATATATAGAGAGAGAGAGAGAGAAGATTCAAGTGCATACCCTTATCTTACTCATTAAATGCTCACCATTTGGCGCGACGGTTTGGGTCATCATACAACCGCTAGTAAATATAATTTTAGCGACGAACAACATATAGTGTCGCTTAAAAGTATAGACGACGGTTGTATGACCAAACCGTCAGCCTAAAGGGGGGTGTGAGTACGGTAATAGAAGATGTGGTATGACTTGATCCCGACCGTAAATGTATGTGTATATATATATATACACCTATTGATACCAGTATGTATACATGAAGTAAGAGTCATCTAAGCTATTTGACCAACTAGACACAGATTTAGAAATATCGTTGAATATGATAAAACCTTTTTATATCCAATCAAATTGTTTTGGTTCGGATTCCAAACTAAGTATGAACATCCCAAACATGGGAAAACTTTTATCGCTACCTAATGCAGCATAATGAGTGAATGATAATATCGTTCTTGCATGTAGTATTGATCAATCTGAGGCATAACGAGCCGATCACCCCCGTGCCGTGTAAGTTATGACGGTTTGCGGATGAAGTTCTGCTAAACCTATTCAAAAATTGAGAACAATGTTCATAGTATGTCACCTTAACCCTATTTATAGTCAGTACATAGTTTCAAAAATTTGATAGAGAGTTGTTATGTTATTATTATCGGTTCAGAATACTTCACAACCATTGATTTGTTGTAGAAGGGTAGTACAAAGAAAACATTTAATCCTTTCAGCTAATACTTATAATTGTTTTCACTTGCTGGGCACTCAAATGTTTATCCTTGCTTAAATTAAATGTTTTCAGTTAAGTATGACCAACCAGAGGGCTTTGCCAGGAACAAAGGAAAAGGAAAGCTGTCAGAATAAGTTTGTGTTATCTTATGTAATAGCTAGACTTAAATAAGATGGTGTTGTTTATTATCTATAATGTAATAAAATATTTTAAGGTCGCGTAACTGGGATTTAGGAAACTCTGATATGTAAATTAAGTTTGATATTTATGACATTATTATTATTATTCCGCTCAAAGAAATTGTATCGTGAAGCACTGAATTCGGGTTTCAAGTACCTGAAGTTGGGGGCGTCACAATAAGTATCCCATGTTGACCCTCGATATTGGTAATTGTTTAATTTTAGTTGGATCTAGCTTATTTTTGGATTTCTTGAGTTTATACTGTATGATGCATTCGAAGAGACTTATTATGTGTTAAATTTGATTTTATATCAGTTAGCATGGTTGTGATGCACACACGCACTATATTAGTAATAACAGTCTAAGATTCAAAGATTGATAAGGAATTGTTGATTGGTTTTGATATGAAGTGTTGACATGTTTACTTAATTTTTCTGAGGCTGTATGGGTAAAACTATATACTGTTTTAATGCTGGATTTATAGTTGTTAGTCGTTAGTCGCATTGCATTGCATTTTGCTTGAGGACAAGCAATGTTTCAAGTTTGGGGGAATTTGATAAGTAGGTTTTTAACCTATGATTTATATTCATTTAGCTTGTTATATTGTTAGTTTTTTGATTACTTCATGTTACTTTTGATGGGTTTTGTGGTTGTTGTAGGATAATCTGGGAGCTTATAAAAATGTTAGCATTGAAACATTCAAGCAATTATTGACATTCTGCACATGACCCGGTAGCGCCATGTGTGATCTTGAAGTAAAGTGGCGAAGTGCTTTAGTAGCGTAAGCAAGTCACTAGTTGAGTAATAAGTGAGCGCGTTATCATAGAAACAAAACATGGCGCGGGCCATAGCTTGAATTCTGAGACATAATCTGATTTATTTTTGTTATGTGCTGGAGGATGGGTGTTGTTGGGAGATATAATTTCCTTATGTGATATGCTTATAATAGGAGTGTGTTACGGAGGTTATTTGATGCATTTGGGAGTCTTTGACTAAAGACTTGTTGGTTTTGAAAAGGAGTTGGATTTTTATTAGAATTCCTATGTGATGAGTTGGAGTTGGATTAGAATTGGTGGTGTGGATCTGAAGTAAGGCAATTTATGCTGAGTGTTAGTGACAATTTTTTGGGATATTCATACACACTCAGAGAGCAAGATTAAAAGGTAAGAGCTTAGAGGAACGAGGAATTCTAATAAAAATCCAACTCCTTTTCAAAACCAATAAGTCTTTAGTCAAAGACTCTCAAATGCATCAAATAACCTCCGTAACACACTCATATTATAAGCATATTACATAAGGAAATTATATCTCCCAACAACACCCATCCTCCAGCACATAACAAAAATAAATCAGATTATGTCCCAGAATTGCTGCGTCTCACTACCATGTTTTGTTTCACGACAACGCAAAAATTTCGCTTACTCAACCAAAGGACTTGCCTTTACGCCTAACAAGCACCTGTACAGTTACTTTTACTCAAGATCACGGCATACTTCACTACCGCGGTCATGCAGAATGTCAATAATTGCTTGAATTTCCTTTTAATGCTAACATTTTGATAATCTCCCTGATTATCCTACAACAACCACAAAATCCATCAAAAGTAACATGGAAGTAATCAAAAAACTATCAATATAACAAGTTAAATGAATATAAATCATAAGTTAAAAACCAACTCATCAAAATGCGTGAATAGTGTTTTTCGAAAAATTACTCGGAAAACTTTTATTTTCGTCTTGGAAATTCAAACACTTTAATTCATTCACGTAGCCAAAATACTACGACTTTCTGATACATTTAGGTTATAGAACGACCTTGATCTCGCTTACACATAATAATAACATATAATATAATTTTATTCATTAATTAATCAAATAAAATTATTTTATAATTAATCCGAATTTCTCGGTCGTTACACCACCCGCACCCCTAACCCCGCCACCCTTACCCCCACCCCACCCACACCCACACCCACACCAAAAAAAAATCAGTGATTATGTATACATTCTCACCCTCCCCTCTCCTCTCTCCAAAAAAATAATATTAAGTGATTATATATACCCACCCCACCCCACCCCCACCCCACCCCCCACCTCTCCCCTCCAACTCCAAAAAATAATATTTATTGATTATTATACAACCTCATCTCGCCCCACTCCCACTTTCACTCCCACTCCCACTCCCACTCCCACTCCCACTCCCACTCCCAACCCCAAAAATAATATTTACTTATTATGTAACGAGATTTCAAAATTAATATTACGATAGTATATATATATATATATATATATATATATATTTAATTTATATAAATCATAATTGTAGTTGTTATTAAGATGCAATGATAATATGACCTTATAATCTTTTTGAGTTTTGAATAAAAAAGAAAATAATAGAAAACTTAATTTATATTAAAAAAGATTAAGATATAAAATTTGTATGCTTATATATGTTGTTACTAATGACGGACGCAGAATTTAATTAAAGGTTGGCAAATTTTAAAGAGATTACAAAATTAATATTATGATAGTATAAATATTTTTTTGTAATCGGTAATAATATATATTGTGAATGTTATTATATCGACTTTTAATTGTCAGTTACGTTTACGTTGATAAATATTAGTGATAATATTTTTGGAGAGATATTTAATAACTAGGACCCTCCTCCTTACTTTGGAAAAAATAATAATTGACTAACGGAATTCATTTATGTTGACTATCAAAAATCAACCTTTTCACTGGTGAAAAAAATTAGAGGAGAATTTTTGCATAACTAATGCATCTATAAAGTATAATTGTGTTAAAAAAAGTTTTGGGAACAGTTTAATAAAAATATGATAAATGGGAGGGTCATATTTACAATTTAGTCCATTTGAAAGGGAGACTTTTGGTAAAAAAAAAAGATTTTGAGGAATACATCGGCAAACAAGATACTACTTACAAATTAGAGGTTATAACTAGATACAAATTCGCGCGGTGCGGCGGGATTATTTAAATTTTTAATAATAAATATGTACGTACAATTAATAAATTAAACAATAATAAAAAGATGGTATATTATTGTGCGATAATCCAATTTTACATAGAAAAACAAATGAATATACTTTATAGGGGGTAATGATGAGAGTTTACCGGTTTTTGCATTAAACAAGTATGTGACTATTGCTTTTAAGCTCGTGACAAAGTAAGTGACCTCAACTTGTGGACAAATTATTTTTTCTTAACCAAAGCGTAGCCAACTAATTTATATTATAAATTTAAGGAAACATATTGCAAATCACTGCTATGTTATTTGTTTGCTTTCTTCCTCTAATTTGATGTCAACGATATCTATAAATTTTTGCATATATATTTATATTCAAGTTATTTTTTTTGTTTTTATGCAACTTTTGCCAAGCTTTCCAATTCAGATCAATGGAGATTATGAAGTCAATAGGTTCAGGAAATGAGCATCTTTTGAGATCAAGTACTTGGTACAAATGTTTACAAAGATATCGGATTGTGGTAGGCAAATATCTTGAGACACTTTCAACCTCAAAATCTATTTCAAGTCTTGGGATTTTGCATAGGTTTTTGTGTTTCAAACTAAAATATATTTCGACTATTATGAAAGATGAAATATGAAAAAAGTTAACAGTAAAAAACCTCAAATGATAATACTTTCAATCAAGAAACACATAATGAAGGCTAATCATAACAATGGCTGCTGAAGCCTAATCATGACAAATAAATCTTTGTAATAACAACAATTAAAAAAATAAAAATAAAAGGCCATGTAATAAATCACCAAGAGGGTAACACCTTTCTGACAAATTCATAGGTGTTGAAACTTCCAACATAGAACAACAAAGGAACATACAGACAATATTATGTACAAACTTATTGCTAGTTCGCAGCATGTGCAAGCCCTATGAAATAACAGAGACATCAAAGGGTTTCCAAACTAACACTATACAAGCACTTGAAAGAAAATTTCATATTCAACCCATGAAGAACCCAAGCATTGGGATTCCCAAAGCTCTTTTTTCGCCAATTCGTTTCTACTCTTTTAGACTTAAGACGCCTCCTCCCAAAGATTCGGGACAACCGTTTAATAGGCAATGATGTGTAAGCAAGGGGATGCAATATCTTTGAAACTCACTAATTCTCCCACGCCTAACTCGATATATTTCAACCAAGTAGACAAAAACACACATGACATCTTAAACAAATCCATACCTTCTGCATAATAGAATATTTAACTCTTCCAAATATACAACACCTTCATTAACTCCTCACTGAATCAACCAAAAGAAATTACAAAAAGTTATAGTTGATTAATATACCGAGGTTCCATCCACAACTTTAGTTTGTTGAAGGTTAACAACATAGACGTAGATAGGGGGCTGAAGCCATTTCACCTAAGGATTTCTTTACACCAAGGCAAGAGACATTCATCTAATCTGATGAGAATGGCTTACACACAACAATCTTATCAATAAATGGTCGAAAAAGTGACAGATGTTTACACCTTGAAATTATGGTAAGCCCCACTTTTCAAAGTCACAAATCAAGAAGAAATTTATCACCTCATCTCACCGAATCAGAAAGATGGGAGTGTTTTTGAAGAGATGGTACGACAACCACTTCCATTCCAAAGAAATTTTACCAAATGTAACACACTTATTCGACATGACAAAAAGCATCAACTTAGTTACAAACTCGAGGTTTCTCATCACATAAAGTGTAGAACACCAAATATAAATTAGGATTAGATTATAGTTCAATTAGGAAGAAATGTTTGGAGAAATTTTTAGAAATAAAGCAAGAATTTCAAGGAATTTGTTATTTTGTGATATGTTATCCATATGTGACCCATTGAGTAAATTCATAAGTAAAACTACCCCCCTCATTGCCAGTTTGGGGTATATATTAACTTGATATTCTACCAATTGAGAATCTTAGCAGTTACCAATTGTTAACCAAATGCACATTAACCAAATACACCCTCAAAGTAGAAAGTAGAATATTAAGAACCATAACGTTATCTTAGAGCATAAATAAATAAGACATGATAATTATGAAGAATATAAAACTACCACATAGGACCAACAGCGAGCAACATTTCGTATTGTGTAGTTACCTCCACCCAGCAAAAGTAGCGGCACATTGAAAGATCTCATATATCTCACAAATTCTGCATGATATTTAATTGATAAATTAAAACAGCCTAACCTGTCCCCAGATAAAGAGTCTGCACCACACTGTAAGATCACTGCACCAGGCCTGAAGACTTCCATCACTTTGTCCATAACTGGTTTAAATAAGGGCTGGTAGCTTTGTCGTTGGACACTAACTCTCTAAAATCTGGAGATATTAACTCAACACTAAGACCGAGTATGGCTGAAAGTAAAATTCCTAATGAGATTCATGTTCTGTTTTTGCAGATAATCCCTACTTAGAAATGTTATTCACTCCCCATCCCCCGTCCCCCACCACCCAAAAAGGACAAAAGAGAGACAGAGAGAAACCATTCTAGTTATTAAACAAACATGAATAAAAATTTCCTAAAAATATTGGAAGTTGAAACAACCAAGTTAAAAATAATAGTTATGTTGGTATTTTTGGTAATTTTTAAGAAATACCTAAAATGGTTTTAAAAAAAAACAAACACAAAATTAGGCAATCTAATCTAGAAGATCACATGTTCCTGCAGGGTTAGGTTCATTTGGGTAATAATAATGCCTCCTTTAAAATACTTCACATATTCACAAAATCATCATTTTCGCAAGAAATACTTCTAACAACTAATTTCCTAACTTCAAAAGTAGATTCATCTACCAATATTATCTCATAGCACCAAAATTATCTGAGGACGAAAATGTCAAAATAAATCAGAGTACTAAACTCTGAAGACATAATTTGAGTGAAAGCATTAACCTTTTTTACAAATGAAGAGCACCATCTCCGCCGAGACAAGTAGAGCCAGTTATAGCTACTTCGGTGCTTCAAGTAATCACGCTTTGATTTGACTGCCCTAAATGAAATTCAACCCAGTCTATAAAGCTTCATTGCAAATATGGTACCATCTTCATTGGCAACCTCAAAAATATCTAAAATACACGCTTTGTTAGAATTTTTGAACAATGCAAGGAAAACATTGATTAAACTAAAAAATGCTTCCTCTGTCCCAAAAGAGAATCTATTTGAAAGACAATTTTTTAAAGAAAAAACTTAAGCTTGTAAATGTATCCTCCATATACCATATTAAAACAACTATCTATAAAGCTGCTCCACCTGGCATTAACTGCTCAAGCTTTCTTTCATGTAGAAAAAAGTTGCATAAGAATGTGCAATACAAATGGCAAATTTTGGAACCCATAACACTCGGCATCTTTAATTTTTTTTAAAGAATTGTTTGGGGACATCTCGCAAAGGGAAGCAACTCTTAACTTGGGATAGAGTGACTAATTGAAAGAAGAAAAGTAATTATTAAACGTCTTTATCGCAAGAAAATCGTAGCCAAGGTAGGTAAGTCGGAAACCATCATCTACAATACATGAAAGAGAGAGGAAACAACCAAGTGGGCATTGCAAGGTATTCAAAAAGTTATAAAATAATATATTTAGTTATTTACTAATGAACAACTATGTCTATATTGTATGGACACACATGATTAACTCATAATTGGAAGAGTCATGATGGAACAGCTTATGCTTAAGCAAGTTCTTCATCACCCTGTACGTGCCTCCATGTCTAAAAAAACACATTATACATAGAGAGACATCCAAAACATAACAAAATGAATAAGATATCAGAATAACAAAACAAAGTTGTTTACTTAAGTGAAACAATTCATTCAATGAGCTCGGTGGGTACAATTTCGTGCTGCAAAGAGATTAAAATATCTAGAATAAGACACTATATCCTCAAGCCACTATGTTCACATTTTATTTTTCAGACACATAGGAAGAGAGATACATGTGAGAGAGATTGTCCTTGGCTCTTATTAATTGTCATGGAAAAGCAAACAACCAAAGATGATGTGATATGATGTGGGTGGGTGTTGCAAGCATTGAGTTGTATTTGTACAGAATTACATTAAGAACTTCCTAGGTCATGTTAACAATTGACATTATACATTTTGCAGTACTGCTAAGTTGCTTGAACTCTGCGAGTTTGAATATAACTATTTTACATTGGATCATCAAATAACAAATATATTATTAGATTGATTTAACATGGTTTAGTGAAAATAATAAGAAAACACAATTTTCTTTGTCCTCAAGAAGTCAAACCTAATTTTATGAGTATATGTTGAACTCAGTCATCATCAAATCAATTAGGCCACTTCGCCTAGAAATAAATCATACAACTACCATATGAGAATTCAAATGACTTTGAATATTAAATTAACATAAAAATCCCAACTTCAACAATGTCGCCAAACCAGCAAGCCAGACCACATGATTTTCCTCAATTCTAAAGTAGAGCATAACATTTCATTCCCTATGGTTAAGCTTCCACCCCATGTTGCAAACTGTGTTTATACTTTAACTGCAAAAACCCAAGTCCCATTTACATTTGTCTAACTTACCCACTATCCAAACTTAACAATACTTGTTGTGTTATTAGCATATAAGCTTTATTAATGACAGTCGAACATATATTTTTCCCTATCAAAAGATTTAGTCTTAAAACTTAATTTAAAAGAATTGGAAAAAAATTATGTCAAAGTGTATGCTTTGCAAATCTTAGGGTGCCATCAAAAAATGAGACTTCCATTGTGGGAAAAAGGGAGAATTACAAAAATCCAGACCCTTCAAACCATAAATTCATGCATAGTAGTTAATACTTACAATTTGAAGCTTGATCGTCTTCCCATCCTGCTCCACAGTCCTAATTTTCTGAATTAATCACCCCAAAAATTCAAATAAATAAAGGAAAAGATGAAACAAAATTCATGTGAATATTACAAAGACAAATACTCACAAAATCAACTCCAGTGGTGCTAATGTAACTATCTACATACGAATCATCCTAAAATCAACAACCCCAAAAATTATCTCAACTAACTTTACTGCCACACATTACCAATAGTAAGTAAAATATATACATCAGAATAAGCACATAAACTTAAATATAAAGACGAAAGTGAAAAACAATATAAATACTATAAAAGATAACAAAAATATATAAATATTGCGATAGTTAAACAGTAAAAATATATAAAAATATATAAACTTTGGCAATAGTTAAACAACAGACAAACTTTGTGAGTGCAAAAGGAATCATTTATGAGCATAGGAATGTCCATCACTTGATTAAGCTGACCCAGTAACAGAAATTACTCATAACTTGAATAGAAGAACAATAGAAGAATATACAAATTTATATTCTCACGCTCTTGAAGCAGAATAGAAACCAATAAAGATCAATCATGTTTTGTCTAAATTTTAACGGGTAATAAATAAAGGAACAAACTTTATGCAGTCCAATTCCAAAAGTAAACTTATTAGCTAAAAAAATAAATTTTATGTTCAGATCAGAAACCAACATCAAGTAAACTTTTATGTTCTATATAAAACAGATCCAACATATACACATATAAATACCTCAAATGTGATCTTGAGTGGCTCATCATAAAAGAGGAAAACAAAAAGCAAATGTTAGGGTTTTGGAAATCTGACTTTCACCCATCATTTTCTGAAACTGCTTGAGCATTTTCTCTCAAAATAAAATTGACCCACTTCAAAAAAACTAAAACCCAAATCCCAAATTTCTCTGATTCAACTCTATGGCAGAGGAGATTGATTTGCTTTGGCACTGTAAGTTTCTCTATGGGGAAGCTTGAAAATTTGAGCAGATTGATTTGCTTTGGCAAAATCTCATCTTTATTGGGTAAGTGGGGATTTAGCAAACTCTGACGGACAAAACACTAATCAAATATAAACCCACCAGAAATAAAATAAAATTATAGAGAGAAAAAGAACCGAAAAAGGCTGCCGTTGCCGTTGCCGCCCTGTTTCCAAGAAGATGTCCCCTGCGATAATCCGAAAAAGGCTTGATTTTAAAAAGGAAAACAACAGCAGTAATGATCCGTAAAACATATGAATTTCAAAAGGAAAACTTACTTGAACTTCGGTACTCAATCCGAACAACAGCTCTTCAACTAATTAATTCAATTAACTTAGCAGTATAAAATCGCTACTTTTTGCTGTAGAGGTCTGTTGTTTCGTCACAAATCGCTACTTCTAGGGTTTGCTGTTTCGCCTTGTTGCTCGTTGTCTGCTGTTTCGCCTTTTTTCTCGCTGTCGTTACAAATTTCAACCAACACGAAATGAATTAGGGGATTGTATTTAGGATTTTTACAACCTCAGTTGTATTGCAGAGGTTGTCAAGGGTATTTTTGTCAAGGGCTAAAAAGGAGCATTAAATAAGATTGACAGGTGTTGAATTTGTAGAAGGACCAATGTCAATCTATTGTGTCAAAAACTGTGATTTAGTATATACTAGATACAAACCCGCGCTTTGCGGTGGGATTATTCATTTTGTTAATAATATATTTATACATGCAATTAATAAATTAAAATATAATAAGAAGATGGTAGATTGTTGTGCGATTATCAAATTTTAATAGCATATGTTATATAGTGTTGCATAAAAAATTTATGTGCAAATACATATCCAAGTATATAATTAATCTGATCACTAAACCCCAGAACATTACATAACAGTTGTGTGTGTGTGTGTGTGTGTATATATATATATATTAATGTCTTGATAAAAATATTTATAATGTAACCAATATGGTTAAAAATGGGTAACTCTTTCATTCTAAAGCACCAACAAATATTTAGAAAATGTCGTGCAATGTGCCATCGAATTGTTATATTGATATGATTGCTAGTGGTATATTTGAAGTTTGTTACACATTACACAAACCTCACCAAGCCTCAAATATCTAACACATGTACTTGATGCATATTGAAGAGTCCATGTCTCATATACGCTTACTTGCACCAGAATTCTAACATCCAAATGAAAGGAAAAACAGCGAAAGAATGTCTCAGTTTCGGTCCTCAGACATGAAGGGAAAGCACATGTTACATGCGAAAACTGAAAAGCACGAGAATTAATAATTATGTTGGATCTTCATGTCAAACAAACACCATGTCCAAAAACATAGCAGTATAGCACCGAGTCATACATAACACAATATTATAGTTAAAGAATGAAAACATTACCTCATTAGTTTTTTTTATTATTATTATTAATTTTTGACAATTGTATAGGCACTCACAATATTACCATAATGCAAAAAAAAATATTAATGATGATGAAAATGATTTACCGGATGCTAGTACTTAAGAAATCATACAAAGCCACAATCCATATAATAGAATGTAATAAATGAAGAAGCCATAAATATAAACACCGTGGGATATAGTCCACAAAATGAAGTCATAGCCCCTCCCATTGAATGCACTGTCCCATAATCTAAAGGTCTTCATATTTTGTTGTGTTAAGCAGAATAAAATCCATGATGCACCTGAAATAATGCAAGAAGCATGCCAACAAAAATTTAACTCTGCCAAGAACTACATACACCAAATTCATTGTCACATTACCATTGAACCATAGGTAATAGGATTATCACATTTAAGCTTCTTCCAGTTTAGGTCTTCAATCCAGTTATATTTATTGAATGTGCAATATATTCACACAAACAAAAATTAGCACTTAAATGATCTTTTTAACAGTCGTTGCAATCTTATAAGTATTTGCGACAAGAATCTGGACAATAGTGAAATATAAGAATTTAGACATACTTAATAATTGATTTCAACATTGCATAAACTATCAACCAAATAAATAATTATCTTTCCACAACTCTTTTATAGGAAATAGTATTGCCCGAGATAAAAAAAGTCTCACACTTAGCTACAAATTCATGTGTTTGTCGGATTAAAAACTAACAGAACATAAAGGAATTTAGCTCTATATTAAATAAAATGAAAAATTATTAGAGTAAAACACATATGAAATGGACTTACATAGAATTTTAAATACTGTCATCCAAAAAGTAAAAGACAAACCTATTATACTCTCATTTAAAAGTTTTTCAATGGTTATACATGAATATATATACACAGACAAAAAAATGAATATACATAAACTCTACTCAGTACATGTATTAACAAAATTTCGAGTTGAAGGTATAATAAAAACTAAACAATTTTGTTGGGGGTAGTGTTGAGAGTTTGTCGGTTTATTTTTGTCTTTGCAACTGGAATTTGACTCGATCGAGATAGCTTTGTAAATGCAAATCATAGATTTACCTAAAAAGATTCAAATAGATTATAGTAAAAAATTTATGAGATATAATAATAAAATAATCAGGGTTTACACTAATAATGAGCAGCAAAAAGATAATAGCCAGAAACAGTCAAACCTTTATACATTAAATTGTGAAAAATTTTCTTGAAAACTACATTCTTTATAGTATTGTATGTTTATCCATCTTTGTCACAAATTAGTATTTTTACTCCACTCTTGCTTGTAACTCTTGATACTGCTACATACAATTGGTCATGGCTAAAAATTGGACGTGACAGATACAGTCCAACATTTGAGAAAGATTGCCCCTGACTCTTATTAATTGTCATGAAAAAACAAAGAACCAAAGGAAATTGTCTTTGTTGGAATTTAAAAGGTACGTAATCTAATGTTTGACGGTGTTAAGACCAAGCGAGGTATGAAAATTTTGTGTCCAAAATTGTTAACTGAAATTACTTTTGCTTCTATCAGATATTTTCCCAATTGAGTTACTATTAATCTTGTGACATTGCACAAACCAAATCACTAATCTATATTTCGGAGCAACATTACAGGAACCCCAATCTTCAATGTTGTCTTGTGGTTTGACATTCCAGAAGATGTAATGCTATTAAAAAATTATAGGGTGTAAATGCCTTCAAGCTGTTTGAGTTTTCATCAACCTTACATAGGACATCTTAGATATGGTATTTCATCACCTGGCCATAAATACATCACATATTCGTTCAACTTATTTATAGCATCAAGTGTAGGAGCAGGGATGGCTTGGTCTTGGAAATAAAAGTCATTGTCAAATTTTTTCAATAAATTAGGATATGTGATATCAACAATTGCTACAAGGGGATTGATCGGATATTTGATAAGAAAATTTGGATAAATAACGGAGAGTAATGATAATAGCTCAGTAATGATAATATCATAAAGTAGTGATTTTAGGATATAATAATTAAATTAGAAAGTATAATATTAGAACAGTTTATATTACCAAAATAGTTTAGATTTGTAGTGATTTAGAGGGTTATACATTTAAAATATTAATTTGGGATTAAAAAAAGTAGTGATTTTAGTAGATATTAATTAATTTAGTAATGATAATATTAGAACAGTTAACATTATTAGAACAGTTTAGATGTATAGTGATTGAGGGGATTATAAAATCAAAATAATAATGTAGGATTAAAAAGTAATGATTTTAGAAGATAATAATTACGTTATGATAATATAAAAATCGTTTAGATTGAAAAAGTAATGATTTAGTGGATTATAAAATCAACATAGTAACTTATGATTTATATTATTTATTATTTTAATTTTGTTTTAAATGTTTTAATTGTATAATATTATTTTGTAATATAATTATAAATGGTATAATATTATGTTGTAATATAATTAAATTAGTAATGATAATATCTCGCACAGTTTAGATAGGTAGTGATTTTATTATATACGTGTATTATAATATTATACCATATATGTATGATATAATGTATGGTATAATTATGAATGTTATAATATTAGAAAAATAATTATTTTAGGATACAATAATTATGTTTTAACATAATTAAATTTGTAACAGATTTAGAAAAGTAGTGGATTTTAGGGATTATAAAATAAAAATATTAATTTGAGATTAAAAATAGTGATTTTAGGATATAATAATTAAATTAAAAGGATAATATCGTAATAGTTGACATTACTAAAACAATTTAGATTTGTAGTGATTTAGTGGATTATAAATTCAAAATATTAATTTGGGATTAAAAAAGTAGCAATTTTAGGAGATAATAATTAATTTAGTAATGCTAATATTAGAACAATTAACATTATCGTAACAATTTAGATTTGTAGAGATTTAGGGATTATAAAATCAAAATATTAATTTGGGATTAAAAAATAGTGCTTTTAGGAGATAATAATTAAGTTAGAAATGATAATATCAGAACAGTTGACATTACCAAAATAATTTAGATTTATAGTGATTTAGTGGATTATAAATTTAAAATATTATTTTGGAATTAAAAAAGTAATGATTTTAAAAGTTAATAATTAATTTAGTAATGATAAAATTAGAAACAGATTAACATTATCGAATGTTTAGATTTTGTAGTGATTTAGGGATTATAAAATCAAAATAATAATAATAATATAAAAAGCGTTTAGATTGAGAAAATAGTGATTTATGAGATTATAAAATAAACATAGTAAGTTATGATTGATATTATTTGTTATTTTAATATTATTTTAAATATTTTAAATCATATAATATTATAATGTAATATAATTATAAATGGTATAATATTATCTTTGTAATATAATTAAATTAGTATTGATAATATCCACACAATTTAGATAGGTAGTTATTTTATTATATACGTGTATTATAATATTATATCATACATGTATGATATAATGTATGGTATAATTATGAATGGTATAATATTAGAAAAGTAGTAATTTTAGGATATAACTGTTTTAAATGTTTTAAACAATATAATATTATGTTATAATATAATTATAAATGATATAATATTATGTTGTAATCTAATTAAATTAGTGTGGGATGCACATTAATTATATAGAACATGTGTTACAGTGTGGGAAAGGCACATGTCATTTAATGATGCTATGTAGATAACAGATAATAGATAATAAATAATAGATAGATTCCATTCAAAATCTTACCACATCAGCACAGCCTCATATGAACTCACGAAAATTGTTCATTCCATTTTAATAAAATAATTAAACCAATTTCAATTCATTACAAAATTAATTATACTTCCAGTATCCCATAAAAAAACCCAGTTTAGATTCTTTTACTAATCAATTAGTGAAAATTACAATTTCAATTCATGTAAATTAATTTGATAATGTAATAGTTGATTTCTTGAACTACTTTAAAAAATATCAGTTACTACAAAATTATTATTTTAAAGATAAAAATAAATATTCACATGAATTTTAAATTGATTGAGTTTTCCATAAATTTGTTAAGTAAATAAATTTTCATATCTTTAGAAACAATTAGCGTGGTTCAAATAATTGAAAGAATTTTTGGAAGCTAATAGATTGAAGTTTTAAAATGAATATGAAAATAATTTTTATTTGCATGGAACTATGAAAAGTAGGTAAAATAAATAAAAGTCTAATATTAAAGGAAATTTACTTTTTAAATAATTAAAACTAATTTTTCATAAAAAAGCAAGTTGGCCTTATCGTGTTTAAATTGATCCAATCTGTTTGTTGTCTAAGAGAGTTATCTAATTAATGGATCCTAAAATAATGTGGATGTTGATAATATCCATAAAATAAGGTGATCAGTATATATATCAAAGTAATTGTCTAGAGTATTTTTGTCAAGGGAAATAAGAAACATTAATTAGGATGGACATGTGTCAATTTTGTAGAATGACATATGTCAATTTATTGTGTCATGTACTGTGATTTAGTATATACTAGATACAAACCCGCGCGTTGCAGCTGGATTATTCAATTTTTTAATAATAAATATTCACGTATAATTAATAAATTAAAATATAATAAAAAGATGGTAAATTATTGTGCGATGATCAAATTTCACACAAAACATCCAAATAATCCAAATTAAAAATTTAAAGATCAACGTACTAATTGTATTTAGAAATTTATAATATTTAAAGGGCAAATGGTCAAAAATGCCCCTGACTTTTACCGCGATGTCTACCGAGCACCCTATACTTTTTTTTTGTTCAAAAGTACCCTTAATGTTATATTTTTGGATCACACGTGCCCATGCCGTTAACAGAAGACAAACGGGGTTAAAATATAGTGATGTGGCAGACACATGGAGGCTTAAATATAAAACATATTCTAAATAAAACAATATATATCTTTTAATTAAAATAAAAAATACTAAAATAAAAAATAAAAAAAAGCATAACATATTTACATCATTTAATAAATACTAAAATTTAAATTATTTTGTTAACTAATCAAAATAACTAATTAAATAAAATAAGTTGTATAACATATTTACATCATTTAATCAAAATACTAAAATTCAAAACATAACATATTTACATCAAATACTAATTAAAAAAAAACTAAAATACTAATTAAAAAATACTAAAAAATCAAATTAAAAAATACTACAATTCAAATTATTTTGTTAATTAATCAAAACAACAAAAAATTCAATTACATCATTAAAATACTAAAATATTTAGTATTTTAAAATTTTTATATCAATTAGTATTTAGTATTATGATTTTAAGGACATTCTACATATATATATATATATATATATATATATATATATATATATATATATATATATATATATATTAATCAATACGTATATACGTTGGTGTCATGAACATCTGGAAAAAGTAGCCTTCTTTTGGAGCGTTCTGTATTGATTTGTTAGCAGGCTAGGAAAGTTAAACTCTAAATTTAGAGCCACAGTTTTGACTAATTCATGTTCACTGAATATGAACAACTTATAACTATATTTGTGAGGAAGATAACTAATAGTCTTTAATGTAGCTAAAAGGCCTACGTATTTAAAATTTGTTTGTTTAGTTACTTTGAGCAATTTGCATTTGTGACTCTTTCTACGTGCTATTTCTGCATATTATTAAAATGAATATGCAACCAACCACTCATAAGAGGCCTTAAAAATGAAGTTGGTTCCTTTAGTTTTCTTTTAATTTTTTACTTTATAGTTTATTCAGGGCCTAAAGATATGAATATCAAAGTTAGTGGAAATTAGTATTGTATGTAGATTCTCGAATCGCTTCTTCTAAGCATGAGAATATAATAATTTTATTAAATCATATTTCTGTATCTTCCTTGGATACACTTGAACTTGGAGGGGGAATACATAAAATATTATGTTCATAGTATTTACTTCAGTATGTTCAGCAGTAAAAAATGCTAACATTAATCTACATAATAGGATTTTCTAAAAAATAAAGCGTATCACTTGTTGGAATGGTGTGCTTTATTTATTTTGGACAGGTTAATTGAAGGGGATATCTGAAAACAAACCCATCATCATCTCCTGAACATATGTAATAGAGTCGGGTATTAATGTTAAAAAAAAATACTACCCACAGAGCTAAAAATGAAATCCCAAGTGATTACACAACCAACATATACCCAGTAGCTGAACTATAACATTAACATATTGATAAAAATAAATAAAAATATGTATCACACATGTACATAATACGAATGTTTAACAAATTATACAACCAACATATACCCAGTAGCTGATGTTGGTTCCTACAATAAGCATACAGTACTATCAAGTTCATGGCAATCACCAGCAGCGGTTTCACCACTAAGCATCACACAGTCAGTCCCATCAATAACTGCATTGGCAACATCATTTACTTCACTCTAAGAGTCGTGGAGATTTGGTCATGGACTCCGAGATCGAGTCAGCAGCCACTGACGGGTTTCCCATGTTGCACTTGTATATCATCATTTTCTGCGGTAAAAATATCTTATCAATTGGTATTTCCATTCCCAAGTCACCCGAGCAACCATAAAAACATCTGTATTTGCAAGAATATCATCAAAATAAGTGGTTACCCCTTCTTGATTTTCAACCTACAATTTAACCAAAACAAACGAAAAATCATATGCCAGGTAAGATACGAACGAAACATATTTCCAATGTTTTTCTTTACCAAAATATTAAAAAACACAATCAAGATCAAGATCAAAACCTTTGACATCAGTAGAATATGCTTTCCATGCTCACCGAGCAGCATCCTATCCTCTTTAAGGTCAGAACCTTTGCGAACAAATGACAAAGCAATTATGTCGATCTTGTTGGCAATCCCCCACCCCAAGTTATCATCTTTGTCTTTCTCAGTTAAGGTTGGGAGATCAACAACAACACCGGGAAGATTGACATTCTTTTTCTCACCCAAAGGTGCAGAGTTTTCACAATGACATCGGACCAATCCCTTTTCCTTGTCACAAGACAGAACAGTGAGTGATATTGTTCCATCAGCACAAATAATCACACTTTGTGGCTTCACATCCTCAACTAGCTTCTTGTAGCTCATAGAAATCGTATTCTCATCACCATGTATGTTGTAGTCAGTGGAAATGGTGATCACTTGACCTTGTTTGAGATCGATTTTCTTCCCATCCTTTAAGAAACCAGCTCAAATCTCTGGACCCTGTAAAAGAAAAATAAAGTTTACTCTTAGAAAAGATCTTAAACTACTTTTTTCATAATTTTGTAAAAAAACTTCAAAAGCATTTATGCTAGTTAGTCTTGCACACTCTTTCATATTTGATATAATGAATCCATAAATATAATTTATTGACTTGAATAAGGAGAAACTCAAACTGTTGATGTGAATCCATAAATGTACACCTTTTGGTATCAATATAAGTGAGAAAGAAGCATCTATAATGAAATTAGGTAAGCCAAAAGTCGATTATAACACAAATAAACTTCTATCCAAGAATTTGACGTTCACAAAATTCAAACTATGAAACTACCTAATACAGGTGAGGATAGATCTTTAATTTCTCAATAGTTGAAAATGTAATTATATTTATCTATTGCATCACAACATGTAAATGTCTACACAAAAAGCTTGACAAATCTAAAATGTTGAGGCACAGTTATGAATCATCAGGATGCAGAATTGCGTCTGAGATGGATATCAACCAGCAAATCAAGACTTACATGTTCACCTTTTGCTGAATAAAAAGCATATAAAACAATGGCCTCAAATTTGAGCCATTTAGAAGATTCTCTCTAGTAATGGAAACATGATACAGATGGTAATACCTCTTAAAACTATAATTTTCTTATGCAAATATATTGAGTTGTAAGAGCTGAACGAATTGCTGAAATGAAATCCTATATATATAAGGTGAAACTATATCTATACTTGGTATTGAAACAACAGGAATCCCCTTTTCATCCCATGTATTCTTGCCTAGTGGATCAGATGGTTATGTTGCTATTTTTAAAAATGCGATATTTAAAAAACAGTAAATCAAAGTTAATCCAAGGCTTAATTTCAGTCTTCAGTAATTCAACTTAGGTACGTGCAACAATTCTCCAACCATACAATACAATCATTGTATATCCAAATATATCCAAACACAGGAGTATAATTACTTTCACAAATTTCTTGAGTAACTTAACTGCCTAGTCCACATACAATTTCGTTGACTACCACATACAATTTCGTTGATTAACACCTAAATGAGAAACACAATGAAAGTAAAAATTACATAACCCATATTAGGCAAAATATGAAATAATGACCCCAAATTAAAAGGTTATATATCACTTAAAATTTAAAATAGAGATTTCTTCTATTTGGGGGACCGAAAATCAACCAGAGCTCTAGCAAAAAGAAATAAAAATTATCTTCAATTAGCCACAGTTATCCAAAATTTATTCATATTTATCCAGATTGTTTTCTAAGACAACCAAGAAAAGAAAATCAAACCAACAACTTCAGGTGCAGTAGGGAGATTATACCTTCGTTCATCACAATTCCTTTTTCCAATAAGCCTCAATTTAACATCTTTGAAATCTCTAGAATCAAATCTATCCCTAGCCATCCTGAATGATTGAGCCACAACATTGTTCTCATCAAGCATCTTTTTTAAATCTGCTACAATCGATGATTCAAATATTTTTGAATTATTTGCTGAACTGTATAATAAAATAACAAAAGGAAAACTAAGTTAGTACTATATAATAATCATTAAATTTTAAAGATTATATAGAAAAGAGTAATACAAACCTGAGGGCACCGATTATATTTGCAATTTCATTTTCTGTATCATATATGTATAGTTGAGCAAACTTTGGAGTGGATCCTATATTTGGTATCAAACTTCCAATTTTGTGACAATTTTGGCCATGTAATCTAAAAACAGCTGGACCATTTCCATTTTTAAGTGATGAATCAATCTTCCCGCCCATTGATGTGAAAGAAAACATCATATTGTATGCACGAATATTGTCAATGAAATGACTGCTTCTGTAATCAGAACCATTAAGAAGAGCTTTCAGAATATGGGGTGGTTCTTTCAGCAGAGGTAATTGAACTTTTCCTCCAGCACAACATACATTGAGAATTCTGGATTTTTGCTTTTTCGATTCTTGTTTATTCTTTCGTGATACCACATTAATGCATTACATGATGAACATTCCCAGTTTGGGTCACCGATGTCCCAGTAATCTGAATTTAATAAATTTAAGTGGATGTATCATAATTAAAGTACAATTGTAATTAAAAATTAAAAATAATGGATCATGATAAATGATAAGCAAGTTGAAGAATATACCATCATTAGCAAAATGAACATCAGAAACCATTTCAACTATAATAATTTATTAATAAATGTATTATTAAAACAATTATTATAAAAATAAAAAATTGAAAAAAATTTGGAAAAAATACTAATGCTTGATATATTTTTTTTAGATATATAAGAATATTTTTAAAATATTATCAATTTAAATATGCATAGTGTTTATTAGTATAATAAGATATTATCATACCATTGTCAGGGGGATCAATAGAAACTCCTGAATTATGAAATGTGTCGGCATAAAATACTTGTTCATTCATAGTGGAATTAACATATATGATCCGCAATATGTATCGATTCTGGTTGAGATGTTTTACTCTTCATATTTTGAGTAACAACATGTATGTTGGAAGGCGGAGAATATTGTTGATTAAACCTTGATGTTTGCATCGATTCAGTAGAACATGATTTCGGATGATTGACATCTACTTCATTAAAGTTTCTACTAAGATCTGTACAAACTGCAAAAAATAAATAAATTTATGGTTATGCTGAATAATCATAGTTTAGCACATCTAGTAAGCAAAATAGTAGACGTTTATTACCGTTTGAAATCTCGGACATCGACATTATTGACTTGTTATGTTTCCTATTAAGCAAATCTCTTCCAATGGGTGTATTGGATGGTTTGAGCAATAAAGTAGAAATAGTAGAAAGGTTCATTGGATAGGTACCTAGAATATAATAACAAATACACGAACATATATAAATCTGACATCCCACATTTGTTGAATTATTATAACATTTTCAATTTATTAAAGCAAAGAAAATTAAAATGTGAAAATTAAATACCATTATCCGAAAGATGAACACAGTTGTCTTTGCTAACCGGAGTGTTTTCCTTTCCTTGAATAACTTGTGTCATGATTAAAAAAAATTAGTTTTCAAGAAATTAATTTGAATTTCAAAGCTCAAAAATAAAGAAATTGAATATATATAAATACCTTCATTAGGTACTGGATGAACACAATCTTGCTGATTTATATGTTGACAATGCTTTGCTGTTTGTAAATGTATATTTGGTATTGAATCAATACGACTACCAGCAACTTCATCGAAAGCTGAATTGAGATTTTTACAAACTACATAAAAAGTTAATATGATATTAGGATAAGCAATTATATTGAACCTAAAGTAAATACAAAGATTTAATGAAATAATTACCATTTGAAATGTCACTTAGATGCATTCTTGAAGTTTTGCTTGCTTTCACAGATGTAGTACTTGTGCTCATTTTGTTGGTGGATTCTAACATGAAATAGGAAACACAATCAATATGCATAGGATAGTTTGGCCGTAGAAAAATATTTTTATACACTTAATTAAAGGATTAACTAATTAGAAAGTATACGTTGGAGTTTTTTTGTCGTTTTTCCAGCATTTTCATCCTTCTACGCATCCTTGACTGAGTTTTGTCCCAATGGTTGTCAATAAATTCATGTTTTTCCTTGCTTTCTAACATGTATGTCTTAAGGTTGATTTCCCCAATTTTTGGAATATTTTTTGGAAATATGCTCTTCAATCTTGTAATCTACATACAAGAATGTAGGATCCAAAGCTGTAATTATTGCACAACATATTTAAACAAAAATCTAATATTAAAAATTAAATACTAATTCATATTATCAGAAATATAGAGTTACTGAAATATGTACTTTTAAGAGATGGCTCTCTCTATGAACGTGAATGGATACGGAAGAAAAATATATAAAATCTAGGATGGCAATTATATATAACCGATAATCATCAGATTAGAACAAATATGCATAGAGAATAAATTTCACATCACCATAATCATATCGGTCATGTTATCCAACTATATTGGAATGCAATTCCATCATCATGCTTGATAGCAGTTACATCATAAAGGCTGTTTAGTTCAGATATTTCTCATATTCAACTGACTATAAGTACAAAATAATTAAAATTAATTACTGTGGATATTTCAAAATTGCGGTATGTTGATCTTCATACAGTCTCATAAAGTAAACTTTAACGTATATGTGCTAGAGAGGATTCAAAGAAATCCTAGAAATACAAAAGAAAATTTTTCAGTGAAATAATGACAAGATAGAGTAGGTTAAAATCTAGTAAATCTATTAAAGATTAACTATAGCACACTTAATACTATCCAAATGAATTGTAACACTCTATTTCAATTGCGTAAAGCTGAAGTACGTAATGGCTGAACGACAAACAACAACTATATCATGAACTGTTGTTTATAGCACGAATGATATCATGTGATTTGCAATTAGGCAAATTATTGTCATTCATACTTATTAGCATGTATAACAAATAATTAATAAAAGATTATAAAATAATGTGCTTCTTGCAGGAATAATGAACTGCTAAATATATTAGTTCAATGATAACACAAAGAATACAAACTAAAACTTAGATAATTAAAATAACTAATAAAAGGGAAAGGACAGAATGAACGAAAAAAATTAAATGAAAATGATGAAATAGAAACTTAGAAGCCATGTCTTGATCAAATGTGAAGTATTTGACACCTTAGACATAGACATACACAAACACATATATGTATACCATATCAACACATTTAAGAAGCAGTATAAGCTTTTTAATGCAGATGTGTGTAAAGTAATAACTTAGCGGAAATGTTTTGAATACATCTTCTATTCACTTAACATGGATCTGTGTCTTTAGTGATTCAACAAATGCGTGCAGAATGTTTACAAATAAAGTACAATTTAATGCCAGACAAAAACTTATAAATACCCATAGATAAAGCTTGACTTACTAAGATTACGAGAAAAATTACTAAGTGAGCTTACATAATGCACCTCGAACACCTTTAAAAAATGTGCATTTATTGTTATATCGTGGAAAAATTGTCACAAAATGAGAATAAAACTTAGTTAGTATTACATCAAAATCCCATCTCAATTATGAAATTAAGATCATGCATTACTAAAATGGATAAAATACTTTTAAGAGAACATCTAATCACTCAAAATCCATGTGACTTGGCGTAAATGTCGGGGAAAATCTTGGTAGAAAAAGATGCCATAGAAAGCACAGAGACATTAATATCTACTCCTCCATCACAAAAAAGAAAGTCCAATTTGAAAGTCTTAAAATTGTTTGACTTTAGCATAATTAATTACTAAGATCATAATTTAGACTTAGCAGGAATCTAATACAAAGAGGAAGCTATTGAATCAAAGAGATGAGCATCTATAGGTGTTTATGGTGTAAAATACTTTTGCTGGGCTGATTGGACCTTCATTAATACTGGAGTGAGCATTCTTCATCTTTTTGGTTATACTGCTGCAGTGTGTAAATACAAAGTATAAACAATTATACTTTATGCTTAAAAAAAACATATATCCATAGCACAATTACAGCTAGAAAAACAACAGGATTTCAAAAATTAACACAAAGCAAAAGGATGAATGCAATATTGGTCAACGATACAACATATATTCGTAAAGCAATGAATAGCAAAACGTACACACAGTGAGCTTGATCAGTCGATCTAATAACCAATTATCAAACAAAGTGAACATCAAAGGCTGATAATCATTTCATATATTAAGCATGTTCCATAAATAATATTCATCAAGAAAATCAAGTCTAATCCTCTTCAACTGATGCAAATCGATCACAAGAAAAAGGCCACACATACCCACAAACAATACATTATATAATATATGATTTTAATTGTTAGAATACTTGTATGGTTTAATGATCCTTCTGTTCACTGTCTCTCAGATTTCTATCTTTTTACTAAATATACACATTATATTAAAAATATCTCAAAGAACAGGCCTCAAAAAGGAGACACGCAAGGGAAAGAAAAACAAAATCCTTCGTTGGACAAATAATTAAACACAAGCCAATGGGAAAAAAAAACTTTAGAAACCAAGTAAATCACAATTATTTAAAGTAGCATCGGAGTAAAATGAGCCTAAACCACTCATTTGATTAAATGAATCACTAAATTGTCATGAAATAGCAAGTCTAATTTTCATCCACCCACCTACCTCTAAATTGCAAAACATTCTCATTGTTTGTTGGTAACAAACAAAGCACAAAGCAGTAGACATTCTACATACCAGGGGCAAAAAACACAAATGTCAGTTCTTGAAATAAAATCCATATTATCCATATTAATATTAATATTATACCGGCAACAATGAAATAAAATCCATATTATCCAATAAATTGTATCCTAAAGATGTACAAATCCCAACAAAACTCTTTAATGTTATGCATAAGAGCAACCCATTTGGAAATAGCAAAACCCCAAAATTTAGAACTTTTAATAGCAAAACCCCAGAATTTAGAACTTTTAACAAAATCCAAATAACAAAACAAATTAAGGGATATTAATAAATACAATATATGTATGTATGTATGTGTGTGACTGAGAGAGACTTTGCATACTGGAAAAACAATATGTTGTGATTTTCGCCGGCATTGGGTATGGGTTATGATCTCAGGCTTTGGGTTATGATATCCATCTCTTCAGTTATTTTCGCGCGCTGAAGCCATTAGATCCTCTCATATCGACGGCTACTTTCGATTTTCTGGTCAGATTTGCCGAAGAATACAGCTCCATTAACAGAAATAAATTGGGGAAAATCATCGCTGCAATCCCTATCTAATTAGGGGATTGTATTTAGGTTTTTACGATCTCAGTTATTATTTTAGTCGCCCGATATGTGAAGGGTATTTTTGTCAAGGCCAATGTATAGCAGTAAATAAGATTGACAGGTGTTAAAATTGTAGAAAGACAGATGTCAATCTATTGTGTCATTTACTGTGATTTAGTATATATAATAGATAATAGATAATAGATAATATAATAATAGATTTGCATTTATTTTTTGCTAAATTCTTTTTTGCATTTCATTCATAAAATATTCAGGCCTTTTGTACCGGAACCAATAAAAGTATGCAACGTGTCCAGCACGTGAGTGTAGCCGCCTCGGGCATGCCACACGTTATTTCCTGACTCCTGTACTTAGAAAAGTATCAACAATATTTCGTTCACATTATATATATTCTAAACCCTAAAAACCCCAAGTCCATTTTTATCTCTCTAGATTCTCTTTCTAGATTTTCTTTGTCTAAGCAAAAATTAGAAAAAATGGCGTCCTTTGAGGAGGCACCACCGGGAAATCCTAAGGCCGGGGAGAAGATCTTCAAGACAAAGTGCGCTCAGTGCCATACCGTCGAACAAGGGCAAGGTCACAAGCAAGGTAATCCATTCATTCATCCGTATTAATTTCTCTCTCAATATCTATGTGTATATATATACGTGTATATATGTGTTGAAGTAGATGATTTTAGATCTGTTATGCACAAACCTGATTAGTTATTGTTTTGCTCAGATCTGAGGGTTTAAACTGTAGTATTTTGGATCTATCATTTGTTTGCAGTTTCTACGGATTTTTCTAGCTATTTTTCGTTAGGTTTACCTAGATTTTCAGCATATTGGTTTGGTTTAGATTACCTGTTACGGCAAGTGTAGAATGGGTAACATAAGTAATTTTGATTGATGCTTTAAACGTCATTTTTAGAGTTATTTTTCTTATATTCTAAGATTTCTAGTTTTTCAATATTTATTTGGTAAATAGGTTTTTTACAGATCAGAACTGGTGGTTGTTAAACAAAGTGGTGAGGCATCATTTACTAGAAGTTTTTTAGTTTTCATTTATTTATTTATGATAGTATGAACTTAATATTAAGAGATAAAATTACAGTAGTCCAATAACCACTTAAGAGTATAAATTGTGTATATAAGATTTTTGCCAGAGTGTAATTTTTATAAATTTGCTATCATTCAGGGCATCTCCATAGGGTTACAAATATTACAGAATTAACGGGATTGATTGAATTGAATCAGTAGTTTCTAGTCACTGATGCATTTGGTAAGCTTTTATTTGTTGAAGATATGTCCATGTATTGATAATTGTGTTTATAGCTTTTGGTTAATGTGTTTGTTAATATAGTTGGTTGAAGTTTTGTTTGTATTCACATTATGTTTCGACATTCTGGACTTAATGTACCTGAAAAGTTGTTTGCTTATTTTGTAGTATTGGATAGTGGTCAACTTGAAAGCATTATATGTACATGTCTATGCAACATGTATTCATGTTGCTGAATAAATATATTGGAACAAGACTCGTTGATATAGGTCAAATTACATTTGCTCTGAATTTTGGAGAACAGGGTACCTCTTTGTCTATTCTAATTCAAAGCAGGAGATCATATTGATGTGTCTTATTTTCTAGGTTCTTCTTTTACTGCCGTTCCAAAATAGGATTTCCAAAAATTTCTATATACAACTTAAGTTTGAGTACTCGCTTTCAGTAGGAGTTGAAAGAAGTTGGGTAAGTCAGTCCATATTGAGGGAAGAACTCAAACAAGTGCTAATGCTGCCGGGTCTTGAAAAGGGGAGAAATCAATAATATGAACAAGTAAATGAGTAATAGGGTAATGTGAGGTGAGAGATCGATGTTTCAGCATTCTTGTTTTAAGAGATTGAAGAGTAATATGGTATTGGTTAATACGTGAGCATGATTGAAATCTTGGCCCAAACTTCTGAACTTTTGCATAGCTAGGTCAGCTACTGCACAATTATCTTTCATTATGTTAAATGGGGTGAAATATGAGGCATAATAATGGTACACTTTTGGTAATTATCTTCTTTCGCAGCATTGCTAGAGGGGAGTTAGAATTGGCTACTTATCTTGTTATTTTCTTGTTTTGGTCTAATCTATTTGAATCTGGTGGTATTTGCAGGACCCAATTTGAATGGCCTTTTCGGAAGGCAGTCTGGAACAACTGCTGGATACTCGTATTCTGCTGCTAACAAGAACAAGGCTGTAATCTGGGAGGAAAAGGCTTTGTATGATTACTTGTTGAACCCCAAGAAGGTAGTAATATAATTTCATAGCGACTCTATTTGATAAGACCAAGGGTGCTTGCAAAGTTATAGATATTCTGTGCCTCTATTGATCTTCTTTTTATTATATGAACATGAGAAGATGGTGGATGCTGAGTAATTTTGCTTAGCTCTATGTAGAATATTTAGTAGTTATTCTCTTTGTTCCATTATATTAGTCTATGTTACCTGTACTCTTCACTTTACCCTCCCTAGAGTATGTGTCCGACACTTGACACTTGGATAAGGATACTGGTGGGTGTTAACACTTTATTTTAGTGTAAAAAATTGACAAAATTGAGGAGTACCTATGTCGTACTCTTAAAGTTCCCGTGTTCGACTAGATACTCTATCCGAGTTAATGCGACTTGGATTTTAGTCTAACTTTTTCCATATTTCCTTATACCTTTAAGGAATGACATTTCTTTTAATATTGAGATAATTGGCTGATTATATATGGTTAATATCAAGATAAGAGTACTCTAGTTGCACTAGGGTTTCATCATTTGCACTTAGTGAGCTTAATAATATGGTTGGGTGTTTATATTGTATATGCTTTTAATAGAATTAGGATTTTTTTCTCGGTTATTGTTCATTTTTGTTTAATTGTATTGTTCAGTGTTTAGTTTGTATAGGTATTTTAATCCCAATTGGAATACTATTAGAGAACCTAAATCGTTCACAATTGGAAGAAAACATTAGTGAGACATTTGTGGTATTCTTGTATTTTTGTTTTTGAATGAAACAAAGAATGCACACGCTCCTACACGGTTAATTTAATCAAGTCTAACCAGTTTTTTCTTGATTTAGCAATATCATGGCTAATACAATCAGTCCAGTCTGTTTTTTCTTGATTTAATTGCTTCAGGCTAGTTACAATCTCATGTACCAGCTCAAACCTATTAAACAATTATTTTCCCCTTGTACCCTTGTACATCGTTTTTAGGTAATTTATTATCCCTTCCTGCTTGCGGTAAAGTCCTTTTTACTTTTTCTATGACAGTACATTCCTGGAACAAAGATGGTTTTTCCAGGACTGAAGAAGCCGCAGGAGCGTGCAGATCTCATTGCATATCTGAAGGAATCTACAGCATAATGATTTTCCCCCCAAATTACATTTTCAGTTGCTAGATCTACTACGATTCATGCTGGATGGAGCAGATAAACAACTATTTTTTCTGAATAAAAATACCTTGATCTACTGTGCCTCTTGTTTCTTTTGAGCACTGGTTATATAGACAGTCTTTTGGAATGAGGTCATATTTGACAACAAAAATCTTGATTCAATCAACTACAGTTAGCTGTATCATGGATATTTGGCTAAACATGAATTCCTTTTATGGTCAGTAATTTCTTGAAACTTTATTCAGAGTTGCATATTAGCATGCCAACCATCTTTTTTGTTAGACATCTAGTTGATTTTAGCCAGAGGTCATATAATGGTAGGTAGATATCAATATTTGAAGCACCAATCAGGTCTGGTAGAGCTACTATACTGTAGTCTTATATACAACTCTAATAAGACCAAAGGACCTCATAACTGGAACCTTGAACAATTGGTTCCTCAGTCTACTTTATTTGTCTGGGTATCTTAACTTCAAGTAAGACATTGTTCTTAATTTATTTGGTTGGAAACTGCTACATTTTGCAACTTTGTTACAGAGTATTATAGATTTCTAGTGTATCTACAGTTCTATGTACTATGTTGTTTAAAGGTTCTAACTTTTGATGCGAGTACATTTACAGGTCTCCTGAATTTGTGCGAGTACATTTACAGATCTCCTGAATTTGTTTTCATTTTATGTTATAGTAATAAGGTTTGTGAACTTATTTACATATTATGTTATAGTAACAAGGTTTATCACAAGATATGATACGACTTGGTATTATTTTATTGTTCCGTGCTTTGATATGACTCTAATTGCTGTCATTTGATTGTTCCGGGCTCTTTGTCGGTACAGAGTTCTACCCATGTTAAACTCGTGTCATTCATCTTGATTAATCAGTTTCATTAGATTGTTCTGTGCTATTTATGGTACCGATATCTACCCTTTTTGTAAGGTTCAGGTTCGCAGTAGTCACTAGCATGTTCCTTAACGCTCTGTTTCTGAGTTTTAAAATTGACAGAAAAGAAAAAAAATGGGAGAAAAATATAAGTTTTCTTTTTAATTCTTATGTTTCTTCCGGAACGATCTTTGATCACAGACGGTACTAGAAAGAAAGCGAGATTTTCATGCCCGATAGTCAAAGTAAAGCACGCACTTCAAGTGGCGCGATTTATGTAATCGCTGCTGGAGGATGCTCTTCCCGTAGTGCCCCCTTCTTCCTACTTGTCTCTTTCTCTGCGGCCGGAAGGAAACTTCCTAAAGAACGAAGATAAAAGAGCCTTCAGGAAGCCACTTTCTCAATATATATAATTATTCTTTATCACGGTTAGAAATCCTCGTTCACTGGTCTCATTATATTATCAGTTCTAATTGCAACATTCCTCTCAACATTCCTCTCACCTCAGACCTAGGCAAGTCTTTTGGGGTCCCATTAATAATAAATGAAAAAAAAAGAAATGGACAAAAAATTTGGTTACTTTTTCTGTCAAAGTATTTCGTTCAAAATTGGTCTGATTTGGACCGAAAAGAAATTGGAATAAATAATATTTTTATAATTTTCATATTATCTTCAACTTTTAATATAATAAAATTTAAATTACAATTCTTGTCTTCAATTTGTTTTTATCTACTAGATTTAATCTGATAAAGAAAAAAATATAGGCGCGAATAACTTACCGCGAACAAGTTAACTTCTTCGGTTAAGTTCGAACTCCCTGCAACAGTGTAACTGAACAAATTAACTTCTTTAGGTTATGCTGTGTATCCCGGAGGTATTAAATTTATTTATTAATGTTTATTGGTGGAGTAATTTGTGTTTTAAATTCAGATCTAAATTGATTGATCTTTCTTTGTTTTGAAATACTCATTCGTGAAATTACATGATATATCAGATATATATATATATATATATATATATATATATATATATATATATATATATATCTGATCGTATTATGCTCTATATTTGTACTTCTCGTCATTTTGGAATAGGGAAGAAAGCATCACAGAAGACACACCTCAGAGGATAACTATTTAATCATATTAATAAAATGAGTGGTTAATTGACATAGGAGAGCAGATGAGAATGGAACCTATAAATAGATAATTGTGTTATTTAGCAAAATAAAAAAGAGATTGTGTTAATAAAATTAATAATGAATACAATTCTTCTGCTCTTGTATGGTTTCATCTATATTTTATTCAAAACAAATTTAGAAAATGATCAAGAATCTACTTCCTGGTTCTGTAGCATCTGCACCATAAAATCAGAAAACAGAGCACCCTGTACCCTATAATGAAACCCAACATCACTGCTAAGTTGTTCCATTTTTGTGATTCGGTTAAACCCTGCTGCTTCCAGAACCCATCTCCATACATCTTGCATTCTCCTCCTTCACTTTGTATACATCTTCTCCTCCCCTCCATACTGATTAACCATAAAACACTCAAATTGGTACTTACAAGAGACTCAAGTAATGCATGAAAATCCAGTACCTAGGTATATTCTTCTTTGATATAAAATACCCAGAAAACAGAAAGAAAGAACCAATTAACCCAGAAATTACTGATGTTCCCATGATGAAGTTTGGCACGAGCACTATGATTTGTCATTTGATGATTATAATCCCAAGACTATTATTAAGATTAAATAGTCATACTCACATGTTTATTTTTTATGAAATTATTCATGAGATAACTTGAAATAATCTCATGATATGTTTTTTTTATAAGCTTAATTAAAGGATTGGATAAAAAATATCCCAAAATTAGTCTGTAAAACACTTGGACAATTAGTCTATTTATGGTTTTGTGAACAAAAATATGAATGTATTATTGTTTTATGTCCATTTGTTGTTGTGTATTTAACTTTGAAACTCATTCAGTTTTATTGATTGAATAGATGGACAATCAAGAGAGTAAATTTTGAGATTTTATGATTCGACAACATTTTCTAGTAACAATGATCTTGTCCCTCATAGTTCAATATATCAAATGTCATATGACTAGACCTTGTGGGAATAAGCCTAGTAAAGAAATAACTGAAATGAAAAAAAAAAAAGAGATGAATTGCTTCATGAGATAAGATACAATGAGAAAAAGTCGTTGATGTTATTAGCATGGGACCACAAACCTTGAAAAATTGTGTAAGATATTGCATGACGAGGGCGGTCTTCGACCCACTCAATGAGTATCTCTAGAGGAACAAGTCGCAAAATTTCTTCACATATTATCGCACAATGTGAGAAACCGTTCAATTACATTCTTCTTTCGCAGCTCAACGGGAACAACAAGTCGCCATTTTCATCGAGTCTTAAAAGCAATAATATCATTGGAATAAATTTTTTT
This sequence comes from Panax ginseng, assembly GCA_020205605.1. NCBI lineage: Eukaryota > Viridiplantae > Streptophyta > Magnoliopsida > Apiales > Araliaceae > Panax > Panax ginseng. Next base: position 86,183,495 of record CM035145.1, read on the forward strand.
AATACAACCAAATGGAGCACACGTACCTTCAGAAGTACTCAACAATAGTAGATCTTATCCATATTATAAGGTAAAACTTACAACTTAACATACTTTAACTCAAATTTACATTTTTATATATTTAACAAGGTATGTGCATGCTTGTGAATTCCAAGATTGTGTAGAAGCAATAGACGAAACTCATGTTCGTGTAAAAGTTCCTCACACTGATGTACCAAGATATCGTGGTAGGAAGGGCTACCCTACGCAAAATGTCTTAGCTGCATGTACATTTGACTTGAAATTTACTTATATTTTGACTGGTTGAAAAGGGACGGCATTTGACTCCAGAATAATTAAAAATGCCCTTATAAGAGAAGATAAGTTAAAAATCCCTAATGGTAATACACTATCAACCTTTTTAGGATTTAATTAAAAAAATTCTTTGTTTACATGCAACTAATATGTTGGGAGAGTGCATATTTTGATTTGATGTTTAAAGTAAATACTCATGATTATATGTAAAGTCCTTCAAAGAATATTTGTACAAGGACTTAGTGATAGATCAAATTTGTTAGGTTGATCTAAACTCTTAATGTGTATCATTCTGTAAATGAATGTATAGATAAAGAAATCAAAGTTGTTAGGTTGATCTTGAGATGTAATAGATAGGCTTCGAAGAGATCGTAGTGTATCAAGCTGATCAAGATTACAGAAGCCAAGGCAGAAACGTAGAGCATCGAAGATCGTAGTGTGCCTACCTTGAAGGACCTCGTCAAAAATCGTAGAGTGGTCCCAACGTTTGCCGAGCCAACTCAGAGATCGTAGTGTGCTCTCGAAAACGTAGAGCTTGCAAAACAAACAAGTGAAGATCGTAGTGTGCAAGTCTTTAAGAGAAATCGTAGTGCTTTTATTTGATAGCATCAGACCAATTAAGCACCAAGGTGACAAGACACCACGATCTGGATCGTAGAGTATCATATGACGTGTGTCAGAAGCATCGAGCCCTACCTTTTGTTTGGAGACAAATTCTAACAAATGAGGAATGAGTCTTTAAATGTTGAAGTCCTCATCAGTCCTAACGGTACAAAAGATATCCTTCGTATACAACGAAAGAACCGTATTGAAGAAGCTAAGGAAAAGACCATACGACAGAGGAAAACACCTTTTCAGGTGTTAAGTGAGAAAGTAGTCTGTTGTGTCAGTGGGCCAGAATGCAAGTCAAAAGGTGTGCAGAAAAGTCTCCATCAAAGCTTAGAAATGTCAAACTCATTTAATGCTTCAACAAATGGCTTCAACGGATAGATTTCAAGGATCACATATATGCAGAACATGTGCAGATGAGATAGACACACAAGCATTGAACAAAACGCACAAGAACACTCGACGCTCAACTCTACGATCTGAGAAAAAGAGAAAGTTTGCTTAACTACTCAGTTCTTTCGAACAAGTGCTTAACAGCAACTGAGTAGCACCAACCAAGAACTCAACAACTACCAATCAACTGAAGTAAGAGTTCCAAGTTAGAAGGACTTGAAGAGTTCTAAGTGAACTGTGAAGAACCAAGTCTGCTAGACTTGAAGAGTTCAAGAGTGAACTAAGAAGTGCCTAGACTGCTGGTCTAGAAGGAATCTGTGAGATTCAGAAATTGTAAAAGACATCCTTACTGGATTTCCTACTCGAGGAGTAGAAGAGTGGACTAGGAGCTTTAAGTGCTCTGAACCACTTAAAACTGCTGTGTCTATTAAATTCTTGCTCTAACTGCTATATCTGCCATAATTGCTATAACTGCCCCACTCTCATTAATTCATCATATCTTAAGGGAGATTAAAACAAATATTAATTCCACTGTGTTTTAATCATTATCAACTAATAAGTTAAAACGAAAAGAATTTTAAATATCTATTCAACCCCCCTTCTAGATAACTATTGTGCCTTTGAAAACTAACATTCGGTATCAAAGCAGGTTCTATTAAATAGCCTACAAAGCTTAAGTAGATCTAATGGCACACTTACCAAGCGAATCAAGGACTGGAGGAGGCAGCAAGCCACCTATGTGCAACAAAGATAAATTCGCCAACTGGAAAGTTAGGATGCAAGCATACATGGATTCAATAGATGAAGATCTATTTGAAACTGTTCAAAATGGGCCCTACGTTCCTACTAAGCTTGCCCTAACTCTGATTTATCCAAAATGAATCTGGATCGAGGTCAAAGAAGAATGGACTGACAACGAGAAGAGAGCTGTTCAACTCGACAAGAAGGCCAATAACATTTTGTTTCAATCTTTAGAAGACGATCTATTCGAAAATGTGGTCAATAGCAAAACAACAAAGGAGGTTTGGGAAGCACTGCTCATCATGCATGAAGGAACGGAGGAAGTCAGAGAAAACAAATAATCTCTCCTGACACAACAATATGAAATGTCTGCACACGTTCAAGGAGAGAACGTCACTGCCACCTACGAGAGATTCAACATTCTGCTCAACTCTCTACGAGCCTATGGAAAGATCTATCCAAACAAAGATCTAATCATAAACTTCATGAGAGCCTTACCAAGCAGGTGGGATGCCAAAACCACTACTATTAGAGAGTCAAAGAATCTCCATGAAATGACTGTTCAACAGTTATATGGCAACCTTCTTACATACGAACTGGAGCTGACTCAACGAGCAGAAACTCTATCAGAAGGAATAAAGAAGGATAAGGGTGTTGCTCTCAAAGCAACTGAAAGTACATCCAAGGTAAACACTGAAATTGACTCTGACTATGATGAAGATGATGATGAGGACTTTGCAATGATGGTAAAAAGACTCAGAAGGTTCATTCGTCAAGGCAAAACCAGCAAGCCAAAGAAGGTCAGCAACTACAATAGCCAGGAGCAAATGAATGATCTATGCTACAATTGCAAGAAGCCTGGCCATTTCATTGCCAACTGCAACAAACCTCTCAGACAAGAACTAAAGAAGAAATCACATCCAAAGAAGGAATACAAAGGCAACAAAAGGCCTCAAAAGAGAGACAAAGGCCTTGTAGCGGGAGGATCATGGAGTGACTCAGAAAATGACTCAACTCCCGATTCTGGAGATGATGAAGATCCTCAAATGGCAAATCTGTGCCTAATGGCCAAACATGCAAAGGACAAACAGAACTCCAACATACATGAAGTAAGTATCGATGAGGTATTTGACTTTAACTCTCCTGATGTAGACATTGATGATTTAAGGACTACACTGCATGGCATAACATCTGACTTGCATCAATACATGAAATGGTTTAGAGTTCTGTCGAAGGATTATTCACTTCTTCAAGAGGAGAAAAAGAAAGTTCAAGAAGAATTGGAAATAGCCCTTCTAAGTACTAACTCTCTCTCTAAGCTTGATGCTCAATGCACAAAGATAGTTAAGTCTAACCTCTAAAATTGAGGAACTAGAAAAGACTATCTCTACATGGAATAAATCCTCATCATCCATGGACTCCGTGCTCTCTAGTCAGAGAAGTGCATCTGACATAATAGGCTTAGGCTTTGGGGAATCCACCTCAGAGCCATGTGTGGAAAAGATAAAGGAAACTAGCACTAGTAATGCTTCAAGTTTTAGTAGAGGCATTACATTTATGAAATCCTCACAGAAGGAAGAACCAGCCCAACCCTGTTCTACTGATTCAATCCATACTCCAAGGAGTAAAGGATCTCATCCTGGCCTGGGTTTCAGAAAATAGAAGAGTAACCCAGCCACTACTCACCAACCTCGAAGGATCGTAGAGTCAAGTAAGACCAACTCTATAAATCAACTGGGAAGGTACAGTAGAGGTAAGGTACACTCACAATTCATGAAACCCAAGGACACGTGGAAGAAGGAAAATCAGTTTAACAGAAGGAATGACTAAAGAACCACACAAGTCCAAATGGAGGATGAATTCTCACACACACAGACATGCATCATACTAGGTGTTTTGTGTGCAATAGAGTTAGTCACAAGGCTGCAAAGTGCTATTATAATTCCATGCATGTGAGACCCAAAATCAAGAAGATTTGGGTCCCCAAGGGTACTAACAAAGTAGGACCCATGCAAGTATGGGTACTAAAATGAAGGTTTAATGTTACCATAGGAAAAGAGCTCCACGATCACAACCTGGTATCTGGACAGTGGATGCTCAAGGCACATGACTGGGAACAAAGCCCTTTTGTCTAACTACATAGAGAAGGAAGGACCCTCAGTCCTCTTTGGAGACAACGGCTCTGGCAAGACAAGAGGATATGGCTCAGCTGAAAATGGTGCAGTGTCCTTCAGTAAAGTGGCCTATATGGAAGGACTACAACACAATCTTCTAAGCATTAGTCAACTCTGCGACAAGGGTCATCAAGTAACATTCCTCAACAATCAATGTCAAGTCAGAGACCTAAAGACATCTGCTGTAAAGTTAACTGGAACAAGAGAAGGAAATGTCTACATAGTAAATCTTGGACAACTAAGCTTAGACGAGACAATATGCTTTCTGGCTAAAGCATCCGAAGAAATGAGCTGGTTATGGCATAGAAGATTGTCTCATCTCAACTTCAAGAGCATATCCAAACTGGCCTTAAAAGATCTTGTTACAGGCCTACCCAAGTTCAGCTTCGTTAAAGAAAGGCCATACAATGCCTGTCAGCTTGGAAAGCAGACCAGCAGAAGCTCATTCAAGAGCAAAATTGCCAACTCAATTGACAAGCCCCTGTAGTTGCTCCACGTGGATCTATTCGGGCCAATTCCAATAACAAGTCTCGGAGGGAAGAGATACTCACTGGTCATAGTCTACGACTACACCAGGTTCACATGAATGTTCTTTCTAACCTCAAAGGATGAAATACACTCCCAACTGATCAAGATATTCAGGCTGGTGATGAACGAGAAAGGAGAGAAAATCAAGGCTATAAGGAGTGATCATGGCAGAGAATTCGACTTCTTAGAAATAGACCAGTTCTGCACAGACAATGACATCAGTCATAACTTCTCAGCGCCACGAACTCTTCAAAAAAATGGAGTAGCTGAGAGAAAGAACAAGACTTTGATAGAGGCTGGAAGAACTCTACTAGCAGCAGCCCATGTGCCTGAATACTTATGGGCAGAAGCTATCAACACTGCGTGCTACACTCAGAACAGATCACTCATACACTCTACGATTAAGAAGACTCCCTATGAACTGTGGAAAGGAAGAAAGCCAAGTGTCAGTTACTTTTATGTATTCGACTGTGCATGCTATATTCTCAACAATGGAAATAAATACTTGACAAAGTTTTAACCCAAGTCAGATGAAGAAATATTTCTTGGATATGCCACAGACAGTAAGGCCTACAAAGTGTTCAACAAGAAGACACTGAGTGTTGAAGTCTTGATTCACATCATCTTTGGTGAGACAGACTTAGACAAAACAATACCTCAAGACAGTATGACCGACAGTTCAGACACTATGAACGAGGTCGTCGAACTCAACACTACGATCATAGTACCAGATAGTGAAATCGCTGAGCAATGAAATGAAATCGTAGATAGACCTATGCCAGACAACGAACCTCCACACCAAGAAGAAGAAATAGATCTTGAAGACCTAAGACAAGAAGGCATCAGGACAGATATCCGAACAGGAAACAGATGGGCAAGAGATCACACTCAAGATTTAATCATTGGAGATCCAAGTGCTAGAGTCAAAATAAGAGCTGCCACCCAAAATGAATGTTTCTATCTAAGATTCCTGTCACAAATGGAACTGAAGAAGATAGAGGATGCTATGGAAGACTCCAGCTGGATAGAAGCCATGAAGGAAGAACTTAATCAGTTTGAAAGAAACAAAGTGTTAGTTCCCAGTAGGCACAATAGATCTAGAAAGGGGGGGGGGTTGAATAGATCCTTTTAATTTCAAATACTTTTGTCTTTTATGTTCTATTGCTATTAAGTTAGCATATGACAAACATAAGAATCTTTTCATGCACATCAGAATAAGTAAAAGATCCCCTTCATTGATATATTCATAATCATACATACATTGTTCGTAGAGTTAGTTTGGTTGTAAGCAGTTAAAACATACATAGCAGTTATTGCAGTTAATAGACATAATATAAATGACATAATATAAAAGACACAAGGGGTTTTAAGTGGTTCAGAGACTCAAGCTCCTAATCCACTCTTCTGCTTTCAACTAGCAGGATTTCCACTAAGGAAGGGCAGCACCCTTAATCACTAAGATTCCTTCAAGGCCAGCAGCCTTGGGACTTCAGTTCACTAAGAACTCTTCAAGGCCAGTAGCCTTGGAACTCCTCTAGTTCCCTAGGAACTCTTGAAGCCCAGCAGGCTTGGAACTTCATTTAGTCCCTCCGGACAAGGACCCCTCAGGCCCTGGCTTCTGTTGAGTTGTTTGTTTGTTTGTTGGAGTTGGTGCTGAGCTGCTAAGATGTCTTCATGCTCTGAACATCTTCTATACTTAGAAGCTTGGCGTGATCACCCTTGAAGTGTAGTTGAGTGTTGCATGATGCTCAGCTTCTTCAATTACTCAACCACTTCGAATGATCCCTTGATGGCTGCCTTGAAGATCATTCCTCTTGATACATGATGGCTGCACATGATGGGTTTCTAAGATGACTGTAAGCTCTTCTGCTAGGTACTTAGAAACTTTCTCATGCTTGCCACCATGATGACATTTGTGATCTCCTTTCTTGATACTTGATGCCTTCTCATGATGGACTTGCTAAGATGACTGTGAGCTCTTCTTTGTGGTACTTAGAGTCTTCCCACGATGGACACCAAGATGACATGACTCTCTTCTTTCTCTCGGCAGTTCAGAACACTCTTCATGTAGTAGAACTCTCACTTTTACAATGTAGAACTCTCACTTCTACTTCTTCCTTTGTATGTCTCTGAGTGTTCTTGGTGGATCATAGAGTGAGCCTTCGAACTCACTATTTTATATGGTTTAGAACAGTCCACCGTTACTCAAAACTCGGCAACTTCAGCAACCCCAGATCTTTGAAGCTCTTCCTAATTTATACTCCTTCCCAATCCTTTCGTTGAAAAGTAGCCGTTGAAGGCTATTCAAATATCTTCACAGATCTCGAGTTGACAGAGGTAGACTACTGATGTGACTAGTCATACTTTCTCTGACACTGCAGTCTACTGTTTCACCTATCCTATCTGAGATGTCACTTTAATATCTTGGGCAGGTCGAAGACTTTATTTCCTCCTTCTGATTTCTCGATCAGAGGTTGTACTTTTGCATCGATGCTCTCAATAAGCATTTGTCCGAATATTACCCTTCAGATTGAACCGTTGCCAATGCTTCAGTCTTCAGCTATTCGAACTCTACGATTCTGATGCATGTCTTCAAGGACCTGATCGTAGTGTCATTTTGACTGGTAGAAACAACACTACGATCTTGAAGAGTGTTGATTGGATCTTCAATGTGGAACACCTCTTCCTTCTCTTGTGCGAGATTTCAACACTTCATTTGCCTCAGCGGTTCTCGAATCTTGATGACTTGACTTCTTTGTTCTGGCCCCTTCTGAATAGTAAGACACTTTAGATTTGTGGCGTGTCCAGCTCGCTTTCTCCTTGTGATCTCCCATTCACTGATCATCAATGGACTGACCCAATGCTTAATCACTTTAGCCTTGTTCTTCAGAAGCTGTCTAGTATCTCTGTATGTACTTCATCAGTTCTTTCTTTGTTTGGCAAACACTACGATCTTGGTTGCTTCCAAGATTGTTGTCTTCTGCTTTCTTGGCATGACTCACGCACTTCTTGCGACTTTCCTTAGTCGATTCTTCAAGTCTTCTTCTGATTTCCTTGTGGAAGACTTCATCTCGAATGGCTTCACAACTCAATCTTGACGCTGATTGGGTTGGTGCTTAGATCTTCTGTTAGCTTGCATGCCATTCGTTGAGTGCTCTCTGGTTTCCTTGGATGTAACATTGCAGTGCCGACCAGAGGCTTCATTCCTTTGGATATTCTGGGAGTGCTCATTTGTTGAGAATCATATTTGCTCTACGATTCTGCCTTGGCATTGTGAGCACATCTGTTGAGGTCTTAGTTCTTCACTCTACAATTTAGCTTCGGCTGTGCAGACACTACGACTCCGAGATCAGATCTTGACACTCTCCGGTTTCTTCCTTGTGCTTGTTGTCTTCATCTGATCTTGCTCGACTACGATCTTTGCTTGTAATCAATAGACTCAATGACTCAGAGTGTAGTCTACGATCCTTGACTTGGCTTTGGCATCAGTAGACTCTACGACTCCGAGTGTAGTCTACGTTTCTGACTTAGCTTTGGCAGATGTTCGGTCGGCTCGTAGGCAGGCTGTCTCTACGATTTTGAACATGACTTCCTCAGCTGACTTCAGCCCTGAGGAAGTTCTACTCAACACACTACGAACCTTCATAGTTTCTCCTAGCCGTCTACGAACTCCAAGATCTACTATCTTGCAGACTACGATTCTGTCTCGACAGCTCTCAAGTTCTCCTTAACTCTCTTGGTAGACTACGATTTCTGGTGCAGTGCTCGATGATCAGACAAGCCTATCTATTACATCATAAGATCAACCTAACATGCTTGATCTTTCTATGTTTATAGTCCTTGTACATCATTTCTTTTTAAGGACTTTACAAAGTTTGTTTTTGCTTATGTAGGATCAACCTAAATATACTTGATCAATTCATTCTAAGTCCTTGTACACATGTTTCTATTATCTATCAAAGGACTTTCTGACTTTTCTTAATGCAAGCATACTTGCATATTCATTCATATATATCATAATCAAATCATATATAAATAGGAATAACATTCACATGCTTATTCCTGACAATCTCCCCCTATTTGATTATGACAAAAATAATAAGTACATATGCATGTTATGAATGAATCTTATATACAGTGAGCAGTTGTATTTCTAAAACAGATAATCATGAATATCATTTATAATGATATGACAATTTATACATTAAGACATTTTACATCCTGGATCCAGAACATACCTAACTAGTTAGAGATGTACCTCTTTGGCTCCATGTATGTTTCCAGGATGTCTGTTGATCATCTATTCATCTGTGTGGTCTTCTTGCTCCGTTTCCCCTTGGGATGATTACTTTCCTGCTTTGCTTTGCTCCCTCTCAGATGTATGCTTCTCTTCTCCTTCTGGCTCCCCCTCAGCTTCGACATACATGGGCTCATCATTCCTTGGCTCCCCCTCGGATGATGACTCTGCCTCTTTTTCTGCTATCTTCTTCTTTGACTTCTTCTCTCCTATCCTTCTGCTCTTCTTTGAGTGCCTCTTGCTCTTTCTCTTTCTATGTCTCTTTTTCTCCCCCTTTTTGTCATTAATCATTTGGGAGAGCTGCTCTATGTTGGACATAAGCTGCTCCATCAGGTAGGAGGAGTTGGCAACTTTAAACTTGAGTTCCTATTGGCCTAGCTCAAGTTGCATTGAGAAGGACTACTTCATGTCGTCAATCTCAGAGAGGACTTGGATCTGCTCTTCATTGGCCTTCTGAGCTCATAGAGCTTCTGCCTTTTGATCTTGTATGGCCTTCAGATAGATGTTATCTCTCTCTTTGAGTTTGAGAGATACATCAGCCATAGTAGCTTGAAGTTTGTTCTGGAATGAATTATCTCCTACTGCTGTCAGCTTCTGTGACTCTTTAGTGAATAGAGATATTTTTTCACTCAGTTCATCAAAGTTTTTCATCAGCTCCTTCTCCACAGATACTTGATTGTCTGGTTGAGCAACCTCTTGTCGAGCATTAGATTGAACTCTACGATCTGCATCCTTGGACAGATTTTCAAAGGTGTTGAGAATTTGAAGGATCGTTGAGTTCTGTTAGTTATATATTTTATGATTTTAATGATGACATTATTATTGGGTTTATGAATTTGATTTAAATTGTTTGGGCTGATTTAAATTTATTATATGTTGTTTTCTTATTGGCGTAAGATTGGAATTATGGTCCATTAGTATATTCCTTCTATATTTAAGTTTGCATGTTGCATGTTGCTGAAAAGATCTTTAATATAATTTAGTAATGATATGCAATTCAATTTGAAAAGGAAACTAAATAAGGTAACTGATATTCAGTGATTGGCTAGTAACAAACTTTATGAAATATCTCCTGGTTCCTTTATTTAAGGTGTTTTGGTTTGACTTGAAAACATATCCTTGATTTACCAAATCTGTTGGACTCTTTAATTGCTAATATCATGGGGGTATACCAACTGTTATATGAGTTTCCAATTCTATCTTAAGTTCATATTCGTTGGTCAATATTAGTAGCTAATACTATGGGATTTAAATCATCTGATTTCTTACTATGGGATTTAAATCATCTAGTTTCTTGCTAAGAATTATTTTTATAGCCGTTGGGTCTCTCTTTATATATAGTCTTATCTCACGGCTAAGCAGGATAGGAGAAAAGAAGCTAATTCACGTTGGTATACAGAGAAGAATCCTATTGAGAGCTTTCATTATTTATTTCCAGCTATTCATTGTACTGTCTATAATTCTTTGTGGCTGGAAAATAAGAAGTCTATTGTAATTTCTTATATTATATTCAAAGTTCATGACTTGTTTGGCTTGTTCTATCTAGCAGTAGATAAGATCTGTTCAAAGAGAGTTTTTCAAGGTTGCAGAGGTGCAAAGGTCTCAGTGGTGAGAAAGGTTGCAGAGGTGCAAAGGGGGCAGAGGTGTCCATCAGTGGAAAGCGTCTTTGTAACAGGGAGTTCTTTTTATTGTATTTAATTGACTATTAAGTTTAATAAAAATAGTCTCCAATCCTAGTTGGGATTGGACGTGGATTAGGCCACTAGATTAGAGGATAGGGGCAGAACCACGTAAAAATCTTGGTGTGATTTTTATTTCTGTTTATCTTTTTAACTGCCATTCACATTCTGCACATTTTTATTCATCACGCCTATCCAGACACTAAAGCAGATAGGTCTAGCTGTCTGATAATCATAAATGAAGAACAAACACTAAAGCAGACAGGTGTAGCTGTCTGAATTAAACTTGTAGCAGAAAATTTCAAAAAGTTTTCAGCGTTTATCACTTTTAGATTAAACACCTATTCACCCCCCCTTTAGGTGTGCACATACACAGAATTTCATTTGGTATCAAAGGAAGACTCTACTAATATTGATCGTTGCAGGTCGTAGGGGAAGATCCTATGGCACACCTAAACTTTCAAGAAGGTCAGTCCACAAGTAGGCCACCGCTGTTGTTTGGAAGTGAAAAATTCAACTTTTGGAAGTTCAGAATGAAGATTTTAATTAAAAGAGACCCATGGGAATGGTGGGTTGTTGAAAATGGACCTATCATTCCTAGACATGATGATGGCAAACCAAAGGCTCTCATGGAGATGGATGCAAACAAAAGCTATATGTTTTCTTATAACTCAAGAGCCATGAACACCTTGCTAAGCGGAATGGTCCAAGCTGAAATTGATAAAGTATCATCGTGCAACATAGCAAAAGAAATGTGGGATACAATCTTCATGAGCCACGAGGGAACTACTAAGGTGAAGGAAGTCAAGCTAAGTATGTTGATGCAAGAATATGAACTCTTCAAATTAGAAAAAGATGAAACATTTAATGAAGCTCAAGGGAGATTTCTTACTCTAATGAACTCTCTAAGTATGCTGGGACGGAAAATTGATCAGAGGAAAATTAATAGAAAGCTGCTAAGAGTCATGCCCAAACGGTTTGCACCGAAAGTCACAACTCTCCAAGACTCACCAACAATTAGTACCATGGAAACTCTTACCTTGTTTGGAGAGCTTGAAGAATTTGAAAATCAACTCAAGAGGTATGATGAAGAGGATGAAACATCAATAAAGAAAACATTGGCACTTCAAATCGAGAGCAACAATGAAAGTGATCACGAAGATTTTGATGAAGAAATTGAAATGCTCTCAAGAAAACTCGAGAGACTACTTCAAAGAAAGAAACAAAGGAAAAATCAAAAAGGTAGCTCAACTCCAGTGAGTAAGTCCAAAACGGAACAAGAAGAAGAAACTGTCCAACTCTGTTTTATGGGACTAGAAGATTATGATCAACTTGAGGTAACAAATTTTCATGAAGCTTTTGAAATATCTATGCCTGATTATATTGCTTTACAAAATGAAAATCAACAACTCAAAAAGAAAACTGCCTATTTTAAGAATTGTGTAAATGAGCTAATGAATGAAGTTAAGTCACTTATTAAAGAGAGAAAAGAAAATGAATATCTTAAAAATGAAAATGAAGTGTTAAAAAGAAAATTTGAAAATGAGAGATGCATACATAGATGCTTTTAATAATGGAAAAATTATGAATATGCAACATGATGATAATGTAATAAATGCAGAAATAGCATCTTTAAAAATTGATCTTGCTAAATTTTTGCAAGGAGAAGAGAACCTAAATGTTATGTTAGGGGCACAAAGGTCCAGTCTTGATAAACAAGGGATTGAGTATAATCCTATTAAAAATGTGGAAAATAGGACTAATAATAATATTAGAATGATTAATAGTAAGTCAAGGCATAAACCACTTTATTGTTCACCATTTGTTACTTGTAAAAAATGTGGTTTTAAAGGTCATTTTGATTCTAATTGCAATAAAATTAGAATAAAACAAATTTGGGTAAAGAAAAGTGATTCATATGTTACTAACCCAAAAGGACCCAAGAAGATTTGGGTACCAAAAAAATAGAGACTATTTGTTTATTTTGTAGGTGTCTCAAGATCAAAAAGGAGATGGATGATACTGAGAGATTGCAGAAGCTGTGCATGTAGTATTTGATGAATTTAACCGTGGCCTATCAAAAGAAGAAAATGAAGTTTTTGCACGAAAAGACAATCTGATTAATGGAAACAGACAGCTCAATCTGGACAGCCTAAGTCGTCCGCATTGTTGCCTCTTTTATAGTTCTTATAAAAAAGCTCTAACTCATGCAAGTATACACGGGTCAACAAGTAATACAGAGTAAGTAAAGTATCGATCCCACAGAGAAAGTTGTTAACTTTAGACTACTATGCATTAATTAACTCACTATATTTATATGCTAAGACTATAAACTTAATTGTTTATTTGAATCATTTATAATTACCAACTAAAAATAAGAATATAAACGAATTAAATATGATGTGGAAACAATGGGATCCTAATTTCATTCAATATTTCATTCAATCGTCATATGTCATGCAAAAAGTGTTCACATATCACAGGATAATAGCCAAGCGCATAAAAGCGAATTATAACCATTTTCCAATGCACTATAACCAACTCACATATCATCTACAGATGTTAGAATCTATGTGATCACCAATACCATCACAATTACCATATTCCTATGCGTAAGTGCAATCCTATTGACTTTAAACACAACCCTTATTCTAGCTCATACGGCAAAAAACAAGATATTCCTATCTCATTTCACAAAATATCAATCCCCATATTTGCATGCTATCATGATTTCATCCATATTCATATGTTCATTTCCAATTCCATACAAATACTAACATGAAGATTATCAGTCATTCATACATACAAACCAACCATGATAGATAATCCATATGATATGCAAAACAAATCTAACATTTAGATGTGCAACCAAACGACATATTAAAATCCGTTAGGATCCCATAATGGAATTTAGTTCATGGCGGAACCAAAAACCATTATGGGATCGAGACTAGACATGATCAATAATCAAGCAAATGAGATTTAGAGAGAAAGAACAATCAAACCCAAACGCTGAATAGTAATCAATGATTAACTATGAAAACCCCAAAGAATTCCATTAACAATAATCAAAATCTACAATGGTGAAGAACTCCAAGAAGAAGAAAACAAGACGTTATGGCCTCGTTCTCCGTTGGACTCTCTCCCAAGGTGTAAAACCTAATTGCTACTATGAAAGTTACGTAATAAAAGTCAAGTCTCCCTCTGACATACGTTAGAATCGCTTTATATCAATTACACATCATCACATTGCTTAATTAAAAATAAAACAAATTACTGACATCGATCGCCAGCGCATGTGCCCATGGCGTGGCTCTAAATATCTCTCTGTCATGGTAGCGAGACTTACAGTAAGCTCAGTTCCCCCAGACGTCTTATCGCGCGGTCGCGCGCTTTTGCCTGGCAGGCTCGCGGTCATGCCTCGCGGGCGCGTGACTTGCAGAAGGTTCTCTATGTAAAGCCCTGCTTTCGCGCGGGCGCGCTAGTCTTCTCTTGTTATGCCGTGCGGCCGCGCGGCTTGTGTTCTGCAGTTCCTGAGTCTGGTTTTTGGTCTTCTGCTGCTGCTACTTGTTCATTCTTGCTTAATCCCCCTTTCTTGCTTGATTTCCATGCCTTATTGTACCCCCATGCCATGCACATCCTCGCCTTGTGACTAGCCTTCATGCATCAGCTCACCGATACCTCAATTCCCACCAAAATGACGCCGATTCCTACACTTATTCACCAAAAGGAGTTTAAATACATGCAATGCAAAATAACATGAAATGCAACTAAAACACAATGAAATGTGCTCAAGGTGGGCACAATTCGCATGGATCGGTATACAATAAGTGAGTAAAAATATCACTTATCAAATACCCCCAAACTTGAACTGTTGCTTGCCCTCAAGCAATGCATATGAATGAACACTGAAAATGTAACTACTAAACTATGCAACTACTCTATGATGCAAACTAGTCTCACATAATCTTAACCATAATAGAATTTCAGCCCAAATTACCTCAATGAACTATCCAGATCCCAGAACATAGTTTCAAACCAAACCATAGATATAACATCATACACTCAGATAATTCATGACTGCTATAGAGATGTTGTGTGTGTGTGTGTTGTTCACAGAAACTTGATTCAAGCAAAGATTATATATCCTACACTGCTCCAAATAGAAAATTGTAGTCTAAATCAAGATTCATGTATATTCATGCAACATAGACTGTTTAAACATATCACCACAAACTAAGGCTCAACAATGGGTTTATTGCTTTATTACTACTCACGAGGGCGATTTTGCACTTTTCCGCGGTGTTTATTGCTATTATATTTTTTTTACATGACTGTGCAATGTCTTAATCCATTAGGCACACTGCTACCCCTTAGCGAGTTTTCAACCAACGACTCCCAGACCATGAAAGACCTTAGGGCGCTAGGTGTAGAGACAATCCTCTCGGGCGTACTTACTCAAGTAGCTAGGGCCCCGAATTAAGACTAATCATGTTATTGCTATTATATTTTTTTTATACACAGCATGCCCATGTTTCCCCAAAATTTACACTTCAATGACTTTACAATCTACAACATTTTCCTCATGTTTCTCTTTTTAAAACTACATGTTCTATTGATCAATGCAAGACACACATCTTAGACTTACAAGTGAATGTGAACACAATTGTGCAAACCGAAAGCATATAAATAGCAACATGAATCGCATTGTGTAAAACATTATATCCAAGTTGTGCTATGCACATATTCTGAAATCTTCCACAATTCACTATCCTCATTGGCTTAGGCATAAAATGTCTATTTATAAGCAAAAGTTTATGTGAAACATTAAACTAGAACATACTAAGAATGAATAAAAATAAAAATTTTATGCTAAACATTTAACTAACCCAAATTCATGCAAAATTAAACTAAACATGCTAACATAAAATGCAATCTAAACTACTACTATGCAAGTACTCCAATACCCCCAAACTTGAAATGTTCAATGTCCTCAGTGAATGAAGGTAAAGGGTACGAGAAAAACTCCCATAATTATCGGCATGACAACCCTCCTCGGGTGGTGAATCTGGTGGTGGATACTGACACGGCCGGTCCGGCCCAGGGCCATTCAAGCATGGTTCCTTGCTGCGCGAATGCTTCGGCCAAAGCCCTGGTGAGTCCCATAGCAAAAGTCCCAAGATTCTCATATAATGCGTCGACTTTACGCGTCAACCTTCGGAGGTGTCGATCGCCAAAGACAGGCTACTCACGGGTGGATGAACCTGCTACATCGGGCTGTGGGGGCTACTTGGTTGGCTCTGGTGAGGTGAATCAGATAATGAATCCACGTCCGCGCGGCTGTGGTTCACCACCCGTCCATGGAGCTTAGCTATTGTGGCGGATGTAATGTCATGACTGACTTCGACTTCTGTGTCTGTCACTGTCAGTCCATGGAACTCCTACTTTGCATACAAAGTAATCTTCTTTGCATTGTATGCAAAAATGCTCCCTGTCATGTTGCCTCGCCAATAACGCTGCATGTTTTGATGAATGAGGTGGCCGACGTCTATGTACTTCCCTTCGATAATACCCCATAGAATGATGGCTTGCTCCTTCGTGATGACATGCTTGTGAGTGGACAGAATTAGTTTGGCGCAGATAAACAGATGCCATGCTTGGGCATAGCGATTCAAAGTGGAAGCTAGAAACGAGAGAGGCTCGGTTGTTCCGACCTTACAGGTCCACTTAGTGCCCGGGATGCACAATTCCGAAATTAGTACATCCAAGTTAGTCATTAAATGTTCACATTGGACCCAATTGGCCGACCCAGTAGGTGGTGTATCAGTTATTCCATACACTGCTCTAATAGCTGAGGGGCGGAAATCCACTTGCACCTGCCGAACGAGCGTTATGCCGTGTTGCTCTATCTCTTTTGCGTTTGCGTAGAATTCCCGAACGACTTCCATTGGGATAGGTACAGGTGTTGCATCCAGGCTAACCCAGTTCCTTTCTCGGAGAATGCTCCATAGTCCCATCCATCCGTCTTGGTGGGTCTAAAGCCTCGTTAAAATCATAAACGATTTACTCGAAAGGTGATAATAGATGTGATGAGCCTCTGGATTAAGAAGTTTCTTCGTTCGTGACATCATCATCGGGATCACCGGATGAGAATCAAAGGGTGAAGAAATTGAGGTTGCCGGCTTCTTGTTGGACCCACGACCAATTGCTATCGAGAGAATCGAGTGTTTTGCGTGAGATGATAATATCCCCAAACTTGCTTTCACCCAATCCCACAAGATAAACCCTAGGTTGACTCAATGAGGATGGTGGTGATATACGTATGTATTGGTAGGGAAGGGGCCTTTTATTAGGGGAGAGTAGACTCATAATAAACCACGTAAAGAGAATAAGTAAACCTTTTTTTTGTGGTAATAATATCTCTGCTTTGGGCGTGGCGCAGTGGTAAGTGTGACATGGTATGGTTGATCTAAGCGCGGTAGCCTTGAGGATGTGAAAACTATCTCGCAGTTCTTGTGGTAGCGAGGTAACACTGTTGGGGCATCTGCGTAGCGAGTACTTGCTTTACTGAGTGTAGTTCTGAACTTCCAAGTGGAGGTTGTGATGCGTGTAACCCAAATCACCTACAACAAGATGAGTGCAACACAGAGTAGGTATCAAGCAACATAGAATGACTCTAACTTCTATTTTACTTAGGAATTGAAAAGAGTTTCAAGATGAAATTGATGGGTTGCCTCCCATCCAGCGCTAAGTTATAGTCACTTTAGTTTGACTGTCCCGGAGGCTCATGTCGACGAGAGAATCATAGTGACATTGTGTCTTTCCACTTTTTCACCAAAGTAATGCTTCAACCGCTGTCCATTTACTTTGAAAGGTTTGTTTGGGAATTGGTTGTATATTTCAATTGCACCGTGCGGAAAGACAGTTTTCATTGTGAAAGGACCCGACCGACGTGATTTCAGTTTTCCAGGGAAGAGTTTAAGTCTGGAATTATAGAGCAACACCCTTTGCCCCGGCTCGAACGTTCTATCCATTATCCTACGATCATGCCACCTTTTCACTTTTTCCTTGTATAATTTTGCATTCTCATAAGCCTGTAATCTAAACTCATCTAGCTCATTGAGCTGAAGTAGCCTTTTCTCCCCTGCAGATGTTAAGTCAAGGTTGAGCTTCCGTATTGCCCAATAAGCCTTATGCTCTAGCTCCATAGGGAGGTGACAGGCTTTGCCATACACAATTTGAAAAAGTGACATCCCCAACGGGGTTTTGTATCTTGATGCGATAGGCCCATCTGACATCATCTAATTTTAACGACCAATCCTTACGTGTTGGATTCACAACTTTTTCCAGGATTCTTTTGACTTCTCGGTTTGATACTTCGGCTTGGCCATTTGTTTGTGGGTGATATGATGTGGCGATGCGATGTTTCACCCCGTACTTAGCTAGTAAGGTGGAGAATTACCTGTTGTAGAAATGACTGCCTTCGTCACTAATGATAGCCCTTGGAGTTCCAAACCTCGTAAAAATGCTTTTGTGCAGAAACTTGAGGACTACCTTGGCATCGTTGGTCGATAAAGCTGCAACCTCCACCCATTTTGAAACATAATCCACTGTGAGCAATATATAGAGATTGCCGCAGGAAGAAACGAAAGGTCCCATGAAATCAATGCCCCATACATCAAAAATTTCTACTTCTAGGAAGGTATTCAATGGCATCTCGTTTCTTTTAGAGATATTACCCACTCGCTGACATCTGTCACATCGCTGGATGAAACGGTAAGCGTCCTTGAAGATAGTTGGCCAGTAAAACCCTGTTTGAAGGACTCTCATTAACATTAGTTCCCGCCATAGTGACCTCCATACACTGATGAGTGACACTTTTGCAGAATCCCTTCGGTCTCGCTATACAGAATACACATTCTTATCACTTGATCCGAACACTGTTTGAACATGTAAGGCTCATCCCATATATACCATTTGACGTCATGTAGTAATTTCTTTTTCTGATATCCCACCAAGTCAGGAGATACCGTCTTACTTACTAGATAATTGGCGAAGTCTGCAAACCATGGCACTTCCCTTTTCACCACAAACAACTGCTCATCTGGAAAGGACTCATTGATCATAACGTTATCCTGTACTTCTCTTTCCGGATTCTCGAGTCGAGATAAGTGGTCCGCCACTTGGTTTTCAGTTCCCTTTCTGTCCTTGATTTCCAAGTCAAATTCCTGCAGTAGTAAGATCCATCTAATCAACCGCGGTTTAGCGTCCTTCTTGGCCATTAAATGTCGAATCGCTGCGTGATCTGTATACACTATCACTCTTGTTCCAATCAGATATGCTCGAAATTTATCAAAAGCGTATACCACTGCCAATAACTCTTTTTCTGTGGTGGTATAGTTCAATTGCGCATCCGTTAGGGTCTTGCTGGCATAATAAATCACATAAAATATCTTTTCTTTCCGCTGGCCCAACACATCCCCTACGGTATAATCACTGGCGTCACACATCAATTCAAACGGTTAAGTCCAATCGGGTGCAGTAATTACTGGTGCTGAAATCAGTTTTCTCTTTAAGTGTTCAAATGCGGATACGCAAGTGTCATCGAAATTGAATTTTGCATCTTTTTCCAATAGGCTGCATAATGGTTTAGTGATTTTGGAGAAATCCTTAATGAACCTGCGGTAGAACCCTGCATGTCCCAGAAAACTGCGAACTCCTTTTACTGATATGGGTGGTGGTAGGTGCTCAATAGTCTCCAGTTTTGCTCTATCCACCTCAAGTCCTGTCTTTAAAACTTTGTGTCCCAAAATGATTCCTTCTTGTACCATGAAGTGGCATTTTTCCCAGTTTAGCACTAAATTTGTTTCAAAGCATCTCTTTAACACCATAACTAGATTCTCGAGACATAAGTTAAATGAATCCCCGAAGACTGAGAAGTCATCCATAAATACTTCAACATTCTGTTCCACCATGTCGGAGAATATAGCCATCATACATCTTTGAAACGTGGCTGGAGCATTACACAACCCAAAAGACATTCTTCCTCGAAAGCAAAAAGTGCCGTATGGACATGTGAAAGTAGTCTTTTCTTGATCTTCTGGAGCTATCATAATTTGATTGTAACCCGAATAACCATCTAGAAGGCAATAGTATTCATGCCCTGCTAGTCTGTCCAACATCTGATCGATAAATGGGAGCAGGAAATGATCTTTCCTTGTAACCTTGTTTAGCTTACGGTAATCCATGCAAACTCTCCACCCCATCACTGTTCGTGTTGGGATTAGCTCATTATTCTCATTAGTCACAACGGTCATGCCACCCTTCTTCGAAACACACCTTTGTCTTTGGACTCACCCATACGTTTGTCGAGATTGGATAGATTATTCACGCATCTAGCCATTTTAGTACCTCTTTCTTGACCACCTCCTTCATTATTGGATTAAGCCTCCTTTGTTGCTCAACCGCTTCGACACCACCATCTTCCATTAGGATCTTGTGCATGCAATATGAAGAAATTGATTCCTTTGATATCTCTGCTATGGTCCATCTAATAGGCGATTTGAACTCTGTAAGCACTTTTCGGGCGCTTTTTTCTTCTTGACAAGATGTTAGTGCAGAAGCAATAATCACAGGTAATTTGGAATCTGAACTTAAAAATGCATACCTGAGATGTTCCGGTAGTGGCTTCAACTCCAAGTCGGGAGGTGTCTCAAGAGATGGTTTTAGCTTTATTGAGGTATCTCCAGCTATCGTCAATGGCTCTGCAGGGGGTCTAAATCTCCTGAATTGGGGGTTAGTATCCAGATAGTGAACAAATTCGTCAAATTCTTCATCCTCTGCATCTGAATTCTCATCAGTGATATTCCTCAAAGGTTCATAGTCTGCTAAACTCTATATGTCATCATCTAGAATCCGATTCACCCAATCAACGAAGAAACAATCCTCCTCATCCGTTGGGAATTTCATAGCTTTGAATGCATTAAAAATGACCTCTTGATCCTGAACTCGCATCGTGAGTTCCCTTTTTTGTACATCTATCAAAGCTCTGCCCGTGGCCAAGAATGGTCTTCCCAGTATGATCGGAATATTCTTGTCCTCTTCGAAATCTAGGATGATAAAATCAGCCGGAAAGATGAACTTATCCACTTTAACCAATACATTTTCAACAATTCCCCGCGGATATGTGACAGACCGGTCGGCTAACTGTAATGACATGTTCGTTGGTCTTAGAGCCGGTAATCCCAACCGGTTGAATACAGACAGTGGCATCAAATTTATACTTGCTCCCAAATCACATAAACACTTGTTAAACTCCATCTTCCCAATAGTGCACGGAATTGTGAAGCTACCCGGATCTTTCAGCTTTGGAGGTAACTTACGTTGAAGCACTTTGCACCGCATTCTTCTCATCAAAAGCTACCGTTTTAAACTCATCTAATCTCCTCTTCCTTGACAGTATACCTTTCATGAACTTTGCGTAGCTTGGCATTTGTTCCAATGCTTCGGCAAAAGGTATATTGATTTGCAGCTTTTTGAAGACCTCTAAAAACTTGCTTAACTGTTTGTCTTCTTTCTGCTTTGCTAACCTTTGCGGATATGGTATTCGAGGGTGCAGTGGTTGTAGTGGACTCTTGACCTTCTCTTCTGAACCTGCTTTATTCGTTTCATTTTGTTGAACCTCATAATTTTCCAGATTTTTATCCTCCTCAGTTTCTTTCTCTGCATCGAGCGGCCGCATGGCCTCCTTAGTGGTATCATGCGCGGGCGCGCGACTTGCAGATACTGTCAAGTCTTTCCCAGATCGCAATGTTATTGCTTGACACTGCTCCTTCCCATCTCTTCTAGGATTTGCCTCTATGTTACTTGGCAAAGCACCTTGGGGCCTATTAGTAAGCATGGTCGCCATTTGCCCCATTTGCGTCTCTAAATTCTTGATAGCCACTGCTTGGCTTTTGATCATGACCTCGGTGTTTGCCATGTATTTCAACATCATCTCCTCCACTTCTGATTTCTTCTCTAGATGTGATGCAGCTGGAGTGTGGTGTTGTTGCTGTTGAGTAAATCCCGGTGGAAATGGTGGTTTCGGTATAAACTGTGGTTGTGCTGACTGTTGTTGAAACTGTTGATTTGGCTGGAACTGATTTTGTTGTTGTCCTTGGTTGTTAGACCAGCTGAAGTTTGGATGATTGCGGTTGTTGGGGTGGTATGTGTTCTGGAATTGGCCTTGGTCCTTTCTCAGAGGGTTTACATACTAAATCGCTTACGGTGATAAAGACATTGGTCTGTGGAGTGTGACCCCACACAAAGCTCACAAACAAAAGCAACCGTCTTCACTTTACTCTCTGCCAACGTCTCTATTTTCTTAGCCATGGCTGCCATTTGTGCCGATAGCTGTGTAATCGCATCCACCTCCAACATACCTGCAACTTTGGGTTGAGACATTCGAGTTGTAGGCTTCTAATAGTCATTCGCGACCATCGTCTCGTTAAGCGTATAGGCCTCATCTTTGCAGTCTTAGCCATTGGGAAAAACTTAGCTAAAAATTTCTGTGCTAAATCCTCCCATGTAGTAATCGATCCAGCCGGCAAAGAATGTAACCAACTCCTTGCTTTATCCCTCAATGAAAATGGGAATAACTTGGTAGTCGATGGCATCTTCCGTCACACATTATATCCCGAATGTATCAAATCTCGATGAAGCTTAATAGGTGCTCATTCGGATCATCTGTGGCAGACCCCAAAGCTGTCTTCAATTACGTGTACCATCCGAATAGTGCCCGTTTTATTTCGAAGGTGTTTCTTTGCTCATGGTTTGACTATGCTAGATCAGAATTCATTTATGTTCGGCATGGAATATTCCCTTAGAGCCGAATGCTCTTCTCTTGGATCAATCCTTTGTTCTTCTGCCATATTGACTGTAATGCTTTCTAACTGCTCTTGCAGATTTATTCGCACACTCGCTTTCCAACCTTTTCCGTTTATATTAGCTTGTGCTGGTGTTAACTCTGAGTTAGAGGATCGCGTGTGCATAAAATTCTACAAGCACCTGTACTCAAAACAAAACAAATATAGAAATGAGAAATGATAGAATTGTCTAAGTCATACAATCTGACTTTAAACTAATGATAATTATCTAAATTAACGCTTTTCCTAAGAATGGCGCTTAAAAACTTATTGCCTCTTTTATAGTTCTTATAAAAGCTCTAACTCATGCAAGTATACATGGGTTAACAAGTAATAGTAAAAGTAAAGTATTGATCCCACGAGAAAAGTTGTTAACTTTAGACTACTATGCATTAATTAACTCACTATATTTATATGCTAATACTATAAACTTAATTGTTGATTTGAATCATTTATAATTACCAACTAAAAATAAGAATATAAACGAATTAAATATGATGTGGAAACAATGGGATCCTAACTTCATTCAATATTTCATTCAATCGCCATATGTCATGCAAAAAGTGTTCACATATCACAGGATAATAGCCAAGGGCATAAAAGCGAGTTATAACCATTTTCCAATGCACTATAACCAACTCACATATCATCTACAGATGTTAGAATCTATGTGATCACCAATACCATCACAATTACCATATTCCTATGCGTAAGTGCAATCCTATTGACTTTAAACACAACCCTTATTCTAGCTCATACGGCAAAACAGTATATTCCTATCTGTTTCACAAAATATGCAATCCCCATATTTGCATGCTATCATGATTTCATCCATATTCATATGTTCATTTCCAATTCCATACAAATACTAACATGAAGATTATCAGTCATTCATACATACAAGCCAACCATGATAGATAATCCATATGATATGCAAAACAAATCTAACATTTAGATGTGCAACCAAACGACATATTAAAATCCGTTAGGATCCCATAATGGAATTTAGTTCATGGCGGAACCAAAAACCATTATGGGATCGAGACTAAACATGATCAATAATCAAGCAAATGAGATTTAGAGAGAAAGAACAATCGACCCAAAAACGTGAATAGTAATCAATGATTAACTATGAAAACCCCAAAGAATTCCATTAACAATAATCAAAATCCACAATGGTGAAGAACTCCAAGAAGAAGAAAACAAGGCGTTATGGCCTCGTTCTCCGTTGGACTCTCTCCCCCAGGTGTAAAACCTAATTGCTACTATGAAAGTTACGTAATAAAAGTCAAGTCTCCCTCGACATACGTCGAATCGCTTTATATCAATTACACATCATCACATTGCTTAATTAAAATAAAACAAATTACAAACGATCGACGCCGCGTCTTGGCCACAAGTGATGGCTCTAGTGTACCTGTCTTGCGGCCGCGAGACTTGCAGTAAGCTAAGTTCCTCCAGACGTCTTATCGCGCGGTCGTGCGCTTTTTTCTCATGGTATGTGGCCATGCCTCCCTCGGTAGCGTGACTTGTAGAAGGTTCTCTATGTAAAGCCACCTTTTGGCGGTATGCCTTGAGTCTTCTCTTGTTATGCTTGCATGATCACGACTTTTGTGTTCTGCGCAGTTCACGAGTCTGGGTTTTGATTGCTGCTGCTGCTGCTACTTGTTCATTCTTGCCTAATCCCCCTTTCTTACTTGATTTCCATGCCTTATTGTACCCCCATGCCATGCACATCCTCGCCTTACGACTAGACTTCATGCAACCGCTCACCGATACCTCAATTCCCACCAAAATGACGCCAATTCCTGCACTTATTCACCAAAAGGAGTTTAAATACATGCAATGCAAAATAACATGAAATGCAACTAAAATACAATGAAATGTGCTCAAGGTGGGCACAATTCACATGGATCGGTATACAATAAGTGAGTAAAAATATCACTTATCATGCATCAGAAGGAAAAAATAGATGAATCAGGAAAACATGCAGACACCTAAATCCAGACAGGTCGACCCGTCTATTTTAGAAGGCAGATCACATGAATATTCTAATGCAAAATCTGATATTCCAGAAAGTGAGAAAGTGAATCAGATGAACAAATGACCAATAGTAGTCTTCCAAGAACAACCAAAATAGTGAAAAATTATCCTCTTAACCTGAGCTTTAAAGACATCAACATTGGGATGACCAAAAGGAGTGCTAGTAGAGATTTTTGATTTTGAAAATACAAAAGTCAAATCTACACTAAGGAGCACAGCTATCAAGATTTCTACTGATAACAAAATGTTAATATGTAGGTAACAAATCACAAAGGTATGATTATATTGTTTACTTGCTATATGTGATTTTGTTATAACCTTGCTCCAATGTCATTCTTTGTGTTTAATGTTTTTCAATTTGAAAAATGGGGTGAGATAATTAATTATATAAATTACTTTTTGTCGATGACAAAGGGGGAGAGATACTTATGCTTAATGATTAATATGATTAATATGTGGTTTCTTTTTGATAATGACAAAGGGGGAGATATATATGGTACTGAGATACTATATTGTGCTTAAATATGCAAATGATGCTAATTTAGAATTTGTTTCCTTAATATGCATAAATTAAGGGGGAGCCATATACTTAGGGGGAGCATATTAATTAAATGGCATTATGTATTGTCATCATCAAAAAGGAGGAGAATGTTGGTTATATATTTTATGATTTTAATGATGACAATATTATTGGGTTTATGAATTTGATTTAAATTGTTTGGGCTGATTTAAATTTATTATATGTTGTTTTCTTGTTGGCCTAAGATTGGAATTATGGTCCATTAGTATATTCCTTATATATTTAAGTTTGCATGTTGCTGAAAAGATCTTTAATATAATTTAGTAATGATATGCAATTCAATTTTAAAAGGAAACTAAATAAGGTAACTGATATTCAGTGATTGGCTAGTAACAAACTTTATCAAATATCTCCTTGTTCCTTTATTTAAGGTGTTTTGGTTTGACTTGAAAACATATCCTTGATTTACCAAATCTGTTGGACTCTTTAATTGCTAATATCATGGGGGTATACCAACTGTTATATGAGTTTCCAATTCTATCTTATGTTCATATCCGTTGGTCAATATTAGTAGCTAATATTATGGGATTTAAATCATCTGATTTCTTACTATGGGATTTAAATCATCTAGTTTCTTGCTAACAATTATTTATAGCCGTTAGGTCTCTCTTTACATATAGTCTTATCTCACGGCTAAGCAGGATAGGAGAAAAGAAGCTAATTCACGTTGGTATACAGAGAAGAATCCTATTGAGAGCTTTCATTATTTATTTCCATCTATTCATTGTACTGTCTATAATTCTTTGCGGCTGGAAAATAAGAAGTCTATTGTAATTTCTTCTATTATATTCAAAGTTCATGTCTTGTTTGGCTTGGTCTATCTAGCAGTAGATAGGATCTATTCAAAGAGAATTTTTCAAGGTTGCAGAGGTGCAAAGGTCTCAGTGGTGAGAAAGGTTGCAGAGGTGCAAAGGGGGCAGAGGTGTCCATCAGTGGAAAGCTTCTTTGTACAAGTTCTTTTTATTGTATTTAATTGAATAATAAGTTTAATAAAAAGAGTCTCCAATCCTAGTTGGGATTGGACATGGATTAGGCCACTAGATTAGAGGATAGGGGATGAACCACGTAAAAAATCTTGATGTGATTTTTATTTCTGTTTATCTCTTTAACTGCCATTTACGTTCTGCACATTTTTATTCATCACGCCTATCCAGACACTAAAGCGATGAATTCTAGTCATCGATAATCATAAACGAAGAATGAGACACTAAAATAGCGGTGTGTAGTATGCGAATTAAACCTGTAGCAGAAAATTTCAAAAAGTTTTCAGCGTTTATCACTTTTAGATTAAACACCTATTCACCCCCCCTCTAGGTGTGCACATACACAAAATTTCAAGTTCCAATCGCTGGTTGAGGTTGAAGGAATGTATGTTAGTAGTGCTTGAGCAGATGGAGGCTTCTGGTATTGAACTTGCACATCATCAGTAGTAGATTGAACAGACTCTACGATCATCTCCTTGGTCATGTTTCTTCTTCCTTGAGAGTCCACTCTACGATCGAAAGGAATATAGTGATTTCCAGCATGACGATAGATTTTGAAGTGGGTCTGGTTTGTGATCATCTTTGTAGCAAAACTCTTTACCCTTGGGAAGTTTTGTGCTACCAACTCTATGCTTGGAAAGTGAGAGTAGCACCAGCTAAAGTAGCTTCCATCCTTTTCAGTATGGGCCTTTAGCCATGGCATTCATTGGAAGAACCATCTCATTAGCAAGTCATCAGGATTATAGAGAATGGTCGAGCAGTCTAGCTCCATGTTGTTCCATTTTTTAGCTATGTCAAAGGTAGTCATTCTTACTACCTTGAGCTGCTCATCTCCATAGTTCACCCATCTTTCTGGTGGAGCTTCTGGTGGTTCATTTGAGACTTCTACCACTATTCTCCTGGTGAATTTTGCTGGAGAGAGGACATGATAGAATTTTGGCTCCTCTTATTCTTGATTTTCAGAATTTGAATCATTCTCCATTTCTTCCCTCTTAGAGCCTGAACTATCTTGATCATTTCTAACAGTGAATCCTTCTTGCTGTATTTCATTTTCAGAACCTTCTTCAGCAATATCTTTTTCTGATTCATCTTCTTCACCACTGGTTTCATCTTCAGCACTTACAACCTCATCATCACTTACTTCAATGACAACATTGGAGTGATCATTTCTCCTTCTAGAGGTAAATTTGGCTTGTAGTCTGTAGCTCTTCCTTCTTCTTGGAGGTTCAATTTTGGGAGAGTCAGACTCCTCTTCCTCTTCAGACTCGGAAGCCTTTGGTTCATCAGAAGAACTTCCTTCAAGTTCATCAAGGGCAGGGGCATGTTCTTATTTTCTTGAAACAACATTGTCTAACCCATTATCTGGGCTTGTTGGGGCAGTTGCATTTGGGGATGGAGTTGGGTCATCTTAAATCTCTTCTTCATTAGCAAAGTGACTGCTCTGAGGATTAGCCACAGGGCTTGAGCATTCTTCTTCATCAGCAGATGCTGAATTTTCATTCATTAATCCAGCTTCACCTTCACTGCTGGATTTGGTCTGTGGGGACTCAACCTTGAGATTGTCAATTGCCTTTTCTTCTTCTAATTCTACATCATTCTCTTCATCAGATGTACTATCTTGGGAAACTGAGACTGGTTTGATTGTCACCTTGGCTTTCTTGCTGGATGGCCCTTGAAGTAACCTGTTACTTCTCCTCTTTGTTGTTTCAACAGTTAGGGCTCTTTCTTCTTCAACCTTGTCTTTGATGGAGAGATTCCTTGGCGGGGCCTTGGTTTTCTTCACACCTCTGGATTTCTTCTTGGCTGGTGTGGTTGCTGTTGGTATAGAATCATTAGATTCAGAGCTTTCTGCCTCTTCTGCCTTCCTCTTCTTTGCAGAGGCCCTGCTGCTGCTCCCAGTTGTCAGCCTTCGGTTCTCCTTGGGGTTTTTCTTCCAATTTACAAATAATTGTGGAGACATCACTTTGTGAACATTCAGAGGCTCTCCTTCATCATCCTTGATCTTGCCTCCTATCTTCTTCTTTATTACAATGCTCAGTAGTCTTCCATGAAATACCTTTGTCAGAGATTTTTCTGTAGACTTCTTTAGCCCAGCCTTTTCTTCCCACTTGGAGATTTGGTCAAACAGGATAACTCCAAAGTTAATCTGTTTCTTCAGAACTATTGCTAACATAATCTTCAACTACTGATCAAGCACATTATCATATGCAGTATCCTAGCACAGTATGCATTTTCCAACTATTTCAGCAAGGAACTCGTATTCCTCTGGAAACTCATTCTTCTTCATGTCCTTTAGACTAGGGTTTCTTTAGTACCCCATGATCTCCTTTGCTTGTTCCGTATTGATATCATCAAGGCTCTTCAGTCCTTGGTCAGGAAAACCTAAGCATTGATTGAGGTCAGAAGATTTCAGCTTTAGAGATTGACCTTTGACCTTGGTAGAAAGGGTTTCGGACTTTATGGAAGCATTTGAGTAGAACTCTTTAACCAGGTCAACATATACTCGAGTGCTAGCGTCAAGGCATTCTGAGAATCTAGCTTTCTTCATAAGTTTGAGAATGTCTCTGAACTTCTTTTCAGATTTCTGAAATGACTTGGTTCCGAGCTGAATGCCAGTGATTACTCGCCAGTTTTCCATTTGAGCAGTTCGAAGAATGTGGGTATTTGATTCAGAGAGGTTTATGAGAGATGGCTGATAGTGATTTGTTAAGGCTCTAGAGTGTTAACCTATTGGCTCTTGAGAGGATTTTAGGGTTTGAAAATGGGAGGGAGAAAGGTTTGATAGCTTCTGAAAACTGTTTGCAGATTTGAATTTGTCTTTATGGCAGTTCCTTCTAACTCTACATAACCAGTGATGTGTCAACCGACCATTGGTTGCACGATGCCCAATAATGAGCTGTAACTCCCCATATCTTTTCAGTTAGATATTTCCTTTTAGAAGAGTAGACGTTTAATCGATGTGGCTTTGACCGTTGACCTTTTGATTAAGTGAGAGTAGCATGGTAAAGCGACTATGGACTCTACGTTTTCCTTTGTTGACACAAACGATCAACTTTTGAGAGATCTTTGTAGTGGGTGGTTTTGACATCATCCTTATCTTGATGTAGCTTATCTTGACCACTTATGTACTTCATGAAGGTTTGAGGGCTCCATTTCTGAGATGAATCTGCAAGACTTCTTTCGAGCTGATGATTGAACTTATCTCCCCATACTCTAAATTGTTGAGCAATTGTTCAGTTCTTCATAGCGCCTCATGAGCTAGATTATCCTCTTGTAGAACTGTGATCGTCGAGTCTGATTCTACGATCGCTGAGGTTGCACTACGATCGTGGAGTTCTCTTCAACTTCGACTCTACGATCGTTGACTATCTTGGTCCTTGAGATGAACTTGATCAAACATTCCTTCTAGGTCAAGGTAGCTCAGGAAGGGCCAACCTCTTAGAGTGAACTAAGGATCAGGTTTGTCCCTGATGCACTTTCCAGATGAAGTACTTTAGAAGTGATTTGCAATGATATCTCATTTGACCTTTTCTGGTGGGGAGGTCCTCTACTAACTTTGGACAATTGCATTTGCTGTAATCGTGGTGTCCTTCTTACTTCTATCTTTGATCGGATGTTTGATCGCAGGCACTCCACGATTTTTGAGTTGGGTGGTGAAAGGTTATCGATGAAATGCGTTTTAAGACGTTCCTACTGACTATGGATCTTCATTTGGTTCATCAGCCACAAGGTTTTGGGACTCTGTAGCTGGTACACTGCTTCATAGTATATCTCAGTATGTTGTTCTTTAATAGATCACTGCTCCCCATGGTTGATGCTATCTTCTCAGATAGATGAAATTCCCTTTTCTTTATGTGTGTTAGGAGACATCCTTACTTGTCTCCTTCTGATTGGAATCACCATTATTACTTAAATCTCCTTGTATCGTAGACATGGATATTTTTAGGACTAATCACTCTACGATCTTTTGACAAAGACTCTGAACGTAGTCTTTTTGTCGATCTTGTGTTTGTGAGGTTCTGCTTCCGTAATGAATTCCTCTTGACTGATGCTCGATGATCCTCTATTGTGAGCTCCCTTGAGGATTCTTCTCATATAGCATGCTTTGCTTGATTTGAGCATATAGGACCCTTTTCATCTTTGGTTGAATGGCCTGCTTCCATATATAGATTAACAGCCATGTGAGCTTTATTCAAGTTAGCTCAGTGGGTCTTCAAGGACAGGCTTGGACATGTAGGAGTTTTATCAGAATTATTTCTGAACAGTCCTTAGCCTTCTGTTGGTTTAGTCTTCTTGACTGAAGTCTTCTGCTTCAGCATTCCTTAGTGTGGCCGGATAGACCAGGTACCTGCAGGTTAGACATTTTTCTATATTTGATACCCACATTTAAGTGGGTCCTGCTAGGTTAGTTTTCTAAACCACTGTTTTTCTTATATTTGGATAATTATCACATTTATCACCAACAGTCATATCCATGCATAAAACTAGTTTTAGATAATACATTTTGATATGCATGAAGGTGAGTGTGTGTAAGATTTGACATTTAATAACACACTCTTTATCTTTGATGGTTTCATCATTTACTGGGTTATGTTCACAATGTTTAAGTGTTCACAGAGTGAGAATCAACTCTACAATTTAGGAGTATCTAGTTGATTCATGGAGGTGATCAGTTTCTACACATCATCAAGATACTCTTTTAGAACTGATCATACTTTGTGTATTATCAAACACTTAGAGCAAGGATTTGTACATACATATTAACCCACCAGGAAAGATTACTTCACATATAATTAATTTGGCCTGTGATGCTCTTATGACCCATTTCAGGTTTCCTTCAAGGTGTCATCTTCAACCTAAAACTTGGATGGAGAGAAAGTAGACATTTGAGTTTCCATCCTTAGGGTACTTTCTCTCTTCACCTTTTTAGGTAGATTATGACTTCTTGACAGAATACTGTTATGGTTCATAAGAAGGTGCATTTATGATGTACACATGTATAATAGTGAGGAACCATACCTTTTTACTGTCAGTTACTTAACAATCATTTATCTTTAATGTACAGAGTTTAGGGATTGATGTGCATAGTTTCACATTTGCTCTTGACAGCTTGTTGCTCCAGTTGACCTTCAATCAATTAGTCGTGATCTTGAAGATGTAGGCCAAGAGAATCTCAACTTTTTTTAAATCTTTGACATCCTTCAGTTTATAAAGTTTGCACCCAGCTGCTGGTTGGCCAGACATAAGTTTGAGAAGATCATCTTTCTTCTCTTGATAAGCATTTCTTAGCATGTATGGCATTTTCATCTTTCAGACTGGTGGATGCTTGACTCTTTGTCATTGATGTCTCTTGAGCTCTCTCTTCTGGTCTTCAAACTACAAGATTGACTGCAAGCAAGGATTGGTCTTGTTGATGTAACAATAGAGAACATGAACCAATCTGAGTAGCTTCAGGTGTATATACACATTTAACCTATACACAATATTTCCAACGTGTGAGCTCATATGCATATAACAAGTTACTTATTACTAAACTAAGTTTAGAACAATGTTTGTGCCTAGGATTAGACTCAAAGCGATTAGCTTTTGAATATAGCATGAGAACCTGCTTTGATACCAATTGTTAGTTCCCAGTAGGCACAATAGATCTAGAAGGGGGGGGGGGGGTTGAATAGATCCTTTTAATTTCAAATACTTTTGTCTTTTATGTTGTATTGCTATTAATTTAGCATATGACAAACATAAGAATCTTTTCATGCATAGAGGAATAAGTAAAAATCCCCTTCATTGATATATTCATAATCATACATACATTGTTCGTAGAGTTAGTTTGGTTGTAAGCAGTTAAAACATACATAGCAGTTATAGCAGTTAATAGCATAATATAAATGACATAATGTAAAAGACACAAGGGGTTTTAAGTGGTTCGAGAGACTCAAGCTCTAATCCACTCTTACTGCTTTCAACTAGCGAGGATTTCCACTAAGGAAGGGCGGCACCACTAAATCACTAAGATTCCTTCAAGGCCAAAGAACCTTGGGACTTGAGTTCACTAAGAACTCTTCAAGGCCGGCGACCTTGGAACTCCTCTAGTTCCCTAGGAACTCTTCAAGCCCAATGAGAGCTTGGAACTTTATTTAGTCCTTCGGACAAGGACCCTCGAGCCCACAGCTTCTGTTGAGTTGTTTGTTTGTTTGTTGGAGTTGGTCTTTGAAATTTCTTAAGATGTCTTCATGCTCTGAACATCTTCTATACTTAGCGACTTGGCGTGATCACCCTTGAAGTGCGAGTTGAGTGTTGCATGATGCTCAACTTCTTGATTCTCAACCACTTGGGATGATCCCTTGATGACTGCCTGGAAGATCCTTCCTCTTGATACATGATGGCTGCACATGATGGGTTTCTAAGATGACTGTAAGCTCTTCTGCTAGGTACTTAGAAAATTTCTCATGCTTGCCACCATGATGACGTTTGTGATCTCCTTTCTTGATACTTGATGCCTTCTCATGATGGACTTGCTAAGATGACTGTGAGCTCTTCTCTATGGTACTTAGAGTCTTCCCATGATGGACACCAAGATGACATGACGCTCTTTTTTCTCTCGGCAGTTCAGAACACTCTTCATGTAGTAGAACTCTCACTTCTACATTATAGAACTCTTACTTCTACTTCTTCCTTTGTATGTCTCTGAGTGTTCTTGGTGGATCGTAGAGTGAGCCTTCAGACTCACTATTTTACATGGTTTAGAACAGTCCACCGTTCCTCCAAACTCGACAACTCCAGCAACCCCAGATCTTTGAAGCTCTTCCTGATTTATACTCCTTCCTAATCCTTCCGTTGGAAAGTAGCCGTTGAAGGCTATTCAAATATCTTCATAGATCTCGAGTTGACAGAGGTAGACTGCTGATGTGACTAGTCATACTTTCTCTAACACTGCAGTCTACTATTTCACCTATCCCATCAGAGATGTCATTTTAATGTCTTGGGCAGGTCGAAGACTTTATTTCTTCCTTCTGATTTCTCTATCAGAGTTTGTCCTTTTGCATCGATGCTCTCAATAAGCATTTCTTCGAATATTACCCTTCAGATTGAACCGTTGCCAATGCTTTAGTCTTCAACTATTCGAACTCTATGATTCTGATGCATGTCTTCAAGGACCTGATTGTAGTGTCATTTTGACTGGTAGAAACAACACTACGATCTTGAAGAGTGTTGATTAGATCTTCAATGTGGAATACCTCTTCCTTCTCTTGTACAGTACTTCAACACTTCTGTTTGCCTCAACAGTTCTCAGATACTGATGACTTGACTTCTTTGTTCTGGCCCCTTGTGAATAGCAAGACACTTCAGATTTTTTGCGTGTCCAACTCACTTTCTCCTTGTGATCTCCCGTTCATTGATCATCAATGGACTGACCCAATGCTTAATCACTTTGCCTTGTTCTTCAGAAGTTGTCCAGTATCTCTGTATGTACTTCATCAGTTATTTCTTTGTTTGGAAAACATTACGATCCTGGTTGCTTCCAAGATCGTTGTCTTCTTATCTACATGGCAACTCATCGCACTTCGACTTTTCCTTAGTCGATTCTTCAAGTCTTCTTCTGATTTCCTTGTGGAAGACTTCATCTCGAATGGCTTCACAACTCAATCTTGATGCTGATTGGGTTGGTGCTTAGATCTTCAGTTAGCTTGCATGCCATTCGTGGAGTGCTCTCTGGTTTCCTTTGATGTAACATTGCAGTGCCGACCAGAGGCTTCATTCCTTTGGATATTCTTGGAGTGCTCATTTGTTGAGAATCGTATTTGCTCTACGATTCTACCTTGGCATTGTGAGCACATCTGTTGAGGTCGTAGTTCGCGCTTCTGATTTAGCTTGGTACCGCAACCTACGACTCTTAGATCGAGATCTTGACACTCTACGGTTTCTGCCTTGTGTTTGTTGTCTTCATCTGATCTTGTTCGACTATGATCTCTGCATGTAATCAATAGACTCAATGACTCAGAGTGTAGTCTACGATCCTTGACTTGGCTTTGGCATCAGTAGACTCTACGACTCCGAGTGTAGTCTACGTTTCTGACTTGGCTTTGGCATATGTTCGGTCGACTCGTAGGCAGGCTGTCTCTACGATTTTGAACATGACTTCCTCAGCTGACTTCGGCCCTGAGGAAGTTCTACTCGACACACTACGAACCTTCATCGTTTTTCCTAGTAGTTTACGAACTCCGAGATCTACTATCTTGCAGACTACGATTCTGTCTCGACAGCTCTCGAGTTCTCCTTAACTCTCCTGGCAGACTACGATTTCTGGTGCAGTGCTCGACGATCAGACAAGCCTATCTATTACATCATAAGATCAACCTAACATGCTTGATCTTTCTATGTTTATAGTCCTTGTACATCATTTCTTTTAAGGACTTTACAAAGTTTGTTTTTGCTTATGTAGGATCAACCTAACATACTTGATCAATTCATTCTAAGTCCTTGTACACATGTTTCTATTATCTATCAAAGGACTTTACAACTTTTCTTAATGCAAGCATACTTGCATAATCATTCATATATATCATAATCAAATCATATATAAATAGGAATAACATTCACATGCTTATTCTTGACACAAAGTATAGAGATTGGTACCAAGACCAAAAAGTCACCCTGTCATTGGAACCAAGTGGGTCTTCAGAAACAAGATGGATGAAGATGGAGTAATAACCAGGAATAAGGCAAGACTAGTGGCCAAGGGCTACTCTTAGGAAGAAGGCATTGACTACGATGAGACATTTGCACTGTTGCCAGACTAGAAGCCATTAGAATATTCCTTGCCTTTGCTGCTCACATGAAATTCAAGGTCTTTCAGATGTATATCAAAAGTGCATTCCTGAATGGTGAACTTCAAGAAGAAGTCTACGTAGAGCGACCTCCAGGTTTCATCAATCCATCTCTTTCTAATTATGTTTATAGATTAGAAAAAGCCTTATATGGTCTTAAACAAGCACCTAGAGCATGGTATGAAATACTAACTAACTTTCTTATTGAAAATGGGTACACTAGAGGTAGAGTAGATGCCACATTATTCCTTATAAATCATAAAGACAAAGTCTTATTGGTTCAAATATATGTTGATGATATTATTTTTGGTTCTACTGATGAAAAGCTATGTAAGAGATTCTCCAAGCTTATGCAGGGCAAGTTTGAAATGAGTTTGATGGGTGAGCTGAACTTCTTCCTTGGACTGCAAGTAAAGCAGACTGATGAGGGAATCTTCATAAACCAAGCCAAGTACATCAAAGATTTACTTAAGAAGTATGACATGGAATCAGCCTCTCCCATGAAAACCCCAATTGCTCCTACAACCAAGCTTGACAAAGATGAAAAAGGTAAAAGTATTGATATAACTCAATACAGAGGTATGATAGGCTCTCTTGTATATCTAACTGCCAGTAGACCAGATATAATGTTTGCAACATGCATATGTGCTAGATTTCAGGCTAATCCTAAGGAATCACATTTAACTGCTGTAAAGAAGATTTTCAGGTATCTCAAGGGTACACCTCACTTGGGGCTTTGGTACCCCAAGGAGTCCTCATTTGAACTAACAGGATACACAGATGCTGACTTTGCAGGTTGCAAAATAGACAGAAAGAGTACCAGTGGCACTTGTCAATTGCTAGGAAATAGACTTGTGTCCTAGTTTAGCAAGAAGCAAAACTTCAAGATATCTACTTCAATGCTGCAGGTTTGAATACATTCTTTCTTGGCAATTCGCATATGCTCAAATCCTATGGATGAAAAATCAGCTAGGAGATTATGGGTTTGAATTCAAATCCATACCTCTTCACTGTGATAACACAAGTGCTATAACAATAACTCATAATCCTGTCATGCATTCTAGGACTAAGCATATAGAAATAAGGTATCACTTCATTAGGGATCATGTGCAAAATGGAACTATATCTGTACAATATATCCCTACTGAAAATCAACTTGCTGATGTCTTTACAAAGCCTCTAGATGAATCCAGGTTTAATAAGTTAATAAGTGAGCTAGGCATGCTTAACTTGTAACCATGAAAAATATGCTCTAGTTTGTGCTAACCATACAAATATAAAGGCTATGTTCGAAATCATAGACATGATCAAAGGAAGTCTACGATCATAGAGCTGAAGTGACATGAAAGACAATGATCGCAGTGCAGACTCACGATGGCAGAGCCCCATCAACAAAACAAAGGAGCACCCTGTGATGATAAAGTTCAAGACAAAGCAATCTCTTTGATAAGCGCCTCAGAAACAAACCTAACCCTTGATTCACTCTATGAGGTTGGCCATTCCTGAGTTACCTTAAACCAAGAAGAATGCTAAGTCAAAAGTTCATCACAAGAACTCGGTCAGACACGACGATCGTAGTTCAGACACAATGATTCTTGAAAGGATAGACTCGGCGATCGTAATTCGGACTCAACGATTGCTGGGCGGATCAGACTGAGCGAGCGTAGAACATAATCAACGATTTACGAAACGTACACGACGATCGTAATTCGGACTCAACGATCTTTGGGCCGAGACTCGACGAGCGTAGAAATGAAATCAACAATCACAAAGGCTACCTCAATGATCGTAGTCCTCCCTAAGGACAAGTTATCTCAGAAGGAACAAATGGAAAATTAGTACAATCCTCCTCAGTCAAATTCAGAGAGCAAGAGACACCTTACCAACCAAAATGGAGAGAGGAAGTTACAAGTCTTTTGAAAATGCCTTTTGAAATCGAAGTTCAAAAAGCTTATCTCTCTCTCTCTCCTGGCGAAACCCTAACTCATAAAAAGCACAAACAACCTTACTCCCTGCAAAGAAATCAATGGAAACCTCCAACGTTATCTCTGGCTACAGACTCTGTTTCGATGAGTTCAAAATAGCTGAACCCAAATTTCACAAAATTCTGTCATTAATAAAGAAGGCTGGTCTCGAAGAAACCCTGGGTACGAGCACCTTGTCATTACAGGAATGGGGCGTTAAAAAATAACGTCATCACCACGAGGGTCAAGGACGTGGAAATCAAACTCAGAACTGAGGATATCAACCTAGCCCTAGGCTTCAAATCTGAAGGGTTCTCGTTCATAGATGGCATTGACTTCCATGAAGGCCTAAAGAAGATGCATCACAAGAAATTCCCCACTGTCAAAGGATACAAGAAAAAGGAGTTTCCTCAGAGGTACGAATTTCTGGCCGATATTATTGGGAAGTGTATATGTTGCAAGAGCTCTAGCCACAATTCTGTAAATGAGGTGCAACTAAAGCTCATGACTACCATAAGTTGTGGAATACAACTTAACTATGGATCTCTATTTCTTGAATGGATTAGGAAGTGGATCACCGGCTCAAAGAAGACAAAGAGTTCTCAAAAGATGCTCTACGGGCGATTTATAAGCATCATCCTACAGTCTGCTCTGGGTGACAAAATTGGGGACAATGAAGGAGAGTCCATCAACCCAAACAGACGAATGACCCATCAACTATTTGAGAATTAGAAAAGGAATCCAACAGAAAATATTCGTATGATGTCTGAGTCTAGTGGAAGAACTAGTGATATAAAGGAATCAAGGATTCCAGGAAACATGTCAGTCGTCAAAGAGACTGAAGAAGAAGAGGAGGAGATCAACAAGGAAGAACCCACTTCCCTGGTCAGAAAAAGTAAGGGCAAGAGAAAGCTAAAGGCTAGAATGACAGAAGAACCCCAAGGATCAACTACTGATATACTTGTAGAGTCTTCTGACATTGAAGCTCTGAGGATCCTAAGAAGAAAAGAACAGCAAGCTGAGGTAGATGAAGATAGAGCTACCATCTCACAACTGCTGAAGAAGAACAAAATTAGTCACAAGTCCAAGAGGCCATCTGTCTCTTCGATCGTAGAGTCTTTACCGATTGTAGAGATCAGACTGAACACCTCGAGCAAGGAAGTTGCTGCACCAGATGTTCTGGCTGATCAACAGGATAGAGCTGAAACTCAAGGAAATCCTGAGGCTGTGGTTCAGCTTAGAAAACCAAGACGAAAATTGGTTAAGAAGTACATCCTTGTCAATGAAGGAGTACTCAAAGAGGAAGACAAAAAGATGGCTGCTGAAAAGGAACTATCCAAAGAAAGCTAAAAGGACAAAGCTCAAGCTGAGGGGTAGATACCTGAAGTTCTCACCCTAGAAAATGCTCCAGTTAAAGGGGAGCTACTAGCCCTACAGATGGATGATCATCTTGAGGGGGAGCCTCATGATATCCCCATGACAGAAGAAGCTGTTCTTGCAGAAAATGAGGGAGAACCAGAGCAAGAACAAAATGAAGTCATTGATATAGTGGAATCCTTGAACGAAGACAGAGAAGAGGACGAAGATGATGAGGTTGAGATCATAGCTGTGGGTAGTAATGGATATAGAAAAGCCAACTACGAGCAGCTGTTCTCCTATCTACCCATGATGCCTTTTCATCAAGCTCAAATTCTAAACTCCTGGAATCACATGTTCTAGAGCTTCAAAGAATATCCATCCATCTCTGTGCTAGCTCATGGATTCCCAGGAAACTTCAGTTTTGCCAAATAGCTGATAACAAATGGTCCCTCTTCAAGGATGGTGCATGAGGTATTATCTTTCCCAATCTTGTTCAGAGTTAATCACTATCCACTATCTTTCTTCAGTCAATTTTATGAATTTCCAAGCTGGTTGGAAGTGGTCCTAAATCCACGAAGTCAATTCCCAGTTACAGAATCCCAAAATTCTATAACTGATGAACCACATGTGCCCAACTTCATATTGATCCCAACTCCCATCATCTCTACGATTGATGACTCTAGCCCCATCGTAGAGTTCCAAGCTCAAATCGTAGAGCCACCCACTCCAGACACCCAAAAATAGGCTCCTCCATCAGATATTCCCTCTTCGTCGACCAATAAATACTTCAACCTTGATCTTTCCCTCTACTCCTTGCAAGATTAATACAAGAGAACATCCCCTCCTCCACACATTCCACAACTCAGCGAACTCCTGTCAGATCTTCCTACCAAAGCTGAGTTGACAGAAGTATCAAAGAAAGTGATCAAGGACATCGATGATATCCTTGAAGCTCACACAGAACTCATTCATCTAAGACTGACAAAATGATCAGTGCTGCAAATAATCTCCCAAGCACCTTAAACTCTGAGCTTACAAAGAAGCCGAGGGAGATCATCAAGGAAATGGTTAAGAGCATAAAGGACATGGATGCTATTCACTTTCTAGCAGCTAAAAGACACAGAGATGCAGTTCTTGCCTTACAAACAACTCAAAACGCCCATAACAAAAACATCATCAATCTACAAACTGCCGTAAAAGAATTCCAAAAATTATACGTCAACCAAGAACAGCAGACTGACAATGTTCTAACGGTCCTCCGAAATAGGGAAGCTCGATCTGACGCTCTGATCAAGGAAAATCGAGAAGACATTGCCCAAACCCAAAGCCAACTCAACGAGCTCGTCCAAGGAATGACTCGCCTATCTGAAGACATTCGAACCCTTGATGCTGACATAAAGGGGGAGAATAAAGGGAAAGGAGATCAAGGCAAGGGCAAAGGCAGAGGACAATTTTAAACTCAACCCTTAAGAAGTCCTCCTATAAGGCAGCCTCACCAACAGACTCCACGATCCGGCCATCAGACTCAACGACCTGATCAACAGGAAATTTTAATGGCTCAGCCAATAAGAAGTCTAGGGCCAGCTACCAGCTCACAAAATGTGACCACCACAGGCCTTAGAATGCCAATTGGAGATTCTGCATTTATGAATAGGCATAATCATAATCCTAGGCTAAGCCCAAGTGAGCTGGAAGATCTAGCCAAGAGAGATGAAGCAAGCAGGAAAAAGAGAGCGGAGGAGTATGCCAATCCTCCACGCAAAAGATCAAAGAAATAGAGATAAGTTAAAATCTAAATTCTTGTTGATGTAAAGCTTAATTGTAATATCTATTCTTCAAGCATCAATAAATTCATGCTTATTCTCTAGAAATTTTAGCTGCTCACTAAAATATTAAGTCATATTTACTTACCTGCAAATGCATCTAGAAACTAATAATCATGACAACAAAATCTCCTTGTTTATGTCAACATCAAATAGGGGGAGATTGTTGGGAGAGTGCATATTTTGATTTGATGTTTAAAGTAAATACTCATGATTATATATAAAGTCCTTCAAGGAATATTTGTACAAGGACTTAGTAATAGATCAAATTTGTTAGGTTGATCTAAACTCTTAATGTATATCATTCTGTAAATGAATGTATAGATAAAGAGATCAAAGTTGTTAGGTTGATCTTGAGATGTAATAGATAGGCTTCGAAGAGATCGTAGTGTATCAAGCTGATCAAGATTACAGAAGCCAAGGTAGAAATGTAGAGCATCGAGGATCATAGTGTGCCTGCCTTGAAGGACCTTGTCGAAAATCGTAGAGTGGTCCCAACATTTGCTGAGCCATCTCAGAGATCGTAGTGTGCTCTCGAAAACGTAGAGCTTGTAAAATAAGCAAGTGAAGATCGTAGTGTACAAGTCTTTAAAAGAAATCGTAGTGCTCTTATTTGATAGCATCATACCAAGCACCAAGGTGGCAAGACACAACGATCTGGATCGTAGGGTATCATCTGCCGTGTGTCAGAAGCATCGAGCCATACCTTTTGTTTGGAGACAAATTCCAACAAATGAGGAATGAGTTTTTAAATGTTGAAGTCCTCATCAGTCCCAACGGTACAAAAGATATCCTTAGTATACAACGAAAGAAACGTATTGAAGAAGCTAAGGAAAGGACCATAGGACAGAGGAAAACACCTTTTCAGGTGTTAGGTGAGAAAGCAGTCTGCTGTGTCAGTGGGCCAGAATGCAAGTCAAAAGGTGTACAAAAAAGTCTCCATCAAAGCTTAAAAATGTCAAACGCATTTAATGCTTCAACAAATGTCTTCAACGGATAGATTTCAAGGATCACATATATGCAGAACATGTGCAGATGAGATAGACAAGCAAGCATTGAACAAAACGCACAAGAACACTCAATGCTCAACTCTACGATCTGAGAAAAAGAGAAAGCTTGCTCAGCTACTCAGTTCTTTCGAACAAGTGCTTAACAACAACTGAGTAGCACCAAACAAGAACTCAAAAACTACCAATTAACTGAAGTAAGAGTTCAAAGTTTGAAGGACTTGAAGAGTTCTAAGTGAACTGTGAAGAACCAAGTCTGCTGGACTTGAAGAGTTCAAGAGTGAACTAAGAAGTGCCTAGACTGCTGGTCTAGAAGGAATCTGTGAGATTAAGAAAGTGTAAAAGACATCCTTAGTGGATTTCCTACTCGAGGAGTAGAAGAGTGGACTAGGAGCTTTAACTGCTCTGAACCACTTAAAACTGTTGTGTCTATTAAATTCTTACTATAACTGCTATATCTGTCATAACTACTATAACTGCCTCACTCTCATTAATTCACTATATCTTAAGGGAGATTAAAACAAATATTAATTCCGTTGTATTTTAATCATTATCAACTAACAAGTTAAAACGAAAAGAATTTTAAATATCTATTCAACCCCCCCTCTTCTAGATAACTATTGTGCCTCCGGGAACAAACATAATATTATATTTTTCTCGGAGAATATTATCTTGTAGATGCCAGATTACCATTTACCAACGGATTAATGACACCTTATAGAGGTGTTCGTTACCATTTAAAAGAGTACTTAGCTCGACCTCTAGAAAATCCTAGAGAATTATTTAATCTACGTCATGCATCATTACGTAATGCAATTGAAAGGGCATTTGGCGTACTAAAGAAAATGTTTCCTATTATTGGGAGCACAACTGAGCCAAAATACGATGTGGATACTCAATCTGAAATTGTTTTAGCATGTTGCATTTTACATAATTACTTGATGTCTGTTGATCCTGATGATGACCTTATTGCCGAAGTTGATCGAGAGCTCCTAGAGCAAATGTATGAACCTGATGATCATGTAAGAGATGTTATTGAGGATGCAACGCTTGCTGAGTATTTAAGGACTTCTATTGCAAATGATATGTGGATTGATTACATAAATGAAGTTAATAGTTCTTGAGTTTTATCTCATGTTGACAACTAGTTTATAGTGCGTTTGGTTTTTTAATTTATTAAGTTATTTGACGAGTATTCGTGTCGTAACTATAATGATATTTTTTTATTGTTTATATGAGATAAAGTTTTTTACTTTATTATTTATCCATTATTTTGTGTGTTGTTTATATATATGTGTTGCTTCTT
The DNA here is from genome assembly GCA_020205605.1 of Panax ginseng. Taxonomy (NCBI): domain Eukaryota; kingdom Viridiplantae; phylum Streptophyta; class Magnoliopsida; order Apiales; family Araliaceae; genus Panax; species Panax ginseng. Next base: position 86,226,009 of record CM035145.1, read on the forward strand.
TTAATTTCATGATTATTTGTATAGGATAAACATGACCAAAACAACAAATGAAATTCCAGCCTCAAAGAAAGAAAATTTGAAATGGACAAATAGAATGGATGAATTGTTCATTGAGGCAATGCTTTATGAGCAAGCATAAGGGAACAAACCCGATGGAACTTTTACGACGCATGCCTATGCAAATATGTTGAAATATTTGATAGAAAAACTTGAGATACCATACATTAAGAAAAGTCACTTGCTTAATCGCCAGAAGACTCTCAAATCTCATTTTGCCGAGTCTTATGACTTGTTTAAATGTTCAATTGGACTTAGTGGCTTTGCTTGGAGCTCAGTTACAAAAAAGTGGGATGCTAAACCTATAGTATGGAAAGACCTTATAGATGTATTTATTTAAGTTTTATTGAATTACTTTTGTCTAATTTAATTGTGTATATATATATATATATATATATTGTCTTTCATTTGATAATAATGTCTTTATAACTAGGCAAAGCCTAAAGCTACTATATGGAGGGATAAAGCGATCTACCATTATGATCGCTTGGAAGAATTATTTGCTAAAGATAGGGCAACAGGGGAAGGTTCAGTAACTGCAAAAGAGAAAAGAAAAAAAATGGGAGGACATGGTTGAGCAAGAATCTACAATTGTTGGAATTGATGGTGCAATATCCCGAAATAGAGTAATTTTAGAAAGTTTTAATTTGGATGATATTGGCGAATTTATGTCAACTCATTCTCAAGTACCAACAAAAAGTGTACGTACTTCAAAAGAAAAAAAGAAAAAGGTAAAACATTCTGATGATGAAGGCAAATTAACTAATGTGATTGATAAATTAGCTACCATATTGGAAAAGCAAGGGGAGACATTTGAAAAATAGGGAGAATCATTTATCAATTCATCTGTGCGAGTCTATTCTGCAAATGATATCTTTAAAGGACTTACTAAAATGAATTTCGGTGAGGAAAAAATCGATAAGCCTATTTATGGCTACTAGAAAATCAAGACAAGATACGAGCAGTGTTTGGGTTACCATTAGAGAGGAGATTGAATTTCTTGAAGAATTTGATGCATAATCTCCGTTAGTATTAATAATACAGACTATGTTTGATGACTTTTGGGTATGGTATGACAATGACTTTGTAGAAGTAATTTTTGTTTAGTATTTATTTGTATATTTGTATTTGATTATGGAATTTTTTCTTTGATTAAATTTATCTTGCATATTTTTATTCATGGTTCAATGGTTATAATTAATATAAGGGTAAATTTGTAAAAGTGATATTTTTTTTCTTTTTATTAGAACTCAAAAACGCAAGAAAATAAATTTTTTAAATTTTCTATTCTTTTTCATTTAAAACTCAGAAACAACACAAAGGAAAACTTCAAGAGAGGCTATAGATTTTTGACAGATAAGCATTTTTTCTGCCTTAATAATATTAAGAACTTCATTAAGCATAAATAATAATTCAGTTTTAGCCTTATTAGCAATTGGGGAAGCAATGTAAAAAAATCAAATCACAATAAGAAAAAAAAGAAGACAGTTTATGCATGATTCGATTTCTTTGGGTTTATATACAACATACCCAATGTTCTTCATTTGTATATGTGTTTTGTGTTCAATTTAGTTTAGTATTTGGATTCAAGTCTATTTGTGTACAATCTAGTTTGAATTTTTGGAGTTTTAGATGAATTTGTGATCGTATTTATATATGAAATTCTTATGAAAGGTGTCCAGTGAGTTGAGAATTTTTCATTAACTTATTTTTCCACTTAGAGACCTAAAGCCCACCCCTTACGGACCTAAAGCACTTCCGAAAGGCTTCTAGTGAATTTAAAGATTTTATTTTCCTCTTCTTTTTCCTTCTCAAATCGAAGTGGTCTAAATCAAAGGACTTGAGCAATCAACTTATGCTCGTAAACTTTTCTTGCATTTGAACGTGACATGAATTTGGAGAAAAGTAAACCCAAAAAACCCCTAAGAAGAGAAGTGTTCACTTTGTTGATTATGGGACCACTTTGAAACTGGTTGGCAACTTAAAGAAATAAATATGTAAGTCAGCCTAGTAAAAGTAAGTTTCTCTACATTCAAACCCAATCTTCCCCTGACCCCTCCCCTCGATTCCCCTTACATTTAAAAGTAAGTTTGTTTTTTTAAGACTGTAAGGGATTTGGAGGTTAAATTGATTATTTTTTAGCTCAAAACTTTTCCCCAAAAGTTGAAGGATTTGGAGAGATGGGAAAGGATGGAAAAGTTACATATTTTACATTATAAAAACTAACATTTTAAAATAAAGAATGTGATAATCTTATTCTTATCCCTAATTATTATAACTCTCAATTTTTAAAATACAATTTTTCCACTCCCTCACCCCCGCCGCCTGAATATGAACTGCACAAAAATCTCACCGCTTAATTACTTGTGCACAGGCATAAAAATCTTACTGCTTTCGCCTAAATTAAAATGCATGTGTTTGCTCAATGAGTTAGTTCTTCATGTGCCCCTCTTCCCCATCATGACCACTCATAATTATTTTGTAATTATTTATAATTACAATTGAATTGCTTTGGTGTTTATGGCTTTGAGTTGGACAAGCAGACCTTCATTATCAGGTGAGTGACACTGCACTGAAAAATTATATATATACTGAATTAGAGTTAATATATATATATATATAAGAGTAATATAGTAATAATGTAGTTTAAAAATAAAATTATTTTCCCTTCCCTTTCCATCCTCTTAGACTCACAAACAAGAAAAATATAATAAAAATCTCATCCATTACCTTCCTTTTTAAAACTCACAAACATGATAAGAAAAAATTATAATCATTTTCTCGTCCTTTCCCATCCCTTCCTGTCTTATACTTTCTCTTCTTATCTCATCCCTCCAAACTCACAAACGCGACCTTAGATCCCTAAAATTGAAAACTAATAGTACAAGTTTCTCAAAACAAATGTTCAAAATTTATAATTTAGCACTTTCACCGTGTTTGTAAGTTTTTATTTGAGGAAAAAGGAAGGGAAAATAATTAAAATCCCTCTAAATCCCATGTTTGTGAGTTTTTTTAGGGAAGAAGAGAATGTATTGAAAGTAAAATTAATCTCATTTTTGGCTCAAAACTTCCCCCTCAAAAGGGAGGATTTGGAGGGATGGAAAAATGAAATATTTTACATTACCAAAAATAACATTTCAAAATAAATAATGTGACAATCTTGTCCCTAATTATTATAACTCAATTTTTGAAAATACAATTTTTCTCTTTTCCCCACCCACACCCCTGCATATATATATATTGACGTCATCCCATATATATATATGACATATATTGAGTTTTTATGTGTTTGTGAGTATAAAATTAAATATATATGATGTCATCCTTTTAATTATATATATATATATATATATATATATATATATATGAATTAGAGTTAATATATATATATATATATATATATATATATATATATATATATATATATATATATGAACATAAAAAAGGCTAACAAAATAATTCAATAGCTAAACACTATTAAATCATACATTTATTATATTTATATATAAGGGTAATATAATAATCGTGTAGTTTAAAAATAAAAATTTTTTTCCTTCCTTTCTCCCCTTCTAAACTCACAAACAAGGAAAATATAATAACTATCATATCACTTCTCTTCCTTTCTAAAACTCACAAACATGACAAGGAAAAATTATAATTCCCTCCCCTCCCCTCCCCTCCCCTCCCTCTCTATACTTTTCCATCCCTTCCCTTCCCTTCCCTCTCTATACTTTTTCATCCCTTCCCTTCCCTCCAAACTCACAAACGTAGCCTTTGTGTTTGTAAGTTTTATTTGAGGGGAAGGGAAGAGAAAATAATTAAAATTCCTCTAAATACTATGTTTGAGTTTTTTTAAGGGAGGAATTTTGAGGTAAAATTGATTTTATTTTTGGCTCAAAATTTTCCCCTCAAAATGGAAGAATTTGGAGGAATGGGAAAGGATGGCAAAATGAAATATTTATATTATCAAAAATAACCTTATAAAATAAATAATATAATAATTTTGTCCCTAATTATTTTAACTCTCAATTTTTAAAAATACAAAAATTTCTTTATCCCCACCCATTACACTATAATTGGGAATAAGCCGACTAAAGCCGGCTAGATAATATTGCTTGATTCTTGAAAAACCATTTTCACTAATCCATCCAACCATTGCACTGAAATTAAGCATCATTTCCATCCTTTGAAAAACCAATTCCAACCCAACCCAACCAGTAGTGTATGTAGCAGATAATACAATGGTTAATAATTTGTCTTGTGTCCTAGAGTACTGCAACAGAACAACATATGAATATTTAAATCAATTACGTAATTAAGAATCAAACACTTGGATGGTTAATATTAATCAAAGGAAGTAATCAAACCTGGTGGATTCAAGTTGAACAAGAAAAGGATTTGGAGGTGAACTAGTTACTGAGGAAGCTCGAATGTTCAAGGGTATAATTCTTGTTCTTCATCTTTTCGTTTAATTAATAATTGTGCATAAAGGATGATCCGGTATATGGTTTGTAAAATTTTAAAACTCTATTTTATTACGCTTCCGCTTACTTTGTGCAATTTGATTGCGTCCGTAAATCTTACAAACCTAACAGATGCATTATCTTGCCACTTTTTTACAGTAGCAATTTCTTCCTCAGAGGCTGTTTCTGCAGCTTTTGCAAGGACAAACGAATTTAGGACATAAGAAATCTTTTCAAAGAAGGAAACAATTCTCGATTCCTTAACCATCTTGTATAATTGGATGAAATCACTTTGTTAGAATCCAATATGCTATGCAGCGAAATTAGTGAGTGTGATATTTTCAAAATTCTGCAAGTAAAAAAACAACATTTTTAGCAAACATTCATTTTATTAATTTTACCAAAATAAATTAGGTCTTATTTTAAATTGGTATTTTCTACTATTTTCTACAAACTATATTACCTTCACTTATATAGTTCAGCCAAATCTAATTAAAGATTTGCTAGTGAGAATAAGGACCCCATTTCAAATATATACAGCCTTGTGTGTGTACAACAAATTATATATAAATAAATAGGTAGACAACTCTTGTCAATTACATCAATATGTAACTCCTTGCATTTTGCCTCTTAGATCATAATGGTCAAGTGTGTGCACATCCGAACTAAAATAATCTAAGTTAAGTCATACATTTATTATATTTGTTGGGCCAAGGATATTTGGGCCTAGGATATGTAGTGGGCTGTTTTCCACTTGATATTACGTGGGCTTGGATAAGGGGCTATTTTGGTAGACATGAGATTTATGGATTAAGGTTTCTAATTATATTTGGTTTCTAGATATGGAAAGAGGTATTGGAGTTTGAATCAACTTCCTTAAGTCTAGGAGATTTGGTGCAATCTTATTAAGGAACTACTAGTTGGGTGGGAACCTTGATCCGATTCGGAGAAGGATTTAATGCAGGTGGTGAGAACGCTATAAATACAAGGCTTTTTCCTTATTCTAAGGTACATGCAAATTATTACTTTCTAGCACTAGAGCATTAAGCCTCCATTGTTAACCTTATATCAGCCTGTACTTATTCTCACACCAAAGCTATCCCCTGGCGACCCAGGCCGTCAAGCTTTTGGTGTTTACCTATTTCTATGCAGGATTGGACGAGCTTTGGTAATTGAAGCGTGTGGACGGATCTTGGCGTTAACATTGGTGCAAGAAGGAGGGCTTTCTAGTGTTGTTGAATTTTCAATCACAATCATTAACTTCTTGTGACTGAAATCATGGTGAACAACATGACAATTTCAGCTGTGGGACAATCAACGGCAGGAGGTTCTTCTCAACAGAGGGGATCTGTTAAAGATAGACTGGGGCCATCAAAGAGCATCCATGAGCGGCTCAGTCCACAGAGTACTTCTGTAATGCCCCGAAATCCGGTCTATCTTCACACCCGGATTTCATGCATCACGAGTACATCTCCTTCCAAACATACATCATTATATAGTGAAATATAACAACATATATTCTCAAATCCCAGGTTCTATTACCTTATAAACTCGTTCATTACAAATAATGATAATTACATTATTATTTACATCTTACAAGAGTGACTTTTATCCGCCACTAATGATACATAACAGTTCATTAAACTAGTCTATAGTTTAATTAACCTATTCTACATTACAAGTCTTCACTTGATCTTCACGCACATTCATACACTGAATGGCGCTACTTCTGGATACCGATCAACTTGATCTTTACGGGATCCTTAAGTTCTTCTAACATCGTACGCTGAAAATATTTTTCATTTAAAGCAAAAGTGAGCATTCAATTGCCCAGCAAGTCATAGCAGTTGATTAAACAACTTCAAGAATTCAATCATTCTTTTAAGAATTCAATAACCGAACAAAAATTACGAAGCAACTTGAATAATAGGAATAATCTTGATTCCTATCATTTTAAAACATTAGTCACATTCACTTTGAAATACTTTCATTTTTCTACCTTTTCCATACACATCCTGTCTGGCTAGAATCATTAGCACATACTTAACAATAATGGTTCATGTATAAATAGAACATTCTCATATTGAACAGTTAAATAACAGAACAGTTCATCTCATAGAAACACCGAAGTGTTCAAATTGTGGCATAAGGCCTCATACATTCTACCACCTTATACATATATCGCACATATGCACATAGACAAGACTTCTCAAGTTCAACATCTGAGAAGTTTAAGAAACTAGCATTCATGTAAAATATGAATAAAGTTAGGAAACTTGCCTTACGCACAGCTACAACTTAAAGTTTACGCTGAACTGCTCATTCCAATTCATATATAACACATAAGGAAATAACACATACACCAATTAGTCATATACTTGACTTACACATTGGTTTACTTAACTTTACTTCTTAGGGTTCGCGTTCTTGTAATCTAAGTTTATGCGACCAACTTTCCTTACTGGTTTACGGCTTTATGACATACGAAGATGTCTTACTCATACGATCATCATCTTTGATGATTTACATTCTAATCTTCTTCTTATTACTCTTCTAGGACTCAACACACATCGTGTCTCTGCTAGTAGTCCATATGGTACTCTGAGTGGTTTCCCACAAACAACCAACAAACAAGTTCCCGTCTCGTCTACACTGTCTTTCACAATGAGTTAGATCGGTTGCCAGTTTCGTATATACCTCCGCTCTCTGAAGGAATTGTTTAGCACACCTCCCATATGTCAACCATCAAAGATTACGATTGTACCACAACCTAAACTTTATCTTAACTTATTCGAACCATTAAAACTATAATGTTCGTTAAGTTGCTTTCTCATTCTTATGGCTTTCTGAAAACTAAATGCCATACCTTAGGATTCATTCCTTATCGTCTAAGGCATACAGTCTTTTATATACTTAGAACGATCATTCAATGTTAATACTATGCGTTCATAACATTAAACATCTTATATCACCTTATTCATATCTTATAACGTCTGGTGCATTTGACTCGAAATGTTGTCCAAGTTATACTTATTAACTCGACTTCTCAATGTTATACATACTTGTCTTCATTATCTTACGGTCAAACCATACATGGCGTGTAGGTTCTACCCGTTTAATATTCGTGTACACTCAACACTACATCAACTAAAGTGTTTAATGCTTACATTCATTCCATCCTTCTTTATCCAACTTACATTTGGAATTTCATTAATCTTATTACCGTTCGATACGGCTTTCTTGATAATTTCATATCTTACTTACTACCTTCATTAACGTCTAAGTCATACAACCAATGTATACTTAGAATGTTAGTTCGATGCGAATACGATTCACGAGAATCGTTTATGTATTATGCGTTTATGTTGCTTATCTCTTAATCATTCACTCAACCTTTACACAAGGTTTTTAATCTCTTAAATACGTTATCCATTATATGAACCTCACGTTCATCGTTCCTTCTTAATGTCGAAGCCATACAGCTCATTGTATGCTAAGACCATTCGTTCATCGCAACGGCATTGCGTATAGATTCTTTGTCTTTTAATCTCGTTCAATCTTTCCGTTCAACCTTTATTAAAGGTTTAAATCACTTATTTAAGTGTTACATTACGTGAACTACATGTTCTTTATCTTTCCATACACTTTCCCTAGGAATTGATCAATTAAATACTCATTACTGGGCCTTTCCACCTTGCATTACCGAGGCACCTTGTTCCTTCTTTTCTCCTCACTGCTGCGGCGCGTGGTATCAATATACACTTCCCGATGCAAGCATTGCAATGCCAAATCCCTCTTTGTCTCTCATATTGTGGCGCCACTCAATGATGCCTTTCTTCTCGATCGTGGCGCTTCTGCCATTGCCTCCCAATCTTAAAGTGGCGGCTGCATTGAATGAAGCATCAAACCTAGAAAATTTTTCTAAGTCTTTTACATGCTTGAGACGCTTACTTTGTAATCTTATAATTTCTTCGTTATAACTCGGAACGAGATTGTTCCAAAGCCATTCTCTTCCTTATATTACGTACTTCATCCCTCGGACAGAAATTCATTCTGAATCCGTTAACATGTTATTTAATTGCTTAATCTTCATCCTTCGTTCATTTTACGTTATTAACGTTCTTCGTTCGTTTGTTTGTAATTCGCTCATCCGAACTGGGAACTCGTTCGTTCTTGAGTCCACGACTCAAATTTTCTACGTTCTCTTACATTCTTATGAAAACCTACACGTTCGGGTTCATTTACATACCTTCTATTTCTCGTTCGTCTTTTATGAAATTTTTGCCATAACTTCATTATAGCTAAGTTTAATCCGTTCTTCATGAACGTTTCTATCGTTCCTAACCAAGCAATAAGTAACTAACTTATACACGATGGTTTTAAACTTGTCCATCAACAACAAGTTATACTACGATGGTTTTAAATTTATCCATCAACAACGTTCTTCGTGTTCTTCATTTTTAATCCATACTTTGATTATGATTTCACTTTTCCTTGGAATTTGATGTTATAAAACACCATTCCTTACTAATATCATCGAATCGTTCATATGATTCATTCGGTTCGTTCAATTTTATTATTATGAATCTTATACTTCCTTAGGAAATTTATAAACTAAATTTCTAATTCTTATTTCTTTGTTTTCTCATGATTTCAACCATATGAAATCATTCTTAACATCTTTTACTTCTTATTCTCATTAAGCTATGTTTTAAACATAGAAAACTTAAAGAAAATTAACTTAGAAGTTAGGTTTTGGATTACCTTTCTTCTTTATTTTTCTTCCTCTAGACAAAGTCGGCGATTCACAAGCTTTTCTATTTCTCGAGCTTCTCCGATCCGAGCATCCATGCTCTTTCTCTTCCTTCTTCTTCTTCTCCAAGCTCTCAAGCTTTCTCTCTCTCTCAAAGTGTTGGTTGATTTCAAATTAATCAACTAACACTTCTCTTTTATAGATTTTCAAAGCTAGGGGCAAAATAGTCATTTCTCCCCTAAGATTACTATTCACACCTCCTTTCTCCACCTCCTTACTATTCACGAAGCTTCCCTTGGAAGCTTCGTGCTTTCGTCTTACGGAATTTGTCCGACAGTTTTAAAAACTGCGATTCTCGAAATCTAAATATTTTTTGATATTCCGTCTTTCCTCTACAGTCTAACTTTTATGCATTCTTCGGAATTCCAAAAACTTAAAAACACTTTTTGATGTTAGCCATTTTCCTTCACGTTTTCCCTTAACATATTTAAAGAAATGAAGAGTACATAATAGTACTTTTTGTCATTTTTATTTTGTCTGATTTCTGCATGTTTTTCGAGAAAAACTTTTATCGGCTTACTTAACTTTTCACGATATATTACCGTCAAATCTTTCGATGGAATGTCATTTCGACATACCGAACTCTCGGAAAGGCTTAGCGTATTCAAACCCTAACCCTTAGGTTTCGTCGGGTGAATAGTGCCTATTTCGTCTTTTTTCTCGGAAATATTTTTATTCTCGAAAAAGTTTTATTTTCGTCTTGAAAATTCTTACTCGAACAGGAAACCGAGGCCTCCAGCCATAATCGAATTAGAAGGCGGGGTAGGTCTCCAGATAGACAGTCCAAGACGAGGAGGGCTGAAGGTACAAGGTCTGAGAGTAGGCTTCGGATCCGCTCTCGTGATCAAAGCAGATCTGGTGGTCACACACCCAGGAATCAAAAGAGGGCACACTGCCCTGTTGGTTCCCAGCACAACAAGAGCGACAAACGAATCCCTTCCAAGGAGGATAATTTGGATGGAAATGTTCGAACCGACCATGGTAAGAAGGATTATCCTAAGAAATAAGTGTCCACAATGCCGGATGGGATGGAACAGTTGGCCAGAAAATTGGAGGAGCTTCAAAAAGAATTGGCCGAAGTTAAACAGGGGAATGTGAGTTCGGGCAAAAAGGCTTCCCCTTTCTCTCCCGAGATTGTTCAAGAAAAGGCAAACCCTAGCAAAAAGCTCCCTTATATGGAAGGTTATGATGGCTCGGGAGATCCATACGAACACAGTTATGCATATAACAAATTGATGGATTACTATGATTACACAGATGCGGCCAAATGTCATACCTTCATGACAACTTTTAGGAAAGATGTCAGGCAGTGGATGATGGCCTTGGCCCCGAACTCAGTCTCGTCATGGGAAGAGTTGTGCGACAAGTTCCATGCCCGGTTCGGGAGTAACAAGAGAAGGGGAAAGCCCACAGGATCATTATCACGAGATCGAATAAACATTCCAATGAGACGCGTTGGGCGATCGTGAAAAGATTCGTGGATGCGATGAGTCGGTGACATATCTCAATGACCTCCATGTAGTAGGGCTGTAACATTCCAGAATTTTAAATGTAATTTTAAATATTTAATGGATGTGATTATCGGTAAATGAATATTTGTTTTATTGATTTAATATTATTTGGAGAATTATTTGTTTAATAAATAATTGATGAATTAAGGAAATGATTATTATAGTGATATTTCAATTAAATGATATATTATTTGTATTGTGTTATGTGATTAAAGTATTTATTTAATTAATCGTGATTTGAATTAATTAAGATAAATATGAAAGCTTGATTAAATATAGTGTGACAAATAACTATATTATAAGGAGTTATTAAAATAAATTAAAGTAATTTATTTCAAGAGTTTACCAAACAAGGCTTAATATATTAATCCTTTAATATTTTAAATGATTTGCCAAACAAGCCTTATGACTTTTGAGATTTCTAGCTAAATAAAATAAATAATTAAATAAGATAAAATCAAATAATAAATATAATATATATATTTATGTTATATATGTTTATCATAATAACTGATGTTACTTATTATACGTATTAAGTCTATGTCAGTTTTCTTTGTTATTATATTAGTACGCATATCAGTTTAGTTTTCTTTTACGCATTCTATTTGCTAGCTTAGAGATTACAGAGGGTTGAGAGAATTGTGAGCAAACTTAAGCAACAATTTCAGTGTGTTTAACAAGGATTGCAAGCAACTTCAAGGTATTTTACACAACATTAGTATTAGATATATATTTATATGCATATACGGGTTTTACGAAAAAATTTCATGTTCTGTGAATTCCATATTTTGAATTGTTGCTTTACAATGGATTACTTGTGGTTATACATGTTCATGATGATAGAGATTATGTTTAAACAACAATTGTATGCTAAATTTCGGTTTGACAGTAGGATTTTTAACAGTATTTGGTTGTATATATATATTTTTCATATGTTCATGAAAAGTATCAATTCTAGTGGCCAATTTGTATGTTAAATTATAAATTGAAGATTTCATATATTAGTTTAGTGAGATATGAGCATTATGTAATTTGAATGAGATGATTTAGCCAACTAGTGAGTTCACAGTGATGATTTCTAGAACAATGTCAAGAAAAGTTGAGTTTTTGTGAAAAACATGAGTTTTGAGAAATTAAAATAGTTGTAGTTAGTGTTAAATTGTGCTTGTCGACGTCGGGATTTTTGGATGTCCCTTTCCGTTACTTGTTCTTTGGTGTTCTCATTTTAAGTGAGATTTGTTTGAAAAAAGAAGTGAAAAAGGTCCGACATGTATAATGTCGACAATGGACTGCTAAGAGTCGCCATTGGTTTTTTAAATGGTTGTACCAACACAACCGAGAAAAGGTTTCCACATTGACCCGAAGATATGTGACATTTCGCTATATGGGTCGGTGAAACCGAGATTCATTAGGGTTTGAGGGACTTGGTTATGCGGGGAAGGTGTTAGGCACCCCCCGACATCCGTGTTACCATGGTGACCGCCTCTTTTCAAGAAACTATTATCTGAATGTGTGTGTGTGTGTGGGTCAATGTGTTGTTATTTGAAAGTAGTGCGAGGCCTCGTTCGAACTATATATACACAGTGTTTTGAATTTATGTAAAATTTAATTTTAGCAAGATATGGCGAAGATGTTTTATAAAAAGGTTTTTCAAACCACGATGCTCAATAGTAATTGAGACCTTTTACACTCACATTTTATTAAGTGCTCGGCTTGATTGATTTTATTTTACGAATGAAAGGCATCCGTATGAAAATAATGTACAAAATAATGCCGACTTCCTCGTGGGTATGGAAACCATCTGAGGAAATTCAGACACCGCAGAATAATTTACAAAGTCGCTACAATTTGAAAAAGTCCATCACGGAACCGAATCTAGATTCAATGGGATGAATCAGTGATCACATGATTCCTAAGCGCATGAATCTTTTGCAATTTATATGAAAGCGATAGAAATGTATGTATATAAATCGGTGTATATATATATATATATATATATATATATATATATATATATATATATATATATGACAGGATCACCAACCACGAAGCACCTCCATGGGGATCGAAATGTAAATAAAGCTATAAAGCTATCAACCGTCACGGAGGAAACTCCAAAGGGACGAAATGTAAATAAAGTCAGAATACGGTCAACCGCCACGAAGGAAACTCGAAAGGGACGAAATGTAAATAAAGTCAGAAAGCGATCAATCGCCACGAAGGAAACTCCAGGCAGAATATATATATATATATATATATATATATATATATATATATATATATATATATATATACATACAAAAGCGAGTAGTAAACGCACTGAGATATAAAATCTGTGCTCATCGAATGTAGTCCGACAACAACGCTTCATATATATAAATATATATATATACAAAGAAGAAAATGCATACGAGATATAAAATCCAGTGCTCATCGAATGCAGTCCTACCACAGTTCATATATAAATATATATATACAAAAGCGAGTAAACGCCGCAGGCCATCAAGTCTAGGCTCATCGAACAAAGTTAGACACACATTAATATATATATATATATATATATATATATATATATATATATATATATATATATATATATATATATATATATAAAATAAACGCTTCTGGCAAAATGTCTAGGCTCATCGAACAAAGTTCGACACACGATTAATATATATATATATATATATATATATATATATATATATATATATATATATATATATATTAAAGCAAATAAACGCCTCGCATCAAAGTCTAGGCTCAATCGAGGCATAACTCAATAATGTTAGTCAATATATATGTAAATATATATATAATATATATATATATACAGACTGAAATGAAACCACGGACCGAAGTCCGGGCAAAAATAAGCAACACGACTCTCAACGTGTAGAAGGGTGTGTGCAGAGATGAAGAGAAAGACTCTAAAGTGTGTGAAAAAGCTTACAGTTGACTGCCAAAGAAGACTTCTATATCTTTAGAGTGGGTAAACACTGACTTTTGTAGGTACAAAAGGGCTATATATGAGCTCACACGTGTTTAAAAGGGGAAAGTACACTGCATGGGCTGAATGCAGAGTAAATTGGGCATGGCTTCCTCGTCTTTTTCTCTTGCAAAATGGGCAGCCCAAGCCCTCTATTTATGGGCAATTTAGCCGCAGGTGTACCTACGGCTGAGCCTCCGGCACACTGCTGCGCTCGCCTACAGTACACACCAGGCTCACCACAGTGTACCGCAGGCAACCCGGGTGGGCTCGGGTTTTTCGGGTCGGGTCGTCTCGAAGTACATGCACTCAGGCTCTGTAATGTCTACTCGAACTTTCAAAAGTGCAATCCGGGCATCCGTTTGAGGTATACATGACCTATTTCGGACCGCCGTTGTCGAGAGTTGTACGATGGCATGGGATTAGAGTTTGTATGAAGTCATTAAAGATGGGACGATGCCCTCTGGTCTTCAAGCTTCAACTTTCATCCGTTACCCCACACAATAGTCACTCGGGATTGGTTAGTCTTATGGGACATTGTTGCGTAGAGACGTGACGTGGCATCGTGTTGACGAGATGACAATGTTGCCCTCACCGGTGTTATCACGGATTAATGATCAAAGCAGACGTTTCGGACTTCACCGAGATTGGGTCATTGCTTTGAATTGTTGAAGGTCCTCATTTTCACCTTTGAGGTGCTCCTGTCTTCCGATGTTATCGCCGGTTTGATACAGATGTATCTCATTGTGTGAGCACCGAGATTGAAGTCGGTTGTATTTGAAACAAGCATTTCCTCGGTTATCGCCAAATCGTATTCCTTGGGGTTATCACCAAGGTTGGTGCCTATTCCATGGTTGGGGCGAGACCGGATACCTCGGGGTTGTCTCAAGAGATTAATCGGTCTTCTCCAAAGGTGTGTTCCAGATTGGATCCGAACATCTCTGGGTTACATCCGAGGTTGGAATTATTACTCCCTCGCAGTGTGATCCGGGGTTGATCTTCGAACTTCGATAGTATCCAAGATGGATTTGGATTGTCTTTTCGTGGTTCCCTCTTAAAGAAGAATCATGCTCTGCAACGTTAGTGACATGTGAAGTCTGAAAAATTTCGAGTGTCTCACGGATGCCCTCTTTATCATACTCATGCATGGCGATGCATTGGGCGGGATAAAGAATCCTAGACACTTGAAACGCAACAAGACAAACATGGTACTATGAATAGCAACATGATGCAAATGTATGATGTATGTGTACGAGGTTGTAGCCCAACACGCCGGGGATGATTCTTGGCTCCTGTTGCTTCAACTGGGATTGGCAATCTTGACGATTTGATGTGTAATCCAATCATTAGGATGTTTATATTGGAGTTATCACCAAATTCACAGGTCTTTGATTATGACTTGATCTCAAGAAGATGTACCTCTTATGTGTAAGAGATGCGTGGGGATAAATCTTGAGTGCTGTTTGAGGATGTGTATAACATATTCCATCATCTATCCTCTTTGATAACATGGACCTTTCCTGTTAGTATCGCGAATATGTCGCGATTACATTGGATTTATCGCCAACAAAGAAATCTTTGTCGAGGATGCTCGACCTTCGTTGATGTGTGCTTCATCGACATGTGAATCAACTACCAAAACATCACTGTGGGATATCTTGTCAAGGTGCTTGACCTTGACGGCGTGTGAATCAAGGACTGAGATTCTGTGAGTAGATCGTTAAGGTTGCTTGACCTTCTCTGATGTGTGAATCAACGGAACATTGCGTTGTGACCCCCGCCAGGGATCCGCTGGGGGAATATGAGTAATCGAGCATGAAATCCTCGAATAGCTCTAGAGCTCTGATAGGTTTAATTGCTATCGGCTGAGATAACGTCAAGGCTGCTTGACCTTCATTGATATGTGTGTCAACGACTTAATCATGCGTTGTAATGCCTGCTTTGGGCTTCGTGTTGTAACCCGTGTCAGAGACTCACGTTATAACCCCGGATCTATCTACGTTAAACTTCCGTCGGGACTCATGTAGGGTAATGACCTGGAGTTGCCGGCATTGGACCTGTATAAGGTATTGCCGTATGTGATTTGTGGCAACCGAGATCATTGGCAGGGTATACCTTGTGTTCAGTTGACTACCAATGAGTAATGTACAGATTCAAAATCTTATCGGAGAAGATCAGGATTGTATGCTGTTTTGCTCAATCACGTGGCGTCTTTATTCTCGATTTGACCTTTTTAGTCAGCAAGAACTCCTTTACAACTCGAACTGGACCGAGCCGGAGGGGTGGGACCCATATAGGTGCCACAGTGCACTCTTCTGCAGCAGCAGAGATGAGCTACTGACCAACCGTGGATGATAAAATCCAGCAGGTTGGTCTCACAAGTCATTTTCAGCTTTGCACGCGAAGGAAAATCCGTGAGCCTCTTTCAGATCTACTGAGTTTGGGCTATTTTCTGCAAATTCTGTCACCGTACAAGTGTTCTGCACTATCCTAGTAACGTATGCATGTATTTTTTCCAGTTTTTATCTGTTGGATTGTAAGTCATCGCATGAAATGCATCTAAACACATAGTAGTGATTATGTATGCACAAATGACTTGATAAAAAATATTCAACATAGTAAATGTTAGTATTAAACCATGCTGAATATAATGATGTGAAAAAATTTGACTTTTGAGACAGTCAAATTGGCACATTTTTCTGCTATTTTTTATCCTATTTGAGGTCCAATGAGCACAAGGTAGCAAGGCAAAGTACTCCTAGTATTGAGGTTGGCCTTATGCATGATGATTTTGATTTTTTAATGCATATATTATGTATATGACTTTGGGGAAGGTGTGCTACTGAATGGCCACCTAGACATGCCTATGTGCATGTGGATAGTCATATTTTGAAAGGGGACTATGACAAATTTTTTCCAAATATAGGCATTGGGTAGTCATGCATTCTAACTCTATTATATGTTAAAGTAAATGCATGCATGCATATAGTCATATAATGCATTTTAGAAAGCTCCAGGTAAGGAAATACCACACCCTTTCTGAGGTGATTTAGAGACTTGTTGTCTAGATATTATGGATCCGGATCAGCCGAGCAGTTCCTATAGGACCACTTCTGGCGTACGGCGGAGGGCTTCTGAAGTGCCTCATCCCCGTTCTGTCAGACAGCCTCGTCGATTGGTGGAAGCCATGATTCGTCCTGTTCGGGTAGATGTGCTAGACGTTGAGGATGAGGAGGCGGATATTCCGATCGAGGATCCCGCTCCTGCTGCACATGTCCCTCATAGGGAGCTTCCGAGTATTCAGGTGGTAAACCCAGAGTTGCTGGGTGATTTGAGCAGACATCCATCGATGTACTTCCATGCTAACGAGGTATGGCGTTAGACTTTGATCTTCCTTCTTTCCTATTGATGTGGATTAAAGGGTTCTGATGTTGATCTGCATTTCATGCGGGTTCACGGTTTTACTACGACCTCGAGGGAACTGGTTCAAAGATTCACTCCATGTACCAAAGCGCTTCATCCTAACTATAGAAGCGATGAGTGCATGAGTGGGGATTCGGGGCATTCTTCTCCATCCTTCCCGTCGTTGTCCACCAAGTACCTCGGGGAATTGTCTCGAGCGATGGTTTCATCGGACTCGATCCTCCATCTATTTGGATTGCGAGGTGATGATGACGCCTATGGATTGGTGATTTATCACAAGTATGGAGTTTGGAGGGGAGCCAGTGCCTTATGCAGCGGAGGGCTTCACTCACTGCCGTATGCAGCTGGAGTTGCTGACAGCTGACGCCATCACATGGATTCCCTATTCAGGGGAACATTTGACCATCGGTTTTTAGGATGGACACCCGACTGGGGTCGAGTATTTGATTTCCACTAGGAGAGTTCCTCTATTCACAAATGGAGGCTGGGAGCTCTATTTAGGAGAGTGTGCTATTAGGAGCACCACAGGGGAGATCCGTATACCGATCTTGCCTCCTGCCAGGCGTCATTGGCCTGTATCACAGTCACCCGTCACTGATATTCCATTGTTGGGGGTTGACGATTTTGCATTATCAGAGGATCCATGTACTCAGGAGACGTTCCAGCGGTGGTGGTCCCCTCGCACTATTAGAGCCCAGTCCCGCGCCACTCAGTTTATGGGGGATATGGTTCCAGGATCCTTGATGATGACGGATTGGGTAGCTTGTGTCCGAGCTCCGACTCATATGACCCAGATTGATAGTTTGACCCGATAAATGGACTAGGCACATATATTTATCCGGTATTTGGGCAGAGATTCAAAGAGAGAGTGAGTCATTTGTCCCTTCATTTCTCAAAGTATTTGGTCCTCGAACGACCCATTTGGTTTTGCCAGCGCAGATCCTCCTCCTTAAAGGTCTGACATCCCTGTTGATAGAGATCCAGTGACTCAAGAGGAGTTACATCAGGTGGACATGATTGATGACGTGGACATCGAGACCCTGGTCTTCTTTTGATGTATATTCTCGTTATATCTTTTGATAGGCCTCTGTTAGATATTGGGTGGCTGTTCCCCATTCTCGCTATATCTTTTAATAGGCCTCTGATAGTAGTAGGGCGGCTGTGCCCCATTTCCCTGTATTTGTAGCTGTACAGAGCTGATGTATTAGATGATGATATACTTAGGAATGTACGCACCATTTTTTCATTCCCTATATCATATTGCCATCCATTATCTGTTATGCATTTATCATGTTATACATATATATGTATGTCCAGACATATTCAGTATTGACCCCTGGATGGTCTTATGATACGGCCCGTACAGATGTCTTCTTCGATAGTTAGCCGTATAGATTATACCCCACCGTCAGTGGTGGTATTGGGTATACGATCGTGGTATGATAGCATGTCACCACCAGACAGGGTGACTATAGATCAGTTGCTACAGCATACCACGAATTTATTAATGTTTCAGTTCCATGAGGTTTTGTAAACGGGATGCTTTAGAGCATTGGCTACCGGATAAGCGGTATTGATTTGGTACCCATGAGTTGACTCTACTTTGAGAGAGTACGCCGTTTGATAATCTTGCCTTTAGATGGACCTTGCGTGCATCGGCTTTGGGAGACATGAGTAGACGATTCATGACTCTCACGAGATTGCGGTAGAGTAGTGCGAGACGGTGACATCTAGCCACGTGATATCCCAAATATTACGTCACGGCGATTTGGCTCGAGGATAGCTATTCATGATATTCCGAGTTTTTCACCGCATCGGGAGGATCATTGGCGCTTAGCGAGTTGTTGATGTCTTTGTTCTTTGTCGCGTGTTGTCGTATGTCTATATGCCACGATATATGAACGAGATAGACATTGGTGTCATTATGGCTGTGAGAGCTCTTGGAGAGGGTCGTACCATTGTACCTATGATTGTAGCAGAGACCCTGCGGTCGGCATCCTATTGTTGCACGTATCCTACAGGAGTGTTCACTGGGAGTTCGGTTATGTTGTACGTGTGGTTTATGTCACACTTGAGACTGGTTGGTACCCTTAGACGGCATGAGTATTGGTTCACCCATGATGTAGCCATGTCATACTCCTTTCAGCCGTTGGAGTGTATAGATGCTCTGGCTTGGTCCACATTTTTGGCAGATATCAGAGATCCATTCAGCATATTTTCGTGCTCGGGGCTTTACTCACCATACAGCTTTATTACCCATGCTCCGGGCATGGACTTCCTCCCTCTGGCTGGTTTGAGGGGCGTGACTACTTATCACCCACTGGCCGTGATGTCGCAGTTCGACCAGTTCTTGGATTTCCATCCTTTTGAGGGGGTGATAGGTCAGCGTTCAGCTTCTAGATATCTCTCAGCAGAGGACCGATCCCGTGTGTATGCTTGTTGGGATCAGCATGAGATAGCTTCTTTTTCTGTCAGTCATCCAGGTTGTTCTGCAGAGTATTCCGCATGGATGGAGACAGAGATTTTTCAACTGCAACAGTATCTGCAGTACTTTGGATAGCGAGTCAGACGATGTAGAGCCCATGGAGGACATCGATACGTACATCGAGGAGGAGCCCGCTGCTGGGTTGCCAACATTTCTTCAGGATTTTCCTAGTACCAGTAGTATTGTGATTCAGCACTCAGCACAGTACTTATAGCAGAGTCTTCATCTGATGACCTTTGAGAGAGATCAGGCTCGATCTATGACGTTGACTGCCCTTGATGGGAGAGACGAAACTCTATTAGAGAGAGACGAGGCATTAGATCACAGAGATGTCGCTGTTGTTGAGCGGGATGAGGCCATATCATCTAGAGATGCAGTGATAGTTGAGCGGGATAGTGCTATATCTGCCCGAGATGTAGCTGTCATAGATAGTACTGCAGTGAGGTCCCTTACCACTGGCATGATCGCAGAGATGAACGCATATATTGATGATCATATGGTCACCATGTAGATGGTTGAAAATCTGTTGGGTCATGTGGAAATTCTCGTACAGGAGACCACAGCTTCGCCTCCATCTTCTGAGAGGGTCGCCATGTTGGGCTTGTTAGCTCGCATATACCCTGACTTGTAGATGAGCTTGTATTTTCCTGCACAGACTAGCTTAGCCATTTTATCATGTACAGTTTATATTGTATACATCAAACAACATTATATATATGACAGGGAAATATATTTTTGGATCACTTCCCTTTTAGATATGCCTTGCTATTTGCTTGATATTTTGCCTGCTGTTTCAGGGCTTGTGGTCTTGATGTATTCTGAATTCCTCCTAGGTGGATGGACATTGAGTTGTCTCTGGATAGTTCCGAATGGATCATCGATCTGTATGTATCCCTACCATCTTTGGTTTCTTGGGACTGGTTTCTGGATGGAAATGTGGAGAGGAGTGTGGCTTTCCTCTTTGAGATTGACCGCACCACAGATGGTCGCCAGTACTTCTATTTAGGAGAAGCCTAGTTAATTCCACCTCTTATGGATTGGTGTTGCTCTTCAAGGTATGACCGCAGCTTAGATGGTCGCCGAATCTCCTATTTGGGAGGAGTTCAGGTAATTCCATCCCTTTGGTCTGAAACCAAATGAAATGTAGTGGATTGAAGTTTGATCCCAGTACCAACTAAAAAGGGTTTGTGTTTTGGTAGGGGGTGAGACCGCACCATGAATGGCTGCCTACGTACTCCTATTGAAGAGGAGATCAGGTCTGCGTAGTTCAAACCTGGTGTAAGAGGTTCAATGATGTATATGTCAGAAATGTTGTAGGAATGTTTTTGGTTGTTTTTGTTTTTGTAAGGGTAGAAATGTTTTTGTTGTTTTTGTTTTATTACGACCAGGCCATATGAAATGGTTGCCTACATACTCCTATTGAAGAGGAGATCAGGTCGACATAGTTCGCCCCTCAGGGCGAGAAGAAAAGCGTAATCCCATGTACAGGTCAGAGTGCGGGGAGGAGAAAGTTTAATCCTAGGTTGAGGATAAACTGCAGGTATGAGAAGTTTGATCCCATGTATGGGTAGCCAAACTGCAAGTGCGAGAGGTTCAATCTGTGGTGGGATGACCTAAGTCGTAGGAACGCAAAGGAGAGCCAGGCTGCTGGCTTGAAAAGTATGTTTCCCTGAGGGGCAAAGTGTAGGAAAGTTGTAGGTGGCAAAGGGTTAAAGAACCGGAATGACTGGTGACCTGATGGTCCGACACTAGGGTGTTTGCGAATTACTTCAGACATAGTACCGTTTCACGGCGTCTGAGTTGATGAGTTGTGGAAATTCATCGTCGTCCATTTCTTGCAATCTGAGAGCGCTTCCTGTCAATACTTCCTTGACAATAAACGAGACTTCCCAGTTAGGAGCGAATTTTCCTTTAGCCTGATCTTGGTTGTCAAGAATCTTCTTCAAAACCAAGTCATGTTGTTTAAACTACCGTAGCCGGACTTTTTTGTTGCAGGATCTGGCAATCCTTTGTTGATATAATTGACCATAGAAGATAGCCGCGGTTCGCCTTTCATCTATTATAGACAATTGGTGATACCTGTCTTGTACCCATTGGTCTTCGTCCAGCTGAGCGTCAATCAACACTCTAAGGGATTCCATTTCAACTTCTATGGGGAGTACTGCTTCCACCCATAGGTTAAAGCGTAGGGGGTTGCCCCAGTGGAAGTACGCATTGAGGTTCTGTAGGCTAACAGAGTCAGAGGCAATAGGTTATGCCAATCTTTGTGGATGGCGGACATCTTTTGCATAATCTTCTTGATATTTTTGTTAGCCGCTTCAACCGCACCATTCATCTTTGGACGATAGATGACAGAGTTGAGATGTTTGATGTGGAATTTACTGCATAATTCCTCCATCATTTTATTGTTGAGGTTCTTGGCATTGTCTGACACAATCACCTCTGGTTGTCCATATCGACAAACGACATTGTTTCTGATGAAAGCAACGATGACTTCTTTAGTAACCCTGGGGAAGGAGGCTGCTTTTACCCACTTGGTGAAGTAGTCGATCATGGTGAAGATAAACCGGTGACCATTACTGGCTTTAGGCTCGATGGGCCCGATAACGTCCATTCTCCACATTGAGAAGGGCCAATGTGAACTCATATTGTGGAGTTTCCGTGGAGGGGCATGTATAGCATTCCCATGAATCTGGCACTGATAGCATCTCCTGACGTGGTCATTGCAATCAGCTTTGAGAGATAGCCAATAATGTCCCGTCCTGAGGACTTTTTTGATAAGGAGGGAGCCACTCATATGGGGGCCACAGACTCCACTATGGATTTCATCCATAAGCCTTTGGGCTTGATCTTTGTCTAAACATCTGAGGAGACCTAGTCCTGCATCTCTTTTGTATAGCGCATCTCCACTCAGGTAGAATTTCATAGCTAGTCTATGGATCCGCCTTTTCTCAGTTGGGCTCGCCTCAGCGGGTGTAGATCCATCTCGTAGATTTTCCTTGATATGCTGATACCAAGGATGTTGGATGGGAGGTAGCTCATCCGATACTTCTCCAACGTAATTCCCATAGGCTGGGGCCTTGTGTAGGGAAATTATGACACTCGGCAAGTATTCCTTATCTGATATATGAATCTGTTGGGTTTCGACATAGAAATGCAGCGAAAATAAACTAATTAAAGGCAATTCTGAAACCCTAAAAGAGGATCCATGCGAAAAATTCAATTAATTCAGAGGTTAGAAATTATACCGATTGTTTAAAGCAAGAATAGATGCGGTCGAATCTCCAACGCAATTTAAACGGACTGCGTCTCTACGGTATCAACACGAACGCTCCACACGAATCGTCCTACGATCTGTAGAAGAAGGAAACACGGTACTAGCCACCAAGGATGAGGATTTTCTGAAGCTATTTTCTCTCTAGTCTCTCTCTAAGAGCGGCTAGGGTTTTGGTTAATGAATAATCCCTAAAATGGCTGCTACATATCATATATATAGCGATTAAAAGGAATTATTCAAAACCTAATTTAATAAAATCCGAATTTATATATATATCTTAATTAAGTCTTACTTAATTAATATACCTATATATAATTATCCCTATTAATTAAATTTCGTAATTTAAATACTATCAATCATATTGATATATTTAAATCTTTATAATTTAAATTAATTCCCTTTTAATTACGTTCTATGTGTGTGACCCTATAAGTTATTATTACGTTGGCAATAATTTTAAAATCATATTATAAAATTATAAACAGTGAGTGGCATCTAGTAATGCATCACTGCTACCAAAGTAATAATAAGATCGATGATTCGATACAACCTTTTAGTGACCAATATTTCAATGTAATTTAATCCTTTTAACCTTAATATCCTAGATTAAACTCGAGTCATGGAATGTGTCATACTCTTCATAATTTAATCTGAGTTTTTCTTGATCAATGAGTAGACTATATGAAACAAATCACTATTTGAGCATGGCCATGCATTTCATAGTCCTACTCAATCAAGAGGCCTATGGATATCACCCCTAATACATAGGAGGGTTAAATTCCATCTAGATCACTCATATTCCTCACACGATTCATGATGTACCCAATAATCACCTTTATAGTCCACCCTATTAAAGGTGACATTTGATGATATCAAAGTACATAAATTCTCGTGTAGTAATATAGCGATTTCAGGTCGGAGGGCCATTACATCATTGTCACTATGAGAATTGCTAATGACACTTCGCATAATGCTCCTATAGAATTCTCATGGTGGGTCTGTCCAGTACATCATTCTCTAACATGTACCTATGCATTGACTTAATATCTCATATATTTATGACCAATGAGATTTGGTCATCAGTCAATCCACATACTAGTCTCAATGCATCATTGTTGTCCCATCAACAATGATACTCGACTAGGGATATTTAAGAACAATGATACTAATTGTAATTATATAATCTCATGTTCAAGTCACATACTTGAAACTATATAATTTGTATCAATATTCTAAGGATTTTTATTATGTTAAAATTTATATAACGCAGTAAATAAAACCATAATAAAATCAATCATTTATTCAATCAAATATAATATCAAAACGTTAAGCAATTATATCAAATAATTGGCCTCTAGGGCATAAACTCTAACAGAATCAAGGACACCAAAGTTGCTAATACGTCCGCAAAGTCATTCCTGTTACGAGGAATGTGTAGAAAGGAGATTTCTTCGAACTCCAAAGCCATCTTTAAAACCAGCCGATGGTAAGGCAGCAAATGTAGTTCCTTGGTTTGATAGATTCCGGTGGATTTTCTGATTACCAACTCCGAATCTCCAAAGACAGTTAACCGCCTGATGCCCATTGAACGGGAAAGTTTTATCCCCACGAGACAGCCTTCATACTCAGCCGTATTGTTGGTGCTGACAAACTGTAATTTGACGGCAAGAATGGGATCTTTGCTCCCGTACGGATACTAGAAACGACTCGACTCCGAACCTTCTATATTAATGACTCCATTAAAATACATCTTCCATGATTGGGCGCATATCGTCTCGATGATATTCTTTGCCCTTGTCATTACTCCTTCATCAGGGAAATATGTTTCCAAGGGTTTGAAATCCCCTGAAGGTGCGACAACTAGTTGATCCGCGATTCCTTGACCTTTGATGGACTTTTGAGTCATATATACGATGTCAAATTGTTATAGGATCAACTGCCATCTGGACAGCCGACAATTTAACATGGGAATTGTCATGTTGGGTCTGTTCAGTACATCGTTCTCTAACATGTACCTATGCATTGACTTAATATCTAATATATTTATGACCAATGAGATTTGGTCATCAGTCAAACCACATACTAGTCTCAATGCATCATTGTTATCCCATCAACAATGATACTCAACTAGGGACATTTAAGAACAATGATACTAATTTTAATTATATAATCTCATGTTCAAGTCACATACTTGAAACTATATAATTTGTATCAATATTCTAAGGATTTTTATTATGTTAACATTTATATAACGCAGTAAATAAAACCATAATAAAATCATTCATTTATTCAATCAAATATAATATCAAAATGTTAAGCAATTATATCAAATAATTGGCCTCTAGGGCATAAACTCTAACAGTCTCCCCCTTGCACTAGAGCCAATCACTCATGTATCTAATACCCATGGAACTAGTGTGACCGTCGTGTAGCTTCACTGCGACAAAAGCCTTGATCGATGGATCTCGCAACATTATCATCTGTTGGCACTTTCCTATATGTACATCTCCTCTATCAATGATTTCACGGATGAGATGATACCTCCTAAGTATATGCTTGATCGTTGGTGAGATCTCGGGTTCCTTAGCCTCGCAAATGGCTCCATTATTATCACAAAGATAGAGCAACCGATCAACAATGGTTGAAACAACACCAAGTTCAAATGATGAACTTTTTAATCCATACAAACCTCCTTGTCACCACTAGAAGTAGCAATATACTCAACCTCTGTTGTAGAATCAACTACTGTCTCTTGCTTCGAACTTTTCTAGCTAACTGCACCACCATTAAGGCAAAACATAAAACCCGATCGAGACTTATAGTCATCATTGTCATTCGAAACCAACATCTGTGTAACCCTTTACCGCCAGCCGTTCTTCACCTCCATATACCAAGAATGAATCCTTAGTCCTTTTCGTGTACTTGAGGATATTCTTAATCGTTGTCCAAAGACCTTCACCGATTCGATCGGTATCTCGCCATCATGCTCAAAGCATACGAGACATCCCACGAGTACATATCATTGCATACATGATAGATCCAATTGCCGAAGCATAAGGGATCTTTCTCATACGCTCCTCATCATCTTGTGATTTAGGACATTGGGCCTTAGAGATCTTTACACCATGAGTCACGAGTAAGTTTCCTCTTTTTGCCTCTTGCATGCTGAACTGTTTCAACACTTTATCAATATATGTACTTTGACTTAGGCCGAGCATTTTTCTCGATCTATCTCTATAGATCCTGATACCTAAAATGTAGGCAGCATCTCTCAAATCATTCATGGAGAAATATTTTCCTAACCATGTTTTTACAGCCTGTAAGGAAGGAATGTCATTCCCAATAATTAATATGTCATCAACATATAATACTAGGAATACAATGTGACTCCCACTAACCTTCTTATATACACAAGGTTCATCTTCATTTTTAATAAAGCCAAATTCTTTGATCGCTTCATCAAATCAAAGATTCCAACTCCGAGAGGCTTGCTTCAATCCATAAATGGATCAACGCAACTTACATACCTTTCCAAAGATCCTTTGAGTGACAAAACCCTCGTTTGTGTCATATACACATCCTCAAGGAGATTTCCATTAAGGAAAGCGCTTTTGACATCCATCCGCCGATTTTGTAATCATAAAAAGTCGCAATAGGAAGTAAGATCCTCGATGGATTTAACCATTGCCATCGGAGAGAAGGTTTCATCATAGTCAACACCTTGAATTTGTTTGAAACCTTTTGCTACCAAATCGACCTTTATAGGTTTGTACATTACCATCCATGCTTGCTTTTCTTCTTGAAAACCCACTTGCACCTAATTGGTTTTACCCTTCTAATGGATCAACCAGAGTTCATACTTGGTTAGTATACATGGAGTCCATCTTAGATTTCATGGCTTCAAGCCATTTCTTAGAATCTGGTCCATTCATAGCTTCTTGGTAGGAAGCAGGCTCATCTTGATCTATGAGCATCACATCGCCGCTTTTGAGTCACAAGATATCCATAATATCTCTCGTGCTCTTGGCGTGTCCTACCGATCTACGATTTCCTTGTATAATTTGAGCAGGTTCACTTTCCACAATATCTTGTGGTTCCTGCTCACGTTCCAACTCAAGTTCAATGATATTTTGTGGTTCTCGAATTTCTTCGAGTTCTACTTTCCTCCCACTATTTCCTTTAGAGACAAATTCTCTTTCTAGAGAAAATACCATTCGAGCAACAAATACTTTGTTCTCGTAAGGTTTGTAGAAATAATACCCTTTTGTTTCCTTTGGGTATCCCACAAAATTACATTTGTCGATTTGGGTTCCGAGCTTGTCGTAATCCGTGACGCTTTTACTTAATGCCTCATGAACCCCAAATCTTCATGAATGACATACTAGGATGTTTCCACCCACATCTCATATGGTGTCTTTTGAACCGCCTTTGTAGGAACACGGTTAAGTGTGAATGCAAATGCCTCTCTGTGGCATGACCCCGTGTTTATTGAATATTTGCATGACTCATCATTGATCGTACCATGTCCAACAAGGTTCGATTCCTCCTATCAGATACACCATTCCATTGTGGTGTTCTAGGTGGAGTAAGCTGTGATATAATAACACACTCCTTTAGAAGGTCATCAAAGTCTTGGCTTAAGTATTCACCTCCTCAATCGGATCAAAGGGCTTTTATGCTTTTGCCAAATTGGTTTTGAACTTCATTCTTGAATTCCTTGAACTTTTCAAAGGATTCGGATTTGTGTCTCATAAGATACACATATCCATATCTACTAAAGTCGCAAGAATGTAATGAAGTAATAAAACCTACCTCTTGTTAACGAACTCATGGGTCCACATACATCACTATGTATAAGTTCCAATACATCGCTAGCCCGCTCAATCGTGTCCAAAGTGAAAGGGCTTTAATCATCTTGCCTAATAAATAAGACTCGCATTTCTCATATGATTCAAAATCAAATGAATCCAAGAACCCATCTTTATGGAGTTTGATATGCGTTTCTCATTTATATGGCCTAAAACGACAAAGCAAGCCGAGAGATATGTCTTGATTTGAATCATTTGATTTAAATCGCTTTTGTATTTATATTATAGATAGGCATTTTTAAATCAAGAATATAGAGACCGTTAAACAATTGTGCAACACCATAACAAATATCATTTAAGTAAAACAAACAACGATTGTTCTTTATTATAAATGAAAAACCTTTCTTGTCCAAACAAGAAATAGAAATAATGTTTTTGCTTATAGTAGGCACAAAATAACAATCTTCTAATTCAAAAACTAGCCCAGTGGGCAAAGATAAATGATAAGTTCCTACGACCAGTGCAACAACTTTTGCTTCATTCCCAACTCGTAGGTCAATCTCTCCTTTCGCCAAAGTCCTACTCCTTCGGAGTCCCTGCACATTAACACAAATGTGAGAACCACATCCAATATCCAATACCCATGATGTAGAAGTAGACAAGTTGACTTCTATAACATATATACCTAAATCAGAAGTCGTACTTCCTTTCCTTTTCTTCACTTCTTCCAAATAAGCATGATAGCTCTTTTCCAAAGGTCCGTGTTTTCCACGTAAGTGACACTCACCTTCTTTAGCCACCCCACCTTTAGGTTTTAAAGCCTGTTTGGTTTTGGAATTGGGCTTGGCAAAAGATTTAGATCCTATCTTCTTCTTGCCTTTCCAATTTCACTTAGCATTCCCCTTTTGAACCATCATTATGGGAGCGGATCCTGCCTTTTTCATGTTGTTCTCAAGTTCTTAACATGCTCAACAACTCAAGAAGGGGTTTCTCAATTTCATTCATAAGATAGTTCATAACAAATTGAGAGTAGTCGTTGCTCAAAGATTGCAAAACAAGATCATTTTGGGCTTCCAGAGTGATTGAAAACCCAACCTATCAAGGTACTCAATATACCCAATCATTTTCAAAGACATGTGGACCAACCGGATCATGTTCACCCATTTTGCAAAAGTTGATACAACGCCTTGCTTGTATCATACCTCTCTCTGTCGAGCACGCCTTTCAACAATTTCTTAAGATGCTCGATCATCTCATAAGCATCCATCAACTCATGTTGCTTTCAAGCTCAAATGCTCATGGTTGTTAGCATGACACAACTCACGTCCAGAGCATCATCTTGATGCTTCTTGTAAGCATTATGCTCCATGACGTGGTGTAGTGATACCGGTGTCGCAGAATGGGCCCATCAAGGACATAAAGCTTGCGCTTTGTTTGAGGACAATCCTCAAGTTCCTATGCCACCAAGGAAATTAATTCCACTCACCCTTTGTCCTTTTGAAGGACCGATCGAATGAAAGACTATTTGTGTTGTTGTTGTTTTTGCTATTGATATCTACAATTTATAAGTGCAAAAATAATAAGTCAAATTGCAAAGTTGATATTATATAATTGATAATAGTACATTCAAAATATACCTCCCACTATTTTATTCAAATTAATAGCCCTCACCATTAATTCGAAAAGCATTTTCTATTAAATCTTTCTAGTGAGCCAAGATCCATATTTCATTATGCCTTAAGTTAGCTTTTTGGCTAATCTCTTAAAACATAATTATTTAGGTAGACAACCCTTTATCAATTATATCATATATAACTCTGGATAGTTTGGTAAACAACAATTGTTTCTAGTCCATCTAATGGTACCTACCAAACTCTATGCCTCTAAGTCCACAATCCTATTGAGATAACTTAGTTAAGTCTTCCCAATGATTTTAACAATTTGATATCACAATTATCCTATCGCATCTTACCTAGATAAATAGGGTACTTTGCTTTGGCAAACGTACATCTATCGATCAAGGTCTTGATGAGTGTTATTCATTGGAAGGCATCTGATTTAGACTTAATAATTTAATGAGGGATTTTATTAATTAATTTAGATCTCACCAATTTTAATCTTATTAAGCATGCACATTATTTATCATATCATATCGCATACAAGCATAAATAAAGTGCAAAATTAAATGTGTCATGCTTATGGCCCAATCCTCTGTCAATCTTTTCAAGCTAATGAAAGATTGAAGGTCAATCTAAGGTGGTAAAAGATCTTAAAATAAATAGCTTCCTTGGATCTTCCTCAAGCATGTGCCTCCTCTCCATCATCATCTTTCCATCGTGTTCTCCATCTTGTCATCTTCATCGATTACAGATTATTACATGACATAAAGAAACCTCGAGTTAAATTCGAGGGGATTTAGATGAGAAGAGAATATTACATTAGAATTTATAGAAAGGCACGACATGCAAGCCGTATTTCAAAACCAAAACCACTAACCTATGGGTCAAAAGGCCATAATCAGGCACCATGCATATCACAATAAGCACATAACAATTTATATATAATTAAAGAAAACTATATATAACATATTGGGGTCACGACCATCGTATGCCATGACGGGGGGTTCATGGGGGTCTCCCCATGGTGGTCCCATAATCATCACCCCGGTGGGTGGTCTCACGACCGGCCAATGAATGGATTTGGGCAATACTTTGAAAAAATTTTTCTAACTACAATCAGATTGAAATTTTTCCATACTAATCTCAAATAGCTTTCGTAATCATATATTTAATCCACCAAAATAGTCATAATAACAATACACCCAAAGACATATCATATATGTCCAGCTTTTAATTAATCATATTAAATCAAATCTGCATACTTCTAATCCAATTAGAACATAAGTTGTATATCGTTATTACGCCATATAAGATACAATTAATGTAACATCATATACATGCATATATATTATTGATATTCATAATACCGTAATATGTCGATTACGTAATATCATATACTCAATTAATGATTCAAAAAATTGTATCATCATATCATATATATCGAAAACAATATAATCAATTTCGCATCTCCAGAAAATTGAATCATCACATATCATATATATCGAAAACAATTAAACACGTTATCCGAATTAATCATTTCGCAAGTAGCTCGATACCACCGCTTGGTTTTTTAGATAGAAACGCAGCAGTGAAATAAACCAATTAAAGGTAATTCAAAACCCTAAAACAGATCCATGCGAAAAATTCAATTAATTCAGAGGTTAGAAATTATACCGATTGTTTAAAGCTAGAATCGATGCGGTCAATCTCCAACGCAATTCAAATGGATCAAGCGTCTACTACAGATCCACACAAACGCTCCACACAAATCGCCCTACGATCTCGCAGAAGAAGGAAACGCAGATTAGCCACCAAGGATGAGGATTTTCCAAATCGCTTTTTTCTCTCTAGTCTCTCTCTAAGAGCTACTAGGGTTTTGGTTAATGAATAATCCCTAAAATGGCTACTACATATCATATATATAGCGATTAAAAGGAATTATTCAAAACCTAATTTAATAAAATCCAAATTTATATATATATCTTAATTAAGTCTTACTTAATTAATATACCTATATATAATTATCCTATTAATTTAAATTGTAATTTAAATACTATCAATCATATTGATATATTTAAATCTTTATAATTTAAATTAATTCCCTTTTAATTACGCTTCTATGTGTGTGACTTATAAGTTATTATTACGCTGACAATAATTTTAAAATCATATTATAAAATTATAAATGTTGAGAGTGGCATCTAGTAATGCATCACCGCTACCAAAGTAATAATAAGATCGATGATTCGATACAACCTTTTAGTGACCAATATTTCAATGTAATTTAATCCTTTTAACCTTAATATCCTAGATTAAACTCGAGTCATGGAATGTGTCATACTCTTCATAATTTAATCTGAGTTTTTTGATCAATGAGTAGACTATATGAAACAAATCACTATTTGAGCATGGCCATGCATTTCATAGTCCTACTCAATCAAGAGGCCTATGGATATCACCCCTAATACATAGGAGGGTTAAATTCCATCTAGATCACTCATATTCCTCACACGATTCATGATGTACCCAATAATCACCTTTATAGTCCACCCTATTAAAGGTGACATTTGATGATATCAAAGTACATAAATTCTCGTGTAGTAATATAGCGATTTCGTGCCTGAGGACCATTACATCATTGTCACTATGAGAATTGCTAATGACACTTCGCATAATGCTCCACATAGAATTCTCATGGTGGGTCCATCCAAAAGACATCGTTCTCTAACATGTACCTATGCATTGACTTAATATCTCATATATTTATGACCAATGAGATTTGGTCATCAGTCAATCCACATACTAGTCTCAATGCATCATTGTTGTCCCATCAACAATGATACTCGATTAGGGACATTTAAGAACAATGATACTAATTGTAATTATATAATCTCATGTTCAAGTCACATACTTGAAACTATATAATTTGTATCAATATTCTAAGGATTTTATTATGTTAAAATTTATATAACGCAAAGAAATAAAACCATAATAAAATCATTCATTTATTCAATCAAATATAATATCAAAACGTTAAGCAATTATATCAAATAATTGGCCTCTAGGGCATAAACTCTAAATTGACAATTTAACATGGGTTTGTTGAACATGTACTTGAGAGGATCCACGCGGGATATGAGATGGGTTGTGTGACCATGGAGGTAATGTTGTAACCTTATGGAAGCCCATGCTAAAGCACAACACGTCTTTTCGAT
Source organism: Panax ginseng (assembly GCA_020205605.1). Taxonomy (NCBI): domain Eukaryota; kingdom Viridiplantae; phylum Streptophyta; class Magnoliopsida; order Apiales; family Araliaceae; genus Panax; species Panax ginseng. The sequence continues at coordinate 86,258,669 of CM035145.1, forward strand.
TAGAGTATACTTGTGTTCACTGATGCTGAACCTTTTGCTGAGGTAATAGATAGCTCGTTCTTGGCCTCTATCTTCTTTCTGTCCCAACATGCAGCCCATGGCATTGTCACTTATGGAGAGGTACATAAATAGGGGAACATCATCCCTAGGTGGTACCAACACGGGAGCTTTGATTAGTTGTTTCTTGATTGTGAGGAAGGCATTTTGACACTCATCATTCCATTTCATGGAGGAGTTCTTCCTTAATAGCTTGAAGATTGGCTCACAGGTTGCTGTGAGTTGAGAGATAAACCCGCTAATGAAGTTGATTCTTCCCAAAAATCCCCATATTTCTTTCTCTGTCTGAGGAATGGGCATTTCTGTGATGGCTTGGATTTTGGTAGGATCCAGCTTAATCCCCTTGTGGCTGACTAGAAATCCTAGCAACTTGCCCGATTTAACGCCAAAGGCGCATTTAGGCTCATTTAGCTGGATTCAACTTCAAGTTGTACATACGTAACCTGTTGAACAACTTTCTGAGATGGTCTATATGATCATCCTCCTTCCGGGATTTGACAATGATGTCATCCACGTAGATCTCGATCTCTTTGTGTATTAAGTCGTGGAAAAGAGCCATCATAGCTCGTTGATAGGTGGCTCCGGCATTGATGGGGCCGAATGACAACCGTCTATAACAAAAAGTTCTCCAAGGCATGATGAAAGTAGTTTTCTCATGATCTTCCTCAGCAACCATGATCTGATGATACCCCGCAAAGCAATCAACAAAGGAGTACATGTCGTATTGCGCAGTATTGTCAATGAGAATGTGGATAAATGGCACGAGAAAGCTATCTTTTAAGCAAGCTTTGTTCAAGTCCCGGTAATCCATACAAACTCGCACCTTCCCTCTAGGTTTAGGTACGGGCACGATGTTGGATATCCACTCAGGATATGTAGACACCATTATGATGCCAGCTTGAAATTGTTTCACAATTTCTTCTTTCACCTTTAAACTCCATTCAGATTTCAATCGCTTGAGCTTTTGCTTGACTGGCCTAAATCCCTCTTTAATGGGAAGGCGATGAAGGACAATGTCAGTGGACAAACCCACCATGTCTTCATGAGACCATGCAAACACATCCTGGAATTGGGTTAATAATGTAACCATGTCATTCCGTTGGTTTGGGGTAAGGTCTGAACCAATCTAGATTAACTTAGGGATTTCTAAGGTTCCGAGATTGAAAGAAGTGGTTTGATCAAGGTTAGGTTTGGGTTTTTCTTTGACCCATTCTTGAATTTCTGGAGGCACCTCAATGTCATCCTTTATATCCATCAAGACTGAATTCATCTCTACATCAAAGGTACAATCCTTGTGGAGAAGAGGCACCGTATCAGCAAGTACATGCACATCTAAATTTAGAGTCCTGAAACAAAATATGCTTTCACTTAGTATATATGAAATGTGTTGATCATACATAGTGTTAGCATATACTGGAAAAATAAACTGCTACTACTATACAGAAAAGTAAGCAGTTATTATATCTACAGGGCAGAAAGAGTTTCAGCACGCTTTACCTTGACGACCAATGCAAGGAATGTTGTTTCAATTGGCGATGGAAAAGTCCGGGTGGACCGCAGTGATGGAGGGATTGTCATCATCCTCCATGTCCTAAATGATGGCCATTACGTCTGGACAATTATCGTCTGGGGTGTATCTGTTGGTATGTTCATCATGAACGATGATGCGTATACCGAACATTATCCGTATGACGTCTTACTTGATCCTTCGTTTCTCTTCTTCCACTGCGGGATTTGGAACAAAGACTTCTTTCTCCTTTATCGGTACCGGCTTAGGAAATAACATAGCCATCACATTGGCTGGCACCTTTACAGGAGATTGTGCGGACTCAGAGTTTGAAGGCGAAGATAAACGCCACATGATTGAAGCTGAAGGAATCTGCTGATGTTTATGAGGATTCCTGTGACTAGAACTGGCAGAATAGCCTAGCCCAACTGTTCCAGTTTGCCTGGTTAAGCGAATTGGGTATTTGATACCCTGGCAATCTTTACCCAACCCTTGTCCCGGTTTATGACCCAATGACATCATTTCTTGAGTTGCCGACATTACTTCGGCAGAAATCTAGGGTTCGGGCAATGGCGTTCCAATAGCATGGTATTGGGTATTGCTTACTTCCAAAGCATGAAAACTGATTGGTTCTACATCTGCATTGAAATTGATGAATGGTATGTCTCTCGTCTTCATGGATCTCCGATTCGGCGTTGGTGTGACTGTGCTATTGTTGATAATGTATTTCAACCGTTGGTGAAGAGGGAGGGATCGCTTCAACCATATGAATCCATGGTCATCCCAAGAGCGAGGTTGTATCCCTAATCTATCTTGAGCACATGGAAAGATCGCAGAAATGTGAGGACCAATTTCGATTAGCGACTCAATTACTCCAACCGAATTACGGCGGGCTCTATCAAAAGCTTTGATGATAGTATGGCTACTCAATTCGGTTGAGATTGATATTCATCTTCACCAAGGTAAGCGTGTGGCGGATATTCGATGAGGAACCTCAATCTATTAAGACTCCAAATACCATATATCCTAAGACAAGACCGCAATGTGCAACGGCTTGCGATGACCGGTCCCTTCAAGCAGATATGTCATCATCAGTGAAGGATATCACATTATTGTTGAAAATGTGATCAACCAGATGTTGAAACTTTTCCGTATCCAGTGATGTTGGGAGATAGGCTTCTTCTAAAACCTTTAACAAGACCTTCCGGTGATTCTCGGAAGTTAGGACCAAGTCCAAAATTGATATTTGTTGTGGAGCTTCTTTCAAGCTTAAAACCACCGTAGCTTCATTATGACCCACAACGCGGAGGAATTTTTCAATCTTCTCCATGGGTATTTTCCCCTTTGATTTGGTGGTGGGCTTCATCACCCGGTGGGGAAGATACAGTGGATTTTCCTTCGACACTGTAGCAGTTGTATGTGAGGTGGATCCTTCACCTTCTCCATAATTCCATGGAAATTTGCGCAAGCTAACAATAGGATATCGTGCTCTGTACGGCAAGTTGATTGGCTCGGGAGTGGCCACTTTCAAAGGATTGTTGCCTCCATTGAGTTGAATTGTTGGCGTTGTGAGTAATGTATTAATCCCATCGGGCCAAATGGATATGACCGCTACCACACTTTTCCACTTAGTAGGGCTGCATTCTCTCACTTGCACGTAACACAGTATCATTGTCTGCTAGGCACAGGACACCACTGTCGATTAGATTTTGAATAAGGTGGCGGAGTGCCCAAAGATTCTTCTATCTTTGTGTGACCGGAGATCGGGAATGATATTGACACACTCCATCAGAGTTGTACCGTCTGAACGGGGTTGATTGGAGGTAAAGGGAACCGATCCTTCCTTCATTGATTAATATATGAAGGATTTCCTCCATAGGTTGGCCTGAGATAGGTGAATTCCTTTTGTTGGCAAAATCCAGACTTTAGCTTTGGCATTTGCTCTCTTTGTCACTTTGTCTTCCAAAGATTTCATTTTCTCGAAAGTGACGAGGGAATTTTCATGACAATAGGTAGGAGACTGGCATACTCATGGCTGATTAACTGACGAGTCATTTGATGCTGATAAGTCACCACTTCCGCCAATTGCTCAATTTGCTTGCAGAGAGCTTTCACCTTTCGTTCCATTGTGAACTGGAACTTGGCATAATCCCATTTGTCATCACCGTCTTTGAGGGTATGGGAAGATTCACAGCTGAAGTTGGAACTCTGTCCATTGCTCCAATTAATCATGTTGACCTCTCCTTCTTTGTGTTGAGGAAGAGGGTTGTCTTGAACATGAGGCTGATCTGGTTTGGTGACCACGATCTCTCCGTTGTCTATCAAGTCTTGGATCTTGTGTTTCAAGTCCCAACAATCCTGAGTATCATGTCAAGTTGCCCTAGAATGATAAACACATTTCCTAGCAGCATTGAAACCCCGTCCATTAGGGGTGGCTGGTGGAAGAAGATGCGTAATTTTCTTCTGTGTCGTCAGAAGATTGAGAATATTCTCGAGGGTGTCCCCTAAGGGTGTAAACACTCGAGGGCGTTTGACTTCTCCACCTTTTGGTATTGGAGGGTTTACAGACTGTGCTTGAAAGGGAGTGTAGTTTCTCCTTTGAATAGGCATATTTTGATTGCCTTTTTTCCCCTGTAGTATCAGGGAAACATCTTCTTCTTCCTTTTTATGGACCCTCCGGGTTGTTCTCATTATTACCAAATCCGGCCTACTTTCGCACCTTGGACTCAAGGTATCACTATTCCACTTTTTTCCAAATACACGTCACTATATAGTTAAATATAATAACATATATTCTAAAATCCCAGGTTCTCGAAACCTTAAAACCTCTTTCATTACAAATAATGATAATTACATTATTCTTTACATCTTACACGAGTGACTTTCATCTGCCACAAAGGATTCATAACTGTTCATTAAACTAGTCTATAGTTTAATTCTATCATTCTATATTACAAGTCTTCACTTGCTCTGCACGCACATTCACATACTGAATAGCACTTCGTCTGGATACCGATCAGCTTGTTCTTTACGGGATCCTTAAGTTCTTTCTAACATCGTTCGCTGAAAATATTTTTCATTTAAGGCAAGTGTGAGCATTCAATTGCCCAGCAAGTCATAACAGTTGAACAAACAACTTCAAGAGTTTAAACATTTTTCAGAACTTCAATAACCGAACAAAGGTTATGAAGCAGCTTGAATAATAGGAATAGTCTCGATTCCTATCATCTTAAAACATTCATGACATACTCTTTACACTACTTTCATTCTTCTACCTTTTTCCATACATATCATGTCTGGCTAGAATCATTAGCACAGACTTAACAATAATGGTTCATGTATAAACTGAGCATACTTGTATTGAATAGCTCAATCACAGAACAGTTCATATCATAGAAACACCGAAGTGCTCACATTGTGGCACACGACCTCATACATTCTACCACCTTGTACAAATATCACACATTCGCACATAGACACAACTTCTCAAGTTCAACATCTGAGAAGTTTAAGAAACTAGCATTCATATAGTATGAATGAAGTTAGGAAAAACTTGCCTTTACGCATGCACTCACAAACTTATAGTTTACATTTGAATCGCTCATTCCCAAATCCCTATATAACACATAAGGAAATAACTCGTGCACCAATTAGTCATATACTTGACTTATGCATTGGTTTACTTAACTTTACTTCTTAAGGTTCGCGCTCTTGTAATTTAAGCTTACGCGACTAACTTTCTTTACTACCGGTTTACGGCTTCATGACATTCGGAGATGTCTTACTCAAAACATTCATCATCTTTGATGATCTGCATTCTTATCTTCTTCTTATAACTCCTATAGACTCAACACACATCGCTTCTCTGCTAGTAGTCCATATGGTACTCTGAGTGGTTTCCCACAAACAACCAACAAACAAGTTCCCGTCTCATCTACACTGCCAACACAGTGAGTTAGATCGGTTGCCAATTTTGTATATACCTTCGCTCTCTAAAGGAATTGTTTAGCCCAGTTCCCATATGTCAACCATCAAAGGTTACGATTGTACTACAACCTAACTTACCTTAACTTATCCTAACTATTAAACTATAATGTTCGTTAAGTTAAATTCATATTCCTTATGGCTTTCTGGCAACTAATTGTCATACCTCAGGATTCATTCATCATCGTCTAAGTCATATAGTCTTTTGTATACTCAGAACGATCATTTCATTCATTCTACATATTTATAGCGTTAAGCATTTTACGTTACCTTATTCTTCTCTTACAACGTCCGGTTCATTCGACTCGGAGCGTCATCCAAGTTATAAACATTAACTTGGCTTCTTTTACGTAATACATACCTCTTTAATTCAGCTTCTTCACCATTCACAGGTTTAATCAATAGTCTTCGCTATCCTAGGGTCAAACCATACACGGGGTGTAGGGTCTACCCGTTTAATATTTGTGTACACTCAACCTTCACGTCGGTTAAAGTGTTTAACGCTTACATTTCATTCTAACATTCTCATCCGACTCACAATCGGCTTTCATTAATCTTTTTACCGTTCGTTATGGCTTTCTTGATAATTCATATCTTACTTACTACCTTCATCAATGTCTAAGTCATACAACTAGGGTATACTTAGAACGTTCGTCCAACACGAATACGATTCACGAGGATCGTTATGTATTCGACGTTCACTTGTTCGTCTTTTAATCTCTCATTACCATGACATAACATCGGAATGTTATTCATTACCTTCATCACTCAACGTCTAAGGAATCACAATCATAGCAATCCCTCATGTTCGTTTGTCGCGACTACGGTCCCCGGATATTAGTTACGTAATCTAGCGCTTACATTCTCCGTCTTTTAATCACGTTAAATCTTTTCGTTCAACCTTTGCTAAAGGTTTAACACACTTGACTAAGTGTTACATTACATGAACAATATGTTCATACTTCTTTCTTGCACATCCCCCAGTATCTGAGAAATAAAATTCTCATTTCTGGGCATTGCCTTCTGCCCGGTGCTGCATACCATCCTTCCTCTCTCTCTCGCACATGCTGCCACCTACTTCTCTCTCTCCTCCCTTGGTCTAGCACTGCGACGCCAAACCCTTCTTTATCTCTCGCCTCTGTGGCGCCCCACTTAACAAAGACTCCAAAGCCCGAGTCATGTTCAGCGGCCACTTTTCTGGTCTTTGTGAAGCTTAAACCCTAGAAATTTTATCTAAGTCTTGCATCAAGTTTGAGACGCGTACTTTACGATCTCATAACTTATTCGTTATAACTCGGAACGAGGTCGTTCCAAAGCCATTCTCTTCCTTATCTTACGTACTTCAATATGCCTCAGAACTTCGTTCTGAATCCGTTAACATGCCATTTAATTGGCTTAATCTTAACCCTTCGTTCATTTTTACGCTTTTAACGTTCTTCGCTCGCTCGTCCGTAATTCGGTCATCCGAACTCGAAAATTGTTCGTTCTTGAGTCCACGACTCATGTTTTCTACATTCTCTTACTTTCTTATGAAACCCTACATGTTCGGGTTCATTTACTAACTTTCTAATTCTCGTTCATCTTTTACGAAAATTTCGCCATAACTTCGTTATAGCTAAGTTTTAATCCGTTCTTCATGAACGTTTCTACCGTTCCTAACCAAGCAATATGCAACTAACTTATACATGATGGTTTTAAACTTGTCCATCATCAACAATTATCCTACGATGGTTTTAAATTTGTCCATCAACAACATTCTTCGTGTTCTTCGCGTTCTTCGTTCGTTCTTCATTTTAATCGATATTTTTGATTACGATTCTACTTTTTCTTGGAACTTGATGTTATAGAACATCATTCATTACTAATTTGACATACTCATTCATAAGATTCATTCGGATTGCTCAAAATCCTTACGAATCTTATAATTCCTTAAGAAATTTACAAACTAAATTTCTTATTCTTCTTTCTTCGTTTTCTCATGATTTCAACCATATGAAATCATTTCTAACATCATCTTTTCTCTATTCTCCTTAAGCTATGTTTTTGAACATATTAAACTTAAAGAAAATATGAGAAGAAACTAGGTTCTTGATTACTGCTTCTTCGTTAATCCTCTTCCGCTATACAAAGTTTCGATTTATTCGCTAGCTTTTCTATTTCACCATCACTTTTGATCCGACCATTCATGCTCACGCTCTTCCTCTTGCTCTCCCAACCGAGCTCTCTCTATCTCTCTCAAGGTAGGATTTTCAAAATCCTAGAAAATGAAATTCTAGGTTTCTATTTATAGAAAACCAGTTTAGGGCAAAATAGTCATTTTGCCCCTAAAGTTACTATTCCCACCTCCTCTTCAACTTAACCACCAAGTTTACTTGGCCACCACCCTTACTTGGTGGCCAAGTGGTCGGCCCATATGCCCATGTGTCACCCCATGGGTTGCCCCAATGGTTCTTACCCATCCGTTTACCCATCGATTCGATCCGCGGTTTCTTTTCTTGGTTTGGGCCTTAACCCTAATTCTTATTGGACCTAACTTGGGCTTGATTTCACAAAGCATTGGGCTTGACATAATCCAAGTCCAATTGGATTCTACAAAGTCCATGAACATAAAGTCCATTAAGACTTATCGTATTCTACGATCGTATTCTATGCATTCCTTTCTCGTAATCTCGTCTTCTCTTCGTATATTGTTCGTACGATATTTGTATTATACGTCATACTAATCTTCGTAATATACTCGTATAATAACTCGTATCATACTCGTATTTCTCACGCATAATAACCCTAGTTATTATACGTACTCATTACATTCTTGGAACTCACTTTCCCTAACCCTTAGGTTTTGAGTCCGCAGGCGAAAACTTTGTTTTTGCCATAACTGAAATATTATTGAATATTCCATCACGTCTCAAGATTTCACGCAATCAATAACTTCTCAGAATTTCAAAATAAATCTCCGAGCAGAAACGGGTGAATAGTGCCTATTTCGTCTTTTTCCTCGGAAATATTTTTGTTCCTGGAAAACTTTCATTTTTTGTCTTGAAAATTCTTACTCTTTCAATATAGCTCGTAGCCAGCATCCTCCCGACTTATAATCATCCTAGGTTATAGAACGATTAATAAACACATAACACATAATAGTATTAAAAAAATTCATTTTATTAATAACTAATTCTTTAACTTAAATTCTGGACAATCCGGTTTTACTCGGGTTGTCACAGTTCCCATAATTTCCAGATTGGATGTGATCAGCAACAGCTTTGAGTGCAGCTAGGTCTTGAATCTTTCCGGACTTCAATCCCATCTCAGCCATCTCCCCATGTTTGACCATTTCATAAAATGGTTTGCCGATGCCGGCTAAAACTCTCTCATAGAAGGGAGCTTCTTGTATGTCTATGAAAAAGTCATGACCATTTCGATTCTCGTGATGGAAGGACTAACTTGGGCGACCAAAGCGTCTCCACCTCCGAGCATACTCTCTCCGAAAGACTCGTTAGATCGCTTCTTGAACTTGGTAATTTGATACCGATCGAGAGCCATCCGAGTTTGAAAGTCAGTATTGAGTGAGGAAAGCATGTGCTAGCTCTTCCGAACTATGGATTTTGAGTTGTCTAATCTTGTGTACCACAAACCAAGCTTCTCCAGGTTAGACTCTTTTGGAACAATTGCATTCTCGAGCTTTTAAGTCCTTTGCATAAGATCCAAGTTCTCCAATAAACACCTTTAAATGTGTAAGGATCTCCCAACCCGTTATATTTTTTCAAAGTCGAGTTTTAAATTTTTCGGATAATGATCACGGAAAATACACGAGATCAACATATGAAACACTCCCGTGTGTTCCAATTCTTTTGATAGTGCGAAGGTGGAGGACTTTCTTTTTGATGTCACCAGTGTCTGGATCTCAAGTGGGATGGGCAACATCAGGAGTTTTGTTGGTCGTATCCAACTGTAGCTCAGGTATGGTAATGACCGGGATTCCTCCTTGTGTGGAGGATTCAAAGATGTACGGTATTTTCGACCTGTGTGGTAGTAATTCTTTTAGTAGAATAACCAAATCAGTAATTTTTGCTTAATCCATCAAATTCTTTGCGAAATCGGATTAAGTTCACCGGCTCGGATGATTTACATGATTGATCGTGAGGCTGTTGCCTTTTTGGACTTTGGCCGGTAGTAGGTCCGATTAATTCCCTACGAAAGACTTGCATAGTTTAGTCTTTAGGGAATGTGTATAATAACATGCTATGTGATGTGTCTATTTTAGGAATTTTATCCTGCAAAACAGATGTCAGTTGTTTGTAGCATGTTAATATGTATGTGTATAAATTTCTTCATATTTCTCATTACATGTAGATAGATATGGAATGTAAGTACAAGTAATTTGAAATGAGAGCATGAAGAGACTTTCCTCCGTTTTGGGTTTATCAGAGGCTGACCTATCTTAGGTTACTCTCGCGGCTATTTGGCATGAAGGTTTCCAAATCATTGCAATCTACTAGATGGGAAGTTAATCCGGTCTTTCAACTGGAGCGAATTTGGGTGGTGCCTTTCCTGATCCTCGGAGAATTAGTCTTCTCACGAGTCCAGTAATCAAACACCGACGGGATAGCCTTCTGGTGGAGGGACCACACAACATACATTCACATACATCGCATCTCACCGTATGAAAATGATGACATGTGCGAAACACTAATATCACAAGCAGATATGGTGCGAAGCACTAATATCACAAGCAGTTATGGTGCGAAGCACTAGCATCACAAGCAGTTATGGTGCAAAGCACTAAGTGCAATAAGGAAATGCATTCGGACACATTCATCAAATGTAAATGCAACATCCATACACAAATAGGAAACAATTTTGAAAAGATTGTAATAGCAGCTTAAGTCCTCTTACTGGAGTCCCCAGCAGAGTCGCCACCTATCGACGTCGGGATTTTTGGATGTCCCTTTCCGTTACTTGTTCTTTGGTGTTCTCATTTTAGGTGAGATTTGTTTGAAAAAACAAGTGAAAAAGGTCCGACATGTATAATGTCGACGATGGACTGTTAAGAGTCGCCAGTTGGTTTTTTAAATGGTTGTACCAACACAACCGAGAAAAGGTTTGCACATTGACCCAAATGATATGACATCTTCTTTATCTGGTCGATGAAACCGAGATTCATTAGGGTCCGGGGACTTGGTTATGCGGGGGAAGGTGTTAGGCACCCCCCGACATCCGTGTTACCACGGTGACCGCCTCTTTTCAAGAAACTATTATCTGAATGTGTGTGTGTGTGGGTCAATGTGCTGTTATTTGGAAGTAGTGCGAGGCCTCATTCGAACCTATATACACAGGGTTTGAATTTATGTAAAAATTTAATTTTTAGCAAGATATGGCAATGATGTTTTATAAAAAAGGTTTTTCAAACCCTGATGCTCAATAGTAATTGAGACCTTTTACACTCCAATTTTATTAAGTTCTCGGCTTGATTGATTTTATTTTACGAATCACGAGGCATCCGTATGAAAAATAATGTACAAAATAATGCCGACTTCCTCGTGGGTATGGAAACCATCTCGAGGAAATTCGCAGACACCGTAGAATAATTTACAAAAGTCGCTTACAAATTGAAAATGTCCATCACGGAACCGAATCTAGATTCAATGGGATGAATCTGTGATCACATGATTCCTAAAGCGCCTGCATGAATCATGCAATTTATATGAAAGCGATGGCGGTATATATATAAAAGTCGTAAATATATATATACTCTGAGGTGGATCACCAACAACGAAGCACCTCCATGGGGAATCGAAATATAAATAAAGATGTAAAAGCTATCAACCGTCACGGAGGAAACTCCAAAGTGGACGAAACGTAAATAAAGTCAGAATATACCAACCGCCACGAAGGAAACTCCAAAGGGACGAAATGTGAATAAAGTCAGTAAGCGATCAATCGCCACGAAGGAAACTCCGAGTGCGGAGATTTAATATATATATATATATATATATATATATATATATATATATATATATAGCAATAAACACACCGGACGTAAAATCTGGGCTCATCGAATGAGAGTCCGATAATAGTTCATATATATATATATATATATATATATAAGCAGAAATACGCATATGGGATATAAAATCAAGGCTCATCGAATGAGTCCTACAATAGTTCATATATATATATATATATATATATATATATATATAAGCGAGTAGTAAACGCACTGATATAAAATCTGTGCTCATCGAATGTGAGTCCACTACGCTCTTATATATAAATATATATATACAAAAGCGAGTAAACGCTTCTGGGCCAAGTTCAGGCTCATCGAACAAAGTTCGACACACGATTATATATATATATATATATATATATATATATATATATATATATATATATATATATATATAGCAAATAAACGCTCGCATCAAAATCTAGACTCATCGAATAAAGTTTGACACACAGTTAATATATATAAATGTATATATATATATATATATATATATATATATATATATATATATATTAAAGAAAAAATGCTCCAGACCGAAGTCTAGGCTCAATCGAGGCATAACTCGATAAGCAAAGCAACACGACTCTCAACGTGTAGAAGGGTGTGTGCAGAGAGATGAAGAGAAAGACTCTAAAGTGTGTGAGAGGCTTATTTACACATGATGCTAAAGAAGACTTCTATATCTTTAGAGTGGGTAAACACCGACTTTTGTAGGTACAAAAAGGCTATATATGAGCTCACAGGTGTTTAAAAGGGGAAAGTACACTGCATGGGGTGAGTGCAGAGCAAATTGGGCAGGGCTTCCTCGCCGGCAGCCCAAGCCCTCTATTTATAGGCAATTTAGCTGCAGGTGTACCAAAGGCAACTCGGGTGGACCCGGGTTTTTTGGGTCTGGTCATCTCGAAGTACTTGCATTCAGGCACTGTAATGTCCACTCGAACTTTCAGAAGTGCAATCCGAGCATCCGTTTGAGGTATACAGGACCTATTTCGGACCGCCGTTGTTGAGAGTTGTACGATGGCATGGGATTAGAGTTTGTATGAAGTCATTGAAGATGGGACGATGCCCTCCGGTCTTCAAGCTTCAACCTTCATCCGTTACCCCGCACCATAGTCACTCGGGATTGGTTAGTCTTGTGGGACATTGTTACATAGAGACGTGACATGGCATCGTGTTGACGAGATGATGATGTTGCCCTCACCGGGTGTTATCATTTGGATTGGTATTTGATATGCATCGTTTCTCGACTTCACGAGATTGGGTCTTGCAATTTTAAAGGTCCTCATTGTCACCTTTGAGGTGTGCCTGTCTTCCCGATGTTATCGTCGGGTTGATCTGATGTATCTCATTTGTGAGCCGAGATTGAAGTAGTTGCATTTGAACCAAGCATTTACGGGGTTATCGCCGAAACTGCATTCCTTGGGGTTATCACCAAGGTTGGTGGCTATTCCAATGGTTGGGACTGAGACTGGATACCTCGGGGTTGTCTCCGAGATTAATCGGTCTTCTCCAGTGTGTGTTCCGGTATTGGATCTGAACATCTCGGGGTTACATCCGAGGTTGGAATTGTTACTCCCAGAGTGTGATCTGGGGTTGATGCTGAACTTCTGATAGTATCCAGTATGGATTTGGATTGTCTTTCAGGGTTCCCTCTTAAAAGAAGAATCTGTCTCCTGCAACGTTAGTGACAGTAGTACAGAAAATTTCGAGTGTCTACAGTGCTAGTTGGTTGTAAATGTGAGCAATCATATTTATGATATTATTTTATTTATTCTACGTGTTAATATTACTATCTATTAGGTCAAATTTGTGTTTGTTGGGCTAAAAGTCTACCATCATTCATAGCCTACTCTGCATTTAAATCGAACAACGTGGCAATTGCTTGCTGCTTAAGTATTAAAAAAAGCTACAAGAAATGGCCAAAGCTTTTTATGGTGCAATTGCCATACCCTCAGTTTGAGATACTGACTTCTACTAATTCTGCAGAATTTGGGAAGTGTCATAGCTTGATTTGAGATTTTGTTAACATGTTAAATATGTGATGTTAAGGTTAACATAACATAGTGAGTTGTGGTTAGTATGATCAAAGTTCCAAAAAATGTTTATTAAATCTAAAATGCGTTATGTGATAACATAGATTATACAATGAACGATAGTGAAGTGTTATGATGATTAACACTTGGGAATTCTGAAATGTAAAGCATAACACAAGACTTGTGTTAAAATAACAAGTTTAGCTAGTAATGCATTTTATATTGAAACGTGAATATTAGTATGTCTAATGGATGTTATGGTTGTAATACTGTGTTTAGGTGAACGTGAGTTTAATATTTTAGCTTACGCTCGAGGCAAGTTTTCTAACTCCATACTTTCATTGAGTTAGTTTGTTACGTTTATGTAATTCTTTTAACTCTACATTTTCGTTGAGTTAGTCCTATTATTATAAATACATGCTTTTGATTGAGCAAGCTTTTTATATCAAATGTTATTGTTTCCAAAATTCATTTGAGCAAACTTTAACTCTAGTATTATTGGAAATTCTCAAGTTTATTGATTCATTCTAACTTTTTTACAGTTAAACAAGTTTCTTAAAGTTCAGGAATTCATTTCTAAATATTATAAAACTTGAACCTAGCTCATTTTACTGTTCAAGCAAAGGTTAACCATTTTATTCATTCTATTGAATACTTATGCTTTATAGTTATTTCAAGCATGAGATAGATGTATAGAATCAATTCATTTATGATTCTCAAATGTTCTAAGTTATGTTGTTATTAAACAACTGTTGTATTATCAAACATTGTGGATTCAACTAGTTCCCTAGTTGATGATCATTAAACTTCAATTACCCTTGAAAGCTTATCCAAACCAAACTTTCTTTGGGGCGGACTTGTATTCTAAATACTGAGATGAACAACCCTATGTTTAGGGGTTTACACTTAGCATTGAAATGGTTGTGCACAATACATTGTACGAAGGATTGATCCCCCTGAGTACGTGGAGTCCTTATAGTCATATGACTGTTAAAGTTAAAGTTGAAAGATTACTTATAACTGTGGACATGGTTCATGGTCACTTGACCCTCAGTAGTTTATTTAAGAATGTTAATAGAACAAAGTATTCAGTTCTATTGAGCCTATGAGTTGGCAAATGTTGAAAAGTTAATAGAAGATATCATTCAGTTCTATTGAGCCTATTATTTGGCAAATGTTGTAAAGTTAATAGAATATATCATTCAGTTCTATTGAGCTTATTATTTGGCAAATGTTGTAAAGATAATTATTCTTATCTCAAGTGAGCTTTGTTTGTTCACTCTTGCATATTTATACATTTATTGTAGCTATGAATTAGAAGGTAGATAAACCTACAACTAGCAAAGGAAAGGAAAAAATGTACAAGTGATGAAGACTTGTAATTTTGTTTTATCATTAATGATAGACTTTTAATAATGATGTGATGTAATAATTTTATTTCCGCACTTGAATGATTGTATTAAAGGTTAGAGAACCTGGGAGATAATGTTTTATTTAAGTAATCATGTATGGCCAGGTTTTTATTATTCAATTTATTATAATTGGGTAGTTAATTATGAATGTTTTGATTACGTGAGCACTAAATCTTGAGGTAATGAAGTACATGGATTTGGGGGTGTCACAATTTGGTATCAAAGCTATAGGTTATGAACCTTAGGTGGGGAAAAGCCTTTGGAAGTAACCTTTGAAAAGATAGTGGTGATTAACTCTTTTCGAGTTTTAAGGAAGAAATAATAAAACACTTATGTGATTATGTGCTTATACTTATGTGCTCGTGAGTGTCGAGTAGTAATGATTAATGATTAAAACTTAAAATTTTGATGTCAGGATGACTAATATCGGAGAATCCAGTCAAGCTAGGGAGGATAGACCTCAGATGCCTATAGAGGAGGAGCCTCGAGACATTCATGTTAGTTGGGAACAACTACTGCCACGGGAGTCAGCCCCGTTGGTCACAGTGGTTGAAGACGAGGATGATGATGTGGAGACGGATGAGGAGGATCTCGTTGAGTTGCCACAACGAGGAGGACGAGACTCCACTAACCTCGATAGCTGCTCGAATGTACGATGAAGTCTACGACCATAACTTGGAACTTCAGGATACAGTCGAGGAATTGCAAGAGATAGTAGCTGAACAACAGACTACAATGACAAAGAAAGATGATGAGATCCTAGATCGTGAGGAACGACTGACAAATGTCGAGGAAAAACTAGGACATACTGAAGGAGAGAAAGACCAACTGATCGAGGAGGTCGCTGAACTGAAGAATAAGCTAACGGAAGAAGCTACGAAGAGGGAAAGAGCCGAGGACACATATGAAGTAATGTTTCAACGAGCCGGGATAGCAGTGAAAGATACACATGCAAAAAGAATGAAGATGGTAGAGATGAATAGAGTATTCAACACCATGGTTAATCGGGCTCAGGATCGAGTTATAGAATATCCTATTCAGTTCGAGACGCTGCCATCGTACGTATTAGATCGCAGAATAATGTTCCGAGTCATGGAGGAAGAACGTCGTAAGGCTAAGTAGTATCTTAGTAGAACATCGTAGTTGTTGTACGATGAATAAAATGTTAAATAATTGTAAATCCCAAGTGTTATGAAACCTATGGGATATGAGGATGATGTTGTCTTGAAACTTTTGTAGTTTAGGAAAGTAATGTAAATAGCAGTAATGCTATTGTTTTATGTTTTCAAAGAGGTTATGAATAAATAAAAGTTGTTATTTTATTCAAAGTGTTATATGATTTGTGGTTATTTCTTTTGTAGAAGCAAGTTAAATAAAAATTACTTAAACGAGTTGAGTAATAATTTAATGGGTGTATTTTTAAATAGAAAATGCCTACCAGACGTCAACCACTATGACAGAGAGCCAACGAAGGAACCAACAATAACGACAATGTTGATGCTAACCCAGTTCAACAATTAGTGATGTTACTGACAGGAGTGTTGCAAAATCAACCACAGAACCAAGGAACAACGTTTAAGGAATTCAAGGCGGTTAGACCACCTGAATTTCGAGGGTCAGTGAATCCAGTAAAGGCACAGACTTGGATTATTGAAATAGAGATGGTGTTCGATGTTTCTAGGGTGGGAGATGATCAGAAGACTGCTTTCGCAACATTCATATTGAAAGCATAAGCTAGTTATTGGTGGCAGGCCAATAAAACTCGAGAAGGACCAGGGATGATGACATGGGATAGGTTTAAGGAGATATTTTCCCGAGAGTTCAAAGGGCCAGCTGGAAGTACAATTTCTGGAACTGAGGCAAGGAACGATGACGGTATCTGAGTATGCAGCTAAGTTCAACGAGTTGGCGAGGTTTGCGCCTTATCAAGTCAGCACGGACGAACGCAAGGCAAAGAGGTTTGAACAGGATTTGAAGCCCAGTTTATGCAATGGGGTTTCCTATTTCAATTGAGGACTTTCGCAATGTTGATGGAGAAAGCAATACTACCAAGGTGGAGGCGAAAAGGACAAAGTTCAATCAGGAACAGAAGAAGAAGAAGAATGAGGTGGAAATCAAGAATGGAGGTGGTAGTGGTGGAAACAACAACAATAATAACAACAACTTGAAGAGGAAGTGGAATGGAAACATGGGTGCTGGAAACCAGCAGGGTAACCAACAAAGCAAGATGTTTGAAGCATGTGCTACATGCGGTAAGTTTCACAAGGGTTAGTGCTTGATGGGGAAACGAGTATGCTTCAATTGTGGCCAGGAGGGTCACATCGCCCTAAATTGCACACAACCTAAGAATAACGTGTGCTTCACGTGCGGATCCAAGGATCACTTTGCTCGTGAAAGCTATAAAAAGAAGGATGGAGTGATAACTAGAAGCAATGGAGGTAACAATGAAGGTACAACATCAAATAAACCCACAACTAGAACCTTCAACATGACTGTGCAAGATGCTGTGCAATCAAAAGATGTTGTGTCAGGTATTATCCCAATCAATGATATTGATGCTTATGTATTATTTGATTCGGGTGGTACTTGCTCGTTTATCTCTGATGAATTTGCTAAGAGGTTTGAATTGCCTAGAGAAGAACCGAATTTCCCTTTGAACATAGAGATTGCGAATAAAGAGATAATCCCTGTTAGATTTGTATACAAGAACTGTAGGGTGAATATTAAGGAGAATATCCTAATGGTAGATTTGATTCCGATTAGATTGGGAGAGTTTGATGTAATTTTGGGAATGGATTGGCTGTTCAAATATGGAGCGGTAATTGATTGCCAAAAGAAATGTATAAACCTTATGACTCCGTCAAAGGTAGTATTCTATGGTAGCAAATCGCCTAGAGAAATGAAATGTCTGACGATTATGCAGGCCAAGAAATTGTTGAGTCAAGGCTGTGTGGGCTATTTAGCTTACATAGTTGATACTTTAAAAAGAATGTGAAACCGGAAGAGATACCAGGTGGTGGGAATTTGAGGATGTGATTCCAGGAGGATTTTCCGGGACTTACCGACGATGAGAAATTGAGTTCGTGATCGACTTAGTGCCGGGGACAACACCGATATCGAAGGCCCCGTACAGAATGGCTCCAATAGAAATGAAAGAACTGATGGTACAGTTGCAAGAATTGTTAGACAAAAAGTATATTCAACCAAGCGTATCACCGTGGGGAGCGCCAGTGTTATTCATGAAGAAGAAGGATGGGTCAATGCGTCTTTGCATTGATTATAGAGAATTAAACAAAGTCACTATTAAAAACAAATATCCATTACCAAGAATAAATGACTTGTTTGACCAGTTGAAGGGTGCTAAATACTTTTCGAAAATAGATTTGAGAAGTGGGTATCACCAATTGAAAGTGAGGAAGGAGGATATACCACGAATCGATATTGAACTCCTGTATGGACATTACGAAGTTTACGGTGATGTCTTTTCGTTTAACCAATGCACTCATTTTGCATTTATGGATTTGATGAATAGGGTGTTTAAACCATTCTTAGACAAGTTTGTAGTGGTATTCATTGACGACATTCTAGTGTATTCCAAAACTCAAGAAGAACACGTAGAACACTTACGTTTAACATTGGAAACACTAAGAAAAGAAAAGTTGTACGCGAAATTCTCTAAGTGGGAATTTTGGCTAGATCGCGTGCAATTTCTTGGACACATGATTGACAAAGATGGGATTTCAGTGGATCCATCAAAAGTGGAAGCTGTAATAAATTGGGAACAACCAAGAACACTGTCAGAAGTGAGGAGTTTCTTGGGACTGGCCGGGTATTACAGACGATTTATTCAAGATTTTTCTAAGATAGCTACTCCATTAACAAATTTGACCAGGAAAGTTGTGAAATTTGTTTGGACGGAGAAATGTGAAGAAAGTTTCCAGGATTTGAAGAAGAAATTAAACATGGCACCTGTGTTGTCATTACCAGATAGTACATGTAACTTTGTGGTGTATAGTGATGTCTCACATAAAGGGTTGGGATGTGTTCTTATGCAGAATGACAAAGTTATTGCGTATGCATCAAGACAACTGAAGGGTTATGAGAAAGTTTATTCGACTCATGATTTGGAATTGGCTGCAGTAGTGTTTTCTCTCAAGATATGGAGACACTATCTCTATGGAGAGAAATGTGAAATCTACACAAACCATAAAAGTCTGAAGTATATTTTCACACAGAAGGACCTAAATATGCGACAAAGGAGATGGATGGAATTGATAAAGGATTACGATTGTGAGATCTTTTATCACCCAGGCAAAGAAAATGTGGTTGTAGATGCTTTAAGCAGGAAAGGTCGAGAGAAGTTGATGCTGATAACTACTCAAGAGGAGCTTGTTTCAACAATGGCAAAGCTAGAATTGGAAATCAAATTTCCAAAGGAATCCGATGAACGACTATTCCAGATAGATGCCAGTACAACTTTGGTGGACAAAGTGAAGAGTGCTCAACTACAAGATAAAGAATGTGAAATGATCAAAGAGAAAGTTGTAAGACCCCAAATTATTAATAAATGAAATTTAATTTCCTCTATTTATCATTTTGAAATAGTAAGGGTTGATTTGATTAATGTAGTTAGTTATGGGTAAAATGCTAAATATTTCAAATAAGCAAGTGGTTATAAAATACTCATTGTTGTTTGAGAATATTCGTTTGGTCGTGGAATATTCTTGTTGTCGAGAGTATTCATATACGATTTACTAGCAGCCTTTGTGTGGCCCCATAACGAAAGCGATTGGATGAAGAAAATGACAAGTATAAGTTGTTTATAAATAATCTGGCGTAGTTGTTACTGCTAATCTTCGTTGGAATACTTTTGTGGTTAAAACACAATAATACGCGTTGTTGCACAAAGAGTATATACCAGATTGCACCAATTATTGATTCTTACGTAGGAAAGGCACTACTCAATAATTGTTACAAAGAATTACCGCTCAATTATTTTATTTTATTGATTCAATAATTGCTACGTTAATATTTTATATTATTGTTGTTTCAATAATTGTCACTACACATTATTTTTCATTATCAGATCAATAATTCATATTATTTGAATAATATTATTAGATAACATTATTGGCAATGTCTAAAAAGTTCTGTCTAAGGAGAGGTTTGGTCACCTAATTGCGCGCCAGTAAGAAGAAATTCTTATTGGAAAGCCCCCTCTTTCTTGGGAACTACCTGGTTGTCAATATTGTGATTCTGTAATATTATTTGTGAATAATTAATTATTGATTTATATGATGAGAAAAATATTGATTTTATGTGGATATAGATGGAGAAAATTTTTAAATGTGACAATTATTGAAAATTAATATTTTATCTTTTTCTTATAAAATAATTCATTTGAATATATTATTTTAATAATATATTAATGGTGATATTTTTACAATGAATGTGGGATATATGAGTATATGAGGAGGAAGAGTATTTTTGTTGCATTAAATGATTAACACATGTTTTGTGTGTCGGTGGACCCCATTTCTTGACTGAAATTTGATTATAGCCTGTAAAATCATCCTTATGTGAATTTCGGTCAATTTTTGTTTGGAATTTGGAAAAACTTTCTTCTGCAAAGTTGTAGAGAATTGAATTTTCTATAAAAAGTCACAAGATTCGAATTTTCTAATAAAAAGCTATTTATTATGAATTATTGAAGTTCCGAAGTTCCGAAATAATTAATTTTTGGAAGTTTTAATTATTTTTTTATATGAAAAACATTTTTGTCATTAATTGTGAGTCTTGCATGTGATGTAGTTGCTGAATTCAGATTCAAGAAGTGGGCGTAGGAAATTTGTTTATATATAATCTTATTATATTAAATTTTCTGCATTGGTGTTCTAAGCAATTTCCTATAAATAGGGTGCTTAGGTTAGAATTAAAAATCACACCAGAAACTATAGTTTTCTCTCTCTTTCTCTCTCTATAATATCGAACGTATTTTGTGAGTATTTTAGTACTTTGAGTATTGCTATACTGGTGCAAGTTCTTTTCAAAGACTATATCCAAAAGATTCCAGCTAAAGTACTATTTTTTCGAGGTAAGGGATGTTATTTTATTCGAAAATGATATTATTTCTTCAATATCATTATGCCGAAATATTGGTTGGAAATTTTTATCAAATTTGGAACTTTTTCATGTCGGGATTACTATTCACGAGTTACTATTCATGAGTTACTATTCACGAGTTACTATTCATGAGTACTATTCACGAAGCATGATGATTTTTTTGTGAAATTTCTATCTTTTAGTGTCAGAGTTACTATTCACGTATACGGCATTATTCACGAATACGACAGTATTCACAGAAAAATTAAATTTTCTTTTCTGTGTCCAAGATCGTCTGTTATGATTCCTATCTTGGATTGGATCTATGTTTTGGTCTTCATTCTTGAATTTTACTCCATTCTGGTTATTTATGAAGTATTTTTGAACTTGGATTGTTTAAAGTACGAATCCTTAATATTTTTTCTTTTGTTTCACCGGATTCGCTTTTCTTTAAAATATTTTTCATCATCCTCACCCTAAATGATGATATAATCAATATCTTTGGCCCAGAAAGTGCAAAGATGAATGATTTTATGATGAATATCTTTGGCCCATAGTGCAAAGATGAATGTGTTTAGATGAACATGACTAATCGGTGAATATCTTTGGCATGTAGTGCAAAGGATGAATATTTGATTTATGATGTATATTGATTGATGTTACAGGGATAAAATATTGATGATGGACTTTTAAATTCATAGATGATAGTAGATTTCATTCTCTACTTAACTCTTCTAATGAATTGTTATTTTCACTGCAGTTGTTGATCTAAAACTTGTTGTCTATTGTATTCTATTAGATTTTTCCCTGTTGAAGACTAAGGATAATTTGTTGTACATTATCTTAGTCATAATATTCTTTACTGGGCTAGTTGAGCTCACCCTTTTTCTTTTTGTTCCATATTTCTTCTCGTGAGACGAGAATATAAATGGAACTAGTCGGGTGTGGAGTAATGGTTCAAGATGCTTTTTTAGTAGTCCTCACTATTTTGTAAAATAGTGTATCAATAATTATAATGAGGACTTATTTGAGTGTGGATATTGTCTAGAAGACAATATTTGTATTTAAACTCACAGTTTATGTGTTGTCGTATTTTGCACGACAATTGTATTAATGAAGTTGTAGTTGTTTTTGTACCATGTATTTGGCGACTCAGAATGGGTTATGTATACCTATTTTGGGGGTGTCACAGTTGGTATCAGAGCCATAAGTAAAGAGCCCCGAGCCTCTATTTGGTGATTTCCTGTTGATGAGGGATGCACCGAAGCCAGACTCTCCGTAGGGGACGCCGTTCTGCGATGGCAAACTTATAGGTACCACTGTGAGGTGCTGTCCACTAATGGGACATTTGTCACAGTTGGTATAAGAGCTTAGGGATATGATCTCTGGCGGAGATTAGGTAATAGAACTAGGAAGGGAGAGACGAGTAAATCCTTCGCTAGTGTGTCCTACCTAAGCTTATTTGTTGGTCGGTCATAATACAGGGGTATTATGTGATTTGTTAATTTGTTTAATTAACCCTTATTTTATTTCAGTTTTTAAGAATGTCGACTAAGAATGTTAACAGTGGAGTAAATGAGATCGTGGAGACACCTTTGCTCACCAACGAGGAGAACGTGCAACAGGCTGGCAATGTTCCTCCTGTGAACAACACCACTGAGCAGATGACGAACGATGGTATGTTTAGGAACTTTCTAGAATTCATACAAAACCAAACGAGAAAGACTATTGTTCAAAATGCAGGTGGAAACACTGGCAACTCACGGATGGTCACCGCTAAGCAGTTCAAGGAGTTAGGACCGCCAGAGTTTTTGGGAAAGCCAGAACCACTTACGGCAGAGACGTGGATAAAGCAGATCACTAAGATATTTGATGTCTTGGGATGCTCATAGAAGCAAAAGGTTCCTTTTGCCACTTTCATGTTACGAGGAGAAGCAGATTATTGGTGGGAATCCGTAAAGCGTACTCAGCCTACCGCACTGAAGATGTCTTGGGAGAAGTTCCAAGAATTGTTCAACGACAAGTACTTTTCCGAAAGTATTCGTCACATGAAGGAGGTAGAGTTCATCAAGCTGGAGCAAAACAATATGAACGTGTCGCAGTACGAAGCTAAGTTTGCCGAGTTGTCCCGATTTGCATCCCATTTGGTTGATAATGAGGAGAGAATGAGGCGAATGTTTCTGCGAGGTTTGAAACCCAAAATACATCAATACCTCATTTCTCACAAACTTTGTTTATATTCGGATGTTGTGAATAGGGCTCGCTTATTGGAGCGCCGGTAATGAGTCGGCTCAATCAAGAATAATGACCAACAACTCGATGATAATCGTCTCGGTGGCGACGGTCATCGAATAATGATAACCATCGTGGAGGAAATTATCATGCCGAAATGGTAAACCACTTCAAAGGGTAATCATGGCCAAGGTAATAGAAGAAATAACTCAAGTGGAAATTTCAAGAAGAGAAGATTTAACAATGATGGAAGACGCTTAGACCAACACCAAAGAACGAATTTTAGAGGAGGAGAAAGACCGCCAGATAGATGCTACAGATGCGAGAAGAGGGACACATAAGTCCAAACTGCTCACAACCTTCCAAGGTATGTTATAATTGTGGAAAAGAAGGTCATATCGCTTTAGATTGTACGCAGAAATGAAACCCTAGTCCAAATGGGGATGATGACTCAAAAGGTCATCCCCTTAAAAGTCAAAGTCAACGGTTCCTCGAAGAGCATTTGTCGTGACTGGTCGTAATGCGAGGAACCCGAACGGTTTAGCACGAAGTTAGTTAATTATAAATTCTTACGAAGTTTATACCTTATTAGATACCGGTTCTACCCATTCATTTATCTCTCCTACTTATACTCAACGTTTAAACTTGATTCCGGAGAAAATTAGACTTTGACTTATTTGTTGAAACTCCGTTATGAGAAACTTTCGTTACATCCACTGTTTATAAATCTTATTTGATCCAAGTTGGAACCATCACATTACCTGTTGACCTTATTTCTTTAAAGATACTTACTTTTGATGTGATTTTCGGGATTGATTGATTAACTACTCATCATGCCAAAATTGATTGCTTTCGTAAGGTTATTAGTTTACATATTCCTAAGCAACATGTTATTCGAATTCAAGCAACCAAACCATTGAAGTCAAACACTTTCATATCCAGCCATAAAGTCATTCGTTTATTGAAAAACGGATGTCAAGTTTTCTTAGCCCATGTTATGGACTTGAACAAAAATATGTCAGATTTGAATTATATTTCTATTGTTAGTAAATTTCCTGATGTATTTCCTGAAGAATTTCTTGGCTTACTCCCAAAGTGTGGTATTGAATTTTGTATCGACTTTGAACCCGGTACAAAATCCATTTCTAAAATCTCATGGCTCCTATTGAACTTCAGGAGTTAAAAATTCAACTGTAGAAGTTTGTACCCGAGCCTTTATCCTTTGTGGAATGCATCGAAGCTAGACTCTCCGTAGGGGATGCCATATTTGTGTGATAGTAAACTGATAGGTACCATTGTGACGTGCTATCCAAGATTGGGATATGAGTCATAGTTGAGAGCAACCTAAGTCAGTAATCGAAATACGTAGCTTTCTAGGCTTAGTTGGTTATTATCGGAGATTCGTAGAAAGATTTTCTCGAATCGCTACTCCATTAACTCAGCTGACTCATAGGGATACAAAATTCAAATGGAGCGAGGAATATAAAAATAGCTTCCAAGAACTCAACATGCGGCAACGACGTTGGCTCGAGCTGTTGAAAGATTACGACCATACCATTCAATACCATCCTCGAAAAAAAAATGGGTAGCCGACGCGTTGAGTAAAAGATCGTATGCGCTATTTAAAAGCGATATTGTTAACACAAAGACCCATTTCGTATGACTTACGTAAGATGGAGATAGAGTTAAAGATTCCAAGAACTCGCGGTGAAGATAACGAATATACGATTAGAATCGACTTTAATCGATAAATTTAAAGTCGCCAAGCTACGCACTTGGAGTTGATGAATATGAAGAAGAAGATGCAAGAAGTCGTTATTCCAAAAGCGAGAATCCATGATGTGAGGAAAGCTCAAACCTTCGATTTATTAGTCCATTTGAAATCCTCGATCGAATAGGAACTGTGGCCTATAGACTCGCTTTTACCGCCAAGTACGACGCTGTTCATAACATTTTTCACATATCGACAAAACGTAAATATGTGGACGAATTCAACCACATTATTGAAAGTTAGAACCAGACGAGATAGTAGAAGATTTAACGTCTTTAGGAGGTACATGTTAAGATCTTGATAGAAAGAGCATGTCCTACGCATCGAAGGTCATACCACAAGTTAAAGTTTTGTGGAGAAACTATGCTATTAAGGAAATGACCTGGGAGTTGAAAACGGAAATGAAAGTGAGGTATCCTCATCTTTTCAAACATCAATCGTGACGCCAATTTCGAGGACGAAATTTCATAAGGAGGGGAGGTTGTAAGACCCCAAATTATTAATAAATGAAATTTAATTTCCTCTATTTATCATTTTGAAATAGTAAGGGTTGATTTGATTAATGTGGTTAGTTATGGGTAAAATGCGCAAATATTTCAAATAAGCAAGTGGTTATAAAATACTCATTGTTGTCGGAGAATATTCGTTTGGTCGTGGAATATTCTTGTTGTCGGAGAATATTCGTATTTACATACGCAAATTTTTTGTGGGGCTCCATAACGAAAAGCGATTGGATAAGAAAACGACAAGTTGTTTTTAAAATAATGGAGTAGTTGTTTCATAATAATACTTATTTGAATACTAGGTGGTTAAAACACAAGAATACGCTGCTTGTTGTTGAAAGAAGAGCATTACCAGATTGCACCAACTATTTATTCTTACGTAAGAAGGCACTACTCAATAATTGTTACAGTAATTTCTGTTCAGTATTTTATTTTATTGATTCAATAATTGCTACGTTGATATTTTATATTATTGTTGTTTCAATAATTGTCACTACACATTATTTTTCATTATCAGATCAATAATTCATATTATTTGAATAATATTATTAGATAACATTATTGGCAATGTCTAGAAAGTTCTGCTCTAAGGAGAGGTTTGGTCACCTAATTGCGCCACCAAGAAGAGAAATTTTATTGAAAGCCCCTCTTCCTCGAACTACCTGGTTGTCAATATTGTGATTCTGTAATATTATTTGTGAATAATTAATTATTGATTTATATGATGAGAAAAATATTGATTTTATGTGGATATAGATGGAGAAAATTTTTAAATGTGTCAATTGTTGAAAATTAATATTTTATCTTTTTCTAATAAAATAATTCATTTGAATATATTATTTTAATAATATATTAATGGTGATATTTTTACAATGAATTTGGGATATATGAGTATATGAGGAGGAAGAGTATTTTTGTTGATTAAATGATTAACACATGTTTTGTGTGTCGGTGGACCCCATTTCTTGATTGAAATTTGATTATAGCCTGTAAAATCGTTCGTATGTAGATTTCGGTCAATTTTTGTTTGGAATTTGGAAAACCTTTCTTCTGTAAAGTTGTAGAGAATTGAATTTCCTATAAAAAGCCGCGAGATTTGAATTTTATGATAAAAGGGCTATTTATTATGAATTATTGAAGTTCTGAAGTTCCGAAATAATTGATTTTTGGAAGTTTTAATTATTTTTTTATATGAAAAACGTTTTTGTCATTAATTGTGGGTCTTGCATGTGATGTAGTTGCTGAATTCAGATTCAAAAAAGTGGGCGTAGGAAATTTGTTTATATATAATATTATTATATTAAATTTTCTGCATTGGTGTTCTAAGCAATTTCCTATAAATAGGGTGCTTAAGTTAGAATTGAAAATCACACCAGAAACTAATGTTTTCTCTCTCTTTCTCTCTCTATAATATTGAACGTATTTTGTGAGTATTTTAGTACTTTGAGTATTGCTATACTTGCAAGTTCTTTCAAAGACTATATCCAAAGATTCCAAATGTAAGTACTTGTTTTACTGCGAGGTAAGTGATGTTATTTTATTCGAAAATGATATTATTTCTTCAATATCATTATGCCAAAATATTGGTTGGAAATTTTTATCAAATTTGGAACTTTTTCATATCGGGGTTACTATTCATGAGTTACTATTCATGAGTTACTATTCACGAGTTACTATTTATGAGTTACTATTCACGAGTTACTATTCACGAGTACTATTCACGAAGCATGATGATTTTATTTGTGAAATTTCTATCTTTTAGTGTCTGAGTTACTATTCACGATACTGAAGACTATTCACGATATCATATTCACGACACTATTCACAGAAAAATTAAATTTTCTTTTCTATGTCCAATATCGTCTGTTATGATTCCTATCTTGGATTGGATCTATGTTTTGGTCTTCATTCTTGAATTTTACTCCACTCTGGTTATTTATGAAGTATTTTTGAACTTGGATTACTTAAAGTACGAATCCTTAATATTTTTTCTTTTGTTTCACTGGATTCGTTTTCTTTAAAATATTTTTCATCATCCTCAGTCCTAAATGATGATATAACTGAATATCTTTGGAATGTAGTGCAAAGATGAATGATTTTATGATGAATATCTTTGGCCCATAGTGCAAAGATGAACAGGTGTTTAGATGAACATGACCAACTGGTGAATATCTTTGGCCTATAGTGCAAAGATGAATATTTGATTTATGATTTATATTGATTGATGTTACAGGGATAAAATATCGATGATGGACTTTTAAATTCATAGATGATAGTAGATTTCATTCTCTACTTAACTCTTCTAATGAATTGTTGTTTCCGCTGCAGTTGTTGATCTAAAACTTGTTGTCTATTGTATTCTATCGATTTTTCCTCGTTGAAGACTAAGGATAATTTGTTGTACATTATCTTAGTCATAATATTCTTTTATCGGGCTAGTTGAGCTCACCCTTTTCTTTTTTGCTCCATTTTTCTTCTCGTGAGACGAGAATATAAATGAACTAGTTCTGGGTGTGGAGTAATGGTTCAAGACAGCTTGTTTTAGTAGTCCTCACTATTTTGTAAAATAGTGTATCAATAATTGTAATGAGGACTTATTTGAGTGTGGATATTGTCTAGAAGACAATATTTGTATTTAAACTCACAGTTTATGTATTGTCGTATTTTGCACGACAATTGTATTAATGAAGTTGTAGTTGTTTCTGTACCATGCATTTGGCGACTCAGAATGGGTGATGTATACCTATTTTGGGGGCGTCACAAAAGTGGTTGAACGTAGCGATGTAAAATAAAAGATCGACACCGAAGGACTATTACGATTCGAGGAAAGAATTTGGGTTCCAGCAGTACCAGAGCTTAAAGAAGAAATCTTGACCGAAGCACACAGCACAAGATATTCTATTCATCTAGGAAGTACAAAGATGTATCAAGATTTGCGGTGACATTTTTGGTGGCCGAATATGAAAAGAGACGTTGCAGAATGCGTTGCAAAATGTTTGACGTGTCAAAAAGTGAAAGCTAAACATCAATGACCAAGCGGGTTACTTCAACCGTTGGAAATACCGGAATGGAAATGGGAGCATATCACAATGGATTTTGTGGTAGGACTTCCAACGACTCAGAAAGGATACGATGCGATATGGGTGATAGTGGACAGATTGACAAAATCTGCACACTTTTTGCCAATAAAGATTAGATTTAATCTTGATCAGCTAGTGAAACTATACGTTAAAGAGATCATGTCAAGACATGGAGTTCCAGTGTCAATTGTGTTAGATAGAGATCCAAGGTTCACATCAAACTTCTGGAAGAGACTACAAGAATGTATGGGAACACAGATTCTGTAAATGAGTATGACTTTTATCACCCGCAAACCGACGGGCAGAGTGAACTAACAATCCAAACGTTGGAAGATATGCTGAGAGCATGCATCATGGATTTCAAAGGAAGCTGGGATGAACATTTACCATTGGTAGAATTTGCCTACAACAACAGCTTACCACGCGAGCATCCAGATGCCACCTTACGAGGCATTATACGGTAGAAAGTGCGAGAACTCCATCAGTCTTTGGGATGAAGTCGGTGAACGCCAAATTTATTAGGACCAGAATCGGTATAACAAATCGAAGTTGTCAAACTCATCAGACAAGATTGGTAGAAGCCCAAGACCGATGTAAAAAGTATGCCGATCAACACAAAAGTGTAATCACTTAATTTGAAGTAGAAATTTCGCTTTTCCTAAAAGTTTCTCCTTGAAGGGAAAATTCATTTTGGCAAGAAAGGAAAGCTCAGCCCAAGATTTATTGGACCGTTTGAGATATTATGAAGAGTGGGGGAAGTGGCTTATGAGGTAGCTCCACCTCCAGAATTGGAAAACATTCATAATGTTTTTCATATTTCGGTGTTACGATCGTATAAACCCGATTACAAACACGTGATCGAGTACAAACCATTGCAATTCGAGAAAGATTTGTCTTATGAAGAAGTTCATGTCCAGATAGTCGACATGAAAGAACAAGTGCTCAGAAATAAAGTGATACCTTCTGTGAAGGTGATATGGAGAAACCACAATGTCGAAGAGGCAACGTGGGAACTCGAAACTGAAATGATGAAAAGTTACCCTGAGTTATTTGTTTAATCTATGTGTTCGATTCTGGGGACAGAATCTTTGTAAGTAGGGAAGAATGTGACGATTTGATTGTTTGAATTGTGATTCTGAGGACAGAATCCTTTTAAGGAGGGAATAATGTAACATTCTAGAATTTTAAATATTTATTGAGTTATATTAATATTTAATGGATGTGATTATCGGTAAATGAATATTTGTTTTATTGATTTAATATTATTTGGAGAATTATTTATTTAATAAATAATTGATGAATTAAGAAATGATTAATATAGTGATATTTCAATTAAATGATATATTATTTGTATTGTGTTATGTGATTAAAGTATTTATTTAATTAATTGTGATTTGAATTAATTAAGATAAATATGAAAGCTTGATTAAATATAATGTGACAAATAACTATATTATAAGGAGTTATTAAAATAAATTAAAGTAATTTATTTTAGTGTTTACCAAACAAGGCTTAATATATTAATCCTTTAATATTTTAAATGATTTTTCAAACAAGCCTTATACGGCTTTTGAGATTTCTAGCTAAATAAAATAAATAATTAAATAAGATAAAATCAAATAATAAATATAATATATATATATATATATATATATATTTATGTTATATACGCTTATCCTAATAACCCATGTTACTTATTATAATGATTAAGTCTATGTCGCTTTTCTTTGTTATTATATTAAATACGCATATCGCTTTTTTTTCTTTCTTTTTATTCTATTTGCTAGCTTAGAGATTACAGAGGGTTGAGAGAATTGTGAGCAAACTTAAGCAACAATTTCAGTGTGTTTAACAAGGATTGCAATCAATTTCAAGGTATTTTACACAACATTAGTATTAGAAATATATTTATATGCATATACGGGTTTTACGGAAAAATTTCATGTTCTGTGAATTCCATATTTTGAATTGTTGCTTTACAATGGATTACTTGTGGTAATACATATTCATGATGATAGAGATTATGTTTAAACAACAATTGTATGCTAAATTTCGGTTTGATAGTAGGAATTTTGACAGTATTTGGTTGTACATATATATTTTTCATATGTTCATGACAAGTATCAATTCTAGTGGCCAATTTGTATGTTAAATTATAAATTGAAGATTTCATATGTTAGTTTAGTGAGATATGAGTATTATGTAATTTGAAGGAGATGATTTGGCCAACTATTAAGTTCACAGTGATGATTTCTAGAACAATGTCAAGAAAAGTTGAGTTTTTGTGAAAAACATGAGTTTTGAGAAATTAAAATAGTTTTAGTTAGTGTTAAATTGTGCTAGTTGGTTGTAAATGTGAGCAATCTTGTTTATGATATTGTTGAATTTATTCTACGTGTTAATATTATTGTCTATTGGGTGAAATTTGTGTTTGTTGGACTAAAGTCAAGAATCGCTCATAGCCTTTGCTTTATGTCTGTCTAAAACACCAAATAAGAATCGCACTGCTGTGCTAAGGCAAAAACGGCAAGCAATTGCTTGTGGTCCTAAAGTTTTTTGTATGGCAATTTTTGCACCATACCCTGGTTTGAGATACTGACTTCTGCTAATTCTGCAGGATTGGGGAAGTGTCATAGCTTGATCTGAGATTTTGTTAACATGTTAAATATGTGATGTTAAGGTTAACATAACATAGTGAGTTGTGGTTAGTATGATCAAAGTTGCAAAAATGTTTATTAAATCTAAAATGCGTTATGTGATAACATAAATTATACAATGAACGATAGTGAAGTGTTATGATGATTAACACTTGGGAATTCTGAAATGTAAAGCATAACACAAGACTTGTGTTAAAATAACAAGTTTAGCTAGTATTGCGTTTTATATTGAAACGTGAATATTAGTATGTCTAATGGATGTTATGGTTTTAATACCATGTTTAGGTGAACGTGAGTTTAATATTTTAGCTTACGCTCGAGGTAAGTTTTCTAACTCCATACTTTCATTGAGTTAGTTTGTTACGTTTATGTAATTCTTTTAACTCTACATTTTCGTTGAGTTAGTCCTATTATTATAAATACATGCTTTTGATTGAGCAAGCTTTTTATATCAAATGTTATTGTTTCCAAAATTCATTTGAGCAAACTCTAACTCTAGTATTATTGGAAATTCTTAAGTTTATTGATTCATTCTAACTTGTTTACAATGAAGCAAGTTTCTTAAAGTTCAGGAATTCATTTCTAAATATTATAAAACTTGAACCTAGCTCATTTTATTGTTCAAGCAAAGGTTAACCATTTTATTCATTCTATTGAATACTTATGCTTTATAGTTATTTCAAGCATGAATTAGATGTATAGAATCAATTTATTTATGATTCTCAAATGTTCTAAGTTATGTTGTTATTAAACAACTGTTGTATTATCAAACATTGTGGATTCAACTAGTTCCCTAGTTGATGATCATTAAACTTCAATTACCCTTGAAAGCTTATCCAAACCAAACTTTCTTTGGGGCGGACTTGTATTCTAAATACTGAGATGAACAGCCCTATGTTTAGGGGTTTACACTTAGCGTTGAAATGGTTGTGCACAATACATTGTACGAAGAATTGATCCCCCTAAGTATGTGAAGTCCTTATAGTCATATATGATCATTAAAGTTAAAGTTGAAAGATTACTTATAATCAGGACATGGTTCATGGTCACTTGACCTCGATGAGTTTATTTAAGAATGTTAATAGAACAAATTATTCATTTCATTGAGCCTATGAGTTGGCAAATGTTGAAAAGTTAATAGAACATATCATTCAGGTTCTATTGAGCCTATTATTTGGCAAATGTTGTAAAGTTAATAGAACATATCATTCATTCTTATATGAGCCTATTATTTGGCAAATGTTGTAAAGATAATTATTCTTATCTCAAGTGAGCTTTGTTTGCTCACTCTTGCATATTTATACATTTATTGTAGCTATGAATGAGAAGGTAGATAAACCTACAACTAGTAAAGGAACGGGAAAAATGTACAAGTGATGAAGACTTGTAATTTTGTTTTATCATTAATGATAGACTTTTAATAATGATGTGATGTAATAATTTTATTTTCGCACTTGAATGATTGTATTAAAGGTTAGAGAACCTGGGAGATAATGTTTTATTTAAGTAATCCTGTATGGGCAGGTTTTTATTATTCAATTTATTATAATTGGGTAGTTAATTATGAATGTTTTGATTACGTGAGCACCAAATCTTGAGGTAATGAAGTACAAGGATTTGGGGTGTCACAAGGGCTCTTTCAAAATGGGTTGGATCTGGTAAAGTCAGAGAAATTGGTGAAGAAGCTGATGTTTAATCACCTGAAGAGCTTGGCCGAAGCGTTTGAGAAAGCCGAAGTCTTCATAGTGGTGGAGGAAGCCATGAGCAGTTGAAGCATGACATATCAAAAAAACCGAAGGATAAAGATAAGAACCGATCGGATGGAAACCAGAGGAGGTACGACAAAAATAACGATAGGTCTGATGGGTATCAGAGGAGATACAGTAATAACGGGGGTTCGTGGGGAGGTCGACTACCTTTCCCGAGTTAGTAGGTGAACAGGGTGTACACCAAGCTCAATACTGATCGGGATGCCGTACTATAACAACTTTGAATCGGCCAGAGATAACATAAAGCCAGGCACAAGGAATTTGAGCAAGTATTGCAACTATCCTTAGGCAACAGGGCATGCTACGGAGGTCTGTTTGGGCTTGATGGACCTAATAGAGAAGAATGTGCAGAACGGGGCATTGGTTTAGTATGTGGCAGGACGAGAAGGCACGAGGGCACATCAGAAGAATAATACACCTGTTCAGATCAGTCAGCCCCTGTAGCCAAATCAGACTCAGGTAACACGACAGGTTATGGATGTGATCATGGGTGGAACTATGGGGAAAATGGCCGAAAGAAAGCGACGTAGATACTTGGATACAATGTTTTCAGTGGCCGATCAACCTGCAAGACATGAAAGATCATACCCAGGATCGGTGATCTCGTTCACTAATGAAGATTTCCCTGCAGAATTGATCGAACCACACGAGGGAGCATTGGTAATTACTGTACAGGTGGGTTCGGTGGATATGAAATGGATGATGATAGACAACGGGTCTTTGGTGGATATCTTGTATACACACGCTTACCAGAGGATGAACCTAGACGGGAGAAAGATGGAGATCAGGCATGAGTCTCCATTATATGGGTTCAGCAACGATCTGGTTAGAGTTGCAAGGACGATTAAGTTGTCAGTTATCTTCGGAACGGCTCCACAACAAATGGAAATCATATGCAGATTCTTTGTGGTATATGTGGATTCATCGTACAATGCAATTCTGGGAGGGCCCACTCCGACAACCCTCCAGGTAGTGACATCAATTTCTCACTTTAAGATTAAGTTCCCTACGCTGCATGGAGTTGGGGAGGTTGCTGGGGATCTTGATTTGGCAAGAAGATGTTAGCAGAATGAACTGATCAATACGAGAGTAGGGGTCAACAAGAAAAAACAAGCCATGGCGATAGAGATCGAACCATTTATGGAAAGCAGTACTAAGCCCTTGATCATGCCTGTAGTAGAGACTGAAGAAGCTGAGTTGATCCTAGGGAAGAAGGATAATATTATAAGGATCGGGTCAGGATTGCTAGAACCTTTTCGGACGAGCTTGGTGGAATTTATTCAGTTCTATGCAGATATCTTCACCTAGTTTCCCAGTGACATACCTAGAGTGGATCGGAAGGTTATTGAACATAGGCTACATGTGAACTCGATGAAGAGACCGGTTCGGTAGAAGAGGAGGATATTCGCTCCATTAAGGCAGAAGATAATTGATGAGGAAAGCATAAAGCTCTTAGTTGCAAACTTCATATTTGAGATTGACTATCCAGAGTGGATAGCAAACGTTGTATTAGTGCAGAAGCAGAATGGGAAATGGCGGTTTTGTATAGATTACACTGATCTAAACAAAGCGTGCCCAAAGGACTTCTATCTCCTGCCACACATTGATAAACTTATCGATGCAACTTTGGGGTATGTTTTGTTTAGCTTTATGGATGCTTTTTCAGAATACCATCAGATTTCAATGTGCAAAGAGGACATCCCGAAAACAGCCTTCATCACTCATCGGTTGGTATATGCATACAAGAAGATGACCTTTGGCTTATTGAACGCGGGAACCACATATCAAAGGATGATGAATTACGTGTTCATGAAGTAGTTCGGGCGGAGCATTGAAGTTTATGTGGATGACATGATCGTCAAAGGCATGACAGTTTGGGGTCATCTGGATGATTTGGAGGATTTTTTCCAAACTATTCGGCACTATAATTTGAGGTTGAATCCGACTAAGTGTACCTTTGGACTAGGTGCAGGGAAATTCCTGGGTTATCTGGTCAGTAAGAAGGGGATTGAGGCTAATCCCGAGAATATTCAAGCTATTATGGACATGAAGTCCCCGCAGTCATTCACGGATGTTCAGAGTTTGACGGGTTGGATTGCAGCTTTGAGGAGGTTCATGTCTAAGTCGGCAGAAAGATGTTTGTCATTCTTTGGTACATTGAAAGTGCCGAAGAATGCAAAGAGTTTTCAGTGGACTTCGGAATGTGAAGACGCTTTTCAGGGGATAAAGAGGTATTTGTCTTTGACTCCTTTGTTGGTGAAGCCAGCCTCTGCTGAACCCCATGCTTTTGTATCTGGCTATGAAGTTCGTTGGGCCGGGGAGCGCTTTTGGTGCGAGATTGGGGTAAGAAGCACCCGATTTACTATGTGAACCATGCCATAAGGGATGCAGAGACAATGTAGCCGAATCTTGAGAAGTTCTCTTTTGCTATGATAATAGTCAGTCAAAAACTTCAAAAATACTTCCAAGGTCGATTAATAGTGGTGTATAATAATCAGCCTATGAAGAAGGTATTGGGAAGACCAGAGATTTTGGGAAGACTTGTTGCGTGGACTATGAAATTATCGCAGTATATATTGGAGTATCACCCTCAGACAACCATTAAAGGGCAGGCGTTAGCTGATTTTATGATGGAATGTTCGTTCTCCAAGGCGCATTTTGAGTTTGATCAGTCGAAGGTACCGAATAATTGGTTGCGATGAGTTCGGCCAAACCACGTAACTCGTGGACATTGTATATGGATGGGTCGGCTACTTCAAATGTTAGTGGCACTAGGATAAATTTGACTAGTCCTGAAGGGTTTAAAGTGCAACAGGCGATCAGGTTTGGGTTTAAGGCAATGAACAATGAGGCTGAGTACGAAGCAGTGTTGGCAAGTTTACGTATGGAGAAGAGTCTTGAGGTACAAAAGTTGGTTATTTTTAGTGACTCTCAGCTGGTCGTCAAACAGGTTTCAGGGGAATATGAGGCTCGAGGAACGAGAATGGTGAAGTATCTGGTAGAGGTAAGAGATCGACTACATTTTTTTGATTCTTATGATTTTTGAGGGATAAATAGATCTAATAATGCAATAGTTGATGCATTGGCGAAGTTGGCTACGACCAAAGCTAGTATATTCGGTGGATCAATTTATTTGGAAATTTTGAATCTGAAGGCATCCTGCCTTCGAATCGGTTATTAGAAAAGAAAGTTAAACACAGAAGCTCAAACGTTGTGCTTATAGATGGGGATCTTTATCAACGGGCCTATTCTTCCTCTTTGGTGAAGTGTTTGGTTCTGTCCGAAGCAGAGTATGTTCTTCAAGAAATTCATGAGGGGATTTGTGGTGATTATATGGCAGCAAAGTCGTTAGCGTATAAGGTGCTTCGATAGGGGTACTATTGGCCGATAATCCTTAAAGAAACAACCGGGTATGTGAAGAAGTGTTCGAAGTGCCAACTAAACAGCCCAATCCCTCATCATCCGTCGGAGGAGTTGTATTCGGGTTTATCCCTGGTCCCTTTTGTTGTTTGGGGAGTGGATATCTTGGGTTCGTTACTAAAAGCTAAGGGGCATGTTAGTTTTGTAATAGTAGCTATTAATTATATGACTAAATGGGTGGAGACCAAGCCCCTTCGGACGATCACAAAGCAAGAATGTTTGAAGTTCCTGAAGGAGTGTGTCGTGTTCTAGTTCAACATTCCCATGGTGGTGGTTTCAGATAATGGACGTCAATTTGTGGGTTCAAAATTTGAGGCGTTCTTAAAGGAGTTGGGTATTCAATATTGGAAGACTTTGGTTGCTCATCCTCAGTGGAATGGGC
This sequence comes from Panax ginseng, assembly GCA_020205605.1. NCBI lineage: Eukaryota > Viridiplantae > Streptophyta > Magnoliopsida > Apiales > Araliaceae > Panax > Panax ginseng. The sequence continues at coordinate 86,295,585 of CM035145.1, forward strand.
AGGTTGAGGTGACCAATAGGACTTTGTTAAATGGTATAAAAAGAAGACTTGATGAGACGAATGGAAGGTGGAATGGAGAGTTGCTCAGTGTATTGTGGGCTTATCAGACCACACCAAGGTTTACTACATTAGACTCACCCTTTAGATTGTCTTATGGTTCGGATGCTTTGGTCCCAGTGGAGGTTGGTTCCTCATCTCTTCGGGTCAATCGGTTTCAGGAAGTGTACAATGAGGATGGACTTCAGGCCAATTTGGATGTTTTAGAGGAAGTTAGAGAAGCGACTTTGGTAAAAACTTGAGCGTCGAGTGGCCATGTATTATAACAAGGGTGTGAAGCTCCAAAGATTCGAGGTAAGGGATCTGGTTCTTCGTGAGGTTGAAGCTTCTATGCCTCAGAATTTGGGAAAGTTGATGCCGAATTGGGAAGGTCCTTATGAAATCATTGAAGTGCCAAAACCGGGAACCTATCGGCTACGAGCGATGGATGGGTCTGAGATCAAGAACACATGGCATGCGGGAAGACTTCAAAAATATTTTCAGTAGGGTTGAAGTCAGAGTTTTGAGTCTGTAATTCTTCCAATGATTATCAATAAAAGAAGCATTTTTTCTCTCCAAGTGTTATTTTATTTGATTGTTAATCTGTTGGAATCTGTTTGACTTCTGGGAGCGAACGCGGTGTTTTCGGGGTACGGTGGAATTTGTTCGACCCTTCAGAGGTGAACATGATTATTTGGGGGATTGGTGGAATCTGTTCGACCCTTCGGAGGTGAACATAATTGTTTGGTGGGACCTGTTTGACCCTTAGGAGGTGAACATGGTTTCTTGGTATTTGGTGGGATTTGTTTGACCCTTCGGAGGTGAACATGATTGTCTGGTTGGACATGTTCGACCCTTAGGAGGTGAACATGGTTACTTGGTGTTTCGTGGGATCTGTTCGACCCTTAGGAAGTGAACATGATTATTTGGTGGGACTTATTTGACCCTTAGGAGGTGAACATGGATCTGTTCGACCCTTCGAAGGTGAACATGATTATTTGGTGTTTGGTGGTATTTGTTCGACCCTTAGGAGGTAAACAAGATTGTTTTGGGGGTTTGCTGGAATTTATTCGACCTTTAAGAGGTGAACATGATTGTTTGGTGCTTGGTGGGATCTGTTCGACCCATAGGAGGTGAACAAGATTGTTTGATAATATATGTTTAATGGTTAAAAGGTGATTGAGTTTGGTTCTTTAAGTGATTATTTTTTATTCATTTTAAGTGAATGTTTGTTTATTGATGTTAGTTGTCTTGCAAAGTAGCTATGGAACATTTTTATATAATAAATTTAAAAAAAATATTAATTGAAGCATAGAGAAAGTTACAAGTTTACAGGTTTACAAGTTTGAAAATCAAAGCTATGTTTGTGGAGGGTCGTTTGTTGGGTTATATTCGGAAATGTCCTCATCTTCGTCGTCAGAAGAATCAAGTAATAACGGGTTCAGAGCGACAACATCAAGTTTGGTTTTTCCTTTGCTTCGAGCTGCTTCGTAGCCTTCGGCGTACATTTGTACAATTTTATTAGTAAGTTCCCGATCTTTGGTATTCACTTCGAATTTGGTTTCGTAGTTCTTAGGTTAAGGGCGGGCCAAGGGCTTTGAGGTATCAGAGTTCTTTTTCCAGCGCAGCCCAGAGTTGCAATAATGTTTGTTCTTTTTTCATTACGTCGATGGTTTGGCGGGTGAGTATTTGGTTGTTTTGCCTCAGCACTTCGTTTTCTTTTATGATCTCGTCGTATTTTTCATAGGTAGCTTTTGTGAGGATCCAAAATTTTTTGAATAATTTTATTATTATTATTTATTTGATATTGATTAGCTATTATGCTAAGTATATGTGATACAAGTTTAGATAAATGGTCAATTTGAGTATTGACTAAGAAATATGAGTAGACTTGTGCTTAACAGAAAATAGAAGCCCTAATCCTAAGTTCGAATATGGATTCGGTAGAAAATACAGTTATAATAAATGTAACTGTGAATATATGTTTGTACGATATAGAATTGACGATCAGTGATTGATCGGTTAGGGTACAAATTTAGTAAACCATAATAAGGGATTAGAAACCCTAATCTCATATTAAGGAACCCTAACGCACAGTTAGAAACCCTAATTTTAAATTTAGAAATCCTAAACCCTAATTAGGAAACCCTAATTAAGATTATCAAACTCTAAGGGTGAGAATTAAGGACAATGATGTTAAATGACTAGAATACCCTTAAGTTTGTGAGGGAAATTATGAAAATACCCTTTTAGGGATAAAAAGACCAAAATACCCTTTACTTATAATTTAAGTAAAGATATTTAACAAATCTAATGAGTCACCATCTTTTGGATAACACCACGTGTTAAAATCTATACAAGATCAGATTTTATACATGCCACCTAGCAAGTGTAGAAACATTGACTCTAAGATTTAGGAGATAAAGAGAGAGAAAGTTTACTAAAGTTTCACATTTGCTCTCAAACTCTCAACAAACCTCTTCTCTCCCCAAACTTCTGAAAATATTAATTGTTTCAGTCACTTATCAGGCCTCTAGATCACCAAGATCAGTTAAGAAGAGATAGGATCAAAGCTTGGACAAAGAAGGTATAAAGCCCTAACCCTATTTTGATCATGTATGCTAAGATAGAGGTCATGTTTATGTGTTTATATACATGCTAGAGGATGTTTTAGGATGATCTATGATGATATATCATAGATCTATAACATCAAAATGCCTTAAAACCAAGTTTTTCAAAACTTCTTATGAACCCTAATTTGTTGCCTGACAAGCTAATGTCAGAGTTCATAGATCCTTCTCTGTTTTTGATTTGTGTTGTTTTATGTTATAGACTTGAAATATGACATAAGAACAGTAATCTGGAAGTGGAATCAAGGCTATTCCATGTCTAGATTACAAGTTATTGTTGGTCAAACTTAGTTGACCGAGCATGACCAAGAGTTTCTGGGTAACCCGGAAACTCATTATCAGTGTCTGACAATGTTTTCAAACGCCTTGATCTGTCAGGTGTTAAAAGATTTGTTGGTGTTGTTGTAACCAGATTGTAGTATGTTATATGGACTATAGATCCATAGCCTTAGAGCACTTAAATAACCAACAGGATCGAGATAGTGGATGGTCAAAGTAGTCCATCCGGTCATAATAGCTGTTTTCTAGAATTTCCAAAAACTGTAAGAACAAACTTTCTTACAAGGTTTGACCGGACTGAATCTGGGAATTGTGACATACTTGGACTGATCTGTTGATATATAGATGTTCCTTGACATGAGAACTATATATTTGAACCATAAGAATAACAAGTTGATGACCAGAACTTAGAGAAATTTGAACTAGAAAGTGGCACCATGAAACTGCCTTGGTTTCTGGGTTACCCTAAAAAACTATTACGCCCCCAAAATAGGCACATTCCACCAAACCTATTCTGAGTCGCCACAAAATACACTCAATGCAATTTCCAAATACAAACTTCATTATTACAGTTGTCGTGCAAAATATGACAACACATATGTTGTGAGTTTTGATTCAAATATATACCAACTATGACTCTCATCCCAACATTGGATGTAAGACCCCAACTTTTATGAATAAAGATGAATTTTCTATAAATATCATTTTTGAATATTATGGAATGAATTTGATATAATGTTATAGTTGTGGGTAATATTTATAAATTTTGCAAAGTATGCAAGTTGTTATATAATATTCGATTGGTCGGGGAATATTCGTTTTAACAGGGAATATTCGTACAATGGCACAATCATTGGTGGACTCCACAACGAAATTATTGTCAGATTGAGAAAACGACAAAAATACTTTATGAAAATAACGGCGAAGTTTTACCGTTAATCGCTGAAACACCCGTGTTAAAAGTACAAGAATACGCATGGTTGCATAGTAGCACCTGTATTGATTATTGATGCTTACGTGAGAAGTCACTCAGCTTTTGTTCAATTATTGCTACGTAAATTGTCGCATAGATCTCACGTTATTTGATTCAATTATTGTCAATATTTTATATATTATTAAATCAATAATTGAGATGACAAAGTTAATAATATTATTATTTGCAATATTAACGATGTCTCAGAAGTTCACAAGGAGAGGTTTGGTCACCTAATTGCGCTACCAATAGGGAGAAATCCTTATTGAAAGCCCCTCTTCCTGTGAACGACTGTGTCGATTAATATTGTGAATTATAATAATGATGATAAAGTTTGTTTTATTATTATTATAAATGTAATAAAATAGAAAATCTTTTATATAAAATGTAATACTTTTATAAAGTTATTTGTTTTATTAGATTTTAAATAGAATATATTATATTTTATTATGCATAGTGCTTGCATAGTGCCTGCATAGTGTTTGCATAGTAAAAAAAATTTATATAAAATAGAATACTTTTTATAAAGTTTTTTTTATTTGATTATAATTAGAATATATTATATTTTATTGCATAGTGCAGTATAGTATCCTTTCCATTCTCCTATAAATAGGATGCTTAGTTAGAATTGAAAATCACACCAGAAGTTCAGAGAATTCTTCTTCTATAATCTTGAGCATATATATTTAGAGTTTAAGAAAGTTTTGAGCGTAGAAAATAGTGCAAGTTTTCTTCAAGTATATATCCCCGCCCTACCGTCGGAATACTCTTCTTTTTAAGGTAAGGGGTATTATTCTTTCGTATTCATGAAGAGAGTTATTTTCATTCAATACTCGTAAGGGTTGTTATTCCATTCTTTATTATTATGTTGGAATAACCTGTCTATGCGAAGTACCGCATACTTGGTGAAATTCTTCTATTATTCCATTCTATATTATTCTGTTGGAATAACTTGTCTGTGCGGTCTATCGCATGCCTGGTGAATTCTGTTATTATTTCATTCTTTATTATTCTGTTGGAATATCCTCGGCTCATGCGGATTACGCGATGACACGGTTTCATTCTTTATTATTCATTTGAATAACTTTTATGTGCGGTCTATCGCATGTCTGGTGAATTATGTTGTTTTTCCATTCTTTATTATTCTGTTGGAATATCCATGCGTCATGCGGGATTACATACATGACTTTGGTTCCATTAGTTATTATTCTTGTCGAATATCCTCATGCGTGCGTGATTACACATGACTGGTTCCATTCTTTATTATTCTTGGAATAACTCATGCATGCGGATTTACGCATCGCCGGTGAATTCTTCCGTTATTCCATTCTTTATTATTCGCTTGGAATAATCATCTCACGTGGATTAACGCATGGCAGCAAAAACCCATTTGCGGTTTCATATATTCTATTATACTCAGTTGATTAAAGTTTTGGCTTCTATAGTCCATGAAATTAGTGGAATATCCTTGATATTTGCGCTTCATCCAGTATCTTTTCATGGAAATATTTTTCTGAACATTCTTGAATTTTACTCCACAAAGCAGTATCATGTTGACAATTTTGACGTTATTGAGTTCAGGATAAATTAACTTATAAATCTTTAAAATTTATTCTTGAACTTGTTTTATTGAATTGTCTTCATCCTCATGCTTATATTATGTTGAAAGTCATATGTGGCTTTTGTAGTGCATAGATGGACTTGGTATGATTATGAATGTGGATTATTCTAAGATAATCATGATCGTAATGTTACAAATGATGTGGTAAAAATCCTCATCAGCCGTAGTGCATTGATGGACAGTTGTTGGCATGATCATGACCATTGATGAATACACGAATATCCTTGGCCCGTAGTGCATGGATAATTTGTGGTCGTGATACTAATGAATATCCTTGGCCGTAGTGCAGGGATGATGTTTACTATTATTTTTAGCTGAGTCTCAACGATAAAAGTAATGAAAAATCTTTTAAATCATAGAAGATAGTAGATTTTATTCTCTAATTGACTCTTCTAATGGATTGCTTGTTCCGCTGTAGTTAAACTTGATGTTTGTTATATTTTATCAGTTTAACATTGTTGAAGGCTAATAATAATTTATTCTGCATTATCTTAGTCATAATATTTCTTACTGGGCTAGTTGAGCTCACCCTTTTGCTTTCATTATTCTCTTCAAGAAATGTGAACGTAGCAGGGACTAGTCGGGGAACGGAGTGACGGTCTAGATGATAGCATTAGTAGTCCTCACTATGCTATGAAATAATGTGATAATAAATGTATTGAGGACTTATTTTGAGTTTGAATCATGTCTAGAAGACAATATTTGTATTAAAACTCACAGCTCATGTTGTATATTTAAGGTTATATTTGTATTCTGTACCATGTATTTGGCGACTCAGAATAGGTGATGTATACCTATTTTAGGGGCGTCACAATTGGTATCAAAGCTTAGGGATATGATCCGTGGCTAAGATGTGAGACTAGAACTAGGAGGGGAGAGACGAGGAATTCCTTCGCTAGTATGACCTACCTAAGTTTATTTAGTATTTAATTGGTCGGTCAGAGTATAGGGATAATATGTTACATGTCAATTAACCTTTTTTTGTGACAGTATCTGAAAATGACATCCGAGAATGTTGAGAATAACAATGGAGCAGAAGAGACCGTTGAGTCTCCACATATTAATAATCAGGATAATGTTCATCAGGAAGGCGATAATCCTCATGCAAACAACAACACTGACCAAATAATGAATGATGGAATATTCAGAGGCTTTATGCAATTCATGAAACATCAGGCGAGAGCGGCTCCTGTCCAAAATGTAGGTGGAAACACTAGAAACTCTCTTGACACCACCGCTAAATGATTCAAGAGCTGGGACCACCAGAGTTTATTGAGAGCCAAAACCACTTAAGGCGGAAGAGTGGATAAAGCAGATCACCAAGATATTTGATGTCTTGGGATGCTCCGAGGAGCAAAAGGTTCCCTTGCCACCTTTATGTTGGGAGGAGGGCATTCTTCGGTGGGAATCGATAAAGCGCACTCAACCTGCCGCACTGATGATGTCTTGGGAGAAGTTCCAAGAACTATTCAATGACAAGTACTTTCCCAAAAGTATTCATCACATGAAATAGGTAGAGTTCATCAAGTTGGAGCGGAACAATATGACCGCGTCGCAGTACGAAGCTAAGTTTGCTGAGTTGTCCCGGTTTGCATCTCACTTGGTGGATAATGAGGAGAGAATGACACAGATGTTTCTAAAGGGTTTGAAACCCGAGATACGTCAATACTTAATTTCTCACAAAATGTGTTTGTATTCAGATATTGTTAATAGGGCTCAGTTATTGGAATGCGATAATGAGTCAAATCAACCAAGAGAAAGCAACCGGCAAAATGATAATACCAGTGGTAGCAGTCATCGAAGCGGTGATAACAAACGTGGAGGGAATCAACATGCCAGAAATGGTAACCACTTCGGTGGTAATCATGGCCAAGACAGTAAGAATGGACATTTCAAGAAGAGGAGATTCAACAATGATGGAAACACGCCGCCAAAGACCAAAGACCCGTTGTTAAGGAAGGAGAACGACCACCCATCATATGCTTCAAATGCGGAGGGGAGGGACATATCAGTCCAAACTGCGCGATGCCATCCAAAGCGTGTTATAATTGTGGAAGAGAAGGTCACCTAGCCTAATTTTATCGTGCACCGAAGATAAGTCCAGTTGGAACGGTGACACTACCATCCCAGAAAAGTCAAAACCAGTAGTACAAGGGAGAGCGTTTGTTGTGACCTCCCAGAAAGCAAGGAACCCGAACGAGGTCATCACGAGTAAGCTTATAATAAACTCTAGCAAAGTCTATACCTTATTTGATACCAGTTCTACCTATTCTTTTATTTTTCCTACTTGCACTCAACGATTAAATTTGACTCCGGAGAAATTAGACTTTAACTTATCTGTGGAAACTCCGTTGGGAGAAACCTTCATTACATCCACTGTTTATAAGTCTTGTTTGGTTCAAATCTGTACCCTCACATTACTTGTCGATCTTATTTTATTGAAAATACTTGCATTTGATGTGATTCTAGGGATTGATTGGTTAACTACTCATCATGCTAAAATTGATTGTTTTTGTAAGGTTGTTAGCTTTCATATTCCTAATCAACCTATTATGCGAATTCAAGCGACCAAACCATTAAAATCAGTCACGGTCATCTCAAGCCATAAAGCTATTCATTTATTGAAAAATAGATGACAAGCTTTCTTAGCTCATGTCACAGATTTAAACAAAAATACGTCAGATTTGAATGATATTTCTATTGTTAATAATTTTCCTGACGTATTCCCCAAAGAACTTCTTGGCCTACCCCCAGAGCATGAAATCAAGTTTGGTATCGACCTTGAACCCGGTACAAAACCCATTTCCAAAGCCCCATATCGAATGGCTCCTATTGAACTTCAGGAGTTAAAAACTCAACTGCAGGAATTGTTAGACATCAGTTTCATTCGACCTAGTACTTCTCCTTGGGGTGCTCTTATTCTATTCGTGAAGAAGAAAGATGAAAGTATGCGACTTTGTATTGATTATCGGGAGTTGAATCATGTCACCATCAAAAATAGGTACCCATTGCCTCGCATTGATGACCTGTTTGACCAGTTGCAAGGAGCACAATTCTTTTCAAAGATCGATCGTCGTTCTTGATATCATCAGCTGAAGGTTAGAACTGAGGATATTCCAAAGACTGTCTTCAGAACTCGGTATGGGCATTATGAATTCTTAGTCATGTCTTTTGGATTGACTAATGCTCTTGCTACCTTCATGGATATAATGAACTGAGTGTTCAAGGAATATTTGGATCACTTTGTGGTCGTCTTTATTGATGACATCCTCATATATTCCAAAAGCCATGAAGATCATGAGCAACACTTGAGGCTGATACTCCAAAAGCTTCGTGAAAAAAAGCTTTATGCCAAGTTGAAGAAATGCGAGTTCTGGCTTGAGGAAGTAGCATTCCTTGGACACGTAGTATCAAGTCATGGAATATCTCGTTAACCCGCAGAAAGATTGAAGCTATTCAAAGTCGGGAGCAACCTAAATCAATGACTAAAGTATCGTAGCTTTCTTGGATTAGTTGTTATTATCGGAGATTCGTGGAAGAATTTTCTCGAATTGCTACTCCATTAACTCAAATTAACTCGAAAGATACAAAATTCGGATTGGAGCGAGGAATGTGAGAAGAGTTTTCAAGAACTCAAGAGAAGACTCATTTCAAAGACTGCTCACTATACCATCCGGCCTTGAGGGGATTTGTCATCTACAAAGGATGCTTCGTGCAAAGGGTTAGGATGTGTTCTCATGCAATATGGGAAAGTCATAGATATGCCTCATGACAACTCAAAGAATATGAGAGGAATTATCCTACTCATGATTTAGAGTTGGCAGCTGTCGTTTTCGCACTTAAAATCTGGAGGCATTACCTGTATGGGGAGAAAGTGGAGATCTTTACGGATCATAAAAGCCTCAAATATTTCTTCACCCAAAAGGAACTCAACATGCGGCAATGACGTTTGCTTGAACTATTAAAAGATTATTATCATACCATCCAATACCATCCTGGAAAAGCGAACATGGTAGCTGACGCATTGAGTAGAAGATCATATACGGGTACGAGTGCGATATTGTCAACGCAAAGGCCCATTTTGTGTGACTTTCAAAGGATGGAGATAGAGTTAAAGACTCCGGGGACCCATGTGATGATGGTGAATATATGAGTAGAACCGACTTTAATCGATAAAGTTAAAGTTACTCAAGCTACAGACCTGGAACTGATGCGTATGAGGAAGAAAGTACAAGAAGGTGCTATGTCAGAAGCAAGAATCGATGAAGAATGAATACTTCGAGTCAACTCCAGACTTTATATTCCTAATGACCATGATTTAAAGTATAAAATCATGATGGAGGTGCACAACACACCGTTTGCAATCCATCTTGGGAGTACCAAAATGTATCGTGATCTTCGTCATACATTTTGGTGGAGCAATATGAAGAGAGAGATAGCGCTGTTTATCTCAAGGTGTCTAACTTGTCAACGAGTTAAGGCAGAGCATCAAGTACCAAGAGGTCCATTGCAACCACTTGAAATTCCAGATTGGAAGTGGGAGCACATTACCATGGATTTCGTTACCGGTCTTCCTAAGGTTTCTCAAGGCATAGATGCGATTTGGGTCATTGTGATAGATTAACCAAGTCTGCTCATTTCTTACTGATACGAGAAACTTATACACTTGAAAGTCTTGCTCGTATATACATAAACGAGATTGTAAGACTGCATGGTATGTCAGTATCCATAGTTTCTGATCGAGACCCAAGATTCACTTCACGATTTTGGGTTAGTTTGCAGAAAGCTATGGGCGCAGATTTATAATTTATCTCGACATATCATCTTCAGACGGACGGGCAGTCGGAGAGGACTATTCAAACTCTTGAAGATTTATTAAGACTCGGTGTCCTTGACTTCAAGGGAAGTTGGGATAAGTTCTTACCATTGGTGGAGTTTTCCTACAACAATAGTTATCAAGCAAGTATTGGCATGGCTCCATTTGAGGCGTTGTATGGAAGAAAGTGTCATTCTCCAAAGATGTTGGGATGAGGTGGGTGAAGCAACGTTGTTGGGACCGAGTTGGTACGTATATACTTTTAAAAAGATTCAAACGATCCGATAACGATAAAAAACCTCACAAGATCGACAAAAGAGTTATGCTGATCTTCATCGAAAGGACGTAGAATTCGATATTGGAGATCATGTGTTGTTACATGTTGCTCCATGGAAAGGAGTTACGAGATTCATTGGCCCATTTTTAATCCTCGATCGAGTAGGAACTGTGCCCTATAGACTCGCTTTACCGCCAAGTATGTCTCGTGTTCATAACATTTTTCACATATCTATGGTACGTAAATATGTGAAAGACCCGCACCACATTATTGAGTTAGAACCGGACGAAATAGCGGAATATTTAACGTATGAAGAGGTTCCTGTTAAAATCTTGGATAAGAAGGAACATGTTCTACGCTCCAAGGTTTTACCTCAAGTCAAAGTTTTTTGGAGGAACCACGTATAATATTTGATTGGTCGGGGAATATTCGTTTTAACAGGGAATATTCATACAATGGTACAATCATTGGTGGACCCCACAACGGAATTATTGTCGGATTGAGAAAATGACAAAAATACTTTATGAAAATAACGACAGAAGTTTTACCGTTAATCGCTGAAACACCGGTGTTAAAAAATACAATGAATACGCATGGTTGCATAGTAGCACACGATATTGATTATTGATGCTTACGTGAGAAGTCACTCGCTTTTGTTCAATTATTGCTACGATAATTCTTTGCATAGTATCTCACGTTATTTGATTCAATTATTGTCAATATTTTATATATTATTAAATCAATATTTGAGCTGACAAAGTTATTAATATTATTATTTACAATATTAACGATGTCTAGAAGTTCTGTCAAGGAGAGGTTTGGTCACCTAATTGCGCGCCAATAGGGAGAAATCCTTATTGGAAAGCCCCCTCTTTTCTGGGAACGACCTGGTCGATTAATATTGTGAATTATAATAATGATGATAAAGTTTGTTTTATTATTATTATAAATATAATAAAACAAAAAATCTTTTTATATAAAACAGAATACTTTTATAAAGTTATTTGTTTTATTAGATTTTAAATAGAATATATTATATTTTATTATGCATAGTGTTTGGATAGTGCCTGCATAGTGTTTGCATAGTAAAATATTTTTATATAAAACATAGTACTTTTATAAAGTTATTTGTTTTATTAGATTTTAAATAGAATATATTATATTTTATTATGCATAGTACTTGTATAGTGCCTACATATTATTTGCATAGTAAAAACTTTTTATATTAAACAGAATACTTTTTATAAAGTTTTTTATTTGATTATAATTAGAATATATTATATTTTATTGCATAGTGCAGCATAGTATCCTTTCCATTCTCCTATAAATAGGATGCTTAGTTAGAATTGAAAATCACATCAGAACTTCAGAGAATTCTTCTTCTATAATCTTGAGCGTATTTCTTTAGAGTTTAAGAAAGCTTTGAGCGTAGAAAATAGTGCAAGTTTTCTTCAAGTATATCCCCGCCCTAACGTCGGAATACTCTTCTTTTTAAGGTAAGGGGTATTATTCTTTCGTATTAATGTAGAGAGTTATTTTCTTTCAATACTCGTAAGGGTTGTTATTCCATTCTTTATTATTATGTTGGAATAACCTGTCTATGCGAAGTACCGCATACATGGTGAAATTCCTATGTTATTCTATTCTTTATTATTCTGTTGGAATAACCTGTCTGTGCGGTCTATCACATGCCTGGTGAATTCTGTTGTTATTTCATTCTTTATTATTCTGTTGGAATATCCTCATCTGCAAGCGGATTACGTATGACCGGTTCCATTCTTTATTATTCTGTTGGAATAACTCATGCATGCGGGTCTATCGCATGTCCGTGAATTCATTGTTATTCCATTCTTTATTATTCTGGAATATCATGTATGCATGCGGATTACGCATGACCTCGGTTTCGCTTCATTATTATTCTTGTCGAATATATTGTGCGGGTGCGATTACGCATGACCGGTTCCATTCTTTATTATTCATTGGAATAACTCGTGCTGCAAGCGGATTACACACGCCTGGTGAATTCTTCATTATTTCAATCTTTATTATTATCATTAGAATAATCATCTTCACGTGGATTACCGCATGGCGGCAAAAAATCCATTCATGGTTTCATATATTCTATTATACTCAGTTGATTAAAGTTTTGGCTTCTATACTCCATGAAATTAGTAGAATATCCTTGATATTTGCGCTTCATCCAGTATCTTTTCATGGAAATATTTTTCTGAGCATTCTTGAATTTTACTCCACAAAGCAGTATCATGTTGACAATTTGGACGTTATTGAGTTCAGGATAAATTAACTTATAAATGTTTAAAATTTATTCTTGAACTTGTTTTATTGAATTGTCATCATCCTCGTGCTTATATTATGTTGAAAGTCATCTGTGGCCTGTAGTGCATAGATGGACTTGGTATGATTATGACCAGGGATTATTCGGTATAATCATGACCGTAATGTTACAAATGATGTTGCAAAATTCCTCATTAGCCGTAGTGCATTGATGGACAGTTGTTGGCATGATCATGACCATTGATGAATACACGAATATCCTTGACCCGTAGTGCATGGATAATTTGTGGTCATGATACTAATGAATATCCTTGGCCGTAGTGCAGGGATGATGTTGACTATTTTTTTTAGCTGAGTCTCAGCGATAAAAGTAATGAAAAACCTTTTAAATAATAGAAGATAGTAGATTTTATTCTCTACTTGACTCTTTTAATGGATTGCTTGTTCCGCTGTAGTTAAACTTGATGTTTGTTATATTTTATCAGTTTAACACTATTGAAGGCTAATGATAATTTATTATACATTATCTTAGTCATAATATTTCTTACTGGGCTAGTTGAGCTCACTCTTTTGCTTTTATTGTTTTCTTCAGGAAATGAGAACGTAGCAGGGACTAGTCGGGGAACGGAGTAACGGTCCAAATGATAGCATTAGTAGTCCTCACTATTCTATGAAATAGTGTGATAATAAATGTATTGAGGACTTATTTTGAGTTTGAATACTGTCTAGAAGACAATATTTGTATTAAAACTCACAGCTCATGTTGTATATTTAACGTTGTATTTGTATTCTGTACTATGTATTTGGCGACTCGGAATAGGTGATGTATACCTATTTTGGGGGCGTCACATTGGATATCACGTCACAATAGCACCTTACATAAAGGTACAGTCAATAACTGTTTAAAAAATTAAAATCTTTAGAAAATGCTCAAGGAAATTTTTGTACATGGGAGGCCATGCATCTAAGTTATAATAAATATCATATGACTGGAGAATTATCCTTGGTTGACCCAATAGACCCCAAAGAAAAATCAGAAGATTGCTATCATGTTCTTTCCAATGGTGATTCTTCTCTTGACATATAATTATCTCCATTGTCTCCAATTGAGAATTATATTTCAACCAAACTCCAAGATTATATAGGTAGTGCTCGTCGAGATATACTCAAAGAAGTGGATGTGCACAATCTCGTCTTATGATAACACGAAGTCGTATGTCATTAGACATCTTGTATGATAGTGGCAAAACACCCTTCCAACGTTGGGTTCGCCTCACCCTATTTGCTTCACTAAATATAACTACTAAATGATGTATGAAATACAATACACTATTCTAAAGTTCTCAATATAATTATTTTCATACTGTTTAGGGAGAACCTCCACAGCTAGAGACCACCTTTCTATTCCCCTGTTACCCCCGCTCGACCCAGCTACACTCTTATTAACTGAACGGAATTGTGAAGCAGAAGGGTGAACACAACTAGCCCAATAAAGAATATCATGACTAAAGATAATTAAATTATCAATAGCCTTCGTCAGTAATGAATCAGAGATTTAGAACATATGGTAGATGATAAAACTTTTCAACCATAGTTGCAGTGGAACGAGCAATCCATTAGAAGAGTCAAATAGACCATAAGATCTATTATCTTCTCCATGTTAAAAGTCCACCAACAATGTTTTATCCTCAGTAACATCAATCAATGTTCACATCCACAATCATATGAATAACTCATAATCATAATTGTGGTTCTAAATTCCTCTTCGCACCTGTGATGAAGATAATTTTCATCACCGTCTTTACCTCAAACATCGAGATCATGGTTATACCAAATCACGCCTTCGCTCATAATCATACTAATAAATTCATCTTTGCACTACGGGCAAATATATTCGTCAATAGTTCATATTTGCACTACTGGCCAAAGATATTCAACAATAGGTCATCTTTGCACTACATGCCAAAGATATTCAACAACAGATCATCTTTGTACTACAGGCTAAAGATATTTAACAACAGATCATCTTTGCACTACAGGCCAAAGATATTAATATCTCAAAGAAATATATAATCATTTCAGAATTTATATAAACAATAATTATAACCATGTTGATTAATTCACCTTTGCACTTAAGCTAAAGATATTCAATTATAAATTCAATGATCATGATCATCCCAGTCAACAATTCATCTTTGCACTACTGGCCAAAGGGAACCCATGGTCACGATCATACCAATAATATACTCATCTTTACACTCAAGTCAAAGAGAAATTTCATCACCATGATTATAAAAATGTTATATATGATAATAAAAATAATATGATCAACAACTACATTTAATTTCAAGAGTAAGATTCATAAATACACGATAATTTGGTCAGAAAAACAAACCAATTTTGTCGTGAATAGTACCCGTGAATAGTAACTCGTGAATATTAACTCGTGAATAGTAACATATGAATAGTAATTTATGAATAATAACTCGTGAATAGTAACCCATATTCGTACATAGTACTGTATACGTAAATAATGTCATATATGTAAATAGTGCCATATACATGAATAGTGTCGTATACGTGAATAGTAACCCCAACATGAAAAAGGTAGAAATTTCACAATAAAATCCATACCAATATTTCAGTACAATGATATTAAAAGAATAACATCATTATAAAGAAAATAACATCCCTTACTATCCCTTGCCTCAAAAGAATAGTACTTCTAGCTGAAATTTTAGATGTAATGCCGAAGGAAACTTGCACTGAATAGTAACTCTCAAAGTATCTAAATACTCACAAAATACGCTCGATAATATAGAGAGAGAAAACTTGTTTCTGGTGTGATTTTCAATTCTAACTAAGCACCCTATTTATAGGAAAATTCTAGAACGCCAAAGGAGACTAAATAAAAGTGGGTCCCACCCATAATTTGTTTCTTCTTGCTATGCCCATCATTTTGGAAAGCCATCAGCATGCCATCTTGGAAGAATTTTCAGCCCACATGTTAAAAAAACAAAAGTGGTTCCCACCCATAATTTTAATAAAAATATTTAATTTCCGAAACTTCAATAATTTATAATAAATAGCCCTTTTATCAGACAAATACGAATTTTATGTCAATTCCATAGGAAATTAAATTCTCTACAACTCTGTAGCTTTAAGTTTTTCCAAATTCTAAACGAGAAATGACCGAAATCCACATACGGACGATTTTCAACACCTCTTAAAATTCATAACAAATCATACGTTAATCTTTAACCGTTCAAAATTTGTGGACATATACTCAACTTATATATGTATAACATATCCAAAAATCACAACAATCCAACGGTCGGATTAAAATTATAACTCACACAATAGAGTTTTAAGAACACTGATTTGATTTTCGGACTATAAGTCCCTCGTACCAGTTTCACTCAAAAAGTCACCACGAAAAATCCACAAGGAATATTTGGGTGATTCAAATTTCTACGATTAGCTTACTTCCAAGGCTTTCTTTTGATATATGGCTCATCTCCTAACTCATTATACACAAAGAGTTATGGTTTTACAAAATCAAGTAATAAACTAATGTAAGATATAAACTGAAAATCCCATATTTTCTTCTTCTTTTGATTTCTACATTTCTCTCATTTGATTCATGCACCGTGAATTTAGTGTGAAAATATCACCATTATTATATTATTATATAACCACATTATAATTTATAATGTAAGATAAAATATCAATTTTCAACAATTGACACTTTTCTAAGAATTCCTCCATTCTGATAAAATACTGATAAAACACCCCAGCATTAATTCCTTCATTTATATCCACACAAAATAAATATTTTCCTATCCATCATTTCTATCCACATAAAATAAATATTTCCTTATCATATAAATCAACAATTAATTATTCATAAATAATATTACAGAATCACAATTATGACAACCAGGTCATTCCCAGGAAAGAGGGGGCTTTCCGATAAGGATTTCTCCTTATTGGCGTGCAATTAGATGACCTAACCTCTTTCATCGACAGAACTTTCTAGACATCGCCAATAATACTATCTAATAATATTATTCAAATAATATGAATTATTGATCTTATAATGGGAAATACTGTGCAGTGACAATTATTGAAACAACGATAATATAAAATATCAACGTATCAATTATTGAATCAATAAAATAAAATATTAAACAGTAATTACTGTAACAATTATTGAGTAGTGCCTTCTTACGCAAGAATCAATAATTCAAAATATACTCGGTAATACCGCATGCTTATCGCGTAAACACGCGATATTCAGTATTTTAACCACGGGGTATTCAACGAAGTTAATTCAGTGAATAACTACGTCGTTATTTATAAAAACTCATATTTGTCATTTTTTTCATCCGACAGTTATTTTGTTATGAGGCCCACAAATGGTTGCGCCGTCGTACGAATATTCCCCGACAGCAATGAATATTTTATAACCACTTGCTTATTTTGCAAAATTTGCACATTTCACCCATAACTTTAAACTTTTATCAATTTAACTATTACTAAATAGAAAAATTTAATACTTTTATTTCATAAAATTCGGGGTCTTACAATCTCCCCTCCTTATGAAATTTCATCCCCGAAATTTACGTACCTGGTATTTTGAAGAGTTGAGAATACCTTGCTTTTATTTCAGATTCTATCTCCTCAATCATCATGATTTCTCAATTGCTCATTCTAGAATACAACTTCAAAACAAAGGTTAATTGGCATATCATAATTTGTCAACTTAAGAAAGAAAATTCAGCTTAGGTAGGACACACACTAGCGAAGTATGTTAGTTCCCAGAGGCACAATAATTTTCTAGAAGGGGGGGGGGGTTGAATAGATATTTAAAAATCTTTTCTCGTTTTAACTTGTTAGTTGATAATGATTAAAACTTAGTGGAATTAATATTTGTTTTAATCTCCCTTAAGATAGTGAGTTTATGAGAGTGAGGCAGTTATAGCAGTTATGGCAGTTATAGCAAAAATTGAATAGACATAGTCATTTTAAGTGGTTCAAGCTCCTAGTCCACTCTTCTACTCCTCGAGTAGGAAATCCATGAAGGATATCTTTTACACTTTCTGAATCACACAGATTCCTTCTAGACCAGCAGTCTAGGAACTTCTTAGTTCACTCTCGAACTCTTCAAGTCCAGCAGACTTAGCTCTTTATAGTTCACTTAGAACGATTCAAGTCCTTCTGACTTGGAACTCTTACTTCAGTTGATTGACAATTGTTGAGTTCTTGATGGTTGCTACTCAATTGCTGTTAAGCACTTGTTCGAAAGAACTGAGTAGCTGAGCAAGCTTTTCTTTTTCTCAGATCATATATAGAGTTGAGCGTTGAGTGTTCTTGTGTGTTTTGTTCAATACTTGGTTAGCTTTTTTTATTCATCTGCATATGCTTTGCATATATGTGATCTTGAAATCTATTCGTTTGATCCATCCGTTGAATTTAAATGCGTTTGACATTTATGTACTTTGATGGAGACTTTTCTGCACATCTTCTGAATTGCATTCTGGCCCACTAACACAGCAGACTGCTTTCTCACCTAACACCTGAAAAGGTGTTTTTCTCTTACCAATGGTACTTTCCTTAGCTTCTTCAATACGCTTTTTTGTTGCATACTAAGGATATCTTTTGTACCATTGGAACTGGCGAGGACTTCAACGCTTGAAACTCATTCCACATTTGTTAGAGATATATCTTCAAACAAAAGGTAGGGCTCGATGCTTCTGACACACGACATATGATACTCTACGATCCAGATCGTGGTGTCTTGTTACCTTGGTGATTGGTCTGATTCTATCAAACAAGAGCACTACGATTTCTCTTAAAGACTTGCACACTACAATCTTCACTTTCTTGTTTTGCAAGCTCTATGTTTTCGAGAGCACACTACGATCTCTGAGTTGGCTCAGAAAACATTGGACACTCTACGATTTCTGAAGAGGCCCTTAAGGCAGGCACACTACGATCCTCGAAGCTCTACTTTCTGCCTTGGCTTCTGTAATCTTGATCAGCTTGATACACTACATTCTCTTCGAAGCCTATCTATTACATCTCAAGATCAACCTAACAAGTTTGATCTTCTTTTTTATACATTCATTTACAAAATGATATACATTAAGAGCTTAGATCAACCTAACAAATTTGATCTATCACTATGTCCTTATACAAATATTCCTTGAAGGACTTTACAAATAATCATGAGCATTTATATTTAAACATCAAATCAAAATATGCACTCTTCCAATAATCTCCCCCCAATTTGATGTTGACATAACCAAGGAGATTTGTTGTCATGATTATTAGTTTCTAGATGCAATTTCAGAAAAGTAAACATGACTTAGTATTTTAGTGAGCATCTAAAATTTCTAGAGAATAAGCATGAATTTATTGATGTTCGAAGAATATTACAATTTAGCTTTACATCAATAAGAATTGAAACTTTCACTTATCTCTATTTCCTTGATCTTTTGCGAAGAGGATTGGCATACTCCTCAGCTCTTCTTTTCCTGCTTGCTTCATCCCATTTGGCTAGATCTTCCAGCTCACTAGGGCTTAGACTAGGATTTTGATCATGCATATTCATGAATTCAGGATCTCAAGTTGGCATTCTAAGGCCGGTGATGGTGACATTTTGTGAGCTAGTAGCTAGCCTTATACTCCTTATTGGCTGAGCCATTAAAATTTCTTGCTTATCAGGTCATTGAGTCTGATGGCTGGATCGTGGAGTCTATTGGTGGAATTGCCTTGTAGGAGGACTCCTTCCTCTACCTCTGCCCTGGCCTCCTTGACCTCCTCTGCCTCTGCCCTGGCCTCCTTCTCCTTTCCCTTTATTCTCCCCCTTTATGTCAGCATCAAGGGTTCGAATGTCTTCAGATAGTCGAGTCACTCCTTGGACGAGCTCTTTGAGTTGGCTTTGAGTTTGAGCAATGTCCTCTCGATTTTCCTTTATCAGAGCTTCAGATCAAGCTTCCCTATTTTTGAGAACGGCTAGAACACTGTCAGTTTGCTGTCCTTGGGTTACGTAGGCTTGTTTAAATTCTTTGACTGCAGTTTTCAAAATGAGGATGTTCTCCATCATAAGCGTATTCTGGGCTTCTTGAGTTTTCTGTAATGCAAGAACAACATCTCTGTGTCTCTTGGCGGCTATGAAGTGAATATCATCCCTGTCCTTTATGCTTTTAATCATTTCCTTGATAATCTCCCTCAGCTTTTTAGTAAGTGCATCGTTTAGGGTGCCTGGAAGATTGTTTGCAGCAGTGATCATGTTTGTCAGTCTGAGATGAATGAGTTCTGAGTGAGCTTCAAGGCTCTCATCGATGTCCTTGATCATGTTCTTGGACACTTCATTTAACTCAGCTTTAGTGGGCAGATTTGAGAGTAGATCACTGATTTGAGGATTGTTTAAACGAGGGGATGTTTTCTTGAATTGATCTTCCAAGGAGTAGAGGGCAAGATCAAGGTTGAAGCATTCATTTGTGGATGAAGAGGGAATATCTGATGGAGGGGCCTATGTTTGGGTGTCTGGAGTTGGTGACTCTACGATTTCTCCTTGGGACTCTACGATGGGGCTAGAGTCAATGATCGTAGAGATGATGGGAGTTGGGATCAATATGAAGTTTGGCACGTTTGGTTCATCAGTTACATAATTTTGGGATCCTGTAACTGGGGATTGACTTGGTGGATTTAGAACCACTTCCAACTAGCTTGGAAATTCATAAAATTGGCTGGAAAAAGACAGTGGATAATGATTCACTCTATAAAGAATTAGGACAGTTAATACCTCATTCACCATTCTTGAGGATGAATCATTTTTGATGAACTTCTTGGCAAAGTTGAAGTTGCCAGGAAATCCATGGGCTAGCACAGAGATGGCTGGATATTCCTTGAAGCTCCAAAACATGTGGCCCCAAGAGTTTAGAATTTGAGCTTGATGATAGGGCATCATGGGGAGATAAGAGAACAACTGATTGTAAAGATATCTCCTATACCCATCATGGCCCACGCCTGTGATCTCAAGTTCATCATCATCTTTGTCTTCCTTTTCTTCTCCATCTTCTTTTGAGGATTCCACTCTGTCAATGACCTCCTTTTGACTTTCTTGCTCAGGCTCTCCATCATTTTCTGCATGAGCAACTTCTTCTATAAAGGGGATATCATGAGGCTCCCCCTAAACATGATCATCCATCTGTAGGACTAATGGCTCCCCCTCAGCTGGAGCATTTTCTATCATGAGAACTTCAGGTATTTCCTCAGCTTGAGTATTTTCTAAGGTGAGAACTTCAGGTGTCTCCCCCTCAGCTTGAGCTATGTCCTATTGACTTTCTTTGGATAGTTCCTTTATAGCAGCCATCTTTCTGTCTTCCTCTTTGAGCACTCCTTCATTGATAAGGATGTACTTCTTGACCAATTTTTGTCTTGGTTTTCTAGATTGAGCCACAGCCTTAGGACTTCCTTGAGCTTCAGCTCTGTCCTATTGATCAGTCAAAACATCTGGTGCAGCAGCCTTCCTTGTTTGAGGTGTTCGGTCTGGTCTCTACGATCGGTAGAGACTCTACGATCGAAGAGACAGATGGCCTCTTGGACTTATGACTGATTTTGTTCTTCTTCAGCAGCTGTGATATAGTGGCTCTATCTTCATCAGCCTCAGCTAGCTGTTCTTTCCTTCTTAGGATCCTCAGAGTCTCAATATCAGAGGACTCTATAGGTATGTTAGTGGTAGACCCTTGAGGTTCTTCTACCATCCTAGTCTTTAGCTTCCTCTTGCCCTTACTTTTTTTGATAAGGGCAGATGGTTCTCCCTTGTTGGTTTCTTCCTCTTCTTCTGCAGTCTCTTTGACGACTGGCATGTTTCCTGGAATCCCTGATTCCTTTAGATCACCAGTTCTTCCACTGGACTCAGTCATCATGCGTACATACTCAGCTGGATTCCTTTTCTAATTCTCAAATAGTTGCTGGGTCATTCGTCTATTTGGATTGATGGACTCTCCTTCATTGTCCCCAATCTTATCACCTAGAGAAAATTGTAAGATGATGCTTATAAATCGCCCGTAGAGCATCTTTTGAGATCCCTTTATCTTCTTTGAGTTGAGAATCCATTTTCCTATCCATTCCAGTAGTAGAGCTCCATAGTTAAGATATATCCCACAGCTTATGGCAGTCATGAGCTTTAGCTGCACCTCATTTACAGAATCGTGCCCAGTGCTTTTGCAGCATATACACTTCCCAATAATGTCAGCCAGAAATTTGTACCTCTGAGGAAACTCCTTCTTCTTGTATCCTTTGATAGTGGGGGATTTCTTATGATGCATCTTCTTAAGCCCTACATGGAAATCGATGCCATCTAAAAACCAAAACCTAGGGCTAGGTTGACGTTCTCAGCCTTTAGATTAATTTCCACGTCCTTGACTCTCGTTGTGAGGACTTTGTTTTCGTATACTCCATTTTTGTAAAACTCCTTTATTAACTTTGGATAGATCCATCCGTTGCATCTGCAGGCGTCTCTTCGAGACCTACTTTCTTCAACAATGTCGAAATCTTGTGAAATTTGGGTTCAGCGGTTTTGAACTAATTAAAGCATAGTCTGTAGCCAGAGATGACGTTGGAGGCTGCCATTTCTATCATTAAAGGGAGTCTTGTTGTTTGAGCTTTCTTTGGGATTAGTGTTTCTACTTGTAGAGAGAGAAGAGAGATAGGCTTTTTGAACTTATGATTTCAAAAAGGCATTTACGAACTGTACTTGTAGTTTCCCTCTCTCCATTTTTGTTTAGTGGGGCAGGTGTAAAATTCTGCTTGGCTCTATGAATTTGACTGAGGAGGATTGTACTAATTTGCCCTTAGCTCCTTCAGAGCTGATGTGTCCTTAGGGAGGACTACGATTGTTGAGGTAGCCTTTTTGATCGTTGAGTCTGCTTTGCATTCATCGAGTCTGAACTATGATCGTTGAGTCTGTCCAGCAATCGTCGTGTCTGAACTATGATCGTCGAGTCTGTCCAGCAGTCGTCGTGTCTGAACTACAACCGTCGAGTTTGTCAAGCAGTCGTCGTGTCTGAACTACGATCATCGGGTCTGACCGGATCCTTATGATCAGTTTTTGACCATTCTTTAAGGTAGCTCAAGAAGGGCCAACCTCTTGGAGTGAGTCAAGGGTTAGGTTTGTTCCTGAGGAGCTTATATGAGAGATTGCTTTTTTTAAAACTTATTATCACAGGATGCTCCTTTTGTTTTGTTGATGGGGTTCTGCTATCGTTGAGTCTGCACTACGATCGTTGTCTTTCATGTCACTTCATTAGCTCTACGATCGTGGACTTCCTTTGATCATGTCTATGATTTCAACCATAGCCTTTGTATCTGTATGGTTAGCACATACTAGAGCATATATTTCATGGTTGTAAATTAAGCATTCCTAGCTCACTTATTAACTTGTTAAACCTGGATTCATCTAGAGGTTTTGTAAAGACATGAGCAAGTTGATTTTTAGTAGGGATATATTGTAACGATATAGTTCCATTTTGCACATGATCCCTAATGAAGTAATACCTTATTTCTATATGCTTAGTCCTAGAATGCATGACAGGATTATGAGTTATTGCTATGGCACTTGTGTTATCACAGTGAATGGGAATGGATTTGAAATCAAACCCATAATCAGCTAGCTAATTTTTCATCTATAGATCTCGAACGACAACAAGAATGCTAGCAAAGAATGTATTATTCACCGTAGTAGAAGTAGATACTGAGTTTTGCTTCTTGCTAAACCAGGACACAAGTCTGTTTCCTAGCAATTGGCAGGTGCCACTAGTACTCTTTCTATCTATTTTGCAGCCTGCAAAATCAGCATCTGTGTATCCTGTTAGTTCAAAAGAGGACTCCTTTGGGCACCAAAGACCAAAGTGAGGTGTACCCTTGAGATACCTGAAAATCCTCTTTACAACAGTTAAATGTGATTCTTTAGGATCAACCTGAAATCTAGCATATATGCATGTTGCAAACATTATATCTGGTCTATTGGCAGTTAGATATAGAAGATAGCCTATCATACCTCTATATTGAGTTATATCAATACCTTTACCTTTTTCATCTTTGTCAAGCTTGGTTGCAGGCGAAATTGGGGTTTCATGGGAGAGGCTGATTCTGTAATAACCATGAATTTTAAGTCACTATATATGTATGTACATTATTGATATTTAAAACTTTGTGTTATACAGTGATTTAATATGTGACAAATAAAAGCAAATTGGGAGTTAAAATGGGGCTAGAGGGACCGGCCAATTAGGCTTTTTATGGCAAGATGATTAAGCTAAACAATGTCCATTAGTAGTAACTCTTACACAAAAGGACATGTCTGTCAAGCTCCCATTGGTTGCCACTTTATTAAGCATCCTTAATCATGATTAGACTAATTAAAGTGATAAGGCAAAGCTTTTATCCATGGGTTAAAGAAAGTATGGGGGATAATAAGGAATCAACCATTCCATTTGCTAGAATACTCCACTTTCTCTCATTCTTCTTCTTCTAATTTTTCTCCCAAGCTAGCAACTTCTAGAGAGAGAAAGGAGAGAGAGGTTCTTCCATATAGAGAGAGAGAGGAGTGCTAGTTTGCTCATGCATCCAAAGTTCATCACTTACTTTGGTAAATCAAGGAAGGTTGCCATTAAATCAAGGTATAACCTAACCTTCATCTTCTTCTTCTACTTTGTTTTATAGCTTGAGTTTTGCTGGAGTTATGAACAAATACTCAAGACACCCTAGTCCTACATATCATCATGTATGGAACTAAGTATCTTGAGTGTTAGATGAAAGGCTTAGAGGAAGAATATGAGCATATGTTCTCTAAGGGTGAAAACTCTTGTTTTCTTCCACTAAATCTTGTGTAACTCAAGTTTTCCAACTTAGATTTGTGATCCGTCGAAAAGGGGGTGCTAGATACATGAGTTATCTAGTAAACCCAAGTGATAGAACACAAATCTAGTAAGTTTTGAAACCTTTGGGGCTTTTTTCCCCAAAACAGTTCACTTGGAATGTTAAGGGTTCAAAACCCTAAAATAGCTTCTATTCCATTTTTCTTGGGACTGTTTCGAACAGTTTCATGTCTCTTAAAATCTGGGAAAAATCACAGAGGTACCTTGAGAAGTTATCTACATGTAAGAAAAAGAACGGACACGTTTCGAGTTATAGATTGTGCGTAATGACTATTTCCGTAAATGACTCCTAAATATTTACCTTCGAATATCTCACTGTGTATACACTGAAAATTTCCGAATTTTTACAGTAGGTTCATATATGTTAGGAGAGCATACCCTAAAAATTTCAGATTTTTCTGAGCAGAACTCAATTTATGAAAAATGAAGCAAGATCCGAGTGTTTTGGGAACTTTAAAAATAGTAGATCATTTTCTAAAATTCCAGAAAAATTTGGGGATCCTTGTAGGTTCATATTCTGTCAAAATCCAGAAGAGGAGAATTTTTGGAATCAGTTTGCTATTTTTCCTAAAAATGATTAAGTTATGAATAAAAGGAAATAAATAGTTAAATGATGTATTTAATAAGAAAAATGAGATTTTTATGCTTGAATACTCATAATATATCATGTCATGACTATCTTAGAGCACTTTGGTAATTTATGATAAGAAATATTATTTATGACCTTTTATGGATATTAAATAAGAGGTTTAATAAAGGGTGAACAATTAGAATAAATTGTTTATTAAATCCAATAAATTATTAAAATATTATTATGATATTAATAATATTAGAATATGATATTGATAAGTAAATAAAAATATTAAGATTAAAATTTCTTTAAAATATTATTAAATGGTTAATAATATTTGATTTAAGCATTGATAAATGATTAAAGTATTATTAAATGATTAATAATATTAGTAATGGAATAAGATATTATTAAATAATTAATAATATTAGTAAATGAATAAAATATTATTAAATGATTAATAATATTATTAAATAAATAAAATATTATTAAATGATTAATATATTAGTAAATGATTAAAATATTATTAAATGATTAATGATACTAAATGCATAAGTAAGATATTATTAAGGTAATAATATTAATGCATAATTAAAATATTATTAAGAGGATTAATAATATTAGTAAGGTATTAAAATATTATTAAGATGTTAATAATATTAGTAAGCGAATGAAAGTATTATTAGGGAACTAATAATACTAAGAGGTGAATTAAATATTATCAAGATTAATAATATTAAGTTGTTATTTAATAGTAACATTATCAAGATGTGAATAATGTTTATAAGAACTAAATGTAATGTATAATATTTATGTGATTACATAATCTAATGTTATACTATGACTAATTGAAAGATTAACTATAGGTCTCTCAAAGGAAGATAATTTAATCTGCAAGTGGATATAAATTAATTGTGTAGCCGTCTCTGAGATGAGGCAAGTTTCCTAACTCAAACTCGAGTTATTATTTTCAAAGCATATTAGTGAATAATTATTGATGATTATTTACATCTATAATGATTATTGAAATTACACACTTTGTGCAATTGAATTCATGTTCTACTATTATTGAACGTGAATTAAATTAAAGTTCTTCATTCATGAACTTTTATGAGATAGATCTATATGCTAATTGTATCGCCTAGATCAAGCATGTTTAAATTTGTTAAATCAAATATATTTTAAAAAGTTTTTATTAAATTGATATGATAAGAACTCTTGACTGAGAAAAGGACGAATTTGATTAAGGCATGATATCAATGCCGGATTATTAAGTGTTTATGCATAAATCACGACTTATGAAAGGCTGATCCCCTTGAATACCAAAACTTATTAAGAGGTCCAGTTTAAATAATTGAGCACCTTGGCAAATGTTCATGGTTATTTCAAAACCACTCAGTTCATGTTATTCAATTATTCGAATATTCAATTGTTGATTATTAATTCATGTTCCTTCACGAACTTATACTATTGTTGAACATTGAACGCAAAATTTCTTTCTAAGTCATGATATATCTCCCTTGTATATAAAACTTGCTAAGAAAATTAGTTGCTTACCCTTGCTATATCATGACATCTATTTTAGTTAAGCCCGAAGGATCCAACACGAAAGACAAGGGCAAGGGCAAGATCCAGGAGTAGCTTAGAATGAATGTTAATTTAATTATTATCTGATGGAATTTCTTATAAACCTTTTGTAATATGAATGGTGTGTTTAAAGTTAAGGTTATGAAAACCTTAGGACCATGTTATGAGACTTTATTATAATGAATAATGTATGTTTATTATTCTGTTATAGTTATAGAATGCTTGTGATGATGGTAGATCGTGAGCACCGAATCTGTGGTTAGAGAACCTGGATTTGGGGGCGTCACTGGTTGGTATCAAAGCCGTAGGTTATAAACATTAGGAATGCAAAACCTAGGTTATAACCTTTGTAGAAAACTCTTATAGAGTATGTTAGGAGATGGATTGTGGAAATTCATCGAGTATGTGTTGTACTTAATAAAATATTATTTCATTTTATCAATGAATATATTTTATTGTGGTACTGATGTTGGTTTTATTTATGGTGTTTGTAGGATGTCCGAAGAACACTGCCGTAAGCGATCCACTTATGGATCAAGATCCCATTGAGCATGAGGTCACGGAAGAAGCCCCTCAGGGTCCTCTAATAGGGGATT
Source organism: Panax ginseng (assembly GCA_020205605.1). Taxonomy (NCBI): domain Eukaryota; kingdom Viridiplantae; phylum Streptophyta; class Magnoliopsida; order Apiales; family Araliaceae; genus Panax; species Panax ginseng. The sequence continues at coordinate 86,323,217 of CM035145.1, forward strand.
TGTTGAGGAGAATCAATCAATTAGAAGGCAGAGTGGGAGAACTAGAGGTTGAAAACCACACACTTCAGTTCACAGAAGGTCAATACAAGGAGGCGGCTTATCAAGCCCATATGGAGGTAGTCGAATAAAAGGGAAAGTTGGATGAGTCAGAGTTGCAAGTTGGGATGCTGAGGGTACAACTAGAGCATGAAAAGGAAAAGTTCGGAGAGCTGAGCGTAGAGCATCTGGCGATGCGGGGTGAGTTTGACGTGGAGATTGCCGATAAGATTCGTGTGGCAGAGGCATTTTATAATGCAGCTAAGAGGGTTGACTAGATGGAAGGTGAGCTACTGGCGAAAGATACCAGGATAGAGACACTAGGGCTAGCGCTTGATGCAGCCTTCCAGAGCCAGAAGGGACTGAGTGTTAGGCCTCACGTGGAGATAGGGGAGTCGATTCGTTCCATTCGGCATAGAGTTATGGAGGGGTGGTTTCCCCAGGAATCTGTTCAGGTGACCCAGTAGGGCCACCAGTGATGATTATGCTATGGACCAGTTGTAAATAGATGCATTAGTACCCTTTTTGTGTAATAGGGTTTTATGATGATGTAAACCTCATCAGGTGTGAGGTAGTAGGTAGTTAGGTAGTATCCCTATTTGTGTTTGTAGGGAAGTATCATTTTGAGTTAATCCCATCTTTTGTGTTTAAAATGGGATAGTAGTATTTATACGAATATACCTGTATTAATCATGTGAGACACTGAAGATTGGTATACAAATATAAATGCATTATTATTATGATATGTGTTGGAAAATTTTAAATAGTAAATTGTCTATTTAAGGTTATGTGAATCCAGTAGACTGGAATTGGAATTTTTTTTTTAAACAAACTTAACCCATTAATCAGGGAGAAAGACTTCCAAATCTTGGTAATTTAAAACTCTCATATAATGATCATCTGATTGTTTGAATACAGTAGCGTATTACATGTTAAGTACTTATATGATAATAAAACCCGAGTGACGTGTTAGAATTTCGTTTAACTAGATAATGCCACCCAGACGAGTACTGAGGAACCAAGAGATCGAAGAGTTAGTTAATAATGCAGAGGGAGCTCAACCAAACCCAATGCAAGACTTTGTCAACATGATGGCTGAAGCCATGAGGAATCAAGCTCAACCTGCAGGAAATCAGGCAGGAAACCAACTAGACAACTTTAAGGACTTCAAGGCAGAAGGACCGCTGGAGTTTAGAGGAACAACAGACCCGATAGAGGCCCAGACGTGGATGAAGGAGATTAAGAAGGCCTTCATTATTGCTAGAGTAGCGTAAAAAACGAAAAAAAATTTTTTGCTACCTACTTAATGAAGGGTGAGGCTAACTATTGGTGGGAGGCCAACCAGAACAAAGTCGGGACAGGAATCGTGACTTGGGAAGCGTTCAAGAAGTTGTTCTTTGAGAACTATTTTCCTGAGAGTACACAAGCGAGAATGGAGATCAAGTTTTTGGAATTGAAATAGGAGAATATGTCAGTGTCAGAGTACACTACAAAGTTTAATGAATTGGCCAGATTCGTTTCACATCAGGCAGACACGGAGGTGAGGAAAGCAAGAAGGTTCGAAAATGGACTAAAGCTGTGGATTTACAGTAAGGTAGCGGTTTTACAAATCACGTCATTCTCAACTCTATTGGAGAAAGCTCTCATAGCGGAAGGTAGAAGCGAAGCGGTCTCAAAGTACAATCGGGAGAAGAACAAGAAGAAAGTAGAAGGTGGGAATTAGAATGTTAGCAGTGGCGGTAACAACAACAAGTGGAAATGGAGCAATTAGGGGTAGTAATTTGGAGATTCACAAGAAAGTGTGCAACAAAAAGAAGTCGTGTGTATGGAAATCTGTGGAAAGGGTCACTTTCGAGTGCTTGAAAGGAAAAATGGTATGTTATACCTGTGGACAAGAAGGGGATACCTCACCCAATTGTTCTAAGGTGAAGAAGGGAGGTTGTTTTAACTGTGGTGAATTGGGACACTAGATCAAGGATTGCCCAAAGAAGAAAAGCACGGATGGCAAAAACGACAATAGGGGCAATAACACTAGGACAACCAGTGGAGGACCAGCCCAGCCCAGCCAAACAAGCCGACAACGAGGACATTCAATATGACAGTGCAAGATGTCGTGGCATCTAGGGAGGTGGTGTCAGGTATAATTCTGATTAATGATATAAATACCTATGTGTTATTCGATTCGGGAGCTTCATGTTCTTTTGTATCTGATGAATTTGCTCAAAGATTAAGTTTACCTCGTGAATTATTAGAACACCCAATGAATGTAGAAGTAGCAAACAAAGAAATCATCCCTGTAGACTACATACATAGGAACTGTTGTGCTGATGTAAGAGGGTTTAAGCTTAACGTGGATTTGATACCGATTCGTCTTGGAGAGTTTGATGTAATCCTCGGGATGGATTGGTTATCAAGTCATCAAGTGGTCATTTCTTTGTAAGAAAAAGTGCGTACACCCAAAGACTCGAATAAGTCAAAGGTGGTATTTATGGCGAGAAATCACCGAGACAATCTTGTTGTCTGACAATGATGCAAGCAAAGAAGTTGCTTAGGAAAGGTTGTATAGGTTATTTGGCTCACGTTGTGGATACCCGCAGAGTCAAGGGTGAACTGGGTCAAATACCTATTGTAAGGGAATTCGTTGACGTCTTCCCAGCTGAGATTACGGAATTGCCACCAAATAGAGAGATAGAGTTTGTTATCGATTTGGCACCAAGGACATCACCGGTATACAAAGCGCCGTATCGTATGGCTCCGGTAGAAATGAAGGAACTGATGATTCAACTACAAGAATTGTTAGATAAGGGATACATTCGACCGAGCGTATCACCGTGGGGAGCACCAGTCTTATTCGTAAAGAAGAAGGATGGGTCATTAAGGCTTTGTATCGACTATCGGGAGTTGAACAAGGTCACCATTAAGAACAAGTACCCGTTGCCCAGGATCGACAATTTATTTGATCAGTTGAAGGGGGCAAAATATTTTTCAAAAATTGACTTTAGGACCGGTTATCACCAACTGAAGGTGTGGCAAGAGGATGTTCCAAAGACGGCATTCAGAACTAGGTATGGACACTTTGAGTTTCTGGCAATGTCTTTTGGGTTGACGAATGCGCCAGCAGTATTCATGGACTTCATGAACAGAGCGTTTAAACAATATTTGGATAAGTTTGTTGTCGTGTTCATTGATGACATTCTGGTATATTCAGAGATAGAGGAAGAACACGCTGAACATCTAAGGATAGTGTTGAAGACGTTAAGGAGGGAGAAGTTGTATGCAAAGTTCTCCAAGTGTGAGTTTTGGTTACGGAGAGTGCATTTTTTGGGTCACGTTATCGACAAGGATGGTGTTTCGGTGGATCCAGCAAAGGTAGAAGCGGTTATCAATTGGGAACAGCCAAAGACGCCGATAGAAATTAGGAGTTTCTTGGGATTAGTAGGATACTATCGGAGATTCATCCAAGATTTTTCAAAGATAGCATCACCGTTGACCAACCTTACCAGAAAGACAGTGAAGTTCGTTTGGATGGAGAAATGTGAAGAGAGTTTCATGGAATTGAAGAAGAGGCTCAGTCAGGCACCTGTGTTGACTTTACCAGACAACACGGGAGGATTTGTAGTGTATAGTGATGCGTCACACAAGGGTCTTGGATGTGTACTAATGCAGCATGGCAAGGTCATTGCGTACGCTTCACGTCAGCTGAAGGACTATGAGAAGGGCTACCCGACTCATGACCTGGAATTAGCAGCAGTAGTTTTTGCCTTGAAGATTTGGAGGCACTATTTGTATGGCGAGAAGTGTGAGATATATTCGGATCACAAGAGTCTGAAGTATATCTTCACGCAGAAAGAGCTAAATATGATGCAGCGCCGATGGCTAGAATTGATCAAGGATTATGATTGTGAGATTCTGTACCATCCAGGAAAAGCAAATGTAGTGGCAGATGCCCTGAGCAGAAAAGGCAGAGAGAAATTACTGAAGTTGACCATTCAAGAGGAATTGGTGAAAGATTTCGAACGACTTGACTTAGAGGTTAAGTATCCGATGGAGACCAACGAGAAATTATTTACAGTGACAGCGAGTCCGACTCTATTAGATAAGGTTAAAGAGGCTCAAGAGAAGGACGAAGATTGCGAAAACATCAAGAAGCGGTTGGCTGAAGGGGATGAATTGAAATACAAGATTGATGGCACCGGACTGCTGAGATTTGAAGGGCGAATTTGGGTACCGCTAGTACCAGAACTAAGAGAAGAGATTTTGCAAGAAACGCACAGTACGAGGTTCTCGATACACCCAGGAAGCACAAAAATGTATCAAGATTTGCGTCAACACTTTTGGTGGCCAAACATGAAGAGAGAGGTTGCAGAATTCGTCAGCAGATGTCTAACTTGTCATAGAGTCAAGGCAGAGCATCAACGACCGAGTGTATTACTACAGCCTTTAGAGATTCCAGAGTGGAAGTGGGAGCACATCACGATAGATTTTGTGGTGGGACTTCCAGCAACGCAAAAAGGACACAACGCCATATGGGTGATTGTAGATCGTCTTACGAAGTCGGCTCACTTCTTATCAATCAAGATCAGGTATAGTTTGGACCAGCTAGCTAAATTGTATATCAAAGAAATTATCTTGAGACATGGCGTACCAGTATCTATTGTGTCAGATAGGGATCCGCAATTCACGTCAAACTTCTGGAAGAATCTTCAGGAAAGAATGGGGACGCAACTATGGATGAGCACCGTGTATCATCCGCAGATCGATGGGCAAAGCGAGAGAATGATTCAAACACTTGAAGACATGCTCAAAGCTTGTGTGCTAGACTTCAAGGGTAGCTGGGAGGATCATCTTTCATTAGTAGAGTTCGCATACAACAATAGCTATCACGCCAGCATCGGAATGCCACCGTACAAAGCACTGTATGGAAGAAAATATAGAACACCCTTATGCTGGGATGAAGTGGGTGAACGTTGACTGTTGGGACCAGAACTGGTGCAGCAGACTATAGAGATCATCAAGGTGATAAGAGCCCGACTGGTAGCAGCTCAAGATCGCCAGAAGAATTATGCAGACTTACATCGCCAGAAGAGAGATTTTGAGGTGGGAAGCCATGCATTTTTGAAAGTATCTCCCTGGAAAGGGAAGATAAGGTTTGGAAAGAAAGGTAAACTGAGTCCGAGATTTATTGGACCTTTCAAGATCTTAAGGAAGATAGGCGAAGTGGCGTATGAGGTAGCTCTACCTCCTGAACTGGAACATATTCATAATGTGTTTCATGTGTCAGTGCTACAACCATACAAGCCTGATTACAAGCACATGATATCGTACGAGCCAATTCAGGTCAAAAAGGATTTGTCGTACGAGGAAATTCTAGTTGAAATTTTAGATAGAAAAGAACAGAAATTACGAAATAAGGTTATACATTCTGTAAAGGTTCTTTGGAGGAACCACAATGCTGAAGAAGCTATGTGGGAACTCGAAGAAAGGATGAGGGAAAATTATCCACATCTTTTTGAGTAACCCTATAGGTAATTCCGGGGACGGAATTCTTATAAGAGGGGAGGATGTAATAACCGTGAATTTTAAGTCACTATATATGTATGTACATTATTGATATTTAAAACTTTGTGTTATACAGTGATTTAATATGTGACAACATATGTGAAGTGGTGCATGGGTCAATTAACATGTATGCTATAGTTATGGATATATACATTTATAGATTTCATTAAAAATAAAAGCTTCGTAACCTAATTATACATTAGGTGAGACAATTAAATAACCTAAGGGTTATGGTCACAATGAGAGGTTAGTATTTAATATGTATACTAACTTAAGTGGATAATCTTATTATTTCAAGTGACTAATAATTTTAAACCTAATTCTTGTGAACCTAATTAGGTTATGAGCTAAAGTCACATGTATAGGTAATTAAATTTCATAAGATTAGGAATGGAAATCCTAAATAATCAAATTGGGTAACATATATTAAAATTGCTAGACTATGTTTATTACATAGCCCAAAACAATTAAGGAGGGAGCCCAAAGGAAATAAAATGCAAACCAATACTTAGTCCACTTGATTAAGGGTATTTTAGACTTTTGATTAATCAAATTTGTGCATTAAAATAAAAGAAAATTGGAAGTTAAAATGGGGCTAGAGGGACCGACCAATTAGGCTTTTTATGGCAAGATGATTAAGCTAAACAATGTCCATTAGTAGTAACTCTTACACAAAAGGACATGGTTGTCAAGTTCCCATTGATTGCCACTTTATTAAGCATCCTTAATCATGATTAGACTAATTAAAGTGATAAGGCAAAGCTTTTATCCATGGGTTAAAGAAAGTATGGGGGATAATTGTGACGCCCCCAAATCCGGGTACTTGAAACCCGAACTCGGTGCTTCACGATACCATTTCTATGAGCGGAATAATACTAATAATAATAACAATAATATAAATATCAAACTTAATTTATATATATCAAAGTCTAAATCCCAGATACGAGACCTTTAAACATTCATTACATCATAGATAATAAGTATCATTATCTTAATAAACTATAACTATTACACAGAATATTATAAATCTCATTCGAACAACTTTCATTTCTCATTGTTCTTGCCTGAGCCTTCAGGTTGATCATACTTAACTAAAAAAATTTAAATTTAAAGCAAGAATGAACATTTGATTGCCCAACAAGTAATAACAACAATATATATTAGCTGAAAGAATTAAATGTTTTCTTTGAAAGACACTTCTACAACTAATCAACAAATGTGAATTAAGTTTGAACCAATAATAACAACATATCACTTCTATATGAAATTTTTGAAACTACGTATTGACTATAACTGGAGATCATTCAACATACTATGAACATTGTTTTCTATTTTCGAAAAGGTTAAACAGAAATTCATCTGTAAATCGTCATAACTTACGGGCGCAAGGGTGATCACCATTATGCCTCAGACGATCAATACTACATGCAAGAACGATATTATCGTTCACTCTATCCACCTTAGGTGCACAAAAGTTTTTCCCCTGTGTTCGGGATGTTCATACTTAGTCGAAATCCGAACCAAAATAATCTGTTGATACAATAAAGTCCTATCTTGCTTTCAACAATATTTTTATGTCTAAATTTGAATCAAATAGCTTAAATGACTTTTTTAAGTCAACGTGATACATACTAAATCAATAAGCATGTATCAACATATGATTAATACAATGGTTATCCAAGTGGGGACACTTGTCTAACCCTATATACGAATTAACGAACATAATAAATATCTGAATTATACAATACAATAATCGGATAATGTAAGAACTTATATGAATACAAAGATTGGATACATAATCAATAATAATAGAGTTAATAATCTGGCACAATAATAATATAATTCTGAAACTTTCTTATTCATGTCCATTGCATAAAGTAAATGCAAAGGTAGGATACTTGCACAATATAAAGAATATTTCAGATACTTGCTCAATAATAATTGGAGTAAGTTTAGGAAACTTGCATAACATGATATACCTGTTTGCACGAAATAAAAGTAGTGCATAAGGTTTAGATATCATTTTAAGATGTCGCCATAATAACGCAACTTAGATTAATCTTTTATACAGCGACCTATCAGTAATAAGATCATTCCGTTCAATGAGAATAATACATCATATCACATTGTACTGCTAATTGCAGTCAGCACATAACCTAATCATATTGTCACGCATATCCCACAATCATTGAATCACAAACAATCATTAATACAATCAAAATATCTAAGTTCAGATCAATTTCTGAAATATGTCGGTGTACCGACGGCTTTATCGGGTAATTATCGAGTCTAAGACTCTATTATGTAGTTCAATGGTCGTTTAGATATTTTAAATATCAGTCATATTATTTTTCATAGCCTTATAATAATTATTATACTTTATCGTGAATTTTCAAACACTGAAATCATTATTAAATGATGTAAATATTAACTAATTCTATCATCATTAATATTTAATTAATATTAAAATATTAATGAAACTATCACTACAAAAAAATGGGCCTTTAGCAACGATTTTTTGGGCAACGACTTTATAAGTCGTTGCTAAAAGTATATGTTTAGCAACAAAATTTGTCCTTCGTTGCAGATTGTGTCGAGCTTTCACTTTTTGCAACGAAATTCATAAGTCGTTGCAAAATTTCGCTGCTTAATTCATTGGCGGAAAAATTTCGTTAGAAATTCATTGCAAAATTTTCTACCACTTGTTTTCCCGCCATCGTAGCAACGAAAAGTTTTTTGTTGCTAAAAATGCGCTTTAGCAACGATTTTTTCAAAGCGTATTTACTTTTATAAGTCGTTGTTAAAAGTGTATGTTTAGCAATCTAAACTTGTCCTTCGTTCTGATTGTGTCGAGCTTTCACTTTTTGCAAATCTAAATTTATAAGTAGTTGCAAAATTTGAAACAAAATTGCTTAGAAATTTGTTGTAAAATATCTAACCACTTGATTTCTCCTCATCGTAAGGCAACGAAAAATTTTTGTTACTATATTTATTTTTGCTTAATATGGACCACATTCATTGGCAACAATTTTATTTTCGTTGCATATTTTATACAACTTTTTGCAACGACTATTAAAATGTTGCCTTAAATTAAGAATAATAATAATAATAATAATACTAATAATAATAATAATAATAATAATAGTAGTAGTAGTAGTAGTAGTAGTAGTAGTAGTAGTAGTAGTAGTAGTAGTAGTAATAATAATAATAATAATAATAATAATAATAATAATAATAATAATAATAATAATAATAATAATAATAATAATAATAATAATATATAATAATAATAATAGTACTACTAATAATAATAATAATAATAATAATAATAAATAATAATAATAATAATAATAATAATAATAATAATAATAATAATAATAATAATAAAGAATAATAATAATAATAATAATAATAATAATAATAATAATAATAATAATAATAATAATAATAATAATATTATTATAATAATAATAACAATAATAATAATAAAATAATAATAATAATAGTAGTAGTACTAATACTAATAATAATAATAATAATAATAATAATAATAATAATAATAATAATAATAATAATAATAATAATAATAATAATCCTTGCAAAATAATAAAGCAACTAGGCCCAAAAGCTTGGGTGGTCATTGGATTAATATTCCATACCGAGATCTTGGGTTTGAATCAGCATTAACATATTTTTGGGATAAAGTTCAATATTCGCCACGCCACTCATTCACATATGATATGTATATATAAATATATATATATATATATATATATATTCTTTCCAAAATTTCTTATCAAACTAAATAAAATATTAAATAAATCTCAACATTAAACTAAATATATATAAAGTAACTATATATGAATATTTTATATATAAATATATACATGTAAACAAATATTCATATAAATATTTATAAATTTATCTCTAAATATTCATATAAATATTTATAACAAATTTTCATATCTAAATTTTATAATTTTATATATATATATATATATATATATATATATATATATATATATATATATATATATATATATACTATAAGTACTCCTCACTCCGAGAATGAAAGTGATGATTGATTTTATGCGAATTTTAAAAAAATGTCAAATGATAAAATTATTCATATTTAAATTCTCATCTAATTGCATATTTTTCTATACACGACTAGTAATATAATATAAATATTTATAAATAATAAAAATATGATATTTAAGGATATTATGCACAAATTATTGTAAAAAAATATATTATTTACTATAAGTAAATAGTTAACTTAAGATTACATAAAATAATAAGAACTTTTATTCTTAGACGGAGGGAGTAATTTAAATCATGAACATATTTTTAAGTCCAAAAATAAAACATAAAAAGAAGAATAGTAATAGTATACCCCTAGCTATTCCTAGTTCTTCTTTTATACCCCTAGCTATTCCTAGTTCTTCTTTTACCTTTTTTTCCAAATATATTATAAAATTAAATTATAATACTAGCAGTTCTAAGAGAAAACAAAAAAGATAGAAGAAAAATTTATTATATTTTATGAACTAAAACAGAATAAAGTTATTTAAAATGACTTATAAGTCATTCGTAATAAGTTAGTTTGACCCATAGTAATATAATATCAATTTTATCCCTATTTTATTTTTATTTTTTAAATAATTGAATTTATAAAAAAGAAGAGTAAGATGTAACGTTACTTTAATTGGCGTTAGAATTTTTATTTTTATTTTTTTATAGTTGAAGTCTTATATACTCCTTCATTTTCAACGCCGATGATAGAGAATAAATATAAAAAAATATTGATGTTTGTAAACAAGTAGAAGAGATTAAAGAAATTAAAAAAAAAAGATTCCAACGTCAGTTAAAGTGATGTTATATGTAAAATATAATTAATTTCTAAAATAATTTATATGAATTTTTCTTGTATTTCGTTATTTTACATATATAATTTCTGACAAGGGATGGGCAAGGAATCGAAAGCGCTCTAAAAATTGCACCAAAAATCGACCAAACTGCACCGATTAAGTCGCGCCAATGGTTCCGACATAGATCAATTAAATTGCACCAATGATGTGTAAGTTCTTTTTTAATTTCCCTTTTTCAAATTCTCCTTTTTCTTGACTTGTAATTTTTTTTATAATCAAATATTAATTTCTCTTTATATCTTGAATTATAGAGGGTGTTTAACAAGAACTTATAAGTTGGTCAAACTAAGTTATAAGTCATTTGTTATTATTTAATGTTTGACAATAACTTAAATTATAACTTTTTTTTTTACTTATAAGTCATTATTAAATTTTTTCATGCTTCATATGCTATATTTTTTATGTATTAGATAAATTTTACAACCATATATATATATATATAAATGTTTCTCTTTATAAAAAAAAAAGTATTTTTGTAGTCTCCAATATCTTTAATTTTATTCTACTATGTATGTATATATATATATATATATATACACATACATATTTTTTTCAAAATTTCTTGTCAAACTAAATAAATACTAAACAAATCTCAACATTAAACTAAATATAATTAAAGTAACTATGAATATTTTTATATATAAATATATATATAAAAAAAATATTTATAAATTTATCTCTAAATATTCATATAAATATTTATAAAAATATTCATATCTAAATTTTATAATGTTTAGATGAAATATTTATAAATAAATATTTGTTTATAAATTTTAAAGATAAATTTATTTGAATATTTAGAGATAAATTTATAAATATTTATATGAATATTTGTTTATAAATATATATATATATATATATATATGTATATATATATATATATATATATATATATAGAATATTCATAGTTACGTTATATAAATATTCATAGTTACTTTATATATATTTAGTTTAATGTGGAGATTTAAGATGGCTTTCTTGGTGGAAGCAGCGACGATGGATTAGAGGCAGCGACAAGGATGACAAAGAGATAAAAGGGATTTGCGGGTGAGTTTGAAAATTGATGATCAAAGTATCATGTTATGTGTATAAAATTATGTAATATATGTATGTTTTGGAATTAAATTAATTAGAGTTCTTCTACATAGACACGTTTATTAGACATCTTTAAAAAAAAAATTTGCTTGTGACTCTAAAAAAATGTATATTATTTATTCCAACTAGAATTTTTATAAATTATAGTATTTTAAGTGTAATTTGGATACATATACAAGAACATAGTTATACAGACTGTACAACCATGTTCTTGTATATGTATCCAAATTACACCTAAAACATATACACTATATTTTATAAAAATTCCTGTTGTAATAAATACTATATATTTTTTGGGAGTCACAATCAAAAAAAAATAAAATGTCTAATATTCCGGTCTGCCAAGACTTATTGAATTAATTACCCTTCTTTGTTTATGAATTTGTATTGGTATAAATTGAACAGATGAAAAATATGAGACAAAATTGTGTTTTTTTAAAAAATAATTTTGGTTCTCTTTTTGTCTTTAAAACAGTCTCAAAAATATCTTTTTTAGATAATTTAAAAGTTTAAAATAGAAAATATTGTCATTTTAATTATTTTTAACGAGTCAGTTAACAAACAACTTTTTTTTATTCAGTGTTCAATTTTAATCAGTTCATTCAGCTATCCAGAACTATTTTATTCAATTTTATCATACAGCCCTTAGCCTATTTGGGAATGACATATAAGTTGATCAAACTAACTTATAAGTCATTTGTAGTATTCACTTGTTTGAAAATGACTTATTTTTCTACTTATAAGTTGAGTTTTGAGTTTTAGTTTGACCAAATAAAATGTCTATTTTGTTTCTTTTATATTTTGCATATTTTTTTATTAATATAATTTTTATATTTATTTTAATTTATAAATTATTATAAACTTAACACTTTCATAATTTATTTTAACTTAATTTTTAATTTATAAATTAAAATGTCGAGCCTCAACTTAAAATAACTTATAAATCAAATTATATTTAGGCAGTATAGATTTGGAAATTAGCACGCCTTCAGTACTGGTACCACTTCTTTCAACCAAAGCTAGGTTTTGGCCAAAATTTGCAGAGAGCAAAAACCCCCAGAAATCTCTACTCCCAATCCTCTACTCCACCCTTCTTCTTCTTCTTCTTCTTCCCGTTCGGCGGAATCTCCCCAAGCTCCTCCTCAATCTCCCCCTCTGTCGACCGATAAAACGGAGGCGAATGCCGAGCAGCCTCCGCGTGTTCGCAATAATAATCCGCGTATGACTTCGGCAGGGTTTGACCCCGAGGGGTTGGAGAGAGGTGCAAAGACTCTGCGAGGCATTAACAACTCTTCCCATGCCAAAAAGGTTTGTTATTTGTTTTTTGTAATTTCTTATGATGGGTTTGTATGTTCTGCTCCAAGCGCGTAAGGTTTCAGGTGATCAATATTTTTGTACCAAATTATTCTTATGAATATTGTGTTCCTTGAAAATTTTCGATTTGAGTATATATTACCAATTTAGTATTATTAATTGGGTTTATTATACATGTTAATTTTCATAATGTAGGATTTATGTGTTGACATGTGATTGATGGTAGTCAGTGTGTAGAAAGGGGTGATTTTACTACGTAATGATTTGTTAAATATTGTTGCCATTTGATGTTTCCTAGTGAAATTAATGTGATTTGGTGTTGATTTAGGTTTTTGAGAGGATCAAGAAGCAAGAAGAGACCATACAGAAGGAATTTTCTGCTAAATCGGCAGAATTTAAGGTAATGCAAGCTCAGGCAGAAAGTGTAAGTCTAATTTTTGCTGTGTATGCTGGTATAATTACTTGCAGTTTATTTGCATTTTTCATAAATGTGTTATGAGTCCATGCATTAGGATATTTTACTTGGTTCTGCGAGGCATTAACCAGCTAGCATTTTTCATAAAGTTGTCTGATGAATATTTCATTGTATTTAGGGGGTTTGCAAGCAATATTAACAGATCAAAATAAGTTGGTTGTAGCTGTTGGGGTTGTTACAGCTCTTGCAGGTGGGATCTACACAACAAGGTATATAAATTATGTCAATTAGTTGAATATTTTTAATTCTTCATTCTCTTGGATAGTCTAAGTCTGTATTTCAGGTCCCCGCGTTTCCTTGAGCTTATGACTCAATCTATGCCATTGTATAAACCTAGCAGTGTACTTTTCCTGGTGGGTGTCTGTTATTGTGTTGGTAATGAGTTCTTTAAGGTTGAATTAGTCATATGCTGTTATGCATCCTTCTGATGGAGAAATAATTTGGTTGACATAAGGTTATAGTTGACAGATCTTGTAAAAATAGTAAAGGTTTACACTGGACATGTTTGATTATGAAATAGAATGCATACACATGCTTGCAGTCGATGTCATATTGCTCCAGATGCGGGCTTGGTAAGGAAGCAAAGTAGATGGCCTATTCTCTGTTATATATGATTAGAAGTTTTACTAATTTATATATATGCTAGCATCATGTGTGTGTCACTACACGCGGAAGATATTCCCTTCTTGCAAACAACTGCAAATTGAATCAATTTTTTACTTTAGATAACTAAAAAGTCTATTGAATATGTGACATATTTGACTGGAATAGCGGATGATACTTTTAGTATTACCTTCAGAAATTTTACTTGATGGCTTTTTGCTCCCTCTTCTCCATTAAGTATTTCGTTGTTGCTCAGGATAGTACTTCAACCCAAAGATTGGTAGGTTAGCGGTTTTGCATCGCCAAAATGCATTACTATGTTGATAGTATGGTCTTTTTTTCTTTTTTTCCGGGAGTTGGGGGGGGGACCACAACGAGAAGAGTAGGATAGCTATTTTGGCATAAATATTCCTTCTTTGTTTGATAAGTTGTTATAGCATAAATATTCTTACCAGGTGTTTATTTGATTTTAATGGCTTATGGATTATAGAAAGGGTGCAAAGGTGATTTGGAGTTACGTGGACAGAATATTAGGACAACCATCATTGGTTAGAGAGTCTACTATTGGAAAATACCCTTGGTCAGGCTTCTCACGTGGCATTAGCACTCACTCACGTGGTGCTGATAAAGGGTATGCCCTTAAAAATGGGGATGGCTTTGGTGACGTCATCTTACATCCTTCTCTTCAAAAAAGAATTCAGCAGTTGGCTAGTTACTCTTTTGTCTTTCGTTTATCTTTTTTATGAAAATGCATTGATATCTTTTTTCTGATATAGGGTTTGGAAAGCATGTACAATCTCGCTCAGAAATGTATGCAGTCAAAACCAGCGTCCAGCCCCCATAAGTTGATGGAACTTTTAACTGGAATTCTTGGAGAAAATACAGAGGTGAGGAAGGTGGATCGACATTGCTAACGTACAATGTTTTGTCTTTGGCCTTTTATCTGTCTAAATATTATCTGCGTTTTCTTTCTGGTTCAGGTTGTTTTAGCAGCATGCTCAAGATCATTTGGTCCCTGGTGAGCTGCTAATCTAACTAGTTTGTTTGATTTAGTCTTGCTTAGTTTAGGAAGTGTTTTTTTTTTTCTTTCTAATTTTCTATTGCATGGTCAGTTGAGGTTTCTATCTGTCGATGTTGATCTGTATGCTATGTAAGCATTAATCAGAATGTCATGATTGGAGGATTGTCAATCTCTAAATGAACCACAAAAATCTTTTATCCTTGATTGAGCTCCTTTTTTCTTTAAATCCGGTGGTTGCTGGTGACTAGCTAATAAAAGCCCTATTCCCCAATCCCGTAGGTCGAGGATAGATTTATATCTTTCTCACTGACTGATCACTAGTCTTTGAAGAACTAATCCACACCTAATACATTGGAGATCCATGTTTACAATTCCAAAATGGACAGTTTTTGAGCGGTTTATGGTGGGTATGGCTAATGCCCCCACCCGCACATGCAACAGAAAATAAAAAGGATGAGTGCAATCTGTAGTCCTCTTAACATTTTCTTGATGGAACTTTTTATCATTCTTCCTTGCAGGATGGTTGCCCATGCTGTAGAGCTGTTAATTGCTGGGAGCACACACGCATAAATTTTACTACATGAAGAGCGTAATAATCTGGGGGGAGTTAGCTTAGAGGAGCTCTATCGACTGGTCTGTGCTCAAGTTCTGTCATCTTATGCATTAACTTGGTAAGTGAGTGCAAGTTAATTCAAAATCACTTTATATTATGTCTATATGATTAGTGTTCATTTTTTCTTACAATTAATATAACTATTCTATATTTTCTTCAGAATTTTCTTTGCCTTATAGTGCATTTGAAAAGGTTTATGTCTTGTTTGGATAAAGTGGTTTCATATTTCAAACTTTGAGTTGTGCATATTTGACAAGTTTGAAAAGGTTTGTCTTGTTCGGATGAAGTGGTTTCATGTCGAGAATTATTTATTATTTCCTACAGATTGCTCCAATATATTTGACATCATGTATGAAAAAAGGAATTGGCTTGTTGGAGATTTTGTTGTACAAGCAACCTGTACGACACAATCAAGTACTACTCAAGGTGATAAATCTATACCTTTTTTTTTGCCTTTTATTTTTCTCACCTTTTCTGTAACTTTCAAAAACTATTTTCTTCTGAAGTTGATAGCATCTGCTTTGACTGTATATGTTTCTGATAATTGACCCCTGTAAATGTATCTTAAGCAAAATATAGAGATTTGCCGTATGTATGAACTTGACAGTGTTAGTTCAAATGCTATGAAAGTATGTTATCATGAAATCCTTCATATTTTCCTGTTGATGCATATACAACTATATGATACTCCCTCCGTCCCAAATTAATTGCTCAGTTTTGACTTTTTAAAGTCAAATTGACCATTTTTAAAACTAATCTTTTTACTATTTTTGCTAAAATATAGGCGAAGAGATTATAACCAAAAGAAAGTATATACAATTTATTATTAATCCCAATTTTTATAATTTTAAGAAATATATTTATATATGTTTAATTATTAATTCTAAAAATAGTCAATTTGACTTAAAAAAGTCAAAACTGACCAATTAATTTGGGACGGAGGTAGTATTATTTACTTCCAGAAGTTTATTTCATACATCTTGTTGAATAATTTTTTTCTAAAGCTCAGTATCATCCTAGCTATAACTTTTGTTAAAATCTCATGTAAGATTGCTGGAGTGCATCACTGGAAACATGGGCCAACTAATATTGATTATGAAATTGATGCTTTTATACTGTGGTACAACGTGTACTAGAAAACTCAGTTTTTGTGATGGGTGATAATCGCAACAACGGCTATGATTCGAATGTATGGTATGTAGTTTCAATCTTCAGCTCATAAATGCTTTTCACAAGATATTATTTTTCATTTTTCAAGTATTTTTGCATGCTTTTTGAAGATAACCCATCCCCTTATTAAATTGAATGCAATGATGGAAAATATTTTTGGCAATGGAAAGTGGAGTTCTTGTTCTAACTTATGCTATAACCAGGTTAGAGAGTAATTATGCATTGATGTGCCAACCATATTTATTGTTTAGTCACTCAAATTGAACAAGAAATTGGTGGTATTCTAAAGTATTATGAAATAGGAGCCAAGCCTTGACATTGTACCACGTAGCAATTCTATTGTCTTTGTGTATTGATTTTGGCACTAAGTGCCTCTGGTGACCTATTTGCTTCATTTTTTGAACTTGTTATTATTTTTAAATGTGCAGGAAGACTACTTATATGACTTGCCTTACAATACTGGGTATCAAATTTCTGTGCTACGTTTAAAGAAGACAAGGGACGAAATTATGAAGTGTACTCTCTCTATATATGTAGATATATACTTTGATTGTAGAACTGTGGTAGCTTTAGATGGTTAATTGTAAAGATAATGAATGATTATGTAGTGGATGATTTTATTAAGTTAATAAAATTTAGTTTTTTTGTATTTTTGCCATTATTTGCTATGGGAACATTGAGCCAGCCAGGTACACAAAAAGAATGTCAAATTTTGATTTGGCAACAATATAATTCGTTACCAAAGCATTGAACAACTTTTAATATAACAACAATTTTTTATACATTTAGCAACAAAATTTCGTTGTTAATGGCATTAAAAACATAATATTTGGCAACGAAAAATTAACTTAATAACGGAGAGGATTTTGTTGCTAATACTAAAATAAAAGGCAACATTTTTTATCGTTGCAAATCATATCAACTTTCGTTGCATATATAAAGAAACGGCAACATATAATGTCGTTGCTAATCGATGACTTTTGTTGGTATTAAAAAATAACCAGCAACAAACATTTTCGTTGCTGATTCAGCATAATGTCGTTGCCAAATAATATAATCAGCAACGAAAATCGTTGCTAAAAAGTTTACATTCCGCAACGAAAGCAAGCTTAGCCAACAATTTTCATAATTTACTGCAACGAAAAATATCGTTGCAAAATGGTGTTAATTGCAACGAAAATGCATGGTTGTTGCAAAAAAAAGTTCATTTCGTTGCCAATTAGCAGGCTTTTGCAACGAAATGGGGTTTTTAGCAACGACATTTTAATTATTCTGCAACAATACATTTTGTTGCTAAAGGATCGATGTCTCTATATTTAAAAGCCAAGTTTCGTTGCAAAATGTATTACTTTTGGCAACGAAAAAATACGCTCGTTCTTGAACAATTAGCAACGCTCATTCACAAGAACGAAAGATGCAACGATAAAGAAAATCGCTACAAAAACCCTTTAAAGAACGAAATTTGGCACCTTTAGCAACGAAAATCGGTTGTTGCTGAAGCCCCATTTTTTTGTAATGTATTGCCAAAATATTAAAGTTATTTATAATAACTCAAAATATTTTTAAAGTATTAATATTACCCTTAAATGATTTTTAGAATATTTAAAATCATTTTTAAATAATTACCATTAATATTAGAATATTAATTTATTATTTATCAAAATATTAAAAGTCATTAGTTATAATTTAAATATTTTTAATCCATTTATATCCTTTTTAAATGATTTTTAAATTATTAAAACCATTTTAAAACTATTTATTTAATATAATTATTAAATAAATTTAATATCATTAATATTAAATAAATATCATTAAGATTAAATTATTAATGAAATTATCCTTTAAATATTAAAAGTTATATTTTATAACTTAAAATATCTTTAAACACTTTATTTTCATTTAAAATAATTTTTTAATATTAAAATCATTTTTAATTTATTTATTTAATATAATTACTAAATAAATCTAATATCCTTAATATTAAAATATTAATATTTTTCATGACAAAATATCAAAAGTTATATTTTATGATTTCAAATATTTTTATAATCTCTAAATCATTTTTATATAAATTTTAAATCATTAATTCTATTTCCACCATTTATTTAATATCTTTATTAAATAAATTAATCATCATTAATATCTAATTAATAATGAAAATCATCACAAAATATTAAAAATTATAGAAAATAACTTAAAATATCTTTTTATATCATAACATATTTTTAAATGATTTTTCATGTATTAAAATCATTTATAAATAATTTATTTAATTTAATATTATACTTAAATAAATTAAATACCTTTTATATCCCAAAAATATTAAATATTTATGAAATATACTTAAAATAATTAAAAACTAATTTTCAGACTTTAAAATAATTTTTAGTAAATTAATTTGTAATTTTAATAATTTAAAACTATTTTTTTCTATTTTTAATCATTTTCCGGAATTTAATAAAATAAAATTATTAATAACCGTCGCTATAGGCTATAGCGACACTTATCTGTCATGTTAGGTGTTCTTGGCCTCAAGAACACTGACAAGTCAGTGGTCGAGGTGCCTTGTTTGACCGAGTCTAATTCTTATCTCGAAATGTTTCTAGGTCATGTAACATATTGTTCATGTAGTATTTATGTAACACTACAATTAACAATCAAAATCTAGGTCATAACATACAACATCATGACAATCTAGCCATTCAAACTTTCTGTCAGGCGTTTCTGGGATTTCCCAGAAACCCAGAAATTCGAGTCCCTTGTTTCGTGCTCATTTTACATTAGGTTCCAGCCTTGCTTCATGTGATATAACGATTTATACTTATATAATACATGTCATGGAACAATAACACATCAGATCATCCTATCATCAACACAATAAAGATCTATAGGCCGGTCAAAGTACCCTCCCGGAACTGTTCTTTAACATTTCTGGGTTTCCCAGAAATGTTCTTGAGCAGTTTCGGCTAGCTACGTTTGACCATCATTCAGATCGATTATTTTAAGTGTCTAGGTGATATAAAAGCTTTAACATGTAGTCTTCATGTCAGTCTACAAACAAAAAAACAACAACATGGCAAAACAACTTAAACATAGCAAGATCCAAGCCCTGCAAAAACACTGTCAGAGGTTTCTGGGATGATTCTGGGCTTCAAGAACAGCCGGTCAATGCCGGTCAACCCACTTTGACCTTAAATAACTTTTAATCTACAACAGATATGACCATGATTCAAGTTTCATATTAAAGATCTCCTGACAGAGTACAAATACAAAGTTTCAAAACATAAAAACACATAACAGATCGAGATCTATGGGATCTGACATTCACTGTCAGACCTTTATTTTCAAAAATTTCAGATTTCGAAAATCATCAAATCTGAGCCTCTAGATGTTATGGTTTTAACATCTAGCAACCCAGATCATTGATTAACACCCCATACAACATATTTAACACAAAAAAATTTACATCTAACATAAGATCAAAAGTCAACTTTCTAGATTAGGGTTTACCTCTTATGCTCCAATTCTGATTTCTATGCTTCTGATTTGATGTTGGTGTTCGTGGGGCTTGATTTGTGACTGATCTAAAACTATAATTTCATGGGTTTGAGCTTGAGAGAGAATGGCTAGTAGTGGGTTTCACAAATGAGTAAATAATGCACTTTCTCTCTCTTGAATTCTATACAAACATGTATGCAATGTATTGGATGCTTGCAATGGCTGATGTGCTGTTAATCTAGCTCATAGGTAGGTCTAATGTAGGGTGGCTGGCCAGATTTGCAAAGATTTGACTAGCAATAATTCACAAATGAGACAAAAAGGGTATTTTTAGTAATTTTATTTTAATCTCAAGGGTATTCTTGTCCAAGGTGCTTGAATCTAGGGTTTAATCACTAGATTTTAAGCCTTAAAATTTTTCAAATAATTTCTAGAGTTTGAAAAATTAAAATTAAAGTGTAATAAAATTTTAATTAAACACACTAATTTAAAATTAGGGTTTTTAATAGAAAATTAGGGTTTAAATAAAGGGTTCCTTAATTATCATTAGGGTTTCCAAATTAATAATTAGGTTTTCCTAATTATCATTATAATTTACTAAAATAGTAATTAGGGTTTCTAATTTTAGCAAATTAGGGTTTTCAAATAATAATTAGGGTTTCTCCTAATTACCAAAATTATATAATACACAGTAAAATTCTTATAACACAATTACTGCTCAGTCTTAAACTCATAACTGAGTTTAACAATTAGGGTTTAATAACACGATATATGGGTTATGACATAGTTTACCACAATAGACCAACCATTTTCAGTCTCCACATTTACAGTACATATTTATAGCACTAAAAAATCAAAATATAATTAATATTATATTATTATTCTCATCCCTTGATCAAAATCCAAATTTAGGGTTTGGATTCCATATCTGATTTATCTTTCATATACAACATCAATAATTAAGCTAAAATAATAAACTTAAATATTCTGAACAAATTCATATAATAAAATATTTATTATTATAATTCTAATAATCATTTCATATATTATTTAAATAATATAAAATCATGTTTTCATGGAAAATAATTAATAAAAATATTTCTGCTTACAAAAATTAATTACTACTCCCTCCGTCCTAGGATAAAAGTCCTTATTACTATTTTGGGTTGTCCCATGTTAAATGTCCTCTTTCTTTTAATAACCAAACTTTTACACATTTTTTCTTATTATGCCCGTAGCATTAAATATCTCATACTTTTTTTATTCTAATTCTCTCTCCATATTTAATGACATTATTATGGGTAATTTTGTCATTTTATTACTCTTCTTAATATGCGTGAAAAATCCACCAGGACTTTTATCCTAGGACGGAGGGAGTATAAGAATATAATATGCAGTGATTAATAATTCTAAAATTATTTATAGGTAATAAATATATTTGCATTTATCATACATTACTTGACATATATTCTCATCATTAAAATAATTAAAAAAAATTATATGCAAAATTTCTTATTTATTTCTATGCAAAATATCGGGTTATTACATTCACCCTCCCTTATAAGGATTCCATCCCCGGAATCACCGTTTTAAACTCATACGTACAAGGGTACATAGTTAATATAATCATTGCAAGTAGACCTCGATCATAATTGATCGAACTGATCTTTAGCTATTCATATAAAGTTTGTCTATCTGATTAAACGGAAATTTGATTTCTAAAAGAACTTAAATTCCTCCTTCAAAATTTATTTATAAAATAATTTGCTATATAAAGGAACATCAAATATATACACGAAAATAAAAGTTATTCGAATAATACCTGGAGTCCCATTCCCAGCTGCCACAGTATCCTGCACCGTCATATTGAAGACTCGTGCGGTTGGTTTGTTGGTCGAAGTCGGTCCTGTGATTGCATAGTCATGCTGCCTCTTCCCGTGGTTACACTCCCTGCCTCCATATTCCTCTTTGACAATCCCTCACCTTATGTTCAATCGATCCACATAGAAAACACCCACTGCTCATCTTTGGGTTTGAGGCGTATTGGGAGAGATATGACCCTCCCGCCTTGCACTTGTAACATACAAACTTACCCTTCAGACACTCACCAGAGTGATTCTTCCCACATTTCCCACAATCGAACTACACGCTTTTCACACCTTCCTGCTTCACCCGAACATTCCCAAAATAATTCCCTTTCTTTTCTCACCCCTATTCCCACTATTAGTTTCCACCTTCACAACTCATACAGCCTTGCCTTTGTTCCTCTTCTCCTTGTTGTATGGGCTTATGGCCTCACTCCCCTCCTCAGCTATGATAACATTTTTCATGAGTGCTGCAAAAGTATTGATCTACAACACTGCCACCTTGTTGTAGAGCCAGGGTTTTAATCCCAGCTTGAACCTTCTTGCCTTCCTAGCCTCTGTATCAACTTGATGCGGAGCGAACCTAGCCAACTCATTAAACTTTGCGGCATACTCCGCAATAGTCATGTTCTCCTGCTTTAACTCCAAAAATTTTACCTCCATCCTAGCCTGCATGCTAGCTAAGAGGTAGTTTTCAAAAAGTAAAGTCTTAAACCTAGCCCAAGTAACTACTCCTTCTCCTGCCCTCGCTTGATTTGCTTCCCACCAAAGGTTCGCCTCCCCTTTCACCATATAGGTGGCAAAAGAGGTCTTTTGCTCCTCATCTACCCTAGCAACTACGAACGCCTTTTCTATCTCATTAACCCATGTCCTGGCTTCTATAGGTCACTGTTCCCAATTCGTGGTCGATCGCCTTGAAGTCTTTGAAGTTTGCTGCGATTGTCTGCCTGCCTCCTCATACCGGTATTCCCTCACGCATATCCTGAGCTACCATGTTCGCAAAGTTTTGCATTGGGTCTTGCATGGTTGTCCTCAAAGATTGTTGATGATTCTTCGCCCTTTTTGATTTCGTGTTTGACGTCTTGGCGGCATTATCTGGTTAAGTAAAACCATAAATTATACTTTACATTCTAAACCTTATTGTATAAGTTTAACATGTAACACAAAGTTTTATCTAAAACTTATTCCATTAATCAAACATAGATTAATTCAAAGTACTTTACATAAATAACACCTACTGTTATCCCTTTGTGACCACTAAAGTCAAGAATTACTGTAATAACTTATACAAAAGTTTGAGAATATTTCATTACACCCGTACATTATCAAACATACATAATCAACTACTAATCCTACTTATTTCCTAAGTCACGGTCTTTCATCTTTCTTTTCCCTTTCTTGCTCGGCACTGCACATGATTTGTTGCTTCCGGCTCCCATTTGATCAATTTGGATTTTAAGCTTATCTTGTTCTTCCATAGTTTCTATTAACGCCTTTCGCAATTGGTTATTTAGTAGCTTTTCTATTTCGCACAACTTTTCTAGAGAAGAGACCTTGTTCTTCAGATTTTGTACCTCCATTGATGCTTGATCAGCTCCAACTTTAGTGTTTGAATCACTATCTGTCAGTACCAGCATTTTCGGATCTGGTACTATGTTTTCCAATACCATTACCACATCAAGGTTGTCTGCACTATGAGCCTCTATTTCAGCTTTTGGCTTTGATATCGACTCCTTCTTTACGATCAGAGAGTATCCTAATTATTTTCCACCTGACATCTACACACAACTTATCTTGATTAGTAAATAGTATATACACACATCAAACAATAGTTTTTATAAAGGTTATCTTTTATTTTGTTTAACGATGAATTTATTCAACTCATCTCCTTTTAAACTCTATATGAGTTATTTGTATTTTCAACGTTTCCCCCTGTCCTAAGGTTATAGCATAAGGTCGATCCCACCTAAGGTTTCTAACCATAAAGCTTTGATACCAACCTGTGACGCCCCCAAATCCGAGTACTTGAAACCCGAACTCGGTGCTTCACAATACCATTTCTATGAGCGGAATAATACTAATAATAATAACAATAATATAAATATCAAACTTAATTTACATATATCAAAGTCTAAATCCCAAATACGAGACCTTTAAACATTCATTACATCATAGATAATAAGTATCATTATCTTAATAAACTATAACTATTACACAGAATATTATAAATCTCATTCAATGCCTTTCCTTTCCCTTGTTCTTTTTTCGAGCCTTCAAAGTTGATCATACTTAATCGAAAACATTTAAATACAAAGCAAGAATGAGCATTTGATTGCCCAAAGAAGTAATAACAACAATATATATTAGCTAAAAGAATTAAATGTTTTCTTTGAAAGACACTTCTACAACGAATCAACAACAGCAGGAATTAAAATCAACCAATAATAACAACATATCACTTATATATGAAATTTTTGAAACTACGATTGACTATAACTCGGAGATCATTCAACATACTATGAACATTGTTTTCTATTTTCAAAAGGTTAACCAGAAATTCATCTCAGTAAACATCATAACTTACTTGAACGCACGGGGTGATCAAATCATTATGCCCTCAGTATTGATCAATACTACATGCAAGAACGATATTATCGTTCACTCTATCCACCTTAGGTGCACAAAAGTTTTTCCCAGGTTCGGGATGTTCATACTTAGTCGAGAATCCGAACCAAAACAATCTAGTTGGATAAAATAAAGTCCTATCTTGCTCAACAATTTTTTTATATCTAGCTGAATCAAATAGCTTAGACGGCTTTTAAGTCAACGTATACATACTCGAAATCAATAAGCATGTATCAACATATGATTAAATATAATGGGTATCCAAGTGGGGACACTTGTTTAACCCTATATACGAATTAACGAACATAATAAATATCTGAATTATACAATAATACAATGATCGAATAATGTAAGAACTTATATGAATACAAAGATTGGATACATAATTAATAGTAATAGAGTTAATAATCTGACACAATAATAATATAATTCTGAAACTTTCTTACTCATGTCCATTGCATAAAGTAAATGCAAAGGTAGGATACTTGCACAATATAAAGAATATTTTGGATACTTGCTCAATAATAATTGGAGTAAGTTTAGGAAACTTGCATAACATGATATACCTGTTTGCACAAAATAAAAGTAGTGCATAAGGTTTAGATACTTGCCTGAGCTGCTGCTTATAATAACGCAACTTAGATTAATTTTTTATACAACGACCTATCAGTAATAAGATCATTCGTTCAATTAGAATAATATATCATATCACATAGTACTGCTAATTGCAGTCAGCACATAACCTAATTATATTGTCACACATATCCCACAATCATTGAATCACAAACAATCATTAATACAATCAAAATATCTAAGTTCAGATCAATTTCAAAATATTGCATTGTCTTGACGGCTTTATTTGCAATTATCGAGTCTAAGACTCTATTATGTAGTTCAATGGTCGCTTAGATATTTTAAATATCACTATATTATTTTTCATAGCCTTATAATAATTTTTAAATAATTATTATACTTTATCATGAATTTTCAAACACCAAATCATTATTAAATGATTTAAATATTAACTAATTCTATTATCATTAATATTTAATTAATATTAAACTATTAATGAAACCATTGCCAAAATATTAAAGTTATTTATAATAACTCAAAATATTTTTAAAGTATTAATATTACTCTTAAATGATTTTTAAAATATTTAAAATCATTTTAAATAATTATAATTAATATTAGAATATTAATTTATTATTTATCAAAATATTAAAAGTCATTAGTTATAATTTAAAATATTTTAATCCATTTATATCCTTTTTAAATGATTTTTAAATTATTAAAACTATTTATTTAATATCATTAATGTTAAATAAATATCATTAAGATTAAATTATTAATGAAATTATCCTTTAAATATTAAAAGTTATATTTTATAACTTAAAATATCTTTAAACACTTTATTTTCATTTAAAATGATTTTTCTAATATTAAAATCATTTTTAATTAATTTATTTAATATAATTACTAAATAAATCTAATATCCTTAATATTAAAATATTAATATTTTTCATGACAAAATATCAAAAGTTATATTTTATAACTTAAAATATTTTTATAATCTATAAATCATTTTTATATAAATTTTAAATCATTAATTCTATTTTCTACCATTTATTTAATATCTTTATTAAATAACTTAATCATCATTAATATCTAATTAATAGTGAAAATCATCACAAAATATTAAAAATTATAGAAAATAACTTAAAATATCTTTTTATATCATAACATATTTTTAAATGATTTTTCATGTATTAAAATCATTTATAAATAATTAATTTAATATTATACTTAAATAAATTAAATACCTTTTATATTCCAAAATATTAAATATTTATGAAATATACTTAAAATAATTAAAAGCTAATTTTTAGACTTTAAAATAATTTTTAGTAAATTAATTTGTAAATTTAATAATTTAAAACTATTTTTTTCTATTTTTAATCATTTTCCGGAATTTAGTAAAATAAAATTATTATTAACCATCGCTATAGGCTATAGCGACACTTATCTGTCATGTTAGGTGTTCTTGGCCTCAAGAACACTGACAAGTCAGTGGTCGAGGTGCCCTGTTTGACCGAGTCTAATTCTTATCTCGAAATGTTTCTGGGTCATGTAACATATTGTTCATGTAGTATTTATGTAACACTACAATTAACAATCAAAATCCAGGTCATAACATAAAACATCATGACAATCTAGCCATTCAAACTTCCTGTCAGGCGTTTCTGGGTTTTCCCAGAAACCCAGAAATTCGAGTCCCTTGTTTCGTGTTCATTTTACATTAGGTTCCAGCCTTGCTTCATGTGATATAACGATTTATACTTATATAATACATGTCATGGAACAATAACACAACATCAGATCATCCTATCATCAACACAATAAAGATCTATAGGCCGGTTAAAGTACCCTCCCGGAACTGTGCTTGAACATTTCTGGGTTTCCCAGAAATGTTCTTGAAAGCGCTTTTTAGCTAAGTTTCGACCATCATTCAGATCGATTCTTTTAAGTGTCTAGGTGATATAAAAGCTTTAACATGTAGTCTTCATGTCAGTCTACAAACAAAAAAAATAACAATATGGAAAAACAACTTAAACATAGCAAGATCCAAGCCCTGCAAAAAACATTATCGAGGTTTTAGTCGATTCTCTAAACTTCAAGAACGGTAGGTCAATAATGCCTCACCAACCCACTTTGACCTTAAATAACTTTTAATCTACAACAGATATGACCATGATTCAAGTTTCATATTAAAGATCTCCTGACAGAGTACAAGTACAAAGTTTCAAAACACAAAAACACATAACAGATCGAGATCTATGGGATCTGACATTCACTGTCAGACCCTTATTTTCAAAAATTCCAGATTTCGAAAATCATCAAATCTGTGCCTCTAGATGTTATGGGTTTAACATCTAGCAACCCAGATCATTGATTAACACCCTATACAACATATTTAACACAAAAAGATTTACATCTAACATAAGATCAAAAGTCAACTTTCTAGATTAGGGTTTACCTCTTATGCTCCAATTCTGATTTCTATGCTTTTGATTTGATGTTGGTGTTCGTGGGGCTTGATTTGTGACTGATCTAAAACTATAATTTCGTGGGTTTGAGCTTGAGAGAGAATGGCTAGTAGTGGGTTGCACAAATGAGTAAATAATGCACTTTCTCTCTCTCTTGAATTCTATACAAACATGTATGCAATGTATTGGATGCTTGCAATGGCTGATGTGCTATTAATCTAGCTCATAGGTAGGTCTAGGGTAGGGTGGTTGGCCAGATTTGAAAAGATTTGGCTAGCAATAATTCATAAATGAGACAAAAAGGGTATTTTAGTAATTTTATTTTAATCTCAAGGGTATTCTTGTCCAAGGTGCTTGAATCTAGGGTTTAATCACTAGATTTTAAGCCTTAAAATTTCCCAAATAATTTCTAGGGTTTGAAAAATTAAAATTAAAGTGTAATAAAATTTTAATTAAACACACTAATTTAAAATTAGGGGTTTTAATAGAAAATTAGGGTTTAAATAATTAGGGTTCCTTAATTATCATTAGGGTTTCCAAATTAATAATTAGGGTTTCCTATTTATCATTATAATTTACTAAAACAGTAATAAGGGTTTTTAATTTTAGCAAATTAGGGTTTTCAAATAATAATTAGGGTTTCTCCTAATTACCGAAATTATATAATACACAGTAAAATTCATATACCACAATTATTGCTCAGTCTTAAACTTATAACTGAGTTTAACAATTAAGGTTTAAGAACATGATATATGGGTTATAACATAGTTTACCACAATTGACCAACCATTATCAGTCTCCACATTTACAGTACATATTTATAGGACCGAAAAATCAAAATATAATTAATATTATATTATTATTCTCATCCCTTGATCAAAATCCAAATTTAGGGTTTGGATTCCATATCTGATTTATCTTTCATATACAACATCAATAATTAAGCTAAAATAATTGTGACGCCCCCAAAATAGGTATACAACACCCATTCTGAGTCGCCAAATACATGGTACAGAAAGCAAACTACAACTTCAATAATACAATTGTCGTGCAAAATACGACAACACATACTGTGAGTTTAAATACAAATATTGTCTTCTAGACAATATCCACACTCAAATAAGTCATCGTTATAATTATTCAAACACTATTTTACAGAAATAGTGAGGACTGCTAAAATATCTTTCTAGAACCATCACTCCGTACCCCGACTAGTTCCTGCTATGTTCTCACCTCTTGAGAAAAATGGAACAAAAAGGAAAAGGGTGAGCTCAACTAGCCCAGTAAAGAATATTATGACTAAGATAATATACAACAAATTATCGTTAGTCTTCAACAGGAAAAAAATCTGATAAAATATAATAGCCAACAAGTTTTAGATCAACAACTGCAGCGGAAACAACAATCCATTAGAAGAGTCAAGTAGAGAATGAGTTCTACTATCTTCTAAGATTTAAAAGCCCATCATCAATATTTTATCCCTGTAACAACAATCAATATACATCTTTAATCAAATATTCATCTTTAATCAAATATTTATCTTTGCACTACAGGCCAAAGATATTCATTTTTATCACCAGTTGGTCAAGTTCATCTCAACACCTGTTCATCTTTGCACTATGGGCCAAAGATATTCATCAGTTAATCATTTATCTTTGCACTACAAAATCAAGATATTTAGTAATATCATCATTTATGATCAAGATGATGAAAATATTTTAAAGAAAACGAATCCAAAGAAAACTAAGGACAAATAGTAGGGATTAGTATAATGCTTTTATCCAAGATCAATAATACTTCATAAATACCAATTTTAAAGCGTAATTCAAAATAAAGATCAAAACATGGATACAATCAAAGATACTAACCATAATAGACATCTTGGACAAAAAGAAGAAAATTTTATTTTTGGTGAATATCTGCCGTATTCGTGAATAAGACTCAAGATATGTGAATAGTGTTGTATACGTGAATAGTATCCCCGACACAAAAAGTTCCAAATTTCATAAAAATTCAGATCAATACTTCGGCATAATGATATTGAAGAAATAATATCATATATGAAGAAAATAACATCCCTTACCTCAAAATATCAGTACTTCTGATCGGAATATCGATATAAGGCTGAAGGAAACTTGCACTGATGAATAGAAACTCACAAAGTATCTAAATACTCACAAAATACACTCAATAATCTAGAGAGAGAAAGAGAGAAAACTTGTTTCTGGTGTGATTTTCAATTCTAACTTAGCCCTCTTTTTATAGGAAAATGTTAGTAGACTTGACCTGCAACCTGATGACTTTACCTGCTACTATTCCCACCCACCACATTTGAAATAAATTCAGCACATTTCTTCACCAACCACAAGTGGGGCCCACTCAATTCTAGAATTTTTCACCAAAATCATTTATAAACCAAATTTCTAAATCAGTCACCTCTTAAAATTCATAACAAATCATACGTTCATTTTTAATGGTTCAAAATTTGTGGACATATACTCAACTTATATATGTATAACATATCCAAAAATTACAACGATTCAACGGTCGGATTAAAAATTATAACTCACACAATATATCTCAAAAACACTGGTTTAATTTTTAATACCTTCATTCCGACAAAAATACTGATAAAACACCTCAACATTAACTCCTTCATTTTTAACCACATTAAATATATCCAACATTTATATCCACATAAAATAAATATTTTCTTATCACATGAATCAATAATTAATTATTCACAAATAATATTACAGAATCACATTTATGACAACCAGGCCGTTCCCAGGAAAGAGGGGGCTTTCTAATAAGAATTTCTCATTATGGGCGTGCAATTAGGTGACCAAACCTCTCCTTGACAGAACTTTTTAGACATTGCCAATAATGCTATCTAATAATATTATTCAAATAATATGAATTATTGATCCGATAATGGGAAATATCAAAAAGGACAATTATTGAAATAACAATAATATAAAATATCAACGCAACAATTATTAAATCAATAAAATAAAATATTGAATAAAGAATTATTGTAATAATTATTGAGTAAAGTGCCTTCTTACGTAAGGATCAATAATTCAAAGAATACTGCGCATCCACGCCAGACATCGTATTTTAACCACCGGGTATTCCAATAGTGTTAATTGTAACAAACTACGCCGTTATTTATAACAACTCAAACTTGTCGCTTTTCTTCATCCGACAATTATTCTCATTATGGGCCCACAAATGATCGCTACTGGTCGCATTTAATATTCCCCGACAACAAGAATATTCCACGACCAAATAAATATTCCCCGACAACAATGATTATTTTATAACCACTTACATATTTTGCAAAATTTGCACATTTCACCCATAACCAGAGAATTATATCAAATTAATACCTTATTATTCACAATAATAATTAGAGAAAATTCGATTTTATTTATAATAAGTTGGGGTCTCTTACAACCTCCTTCCTTATGAAATTTCATCCTCGAAATTGACATACGTTCACTGTGTTTCAAAAGGTGAGGATACCTCGCTTTCATTTCTGATTCCAACTCCCAGGTCATTTCTTCAATAGCATGGTTTCTCCACAAAACCTTAACTTGTGGTATAACCTTAGTGCGTAGGACATGCTCTTTCCTATCCAAGATCTTAACAGGTACTTCTTCGTACGTTAAATCTTTGGCTATCTCGTCTGGTTCTAACGCAATAATATGGTTCGGGTCTTTCACATATTTACGAAGGCATGATATGTGAAAAACATTATGAACACGAGACATACTTGGAAGTAATGCGAGTCTATAGGCCACATTTCCTATTCGGTCAAGAATCTCAAATGGACCAACAAATAGTGGATTGAGCTTTCCTCTCTTTCCAAATCTTGTAACTCCCTTCCATGGAGCAACACGTAATAATACATGATCTCCAATATTAAACTCCACGTCCTTTCTATGAAGATCGACATAACTCTTTTGTCGATCTTGTGAGGTTTGAATACGTTGTCGAATCATTTGGATCATTTCTGTAGTCATGCGTACTAATTTTGGTCCCAACAACGTTGCTTCTCCCACCTCGTCCCAGCATACTGGAGAACGACACTTTCGTCCATACAACGCCTCAAATGGAGCCATGCCTATACTTGCTTGATAACTGTTGTTGTAGGAGAATTCCACCAGTGGAAAGTACTTATCTCAACTTCCTTTAAAATCTAGGACACAAAGTCTTAATAGATCTTCAAGGGTTTGAATATTCCTCTCTGATTGTCCGTCCGTTTGAGGATGGTATGCCGAACTGAATCATAAATCTGTGCCCATAGCTTTCTGCAAGCTAACCCAAAATCGTGAAGTGAATCTTGGGTCACGATCCGAAACTATGGATACTGGCATGCCATGCAATCTCACAATCTCATTCACGTACATGCGAGCAAGACGTTCAAGGGAATAAGTCTCACGTATCGCTAAGAAATGGGCAAACTTGGTTAATATATCAACAATAACCCAAATCGCATATATTCCTTGAGAAACTTTGGGAAGACCTGTAACGAAATCCATAGTAATGTGTTCCCACTTCCATTTAGGAATCTCAAGTGGTTGTAATGGACCCTTTGCCACTTGATGCTCCTCCTTTACACGTTGACAAGTTAAACACCTCGAGATAAACTCCGCGATCTCTCTCTTCATATTGTTCCACCAAAATGTATGTCGAATATCATGATACATTTTGGTACTCCCAGGATGGATTGCAAACGGTGTGTTGTGTGCCTCCATCATGATTCTATGCTTCAAGTCAGAATCGTTAGGAACACAAAGTCTGGAGTTGAATCTAAGTATTCCTTCTTCATCGATTCTTGCTTCGGAATAGCTCCTTCTTGCACTTTCTTCTTCATACGTGATCGCCTCGTGTTCGTAGCTTGAGCAGCTTTAACTTTATCGATTAAAGTCGGTTCTACTCGTATATTCGCCATCATCATGTGGGTCCCTGGAGTCTTTAATTCTACCTCCATCCTTTGCAAGTCATACAGAATGGGCCTTTGCATTAACAATATCGCACTCAGACTGTGATATGATCTTCTACTCAATGCGCCATTTACTACGTTCGCTTTTTCGGATGATATTGAATAGTGTGATCGTAATCTTTCAATAGTTCAAGCCAACGTCGTTGTCGCATGTTGAGTTCTTTTGGGTGAAGAAATATTTGAGGCTTTTTATGGTCCGTATAAATCTCCACTTTCTCCTCATACAAGTAGTGTCTCCAAATTTTCAATGCGAATCATTTAATCGGCCGCTAACTCTAGATCATGAGTAGGATAATTCCTCTCATATTCTTTGAGTTGTCATGAGGCATAGGCTATGACTTTCCCATGTTGCATGAGAACGCATCCTAACCCTTTGCATCAAGCA
This sequence comes from Panax ginseng, assembly GCA_020205605.1. Lineage (NCBI taxonomy): Eukaryota > Viridiplantae > Streptophyta > Magnoliopsida > Apiales > Araliaceae > Panax > Panax ginseng. The sequence continues at coordinate 86,356,465 of CM035145.1, forward strand.
TCGCTATATATATAACAAATCCATCCGCATTGGATGGTATTGCTGAACAATGCCGAAATGAGTCTCCTCTTGAGCTCTTGGAAACTCTTCTCGCATTCCTCGCTCCATACAAATTTTGTATCTTTCCGAGTCAACTGAAGTTAATCTGAGTAGCGATTCGAGAAAATCCTTCCACGAATCTCCGATAATAACCAGCTAAGCCCAGAAAGCTATGCACTTCGGTCACCGACTTTGGTTGCTCCCAACTTTGTACTGCTTCAATCTTCGCCGGGTCGACAGATACTCCATGTTTTGACATCACGTGCCCAAGGAATGCTACTTCCTCAAGCCAGAACTCACATTTCTTCAGCTTGGCATAAAGTTTGTTTTCACGAAGCCTTTCAAGTATCAGCTTCAAATGGTGCTCATGATCTTCACGGCTTTTTGAATAGATGAGGATGTCATCAATAAAGACAACAACAAACTGATCCAAATATTCCTTGAATACACGGTTCATCATATCCATGAAAGCAGCAGGAGCATTAGTCAATCCAAAAGACATGACTAAGAATTCATAATGCCCGTACCATGTTCTCGAAGGCGCCTTTGAATATCCTCGCTTTAATCTTCAAATTGATGATATCCGAATCTAAGATCGATCTTTGAAAAGAATTATGCTCCTTGCAACCGGTCGAACAGTCATCAATGCGAGGTAGCGGATACCTATTCTTGATGGTGACATGGTTTAATTCTCGGTAGTCAATACAAAAGTCGCATACTCCGCCTTTCTTCTTTACTTAATAAAACAGGAGCACCCCAAGGAGATGTACTAGGATGAATGAAACCTATGTCTAACAATTCCTGTAGTTGGACTTTTAACTCCTGAAGTTCAATAGGAGCCATTCGATATGGGGTTTTAGAAATGATTTTTGTACCCGGTTAAGGTCAATAAAGAATTCAACATCACGCTCGGGGGTAGACCGGGAGTTCTTCAGAAATACATCGTAAAAATTCTCTAACAATGTAAATATTATTCAAATCGACTTATCTTTGTTCAAATCCATAACATGGGCTAAGAAAGCTTGACATCCGTTTTTCAATAAACGAATAACTTTATGGCTTGATATGATAGTGACTGATTTTAGTGGTTTAGTTGTTTGAATTCGTATGACAGGTTGGTTAGGAATATGAAAACTAACAACCTTACGAAAACAATCAATTTTGGCATGATGAGTGGTTAACCAATCAATTCCTAAAATCACATCAAAAGCAAGTATCTTTAAAGATATAAGATCAACAGGTAATGTGATAGTGCCAACTTGGATCATGCAAGATTTATAAACTGTAGATGTAACAAAGGTTTCACCCAACGGAGTTTCAACAGATAAGTCAAAGTCCAATTTCTCCGGAGTCAAGTTTAAACGTTGAGCACAAGCAGGAGAGATAAAAGAATGGGTAGAACCCAGATTCTAGTAAGGTATAAACTTTGCAAAGAGTTCAAGATTAGCTTACCCAGAATCACCTCGTTCGGGTTCCTCGCATTTTGGCCACCACGACAAAACGCTTTTCCAGAACCGATTTCGACTTATCCGGATGTTCCCTTGAGTCACCATCCCCGTTGAACTTGGTTTTGCTACAGAACAATCTCGAGCTATATGGCCTTCCTTTCCACAGTTGTAACATACCTTGGATTGTTGTGGACAGCTTTGGGCTAATATGTCCCTCTTTCCCTGCATTTGTAACATCTAACCGGCGGGCCGTTCTCCTCCCTAGAATTTGTTGTTGGTCTTTGTGTCATTGTTGATGTCTTCCGCCATTTTGAATATCCTCTTTACGAAATTTCCACTTGACTCACCTCTCCTATTATCATGGCCACGATGACCACCCGAGTGGTTACCGCTTTGTTCGTATTTTTCCGTCCTCATTGGTTATCATCGCCTCGATGATCACATCACCAGATATGACCACAGTTGTGGTCCCTCGGTTGAACATACTCATTATCTCGCTCTAATAATTGAGCCCCTGCTTACAACATCCTCAATATAAAGAAAATTTATGAGATATAAGATATTGCCAATCTCTAAGCTTTAGACCTCTCGAAACATCCTCGTCATTCGCTCCTCATTTTCACCAAATGAGGTACAAACTCGATAACTCGCAAACTTTGCCTCGTCTTTGGACACCGCCATGTTGTTTTGTTCCAAATCGATAAACTCCACCTCCTTCGTATGACGAATACTTTTAGAAAGTACTTGTCATTGAATAGTTTCAAACGCTTCCCAAGACATCTTGAAAAGTACCGGGTCGGGTACGCTTCACGATTCTCCACCAAGAGTTTGCCTCACCGCGAACATAAAGGTGGTGAATGGAACCTTCTATTCCTCCGCATCCCAAGACATCGAATATCTTGGTAATTTGCTTAACCCACATTTCCGCCATGATCGGATCCGCTTTCCTTAAATTCTCGTGGTCCTAACTCCTTGAATCGCTTGGTTGTGACAAGCCGCGCATTGCTATCATTTTTTCACCAGTATTTTATGCACGAGTCTCCTCTCGTCTGGGTTTTGCATGAACCGCAAAAAGCTCCTAAACATTCCATCATTCATCGTTTGCTCTTGTAGTGTTTACAGGAGGAATATTGCCTTCCTGTTATACGCTCTCCTGGTTTGTAACTAAAGGTTGTTCCACAGCCTCATACACTCCATTGCTAACGTTCTCGGTGCCCATTCTTAATATCGCCATATAAAACAAGGGTTAATTAAACAAATTAACATATCACATAATATCCCTATATTCTGACTGACCAACAAATAAGCTTAGATAAAACACACTAGCGAAGGATTTACTCATCTCTCCCCTCCTAGTTCTATTCCCCGATCTCCGCCAGAGACCATATCCCTAAGCTATCATACCAACTGTGATGCCCCCAAAATAGATATACAACACACATTCTGAGTCACCAAAAACATGGTACAGAAAGCAAACTACAACTTCAATAATACAATTGTCGTGCAAAATACGACAACACATACTGTGAGTTTAAATACAAATATTGTCTTCTAGACAATATCCACACTCAAATAAGTCCTCGTTACAATTATTCAAACACTATTTTACAGAAATAGTGAGGACTGCTAAAATATCTTTCTAGAACCATCACTCCGTACCCCGACTAGTTCATGCTATGTTCTCACCTCCTGAGAAAAATGGAACAAAAGGGAAAAGGGTGAGCTCAACTAGCCCAGTAAAAAATATTATGACTAAGATAATATACAACAAATTATCGTTAGTCTTCAACAGGGAAAAAATCTGATAAAATATAATAGCCAACAAGTTTTAGATCAACAATTGCAGCGGAAACAACAATCCATTAGAAGAGTCAAGTAGAGAATGAGTTCTACTATCTTCTAAGATTTAAAAGTCCATCATCAATATTTTATCCTCAGAATAACAATCAATCATATACATCTTTAATCAAATATTCATCTTTGCACTATAGGCCAAAGATATTCATTTGTATCACCAGTTGGTCATGTTCATCTCAACACCTGTTCATCTTTGCACTACGTGCCAAAGATATTCATCAGTTAATCATTTATCTTTGCACTACAGGCCGAAGATATTTAGTAATATCATCATTTAGGACTGAGGATGATGAAAAATATTTTAAAGAAAATGAATCCAGTGAAACGGAAGGACAAATAGTAGGGATTCGTATAACAGTTTATCCAAGATCAATAATACTTCATAAATACCAATTTTAAAGCAGAATTCAAAAATAAAGATCAAAACATGGATACAATCAAAGATACTAACCATAATAGACATCTTGGACAAAAAGAAGAAAATTTTATTTTTTGGTGAATAGTGCCGTATTCGTGAATAGTACCGTATATGTGAATAGTGTTGTATACGTGAATAGTATCCCCGACACAAAAAGTTCCAAATTTCATAAAAATTCAGATCAATACTTCGGCATAATGATATTGAAGAAATAATATCATATATGAAGAAAATAACATCCCTTACCTCAAAATATCAAGATTTACGATCGGAATATCGATATAAAATCAAGGAAACTTGCACCGATTAATAGAAACTCACAAAGTATCTAAATACTCACAAAAACACTCAATAATCTAGAGAGAAAAGAGAAAAACTTGTTTCGGTGTGATTTTCAATTCTAACTTAGCCTCTCTTTATAGGAAAATGTTAGCGACTTGACCAAGAACCCGATGGCTTTACTCGCTACTATTCCCACCCACCACATTTGAAATAAATTCAGCACATTTCTTCACCAACCACAAGTGGGGCCCACTCAATTCTAGAATTTTCCACCAAAATCATTTATAAACCAAATTTCTAAATCAGTCACCTCTTAAAATTCATAACAAATCATATGTTCATTTTTAATGGTTCAAAATTTGTGGACATTTACTCAACTTATATATGTATAACATATCCAAAAATTACAACGATCCAACGGCCGGATTAAAAATTATAACTCACACAATATATATCAAAAATACTGGTTTAATTTTTAATACCTTCATTCCGACAAAAATACTGATAAAACACCTCAACATTAACTCCTTCATTTTTAACCACAATAAATATATCCAACATTTATATCCACATAAAATAAATATTTCCTTATCATATGAATCAATAATTAATTATTCACAAATAATATTACGAATCACATTTATGACAAAGACGCAATGCTCCCAAGAAAGAGGGGTTTTGCAATAAGAATTTCTCCTTATCATGCCGGCAATTTAGGTGACCAAACCTCTCCTTGATGTAACTTTCTAGACATTGCCAATAATGCTATCTAATAATATTATTCAAATAATATGAATTATTGATCCGATAATGGAAAATATGTCTTGATGATAATTATTGAAACAACAATAATATAAAATATCAACGCAACAATTATTGAATCAATAAAATAAAATATTGAATAAAGAATTCATCGTAATAATTATTGAGTAGTGCCTTTACGTAAGGATCAATAATTCATCAATACGTGCATCTACGCCATACATCGTATTTTAACCACCGGGTATTCCAACAAAGTTAATTGGTAATAACTACGCTGTTATTTATAAAAACTCAAACTTGTCATTTTCTTCATCCGATAATTATTCTCATTATGGGGCCCATAAATGATCAAGGCCATCGTCTTTAATATTCCCCGACAACAAGAATATTCCACGACCAAATGAATATTCCCCGACAACAATGATTATTTTATAACCACTTGCATATTTTGCAAAATTTGCACATTTCACACATAACCAGAGAATTATATCAAATTAATACCTTATTATTCACAATAATAATTAGAGGAAATTCGATTTTATTTATAAAAAGTTGGGGTCTTACAATAATTAACTTAAATATTCTGAATAAATTCATATAATAAAATATTTATTATTATAATTCTAATAATCATTTTATATATTATTTAAATAATATAAAATCATGTTTTCATGGAAAATAATTAATAAAAACATTTCGCTTTACAAAATTAATTACTATAAGAATATAATTTGTAGTGATTAATAATTCTAAAATTATTTATAGGTAATAAATATATTTGCATTTATCATACATTACTTGACACATATTCTCATAATTAAAATAAAAAAATAAAAATTTATATGCAAAATTTCTTATTTATTTATTTGCAAAATATCGGGTTATTACAATAATAAGGAATCAATCATTCCATTTGCTAGAATACTACACTTTCTCTCATTCTTCTTCTTCTAATTTTTCTCCCAAGCTAGCAACTTCTAGAGAGAGAAAGTAGAGAGAGGTCCGGCCGTAGAGAGAGAGAGAGAGGAGTGCTAGTTTGTTCATGCATTCAAAGTTCATCAGTTACTTTGGTAAATCAAGGAATGTTGCCATTAAATCAAGGTATAACCTAACCTTCATCTTCTTCTTCTACTTTGTTTTATAGCTTGAGTTTTGTTGGAGTTGTGAACAAATACTCAAGATACCCTAGTCCTACATATCATCATGTATGTAACTAAGTATCTTGAGTGTTAGATCAAAGGATTAGAGAAAGAATATGAGCATATGTTCTCCAAGGGTGAAAACTCTTGTTTTCTTCCACTAAATCTTGTGTAAAGTTTTTCAACTTAGATTTGTGATCCGTCGAAGGGGGGGGGGGGGGTGCTAAATACATGAGTTATCTAGTAAACCCAAGTGATAGAACACAAATCTAGCAAGTTTTGAAACCTTTGGGGCTGTTTTCCCCAAAACAATCCACTTGGAATGTTAAGGGTTCAAAACCCTAAAATAGCTTCTGTCCCATTTTTCTTCGGACTGTTTTGGATAGTTTCATGTCTCTTAAAAATCTGGGAAAAATCACAGAGGTACCTTGAGAGGTTATTTATATGTAAGAAAAAGAACGGACACGTTTCGAGTTATAGATTGTGCGTAATGACTATTTTCGTAAAGGACTCCTAAATATTTACCTTCAAATATCTCATTGTGTATACATTGGAAATTTCCGAAATGTTTACAGTAGGTTCATATATGTTAGGAGAGCATACCCTGAACATTTCAGATTTTTCTGAGCAGAACTCAATTTATGAAAAATGAAGCAAGATCCGAGTGTTTTGGGAACTTTAAAAATAGTAGATCATATTCTAAAATTCCAAAAATATTTGGGGATCCTTGTAGGTTCATATTCTGTCAAAATCCAGAAGAAGAGAATTTTTAGAATTCGTTTCCTATTTTTCCTAAAAATGATTAAGTTATGCATAAAAGGAAATAAATAGTTAAATGATGTCTTTAATATGAAAAATTAGATTTTTATGCTTAAATACTCATAATATATCATATCATGACTATCTTAGAGCACTTTGGTAATTTATGATAAGAAATATTATTTATGACCTTTTATGGATATTAAATAAGAGGTTTAATAAAGGGTGAACAATTAGAATAAATTTTTATTAAATCCAATAATTATTAAAATATTATTATGATATTAATAATATTAGAATATGATATTGATAAGTAAATAAAAATATTAAGATTAAAATTTCTTTAAAATATTATTAAATGGTTAATAATATTTGATTTAAGCATTGATAAATGATTAAAGTATTATTAAATGATTAATAATATTAGTAATGGAATACGATATTATTAAATGATTAATAATATTAGTAAATGAATAAAATATTATTAAATGATTAATAATATTAGTAAATGAATAAAATATTAGTAAATGATTAAAAGTATTATTAAATAATTAATGATACTAAAGCATAAGTAAGATATTATTAAGGTAATAATATTGATACATAATTAAAATATTATTAAGAGGATTAATAGTATTATTAAGGTATTAAAAGATTATTAAGATGTTAATAATATTAGTAAGCGAATGAAAGTATTATTAGGGAACTAATAATACTAAGAGGTGAATTAAATATTATCAAGATTAATAATATTAAGTTGTTATTTAATAGTAACATTATCAAGACAGGATAATGTTTATAAGAACTAAATGTAATGTATAATATTTATGTGATTACATAATCTAATGCTATACTATGACTAATTGAAAGATTAACTATAGGTCTCTCAAAGGAAGATAATTTAACTGCATAGTGGATATAAATTAATTGCGTAGCCGTAATCTACAGACGAGGCAAGTTTCCTAACTCAAACTCGAGTTATTAGTTTCAAAGCATATTAGTGAATAATTATTGATGATTATTTACGTCTATAATGGTTATTTAAATTCGCACTTTGTGCAATTGAATTCCTGTTCTACTATTATTGAACTGTGAATTAAATTAAAGTTCTTCATTCATGAACTGTTTATGAGATAGATCTATGCTAATTGTATCAGCTAGATCAATCATGTTTAAATTTGTTAAATCAAATGTATTTTAAAAAGCTGTTCTTATTAAATTGATATGATAAGAACTCTTGACTGAGAAAAGGACGAATTTGATTAAGGCATGATATCAATGCTGAATTATTAAGTGTTTATGCATAAATCACGAGGTATGAAAGGCTGATCCCCTTGAATACCAAAACTTATTAAGAGGTCCAGTTTAAATTGTGACGCCCCCAAAATTAGGTATACATCACCCATCTTGGGTCGTCAGATACATGGTACAAAATTCAAATACAACTTACTAATACAACTGCCGCAGCAACAATAATCGACAAAACATAACTGTGAGTTTGAATACAATTATTGTCTACTAGAGATTATACAAACTCAAAAGGAGTCCTCATTACAATTATTAACACACTATTTCACAAAATAGTGAGGACTATTAATGCTATCCTCTGGATCGTCACTCCGTTCCCCGACTAGTCCCTGCTATGTTTTCATTTCCTGAAGAGAACAGTGAAAGAAAGGGTGAGCTCAACTAGCCTAGTAAAAAATATCATGACTAAGATAATGCAGAATAAATTATCATTAGTCTCCAACAATGTTAAACTGATAAAATATAATAGACATCAAGTTTAACTGCAGCGGAACAAGCAATCCATTAAAAGAGTCAAGTAGAAAATAAAATCTATTATCTTTTATGATTAAAAAGGTTTTTCATCACTGTTATCGCTGAGACTCAGCTTAATAAATATTCCACATCATCGAATCACCCTTGCACTACGCCCAAGGATATTCTTTAGTATCACGACCACAATTATCCATGCACTACGGGCCAAGAATATTTGTGTATTCATTAATGGTCATGATCATGCCAACAATTGTCCATCAATGCACTACACGGGCCAATGAGAACTTTTACCACATCATTTGTAACATTACTACCATGATTACAATCAATAATCCTCAATCATAATCATACCAAGTCCATCTATGCACTACTGAAAAATACGTATGACTTTCAACAAAATATAAACATGAGGATGATGACAATGATATAAGAATTAAATAATACAAGTTCAAGAATTATTTTATCCAGAATTATTAACGTATAAATTGTCAACATGATATCTTGTTTTGTAGAGTAAAATTCAAGAATGATCTAAAGAATATTTCCATGAAAAGATCTTTGGATGAAGCGCAAATATCAAGGATATTCTACTAATTTTATGGAGTATAGAAGTCAAAACTTTAACCAACCGAGTATAATAAAGAATGGAATAAAAAAGAAATTACCATGCATGCGGTATTTCGCATGTATGACGAGTTATTCCAACGAGATAATAATAACGGACTGTGTCGGCAAAAATTTTCACCGGCGGGATGTTCCAACAGAATAATAAAGATTTTAACCGAATCCGGTGTAAAACACATGACGAGGATGTTCTAACGAATAATAATAAGATTTTAATCGGTCCTGTAAAACACACGCATGTGGATGTTCCAATGGGATAATAATAAAGACGGAACCAGGTCCGATGTAAAGCACACGAACAGGATGTTCCAACAGAATAATAGAAGATTGTCACCAAGTATAGGGTAGACCGCATATACAGGTTATTCCAACAGAATAATAAGAAATGGAATAACAACAGTTCTTTTCATGAATAAGAAAGAATAACACCCCTTACTGTAAAAGAAACTGAATATAAAAGTAGTTAAGTAGCAGAATACTTTTCTTCTATCTCTCTATAGTCTCTCTTTATAGTTTCTCTCTAGAGTTCAATGAATTAAATAAGAAAATAATGAAGGAATGAGCTTCTATTTATAGGAAAATGGAATGCATAGTAACTAATACATGAAACGGTCCAGATTGATTTACTTTAATCGACGGTCCATATTTAAAGCAAAATCTTTTAAATAAAATATAATATATTCTATTTATAATCTAATAAAACGAATAACTTTATAAAAGATTTTACTATACAAACACTATCTGAGCACTATGCAAACACTATGCATAATAAAATATAATATATTCTAATTATTGTCTAATAAAAGAGATAGCTTTATAAAAGTATTACATTTTTATAAAAAAATTTTTACTATGCAAAACACTATGCAACACTATGCATAATAGAATATAATATATTCTATTTATAGAATAACTTTATAAAAGTATTACATTTTATATAAAAAGATTTTACGTATTATTACATTAATAATACCAACAAAAGCGAGTGACTTATCACGTAAGCATCAATAATCAATACCGTGTGCTACTATGCAACCACGCCAGACATTCTTTATTTTTTAACACCGGTGTTTCAACAGATTAACAGTAAAACTTCCGCCGTTATTTTTATAAAAGTATTTTTATCGTTTTCTCAATCCGACAATAATTATGTTGTTAAGGGTCCACCAATGATTGTGCTTAGTTGTACTAATATTCCCCGTTAAAACGAATATTCCCAAACCAATCGAATATTATATAACAACTTGCGTACTTTGCAAAATTTATAAATATTACCCACAACTATTATATCAATTTTACTCCATAATATTCAAAATTAATATTTATAGAAAATTCATCTTTATTCAAAAAGTTGGGGTTTTATAATCTCCCCTTCTTATGAAATTTCGCCCTCGAAATTAGGGTACGTACCTGGTATGTCGAAGAGGTAAGGATACCTTGATTTCATTTCAGATTCTAACTCCCAAGTCATTTCCTCAACATCGTGGTTTCTCCATAAAACTTTGACTTGAGGTATAACCTTGGTGCATAGAATATGTTCCTTCTTATCCAAGATTTGAACAGGAACCTCTTCATACGTCAAATCTTCCGCTATTTTGTCCGGTTCTAACTCAATAATGTGGTTCGGGTCTTCCATATATTTACGTAACATGGATATGTGAAAAACGTTATAAACACGAGATATACTTGGCGGTAAAGCGAGTCTATAGGCCACAGTTCCTAATCGATCAAGGATTAAAAATGGGCCGATGAATCGAGGATTGAGCTTTCCTCTCTTTCCAAATCTCGTAACTCCTTTCCATAGAGCAACACGTAACAACACATGATCTCCTATATCGAATTCCACGTCCTTTCGATGAAGATCAACATAACTCTTTTGTCAATCTTGTGAGGTTTTTATACGTTGTCGGATCATTTGAATATTTTCCGTAGTCATACGTACCAACTCTGGTCCCAACAACGTTGCTTCACCCACCTCATCCCAAAGATCTTTGAGAACGAAACTTTCTTCCATACAACGCTTGAATGGAGCCATGCCAATACTTGCTTGATAATCTGTTGTTGTAGGAAAACTCCACCAATGGTAAGAACTTGTCCCAAATTCCTTGAAATCAAGGACATAGAGTCTTAATAGATCTTCAAGAGTTTGAATAGTCCTCTCCATTGTCCGTCCGTCTGCGGATGATATCTTAGAAGCTAAATCGTAAATCTGTGCCCATAGCTTTTTGCAAACTAACCCAAAATCGCGAAGTGAATCTTGGGTCTCGATCGAAAACTATGGATCTTTGGCATACCATGCAATCTTACAACCTCGTTTATGTACATACGAGCAAGACGTTCAAGTGTATAATTTTCTCGTATCGGTAAGAAATGAGCAGACTTGGTCAATCTATCAATAATGACCCAAATCGCATCTATGCCTTGAGAAACTTTGGGAAGACCAGTAACGAAATCAATGGTAATGTGCTCCCACTTCCATTCTGGAATTTCAAGTGGTTGCAATGGACCTTTTGGTACTTGATGCTCCGCCTTGACTCGTTGACATGTTAGACACCTTGAGATAAACAGCGCTATCTCTCTCTTCATATTGCCCCACCAAAATGTATGTCGAAGATCATGATACATTTTGGTACTACCAGGATGGATTGCAAACGGTGTGTTGTGCGACTCCATCATGATTTTATACTTTAAATCAGGGTCGTTAGGAACACAAAGTCTGGAGTTGACTCGAAGTATTCTTTCTTCATCGATTCTTGCTTCCGGCATCGCACCTTCTTGCACTTTCTTCCTCATACGCATCATTTCGGATCTCAGAACTTGGCGAGCTTTAATTTTATCAATTAAAGTCGGTTCTACTCGTATATTTGCCATCATCACGTGGGTCCCTGGAGTCTTTATCTCTATCTCCATCCTTTGCAAGTCATACAAAATGGGCCTTTGCATTTACAATATTGCACTCGTACCCGCATATGATCTTCTACTCAATGCGTCAGCTACCACGTTAAACTTTTCGAGGATGGTATTGGATAGTATGATCATAATCTTTCAACAGATTCAAGCCAACGTCGTTGTCGCATGTTGATTTCCTTTTGAGTGAAGAAATATTTGAGGCTTTTATGATCCGTAAAGATCTTCACTTTCTCCCATACAAGTAATGCCTCCAAATCTTTAGTGCGAAGACAACAGCTGCCAACTCTAGATCATGAGTAGGATAATTCCTCTCATATTCTTTGAGTTAATCGTGAGGCATAAAGCTATGACTTTCCCATGTTGCATGAGAACACATCCTAACCTTTTGCCCAGAAGAATCACTTTGTAGATGACAAATCCTCCGAACTAGATGGTATTGTCGAGCAGTCTTTGAAATGAGTCTCCTCTTGAGTTCTTGAAAACTCTTCTCACATTCTTCGCTCCAACCGAACTTTGTATCTTTCTGAGTCAGCTGAGTTAGTGGAGTAGGGAAACGAGAAAACCCTTCTATGAATCTCCGATAATAACCAGCTAAGCCGAGAAAGCTACGTACTTCGATCACTAATTTAGGTTGCTCCCATCTTTGAATAGCTTCAATCTTTGCTGGGTCAACAGATATTCCATGACTTGATACCACGTGCCCAAGGAATGCTACTTCCTCAAGCCAGAACTCGTATTTCTTCAACTTGGCATAAAGCTTATATTCACGAAGCTTTTGGAGTATCAGCATCAAGTGTTGCTCATGATCTTCACGGGTTTTGGAATATATGAGGATGTCATCAATAAAGACGACCACAAAGTGATCCAAATATTCCTTGAATACTCGATTCACCATATCCATAAAGGCGGCGAGGAGCATTAGTCGATCCAAAGGACATGACTAGGAATTCATAATGCCCGTCTGGGAGTTCTGGAAAGCCGTCTTTGGAATGTCATCGGTTCTAATCTTCAATTGGTGATATCCTAATGAAGATCAATCTTTAAAAAGAATTTGGCTCCTTGCGGTTTGGTCAAACAGTCATCAATACGTGGCAATGGATACCTATTTTTGATGGTGACATGATTCAACTCCCGATAATCAATACAAAGTCGCATACTTCCATCTTTCTTCTTCAAGAATAGAATAGGAGCACCCCAAGGAGAAATACTAGGACGAATAAAGCCAATGTCTAACAATTCCTGTAGTTGAGTTTTTAACTCCTGAAGTTTATTAGGAGCCATTCGATATGGGGATTTAGAAATGGGTTTTGTACCGGGTTCAAGGTCGGTACAAAATTCAATTTCACGCTCTGGGGGTAGGCCAGGAAGTTCTTCAGGGAATACGTTAGGGAATTTATTAACAATAGAAATATCATTCAAAACTGACGTATTTTTGTTTAGATCCGTGACATGAGCTAAGAAAGCTTGACATTCATTTTTCAATAAACCTTTATGGCTTGAGATGACCGTGATTGATTTTAATGGTTTGGTCGCTTGAATTCGCATAATAGGTTGATTAGGAATATGAAAGCTAACAACCTTACGAAAACAATCAATTTTTTCATGATGAGTAGTTAACCAATCAATCCCTAAAATTACATCAAATGCAAGTATTTTCAATGAAATAAGATCGATAGGTAATGTGAGGGTACCAATTTGGACCAAACAATACTTATAAACAGTGGATGCAATCAAGGTTTCTCCCAATGGAGTTTCCACAGATAAGTCAAAGTCTAATTTTTCCGGAGTCAAATTTAATCGTTGAGCGCAAGTAGGAGAGATAAAAGAATGGGTAGAACCGGTATCAAATAAAGTATAGACTTCTCTAGAGTTTATGATAAGTTTACCCGTGATGACCTCATTCGGGTTCCTTGCTTTCTGGGAGGTCACAACAAATGCTCTCCCTTGCACTACCGATTTTGACTTTTCTGGGACGACCTTTGGTGCCTCCATCCTAGCTGAACTTGTCTTCGGTGAATGACAAAATCGGGCTAAGTGACCTTCTCTTCCACAATTATAACATGCTTTGAACCACATCGCGCAGTTTGGACTGATGTGTCCCTCCCCTCCGCATTTGAAGCATATGATAGGTGGTCGTTCTCCTTCCTTAACAACGGGTGTTGGTGCTGATGTCTTTCCATCATTGTTGAATCTCCTCTTCTTGAAATGACCATTCTTATTCTTTTGGCCATGATTACCACAGAAGTGGTTACCACCGAAGTGGTTACCACTTCTGGCCTGTTGATTACCTCTATGCTTGTTGTCACCGCTTTGATGACTGCTCTCAGTGGTATTATCATTTTGCCGACTGCTCTCTTTTGGTTGCGTTGACTCGTTATCGCGCTCCACTAACTGAGCCCTATTTACAACATCTGAATACAAACACAGTTTATGAGAAATAAGATGTTGAGATGATAGTGATTGATTTTAATGGCTTGAGATGATAGTGATTGATTTTAATGGTTTGGTTGCTTGAATTCGAATAATAGGTCGATTAGGAATATAAAAGCTAACAACCTTACGAAAATAATCAATTTTTGCATGATGAGTAGTTAACCAATCAATCCCTAGAATTACATCAAATGCAAGTATTTTTAATGCAATAAGATCGACAGGTAATGTGTGGGTACCAACTTGAACCAAACAAGACTTATAAACCGTGGATGTAATGAAGGTTTCTCCCAAAGCGGTTTCCACAGATAAGTCAAAGTCTAATTCCTCTCGAGTCAAATTTAATCGTTGGCGCAAGTAGGAGAAATAAAAGAATGGGTAGAATCGGTATCAAATAAAGTGTAGACTTCGCTAGAGTTTATGATAAGCTTACCCGTGATGACCTCATTCGGGTTCCTTGCTTTCTGGGAGGTCACAACAAACGCTCTCCCTTGCACTACCGACTTTGACTTTTCTGGGATAGCATTTGGTGCCTCCATCCTAGCTGAATTTGTCTTCGGTGAACGACAAAATCAGGTTAATTGACCTTCTCTTCCATAATTATAACATGCTTTGGACGGCATCGCGCAATTTGGAGTGATGTGTCCCTCCCCTCCGCATTTGAAGCATATGATAGGTGGTTTTTCTCCTTCCTTAACAACGGTTGCTGGTGCTGACGTCTTTCCATCATTGTTGAATCTCCTCTTCTTGAAATGTCCATTCTTATTGTTTTGGCCCTGATTACCACCGAAGTGGTTACCATTTTTGGCCTGTTGATTCCTCCACGCTTGTTGTCACCGCTTCGATGATCGCTTCTCCTTTAGTATTATCATTTTGCCGATGCTCTCTCTTTTAGTTGCGTTGACTCGTTATCGCGCTCCACCAATGAGCCCTATTTACAACATCTGAATACAAACACAGTTTATGAGAAATAAGATATTGACGTATCTCCAGCTTCAAACCTCTTAAAAACATTCACGCCATTCTCTCTTCATTATCCACAAAGTGGGACGCAAATCGGGATAACTCCGCAAATTTTGCCTCGTAATGCGACACGGTCATATTGTGTTGCTCCAATTTGATAAACTCCACCTCCTTCATGTGACGAATACTTTCAGGAAAGTATTTGTCGTTGAACAACTCTTGGAACTTCTCCCAAGACATCTTTATTACGGCAGGTTGAGTACATTTTACCGATTCCCACCAGTAATCTGCCTTTCCGCGTAACATAAAGGCGGCAAAGGGAACCTTTTGCACCTCGGAGCATCCCAAGATATCAAATATCTTGGTGATCTGCTTTATCTATGCTTCCGCCATAAGTGATTTTGGCTCTCCCTTAAACTCCGGTGGTCCCAAATCCTTGAACTATTTAGCGGTGACCGCCCGAGAGTTTCCAGTGTTTCCACCTACATTTTGGACAGGAGCCGATCTCACCTGCTGTTGCATGAATTGCATAAAGCCTCTGAACAATCCATCATTCATCATTTGGTCAGTGTTGTTGTTTGCATGAGGATTGTCGCCTTCACGATGCACATTCTCCCCGATTATTGATATGTGGAGACTCAACGGTCTCTTGTGCTCCATTGCTATTCTCAACATTTTCGGATGTCATTTTTGAATCTCGCCACAAAACAAAGGTTAATTGACATGTAACATAATATCTCTAAACTCGACCAACCAATTTAAATACAAAATAAATTTAAGTAGGTCCTACTAGCGAAGGAATTCCCAGACTCTCCCTCCTAGTTTTAGTCTCACATCTTAGCCAGGGATCATATCCCTAAGCTTTGATACCAACTATGGCGCCCCCAAAATTAGGTATACATCACCCATCTTGGGTCGTCCGATACATGGTACAAAATTCAAATACAACTTACTAATACAACTATCGTATACAATACTGACAAAAACATAACCGTGAGTTTGAATACAATTATTGTCTACTAGAGATTATACAAACTCAAAAGGAGTCCTCATTACAATTATTAACACACTATTTCACGAATAGTGAGGACTACTAATGCTATCCTCCGGACCGTCACTCCGTTCCCAGACTAGTCCCTCGCTATGTTCTCATTTCACAAGAGAACGGTGAAAGAAAGGTGAGCTCAACTAGCCCAAGAAGAAATATTATGACTAAGATAATGCAGAATAAATTATCATTAGTCTCCAACAATGTTAAACTGATAAAATATAATAGACATCAAGTTTAACTGTAGCAAAACAAGCAATCCATTAAAAGAGTCAAGTAGAAAATAAAATCTACTATCTTTTATGATTAAAAAGGTTTTTCATCACTGTTATCGCTGAGACTCAACTTAATAAATATTCCACATCATCGAATCACCCTTGCACTACGCCCAAGGATATTCTTTAGTATCGCGACCACAATTATCCATGCACTACGGGCCAAGAATATTTATGTATTCATTAATGCTCATGATCATGCCAACAACTTGTTTCTGGTGTGATTTTCAATTCTAACTTAGCCCTCTATTTATAGGAAAATGTTAATGAGACTTGACTGCAAGAACTTTGATGGCTTTACACCTTTACTATTCCCACCCACCACATTTGAAATAAATTCAGCACATTTCTTCACCATCCACAAGTGGGGCCCACTCAATTCTAAAATTTTCCACCAAAATCATTTATAAACCTAATTTCTGAATCAGTCACCTCTTAAAATTCATAACAAATCATACGTTCATTTTTAACGGTTCAAAATTTGTGGACATATACTCAACTTATATATGTATAACATATCCAAAAATTACAACGATCCAACTATTCGGATTAAAAATTATAACTCACACAATATATATCAAAAACACTTTGGTTTAATTTTTAATACCTTCATTCCAAAAAAATACCTTGATAAAACACCTCAACATTAACTCCTTCATTTTTAACCACAATAAATATATCCAACATTTATATCCACATAAAATAAATATTTCCTTATCATATGAATCAATAATTAATTATTCACAAATAATATTACAGAATCACATTTATGACAACCAGGCCATTCCCAGGAAAGAGGGGGCTTTCCAATAAGAATTTCTCCTTATTGGCGCGCAATTAGGTGACCAAACTTCTCCTTGACAGAACTTTCTAGACATTGCCAATAATGCTATCTAATAATATTATTCAAATAATATGAATTATTGATCTGATAATGGGAAATACTGTGCAGTAATAATTATTGAAATAACAATAATATAAAACATCAACGCAACAATTATTGAATCAATAAAATAAAATATTGAGCGAAGAACTCATCGTAACAATTATTGAGTATTGCCTTTCTTACGTAAGGATCAATAATTCATCAATCTCGCATGCATCCACGCCAGACATCGTATTTTAACCACCGAATTATTCCAACGATGTTAAATTGTAACAACTACGCCAGTTATTTATAAAACTCAAACTTGTCGTTTTCTTCATCCGATAATTATTCTGTTATGGGGCCCACAATGACTGCGGCCGTCGTACGAATATTCCCCGACAACAAGAATATTCCACGACCAAATGAATATTCCCCGACAACAATGATTATTTTATAACCACTTGCATATTTTGCAAAATTTGCACATTTCACCCATAACTAGAGAATTATATCAAATTAATACCTTATTATTCACAATAATAATTAGAGGAAATTCGATTTTATTTATAATAAGTTGGGGTCTTACAATAATTAACTTAAATATTCTGAACAAATTCATATAATAAAATATTTATTATTATAATTCTAATAATCATTTCATATATTATTTAAATAATATAAAATCATGTTTTCATGGAAAATAATTAATAAAAACATTTACGCTTACAAAAATTAATTACTATAAGAATATAATTTGTAGTGATTAATAATTCTAAAATTATTTATAGGTAATAAATATATTTGCATTTATCATACATTACTTGACACATATTCTCATCATTAAAATAAAAAAAATAAAAATTTATATGCAAAATTTCTTATTTATTTATATGCAAAATATCGGGTTATTACAATAATAAGGAATCAACCATTCCATTTTCTAGAATACTCCACTTTCTCTCATTCTTCTTCTTCTTCTAATTTTTCTCCCAAGCTAGCAACTTCTAGAGAGAGAAAGGAGAGAGAGGTTAGGCCGTATAGAGAGAGAGAGGAGTGCTAGTTTGTTCATGCATCCAAAGTTCATCACTTACTTTGGTAAATCAAGGAAGGTTGCCATTAAATCAAGGTATAACCTAACCTTCATCTTCTTCTTCTACTTTGTTTTATAGCTTGAGTTTTGTTGGAGTTATGAACAAATACTCAAGATACCCTAGTCCTACATATCATCATGTATGGAACTAAGTATCTTGAGTGTTAGATCAAAGGCTTAGAGAAAGAATATGAGCATATATTCTTCAAGGGTGAAAACTCTTGTTTTCTTCCACTAAATCTTGTGTAACTCAAGTTTTCCAACTTAGATTTGTGATCCGTCGAAGGGGGGTGCTAGATACATGAGTTATCTAGTAAAACCAAGTGATAGAACACAAATCTAGCAAGTTTTGAAACCTTTGTGGCTGTTTTCCCCTCCACTTGGAATGTTAAGGGTTCAAAACCCTAAAATAGCTTCTGTCCCGTTTTTTTTGGGACTATTTTGGATAGTTTAATGTCTCTTAAAAATCCAGGAAAAATCACAGAGGTACCTTGAGAGGTTATCTACATGTAAGAAAAAGAACGGACACGTTTCGAGTTATAGATTGTGCGTAATGACTATTTTTGTAAAGGACTCCTAAATATTTACCTTCGAATATCTCATTGTGTATACATTGGAAATTTTCAAAATGTTTACAGTAGGTTCACATATGTTAGGAGAGCATATCCTGAACATTTCAGATTTTTCTGAGCAGAACTCAATTTATGAAAAATGAAGCAAGATCCTAGTGTTTTGGGAACTTTAAAAATAGTAGATCATTTTCTAAAATTCCAGAAATATTTGGGGATCCTTGTAGGTTCATATTCTGTCAAAATCCAGAAAAAGAGAATTTTTAGAATTCGTTTCCTATTTTTCCTAAAAATGATTAAGTTATGCATAAAAGGAAATAAATAGTTAAATGATGTCTTTAATATGAAAAATTAGATTTTTATGCTTGAATACTCATAATATATCATATCATGACTATCTTAGAGCACTTTGGTAATTTATGATAAGAAATATTATTTATGACCTTTTATGGATATTAAATAAGAGGTTTAATAAATGGTGAAAAATTAGAATAAATTGTTTATTAAATCCAATAATTATAAAAATATTATTATGATATTAATAATATTAGAATATGATATTGATAAGTAAATAAAAATATTAAGATTAAAATTTCTTTAAAATATTATTAAATGGTTAATAATATTTGATTTAAGCATTGATAAATGATTAAAGTATTATTAAATGATTAATAATATTAGTAATGGAATACGACATTATTAAATGATTAATAATATTAGTAAATGAATAAAATATTATTAAATGATTAATAATATTAGTAAATGAATAAAATATTAGTAAATAATTAAAAGTATTATTAAATGATTATTGATACTAAAGCATAAGTAAGATATTATTAAGGTAATAATATTGATACATAATTAAAATATTATTAAGAGGATTAATAGTATTAGTAAGGTATTAAAAGATTATTAAGATGTTAATAATATTAGTAAGCGAATGAAAGTATTATTAGGGAACTAATAATACTAAGAGGTGAATTAAATATTATCAAGATTAATAATATTAAGTTGTTATTTAATAGTAACATTATCAAGACATGATAATGTTTATAAGAACTAAATGTAATGTATAATATTTATGTGATTACATAATCTAATGTTATACTATGACTAATTGAAAGATTAACTATAGGTCTCTCAAAGGAAGATAATTTAACTGCAGAGTGGATATAAATTAATTGCGTAGCCGTAATCTATAGACGAGGCAAGTTTCCTAACTCAAACTCGAGTTATTAGTTTCAAAGCATATTAGTGAATAATTATTGATGATTATTTACATCTATAATGGTTATTGAAATTCGCACTTTGTGCAATTGAATTCCTATTCTACTATTATTGAACTGTGAATTAAATTAAATTTCTTCATTCATGAACTATTTATGAGATAGATCTATGCTAATTGTATCAGCTAGATCAATCATGTTTAAATTTGTTAAATCAAATATATTTTAAAAAGCTGTTCTTATTAAATTGATATGATAAGAACTCTTGACTGAGAAAAGGACGAATTTGATTAAGGCATGATATCAATGCTGAATTATTAAGTGTTTATGCATAAATCACAAGGTATGAAAGGCTGATCCCCTTGAATACCAAAACTTATTAAGAGGTCCAGTTTAAATTGTGACGCCCCCAAAATTAGGTATACATCATCCATCTTGGGTCGTCAGATACATGGTACAAAATTCAAATACAACTTACTAAAACAACTGTCGTGTACAATACGACAAAACATAACTGTGAGTTTGAATACAATTATTGTCTACTAGAGATTATACAAACTCAAAAGGAGTCCTCATTACAATTATTAACACACTATTTCATAAAATAGTGAGGACTACTAATGCTATCCTCTGGACCGTCACTCCGTTCCCCGACTAGTCCCTGCTATGTTCTCATTTCCTGAAGAGAACAGTGAAAGAAAGGGTGAGCTTAACTAGCCCAGTAAGAAATATTATGACTAAGATAATGCAGAATAAATTATCATTAGTCTCCAACAATGTTAAACTGATAAAATATAATAGACATCAAGTTTAACTACAGCGGAACAAGCAATCCATTAAAAGAGTCAAGTAGAAAATAAAATCTACTATCTTTTATGATTAAAAAGGTTTTTCATCATCATTATCGCCGAGACTCGACAAATAAATATTCCACATCATTGAATCACCCTTGCACTCACGCCCAAGGATATTCTTTAGTATCACGACCACAATTATCCATGCACTACGGGCCAAGAATATTTGTGTATTCATTAATGGTCATGATCATGCCAACAACTGTTCATCAATGCACTTCGGGCCAATGAGAACTTTTACCACATCATTTGTAACATTACGGTCATGATTACAATCGAATAATCCTCGGTCATAATCATACCAAGTCCATCTATGCACTACAAGCCACAGATGACTTTCAACAAAATATAAACATGAGGATGATGACAATGGTATAAGAATTCAATAAAACAAGTTCAAAAATTATTTTATCCGAGGAATTATTAACGTCCAAATTGTCGACATGATCTTTTTTTTGTAGAGTAAAATTCAAGAATGATCGGAAGAATATTTCCATGAAAAGATACTGGATGAAACGCAAATATCAAGGATATTCTACTAATTTTATGGAGTATAGAAGTCAAAACTTTAACCAACTTAGTATAATAAAGAATGGAATAACAAAAGAAATCACCATGCATGCGGTACTTCGCATAGACAGGTTATTCCAACAGAATAATAATAACGGACCAGGTCAGGCAAAATTTTCACCGACAGGATGTTCCAACAGAATAATAAAGACGGAACCAGGTCCGGTGTAAAACACAAAGACATGATGTTCTAACAGAATAATAATAAGACGGAACCAGGTCCGATGTAAAACACACAGACAAGATGTTCCAACGGGATAATAATAATAACGGAACCAGGTCCGGTGTAAAACACACAAATAAGATGTTCCAACAGAATAATAGAAGATTGTCACCAAGTATAGGGTAGACCACGTATACAGATTATTCCAACAGAATAATAAGAAATGGAATAACAACAGTTCTTTTCATGAATAAGAAAGAATAACACCCCTCACCGTAAAAGAAACTGAATATAAAAGTAGTTAACTAGCAGAATACTTTTCTTCTATCTCTCTATAGTCTCTCTCTATAGTTTCTCTCTCCAGAGTTCAGTGAATTCGTAAGAAAATAATGAAGGAATGAGCTTCTATTTATAGGAAATGGAATGCATAGTAACTAATCCATGAACGGTCCAGATTGATTTACTTTAATCTGACGGTCCATATTTAAAGCAAAATCGTTTAAATAAAATATAATATATTCTATTTATAATCTAATAAAACGAATAACTTTATAAAAGATTTTACTATACAAACACTATGCAGGCACTATGCAAACACTATGCATAATAAAATATAATATATTCTAATTATTGTCTAATAAAACAGATAGCTTTATAAAAGTATTCTGTTTTATATAAAAAGTTTTTACTATGCAAAACACTATGCAACACTATGCATAATAGAATATAATATATTCTATTTATAGAATAACTTTATAAAAGTATTCTGTTTTATATAAAAAGATTTTATGTATTATTACATTAATAATACCAACAAAACTGAGTGACTTATCACGTAAGCATCAATAATCAATCTGGTATTGCTACTTATGCAACCACGCCAGATTCTCAGTACTTTTAACACCGGGTGTTTCAACAGCTTAACGGTAAAACTTCCGCCGTTATTTTTATAAAAGTATTTTTTGTCGTTTTTCTCAATCCGAAAATAATTCCATTAATAGGTCCACCAATGATTGTCCGTGTACTAATATTCCTGTTAAAACGAATATTCCCCGACCAATCGAATATTATATAACAACTTGCGTACTTTGCAAAATTTATAAATATTACCCACAACTATTATATCAATTTCACTCCATAATATTCAAAATTAATATTTATAGAAAATTCATCTTTATTCAAAAAGTTGGGGTTTTACATAAATAACTGAGCACCTTGGCAAATGTTCATGGTTATTTCAAAACCACTCAGTTCATGTTATTCAATTATTCAAATATTCAATTGTTGATTATTAATTCATGTTCCTTCACGAACTTATACTATTGTTGAACATTGAACGCAAAATTTCTTTCTAAGTCATGATATATCTCCCTTGTATATAAAACTTGCTAAGCAAATTAGTTACTTACCCTTGCTATATCATGACATCTATTTCAGTTAAGCCCGAAGGATCCAACACGAAAGACAAGGGCAAGGGCAAGGGCAAGATCCAGGAGTAGTTTAGAATGAATGTTAATTTAATTATTATCTGATGGAATTTCTTATAAACCTTTTGTAATATGAATGGTGTGTTTAAAGTTAAGGTTATGAAAACCTTGGGACCATGTTATGAGACTTTATTATAATGAACAATGTATGTTTATTATTCCGTTATAGTTATAGAATGCTTGTGATGATGATAGATCGTGAGCACCGAATCTGAGGTTTGAGAACCTGGATTTGGGGGCGTCACAGATTCCATGCCATATTTCTTAAGTAAATCTTTGATGTACTTGTCTTGGTTTATGAATATTCCTTCATCAGTCTACTTTACTTACAGTCCAAGGAAGAAGTTCAGCTCACCCATCATGCTCATTTCAAGCTTGCTCTGCATAAGCTTGGAGAATCTCTTACATAGCTTTTCATCAGTAGAACCAAAAATAATATCATCAACATATATTTGAACCAATAAGACTTTGTCTTTATGCTTTCTAAGGAATAATGTGGTATCTACTCTACCTCTAGTGAATCCATTTTCAATAAGAAAGTTAGTTAGTGTTTCATACCATGCTCTAGGTGCTTGTTTAAGACCATATAAGGTTTTGTCTAATCTATAAACATAATTCGAAAGAGATGGATTGAGGAAACCTGGAGGTTTCTCTACATAGACTTCTTCTTGAAGTTCACCATTCAGGAATGCACTTTTGACATCCATCTAAAAGACCTTGAATTTCATGTGAGCAGCAAAGGCAAGGAATATTCTGATGGCTTCAAGTCTGGCAACAGGTGCAAATGTCTCATCGTAGTCAATGCATTCTTCCTGAGAGTAGCCCTTGGCCACTAATCTTGCCTTGTTCCTGGTTATTACTCCATCTTCATCCATCTTATTTCTGAAGACCCACTTGGTTCCAATGACAGGATGACTCTTTGGTCTTGGTACTAATCTCCGTACTTTGCTTCTTTCAAATTGGTTGAGTTCTTCCTGCATGGCTTCTATCCAGCTAGAGTCTTCCATAACATCCTCTATCTAATTAGGTTCCATTTGTAACAGGAAGCTTAGATAGAAGCATTCATTCTAGGTGGCAGCTCTTATTTTTACTCTTGCACTCGGATCTCCAATGATTAGATCTTGAGTGTGATCTCTTGCCCATCTGTTTCCTGTTGGGACATCTGTCCTTATACCTTCTTGTCTTAGGCCTTCAAGATCTATTTCTTCTTCTTGTTGTGGAGGTTCGTTGTCTGGCATAGGCCTCTCTACGATCTCATTTCTTTGCTCAACGATTTCACTATCTGGCACTACGATCGTAGTGTTGAGCTCGACGGCCTCATTCGTAGTGTCTGAGCTGTCAGTCGTAGTGTCTTGAAGCACTATTTTGTCCAAGTCTGTTTCATCAAAGAGGATGTGAATCATGACTTCAACACTTAGTATCTTTTTGTTGAACACTCTGTAGGCCTTGCTGTCTGTGGCATATCCAAGAAAGATTCCTTCGTCTGACTTGGGCTAAAATTTTGTCAAGTACTGCTTTCCATTGTTTAGAATGTAGCATGCACAACCAAATACATGAAAGTAACTGACACTTGGCTTTCTTCCTTTCCACAGTTCGTAGGGCGTCTTCTTGGTCGTAGAGTGTATCAGTGATCTATTCTGCGTGTAACATGGAGTATTGATGGCTTTTGCCCAGAAGTATTCAGGTAGATGGGCTGCTGCTAGTAGAGTTCTTCCAGCCTCTATCAAGGTTCTGTTCTTTCTTTCAGCCACTCCATTTTGTTGAGGAGTTCGTGGAGCTGAGAAGTTATGACTGATGCCATTGTCTGTGCAGAACTTTCCTTAGCTTCTTCAATATGCTTCTTTGTTGCATACTAAGGATATGTTTTGTACCATTGGAACTGGTGAGGACTTCAACGTTTGAAACCCATTCCACATTTGTTGGAGATATATCTTCAAGCAAAAGGTAGGGATCAATGCTTCTGACACACGGCAGATGATACTCTATGATCCAGATCATGGTGTCTTGTTACCTTGGTGCTTGGTCTGATTCTATCAAACAAGAGCACTACGATTTCTCTTAAAGACTTGCACACTACGATCTTCACTTACTTGCTTTGCAAGCTCTATGTTTCCGAGAGCATGCTACGATCTCTGAGTTGGCTCGGCAAACATTGGGACACTCTACGATTTTCGAAGAGGCCCTTAAGGCAGGCACACTACGATCCTCGAAGCTCTATGTTCTGCCTTGGCTTCTGTAATCTTGATCAGCTTGATACACTACGATATCTTCGAATCCTATCTATTACATCTCAAGATCAACCTAACAAGTTTGATCTTCTTTTCTATAGATTCATTTACAGAATGATATACATTAAGAGCTTAGAT
Source organism: Panax ginseng (assembly GCA_020205605.1). NCBI lineage: Eukaryota > Viridiplantae > Streptophyta > Magnoliopsida > Apiales > Araliaceae > Panax > Panax ginseng. The sequence goes on from CM035145.1 coordinate 86,382,394, forward strand.
CAACCTAACAAATTTGATCTATCACTAAGTTCTTATACAAATATTCCTTGAAGGACTTTACAAATAATCATGAGCATTTATATTTAAACATCAAATCAAAATATGCACTCTCCCAACAAAGTATATTACTCGTCTCTCCCCTCCTAGTTCTAGACTCAGATCTTCGCCAGCGACCATATTCCTAAGCTCTGATACCAATTGTAACGCCCCCAAAATAGGTCCATTCCACCCAACCTATTCTGAATCGTCACGAAATACACTCAATGCAATTTCCAAATACAAACTCATTATTACAATTGTCGTGCAAAATACGACAACACATATGTTGTGAGTTTTGATACAAATATATACCAACCGTGACTCTCATCCCAACATTGGATAACACATCACAATAGCACCTTACATAAAGTTACAGTCAATAACTATTTTTGAAATTAAAGTTTTCAGAAAATGCTTAAGGAAACCTTCATACATGGGAGGCCATGCATCTAAGTTATAATAAATATCATATGACTGGAGAATTATCCTTGGTTGACCCAATAGACCCTAAAGAAAAATGAGAAGATTGCTATCATGTTCATTCCAATGGTGAGTCTTCTCTTGACATATAATTATCTCAATTGTCTCCAATTGAGAATTATATTTCAACCAAACTCCAAGATTATATAGGTAGTGCTTGTAGATATACTCAACAAGTGGATGTGCAGAACCCTGTCTTATGATAACACGAAGTCGCATGTCATTAGACATCTTGTATGATAGTGGCAAAACTGTGACGCCCCCAAAACAGGTATACATCACCCATCTTGGGTCGCCAAATACACGGTACAAAATTTAAATACAACTTAATTATACAACAGTCGTGTACAATACGACAAAATATAATCTAAGAGTTTTTAATAAGAATATTGTCATCTAGACAATATACAAATTCAATGGAGTCATCATTATATTTATTGTCACACTATTTAATAGAATAGTGAGGACTACTAATGCTATCATCTGGACCGTCACTCCGTTCCCCGACTAGTCCCGGCTACGTTCTTATTTCACAAGAGAACAAAGGAAAGAAAGGGTGAGCTCAACTAGCCCAGTAAGAAATATTATGACTAAGATAATGCAGAATAATTTATTGTTAGCCTTCAACAGTGTTAAACTGATAAAATATAACAAACATCAAGTTTAACTGCAGTGGAACAAGCAATCCATTAGAAGAGTCAAGTAGAGAATAAAATATACTATCTTCTATGGTTTAAAAGGTTTTTCATCACTTTTATCGCTCAGACTCAGCTTAATAAATAAGCCACATCATCCCTGCATTACGGCCAAAGATATTCATTAGTATCACGACCACAAATTATCCATGCACTACGGGCCAAGGATATTCGTGTATTCATCAATGGTCATGATCATGCCAACAACTGTCCATCAATACGCTACGGGCCAATGAGGACTTTTACCACATCATTTGTAACATTACGGTCATGATTATACCGAATAATCCCCGGTAATAATCATACCAAGTCCATCTATGCACTATAGGCCACATATGACTTTCAACATAATATAAACATGAGGATGATGACAATGATATAAGAATTCAATAAAACAAGTTCAAGAATTAATTTATCCAGGAACCGATAACGTCCAAATTGTCAACATGATACTTGCTTTGTGGAGTAAAATTCAAGAATGCTCGTAAGAATATTTCCATGAAAAGATATCGGATGAAGCGCAAATATCAAGGATATTCCACTAATTTCATGGAAGTATAAAAGCCAAAACTTTAACCAACCGAGTATAATAAAGAATGGAATAACAAAAGAATTCACCAGTATGTGTGATAGACCGCATGCAATTCTAGGTTATTCCAATGTAATAATAAATAATGGAATTGTGTCATGCGTAAACGCACAGATAGGATATTCCAACTGAATACTAAAGAATGGAATAACAGAAGAATTCACCATGCATGCGATAGACCGCACAGACAGGTTATTCGAACAGAATAATAAATAATTGAACCAGATCATGCGTAATACGTACAGACAGGATGTTCCAACAGAATAATGAAGAATGGAATAATAGAAGAATTTCACCATGTATGCGGTACTTCGCATAAATAGGTTATTCCAACAGAATAATAAATAACGGAACCAGGTCATGCGTAATTCGCACAGACAGAATGTTCCAACAGAATAATAAAGGATGGAATAACAATAGCTCTCTTCAAGAACACGAAAGAAATAATACCCCTTACCTTAGAAAAACTGGATACTGGAATAGTGAGGTAGCAGACTTCTCTTCTTTTTTCTCTCTATAATTTCTCTCTATAATAATTGCTCTAAAGCTTTTGTGAATTGGTGAGAAATGAAAGAAGAATGAGTTTCTATTTATAGGAAAATATAGTTTCGATAATTGCACGCTTTGGGGCTCAAAATATTACAAAGATATAATACCTTCCTCTTTTTTTCATTTTTAATTTAGTCCTCGCAAGTATTAACAAACTTGCACCACCTCCCCCCCTAGTAAATAATATGAATTAATAGTTCATTCATGTGACTCAATAGTATAATCATGTGAAAAACTAATTACAAAGATAGTACCTTCAACTATACCTCCATTTTTAACTTAGTCATGCAAGTATTATCAATCTTGCACCAACTCCCCTAATAGTACAAGAATGTGATTCAATAGTACACACATATGAACAAATAGTTATATAAGCATGTGAATTAGTAGCAATTAATTGCTCATTTATCCGATAAATTACCCGATTTATCAATATAACCCCAGCACATCAATTATCATCTAATAGATGTCGATTTCCACTAACACTAATAATCCCAACACAATGGAACTATCAAATTCATCTTTAATCAACACAACTTATTTATCATTAATATTATAACTCACAATATTTAACAACCAGTCGCTCCTGTGAAAGAGGGGCTTTCCGATAAGGATTTCTCCTTATTGGCGCCGCAATTAGGTGACCAAACCTCTCCTCGATGTAACTTCTAGACATTGTCAATATTGCAAATAATAATATGAATAACTTTGTCGCCTCAATTATTGATTTAATAATAATAAATATAATGCAGATGATCATTGTGACAATAATTGAATCAATAATATGAGAGATATATGATGCATCAATTATCGTAGCAATAATTGAGTATAACCGAGTAACTTCTCACGTAAGCATCAATAATCAATACCGGTGCTACTACGCAACCACCGCCAGATTCTTGTATTTTTTACTACCGGGTAGTTCAACAGCTTTTAATTGCAGAACACTTTCGCCGTTATTTTTATAAAAGATAATTACGCTGCTTTTCTAACTAAGACAATACTTCCATTGTGGGGGGTCCACCAATGATTGTGTTGCCGTCGTCTTTAATATTCCATGTTAAAACGAATATTCCCCACCAATTGAATATTATATAACCACTTGCTTACTTTACAAAATTTGTAAATATTACCCACAACTATAACATTATATCAAATCCACACCATAATATTCAAAAATATATTTTGAGAAAATTATTCTTTATTCATAAAAGTTGGGATCTTACAACCTCCCCTTCTTATGAATTTTCATCCTCGAAATTAGGGTACGTATCTGGTATATCGAAGAGGTGAGGATACCTTAATTCATTCATTTCGATTCTAACTCCTGTGTCATTTCCTCAACATCGTGGTTTCTCCACAAAACTTTGACTTGAGGTATAACTTTAGAGCGTAGAATATGATCCTTCTTATCCAAGATTTTAACAGTAACTCTTCATACGTTAAATCTTCCTCTATCTCGTCCCCGTTCTAATTCAATAATGTGGTTCGGTCTTTCATATATTTACGTAACATAGATATATGAAAAAACGTTATGAACACGAGACATACTTAAGCGGTAAAGGCGAGTCTATAGGCCACGCCCTACTCGATCAAGGATTAAAATGGGCCAATGAATCGAGGGTTGAGCTTTCCTCTCTTTCCAAATCTCAGAAACTCCCTTCCATGGAGCAACACGTAACAACACATGGTCTCCAATATCGAATTCCACGTCCTTTCGATGAAGATCAGCATAACTCTTTTGTCTATCTTGTGAGGTTTTTATACGTTTTCGGATCGTTTGAATCTTTTCTGTAGTCATACGTACCAACTCCGGTCCCAACAATGTTGCTTCACCCACCTCATCCCAAAGATACCGAGAACGACACTTTCTTCCATACAACGCCTCAAATGGAGTCATGCCAATACTTGTTGGATAACCGTTGTTGTTGTAGGAAAACTCCACCAATGGTAAGAACTTGTCCCAACTTCCTTTGAAGTCAAGGACACACGAGTCTTAATAAATCTTCAAGAGTTTGAATAGTCCTCTCCGATCGCCTCATTCTGCTCGAGGATGATATGCCGAAGCTAAATCAAATAAATTGCGCCTATAGCTTTTTGCAAACTAACCCAAAATCTTGAAGTGAATCTTGGGTCTCGATCAGAAACTATGGATACCGGCATACTATGCAGTCTCACAATCTCATTTATGTACATACGAGCCAGACGTTCAAGTGTATAAGTTTCTCGTATAGGTAGGAAATGAGCAGACTTGGTCAATCTATCAACAATGACCCAAATTGCATTTATGCCTTGAAAAACCTTGGTAAGACCAGTAACGAAATCCATAGTAATGTGCTCCCACTTCCATTCTGGAATTTCAAGTGGTTGCAATGGACCTTTTGGTACTTGATGCTCCGCTTTGACTCGTTGATAAGTTAAACACCTTGAGATAAACTCCGTTATCTCTCTCTTCATATTGCTCCACCAAAATGTATGTCGAAGATCACGATACATTTTGGTACTCCCAAGATGGATTGCAAATGGTGTGTTATGCGCCTCCATCATGATTTTATACTTTAAATTAGGGTTGTTAGGAACACAAAGTCTGGAGTAGACTCGAAGTATTCCTTCTTCATCGATTCTTGCTTCCGGCATAGCACCTTCTTGCACTTTCTTCCTCATACGCATCACCTGTGTCCAGAGCTTGAGCGCCTTTAACTTTATCGATTAAAGTCGGTTCTACTTGTATATTCGCCATCATCACATGGGTCCCCGAGTCTTTAACTCTATCTCCATCCTTTGTAAGTCATATAAATGGGCCTTTATGTTGACAATAATGCACTCATGCACCAAGCATATGATCTTCTACTCAATGCATCACCTACTACGCTTAAGCTTTTCCGTGATGGTATTGAATGGTATGATCATAATATTTCAACAACTCAAGCCATCGTCGTTGCCGCATGTTGAGTTCCTTTTTAGTGAAGAAATATTTGAGGCTTTTATGATCTGTATAAATCTCCACCTTCTCTCCATACTGGTAATGCCTCCAAATTTTAAGCACAAAAACGACTGATGCCAACTCTAGATCATGAGTAGGATAATTCCTCTCATATTCTTTGAGTTGTCGTGAGGCATAGGCTATGACTTTCCCATGTTGCATGAGAACACATCCTAACCCTTTGCCTGAAGCATCACTGTAGGTGACAAATCCCTCCGAGCCAGATGGTATTGTCAGAATAGGTGCTGAAATGAGTCTCCTCTTGAGTTCTTGAAAATCCTTCTCACATTTCTCGCTCTAACAGAATTTTGTATCTTTTCGAGTCAGCTGAGTTAATGGAGTAGTGATTCGAGAAAACCCTTCTACGAATCTCCGATAATAACCAAATAAGTTTGAGAAAGCTACGATTTTGATCATCGATTTAGGTTGCTCCCAGCTTTGAATTGCTTCAATCTTTGCTGGGTCAACAGATATCCCATGATTTGATATCACGTGCCCAAGGAATGCAACTTCCTTAAGCCAGAACTCGCATTTCTTCAACTTGGCATATAGCTTATTTTCACGAATCTTTTGGAGTATCAGCCTCAAGTGTTGTTCATGGTCTTCACGGGTTTTGGAGTATATGAGGATGTCATCAATAAAGACGACCACAAAGTGATCCAAATATTCCTTGAATACTTTGGTTCATCATATCCATGAAGGCAAAGGGGAGCATTAGTCAATCCAAAAGACATGACTAAAAAATTCATAATGCCCGCATCGAAGTTCTCGAAAGCGATCTTTTGAATGTCATCGCTTTTAATCTTCAACCGATGATATCCTAACAAAGATCAATCTTAAAAGAATTTGGCGCCTTGCAATCGGTCAAACAGGTCATCAATGCGAGGCAATGGGTACCTATTTTTGATGGTGACATTGTTCAACTCCCGATAATCAATACAAAGTCGCATACTTCCATCTTTCTTCTTTACAAAAAGAACAGGAGCACCCCAAGGAGACGTACTAGGACCAATGAAACCGATGTCTAACAATTCCTGCAATTGGGTCTTTAAATCCTGAAGTTCAATAGGAGCCATTCGATATGGGGCTTTAGAAATGGGTTTTGTACCGGGTTCAAGGTCGATAAAAAATTCAATTTCACGTTCTAGGGGTAGGCCAGGAAGTTCTTCAGGGAATACGTCAGGAAATTTATTAACAATAGAAATATCTTTCAAATCTGACATATTTTTGTTTAAATCTGTGACATGAGCTAAGAAAGCTTGACATCCGTTTTTTAATAAATGAATAGCTTTATGGCTTGAGATGACCGTGATTGATTTTAATGGTTTGGTCGCTTGAATTCGCTTAATAGGTTGATTAGGAATATGAAAGCTAACAACCTTACGAAAGCAATCAATTTTAGCATGATGAGTAGTTAACCAATTAATCCCTAGAATCACGTCAAATGCAAGTATTTTTAAAGAAATAAGATCGTCAGGTAACGTGCGGTTACCGATTTGAATCAAACAAGACTTATAAACAGTGGATGTAATGAAGGTTTCTCCCAACAGAGTTTCAGCCGATAAGTCAAAGTCTAATTTCTCCAGAGTCAAATTTAAATGTTGAACGCAAGTAAGAGAAATAAAAGAATGGTTAGAATCGATATCAAATAAGGTATAGACTTCGCTAGAGTTTATGATAAGCTTACCTGTGATGACCTCGTTTGGGTTCCTTGCTTTCTGGGAGGTTACGACAAACGCTCTCCTTTGAACTACCGGCTTTGACTTTTCTGGGACGGCCTTTGGTGCCTCCATCCCAGCTGGACTTGTCTTTGGTGCACGACAAAATCGGGCTAGGTGACTTTCTCTTCCACAATTATACAAACGCTTTGGACTGCATCGCGCAGTTTGGACTGATATGTCCCTCCCCTCTGCATTTAAAGCATATGATAGGTGGTCGTTCTCCTTCTTTAACAACGGGTGCTGGTGCTGACGTCTTTCCATCATTGTTGAATCTCTTTTTCTTAAAATGTTCATTTTTACTGTCTTGGCCATGATTACCACCGAAGTGGCTACCATTTCTGGCATGTTGATTCCCTCCACGTTTGTTATCACCGCTTCGATGACTGCTACCACTGGTATTATCATTTTGCTGGCTGCTTTCTCTTGGTTGAGTTGACTCGTTATCGCGCTCCAATAATTGAGCCCTATTAACAACATCTGAATACAAACACAGTTTATGAGAAATTAGATATTGACGTATCTCGGGTTTCAAACCTCTTAGAAACATCCGCGTCATTCTCTCCTCATTGTCAACCAAGTGAGACGCAAACAGGGACAACTCGGCAAACTTAGCTTCGTACTGCGACACGGTCATATTGTTCTGCTCTAACTTGATGAACTCGACCTCTTTCATGTGACGAATACTTTCGGGAAAGTACTTGTCGTTGAATAGTTCTTGGAACTTCTCCCAAGACATCTTCAGTGCGGCAGGTTGAGTACGCTTTACCGATTCCCACCAGTAATCGGCCTCTCCTCGCAACATTAAGGTGGCAAATGGAACCTTTTGCTCCTCGGAACATCCCAAAACATCAAATATCTTGGTGATCTTCTTTATCCACGCTTTCGCCTTAAGTGGTTTTGGCTCTCCAATAAACTCCAGTGGTCCCAGCTCCTTGAACTGTTTAGCGGTGACCGTCCGAGAGTTTCTAGTGTTTCCACCTACATTTTGGATAGGAGCCGCTCTCGCCTGATGTTGCATGAATTGCATAAAGCCTCTGAACATTCCATTGTTCATCATTTGGTCAGTGTTGTTGTTTGCATGAGGATTATCGCCTTCCTGATGCACATTATCCTGATTATTGATCTGTGGAGACTCAACGGTTTCCTGTGCTCCATTGCTATTCTCAACATTCTCGGATGTCATTTTCAAATACTGCCACAAAACAAGGGTTAATTGACATGTCACATATTATCCCTATACTCTGACCGACCAAATAAATACCAAATAAACTTAGGTAGGTCATACTAGCGAAGGAATTCCCCGTCTCTCCCCTCCTAGTTCTTGTCTCACATCTCAGCCAGGGATCATATCCCTAAGCTTTGATACCAACTGTGACGCCCCCAAAATAGGTATACATCACCCATCTTGGGTCGCCAAATACATGGTACAAAATTCAAATACAACTTAATTATACAACAAATGTAAAATACTTACAAAATATAATCTAAGAGTTTTTAATAAGAATATTGTCATCTAGACAATATACAAACTCAATGGAGTCCTCATTACATATATTGTCACACTATTTAATGTAATAGTGAGGACTACTAATGATATCATCTCGACCGCCACTCCGCTCCCCCCTAGTCCCGCCACGCTCTCATTTCCTCAAGAGAACAAAGGAAAGAAAGGGTGAGCTCAACTAGCCCAAAGAAGAAATATTATGACTAAGATAATGCGTAATAATTTATCGTTAGCCTTCAACAAGAGTTAAACCGATAAAATATAACAAACATCAAGTTTAACTACAGCGGAACAAGCAATCCATTTGAAGAGTCAAGTAGAGAATAAAATCTACCATCTTCTATGATTTAAAAGGTTTTCCATCACTTTTATCGCTGAGACTCAGCTTAATAAATAAACCACATCATCCCTACACTACGACCAAAGATATTCATTAGTATCACGACCACAAATTATCCATGCACTACGAGCCAAGGATATTCGTGTATTCATCAATGGTCATGATCATGCCAACAACTGTCCATCAATGCACTACGGGCCAATGAGGACTTTTACCACAACATTTGTAACATTACGGTCATGATTATACCGAATAATCCCTGGTCATAATCATACCAAGTCCATCTATGCACTACAGGCCACAGATGACTTTCAACATAATATAAACATGAGGATGATGACAATGATATAAGAATTCAATAAAATAAGTTCAAGAATTAATTTATCCAGGAACCGATAACGTCCAAATTGTCAACATGATACTGCTTTGTGGAGTAAAATTCAAGAATGCTCAGAAGAATATTTCCATGAAAAGATACTGGATGAAGCGCAAATATCAAGGATATTCCATTAATTTCATGGAGTATAAAAGCCAAAACTTTAACCAACTGAGTATAATAAAGAATGGAATAACAAAAGAATTCACCAGGCATGCGATAGACCGCACAGACAGGTTATTCCAATAGAATAATAAATAATGGAACCAGGTCATGCGTAAACGCATGCATGTGATATATTCCAACCTAATAATAAAGAATGGAATAATAGAAGAATTCACCATGCATGCGATAGACCGCATGACGGTGTTATTCCAATGTAATAATAAATAATGGAACTGTGTCATGCGTAATACGCATGCATGTGATGTTCCAACATAATAATAAAAAGAATGGAATAATGTAAGAATTTCACCATGTATGCGGTATTCAGATGACATAATTATTCCAATGTAATAATAAATAATGAAACTAGGTCATGCGTAATTCGCATGCATAGGATGTTCCAAATGTAATAATAAGGGATGGAATAACAATAGCTCTCTTCAAGAACACGAAAAGAAATAATACCCTTTACCTTAGAAAAATTGGATACTTTGGAATAGTGAGGTAGTTTCTTTCTCTTCTTTCTCTATAATAATTGCTTAAAGCTTTTGTCCTATAATTTCTCCCTTTATAGAAAATAATAATTGCATGTTTTGGGGCTCAAATATTATAAAGATAATACCTTCATCTTTTTCTTCATTTTTAATTTAGTCCCGCAAGTATTAACAAACTTGCACCACCTCCCCTAATAGTAAATAATGTGAATTAATAGTTCATTCATGTGACTCAATAGTATAATCATGTGAAAAAACTAATTACAAAGATAATACCTTCAACTATACCTCCATTTTTAACTTAGTCATGCAAGTATTATCAATCTTGCACCAACTCCCCTAATAGTACAAGAATGTGATTCAATAGTACACACATATGAACAAATAGTTATATAAGCATGTGAATTAGTAGCAATTAATTGCTCATTTATCCGATAAATTACCCGATTTATCAATATAACCCCTGACATCAATTATCATCTAATAGATGTCGATTTCCACTAACACTAATAATCCCAACATAATGGAACAATCAAATTCATCTTTAATCAACACAACTTATTCATCATTAATATTATAACTCACAATATTTAACAACCAAATCGCTCCTGAAAGCAGAGGGGCTTTCCGATAAGGATTTCTCCTTATTGGCGCGCAATTAGGTGACCAAACCTCTCCTTGACAGAACTTCTAGACATTGTCAATATTACAAATAATAATATGAATAACTTTGTCGTCTCAATTATCGATTTAACAATAATAAATATAATGCAGATGATATTGTGACAATAATTGAATCAATAATATGAGAGATATGATTCAACAATTACTGTAGCAATAATTGAGTATAACTGAGTGACTTCTCACGTAAGCATCAATAATCAATACCTTGTGCTACTATGCAACCACACGTATTACTGTACTTTTATTACCGGTAGTTCAACAGTTTTAGTAGTAACACTTTCGCCTTTATTTTTATAAAAAGATAATTCTGTCATTTTCTAACTAAGACAATACTTCCGTTGTGGGGACCACCAATGATTGTGCCATCGTACGAATATTCCATGTTAAAATGAATATTTCCCAACCAATCGAATATTATATAACCACTTACTTACTTTGCAAAATTTGTAAATATTACCCACGACTATAACATTATATCAAATTCACACCATAATATTCAAAAATATATTTCGAGAAAATTATTCTTTATTCATAAAAGTTGGGGTCTTATAAAAATACCCTTCCAACGTTGGGTTCGCCTCACCCTATTTTATTCACCAAATATAACTACTAAATGATGTATAAAATACAACACACTATTCTTGTGACACCCCCAAATTCGGGTACTTCGATTCCACGGGATTTGGTGTTCACTGTACAAATATCATCTATCTATCTACCCATAATAAATGCAACCATGCAATAGATAGAAATAAAATCTTCCCTTTATAGGGTTACATCATCTGAATCATAAACATAATCCCAGGTTAAACTAACCTTAAACATCTGTGCGGAAATATAAATAATAAGTCTTAAACAACATCATTAACTCAAGTCTAACATAAATACATCATCAAATAAAATAACAAGTCTTCATCATTTGCTAACTTTGCCCTTGCCTTTACTAGTGGAAGGTTCATCGATTCTTTAGTTTTTAATCGCAATGTTATTATTAAGCAAGAGTGAGCACTATTGCCCACAAGTATAACAATGAAATAACAGTATAATAACATGCGAGTAAATCGAAGACATCTGAATAAAAGCTCAACTTTTGAATCAAGAATTAAAAGAATTCTGAGGGTCATAAGACCTTGAACTATGTCCTAGGTTATCAAGGGTTATACTTGAAACCTTTAACAAGCATAAGACTATGGACCTTTCTACTCGTACTTAGGGGGTTCAACCCTTAGTACCATACTGTGCACAATATCTTAACGCTAACGCATAAGTAAATCCCTTTTGCAGGGTTGTTCATCTCAGTTTGACATTCGAGTCCGCACCAAAGAAAGTTTGGTTTGGATAATTCAATAAGGGTTCTAAAATTTAGAACGTTCATCAACTAAGGACTAGTTGAATCAATAAAGTTCACTAGTCTAATAAGGTTTAACAATAATGATATTCAATTTGAATAATAATCTCAAGAAGTATACAATAGGACAATTATTGTATAACTGAATTATACTTTGAAAATATAATAAATCTTTAATATAACAATTGAACTTGAATAATAGTAATGATAATTTACTCGAGGTAAGTAATAACTTGAACAATAATGACAAGTAGGGTTAGGAAACTTGCCTCGTGCGTAGATTACTGATAAGAAGGTTTTATACCTACTTATCTGGTATCTTTTACTTGAATTAGTTGCTTATATTCATGTGTCTTAGTTACTTTTCATGCATTTTACGTTCATTTTGTAGGTTATACGTTTGGAAGCGGTGTGAGCGAGTATTGGTAAAGAAAAGCAAGGAAAATATAAAGAAAAACAATCTGGACATTGTTTGGGCTTTCATGTTCATTTCATGTTCTTGGCTTGGAACTTGGATTATATTGTAGAGCTTCTTCTTAGCTTTCTAGAACATCTTGAATCATTCCAATCGGAGTTCGGATGCAAGAGTTATGACATGTGTACCAACGGACGTCGAACGTCACTATTTTGGATGGTCATTTGAACAGCAGTCAATTCCAGCCCAATTTCGAACTTTATTCGTTTGTTATTTCTAAACTCTTAAGAATGAAAGTTGTAGATCTCGTCGATATCTTCGATTTGATAGGTGGCAGGCCTCGTAACTCTTCCTAGATCAAAAGTTATGGCCATTTTCCCAAGGGACGTTAGAGCAGAAAATTTTCCATCACAAAACCGCTACCGGGTGGGCGTACCAGCCACAAGTCAGAACCCTAGCCCGCCGGGGCGGGCCCAAAACAAGAATAAACCCCCGTCGAGGCGGGGGTAGCCTAGAAAATGCGCGAAAATGCGAATTTTAGTCCAATTTGAGTCCGGGAAGGATTGTTTCGATCCGATTTACACAAGGACTTCCAAGAGAACTTCCAAGAGGACTTAAAGACATATGAAGAGACTTATAAAAGGAGGAGAATCACAAGGATTAGGGGAGATGAGAGACTAGATAGAGGATTCCATTAGATTAGATTAGAGTAAATTAGATCAAAACACTAGTTCTAATTAGATTTGGAGATTGAAGCAACTTGAAGACCATTGAAGATCAAGAGCAGGAACTTGAGGAAGATGGAGATTTGCTGACAACAGACTTTTTCTTTACTCTACTCTTATTTTTATCTTTTAATGTTATTTCAAGTGTGGATTCTTAGTTTTAATTCAATGAACTAATTCTTTGTTTGAGATTACAATGGATCTTATTGTGTAGTTTATTTTAATATGCTTCGTTATCAGTTATTATGTTCTATTGTGAGGATTGTCTATTGTGATTTGGACTTAATTGTTTAATTGATTGGCCATTAATTACCTTGATAATCTATATGAACTCGAGAGATGAAGTATTGATTTAGATCTTATCATGATAGCATGTGTTCAGGATTTTGTTAGTAGCTTAAACTTGATGAGTGTTAAGGTAGATATATGCTTGACACCGCATGTAATCTGATAGAGAACTTATTCTTAAACCTTCTTCAATTGTAATTCACATAGAGATATAGTGGGTTAGTTGATTAAGGTGTTTAACAGATTTCTATCTTAATTGTGGATTGACGTTAATATGGGTATTATGCATCGAGAGGTGGTTTTATCTGCTTTAGTGTTCTTGATTAACAATTCAGGATAGAGAATAATTGATGAGAAGTGTGTTAACTTAAATGAAGCAATAAGTGAAGTTGTGATCTTAAATCTCCATTATCTTAATTTAACTAGTGGAATTTAATAGTAGTTTAATTTATATAATTTGAAATTCATTCGTTTAAATAAGATTGAGTTAATTCTGAGTTAGTACTTGGTGATTTTTGTTAAATAATTCTCTGTGGGAACGATACTCTACTCATCACTTTATTACTTGTTGACCACGTATACTTGCGTGTTGTGCGTATATAGATTTTACCCAAGAATTACACTTTAACTAAGCATGTTCTTTGGATTTAATCCTACATACCATTCACATTCACAATACCAGTTAATTATAACTTAATTAATCATCATAAACTCATTATCTTTGTCTACTTTGATTATTAACTATATTTAGTTAATTTACCACTTTGTCACATAATTTACATATCATGAATAACAAGCTAATTATGTATTCAATAATTCAATCCATATGTAATTATGTTATTAAATGCTAAGTATCTATTTTAACATCTCATTATGCTTATAACATAGTTTTATGTTCATTAAATCAAGTTGCTATCACGTTGCTAGACTTGAATATTAAAAAATATTTCATTTCTAGACATTACAGCAGAGTGGTATTTCTACTTTCTTTTATACTAAGTCTTCGCGATACGGCCATGGCGGTGGTATTTAATTTGGACATCTGACATGCGGTAGCAGTGGTATTATTCTTGAGAAACGAAACTGCTACGCAATTATTGCAGAACACAGCCAAAAAATTTCCAATTAAATTATCACTACACGAATTTAATCATACCCAATGTTATAATTCATGTATAATCATAACCCAACATTTATAGAATGGTTTTAACCCATTAAAACACATAATCACAGAACTAAAATATGTGAATTTCACTGACTTTGATGTTCTTGGAGGTTTTGAAAATAAAACATGAAAATTGTCACTACGAATTCGTTATAACACCGAATCCATTTATTTAAACTTTGGTCTCTTCATATCAACATGCATAATAATATACGAGTGTAAAATTTAGGGATAATATACGATCAATACATAAAATATCACGTATAAGGCCGTAAGGCCAAAACCCATACTCTGTAATTTTGTAGAAATCATATACGATGTAATATTATGAAACTGATGATATGGAATCATGCAATATATATATATATATAATACAATTTGATACATCTTAACCCATAAATAACTCATAAATATTACTCCTTTCTCAATCACAGAGGCTTTACAGAAACTTTGAAAGCCATTTTCTTATAAAAACTTAATGACGTAAAATAGAATTTGGGAAGGAGAATTACCCATAGTATAATTAATGGAAGATGAATTCCTTCTCAGATGACTCTCACAATCTTCTTAACAACTCTGACTTCTCAACTCTTTCTCTGTATTTCTCTCTGTTATGCTTTCTAGACTTAGGCAAATAATGAAGAAGAAATAAAAGAATACGTAAACTAAATAATGAACAACTGACGCGTTGGTGGTCAGTTACCCAGTCATGGGTTAACTGGCCCCAACTCCCTTTAGTGCCATATTTTCCTAGCTAGAATAGGTTTCAAAAACCATTTAATTTAATAAAACTTTATCACATAGTTAATTCATGTCACACCCACTTGCACAATAATTCATATATCTTATTTAATATAAATAAAATATAATAACTTCTCATAAATTCACATAGTCATATATTTAATTTTTTCATTAATTAATAATGTCAAATTATTAACTCTCTAATTAATAATTAATTTAATTAAAATAACATCATGCTTAATTACATAATTCACTTAATTCAATAAGCTCACATAAATACATACTTGAATAATAAATATTCTCTACATTAATTTAATAAATGTAATACATATAATTAAATTAATCTACCACAATTGCATCAATTAATTATTTAATCCAATAATTAAATCATCGAAAAATATTTATTTAATTCAATAAATATTAAAATAAATTTACAAAATCTCGTTCGTCACATCTTTCCCCCTTAAAAGTATTCTGTCCCCAGAATCACGACTCAATAATTTCGACCCGTTACATTCTCCCCCCCTTACAAAGATTCTGTCCCCAGAATCGCTTACACATAATTAAGTAAATAAATGAGGGTAGTTCTTCATCATATTCTCTTCTAGTTCCCACGTAGCTTCTTCAGCGTTGTGGTTCCTCCAAATTACCTTAACAGAAGGTATTACTTTATTTCTGAGAACTTGTTCTTTTCGGTCGACAATTTGGACAGGAATTTCTTTGTAAGATAAGTCTTTCTCAAAATGCAGGGGTTCGTATTCAATTACATGCTTGTAATCGGCTTTGTATGGTCATAATACAGAAACGTGGAAAACGTTGTGGACATTCTCGAGTGCTGGAGGTAAGGCTACCTCATACGCAACTTCTCCGATTCTTCTCAGTACTTCAAAGGGTCCAATGAATCTTGGGCTCAATTTTCCTTTATTTCCGAACCTGATTTTCCCCTTCTAGGGAGAGACCTTCAAGAAAACATAACTACCTGATTCAAACTCGATATTTTTACGATGTGGATCAGCGTATTTCTTCTGTCGATCTTGAGCCGTTACCAGTCGTGCTCGGATCACTTTGACTATTTCTGCCGTCTGCTGTACCAATTCTGGGCCTAGCAATTGTCTCTCACCAAGTTCATCCCAGTAAAGCGGAGTTCTACACTTTCTGTCATATAACGCTTCGTAAGGCGACATGCCAATACTAGCGTGGTAACTGTTGTTGTAGCCGAACTCTACTAATGGTAGGTGATCATCCCAATTTCCTTTGAAGTCCATCACACAGGCTCTTTGCATATCTTCTAACGTTTGAATTGTTCGTTCGCTCTGTCCGTCTGTTTAAGGGGTGATAAGCTGTACTCATTCGCAACTGTGTACCCATACATTCCTAAAGACGTTTCTAGAAATTTGATGTGAAGCGCAGATCCCTATCTGAAACAATTGATACCGGAACTCCGTGCCTCAAAACAATCTCTTTTACGTATAGTCTCGCCAACTGATCTAGGTTGAATCTTATTTTGATCGGAAGGAAGTGTACAAATTTCGTCAGTCGATCAACGATAACCCATACTGCGTCGTAGCCTTTCTGAGTCGTCGGAAGGCCAACCATGAAGTCCATTGTAATATGTTTCCATTTCCATTCTGGGATTTCTAACGGTTGTAGTAACCCACTTTGTCTTTGATGTTCAGCTTTCACTTTATGATAGGTAAGACACTTGGCAACACATTCTGCAACATCTCGTTTTAAATTTGGCCACCAAAAATATTGTCGAAGATCTTGGTACTACCAGGGTGAATCGAATATCGTATACTATGAGCCTCGCTCAAAATATCTTCCTTAATCTCTGTGACTGGTGGAACCCAAATTCTACTTTCAAATCTCAGTATTCCTTCCTTATCCATCTTAAATCTTGGTTCGGTTCCTTCAGATATCTTCTTTGTCACCTTTTTGCATTCAGCATCCTGAAGATGAGCCTCCTTTACTTTATCTAGTAGAGTTGTACTAGATTGCATCTGAAATAGCTTCTCATCGATCTCCATCGGATACTTCACTTCCAACTCCAGTTTCTCCATTTCTGTAATTAGCTCCTCCTAAGCAGTCAACATCGTCAATTTCTCCCGACCTTTTCTACTTAAGGTGTCGGCAACCACATTTGCCTTACCCGGATGGTATAAAATCTCACAGTCGTAGTCCTTAATTAACTCCAACCACCTTCTTTGACGCATATTCAAATCCTTCTGCGTGAAAATATATTTCAGACTCTTATGGTCCGTATATATTTCACACTTCTCCCCGTAGAGGTAGTGCCTCCAAATTTTCAAAGCAAAAACAACTGCAGCTAACTCTAAGTCATGGGTCGGACATCCCTTCTCGTAATCCTTCAATTGTCGTGATGTATACGCAATGACTTTGCCATTTTGCATCAGCCCACAACCAAGTCCTTTATGCGACGTATCACTATAAACAACAAAATTTCCTATATCATCCGGTAGAGATAACACAGGGGCCGTACTAAACCTCTTCTTTAATTCTTGAAAACTTTCCTCATACTTATCCGTCCAAACAAATTTCACCGCTTTACGAGTTAAATTCGTTAACGGAGTTGCGATCTTGGAAAAGTCTTGTATGAATCTTCTATAATATCCTGCTAATCCAAGAAAACTTCTTACCTCTGACGGCGTTCTCGGCTGATCCCAGTTAATCACGGCTTCGACTTTAGATGGATGTACCGAAATTCCATTTTTGTCGATCACGTGACCAAGAAATTTTATTCGCTCGATCCAGAATTCGCATTTCGAAAATTTAGCGTACAACTTCTCCCTTTTCAATACTTCCAACGTTAACCTCAAATGTTCTTCGTGTTCTTCTTTGGTTTGGGAATATACCAAAATGTCATCTATAAATACCACTACGAACTTGTCCAAAAAGAACTTGAATACGCCATTCATTAGTCCCATAAATGTTGCAGGAACATTCGTAAGACCAAACGACATTACTAAAAATTTCTAGTGACCATATCGCGTTCTGAACGCTGTCTTCGGTAAATCCTCTGGTCTCACCTTCAATTGTTGATAACCGCTTCTCAAGTCTATCTTGGAAAAGTATCTCGCTCCATTCAATTGATCAAATAGGTCGTAGATCCTTGGTAATGGATATCTATTCTTAATCGTGACCTTATTTAGTTCTCTGTAGTCAATGCAGAGCCGCATCGATCCGTCCTTCTTTTTCACAAATAACACCGGCGCTCCCCACGGCGATACGCTCGGTTGAATGTAGTTCTTGTCTAACAATTCTTGTAGTTGTACCATTAATTCCTTCATCTCTACTGGTGCCATTCGGTATGGTGCCTTCGATATTGGAGCGTTTCCGGGTGCCAAATCAATCACGAAATCTACCTCTCTATCTGGTGGAAGTCCTGGTAAATCGTCTGGAAATACGTCGACGAAGTCCCTCACAATTGGTATTTCTTCTACCTTCGAATTCTCTTTTTGACTGTCGACTATGTAAGCTAAGTATCCTACACAGCCTTGTCTTAATAACTTCATGGCCTGCATCATCGTCAGACAACTCGCTTGTCTAGGCGACTTGCTACCATAAAATACAACCTTTAATGGAGTCATAAGGTTAATACGCTTCTTTTGGCAATCAATTACAGCCCCATAATTGAATAACCAGTCCATTCCCAAGATAACGTCAAATTCCCCAAGTCGAATAGGGATAAGATCTACGTTCATGATATTACCCTTAATATCCACTCTACAATTCTTATTTATGTACTTAACAGGGATTATTTCTCTATTCACAATTTCTATGTTCATGGGGTAATCCAATTCATTCTTAGGCAAATCTAAATTCTTGGCAAAATCATCGGATATAAAGGAACAAGTAGCACCCGAATCAAATAATACGTAAGCATTAACTTTATTGATTGGAATGATACGACACCACATCACGGATTGAGCGCATCTTATCTTGCAATCATGTTGAAAGTCCGGGCGGTTTGTCGATTTGTTGCGGTTGGTCCGGTGATGGTTAAGGTATTTCCACTGTTATTTCCCCGGTTTCCTCATGATCCTGACCCTCCCGATCCCTTCTTGGGACAGTCTCTTGCCAGATGGTCCTTCGAACCACAAGTAAAACAAGCACCCTTCTTTGGGTTTGGACAGTTTGGTGCTATGTGGCCTTCCTGACCACAATTGTAGCACACTCTTTTTCCTTTCATACAAACTCCTGGATGGGCTTTCCCGCAAGTCGGGCATGCTTCGATTCTTTTCTTCTGACTACCTTGCTGATTCCCCGATGATGAGCTGTCGTTCCACCTTTTCTTCTGATTGAAATTTCCACCTCCTGTGCCACTTCCACTGGCCTTGTTATTAATTTCACTTTCATTCTTCTTCTTCTTTTGATCTTGATTGTACTTGGTCACCGCATCGCTTCCTCCTTCAGCGAGGATGGCCTTTTCCAAAACTCTGACAAATGTGTTTATCTGAAACATTGATACCTTGCTATACACCCAAGGCTTTAGTCCTTGTTCGAATCTTCTGGCTTTTCTTTCGTCCGTGTGTACTTGATATGGGGCGAACCTTGCCAACTCGTTGAATTTAGCCGCGTAGTCAGGTACACTCATGTTTCCCTGCTTCAGTTCTAGAAATTGAACCTCCATCTGATTCTGCGAACTAGTTGGGAAATACATTTCAAAAAACATCTCTTTAAATCTCTCCCACGTAATTACACCTTCACCTCCTCGCACTTTGTTTGCTTACTGATGAGTGAGTTTTATACCCATGAATTGGATACATTCGGGCTTAATTTATTGTTGTTCTTAAGTCTTTTAGGATGTTTTTATGTGTTTGTGTCTATTCATGCATGTTTTATGTTATTTTATAGGAATTGGGATAAAAGTTACATGGATCGATGTTTGGGGTGGCTAGATTCGCGTTTTCGGCTTGCCATTTACACAGCAGCCACTTCGGAGCCAATTTGACTATATCTCCTGACATTATTTCGAAACACTCAAAGAACAAAAGTTGTAGATCTACTTCTCCTCTTTCCGGAACATCTTGAATCATCAAAATCGGAGTTCGAACGAAGAAGTTATGGCCATTTTCCCAAAGGACGTCGGAGCAGAAAATGTCGATTTTGGGCCAGCAGCAAGGCGCCCATTTTTAGCCTATATGCCAGCAGCGTCAAGGCGCTAGAAGCGAACTCGATGTTGTTGCTTGGCTTTGAGGCGTTGGGGCAAGGGTTTGGTGCGGCCTGGACGCGTTTTGGGCGAATTTTGACACCTTTTTGACTCCAAATAGGATTGGGTTTGTTGCTAAACTAAAAATTGGACTTGTAACCTATAAATACATGATGTAAGACATAAAATAAAGGGAGATTACATAGCTTAGCCTAGATTAAACACTCCTTTAGATTAGAAAATAACCCTAGTTCTTATTAGTTTTGGAGATTGGAGCAACTTGGAGACCATTGAAGATCGAGAGCAAGAGCGAGAGGGAGCATCGAGTTCTTGACAACAGATTCTATTCTCTTCTCTCATCTTACTTTTATCTTTTGATGTCTATTCGGTTGTGGATTCTTGGTTTTAATTCATTAATTATGAACTAACTATTTTTGAGATTTCAATTGAACTTTTTATGACTATGAATTAGTTATTCATTATATTCTAATTATTTATGTTAAAGTGAGTTGTTTATCTTGTTTTGTGCTTATTGCTTAATTATTTGATTAGTAATTACTTTGTTACTCTAGAAGGAATTGGAAGAGGAATTATAGGGTTAGAACTGGGCATGATATCATGTGACTTAGTTATTTGCATGGTGAAAAATTAGGTTTGTGAATTGAATGGAAATATCTGTCACATGCATGTAACACGTAAGGAATTGGGATTGGAAAGAGTTTAATTCAATTGTTTTGCATAGGAATATAGCAAGATTAATCTGGATTAAATAGAAGGCAATTGATCACTTGGAAAAGGACTTTTGGCATTTGAGAATTCCTCATTAACAATTCAATGAGGCATAATAATTGGGATAATTGGATAATTGATTTATAATTCATAATTGGGGATATTGAAGTCTTAATCTTTATTTATTTGAATTCATTCGTTAAAATCTTAGTTTTAATTAGTTAATTTAGTTTTCTTAATTAGAAAAAACACGATTTGAGATTGTTTAAATAAAATTAGTTTGGTTAAGAATTAGTACTTGGTGATTTTTATTAAATAATTCCTCGTGGGAACGATACTCTACTTTCACTTTATTACTTGTTGACCGTGTATACTTGCACGTATTCATTGATTGCGAAATCGATCAACAAGTTTTTCTTACCACCAGTAGCTAGCCTCAGACTTCAGCATAAACGTTGCAAAAGCGGTCTTCTGGTCTTCTCTAACCCTAACAACATCCAAAACCTTCTCCATTTCTATAACCCATGTTTGAGCCTCGATTGGGTTCATGGAACCTTTGAACTCTGGGGGTCCCACCGCCTTGAAGTCTTTAAACGTTGTGTTTGGTGGAGCTTGAGGTTGATTGTTCATTGTTCCAGTCAGTAAGTTAACTAACTGTTGAACGGGATTTGCGTTGGCATTATTGTTATTATTGGTTGACTCTTCCTAAGCCAGTTGACGCTATTGTCTTCTCCTTGGCGGCATATTTCTATTAAATAAACGCTTATTAGAACTTTATTTATTTCTCTAAATAGTTAAGGCATTACTTAACAATTTAACATACTCATTTAACACATCATCTCAAACAACTTGATATATTTTCATTCAAATCAAAAGTTTTAACATTAAACGATAGCATAACTGCTATTTACATCAACTATCCTGGAATAAAGAATCCATAGGATTTAAAACATTCAAATATTCCTTCGTTCATAAACACGTCAGATTTACATCTAAAACTAATTAAGTTCTTCATATAATTAAATAAATCATATCATTGTCGGTCAAGGTACTGATTAGCCTTGCTACGTTCCTCTTCTAAGATGCGATACATCGTCCTGCGATCCATCATGTACAATGGTAGTCCTTCAAATTGGATCGGGTACCTCAAAACTTGATCTTGGGTCTCATTCATTGCCTTGTTAAGTGTAGAGTACGTTTCCCCAATCTTCGCTTTCTTTGCACGACTATCATCCTCTGCACGATTAGCTCAACATGATTCTCTTACCCAGCCTTCCTCTGCTATGTTTAGTCTTTCGGAGGTTTCCTTCAATTCCTTCTTCAGCTTCTCTATTTCCTCGGTCTTATCTTCGATTTGACCCTTCTCATGGACCAAATCCCATTCTACATTTCCCAGTCGTGAGTGAAGAGTCAAAATCTCCCTCTCCTTCTCCTCTAGAGTAATCTGCTGAATAATAGCTCGCTCGGGTCGGATCCTGCACTCTCATCTCGTAACTCCACGTTACGGTCGTATAATGTGTCGTACATCTCAGCATCAACGGTGTACCGTGGTAACTCCTCTTCTTCCTCTTCCTCTTCCTCCTCCTCTTCCTCAACAAATTCCTCCTCAGGATCAGTCTCGGGCTCATGCTCTTGACCAACAACGGTGATCAATGGAGATGACTCCCTCTGTACCAGTTTCTCCCTAACGACATGAATATCTCGGGGCTCCTCCTCTGTCGGTACTATAGGTACACGGGGTTCCTCCTCAGTAGGTAGTATAGGTACACGGGGTTCTTCCTCCCCAGCTTGACTAGCTTCACCAACATTCGACATCCTGACAACAAAATTTAAAGTTTTAGTTACTAAGTCGTATCATCTAACGCATACTTTAACACATAAACACATAACGTATTTTATTATCTTCAATGAATTACAAAAATTCATTTCTTAGAACTCGATAAGAGTTTTCCATTACTATCTTCTTCTATAAGGCTACTACCTAAGGTTGTTCCCCCACCTAAGGTTCATAACCTACAGCTTTGATACCAACTTGTGACACCCCCAAATCCGGGTACTTCGATTCCACGGGATTTGGTGTTCACTATACAAATTTCATCTATCTATCTACCCATAATAAATGCAACCATGCAATAGATAGAAATAAAATCTTCCCTTTATAGGGTTACATCATCTGAATCATAAACATAATCCTAGGTTAAACTAACCTTAAACATCTGTACGTAAATATAAATAATAAGTCAAACAACATCATTAACTCAAGTCTAACATAAATACATCATCAAATAAAATAACAAGTCTTCATCATTTGCTAACTTTGCCCTTGCCTTTACTAGTGGAAGGTTCATCGGTTCTTTCGTTCTTAACTGCAATGTTATTATTAAGCAAGAGTGAGCACTATTGCCCACAAGTATAACAATGAAATAACAGTATAATAACATGCGAGTAAATCAAAGACATCTGAATAAAAGCTCAATTTTTGAATCAAGAATCAAAAGAATTCTGAGGTTCATAAGACCTTGAACTATGTCCTAGGTTATCAAGGGTTATACTTGAAACCTTTAACAGTCATAAGACTATGGACCTTTCTACTGTGCTTGGGGGATCGGACCTTAGTACCATCATGCAGTACAATATCTTAACGCTAACGCATATAAGTAAATCCCTTTGCGGGTTTGTTCATCTCGGTTTGACATTCGAGTCCGCACTAAAGGAAGTTTGGTTTGGATAATTCAATAAGGGTTCGAAATTTAGAGCGTTCATCAACTAAGGACTAGTTGAATCAATAAAGTTCACTAGTCTAATAAGGTTTAACAATAATGATATTCGATTTGAATAATAATCTCAAGAAGTATACAATAGGACAATTATTGTATAAGCTGAATCATGCTTTGAAAAGATAATAAATCTTTAATATAACAATTGAACTTGAATAATAGTAATGATAATTTACTCGAGGTAACTAATAACTTGAACAATAATGACAAGTAGGGTTAGGAAACTTGCCTCGTGCGTAGATTACACTTTAACTAAGCACGTTCTTTGGATTTAATCCTACATACCATTCACATTCACAATACCAGTTAATTATAACTTAACTAATCATCATAAACTCATTCTCTTTGTCTACTTTGATTATTAACTATACTTAGTTAATTTACCACTTTGTCACATAATTTACACATCATGAATAACAAGCTAATTATGTATTCAATAATTCAATCCATATGTAATTATGTTATTTACATGCCAAGTATCTATTTAAACATCTCATTATACGTATAACATTGTTTTATGTTCATTAAATCAAGTTGCTATCACGTTGCTAGACTTGAATATTAAAAAAATATTTCATTTCTGGACATTCTGCAGAGTGGCGCTGCGGTGCCACTTTTGTACTAAGTCTTGAAATAAGCTACCAGTGTCAGTTTAACGTCTCGACATCTCAAGGCCATGACACGTGATGCCTCTGGCGAACCTTAAGGCATTGATCAGCATGCATGGCCCGCACGAATCAGAAACTATTCTGCAATTCGCGAAAATTGCAGAACACAGCCAAAAAAATTCCAATTAAATTATCACTACACGAATTTAATCATACCCACATGTTATAATTCATGTATAATCATAACCCAACATTTATAGAATGGTTTTAACCCATTAAAACACATAATCACATAACTAAAATATGTGAATTTCACTGACTTTGATGTTCTAGGAGGTTTTGAAAATAAAACATGAAAATTGTCACTACGGATTCGTTATATCACCAAATCCGTTTATTTAAACTTTGGTCTCTTCGTATCAACATGCATAATAATATACGAGTGTAAAATTTAGGGATAATATACGATCAATACATAAAATATCACGTATAAGGCCATAAGGCCAAAACCCATTCTCTGTAATTTTGTAGAAATCATATACGATGTAATATTATGAAATTGATGATATAGAATCATGCAATATATATATAAAATACGATTTGATACATCTTAACCCATAAATAATGTGACGACCCCAAAATAGGTATACAACACTCATTCTGAGCCGCCAAATACATGGTACAGAAAACAACTACAACTTTATTACAACAATTGTCGTGCAAAATACAACAACACATATACTGTGAGTTTGGATACAAATATATACCAAATGTGACATATGTCCCAACCGTGGACAACACCTCACAGTGACACCTTACATAAAGGTATAGTCAAAAACTGTTTTAGAAACTAAAATCTTTGGAAAGTGCTCAAGGAAACCTTCATACATGGGAGGCCATGCTTCTAGGTTATGATAGTTATCATATGGCCACAGAATTATCCTTGGTTGACCCAATAGACCCCAATGAAAAATGAGAAGATTACTATCGTATTCTTCCCAATGGTGAGTCTTCTCTTGATTTATCATTATCTCCACTGTCTCAAATTGAGAATTATACTTCAAACAAACACCAAGATTATATAGGTAGTGCTCGTAAATATACTCAGCAAGTGGATGAGCATGACCATGTCTTATGATGACACGAGGTTCTATGTCATTAGACATCTTGTATGATAGTGGCAAAACACCCTTCCAACGTTGGGTTCGCCTCTCCCTATATGATTCACCAAATATAACTACTAAAAAATGTATACAACACACTTGTCTATACTATTTAGGGAGAACTCCACAGCTAGAGACCACCGTTCAATTCCCTTGTTACCCCCGCTCGATCCAGCTATACTTTTATTACGTAAAAGGAATTGTGAAGCAAAAGGGTGAGCACAACTAGCTCAGTAAAGAATATCATGACTAAAGATAATTAAATTATCAATAGCCTTCATCAATAACAAATCAGAGATTTAGAACATATGGTAGATGATAAAATTTCAACCATAGTTGCAATGTAACGAAGCAATCCATTAGAAGAGTCAAATAGACAATACAGATCTATTATCTTCTCTATGTTAAAAGTCCACCAACAATGTTTTATCCTCAGTAACACATCAATCAGCAGTTCCTTTCCACAATTATATGAATATCTCATAATCATAATTGTAATTCTAAATTCCTCTTCGCACCCAGGACGAATATAATTTTCATCACATGTCTTTACCTAAAACATCAAAGATCATGGTTATACCAAATCACAGTTCCTGTTCATAATCATACTAATAAATTCATCTTTTGCACTACTACCAAAGATATTCATCCATTCATCTCATCTTCGCACTTTGCTTCGGCCAAAGATATTCAACAACAAGTCATCTTTGCACTACGGGCCAAAGATATTCATTAGCAGTTCATCTTTGCATTACAGGCCAAAGATATTCAACAACAGTTCATATTTGCACTACAGGCCAAATATATTAATATCTCAAAGAAATATATAATCATTTCAGAATTTATATAAACAATAATTATAACCATGTTGATCAATTCACCTTTGCACTTAAGCTAAAGATATTCAATTATAAATTCAATGGTCATGATCATACCAGTCACAATTCAACTTTTCACTACTGGCCAAAGAGAACCCTAGTCGTGATCATACCAATAATCTACCCATCTTTATACTCAAGTGAAAGAGAATTTCAATATCAGGGTTATAAAAATGTTATATATGATAATAAAATCAATATAATCAATATATAGTTTTAATCTCCAGAGTAATATTCATAAATCAACTATAATTTGGTTAGAAAAAGAAACCAATTTTGTAGTGAATAGTATACGTGAATAGTAACTCATGAATAGTAACCCTGACACAAAAAGGTAGAAATTCCACAATAAAATCCATACCAATATTTCGGTATAATGATATTGAAAGAATAACATTTCTTAAACTTATAAACAATTTATTTTAATTGTTTACACTTTACTAAATAATGCATTTAATCATCATAAAATGCCAAACTTATAATATTTCATCACCAATAACCAAAACCCTCATCGAAAATCTGCATATACCACATATATGATTCTCAAGCCATAAAATCATATTTTCCAATTTTCTTCCTTCACATAACATATTTAACTCATTTATTCATAACTAGTCTATTTTCATGAAAAATACCAAATCGGTTCAAAAATATTTTTTTTTCGAGATTTAGCGAGAATATAGTCCCATATTGAACATATATTTTTCTTAGAATTTTTAAAATTCATTTACTATTTTTTCATATGGCCAAAACCTTATAAATATTTAGACATTTATCATAAATTGTTCTTTTATCCAAAAATTACGAAATTCACAAAGTACATTGATATTATATAGATGTACTCCCAATAAAAATTTCATCAATTTTGGAGTTAACCACAAGGAGTTATAAGCGGTTACTTTTAAAATAGTCTTTTCTCATAAAATTTATAACTCTTAATCTATACATCCAAAATCACCATTTTGGACACAATCAATAAAACTCATCAACATATCATTTCAAATTTTTCGAAAATTTTAGAAGGTCGAAAAGAAGTACTGAAATGAAAAAATATAATAACCCTTAAAATCCCTTTACTATCCCTTACCTCAAAAAGCAAAGACTTCCGATTGGATATCGGATATATGATTTGAAGAAAACTTGCAGCGATGAATATCAACTCACCAAGTATCTAAATACTCACAAAATACACTCAATAATCTAGAGAGAGAAAGAGAAAAGCTTATGTTTACGGTGTGATTTTTAATTCTAACTTAGCCCTCTATTTATAGAAAAATTTTAGCAGACTTGACTTTTGACTTTGATGGCTTTACTCGCTACTATTCCCACCCACCACATTTGAAATAAAATTCAGCACATTTCTTCACCAACCACAAGTGGGGCCCACTCAATTCTAGAATTTTCCACCAAAATGCTAAATTCGGATACTTGACAATTTACGAACCATTCACCTCTTAAAATTCATAACAAATCATACGTTCATTTTTAACGATTCAAAATTTGTGGACATATACTCAACTTATATATGTATAACATATCCAAAAATTACATCGATCCAACGGTCGGATTAAAAATATAACTCACGCAATATATCTCAAAAACACTTTGGTTTAATTTTTAATACTTTCATTCCAAACAAAAATATTGATAAAATACCTCAACATTAATTCCTTCATTTATAACCACATAAATAAATCCATCATTTATATCCACATCAAATAAATATTTCCTTATCATATAAATCAATAATTAATTATTCACAAATAATATTACGAGAATCACAATTATGATGACCGGTAGTTCCCAAGAAAGAGGGGCTTTCAATAAGAATTTCTCCTTCTTGGCGCCGCAATTAGGTGACCAAACCTCTCCTTGATGAACTTTCTAGACATTGCCAATAATGCTATCTAATAATATTATTCAAATAATATGAATTATTGATCGATAATGAGAAATATTGTGCGGTGATAATTATTGAAATAATAATAATATAAAATATCAACGCAACAATTATTGAATCAATAAAATAAAATATTGAGCAATAATTCTTTGTAAAAATTATTGAGTAGTGCCTTCTTACGTAAGAATCAATAATTCAAAAATATTGTAATATGCAGCGTCTTCTTTGCGCAACAACGCGTGTTACTTTATTTTACCAACCGGGTATTTCAATAGTGTTAACGGTAACGATTACGCCATTATTTATAAAAACTTAATTTTGTTATTTTCTTCATCCTACATTTATTCTGTTATGGGGCCCACAAATGGTTTTTGGCTAATAAATACGAATATTCCTCGACAGAAAGAATATTCCACGACCAAACGAATATTCCCCGACAACAATGAATATTTTATAACCACTTGTGTATTTTGAAAAAAAAATCATATATCACCCTTAACTTTAACTTTTATCAATTTAACCATTTACTGAATAGTAATTATAAGAAAAATTGAATACTTTTATTTCATAAATTTTGGGGTCTTACAATCTCCCCTCCTTATGAAATTTTGTCCCGAAATTTGTGTACTTGGTATTTCAAAGAGTTGAGAATACCTTGCTTCCATCTCGATTCCATCTTCCCCATCATCATCATGATTTCTCCATTGCTCATCTCCTCACGTTTTTGATATCATTCTAGAATACTGACTTCAAAATAAGGGTTAATTGAACAAATTAACATACCACATAATATCCCGATATTATGACTGACCAACAATTAAGCTTAGGTAGGACACACTAGCGAAGGATTTACTCATCTCTCCCCTCCTAGTTCTATTCCCCTGTTTCCGCCAGAGACCATATCCCTAAGCTCTGATACCAAATGTGATAACCCCAAAATAGGTCCATTCCATCCAACCCATTCTGAGTCGCCAAATACATGATACAGAAAATAACTACAACTTTATTACAACAATTGTCGTGCAAAATACAACAACACATATCTTTGTGAGTTTGGATACAAATATATACCAAATGTGACATATGTCCCAATAATAATGTGACAAATGTCCCATCGATGGACAATGACACCTTACATAAAGGTATAGTCAAAAACTGTTTTAGAAACTAAAATCTTTGGGAAGTGCTCAAGGAAACCTCTTTGTACATGGGAGGCCATGCTTCTAGGTTATGATAGATATCATATGGCCACAAAATTATCCTTGGTTGACCCAATAGACCCCAAAGAAAAATGAGAAGATTACTATCATATTCTTTCCAATGGTGAGTCTTCTCTTGACTTATCATTATCTCCACTTGTCTCAAATTGAGAATTATACTTCAAACAAACACCAAGATTATATAGGTAGTGCTTGTAAATATATATTAGCAAAGTGGATGAGCACAACCACATCTTATGATGACACGAGGTTGTATGTCATTAGACATCTTGTATGATAGTGGCAAAACACCCTTCCAACGTTGGGTTACTTTCTCCTATATGATTCACCAAATATAACTACTAAAAGATGTATACAACACACTTGTCTATCTATTTAGGGAGAACTCCACGACTAGAGACCATGATTTTCTATTCCTTTGTTACCCATTTCGACCCGGCTACACTTTTATTACCTAAAAAGAATTGTGAAGCAAAAGGGTGAAACAACTAACTTTCGATAAAGAATATCATGACTAAAGATAATTAAATTATCAATAGCCTTCATCAATAACAAATCGAGATTTAGAACATATGGTAGATGATAAAAATTTCAACCATAGTTGCGGTGACGAGCAATCCATTAGAAGAGTCAAATAGACAATACGATCTATTATCTTCTCCATGTTAAAAGTCCACCAACAATGTTTTATCCTGTAACATCAATCAGCAGGTTCCTTTCCACAATTATATGAATATCTCATAATCATAATTGTAATTCTAAATTCCTCTTACGTACCCGGGAATGAATATAATTTTCATCATGTGTCTTTACCTAAACATCAAAGATCATGGTTATACCAAATCACGATTCTGTTCATAATCATACTAATAAATTCATCTTTTGCTCTACTGCCCAAAGATATTCATCCACAGATTCATCTTCGCACTAATTGGCGAAGATATTCAACAACAAATCATCTTTTGCACTACTGGGCCAAAGATATTCATTAACAGTTTCATCTTTGCACTTCTGAAAGCCAAAGATATTCAACAACATTTCATATTTATTTGCTTCTGAGGCCAAATATATTAATATCTCAAAAAATATATAATCATTTCGAAATTTATATAAACAATAATTATAACCATGTTGATCAATTCACCTTTGCACTTAAGCTAAAGATATTCAATTATAAATTCAATGGTCATGATCATACCGATCACAATTCAACTTTTCACTCTTTGGCCAAAGAGAACCCTAGTCGTGATCATACCAATAATCTACCCATCTTTATACTCAAGTGAAAGAGAATTTCAACATCAGGGTTATAAAAATGTTATATATGATAATAAAATCAATATAATCAATATATAGTTTTAATCTCCAGAGTAATATTCATAAATCAACTATAATTTGGTTAGAAAAAGAAACCAATTTTGTAGTGAATAGTATCCGTGAATAGTAACTCGTGAATAGTAACTCATGAATAGTAACCATGACACAAAAAGGTAGAAATTCCACAATAAAATCCATACCAATATTTTGGTATAATGATATTGAAAGAATAACATTTCTTAAACTTATAAACAATTTATTTTAATTGTTTACACTTTACTAAATAATGCATTTAATCATCATAAAATGCCAAACTTATAAGATTTCATCACCAATAACCAAAACCCTCATCAAAAATCTGCATATACCACATATATGATTCTCAAGCCATAAAATCATATTTTCCAATTTTCTTCCTTCACATAACATATTTAACTCATTTATTCATAACTAGTCTATTTTCATGAAAAATACCAAATCGGTTTCAAAAATATTTTTTTTACGGGATTTAGCGAGAATATAGTCCCATATTGAACATATATTTTTCTTAGAATTTTTAAAATTTCATTTACTATTTTTCATATATGCCAAAACCGTAGAATATTTAGACATTTATCATAAATTGTACTTTTATCCAAAAATTACGAAATTCACAAAGTACATTGATATTATATAGATGTACTCCCAATAAAAATTTCATCAATTTTGGAGTTAACCACAAGGAATTATAAGCGGTTACTTTTAAAATAGTCTTTTCTCATAAAATTCATAACTCTTAATCTATACATCCAAAATCACCATTTTGGACACAATCAATAAAACTCATCAACATATCATTTCAAATTTTTCCAGAATTTTACGAAAGGTCGAAAAAGTACGAAATAAAAAACATAATAACCACTTAAAATCCTTTACTATCCCTTACCTCAAAAAAGCGACACTTACGATTTGGATATCGGATATGTGATTTGAAGGAAACTTGCAGCGATGAATATCAACTCACCAAGTATCTAAATACTCACAAAATACACTCAATAATCTAGAGAGAAAGAGAAAAGCTTATGTTTACGGTGTGATTTTCAATTCTAACTTAGCCCTCTATTTTATAGGAAAATTTTAGCAGACTTGACTTTGCAACTTTGATGGCTTTACTACTACTATTCCCACCCACCACATTTGAAATAAAATTCAGCACATTTCTTCACCAACCACAAGTGGGGCCCACTCAATTCTAGAATTTTCCACCAAAATGCTAAATTCGGATACTTGAACAATTTACGAACCATTCACCTCTTAAAATTCATAACAAATCATACGTTCATTTTAACGGTTCAAAATTTGTGGACATATACTCAACTTATATATGTATAACATATCCAAAAATTACAACGATCCAACGGTCGGATTAAAAATTATAACTCACATAATATATCTCAAAAAACACTTTGGTTTAATTTTTAATACCTTCATTCCGAACAAAATATTGATAAAATACCTCAACATTAATTCCTTCATTTATAACCACATAAATAAATCCATCATTTATATCCACATCAAATAAATATTTCCTTATCATATAAATCAATAATTAATTATTCACAAATAATATTACGAAATCACAATTATGATGACCAGTAGTTCCCAGAAAGAGGGGCTTTCGATAAAATTTCTCCTTCTTGGTAGCATGATTAGGTGACCAAACCTCTCCTTGATGAAACTTTCTAGACATTGCCAATAATGCTATCTAATAATATTATTCAAATAATATGAATTATTGATCGATAATGAGAAATATTGTGCGATGATAATTATTGAAATAACAATAATATAAAATATCAACGCAAAGAATTATTGAATCAATAAAATAAAATATTGAGCGATAATTCTTTGTAACAATTATTGAGTAGTGCCTTCTTACGTAAGAATCAATAATTCAAAAATATTGTGTAATACTGGTAATCTTCTTTATGCGCAACAACGCGTATTACTTTATTTTACCAATGGGTATTCAATAGTGTTAGCAGTAACGATTACGCCGTTATTTATAAAAACTTAATTTTGTCATTTTCTTTCATCCTACATTTATTACACATTATGGGGCCCTGAATGGTTTGCTAGTATCGTGCTGAATATTCCACGACAGAAAGAATATTCCACGACCAAACGAATATTCCCCGACAACAATGAATATTTTATAACCACTTGTGTATTTTGAAAAAAAAATTCATATATCATCCTTAACTTTAACTTTTATCAATTTAACCATTTACTGAATAGTAATTATAAGAAAAATTGAATACTTTTATTTCATAAATTTCGGGGTCTTACAATCTCCCCTCCTTATGAAATTTCATCCCGAAATTTACGCACCTGGTATTTCAAAGAGTTGAGAATACCTTGCTTTCATCTCAGATTCCATCTTCCCTGTCATCATGATTTCTCCATTACTCATCTCACATTTATTTTAGATATCATTCTAGAATACGACTTCAAAATAAGGGTTAATTGAACAAATTAACATATCACATAATATCCCAATATTATGACCCACCAACAAATAAGCTTAGGTAGGACACACTTTAGCGAAGGATTTACTCATCTCTCCCTCTAGTTCTATTCCCGATCTCACTTGCCAGAGATCATATCCTAAGCTACGATACCAAATGTGATGAACCCCAAAATAGGTCCATTCCATCCAACCCATTACGAGTCGCCAAATACATGGTACGAAAAAACAACTACAACTTTATTACAACAATTGTCGTGCAAAATACAACAACACATATATCTTTGTGAGTTTGGATACAAATATATACCAAATGTGACATATGTCCCAATCGTAATGTGACAAATGTCCCATCACAACACCTGACACCTTACATAAAGGTAAAGGTATAGTCAAAAAGCTGTTTTAGAAATTAAAATCTTTGGGAAGTGCTCAAGAAACCTTTCGTACATGGGAGGCCATGCTTCTAGGTTATGATAGATATCATATGGCCACGCAAATTATCCTTGGTTGACCCAATAGACCCCAAAGAAAAATGAGAAGATTACTATCATATTCATCCCAATGGTGAGTCTTCTCTTGACTTATCATTATCTCCACTGTCTCAAATTGAGAATTATACTTCAAACAAACACCAAGATTATATAGGTAGTGCTTGTAAATATACTCAGTAAGTGGATGAGCACAACCCTATCTTATGATGACACGAGGTTGTATGTCATTAGACATCTTGTATGATAGTGGCAAAACACCCTTCCAACGTTGGGTTACTTCTCCCTATATGATTCACCAAATATAACTACTAAAAGATGTATACAACACACTTGTCTATATTTGTTTAGGGAGAACTCCATATGACTAGAGACCACCGATTTCTATTCCTTGTTACCCCATTTCGACCCAGCTACACTTTTATTACCTAAAAAGAATTGTGAAGCAAAAGGGTGAGCACAACTAGCTTAGTAAAGAATATCATGACTAAAGATAATTAAATTATCAATAGCCTTCATCAATAACAAATCAGAGATTTAGAACATATGGTAGATGATAAAAATTTCAACCATAGTTCTGCGGTAGAACGAGCAATCCATTAAAAGAGTCAAATAGACAATACAGTCTATTATCTTCTCCATGTTAAAAGTCCACCAACAATGTTTTATCCCTGTAACATCAATCAACAGTTCCTTTCCACAATTATATGAATATCTCATAATCATAATTGTAATTCTAAATTCCTCTTCGCACCCGGAGACGAATATAATTTTCATCACATGTCTTTACCTGAAACATCAAAGATCATGGTTATACCAAATCACAGTTCTTGTTCATAATCATACTAATAAATTCATCTTTGCACTACTGGCCAAAGATATTCATCCACAGCTCATCTTCGCACTTTCGCCAAAGATATTCAACAACAAGTCATCTTTGCACTTCACGGGCCAAAGATATTCATTATGATTCATCTTTGCATTGAGCAAAGATATTCATCAACATCTTTGATTCATATTTCATATTTGCTACATGCCAAATATATTAATATCTCAAAGAAATATATAATCATTTCAGAATTTATATAAACAATAATTATAACCATGTTGATCAATTCACCTTTGCACTTAAGCTAAAGATATTCAATTATAAATTCAATGGTCATGATCATACCAGTCACAATTCAACTTTTCACTACTGGCCAAAGAGAACCCTAGTCATGATCATACCAATAATCTACCCATCTTTATACTCAAGTGAAAGAGAATTTCAACATCAGGGTTATAAAAATGTTATATATGATAATAAAATCAATATAATCAATATATAGTTTTAATCTCGGAGTAATATTCATAAATCAACTATAATTTGGTTAGAAAAAGAAACCAATTTTGTAGTGAATAGTACTACGAATAGTAACTCATGAATAGTAACTCGTGAATAGTAACTCATGAATAGTAACCACGACACAAAAAAAGGTAGAAATTCCACAATAAAATCCATACCAATATTTCGGTATAATAATGATATTGAAAGAATAACATTTCTTAAACTTATAAACAATTTATTTTAATTGTTTACACTTTACTAAATAATGCATTTAATCATCATAAAATGCCAAACTTATAAGATTTCATCACCAATAACCAAAACCCTCATCGAAAATCTGCATATACCACATATATGATTCTCAAGCCATAAAATCATATTTTCCAATTTTCTTCCTTCACATAACATATTTAACTCATTTATTCATAACTAGTCTATTTTCATGAAAAATACCAAATCAATTCCAAAAATATTTCTTTTCTGGGATTTAGCAAAATATAGTCCCATATTGAACATATATTTTTCTTAGAATTTTTAAAATTCATTTACTATTTTTCATATGGCCAAAACCGGCGAATATTTAGACATTTATCATAAATTGTACTTTTATCCAAAAATTCCGAAATTCACAGTACACGATATTATATAGATGTACTCCCAATAAAAATTTCATCAATTTTGGAGTTAACCATAAGGAGTTATAAGCGGTTACTTTTAAAATAGTCTTTTCTCATAAAATTCATAACTCTTAATCTATACATCCAAAAATCACCATTTTTGGACACAATCAATAAAACTCATCAACATATCATTTCAAATTTTTCCAGAATTTTTACGAAGGTCAAAAGAAGTACAAACTGAAAAACATAATAACCTTTAAAATCCCTTACTATCCCTTACCTCAAAAGAAAGCGAAGACTTACATTTGGATATCGGATATATTATGAAGAAGAAACTTGCAACGATGAATATCAACTCACCAAGTATCTAAATACTCACAAAATACACTCAATAATCTAGAGAGAAAAAGAGAAAAAGCTTATTTTCGGTGTGATTTTCAATTCTAACTTAGCCCTCTATTTATAGGAAAATTTTAGCAGACTTGACTGCAACTTTGATGGCTTTACCTACTACTATATTCCACCCACCACATTTGAAATAAAATTCAGCACATTTCTTCACCAACCACAAGTGGGGCCCACTCAATTCTAGAATTTTCCACCAAAATGCTAAATTTATACTTGAACAATTTACGAACCATTCACCTCTTAAAATTCATAACAAATCATACGTTCATTTTTAACGGTTCAAAATTTGTGGACATATACTCAACTTATATATGTATAATATATCCAAAAATTACAACGATCCAACGATCGGATTAAAAATTATAACTCACGCAATATATCTCAAAAACACTTTGGTTTAATTTTTAATACCTTCATTCCAACAAAAAATATTGATAAAATACCTCAACATTAATTCCTTCATTTATAACCACATAAATAAATCCATCATTTATATCCACATCAAATAAATATTTCCTTATCATATAAATCAATAATTAATTATTCACAAATAATATTACGAAATCACAATTATGATGACCAGTAGTTCCCGAGAAAGAGGGGCTTTCCAATAAGAATTTCTCCTTACTGGCGCGCAATTAGGTGACCAAACCTCTCCTTGACAGAACTTTCTAGACATTGCCAATAATGCTATCTAATAATATTATTCAAATAATATGAATTAATGATCTGATAATGAGAAATATTGTGCGATGATAATTATTGAAATAACAATAATATAAAATATCAACGCAACAATTATTGAATCAATAAAATAAAATATTGAATAATATTACTGTAACAATTATTGAGTAGTGCCTTTCTTACGTAAGAATCAATAATTCAAAATACATGTATGTCTCTGGTGTCTTCTTTGTGCAACAACGCGTATTACTTTATTTTACCAACCGGGTATTCCAACAGTGTTAACGGATAACGATTACGCCGTTATTTATAAAAACTTAATTTTGTCATTTTCTTCATCCGACAGTTATTCTGTTATGGGGCCCACAAATGGTCATGCTGTCGTAAATACGAATATTCCCAAGACGAAAAGAATATTCCACGACCAAAACGAATATTCCCAAACAACAATGAATATTTTATAACCACTTGTGTATTTTGAAAAAAAAAATTCATATATCATCCTTAACTTTAACTTTTATCAATTTAACCATTTACTGAATAGTAATTATAAGAAAAATTGAATACTTTTATTTCATAAATTTTGGGGTCTTACAATCTCCCCTCCTTATGAAATTTCATCCCGAAATTTACGTACCTGGTATTTCAAAGAGTTGAGAATACCTTGCTTTCATCTCAGATTCCATCTTCCCTGTCATCATGATTTCTCCATTACTCATCTCCTGTATTTTAGATATCATTCTAGAATACAGCTTCAAAACAAGGGTTAATTGAACAAATTAACATATCACATAATATCCCAATATTATGATGACCAACAAATTAAGCTTAGGTAGGACACACTAGCGAAGGATTTACTCATCTCTCCCCTCCTAGTTCTATTCCCCGATCTCCGCCAGAGATCATATCCCTAAGCTCTGATACCAAATGTGACGACCCCAAAATAGGTCCATTCCATCCAACCCATTCTGAGTCGCCAAATACATGGTACAGAAAACAACTACAACTTTATTACAACAATTGTCGTGCAAAATACAACAACACATATGCTTTGAGTTTGGATACAAATATATACCAACTGTGACTCATGTCCCAACCGTAATGTGACAAATGTCCCATCACAAAGGACACCTTACATAAAGGTATAAAAGGTATAGTCAAAATGTTTTAGAAATTAAAATCTTTGGGAAGTGCTCAAGGAAACCTTCGTACATGGGAGGCCATGCTTCTAGGTTATGATAGATATCATATGGCCACAAAATTATCCTTGGTTGACCCAATAGACCCCAAAGAAAAATGAGAAGATTACTATCATATTCTTCCCAATGGTGAGTCTTCTCTTGACTTATCATTATCTCCACTGTCTCAAATTGAGAATTATACTTCAAACAAACACCAAGATTATATAGGTAGTGCTCGTAAATATACTCAGCAAGTGGATGAGCACAACCCTATCTTATGATGACACGAGGTTGTATGTCATTAGACATCTTGTATGATAGTGGCAAAACACCCTTCCAACGTTGGGTTGGGTTCGCCTCTCCTATATGATTCACCAAATATAACTACTAAAAGATGTATACAACACACTTGTCTATATACTGCTTAGGGAGAACTCCACGACTAGAGACCACCGCTTCTATTCCCTTGTTACCCCGCCGACCCACTATTACTACTTTTTATTACCTAAAAGGAATTGTGAAGCAAAAGGGTGAGCACAACTAGCTCAATAAAAGAATATCATGACTAAAGATAATTAAATTATCAATAGCCTTCATCAATAACAAATCAGAGATTTAGAACATATGGTAGATGATAAAAATTTCAACCATAGTTGCAGCGGAACGAACAATCCATTAGAAGAGTCAAATAGACAATACAGTCTATTATCTTCTCCATGTTAAAAGTCCACCAACAATGTTTTATCCCTGTAACATCAATCAATAGTTCCTTTCCACAATTATATGAATATCTCATAATCATAATTGTAATTCTAAATTCCTCTTCGCACCCAGGACGAATATAATTTTCATCACATGTCTTTACCTAAAACATCAAAGATCATGGTTATACCAAATCACAGTTCCTGTTCATAATCATACTAATAAATTCATCTTTGCACTACGGCCAAAGATATTCATCCACAGTTCATCTTCGCACTAATCGCCAAAGATATTCAATAACAGTCATCTTTTAACTACGGCACTATCAAAAAGATATTCATTAACAGCATCATCTTTGCACTACTGAGCCAAAGATATTCAACAACAATTCATATATTTTCACTACAAAGCCAAATATATTAATATCTCAAAGAAATATATAATCATTTCAAAATTTATATAAACAATAATTATAACCATGTTGATCAATTCACCTTTGCACTTAAGCTAAAGATATTCAATTATAAATTCAATGGTCATGATCATACCACCACAATTCAACTTTTCACTCATCGCCAAAGAGAACCCTAGTCATGATCATACCAATAATCTACCCATCTTTATACTCAAGTGAAAGAGAATTTCAACATCGTGGTTATAAAAATGTTATATATGATAATAAAATCAATATAATCAATATATAGTTTTAATCTCCGAGTAATATTCATAAATCAACTATAATTTGGTTAGAAAAAGAAACCAATTTTGTAGTGAATAGTACCTCGTGTGAATAGTAACTCGTGAATAGTAACTCATGAATAGTAATCCTACGACACAAAAAAGGTAGAAATTCCACAATAAAATCCATACCAATATTTTGGTATAATGATATTGAAAGAATAACATTTCTTAAACTTATAAACAATTTAATTTAATTGTTTACACTTTACTAAATAATGCATTTAATCATCATAAAATGCCAAACTTATAATATTTCATCACCAATAACCAAAACCCTCATCGAAAATCTGCATATACCACATATATGATTCTCAAGCCATAAAATCATATTTTCCAATTTTCTTCCTTCACATAACATATTTAACTCATTTATTCATAACTAGCCCATTTTCATGAAAAATACCAAATCAGTTCCAAAAATATTTTTTTTTTGGGATTTAGCAGAATATAGTCCCATATTGAACATATATTTTTCTTAGAATTTTTAAAATTCATTTACTATTTTTCATATGGCCAAAACCTAGAATATTTAGACATTTATCATAAATTGTACTTTTATCCAAAAATTCCGAAATTCACAGAGTACAATTGATATTATATAGATGTACTCCCAATAAAAATTTCATCAATTTTGGAGTTAACCACAAGGAGTTATAAGCGGTTACTTTTAAAATAGTCTTTTCTCATAAAATTCATAACTCTTAATCTATACATCCAAAAATCACCATTTTTGGACACAATCAATAAAACTCATCAACATATCATTTCAAATTTTTCGAAATTTTCTGAAGGTCAAGAAGTACGAACTGAAAAACATAATAACCCTTAAAATCCCTTACTATCCCTTACCTCAAAAGAGCAGCACTTCTGACTGGATATCGGATATGACGCTGAAGGAAACTTGCACTGATGAATATCAACTCACCAAGTATCTAAATACTCACAAAATACACTCAATAATCTAGAGAGAAAAGAGAAAAACTTATGTTTCTGGTGTGATTTTCAATTCTAACTTAGCCATCTATTAATAGGAAATTTTAGCAGACCTAGACCTGCAACCTGGATGGCTTTACTGCTACTATTCCCACCCACCACATTTGAAATAAAATTCAGCACATTTCTTCACCAACCACAAGTGGGGCCCACTCAATTCTAGAATTTTCCACCAAAATGCTAAATTATAATACTTCAACAATTTCTCGAACCATTCACCTCTTAAAATTCATAACAAATCATACGTTCATTTTTAATGGTTCAAAATTTGTGGACATATACTCAACTTATATATGTATAATATATCCAAAAATTACAACGATCCAACGGTCGGATTAAAAATTATAACTCACGCAATATATCTCAAAAACACTGGTTTAATTTTTAATACCTTCATTCCGACAAAATACTGATAAAATACCTCAACATTAATTCCTTCATTTATAACCACATAAATAAATCCATCATTTATATCCACATCAAATAAATATTTCCTTATCATATAAATCAATAATTAATTATTCACAAATAATATTACAGAATCACAATTATGACAACCAGTAGTTCTCCAGAGAAAGGGGGCTTTCCAATAAGAATTTCTCCTTCTCGGCGCGCAATTAGGTGACCAAACCTCTCCTTGATGTAACTTTTCTAGACATTGCCAATAATGCTATCTAATAATATTATTCAAATAATATGAATTATTGATCCGATAATGAGAAATATTGTGCGTTGATAATTATTGAAACAACAATAATATAAAATATCAACGCAAAGAATTATTGAATCAATAAAATAAAATATTGAATAAAGAATTACTTTGTAACAATTATTGAGTAGTGCCTTCTTACGTAAGAATCAATAATTCAAAATATCTGTATAATACCGCGTCTTCTTTGTGCAACAACGCCAGTATTACTTTATTTTACCAACCGGGTATTCCAACAAAGTTAATTGATAAACGATTACGCCGTTATTTATAAAAACTTAATTTTGTCATTTTCTTCATCCGACGCTTATTCTCATTATGGGGCCCACAAATGGTCATACCGCGGTATTTAATTTAATATTCCCGACAAAAAGAATATTCCACGACCAAACGCGAATATTCCCCACAACAATGATGAATATTTTATAACCACTTGTGTATTTTGAAAAAAAATTCATATATCACCCTTAACTTTAACTTTTATCAATTTAACCATTTACCTAATAGTAATTATAAGAAAAATTGAATACTTTTATTTCATAAATTTTGGGGTCTTACAATCTCCCTCCTTATGAAATTTCATCCCGAAATTTACGTGCACTGTATTTCAAAGAGTTGAGAATACCTTGCTTTCATCTTCCATCTTCCCCGCCTCATGATTTCTCCATTGCTCATCTCCTCGTATTTTAGATATCATTCTAGAATACGACTTCAAAATAAGGGTTAATTGAACAAATTAATATATCACATAATATCCCGATATTATGACTGACCAACAAATAAGCTTAGGTAGGACACACTAGCGAAGGATTTACTCATCTCTCCCCTCCTAGTTCTATTCCCCGATCTCCGCCAGAGGTCATATCCCTAAGCTCTGATACCAAATGTGACGCCCCCAAAATAGGTCCATTCCATCCAACCCATTCTCGAGTCGCCAAATACATGGTACGTAAAAACACTACAACTTTATTACAACAATTGTCGTAAAAAAATACAACAACACATATATTCATGAGTTTGATACAAATATATACCAAATGTGACACTGTCCCAACCGTAATGTGACAAATGTCCCATCGATGACAAGACTCACAATGACAC
This sequence comes from Panax ginseng, assembly GCA_020205605.1. Classification (NCBI taxonomy): domain Eukaryota; kingdom Viridiplantae; phylum Streptophyta; class Magnoliopsida; order Apiales; family Araliaceae; genus Panax; species Panax ginseng. The sequence continues at coordinate 86,424,923 of CM035145.1, forward strand.
CTTACATAAAGGTATAGTCAAAAAAAATGTTTTAGAAATTAGAATCTTTGGGAAGTGCTCAAGAAACCTTCGTATACATGGGAGGCCATGCTTCTAGGTTATGATAGATATCATATGGCCACGTAATTATCCTTGGTTGACCCAATAGACCCCAAAGAAAAATGAGAAGATTACTATCATATTCTTCCCAATGGTGAGTCTTCTCTTGATTTATCATTATCTCCACTGTCTCAAATTGAGAATTATACTTCAAACAAACACCAAGATTATATAGGTAGTGCTCGTAAATATACTCAAAGAAGTGGATGAGCACAACCCTGTCTTATGATGACACGAGGTTGTATGTCATTAGACATCTTGTATGATAGTGGCAAAACACCCTTCCAACGTTGGGTTCGCCTCTCCCTATATGATTCACCAAATATAACTACTAAAAGATGTATACAACACACTTGTCTATACTTTGCTTAGGAGAACTCCACACTAGAGACCACCGCTTCTATTCCCTTGTACTACCCCGCTTCACCCAAATTACACTTTTTATTACCTAAAAAGAATTTGTGAAGCAAAAGGGTGAGCACAACTAGCTCAAGAAAGAATATCATGACTAAAGATAATTAAATTATCAATAGCCTTCATCAATAACAAATCAGAGATTTAGAACATATGGTAGATGATAAAATTTCAACCATAGTTGCAGCGGAACGAGCAATCCATTAGAAGAGTCAAATAGACAATACAGTCTATTATCTTCTCCATGTTAAAAGTCCACCAACAATGTTTTATCCTCCGTAACATCAATCAATCAGCCTCCTTTCCACAATTATATGAATATCTCATAATCATAATTGTAATTCTAAATTCCTCTTCGCACCTGGAGGATTTAATATAATTTTCATCATATGTCTTTACCTCAAACATCAAAGATCATGGTTATACCAAATCACAGCCTGCTCATAATCATACTAATAAATTCATCTTTGCACTACTACCAAAGATATTCATCCACAGCTTCATCTTCGCACTAATCGCCAAAGATATTCAACAATGTGTCATCTTTGCATTACGGCTACATTCATTAACGCCAAAGATATTCATTAACAGCTCATCTTTGCACTACAAAGCCAAAGATATTCCTCAACAATTCATCATATTTGCACTACAGCCAAATATATTAATATCTCAAAGAAATATATAATCATTTCGTAATTTATATAAACAATAATTATAACCATGTTGATCAATTCACCTTTGCACTTAAGCTAAAGATATTCAATTATAAATTCAATGGTCATGATCATACCAAATACAATTCAACTTTTCACTATCGCCAAAGAGAACCCTAGTCATGATCATACCAATAATCTACCCATCTTTATACTCAAGTGAAAGAGAATTTCAACATCGTGGTTATAAAAAATGTTATATATGATAATAAAATCAATATAATCAATATATAGTTTTAATCTCCGAGTAATATTCATAAATCAACTATAATTTGGTTAGAAAAAGAAACCAATTTTGTAGTGAATAAGACCTGTGAATAAGAACTCGTGAATAGTAACTCATGAATAGTAAATAGTAACCCCGACACAAAAAAGGTAGAAATTCCACAATAAAATCCATACCAATATTTTGGTATAAATGATATTGAAAGAATAACATTTCTTAAACTTATAAACAATTTATTTTAATTGTTTACACTTTACTAAATAATGCATTTAATCATCATAAAATGCCAAACTTATAAGATTTCATCACCAATAACCAAAACCCTCATCAAAATCAGATATACCACATATATGATTCTCAAGCCATAAAATCTTATTTTCCAATTTTCTTCCTTCACCTAACATATTTAACTCATTTATTCATAACTAGTCCATTTTCATGAAAAATACCAAATCAGTTCCAAAAATATTTTTTTTCTGGGATTTAGCAGAATATAGTCCCATATTGAACATATATTTTTCTTAGAATTTTTAAAATTCATTTACTATTTTTCATATGGCCAAAACCGCTGAATATTTAGACATTTATCATAAATTGTACTTTTATCCAAAAAATTTCAAAATTCACAGAGTACACTGATATTATATAGATGTACTCCCAATAAAAATTTCATCAATTTTGGAGTTAACCACAAGGAATTATAAGCGGTTACTTTTAAAATAGTCTTTTCTCATAAAATTCATAACTCTTAATCTATACATCCAAAAATCACCATTTTTGGACACAATCAATAAAACTCATCAACATATCATTTCAAATTTTTCCAGAATTTTTCAAGGTCAAAAAGAAGTACGAACCGAAAAAACATAATAACCCTTAAAATCCCTTACTATCCCTTACCTCAAAAGAAAAAGACTTCTCGATCGGATATCGGATATGACGACCCAAGGAAACTTGCACTCGATGAATATCAACTCACCAAGTATCTAAATACTCACAAAATACACTCAATAATCTAGAGAGAGAGAGAGAAAGCTTATGTTTCGTGTGATTTTCAATTCTAACTTAGCCCTCTATTTATAGGAAAATTTTAGCAGACTTGACTCAAGAACCCGATGGCTTTACTCGCTACTATTCCCACCCACCACATTTGAAATAAAATTCAGCACATTTCTTCACCAACCACAAGTGGGGCCCACTCAATTCTAGAATTTTCCACCAAAATGCTAAATTTGGATACTTCAACAATTTCTGAACCATTCACCTCTTAAAATTCATAACAAATCATACGTTCATTTTTAACGGTTCAAAATTTGTGGACATATACTCAACTTATATATGTATAATATATCCAAAAATTACAACGATCCAACTATTTGATTAAAAATTATAACTCACGCAATATATCTCAAAAACACTGGTTTAATTTTTAATACCTTCATTCCGACAAAAATATTGATAAAATACCTCAACATTAATTCCTTCATTTATAACCACATAAATAAATCCATCATTTATATCCACATCAAATAAATATTTCCTTATCATATAAATCAATAATTAATTATTCACAAATAATATTACAGAATCACAATTATGACAACCAGTCGCTCCTGTGAAAGAGGGGCTTTCCAATAAGAATTTCTCCTTATCAAGCGCCAAATTAGGTGACCAAACTCTCCTCGATGTAACTTTCTAGACATTGCCAATAATGCTATCTAATAATATTATTCAAATAATATGAATTATTGATCCGATAATGAGAAATATTGTGCAAAAGGATAATTATTGAAACAACAATAATATAAAATATCAACGCAAAGAATTATTGAATCAATAAAATAAAATATTGAATAAGAATTACCGTAAATAATTATTGAGTAGTGCCTTCTTACGTAAGAATCAATAATTCAAAATACTGTAATACCGTGTGCATCGCGGTAACAACGCCAGACATTACTTTATTTTACCAACCGGTATTCCAACAAAGGTTAATTCAGTGAACGATTACGCCGTTATTTATAAAAACTTAATTTTGTCATTTTCTTCATCCGACAGTTATTCTGTTATGGGGCCCACAAATGGTCATTGCTACTGCGCATTTAATATTCCCTCACGTAAAAAAGAATATTCCACGACCAAACGAATATTCCCCGACAACAATGAATATTTTATAACCACTTGTGTATTTTGAAAAAAAAAATTCATATATCACCCTTAACTTTAACTTTTATCAATTTAACCATTTACTGAATAGTAATTATAAGAAAAATTGAATACTTTTATTTCATAAATTTTGGGTCTTACAATCTCCCTCCTTATGAAATTTCATCCCCAAATTTACGTGCACTGGTATTTCAAAGAGTTGAGAATACCTTGCTTTCATCTCAGATTCCATCTTCCCTGTCATCATGATTTCTCCATTACTCATCTCCTGTATTTTAGATATCATTCTAGAATACAGCTTCAAAACAAGGGTTAATTGAACAAATTAACATATCACATAATATCCCAATATTATGACCCACCAACAATTAAGCTTAGGTAGACACACACTAGCGAAGGATTTACTCATCTCTCCTCCTAGTTCTATTCCCCGATCTCCGCCAGAGATCATATCCCTAAGCTCGATACCAACCGTGACAACCCCAAAATAGGTCCATTCCATCCAACCCATTCTCGAGTCGCCAAATACATGGTACGTAAAACAACTACAACTTTATTACAACAATTGTCGTGCAAAATACAAACAACACATATATCGTGAGTTTGGATACAAATATATACCAACCGTGACTCATGTCCCAACCGTAATGACAAATGTCCCATCAAAGGACAAAGACCTCACAATGACACCTACATAAAGGTATAGTCAAAAACCTGCTTTTAGAAATTAAAATCTTTGGGAAGTGCTCAAGAAACCTTCGTATACGGGAGGCCATGCTTCTAGGTTATGATAGATATCATATGGCCACGTAATTATCCTTGGTCAATCTAATAGACCCCAAAGAAAAATGAGAAGATTACTATCATATTCTTCCCAATGGTGAGTCTTCTCTTGATTTATCATTATCTCCACTGCCTCAAATTGAGAATTATACTTCAAACAAACACCAAGATTATATAGGTAGTGCTCAGAAATATACTCAAGAAAGTGGATGAGCACAACCCCTCGTCTTATATGATGACACGAGGTTGTATGATGTCATTAGACATCTTGTATGATAGTGGCAAAACACCCTTCCAACGTTGGGTTCGCCTCTCCCTATATGATTCACCAAATATAACTACTAAAAGATGTATACAACACACTTGTTTATACTGTTTAGGAGAACTCCACAACCTAGAGACCACCGCTCTATTCCCTTGTTACCCCGCCGACCCACCCAAATACACTTTTTTACCCGAAAAGGAATTGTGAAGCAAAAGGGTGAGCACAACTAGCTTAGTAAAGAATATCATGACTAAAGATAATTAAATTATCAATAGCCTTCATCAATAACAAATCAGAGATTTAGAACATATGGTAGATGATAAAAATTTCAACCATAGTTGCAGCGGAACGAGCAATCCATTAAAAGAGTCAAATAGACAATACAGTCTATTATCTTCTCCATGTTAAAAGTCCACCAACAATGTTTTATCCCTGTAACATCAATCAACAGTTCCTTTCCACAATTATATGAATATCTCATAATCATAATTGTAATTCTAAATTCCTCTTCGCACCTGTGATTTAATATAATTTTCATCACATGTCTTTACCTAAAACATCAAAGATCATGGTTATACCAAATCACAGCTCTGCTCATAATCATACTAATAAATTCATCTTTGCACTACGGCCAAAGATATTCATCCACGCTCATCTTCGCACTAATCGCCAAAGATATTCAACAACAAAAGTCATCTTTGCACTACAAAGATATTCCAAAGATATTCATTAACAGCTTTATCTTTCTTGCACTACAGCCAAAGATATTCAACAACAGCTCATATTTGCACTACAAAGCCAAATATATTAATATCTCAAAGAAATATATAATCATTTCGTAATTTATATAAACAATAATTATAACCATGTTGATCAATTCACCTTTGCACTTAAGCTAAAGATATTCAATTATAAATTCAATGGTCATGATCATACCAAATCACAATTCAACTTTTCACTATCGCCAAAGAGAACCCTAGTCATGATCATACCAATAATCTACCCATCTTTATACTCAAGTGAAAGAGAATTTCAACATCGTGGTTAAAAATGTTATATATGATAATAAAATCAATATAATCAATATATAGTTTTAATCTCCGTAGTAATATTCATAAATCAACTATAATTTGGTTAGAAAAAGAAACCAATTTTGTAGTGAATAGATAATAAATAATAACTCGTGAATAAGAACTCGTGAATAAGAACTCATGAATAGTAACCCCGACACAAAAAGGTAGAAATTCCACAATAAAATCCATACCAATATTTCTAAGATAATGATATTGAAAGAATAACATTTCTTAAACTTATAAACAATTTATTTTAATTGTTTACACTTTACTAAATAATGCATTTAATCATCATAAAATGCCAAACTTATAAGATTTCATCACCAATAACCAAAACCCTCATCAAAATCAGATATATACCACATATATATGATTCTCAAGCCATAAAATCATATTTTCCAATTTTCTTCCTTCACATAACATATTTAACTCATTTATTCATAACTAGTCCATTTTCATGAAAAATACCAAATCAGTTCCAAAAATATTTTTTTTCTGGGATTTAGCAGAATATAGTCCCATATTGAACATATATTTTTCTTAGAATTTTTAAAATTCATTTACTATTTTTCATATGGCCAAAACCGCTGAATATTTAGACATTTATCATAAATTGTACTTTTATCCAAAAATTCAAAATTCACAGAGTACACCGATATTATATAGATGTACTCCCAATAAAAATTTCATCAATTTTGGAGTTAACCACAAGGAGTTATAAGCTGCTACTTTTAAAATAGTCTTTTCTCATAAAATTCATAACTCTTAATCTATACATCCAAAATCACCATTTTTGGACACAATCAATAAAACTCATCAACATATCATTTCAAATTTTTCCAGAATTTTCTCAAGGTCGTAAGAAGTACGAACCGAAAAACATAATAACCCTTAAAATCCCTTACTATCCCTTACCTCAAAAGAAAGAAAGACTTCCGATCGGATATCGATATGACGTCAAGGAAACTTCACACCGATGAATATCAACTCACCAAGTATCTAAATACTCACAAAATACACTCAATAATCTAGAGAGAAAAGAGAAAAGCTTATGTTTCGTGTGATTTTCAATTCTAACTTAGCCCTCTATTTATAGGAAAATTTTAGCAGACTTGACCAAGCAACTCGATGGCTTTACCTCGCTACTATTCACACCCACCACATTTGAAATAAAATTCAGCACATTTCTTCACCAACCACAAGTGGGGCCCACTCAATTCTAGAATTTTCCACCAAAATGCTAAATTTATACTTCAACAATTTCAACCATTCACCTCTTAAAATTCATAACAAATCATACGCTCATTTTAATTCGCTCAAAATTTGTGGACATATACTCAACTTATATATGTATAATATATCCAAAATTACAACGATCCAACGGTCGGATTAAAAAAATTATAACTCACGCAATATATCTCAAAAACACCGGGTTTAATTTTTAATACCTTCATTCCGACAAAAATACTGATAAAATACCTCAACATTAATTCCTTCATTTATAACTACATAAATAAATCCATCATTTATATCCACATCAAATAAATATTTCCTTATCATATAAATCAATAATTAATTATTCACAAATAATATTACGTAATCACAATTATGACAACCAAAGCCGCTCCTGAGAAAAGGGGGGCTCCAATAAGAATTTCTCCTTCATCGCGCCAGCAATTAGGTGACCAAACCTCTCCTTGATGTAACTTTCTAGACATTGCCAATAATGCTATCTAATAATATTATTCAAATAATATGAATTATTGATCCGATAATGAGAAATATTGTGCAAAGATAATTATCAAACAACAATAATATAAAATATCAACGCAAAGAATTATTGAATCAATAAAATAAAATATTGAATAAGAATTATCAGTAATAATTATTGAGTAGTGCCTTCTTACGTAAGAATCAATAATTCAAAAATACCGTAATACCGCAGCTACTATCGCAAGCAACAACGCCAGACATTTTATTTTACCAACCGGGTATTCCAAAAAAGGTTAATTTGAATACATTACGCCGTTATTTATAAAAACTTAATTTTGTCATTTTCTTCATCCGATGCTTATTCTCATTATGGGCCCACAAATGGTCACAGCTACGCCGTCGCATTTAATATTCCCCTACGTAAAGAATATTCCACGACCAAAACGAATATTCCCCGACAACAATGAATATTTTATAACCACTTGTGTATTTTGAAAAAAAAAATTCATATATCACCCTTAACTTTAACTTTTATCAATTTAACCATTTACCTAATAGTAATTATAAGAAAAATTGAATACTTTTATTTCATAAATTTCGGTCTTAGAATTACCCAGTATATAATTAATGGAAGATGAATTCCTTCTCGATGACTCTCACAATCCTCTTAACAACTCGACTTCTCAACTCTTTCTCTCTGTATTTCTCTCTGTTATGCTTTACAGACTTAGGCAAATAATGAAGAAGAAATAAAAGAATAAATAAACTAAATAATGAACAATCGACGCGTTGGTGGTGGCTACCCGATCGTGGGTTAATCGCCCTAACTCCCTTTAGGCCATGTTTGCCTAACTAGAATAGGTTTTAAAACCATTTAATTTAATAAAACTTTATCACATAGTTAATTCATGTCACACCCACTTGCACAATAATTCATATATCTTATTTAATATAAATAAAATATAATAACTTCTCATAAATTCACATAGTCATATATTTAATTTTCTCATTAATTAATAATGTCAATATTCCCCTATTACCCCTGCTCGACCCAGCTACACTCATATTACCTGAAAGAAATTGTGAAGCAGAAGGGTGAGCACAACTAGCCAGTAAAGAATATCATGACTAAAGATAATTAAATTATCAATAACCTTCATCAATAATGAATCAGAGATTTAGAACATATGGTAGATGATAAAACTTTTCAACCATAGTTGCAGCGGAATGAGAAATCAATTAGAAGAGTCAAATAGACTATAAGATCTATTATCTTCTACATGTTAAAAGTCCGCCAACAATGTTTATCCATGTAACATCAATCAACAGTTCCTGTCCACAATCATATGAATAACTCATAATCATAATTGTGGTTCTAAATTCCTCTTCTCACCCAGGACGAAGATAATTTGCATCACCTGTCTTTACCTGAAACATTAGAGATCATGGTTATACCAAATCACAGTTCTTGTTCATAATCATACTAATAAATTTATCTTTGCACTACGGGCCAATGATATTCGTCAATAATTCATCTTTGCACTACTGGCCAAAGATATTCAATAACAGATCATCTTTGCACTACAGGCTAAAGATATTCAACAACAGATCATCTTTGCATTACAGGCCAAAGATATTATTATCTCAAAGAAATATATAATCATTTCAGAATTTATATAAATAATAATTATAAACATGTTGATCAATTCACTTTTACACTTAAGCTAAAGATATTCAATTATAAATTCAATGGTCATGATCATCCCAGTTAAAAATTCATCTTTGCACTACTGGCCAAAGGGAACCCATAGTCACGATCATACCAATAATCTACATATCTTTACACTCAAGTCAAAGAGAAATTTCATCACCACAATTCTAAAAAAGTTATATATGATAATAAAAATAATATGATCAACAATTGCATTTAATTTCAAGAGTAAGATTCATAAATCAACGATAATTTGGTCAGAAAAAGAAACCAATTTTGTCGTGAATAGTACCCGTGAATAGTAACTCATGAATAATAACTCGTGAATAGTAACTTGTGAATAGTAACCTGTATTCATACATAGTACCGTATACGTAAATAATGTCATATACGTAAATAGTGTCATATAAATGAATAGTGTCGTATACGTGAATAAAGCTGTATACGTGAATAGTAACCCCGACATGAAAAAGGTAGAAATTCCACAATAAAATTCATACCAATATTTCAGTATAATGATATTGAAAGAATAACATCATTATGAAAAAAATAACATCACTTACTATCCCTTACCTTAAAAGAATAGTACTTCTGGCTGGAATTTTGGATGTAATGCCGAAGGAAACTTGCACTGAATAGCAACTCTCAAAGTATCTAAATACTCACAAAATATGCTCGATAATATATATAGAGAGAAAACTTGTTTCTGGTGTGATTTTCAATTCTAACTAAACACTCTATTTATAGGAAAATGCTAGAACGCCAAAGGAGACTAAATAATAAAATAATAATATTATTTTTTCTTCTTGCTACGCCCATCATTTTGGAAAGCCATCAGTATGACATCTTGGAAGAATTTTCAGCCCACATGTTAAAAAAACAAAATTGGGTCCCACCAATAATTTTAATAAAAATATTTAATTTCTGAAACTTCAATAATTCATAATAAATAGCCCTTTTATCAGAAAAATACAAATTTTATGTCCATTCTATAGGAAATTAAATTCTCTACAACTCTGTAGCGTTAAGTTTTTCCAAATTCTAAATGAGAAATGACCGAAATCCACATACAGACGATTTTCAACACCTCTTAAAATTCATAACAAATCATACGTTAATCTTTAACCGTTCAAAATTTGTGGACATATACTCAACTTATATATGTATAACATATCCAAAAATCACAACGATCCAACGGTCGGATTAAAATTATAACTCACGCAATAGAGCTTTAAGAACACTGATTTGATTTTCGGACTATAAGTCCCTCGTACCAGTTTCACTCAAACAGTCACCACAAAAAATCCACAAAGAATATTTGGGTGATTCAAATTTCTACGATTAGCTTACTTCCAAGGCTTTATTTTGATATATAACTCATCTCCTAACTCATTATACAAAAATGGTTATGGATTTTACAAAATCAAGTAATAAACTAATTTTTTCTGAAAATCCCATATTTTGTTCTTCTTTTGATTTCTAGATTTCTCTCATTTGATTCATGCACCGTGAATTTAGTATGAAAATATCACCATTATTATATTATTATATAACCACATTATACATTTATAATGTAAGATAAAATATCAATTTTTAACAATTGACACTTTTCTAAGAATTCCTCCATTCTAATAAAATACTGATAAAACACCTCAGCATTAATTTCTTCATTTATATACACACAAAATAAATATTTTCCTTTCTATCATTTATATCCACATAAAATAAATATTCACTTATCATATAAATTAACAATTAATTATTTACAAATAATATTATAGAATCACAATTATGACAACCAGGTCATTCCCAAGAAAGAGGAGGCTTTCCGATAAGGATTTCTCCTTATTGGCGCGCAATTAAATGACCTAACCTCTTTCCTCGACAGAACTTTCTAGACATTGCCAATAATGCTATCTAATAATATTATTCAAATAATATGAATTATTGATCTGATAATGGGAAATATTATGCAGTGACAATTATTGAAACAACAATAATATAAAATATGAACGTAGCAATTATTGAATCAATAAAATTAAATATTGAACAGTAATTACTGTAATAATTATTGAGTAGTGCCTTCTTATGTAAGAATTAATAATTAAAAATATCATGCAATACTGGTGCTATCTTTATGCAACCACGCCAGACATTCGTTGTATTTTAACCATCGAATTATTCCAACGAGTGTTAATTGTAATAACTACTGCCAGATTATTTATAAAAACTCATATTTGTCATTTTCTTCATCGACATTTATTCTCACATTATGGGGCCCATGAAATGGATCTTGTGCATTCATCACGAATATTCTCCGACAGCAATGAATATTTTATAACCACTTGCTTATTTTGCAAAATTTGCACATTTCACCCATAACTTTAAACTTTTATCAATTTAACTATTTACTAGATAGAAAAATTGAATACTTTTATTTCATAAAATTTGGGGTCTTAGAAAAACCCAGAAACGTTCTGACAACAACTTTGAAGGCATGGATCTTCATAGTGTGTTGATGTATGACCTAGATGATGGTTGATACTTGTACTATTACATAAACACTACAACATCAAGGTTCAAGCTTGCCTAGAAACATATTGAGGTGAGAATTAAAGGTGGTCAAAGTAGACCCCTTGAGCACTAACGGTTTTAATTAATTTAATTTTCCTAATTTTCAGAAAATACTTAAAAAGAGTAAATAATTTCTAAAAATTACAAAATTGGTTTTAAAAATTATTTTAAGTTATGAAAAATAACTTTTGATAATTTGGGATATTTTCATTAATATTTATAATATTAATGACATTTAATTTATTTAATTATAATATTAAATAAATTAGAGAAAAATAATTTTAATATTATAAAAATTATTTTAAATGAGAATAAAGTGTTAGAAAATATTTTAAATTATAAAATGTAACTTTTAGTATTTTTGGAGAATTTTCATTAATAATTTAATATTAATGATATTAGATTTATTTAATTATTATATTAAATAAATGATGGATAATGGTTTTATTGATTTAAAAATCATTTAAAATGAGAAAAGTTATTTTAAAATATTTTAAGTTATTTTTAATGACTTCTAATATTTTGTGATAAATTTCATTAATAAATTAATATTAATGATAATTGATTTATTTAATAAATGTATTAAATAAATTGTAGAAAATTAGTTTTAATGGTTTAAAAATCATATAAAAATGATTGAAGGATTATAAAAATATTTGAAGTTATGAAATATAACTTTTGATATTTTATCATGAAATACATTAATATTTAATATTAATGGCGAGTTAATTGATAATGGATTTAAATATTTAAAAATTATTTAAATATGATTTTAAGGTATTAAAAATACTTTGAGATATTATAATATTATAACATGAATTTCATTAGTATTTGATAGTAATTAAATATTAATGATAAAGAAATTATGTAGTATTTAAATCATATAAATATGATATTAATGATTAAAAAATCATGATAAATGATAATAATTACTTGAAAATTATTATAAATCTTTGAAAAATATTTTGAATAAATAATAAATTATCTAAGATAATTTTGAACCAGTTTAAGCATAGTCTTAAGATTAATAGGCTCGATAATTATCTGACTAGGCCAACGGGATGTCAAAATAGTACCAAACTCAACTCACACTGTAATAGTTTGACTTGAGGTTAGGTTTTATGTGTTTTATAGACCGATAGGATTATGTGATAATATGTTTAGGTTATTTCATAACTCTATTTAACATTGTTATATTGTGATGATATTATTCTAACTTGGAGATCAATAATATTATTAATATTAGGTCTTCAGATGAAGTTAAATAGATTGTGTAGAAGTAGTCAACATTACAGGCAAGTTTTTTTGCACTTTGTGCAAACCTCATATTTCAAATGCCAGTTTCATTTAAAATATTTTATTAAATGAAGATTTTATATTTATCAGTTATAATCTGGTGATATACATTGTTTACGATTTTTGTGATTCAAAGGTTATGATTTCTTGTTCAAACATAACCACGTCATATGAGCTATTGTTGTGGAAAAATGCTTTTGATTTGATATCAAAGTATAGTATTGTGAGAAACCAACTTTTTTTGGTACCGATGTATATACTGACACTATTTGAAAAACGATCGAGTGGATCCGTAAGTTGAGCGAATCTACCGTCCTTGGCGATGTAGTAAGCTGTCACTGAAATTTATAGCAATGTTCAGACAATATTTAGAGGATGATATGCATATTCCTAGTTTTGTTTGGTTGAGCGGATCAACCTGGATTTCTAAGTGTACTGGACTAACAGAAATTTGAAATGGGCAGGGTTTGGCTGACAAGCCTCAATATATATGTGTGGAAAAACTCTGGACTTTATGTTCATTCAATCCAGATTTGGTGTGTGTGAAAAAACTCTGAACTTTATGTTCATTCAATCCAGATTTGGTATGTGTGGAAAAATTCTGAACTTTATATTTAATTAGTCCAGATTTGGTATATGTATAACTTCGTTTATTGTTAACTTGCTGAGCTTTCTCTAGCTCATCCTGCAAATATTTTCCTCATTTGCAGATAGAAAGAATGTATTCTAGCTGTTTTGATATTTGTGGATAAAAGGGATTAAGACATGGTTATCCATTTGAGAACTATAATGTAGTATTTGACAGCATTCCGAATCAATGTAACAGTATAATATTTGTGTAAGGTATTATTAGATTACAATGTTTAGTTTTTATTCTAATGGAATTAGAAAAAAAGTACAATATCTATATGAACTATACATTTGAATGATACTATTAACAGACATTGAGCTTCTCTGATGCACTGAGGTAGCTCTTCTCAGTTCTAAGAACCCTACCATTAATACTATGGAGGTCAAATAGATAGGGATTATTGATATGGAAGAAATATTTGTAAGATACTAAACCTGTACATCTTAGTGAGGGTACTCAGTTACAATAATTATTCTGATGAGAACTACTATTTACTATGAGTACTGTGAATCATGGATTTATAGAAATTATTATCTTATAGAATATTTACGTGAGCACCAAATTGGCTATAAGGAATGTAGAGAATTTGGGGGCGTCACAATTTGGTATCAGAGCGGTATGTTATAGAGGTAGGGTAGGAATACCTTAGGATATGACCTGAGAGATTGTAGTAAAGGCAATAAGGAGATAAACTTAGATATAAGGAATGAGTTTAGATACTTAATGTAAGGAAGTATTTTGGAAATATTAGGAATATCTGGAATAGACAAAGTGAAGTTGTAAGAAATGACGATATATGGAGATAAAAGGTCTTTTTAATATATGAAGATAATTAAGGTTACAAGAAATGAGATGGTGATAGATCTAGGAAGTGACCTAGAAGGGTAAGATCTGGAGTTGGATATGGCAAGGAGTTTAGAAACTATTATGAAGACAATAAGAGATGTGGTGTTAGGGAGATAGCAATAATAAAGAGATAAACTAAAGTTAAGCTGGTAAGAGATGAATTAAGGAAATTCATCAGCCGAAGTTGAAGGAAGGAAAAGATAGATTATTTACATAAATTAGTGATATCAAATTGATATTTTGGTAAGTGAAGGAGTTAAGTGTATTCATATACTGAGAGAAAAGCTGATTGTTTTACTTGAGATAGTACTTGAACCATAATAGGTCATAATAATGAAGAATGATTTGAAGGATATGATAGAAGAAGTATCAACGAAAGTAGTTTACAACTAAATATCTGGAGTTATGAAAGGAAAATCTATAGTGGATTTAGAGAGTGCTCATGAAGAGTACCGAAGTTGGAGTTAAGTGAAGAGGGAAATTTAAGTTTCTATAAGACTCATATAGAGCCAGAAGGAGGGACAACAGAAGATGAAGAAGTTGGAGTAACATTAAGAAGAGAAGAAATTATATAGATTTTATGTACACGCTGGGGAAATTTTGGATATCCTTAAGAGAGATGATCGATAGTATCAAGGTTAAGTTAAGAGAATGGAATGAAGAGCATGAGAGGCTAAGGGGAACAGAGGGCAGTAGATGAACTGCAGTTTGTAATAGTATGGTGTTCTTCATGTAAGAATTCGTTGGGAGAAAACTAATGAAATTATATATATAAATCATTAGTTGGTCAACTTTCTTGGAATATATATATAATTGAATACATACACCTTGTTTATCAAATTAATT
This sequence comes from Panax ginseng, assembly GCA_020205605.1. Classification (NCBI taxonomy): domain Eukaryota; kingdom Viridiplantae; phylum Streptophyta; class Magnoliopsida; order Apiales; family Araliaceae; genus Panax; species Panax ginseng. Next base: position 86,440,279 of record CM035145.1, read on the forward strand.
GATTATTATGCTTATATGTAGTTAATTGCTATTTATAGATAAATGACATCACAAGGGAAATCACCATCAGAGATTGCTGGAAACCAGTTAGAGACAAACCCAACTCAATAGTTGGTAAATGTGTTACTAGACGTTTCACGCTGGAGGTTAGGGAATCCACCAGAAGTTGAACCTAATACTTTAAGGAATACCTTGGACTTTAAATTAGCGGGACCATAAGAATTGAAGGGGACTGATGAATCAGGAAATGAAGTATTAAGACAATGTCAAATGAAGGGAGATCGTAAAAGGAAGAGAGATTTTATTCTTCAAATAACTCTGGGAAAAAGGGAAATAGTAGCACCAGTCAAAGAGATGAAGGTTATCGTATTTGTAAGAAGAATCACAGAGGGGTATGTATGTTTATGGGAACTCGTTGTTTTACTTGTGAAAATAATGGACATTATTCAAATAGTTGTCCACAGCGGAAGCATAATAGGAGCAATAAGATCATCAGAATTAAGTGTTTTAATTGCGAGGTGGAGGGACACATAGCAAAATTTTGTCCAAAACCCAACAAATTTAACCTAAGGGGAAATCAAAGCCTCAAATCCAAACCAACAGGTGAAGGGAGCGGAAACGTCTAAGATGGAAGTAGATTTTGAAATCTTTTGTAATAGTAAGAATGTTAGGATAACATTTTGAAAGTATATGTAAATATATTTATATGCAAGGTAGAAGTTACATTTTTTGTATAATTTTGATAAAGATAGTGGATTTCATCCTTTGGCTTATGATTAAGGGATATGTACATTATATTATAATAATGATCAGATAAATTAAAATGTAATATATAAAACTTGTAGATACATAATAAATATAATCTATATTGGGAAGGTATTTGTAAAGTGTGAAATTTGTTAAGGAAAAAGAAATAATTATGCATTAAATAGGTTTAATTATGGTAGAATATGGGTTAACGATAAGTCTACAAAGTATTTCGAAAAATATTATAAGAAATTTGAATAAATTTTTTTTTCCTAATAATAAAAGATGATGTTGGTGATTGTAGTCTTCTAGTTGAGGGGAAATTTGTGAAGGATGAAAAGTCAGCTAGGAAAGGAAGTGAAAATGATTGAGGTTACCTTATATCCAAAGAAAGAGATTAGTTGTAGGTTCGATAATATTGGTAGGAGTAATTGGTTGATTAAAACAACAATGAGAAGTAAAGAAATTTAGAGATAAATTGGAAAAGAGAAGAAATAATTTACAAATATCATTATTACTAGTCATTCAAGTGGAGAAATGAATTAGAAGTATTGGGATATAAGTTCAATGAAGAGGTATAATTAATTACCATAAGTGTAGTATTTGGATTTGAGACATATGAAGGAGGAAACATTTAACGATAATATTAAAAGTTAAATGAAACAACGAGATACTGAAAAAAGATTTTAGTAAATTTAGGATTGAGCTAAGAGTTTTAGCTAACTCTATCTAGAAGCGTTAGTTATAGAAAAGGTCACGAGAAGGATGATAAATCAATCTTAAACAAGATAATAGATAGAGATGAGATGCTAAGGTATAAAGACAGAATTTGAAAACAAATAAATAAAAGAGAAGGCATAAAAGCCAAATTTTTACTAGGGACGTCGAGTGGTTCGGTTGCAAACCGATAAGTCCCATTGTGAGATATTGAAACATAGAGGTTACAATTGGTTAAAATACCAAGGGTATAAAATATAAGACAATAAGTCAAAGAGTGCTACAGTTAAAGAGGCACGGAATTAGAATAAACTTTGAAGGAGATATTTGAGTTCAAGGAAATTAAGATAAGGATACATAGGTATTGATTTTTTTAACTTGACTAATAGTCAGGATAAACGACAAATAAATAAATGAATAGATAAATGTTCTATGTGTTTTAACGATTAGATTTAAATATTATGATTAAGTGTGTTGATTAAATTTTTATGAACTTTTGAATAAAGAATAGATCAAGATTCGTAAGATAGAATCTTATGAGGAGGGGATGATATACTAATTCAAAATTTTTATGATCTTAATTTTGTGTTAAATGTGTGGATATGGGACTATGTTTCTAAGGAAATTATGAACCATGATAAGTTAAATAAAACTTAAACGAAGCCCTAAAATTGTTTTTATTCTTAAAAGGAATTAATGGTGGAATAAAGGTCTAACAATAGACATAAAAGTAAGTATACAGTGATGATGATTTTGTGGACGGAATCCTTATAAGGAGGGGAGAATGTGAGGATCTAAAATTTTTTGAATAATTTTTTTTATTTGATATTAATATTGATTAGCTATTATGCTAAGTATCTGTGATACAAGTTTAGATAAATGGTCCATTTGAGTATTGACTAAGAAATATGAGTAGAGTTGTGCTTAACAGAAAATAGAAACCCTAATCCTAAGTCCGAATATGGATTCAGTAGAAAATACAGTTATAATAAATGTAACTGTGAATATGTGTTTGTACGATATAGAATTGACGACCAGTGATTGATCGGTTAGGGTAAAAATTTAGTAAACCCTAAAAAGAGATTAGAAACCCTAATATCAGATTAAGGAACCTTAACGCACAGTTAGAAACCCTAATCGAATGCCGAGAAACCCTAATTTTAAATTCAGATACACTAAACCCTAATTAGGAAATCCTAATTAAGATTATCAAACACTAAGGGTGAGAATTAAGGAGAATGATGTTAAATGACTAGAATACCCTTAAGTTTATGAGGGAAATTACGAAAATACCCATTTAAGGGCAAAAAGATCAAAATACCCTTTACTTATAATTTAAGTAAAGAGATTTAGCAAATCTAATGAGTCACCATCATTTGGATAACATGCATGTGTTAAAATCTATACAAGATCAGATCTTAAACATGCCACCTAGCAAGTGTAGAAACATTGAATCTAAGATTTAGGAGATAAAGAGAGAGAAAGTTTACTAAAGTTGCACATTTGCTCTCAAACTCTCAACAAACCTCTTCTCTCTCCAAACTTTCAAAAATATTAAGTGTTTCAGTTACTTATCAGGCCTCTAGATCACTAAGATCAGTTAAGAAGAGATAGGATCAAAGCTTGGACAAAGAAGGTATAAAGCCTTAACCCTATTTTGATCATGTATGCTAAGATAGAGTTCATGTTTATGTGTTTATATACATGCTAGAGGATGCTCTATGATGATATATCATAGATCTATAACATCAAATGGCCTTAAAACCAAGTTTTTCAAAACTGCTTATGAACCCTAATTTGTTGTCTGACAAGCTAATGTCAGAGTCCATAAATCCTTCTCTAGTTTTTATTTATGTTGTTTTAAGTTATAAACTTGAAAAAATGACATAAGGACAATAATCTGGAAGTGGAATCAAGGTTATTCCATGTCTAGATTACAAGTTATTGTTGGTCAAACACAGTGTCTGACATAAACTCATTATCAGTGTCTGAAAATATTTTCAAACGCCTTGATCTGTAACATTCCAGAATTTTAAATTAAATGTTTAAATATTTATTGAATTATATAAATATTTAATGGATGTGTTTATCGTTGAATAAATATTTGTTTAATTAATTTGACTTGATTGGTTAATTATTTGTTAAGTAAATAATTAAGAAAATTAATTGTTATGAGGTAATATGCTAATTTAATTTAATGATTAAGTTAGAGAGTTTATAATAATTAAATGAATTATTATATTTTAATTTTAATTTGTAATTAAAATGAAGTGTTAGTTGATTAAATAAAATTATAATTATAAAGGAAATTATAATTATATGGTATTGATTTATGTGTTTAAGAAATTTAATAAATTAGTATTAGAATTAGTTAAATTGATTATTAAAATTTAATTAAATAAAAGTGTGACAAATAATCCTACTATAAAAAAGTTGTTAAAATAAATTAAAGGAGTTTAATTCTATTTTGCCAAATAAGACTTAATACATATTAAGTCTTTATTTTTTTAGGTGTTTTACCAAACAAGGTATAAGGATTAGTTGATTAATTTTATTATGTTAGCCAAACAAGCCTTATGGCTTTTGATTTTCAAAACTTAGATAACTGATATCAGTTATATCTATATTAATATTATATTATTAATACATATATTATTACCATACGTTATATGTTAGTACGTAAGATAGATTTAGGAGAAGAAAGACTCAGAAGAAGAAAAAGAAGAGAAGAAGAAAACTTGAGAGAATCCTAGAGAGGTTTGGAGAGAAGAATTGAAGAAGAAAAGCTTGAGAATCAAAGATAGTCATCATCTTCTTCTAAATTAAGGAATCATCTTGCTTCTATTTTTCTAAAAATTATGGTTGTTTTCTCTTCCAAAATTTCTCTATAAAAATATTTGTAGAGGTTGAATTGATTGTTGTATATAGCTTTATGTGGTAATTATTTGTTATAAGTTATGTTCATAAGTTTATAGATGAATTAATTCATGTATGTATGTAATTTGTGAAGAAAACTATATTACAGTGAGTTTATATTAATATATATGAATATGGCTTAGTTTAAAAGTAAAATTAAGGTTTTATTTGTTGTTTAATTTATAAATTAACTATTGAATTTGAAAAAGGATGAATAAACATAAACAAGGTACTTGGTACTTGGAATTAACTGTTTTGATTGAAAAACAAAGTTACAGTGATAATTTTCATTTAAAATGTCAAAAAGTGAAGTTTTATCAAAAACAGTAAAATTGGGTGTTCTAAATTTGATGTTTATGTTGTTATATGGGTAAAAACATGTTAAGAGTATTTAAATTATGTTTATATGAAGTCTCTATATGTATTACATGTGAATTAGGTTGTTAGAAAGGAGCTTGTAGGCCAAATTGGCTTTTTGTTCATGATGTTCTTTGAAATTTGATGGTCGAAGTCTGAGTTCAATGCATGTAATGGCTCAAAGAAGTAGGTTTTCATACGCATGCCGCAGTACGCTTAATCGTTAGCCTATGTCTCAAGATCATAATATATAACGCAATACCACCCAATATAAATCGTGGTGGTGCTGTGTAATGAAGTTAAGCAGAATGGTCGACAAAGTGTAATTTATTTTCACAAAGTCTGAAAAAGTTGTTATGTGTTAATAGTAGGACTATTAAATTATGATTTCAGTATTTCTATACTAAGAATGAACATGTTATTAACGATTAACTAGTTTTACTACTAATGTAATTTGATTATGTGATTAACAATCAAATATTACATGATGTATGTACTTAGTTATATATATTATGTGGTAGCGACTAATTATGTCATGATGACATACATATATAGGGTATTATGATTCGAGTTGTTACGCTTTAGCTTACACTCAAGGCAAGTTTTCTAACTCTATACTTCGTTGAGCAAATTTTACTTTCGTTGAGTCAAGTTCATTTTTGTTGAAAAAATTTATTGTATCTAGTTGTTCATAATGATGCAAGTTCTCTAAATCTATTGTTTCATTGAACAAATTATTGTTTCTATTTCGAGTTACATTACGCAAGTTTTCTAAACCTATTTTTATATTGAACAAGTTATTCTTGTCTTTAACTTGTTATTTAGCATGCAAGTTTATATATTCTAGTATACCAATGTTGGACCAATTTCATCGTTCAATTTCCTATTTGTTATGCATGCTTAGTACTCATCTGTAAATAACCTTGACTTAATATTGTTCAAGCAAGATACATTATAATTATTCAATGTTTATGCTTTTAGGTTATTCCTAAAGCATGACCTTAGTATTCAGTTATGAAAGTTTTATTCAACTAATCTTTAGTTGATGTTCGTGAAATCCAAATTACCTTGAAATGTATCCAAACCAAACTTACTTTGGTGCAGATTTGTAATCTAAATACTGAGATGAACAACCCTATTATTAGGGGTTTACGCTTAGTGTTGAAATGGTTGTGCACAATACATTGTACGAAGGGATGATCCCCCTAAGTACATGGAGTCCTTATAGTCTTATGACTGTTAAAGTTTAAGTTGAAAGATTACTTATAACTGTGGACATGGTTCGTGGTCATTAGACCCTCAGTTGTTTATTTCAGAATTTTAATAGAACACATCTGTTAGTTCCCGGAGGCACAATAATTATCTAGAAGGGGGGGGGGGGGGTTGAATAGATATTTAAAAATCTTTTCATTTTAACTTGTTAGTTGATAATGATTAAAGCTTAGCGAAGTTAATATTTGTGTTAATCTCCCTTCCCTTAACATAGTGAGTTTATGAGAGTGAGGCAGTTATGGAAGATATGGAAGTTATAGCAAGAATGTAATAGACACAGTCGTTTTAAGTGGTTCAGAGCACTTAAAGCTCCTAGTCCACTCTTCTACTCCTCAAGTAGGAAATCCACTAAGGATGTCTTTTACACTTTCTGAATCACACGATTCCTTCTAGACCCGGCCATGCTAGGAACTTCTTAGTTCACTCTTGAACTCTTCAAGTCCAGCAGACTTGGCTCTTTACAGTTCATTTAGAACTCTTCAAGTCCTTCTGACTTGGAACTCTTACTTCAGTTGATTGGTAGTTGTTGAGTTCTTGATTGTTGCTACTCAGTTGCTGTTAAGCACTTTTTCGAAAGAACTGAGTAGCTGAGCAAGCTTTTCTTTTTCTTAGATCGTAGAGTTGAGCGTTGAGTGTTCTTGTGCGTTTTGTTCAATACTTGCTTAGCTTTTTTTCTTCATCTGCATATGTTTTGCATATATGTGATCTTGAAATCTATCCGTTTGATCCATCCGTTGAAGCATTAAATGCGTTTGACATTTCTATACTTTGATGGAGACTTTTCTGCACATCTTCTGAATTGCATTATGGCCCACTGACACAGTAGACTGCGACACCTGAAAAGGTGTTTTTCTCTTACCAATGGTACTTTCCTTAGCTTCTTCAATATACACTTCTTTGTTGTATACTAAGGATATCTTTTGTAACATTGGAATTGGTGAGGACTTCAACGTTTGAAACCCATTCCATATTTGTTGGAGATATATCTTCAAACAAAAAAGGTAGGGCTCGATGCTTCTGTCACACAACAAATGATACTCTACGATCCAGATCGTGGTTTCTTGTTACCTTGGTGCTTGGTCTGATTCTATCAAACAAGAGCACTACGATTTCTTTTAAAGACTTGCACACTACGATCTTTACTTGCTTGCTTTGCAAGCTCTACGTTTTTGAGAGCACACTACGATCTCTGAGTTAGCTTGGAAAACGTTGGGACCACTCTACGATTTTCGAAGAGGCATTTAAGGCAGGCACACTATGATCCTCGAAGCTCTACGTTCTGCCTTGGCTTCTGTAATCTTGATCAGCTTGATACACTACGATCTCTTCGAAGCCTATCTATTACATCTAAAGATCAACCTAACAAGTTTGATCTTCTTTTCTATACATTCATTTAAAAGAATGATATACATTAAGAGCTTAGATTAACCTAACAAATTTGATCTATCACTAAGTCCTTATACAAATATTCCTTGAAGGACTTTACAAATAATCATGAGCATTTATATTTAAACATCAAATCAAAATATGCACTCTCCCAACAATCTCCCCCTATTTTATGTTGACATAACCAAGGAGATTTGTTGTCATGATTATTAGTTTCTAGATGAAATTGAAGGAAAGTAAACATGACTTAGTATTTCAGTGAGCAGCTGAAATTTCTAGACAATAAGCATGAATTTATTGATGTTCGAAGAATATTACAATTTAGCTTTACATCAATAAGAATTAAAACTTTCACTTATCACTATTTTCTTGATCTTTTGCGAGGAGGATTGGCATAATCCTCATCTCTTCTTTTCCTGCTTGCTTCATCCCAAAATCTTCCAGCTCACTAGGGCTTAGCCTAGGATTTTGATCATGCGTATTCATGAATGCAGGATCTCTAGTTGGCATTCTAAGGCCTGTGGTGGTGACATTTTGTGAGCTGGTAGCTGGACCTATACTCCTTATTGGTTGAGCCATTAAAATTTCCTGATGATCAGGTCGTTGAATCTGATGGCTGGATCGTGGAGTCTATTGGTGGAATTTCCTTGTAGGAGGACTCCTTCATCTGCCTCTACTCTGGCCTCCTTGAACTCTTCTGCCTCTACCCTGGCCTCCTTCTCCTTTCCCTTTATTCTCCCCCTTTATGTCAGCATCAAGGGTTCGAATGTCTTCGGATAGTCGAGTCACTCCTTGGACGAGCTCGTTGAGTTGGCTTTGAGTTTGAGCAATGTCCTCTCGATTTTCCTTTATCAGAGCTTCTGATCGAGCTTCCTATTTTGAGAACGGCTAGAACATTGTCGGTTCTTTGTCCTTGGGTTACGTAGGCTTGTTAAAATTCTTTGACTGCAGTTTTCAAACTGATGATGTTCTCTATCATAAGCTTATTCTGGGCTTCTTGAGTGTTATGTAATGCAAGAACAACATCTCTGTGTCTCTTGGTGGCTATGAAGTGAATATCATCCCTGTCCTTTATGCTTTTAATCATTTCCTTGATAATCTCCCTCAGCTTCTTAATAAGCTCAGTGTTTAGGGTGCCTGGGAGATTGTTTGCAGCAGTGATCATGTTTGTCAGTCTGAGATGAATGAATTTTGAGTGAGCTTCAAGGCTCTCATCGATGTCCTTGATCATGTTCTTGGACACTTCATTCAACTCAGCTTTAGTGGGCAGATCTGAGAGTAGATCCTTGAGTTGAGGATTGTTTAAATGAGGGGATGTTTTCTTGAATTGATCTTGCGAGGAGTAGAGGGCAAGATCAAGGTTGAAGTACTCATTTGTGGATGAAGAGGGAATATCTGATGGAGGGGCCTGTGTTTGGGTGTCTGGAGTTGGTGACTCTACGATTTCTCCTTGGGACTCTACGATGGGGCTAGAGTCAGTGATCATAGAGATGATGGGAGTTGGGATCAATATAAAGTTTGGCACGTTTGGTTCATCGATTCATGAAATTTTGGGATCCTCAGAATCGGGATTGACTTGGTGGATTTAGAACCACTTCCAACCAGCTTGGAAATTCATAAAATTGGCTGGAAAAAGACAGTGGATAGTGATTCACTCTATAAAGAATTGGGACAGTTCATACCTCATGCACCATTCTTGAGGAGGGATCATTTGTGATGAGCTTCTTGGCAAAGTTGAAGTTGCCTGGAAACCCATGGGCTAGCACAGAGATGGCTGGATATTCCTTGAAGCTCCAAAACATGTGGCTCCAGGAGTTTAGAATTTGAGCTTGATGATAGGGCATCATGGGGAGATAGGAGAACAGCTGATTGTAAAGATAACTCCTATACCCATCATGGCCCACGCCTGTGATATCAAGTTCATCATCATCTTTGTCTTCCTTTTCTTCTCCATCTTCTTTTGAGGATTCCACTATGTCAATGACTTCCTTTTAACTTTCTTGCTTATGCTCTCCCTCATTTTCTGCATGAGCAGCTTCTTCTGTAAAGGGGATATCATGAGGCTCCCGCTCAACATGATCCTCCATCTATAGGACTAATGCCTCCCCCTCAGCTAGAGCACTTTCTATCATGAGAACTATAGGCATTTCCTCAGCTTGAGTATTTTCTAAGGTGAGAGCTTCAGGTGTCTCCCCCTCAACTTGAGCTATGTCCTTTTGGCTTTTTTTGGATAGTTGATAAGTGGGTTTTATACCTACTTATCGGATATCAATTCAAGCGAATTACGCCTATCTTAAGTACATTTTAGTTTGTTTTTAGTTGCATTTTATTTATTTTGCATTGCATGTACTTAGAACTCCCTTTGGTGTAAAAGTGCAGGAAATGGCGTAACTTGGCAATGGTAGATGGTATGAGGCTAATGACGCATGAGGCAAGGAACAATTGAAGATATGCAACTGAAAATAGATGAAGGAAGAGTGGCATGACAAAGAAGGAATAGCAGCAGGATAGAAATAAGAGAAGCGGCAAACACACACAAGATCAACAATCAGAGAAGCCGCATGCGGCCATGCAGCTATATAGGGACAAACTTCGCTTTCGCCGCCGATCACCCGGATGAGATAGATTTTGAAGACGCCAGCGCTCATGCAAGAATACCTAAAGGAGGAGCCTTGCCATGCCGATAACTGATGTTCTTTGAGTGTTTTATGTTAATTTTTAATTTTAAGGGTTGTAATCGGTTAAAAATAAATTCTTACTAGTGTCAGATGTATCATTCCGTAGTTTTACTTGTTTTTCATATTCGTAACTAGGGTTTACACTTGGAGAGTATTCCAACGTGAAACCAATCTTAGATTTCGTATTTTCTACTCCTTCTTTGGAATTCAGTATTTGTGGATGCTTTATATTATTTTTGCTGGATATTATTGAGGACTTGCACGCTACGTTGGGTTTATAATCAGTAATTAGGTTTGATCAATTCTTTCTTCTCTTTCTCAATTGTTTCCTTATTATCCATGTATTTCTTTGATCCCATAATGACTTTTGGTTCAGTTATGAACTAAACTCCATTATGGGATTCTAACGGATTTTAATATGTAGTTTAATTGATTGCTTGAGTGCTGGACTGTTTTACATATCATAAGGAATTTCTATCATGGTTGGTTTGCATGCATGAATGCTTGATCACCATTCGTTTTCAGTACTTGTATGGAATTGAAAAATAACATGCGAGTATGGATTGTAATTATGATAGCATGCGTATATAGGGCTATTTTGCATAGCTTTGCATTTCATAAACCAGATAGACATATATTGTTTCACCGTATGAGTTAAAATAAGGGCTTGTGCTTAAATTCAATATGGTTGCAATTTCGCATAGACATATAGTGATTTTGGTTGTATTGATGATTACATGGTGTCTATCGCACGTGGATACTGTGTAAGTAGGTCATAGTACATTGAAAAATGGCTATGTCTTTATTAGTGCTCTTGGCTACTTTTTTGTGATATGTAAACAATCTTGCATGATCGTGGTAATTAGATGAAGTATTAAATGATGTTAGGATCCCATTATTTCCAGATTTGATTCATTACTGTATTATTCTTGATTCAGTCGTTATTTGCAATTAGAGTAATTCACAATTATAATAATTAGTTTAAGCATATTAATATAGTGATTTAATTGATGTATAGTGGTTTAAATTAGACAACGATCCCTGTGGATCGATACTTGACTTACTCTGTATTACTTGTTGACGCATGTATATTTGCATGAGTTAGAGCTCTTTTGTTAGAACTAAAAAAAGAGACAACAAGTTTTTGGCGCCGTTGCCGGGGATTGGCGTTTGAATTTTTATTATTATCATTAGTTTTAAGCTATATGGTATGACTTAGACAAATCTAATCTTATCTCATTTCCATTTTTTTGTTTTTTTTTATTTCAGGAACTTGTATAAATTTTTATGCGCACGCGATCATCCAACCCCGACCTAACACCTGCTCAGGAGAACATAAACGAGAGAGGTTGGAAAACGAGTGTTCGTAGAAATTTACAAGCACAGTTAGAGGGTACTACATCTAATATGGTAGCCGAGGCACAAGGAGAAGATCAAAGAGAGGAGCATAGGGCTCTGAGAGAATATTCCATGCCTAATATTAATGGATTACAGTCTAGCATAGTCAGACCAGCGATAGCAGCTAATACATTCGAGATACAAATGGGCACTATTTAGATGGTACAAAATTCGGTACAGTTTGGGGGTGTCGCTACAGATGATCCGAATGAACACTTGTTGAGTTTTATTGAGATATGTGACACGTTCAGATATAACGGGGTGATGGAGGATGCTATCAGACTTAGGCTGTTTCCATTCTCGTTGAGGGATAAAGCAAGAAGTTGGCTTCATTCTTTGCCAACAGGATCTATAACTACATGGGAGGACTTAACACATAAATTCTTAGCCAAGTTTTACCCAATAGCTAAGACTGCGAAAATGAGGACAGCAATCTCTCAGTTTGAGCAACAGCAGGGTGAATCCTTATATGAGGCATGGGAGAGATACAAAGAGATGCTACGGAAGTGTCCGCACCATGGAATGTCAGATTGGATGGTGATCAACACATTCTAAAATGGATTGGGATGGCAGTCTAGGCCGATTGTAGGTGCAGCTGTAGGAGGGACATTATGGGCAAAGAGCTATGAGGAAGCCTATAACCTTATCGAGACAATGGCATCAAACGATTTTCAAAATCCTACATCTCAGATGCCACAGCCCAAAGTTACTGGTTTGTTGGAAGTGGATGCTATTACTCAGTTGTCGGCACAGATGGCAGCTATGGCGAAGAAAATAGATTCAATAGCCGAGAGCAAAACGAAAATAGTTGCCTTCGTATGTGAAATTTGTGCGGGGTCACTCTCGACAGAGCAATGTGCTATCAGCTTAGAGTCGGTACAGTATGTGAGCAATTACAGAAAAGACCGAGGTCAGTTTCAGAACACATACAACCCCAACAACCGTAATCATCCAAACTTCAGTTGGTCAAATAATCAAGAAATCAATGAGAATCGGTTTGATTGACTAATCGGTTTGATCCACAATAAGCGCGATACGGTTTACTCTAGACCACCTTTTCCACGGGATTTTCTTAACAACAACAATATCACACTCCAGTTGCACCTCAGCAAGAAAAGAAATAAGAAATGGAGGAGATGATGATGAAATACATGGCGAATACAGAGGTTATAATCAAAAGCCAAGTAGTGGCTATTAAGAATCTAGAAACTTAGATGGGGCAAATGTCAAGCATGCTTAACAACAGGCCCCAGGGTTCATTGCCGAGTAATACAGAGACAAATCCACGAAGAGAGCGAGGAAGAGCGATTGCCAAGTGATCACATTGAGGTCTGGGAAAATATTGCGAGACATCGAAAGTTGCTACCATGCCAATTTATATTAAGGAGGCTACGCCAAGCGAAAGGAAAATGATGAGAAAGGAGCGGAAAATTACGAGGTTCGAAGATGAAGAAAAAAGATAAAGCAAGGTCAGTTGAGAAGCCTATGAGTTCAGTACCACCAATTCACCTCAGGTACCGTATCCGCAGAGATTGAATAAGCAGAGGGCAGATAAACAGTTCAACAAATTCTTGGATGTATTTAAAAAGCTGCAGATCAACATACCTTTTGCCGAGGCATTGGAACAAATGCCAAGTTATGTAAATTTCATGAAGGGTATATTGTCACGAAAGAGGAGATTAGACGAGTTTGAGACAGTAGCCTTGACAGAGGAGTGCAGTGCAGTGCTGCAGCAGAAGTTACCTTCGAAGCTGAAGGATCCGGGTAGTTTCACAATTCCATGTACGATTGGAAAGATGAACTTTGATAAATGTTTGTGTGATCTTGGGGCAAGTATCAATCTGATGCCTTTGTCATTGTTTAATCAGTTGGGATTACCGACTCCAAGGCCGACAAACATTTCGTTGCAGTTAGCTGATAAATCCATCACATATCCACGGGGAATTATTGAAGATGTATTAGTGAAAGTGGACAAATTTATCTTTCCGACTGACTTCATCATTTTGGATTACGAGGAAGATAAAAATATACCAATCATACTGGGAAGACCATTCTTAGCCACAGGAAAGACTTTGATAGACGTGCAGAAGGGGGAACTCACTATGCGTATTCATGATCAAGAGGTCACCTTTAATGTCTCCAAAGCCATGAAGTGTCCAGCAGATGAACAGGAATGTTTTCGAGTTGATTTGGTGGATCGGCTATTAAATGATAAAGTAGAGAGTCTGGTGGAGTATGAACATGTGAAAAGTATAATTGCTAAAAATTAGAGTTGGAGGAATTCAGATTACAGACGTATGAGAATTCGAAGCTATACAAAGAGAAGGTGAAGCAATGGCATGACCGAAAGATCTTCGATAGGACATTTGAACCGGGACAAAGGATTTTACTTTATAACTCCAAACTTAAATTCTTTCCCGGGAAACTGAAATCAAGATGGTCTGGGCCATTTATAGTGAAGATGTCTTTCCGCATGGTGCAATTAAAGTATTTGATATGTTTCTGGATAAATCTTTTAAGGTGAATGGACAGCGATTGAAGCATTACTGGGGTAGTGAGATGGACAGATAGAAAGTCACCTCAATTCTGTCTTCAACATGAGATTCCGAGATAGTCAAGCTAATTGACTATAACTTAGCGCTTGATGGGAGGCAACCCATTATTTCTATCTCTACTTAGTATTTATTCAGTTCAAGTTGCTTTTGTTAGCTCATTTTCATTCTTAGTTAGGATAGTGTGAGCATCTTTACATAATTATCATCGTAGCTGAAATCAAATAGGAGTACGTTTGTGCATTGCATTAAAATTAGGGTGACAGAATAGGCACTCATTTTTATTTAATAAATCATGCTTTGATAGTGTCTATTAATGTTATTGTAGGTGTATTGGAGTGTACGCATTAATGTCTTGCAGTGCTGGGAATAAAATTTAGCAGTACAAGTACCAGGGTCGCGCGGTCGCACAATACTTACAATATAGAACCACGCTACTTTGTCTTGATATGGTCGCCAGACCACATTTGTCATTCATACCACTTGCCAGTTCTAGTTCTAAGCAGCCCGTCTTTGCACATTTATAAGATTGAAACTCAACTCGCGCCCCCGCGCCCAAATCACATGGACAGAGAGCAAAACGAAAATAGTTGCCTTCGTATGTGAAATTTGTGCGGGGTCACACTCGACTGATCAATGTGCTATCCGCTTAGAGTCGGTACAGTATGTGAGAAATTACAGAAAAGACCAAGGTTAATTTTAGACCACATACAACCCCAAAAACCGTAATCATCCAAACTTCAGTTGGTCAAATAATCAAGGAAATCAATAGAATCAGTTTCAGTCACAGCCAGCGCAGCCACAGTTTACTCCTAGACCACCTTTTCCATCGGGATTTTCTCAAAAATAACAACATCACACTCCAGCTGCACCTCAGCAAGAAAAGAAATCAGAAATGGAGGAGAAACTGAGCTATGGCGGGCCGTCTTTGTGTTTTAACTTATAGTTAGAAGCGGCCATATACCTACCACTACTCTGGCGACTTTCAGTTTTGTTTTACTTCTGTTTGATCCTGAATGCTTATAGCAATTGGATTGAACCTGAGAGGAGATACAATAAAACTATTATTAAGACTTACCACTATCTAACATCTACTAAATATGGAAATGTAAATTAGAATTAAACAAGGAGGGAGAAAGATTAGATGGGGTGCCTCCCATCTAGCGCTCGGTTTATAGTCCGTTAGCTGGACTCTTTTCTTGACACCGCTATCCAATTCCTCTACGATAAGCTAGGAATCCTCCATCCATTAGAACCGCTATATGCCTTGGTAGGTTCCCCATCATGATAGTCTTCGGATTGAAGCCACCTAGCATATTTCCTATACATGATGTCCTCAGTTCCATTGCATCGCCAGGTGCTTCTCCCATTGTATCTGTGAATAGATTTTTGCATTGATGCATGAAAGATACAACGGGATTTTCTTCTTCTATTATCTCTTCCTGTAACACCCCGAGAAAATCAGATTTTTGAGAATTAAATTTTTATTTTTATTAAATGAATTTAATTAATTATTTATGGAGCAAGTTAATCGAACGTCGTTCTCTGACCTATAAATGTCAGAATGTCGTAGGATTTTGGCTACATGGTAGAATTAAAGTGTTTGAATTTTCAAGATGAAAATAAAAGCTTTCCGAGAAATTTTTCGAAAAACACTATTCACGCATTTTTGCTCGGGAATTATTTTTGAACTTCCGAGAAATACGTAATGGTAGAATATCGAGGTGAGATAGAATATCCAATAATATTTCAGTTATGGCAAACGCAGTTTTTCGCATGCGGACTTAAAACTTAACGATTAGGGAAAATGAATTTCGAGAAGGAATTTAAATGCGATTAATGAATTAAAGTAATGATTGTATAATACGTGGGTATTGTACAAAGTAATGAATACGAGTATGATACGAGGTGTTATACAAGTATGAATGAAGCATGGTATGTCGTATATGATTAAGTATATGAGTTAGAATACGAGATTAATACATAATTATACGTTATAAGGCTTTAAGCCATATGTATTGAATTTGTAGAATTGTGTAAGAAAATTGTAAAGTCCAATAAGATATTGATAAGGCCCAAGTGTAGAAAGGTGTAAGCCCAAGTGGTTGATTAATGAGAAGCCCAAAGTAACTTAATGCAAGGCCAATGTATAAGTTAGTTTAATTAAACCTTAAGCCCAAAGTAAGAATCCAATGGAATAGGAGGATCCATGGGGAAACCCATGATTATATGGGTGAATTAGTGATCAAGAATTAAGTGTGATGAGCAAGTAGACTTAAGGATTAAGCAAAGGATAAGTTAAGTAACTTAAAGGCTAAGTAAAGTGCTTATGTGTGATGAGTAAGTAAAGTGCTTTTATGTGATTAACAAGTTAACTTAATGGCTAAGTATTGTGATGGCCAAGTAACTTATTTGGTGAGCAAGTAATGGATAAGCTAGGTGACTAGAAAGTATACTTAATGGCTAAGTAAGTGTGGTGGCCAAGTTTACTTAATAGCTAGGTAATGAATAGTAAGGAGGTGGAGTGGCTTTAAGACCATTATACCCTCACTTTGAGATTTCTATAAATAGGAAGCTTGCTAGTTCATTTGTTAGTTGTTAGACTTTCATCCAATAACTTATAGCTTATTGGTTAGAGAGAATAAGTGAGAATAAGCTAGAAAGCTAGTCTTCATAATTCAAGAAGCAAGAAGAAGAACAAGGATTAAGCAAGTGATCATCATAGGTAAGAACTTAAACCATAATTCTCTTTCTCTTCAATCGTTAGAGGAGTGGGTAGTGGTAGAACATGTATGCTAAGGAATGATAAGAATGAGTAATCAAAGGGCTTAAGTCTTAATAAGTCGTATAAGTTATGAATAAGCTATTCATAATCATATAAGTTATGAAACAAGGAAGAACTTGTAGGAACTTATTTTATGTTGAAATAATAAGGTTGTATGATAATAAGAAGCAAGGATGATGGTTAAAAGATTTAAGCTATGATAAGTCATGCAAAGTGAATTCATAAGTAGTTTATACTTCTACAAGTTATAGGCTAATGAAGAACAACTAATAACTTATCATGAAAATAAGTTAATGAAGTATGTATGTCAAGATGTTGGTATGATGGATTGAATCCAGTTAAAACAATGAACAAATCATAAGAAATGAAGTTATGCCGGAATTCACACGATTGGACGTTAATCGTCGAATTCGTGAAAACCTTGGAATGGAAGTCGAATTTTGATATTGAGCTTGGAAACATTGGTTTTCAATGGAGACAAGTCTTATTTGGCATTATAGAGTTGCAGACTCGAGAATGACCGAATTCCAACTTAGAACGAAGAAACGAGCGTTGAACGTTCACGAACGTTTACCGTTTTCGTTAAAAATGGACTAATAGGTGAATTTTGAGCAAACGAAGTCAAATAGATAAAATTCTTATATGAACGCATAGAGTATATAATTTGTGAACCGTAGGCTTTTGAACGAGTCAATTCGGACTTATAACGAAGAAGTTATGCGTCCGTGAATTTCACAAAGTTGAAAATTTGCAAAAAATTTCTAAGGCACAGAGTTGGCACCGCAGCGCCAACCTAAGGCCAAAAGATGAAAGCCAGCGTACCGGAACAATGTCTCAACCTCATCGAACTTTCGTCGTCGCGTATGACATGAAGAGCAAGGACTCATGCCAAATGCCCGAGTCCCAATCTGCACTATATTAACTTTCATGTACAAATACGCAAGACAATGAAGGAAGGGTGGCGCCACAGCGCCAACCCAAGGGTTTGGACAGTGATGAATGTTTACAAGTATAGAAGGAAAGATAACACATTAGTAATGAACTAAGGTGTTAATATAACATTATTATAGCATTGTTAGACACTTAATGTATGATGATTAAAGGTTGAATATAAGACAATCGAATGAGAACGTGAATGGTAAGCAATAAGAGTACGTGACCAATAACGATCGAGTCTCGATTAGTGATGTTATAATGTTAATAAGCCATGAGGGAGGATGATTAACTCAAAACAAGTTGTACTAATGAACGATTCCAGTTAAGGGAAAGAAGTTGGTAAGAACAATGTAAAGAACTACGGTAAGCCGGAACCAATAATAATAATCTAAGTCAGGATTTAGATTGAGATGAAGGGTAAAATTCATTAGGAATCATGCATGTTCATTCATGACCTAATGTGGTATGTTATGTGGTTATGTATTGTAGAGACTGTAAAGACTCAAAGGAAAAGTTATTATACTATAGCAGACGCTGAAGGCAAGTTTTTCTTAAACGCTGGTCTAACCTTCGTGTTAGCCAAGTTTTCTGTAATTCATGTTATGAGATGCATGAAATGTTTTACTAAAAGGTCGATGCCAGTTTTACCTCGGCTAGACTAATCTTGAAGAGTTGATTGATTTATTTACAAGTCTTTCAATATAGAATTGCTAATGCTATCCTACGCCAATTATTTGGTACGGATTCAAGGTAAGCTTGGTTATGAATAAACAAATGTATTTTTCATCGATTTTTTGATGGGCACGCGAGGTTGCCAAAACTTAAACGTACATACGTTTAATGGATGTAGTGTTGATCAACATAGAGTACTATGGGCTGATCCCCCAGAAGTGCTCGTAAGATATGTCGGACTTACGGACTTAGTGTCGGGTTGTCCTTTTCAAAGAAATTATGAAATGCTCATGGTCTTGGACCAGAATTGATGTTTTACTGAATATTGTTATTGTAAAACGTTTTGAAGGAAAAGAAGTGTTCTTTTGAATTATTGATAGTACTTCATAACTATTATCCAGTTACTGAAGATATAATATTCCTATGTTTCAAGCATGTCGTTTAAAAGAAATTGTTCTACTTGCTGAGCTTGTTATGCTCACTCTTGCTTGAACCATATAAATGCAAATGCAAGACCGAATCTGGACCAAAGGATTCAACAAGGATAAAGTGAAGGCTAAGGCGAACTTGTAGATTACCTATGTAATAGCATAGGTTTGTATTGATAATATTTGATATTATGACAAGAACAAATGTAACAGTTACAAAGAACCTGGGATATGGTAATATTATTTTGGAATATATAAGACATAGTCGTTCTTTTGAGGCATTTCAATTGAATGTTTGTGTGAACTGTAGCACCGTGGAGCACCATCTGTCGGGTTGGAAGAGACCCGAATTTGGGGGCGTCACACTTCCTCAGCCCACCATGGTTTGTAAGAGGCCTCATAATCGCAGACATTCTTGCTTTGGATGTGACTACCAGGGGACATGGGTGTGCAAAATTCACTGAATTTTTCAACTCTAACTGAGAAGGCACTTGGGGTATTATACAAGTCAGCTCATGATCTTCATTTTCTATACCCCCAATTGTCTCCTCAAAGTTCACTCCTTTCAGTTCATTCAGTGGCATGTACACTTCTGGCTCTCCATCAGTTTCATCGTCCATGTCATAGCACCAATTATTTGGAGGGCAATTGTTCAAGGCTTCGAACATTTGATCCATCTGATTCTGAAGATTTATAATCTCTCCTCAGTTGATGCTACAAATTTGAACCACAAATCCTCCAATCTTGAATTATCTTATTCAGTTTCGAAATCCATGTATTGAGGACCATTCATTGACGAGTTAATGAGTTGTTCCATCTGTCTGTTAAGATTTTGGCTTGCTAACTCCTGACTCATCATCATCTCTTCATGGTCTGATATGCTTTTTGACATGAATTCCTTCAACCTTGAATTTGTTTCTTGTTACATTAGAGTTGGATTTGAGAAATCTGATGGATATGTTGGACTTGAGATGAAGTATTGGTCTTGATAGTTATAACTCCCTTCATAATATGGGTGATAACCCCAACCTTGATGATCATTGGGATAAACATTGTTGTTGAGGTAATCACCCCAAACTGTACTTGTCCAATTCTGATGTCGCACTGATAACTCGGATGCTCGCCAGCACAATATTCAAATGTAACTGTTATCTCTCGAGTGTGTTGGGCTGCAAGTACATCCAACCTCTCTAAAAGTGTTGCAATTTGTGCTGACAATGTAGAAAATACATTGAGTCCTTTAGTTCTTATGTCCCTTGGTTGAATCCTATTTGTATAAGGCCCATTGATCAACAAAGTCATCCATGGTACCTGAAAAGAGAAAAATATAGGAAGATAATTAAAATAAAATAAAATGTTTAAATTAAGACTAATTTGATTGAAATTAATGTTGGCAAAAATTATTAAAATAATTCCCTGGCAACGGCGCCAAAAAATTGTTGGTCGTTTTACCGATCAATATATGCGTGCAAGTATACACGGTCAACAAGTAATAAAGAGTAAGTAAGGATCGTTCTCACGGACAATTAACTAATAAAGTTCACCAAGCATTAACCCATAACCATCTCAGTCTTATTTAAACGAATGATATTATATTTTATATTTAAACTATTAAATTAAATAAACCTAACTATTCCTAGAGTGAGACTAGATAATGAAGACCTGAGATCATAATTTTAACTATTGACTCATCAAATCTACACATTTCATGTTAAGCCAAACTAATTGTACTGGATTGTTAGTCAAGAACATGAAAGTGAAATATAGCCATCTCTCAATGTCCCATACCCATATCACATGTAATCCACAGTTGATAGAATACGCATGAATACCCACATTACCTAAACCACTATACGTCTATGTGATTTACAAATAATTAGGGTTTAAGCCCAAGTTCTCAATTGACTATGAATGGTGCTTTGGTATATGTCTATCGTAAGCACAAATCATACATCCCATCATAATATAGAATATATCATCACAAACTATTAAGATCATCAGATCCAAGCCCATACATCTTCTCTCAAGTCCATACGGATTATCACAGTAATTGATGGCCAATCAACTAAGCAAATAGCATGAATCTAAATAGACAATCCTATAACAATCAATAGGGTTAACACTGAAATATATCAGAATAAACTAATCCATAGAATCTATTGCAATCTCAAAATATAGTTTAAATCATAGTTAAATCAAATCTATCATCCACATATTGAATAAACATCATAAGATTACAAATAAGAATCAAAGAGAGGATAAAAGTAGAGAATTGAAGTGCAAATTTTTTCTCCTGCTCCAAGATGGAATTTCTGATGCTTCCCAATTACTTCAAGTCTTCAATCTCATCAACTCTAGAAATCACTACTCTAATCTAATATCGAAATTAAGGAGAAGAAAGCAAATAATAGTTCCTTGATCCCCCCAAGGGATGGAATGTCCCCTTTACAACTGATATAAGTCTAATATATAAGCCCTAGTTGAACCCCCCCCACTCGGTTACACTTCCAATATTCAATTTAAAATAAAGTCAACTAGCAATTTGCAGAGATGTCACTTTGTGCCATGAGTCCCCTTTTAGAATCATCATCACGGTAGCGTGTATATAAAGTAGGCTCTGTCCGGGGTCTTGCGTGGGCACGCGTGTTGAAGCATGTATAGCCGCGCGGCTTCTTCAGTTTGAATTCTCAGGTTCTACTATTGCTTCTACTTCTGTGTCATGCTGCTACTGATGCTTTAACATGTAACTTTTTCTCTTTTGTTCACCACTGCTTAGCTCTTTTGTTCACTCGATCCTCATGTTGTGCCTTCATTGATCACCTGCCATCTACCAATGCCGAGCTTATTCCATTTCCTGCACTTTTTCACCAAAGGAGTTCTCAATACATGCAATGCAAAATATTATGAAATGAAACTAAAAACATACTAAAATGTACTTGAGATGGGCATAGTTCTCGTGAATTTATATTCAATAAGTAGGTATAAAACCCACTTATCAAATACCCCCAAACTTGAACTATTGCTTGCCCTCAAGCAATGCAACATAATGCAATCTACATACTATGCAAGCTACACTACTATGACAATGAATCCCACATTCTCAGCCAAATATGAATTCTAATAAGATGTGCCTCAGAGAAATATCAAGATCCAAGAACAAAGCATCAAACTAAGCTAAAGGCATAATGATATACAATCAGATAATCCTAACCTGTTATAAAGATGATATGTGTGTGATGTGTTCACATATAAGCTTGACAAAGATAAAGATACCACATGCTAAATTTCTTAAGACAGAAAATTGAAGTTTAAATCAAGAACTGCATATACTAATGAGACATCAACTACTCCAACACATCAATACAAATTAAGGTTCAACAATGGGTTTATTCTGCTTTATTTTTACTCACGAGGGCGATTTTTGCACTTTTCCGCGGTGTTTATTGAATATTTTTTTTATTATTTTTTTATATATATAAATATTTCCCATGACTGTGCAATGTCTCATTCCCTTAGGTTAACAGTGCTACCCCTTAGCGAGCTTTCAACCAATGACTCCCAGACCATTAAGACCTTAGGGCGCTAGGTGTAGAGACAATCCCCTCGGGCGTACTTACTCAAGTAAAAAAGGCCCCGAAACAAGACTAGTCACGATAATTATTCATTTTTTCTCTTCTTTTTTTTTCTATTCTTATCTTTTTCTTTTTTTTATAAAGCAAGCATACCCATGTGTTCCCAAAACTTGAGTTTCAGTGTCTTCATAGTCACTACTCACTTCCTACACAATTCTATCATTAAAAACAACATTTTCCTCTCAGCAGACAAGCATGCTAATCTTAACCAACAAGCAAATAGGAACATTGTCGTGCTACCCGGTAACATCTAAACAACAGACATAGATTACATCATGTATGAAATTATAACTAAGTTTAAGTTATCAACAAAGTTCAAAAATCTATCATATTTCTATTTCATCATTGGCCAAATTAGAATTCAACTAACTAAAAGCCTGGGATTATGCAATGTTATGCAACTAAACACATACTAAGTAAACAAGATAAAAGAAAACTAAAAACACAAAATTTCATGTAAAATTTAACTATAAAGATACTAAAATACCCCTACTATGCAACTTAAACATGCAATCAAACTATATACAACTAACTATATGCAACTACTACTCACTACAACCCAATACCCCAAAACTTAAAATAAACAATGCCCTCATTGTAATTAAAAGTGAAAGAATACTCCCCTAAGTGGCAATGTCATCTTCGTTCGCCTCCTCATAATCCGCTTGTATATCAGGCGATGGCTAAGTTTGAGATATTCTATAGTTGGAAACTGAGTGTGGACTTCTAACTGTCCGAATGCTTGAGTCAGAAATTCTAAAAATTTAGCAATTTTTTATGTGACTGAGCTATGGCGCGGCCGCGCTGTGTTTAACTTATAGTTGGACGCGACCGCGCTACCCTGTACTCTAGCAGCTTCAGTTTTGTTTGACGTCTGTTTGATCCTGAATGCTTATAGCAATTGGATTGAACCTGAGAGGAGAAACAATAAAACTATTATTAAGACTTACCACTATCTAACATCTACTAAATATTAAAATGTAAATAAGAATTAAACAAGGAAGGAGAAAGATTGGATGGGGTGCCTCCCATCTAGCGCTCGGTTTATAGTCCGTTAGCTGGACTCTTTTCTTGACACCGCTATCCAATTCCTCTACGATAAGCTAGGAACCCTCCATCCATTAGAACCGCTATGTGCTTTGGTAGGTTCCCCATCATGAGAGTCTTCGGATTGAAGCCACCTAGCATATTTCCTGTACATGATGTCCCCAGTTCCATTGCATCGCCAGGTGCTTCTCCCATTGTATCTGTGAATAGATTTTTGCATTGATGCATAAAAGATACAACGGGATTTTCTTCTTCTATTATCTCTTCCTCAGCCCACCATGGTTTATAAGAGGCCTCATAATCGCAGACATTCTTGCTTTAGATGTTACTACCAAGGGGACATGGGTGTGCAAAATTCACTGAATTTTTCAACTCTAACTGAGAAGGCACTTGGGGTATTATACAAGTTAGCTCATGATCTTCATTTTCCCTACCCCCAGTTGTCTTCTCAATGTCCACTCCTTTCAGTTCATTCAGTGGCATGTACACTTCTGGCTCTTCATCAGTTTCATCGTCCATGTTATAGCACCAATTATTTGGAGGGCGGTTGTTCAAGGCTTCGAACATTTGATCCATCTAATTCTGAAGATTTATAATTGACCTCTCTTGCTCAATCATCTTCTCCTCAGTTGATGCTACAAATTTGAACCACAAATCCTCCAATCTTGAATTATCTTGTTCAGTTTCGAAATTCATGTATTGAGGACCATTCATTGAGGAGTTAATGAGTTGTTCCATCTGTCTGTTAAGATTTTGGCTTGCTAACTCCTGACTCATCATCATCTCTTCATGGTCTGCTATGTTTTTTGACATGAATTCCTTCAACCTTGAATTTGCTTCTTATTGCATTGGAGGTGGATTTGAGAAATCTGATGGATATGTTGGACTTGAGATGCAGTATTGGTCTTGATAGTTATAACTCCCTTCATAATTTGGGTGATTACCCCAACCTTGATGATCATTGGGATAACATTATTGTTGAGGTAATCACCCCCAAACTGTACTTGTCCAATTCTGATGTCGCACTGATAACTCGGATGCTCGCCAACACAATATTCACATGTAATTGCTATCTCTCGAGTGTGTTGGGCTGCAAGTACATCCAACCTCTCCGAAAGTGTTGCAATTTGTGCTGACAATGTAGAAAATACAATTAGTCCTTCAGTTCTTGTGTCCCTTGGTTGAATCCTATTTGCATAAGGCCATTGATAAGTAAAGTCATCCATGTTACCTGAAAAGAGAAAAATATAGGAAGATAATTAAAATAAAATAAAATGTTTAAATTAAGACTAATTTGATTGAAATTAATGTTGGTAAAAATTATTAAAATAATTCCCCGACAACGGCGCCAAAAACTTGTTGGTCGTTTTACCGATCAATATATGCGTGCAAGTATACACAGTCAACAAGTAATAAAGAGTAAGTAAGGATCGTTCCCACGGAGAATTAACTAATAAAGTTCACCAAGCATTAACCCATAACCATCTCAGTCTTATCGAAATGAATGATATTATATTTTATATTTAAACGATTAAATTAAATAAACCTAACTATTCCTAGAGTGAGACTAGATAATGAAGACCTGAGATCACAATTTCATCTATTGACTCATTCAAATCCACACATTTCATGTTAAGCCAAACTAATTGTACTGGATTGTTAGTCAAGAACACGAAAGTGAAATATAGCCATCTCTCAATGTACCATATCCATATCACATGTAATCCACAGTTGATAGAATACACATGAATACCTACATTACCTAAACCACTATATGTCTATGTGATTTACAAATAATTAGGGTTTAAGCCCCAGTTCTCAATTAACTATGAATGGTGCTTTGGTATATGTCTATCATAAGCACACATCATACATCCCATCACAATATAGAATATATCATCACAAACTATTAAGATCATCAGATCCAAGCCCATACATCGTCTCTCAAGTCCATACGGATTATCACAGTAATTGATGGCCAATCAACTAAGCAAATATCATGAATCTAAATAGACAAACCTATAGCAATCAATAGGGTTAACACTGAAATATATCAGAATAAACTAATCCATAGAATCCATTGCAATCTCAAAATAGAGTTTAAATCATAGTTGAATCAAATCTATCATCCACATATTGAATAAACATTATAAGATTACAAATAAGAATCAAAGAGAGGATAATAGTAGAGAATTGAAGTGCAAATTTGTTCTCATGCTCCAAGATGGAATCTCTGATGCTTCCCAATTACTTCAAGTCTTCAATCTCATCAACTCTAGAAATCACTACTCTAATCTAATATCAAAATTAAGGAGAAAAAAGCAAATAATAGTTCCTTGATCCCCCCAAGGGATGGAATGTCCCCTTTACAACTGATATAAGTCTAATATATAAGCCCTAGTTGAACCCCCCCCCCCCACTCGGTTACGCTTCCAATTTCCAATTTACAATAAAGTCAATTAGCAGTTGCAGATGTCGCACGCAAGTCCCCTTTGTAATCATCGTGCGGGCGCGCGTGTGTAAAGTAGGCTCTGTTCGAGGTCTTGCAGACGGCGTGTTGTTGAAGCTTTAGATAGCCGCATGCGGCCCACGCTTCCTTCTGCAGCTTTAATTCTCGTGTTCTGCTGCTACGCTTCTTCTATGTCATGTCATGCTTCTTCGATGCTTTAACATGCAACTTTTGCTCTTTTGTTCACCACTGCTTAGCTCTTTTGTTCACTCGATCCTCATGTTGTGCCTTCATTGATCACCTGCCATCTACCAATGTCGAGCTCATGCCATTTCCTGCACGTTTGCACCAAAGGAGTTCTCAATACATGCAATGCAAAATATTATGAAATGCAACTAAAAACATACTAAAATGTACTTGAGATGGGCATAGTTCTCATGAATTTATATTCAATAAGTAGGTATAAAACCCACTTATCAATAGTTCCTTTATAGCAACCATCTTTTAGTCTTCCTCTTTGAGTACTCCTTCATTAATAAGGATGTACTTCTTGACCAATTTTCATCTTGGTTTTCTGGGTTGAGCCACAGCTTTAGGACTTCCTTGAGCTTTAGCTATGTCCTGTTGATCAGTCAAAACATCTGGTGCAGCAGCTTCCTTGCTTGAGGTGTTTGGTCTGGTCTCTACGATCGGTAGAGACTCTACGATCAAAGAGACAGATGGCCTTTTGGATTTGTGACTGATTTTGTTCTTTTTTAGCAGCTGTGATATGGTAGCTCTATCTTCATCAGCCTCAACCTACTATTCTTTCCTTCTAAGGATCCTTAGAGTCTCAATATCAGAGGACTCTATAGGTATGTCAGTGGTGGACCCTTGAGGTTCTTCTACCATCCTAGTCTTAAGCTTCCTCTTGTTCTTGCTTTTTCTGATAAGGGCAGTGGGTTCTCCCTTGTTGGTCTCTTCCTCTTCTTCTGTAGTCTCTTTGACGACTGACATGTTTCCAGGAATCCGTGATTCCTTTAGATCACCAGTTCTTCCACTGGACTCAGTCATCATGCGTACATACTCAGCTGGATTCCTTTTCCAATTCTCAAACAGTTGCTGGGTCATTCGTCTATTTGGATTGATGGACTCTCCTTCATCGTCCCTAATCTTATCAGCCAGAGCAGATTGTAAGATGATGCTTATAAATCGCCTGTAGAGCATCTTTTGAGATCCCTTTATCTTCTTCGAGTTGAGAATCCATTTTCCTATCCATTCTAGCAGTAGACCTCCATAGTTAAGCTATATCCCACAGCTTATGGCAGTCATGATCTTTAGCTGCACCTCATTTACAGAATCGTGCCCAGTGCTTTTGCAGCATATACACTTCCCAATAATGTTAGCCAGAAATTCATACCTCTGAGGAAACTCCTTCTTCTTGTATCCTTTGACAGTGGGGGATTTCTTGTGATGCATCTTCTTAAGCCCTACATGGAAATCGATGCCATCTAAAAACCAAAAACCTTCGGATTTGAAGCCTATGGCTAGGTTGACGTTCTCAGCCTTTAGCTTGATTTCCACGTCCTTGACTCTCATCGTGAGGACTTCATTTTCGTATACTCCATTTTTGTAAAACTCCTTTATTAACTTTGGGTAGATCCATGTGCTCGTACCCAGAGCGTCTTTGAGACCGGCCTTCTTCAACATTGTCAGAATCTTATGAAATTTGGGTTCAGCGATTTTGAACTCATTAAAGCATAGTTTGTGGCCAAAGACGAGGTTGGACGCTGCCATTTCTATCGTTGAAGGGAGTATTGTTGTTTGAGCTTTCTTTGGGGTTAGGGTTTCTGCTTATAGAGAGAGAGAAGAGAGATAGGCCTTTTGAACTTTTGATTTGCGTTTTCAAACTGTACTTGTAGTTTTCTCTCTCTCTATTTTGTTTAGTGGGGCAGGTGTCAAGTTCTGCTTGGCTCTACAAATTTGACTGAGGAGGATTGTACTGATTTGCCCTTAGCTCCTTTAGAGCTGATGTGTCCTTAGGGAGGACTACGATCGTTGTTTTAGCCTTTGTGATCGTTGAGTCTGCTTAGTATTTGTCGAGTCTAAACTATGATCGTCGAGTTTGTCCAGCAATCGTTGTGTCTGAACTACGATCGTCGAGTCTGTCTAGCAGTCTTCGTGTCTGAACTACGATCGTCGAGTCTGACAGGATCCTTGTGATGAGTTTTTGACTTAGCATTCTTTTAAGGTAGCTCAGGAAGGGCCAACCTGTTGGAGTGAGTCAAGGGTTAGGTTTGTTCCTAAGGCGCTTATCAGAGAGATTGTTTTGTTTTGAAACTTATCATCACAAGATGCTCCTTTTATTTTGTTGATGGAGTTCTGCTACCGTTGAGTCTGCACTACGATTGTTGAGTCTGTGCTACGATCGTTGTCTTTCATGTCACTTCAGCTCTACGATCGTGGACTTCCTTTGATCATGTCTACGATTTCAACCATAGCCTTTGTATCTGTATGATTAGCACATAATAGTGCATATATTTCATGGTTGTAAATTAAGCATTCCTAGCTCACTTATTAACTTGTTAAACCTGGATTTATCTAGAGGTTTTGTAAAGACATCAGCAAGTTGATTTTCAGTAAGGATATATTGTAAAGATATAGTTCCATTTTGCACATGATCCCTAATGAAGTGATACCTTATTTCTATATTCTTAGTCCTAGAATGCATGACAGGGTTATGAGTTATTGCTATGGCACTTGTGTTATCACAGTGAATGGGAATGGATTTGAAATCAAACCCATAATCAATTAAATTGATTTTTCATCCATAGGATCTGAAACACAAAGAATGCCAAAGAATGAATGTATTCAGCTTCTGCAGTTGAAGTAGATA
The DNA here is from genome assembly GCA_020205605.1 of Panax ginseng. NCBI lineage: Eukaryota > Viridiplantae > Streptophyta > Magnoliopsida > Apiales > Araliaceae > Panax > Panax ginseng. The sequence goes on from CM035145.1 coordinate 86,469,126, forward strand.
CTGAGTTTTGCTTCTTGCTAAACCAGGACACAAATATGTTTCCTAGCAATTGACAGGTGCCACTGGTACTCTTTCTATCTATTTTGTAGCATGCAAAATCAGCATCTGTGTATCCTGTTAGTTCAAAAGAGGACTCCTTGGGGTACCAAAGACCCAAGTGAGGTGTACCCTTGAGATACCTGAAAATCCTCTTTACAGCTGTTAAATGTGATTCTTTAGGATTAGCCTGAAATCTAGCACATATGCATGTTGCAAACATTATATCTGGTCTACTACAGTTAGATATAGAAGAGAGCCTATCATACCTCTGTATTGAGTTATATCAATACTTTTACCGTTTTCATCTTTGTTAAGTTTGGTTGTAGGAGCAATTGGGGTTTTCATGGGAGAGGCTGATTCCATGCCATACTTCTTAAGTAAATCTTTGATGTACTTGGCTTGGTTTATGAATATTCCTTCATCAGTCTTCTTTACTTACAATCCAAGGAAGAAGTTTAGCTCACCCATCATGCTCATTTCAAACTTGCTCTGCATAAGCTTGGAGAATCTCTTACATAGCTTTTCATCAGTAGAACCAAAAATAATATCATCAACATATATTTGAACCAATAAAACTATGTCTTTATGTTTCCAAGGAATAATGTTGTATCTACTCTACCTCTAGTGAATCCATTTTCAATAAGAAAGTTAGTTAGTGTTTCATACCATGCTCTAGGTGCTTGTTTAAGACCATATAAGGCTTTGTCTAATCTATAAACATAATTAAAAAGAGATGGATTGATGAAACCTAGAGGTTGCTCTACATAGACTTCTTCTTGAAGTTCACCATTCAGGAATGCACTTTTGACATCCATCTAAAAGGCCTTGAATTTTATGTGAGCAGCAAAGGTAAGGAAGATTCTGATGGCTTCTAGTCTGGCAACAGGTGCAAATGTCTCATCGTAGTCAATGCCTTCTTCCTAAGAGTAGCCCTTGGCCACTAGTCTTGCCTTGTTCCTGGTTATTACTCCATATTCATCCATCTTGTTTCTGAACACCCACTTGGTTCCAATGACAGGGTGACTCTTTGGTCTTGGTACCAATCTCCATACTTTGCTTCTTTAAAATTGGTTGAGTTCTTCCTACATGGCTTGTATCCAGCTGGAGTCTTCCATAGCATCCTCTATCATCTTAGGTTCTATTTGTGACATGAAGCTTAGATAAAAACATTCATTCTGGGTGGCAGCTCTTGTTTTAACTCTTGCACTTGGATCTCTAATGATTAGATCTTGAGTGTGATCTCTTGCCCATCTGTTTCCTGTTGGGACATCTGTCCTTATGCCTTCTTATCTTAGGCCTTCAAGATCTATTTCTTCTTCTTGGTGTGGAGGTTCGTTGTCTGGCATAGGCCTCTCTACGATCTCATTTCTTTTCTCAATGATTTCACTATCGGGCACTACGATCGTAGTGTTAAGCTCGATGGCCTCATTCGTAGTGTCTGAACTGTTGGTCGTAGTGTCTTGAAGCATTATTTTGTCCAAGTCTGTTTCATCAAAGATGATGTTAATCGAGACTTCAACACTCAGTGTCTTTTTGTTGAACACTCTGTAGGCCTTGTTGTCTGTGGCATATCCAAGAAAGATTCCTTCATCTGACTTGGGTTAAAACTTAGTCAAGTACTGATTTCCATTATTGAGAATGTAGCATGCACAGCCGAATATATGAAAGTAGCTTACACTTGGCTTTCTTCCTTTCCATAGTTCGTAGGGTGTCTTCTTAATCGTAGAGTTTATGAGTGATCTGTTTTGAGTGTAGTATGCAATGTTGATGGCTTCTGCCCAGAAGTATTCAGGCAGATGGGCTCTGCTAGTAGAGTTCTTCCAGCCTCTATCAAAGTTCTGTTCTTTCTCTCAGCTACTCCATTTTATTGAGGAGTTCGTAGAGCTGAGATGTTATGACTGATGTCGTTGTCTGTATAGAACTGGTCCATTTCTGAGAAGTTGAATTCTCTACCATGATCACTCCTTATCGCCCTAATTTTTTCTCCTTTGTCGTTCATTACTAGTCTAAACATCTTGATTAGTTGGGAGCTTGTTTCATCCTTAGAGGTTAGAAAGAACACCCATGTGAACCTGGTGTAGTCGTCGACTATGACCAGTGAATATCTTTTCCCTCCGAGACTTGTTGTTGGAATTGGCCCGAATAGATCCATATGGAGAAATTGCAGAGGCTTGTCGATTGAGTTAGCAATTTTGCTCTTGAATGAGCTTCTAGTTTGCTTTCCAAGTTGACAGGCATTGCATGGCCTTTCTTTCACGAAGTTGAACTTGGGTAGGCCTGCAACAAGATCTTTTGAGGCCAGCTTGGACATGCTTTTGAAGTTTAAATGAGACAATCGTTTATGCCATAGCCAGCTTATTTATTCAGATGCTTTGGCCAGAAAGCATATTGTTTCATCTGAGCTTAGCTGTCCAAGATTCACTATGTAAACATTTCCTTCTCTTGTTCCGGTTAGCTTTACAGCAAATGTCTTCAAATTTCTGACTTGACACTGATTTTTGAGGAATGTTACTTGATGACCCTTGTCGTAGAGTTGGCTAATCCTCAGAAGATTGTGGTGTAATCCTTCCACATAGACCATTCTACTGAAGGACACTGCTTCATTTCCAACTGAGACATATCCTCTTGTCTTGCCGGAGCCGTTGTCTCCAAAGATGACTAAGGGACCCTCCTTCTCTATGTAGTTGGACAGAAGGGCTTTATTCCAGTCATGTGCCTTGAGCATCCACTGTCTAGATACCAGGTTGTGATCGTGGAGCTCTTTTCCTGTGGTAACATCAAACCTTCATTTTGGTACCCATATTTGCATGGGTCCTATTTTGTTAGTACCCTTGGGGACCCAAATCTGTTTGATCTTGGGTCTCACATGCACGAAATTATAATAGCACTTTGCAGCCTTGTGACCAACTCTATTGCACACAAAACACTTAGTATGATGCATGCATGTGTGTGAGAGAGAGTTCATCCTCCATTTGGACTTTTGTTCTTCTTTAGTCATCCTTCTGTTAAACTAATTTTCCTTCTTCCACATGTCCTTGGGTCTCATGAAATGTGAGGAGTGTATCTTACCTCTATTGTACCTTCCCAGATGGTTCGTAGAGTTGGTTTTATTTGACTCTACGATCCTTAGAGGTTGGTGAGTAGAGGATGGGTTACTCTTCTCTTCTCTGAAGCCCAGGCCAGCATGAGATTCTTTACTCCTTTGAGTATGGATGGAAACAGTAGAACAGGGTTAGGCTGGTTCTTCCTTCTGTGAGGATTTCACAAATGTAATGCCTCTACTAAAACTTGAAGCATTACTAGTGCTGGTTTCCTTTATCTTTTCCACACATGGCTCTGAGGTGGATTCCCCAAATCCTAAGCCTGTTCTGTCAAATGTACTTCTCTGACTAGAGAGCAGGGAGTCCATGGATGATGAGGATTTGTTCGATATAAAGATAGTCTTTTCTAGTTCCTCAACTTTAGAGGTTAGATTGGACTCTCTTTGTGCATTAAGCTCATTAGTCTATTTTAAGATCTCATTCTCAGCCTCAAGTTTGGAGAGAAAGTTAGTACTTCGAAGAGTTATTTCTAGCTCTTCTTGAACTTTCTTTTTCTCCTCTTGAAGAAGTGAATAATCCTTTGACAGAACTCTGAACCACTTCATGTATTGATGTAGATCAGTTGTTATGTCATGAAGTGCAGTTCTCAAATCATTAATGTCTACATCAGGTGAGTTGAAGTCAAATACCTCATCAATACTTACTTCATGTATGTTGGAGTTCAGTTTTTCCTTTGCATGTTTGGCCATTAGGCACAGATTAGCCATTTGAGGATCTTCATCATCTCCAGATTCGGGAGATGAGTCATTGTCTGAATCACTCCATGATCCTCCAGCTACAAGGCCTTTGTCTCTCTTCTAAGGCCTTTTGTTACCTTTGTATTCCTTCTTTGCATGTGATTTCTTCTTTAGTTCTTCTCTGAGAGGTTTGTTGCAGTTGGCAACGAAATGGCCAGGCTTCTTGTAGTTGTAGCATAGATCATTCATTTGCTTCTGGCTGCTGTAGTTGCTGACCTTCTTTGGCTTACTAGTTTTGCCTTGACACATGAACCTTTTTAGTCTTTTTACCAGCATTGCAAAGTCCTCGTCATCGTCTTCATCATAGTCAGAGTCAATTTCAGTATTGACCTTTGAGGTACTTTCAGTTGCTTTGAGAGCAACACCCTTATTCTTCTTTCTTCCTTCTGATAGAGTTTCTGCTCCTTGAGTTAGCTCCAATTAGTATGTCAGAAGGTTTCCATAAAACTATTGGACAGTCATCTCATGGAGATTCTTTGACTCTCTGATAGCAGTGGTTTTGGCATCTCATCTGCTTGGTAAGGCTCTCACGAACTTTATGATTAGATCTTTGTTTGGATAGATCTTTCCATATGCTCGTAGAGAGTTGAGTAGAACGTTGAATCTCTCGTAGGTGGTAGTGACGTTCTCTCCTTGAACGTGTGCGAACATTTCATATTGTTGTGTTAGGAGAGATTGTTTGTTTTCTCTTACTTCTTCTGTTACTTCATGCATGATGAGTAGTGCTTCCCAAACCTCCTTTGTTGTTTTGTTGTTGACCACATTTTCGAATAGATCATCTTCTAATGATTTAAACAAAATGTTCTTAGCCTTCTTGTCGAGTTGAACATCTCTCTTCTCGTTGTCTGTCCACTCATCTTTAACTTTGATTTGTATTCTGTTTGGATCGTCTCTAGTTGGTGCAAACTTTGTTGGAACATAGGGCCCATTCTGAACAGTCTCAAATAGATCTTCATCTATTGAGTCCATGTACGCTTGCATCCTAACTTTCCAGTTTGCAAATTTATCTTTGTTGCACATTGGTGGCTTATTGCCTCCTCCAGTCCTTGATTCGCTTGGTAAGTGTGCCATTGGATCTACTTAAGCTTTGTAGGCTGTATAATAGAACCTACTCTGATACCAATTGTTAGTTTTCGGAGGCACAATAGTTATTTAGAAGGGGGGGTTGAATAGATATTTAAAAATCTTTTCGTTTTAACTTGTTAGTTGATAATGATTAAAGCTTAGCATAATTAATATTTGTTTTAATCTCCCTTAAGATAGTGAGTTTATGAGAGTGAGGCAGTTATAGAAGTTATGGCAGATATAGCAGTTATATCAAGAATGTAATGGACACAGTCGTTTTAAGTGGTTCGGAGCACTTAAAGCTCCTAGTCCACTCTTCTACTCCACGAGTAGGAAATCCACTAAGGATGTCTTTTACACTTTCTGAATCACACAGATTCCTTCTAGACCAACAGTCTAGGAACTTCTTAGCTCACTCTTGAACTCTTCAAGTCTAGCAGACTTGGCTCTTTATAGTTCACTTAGAACTCTTCAAGTCCTTCTGACTTGGAACTCTTACTTCAGTTGATTGGTAGTTGTTGAGTTCTTGATGGTTGCTACTCAGTTGCTGTTAAGCACTTGTTCGAAAGAACTGAGTAGCTGAGCAAGCTTTTCTTTTTCTCAGATCGTAGATTTGAGCGTTGAGTGTTCTTGTGTGTTTTGTTCAATGCTTGCTTATTTCTCTTATTTGCATATGTTTTGCATATATGTGATCTTGAAATCTAGCTGTTTGATCCATCCGTTGAAGCATTAAATGCGTTTGACATTTATGTACTTTGATGGAGACTTTTCTACACATCTTCTGAATTGCATTCTGGCCCACTGACACAGCAGACTGCTTTCTCACCTAACACCTGAAAAGGTGTTTTTCTCTTACCAATGGTACTTTCCTTAGCTTCTTCAATACATCTTTTTATTGCATACTAAGGATATCTTTTGTACCGTTGGAACTGGTGAGGACTTCAAAGTTTGAAACCCATTCCATATTTGTTGGAGATATATCTTCAAACAATAATGTAGGGCTCGATGCTTCTGTCACATGGCAGATGATACTCTACGATCCAGATCATGGTGTCTTGTTACCTTGGTGCTTGGTCTGATTCTATCAAACAAGAGCACTACAATTTCTCTTAAAGACTTGCACACTACGATCTTCACTTCCTTGCTTTGCAAGCTCTATGTTTCCGAGAGCACACTACGACCTCTAGGTTGGCTCGACAAACGTTGGGACTACTCTACAATTTCCGAAGAGGCCCTTAAGGCAGGCACACTACGATCCTCGAAGCTCTACGTTCTGCCTTGGCTTCTGTAATGTTGATCAGCTTGATACACTACAATCTCTTCGGAGCTTATCTATTACATCTCAAGATCAACCTAACAAGTTTGATCTTCTTTTCTATACATTCATTTAAAAGATTGATATACATTAAGAGCTTAGATCAACCTAACAAATTTGATCTATCACTAAGTCCTTATACAAATATTCCTTGAAGGACTTTACAAATAATAATGAGCATTTATATTTAAACATCAAATCAAAATATGCATTCTCCCAACAATATCATTCAGTTCTATTGAGCCTATTATTTGGCAATCGTTGTAAAGATTTCATTCATTGTTATTTCAAGTGAGCTTTGTCTGCTCACTCTTGCTTATATAACTATTACAGCTAAGGATGAAAAGATAGATGTACCTAGCACCAGTAAGGGAAAGGGAAAGATGAACAAGTATTGAAGACTTGTAATATGTTGACAGTTATTTATCAAACTTTAATTTGATTGATGTAATGAAATATTTATTTAATTTCCGTATTTGAATGATTGTATTTAAAGGTTAGATAACTTGTGAGATTTTTATTTATGTAATCCCTTAAGGGAAGGTTTATTATTCAATTTTCATTATGATTGGGTAGTTAGATATGAATGTTTTGAATAAGTGAACACCAAATCTTGAGGTAATGAAGTACCGGGATTTAGGGGTGTCACAAGTTGGTATCAAAGCTTTAGGTTATGAACCTTAGGTGGGGAAAAGCCTTAGGAAGTAACCTTTGAAAAGATAGTGGTGATAAACTCATAACGAGTTTTAAGGAAGAATTAATAAAACACTTATGTGCTTATGTGTTTACAAGTTATGTGCTCGTGAGTGTCGAGTAGTAATGGTTAATAATTAAAACTTTAAATTTTGTTGTCAAGATGACTAATGTCAGAGAATCCAGTCAGGCTAGGGATGAAGGACCTCAGGTGCCTATAGAGGAGGAGCCTCGCGACATTCAGGTTGTTTAGAAACAACTACTGCCACGGGAGTCAGCCCCGTCGATCACAGTGGTTGTAGATGAGGATGATGACGTGGAAACGGATGAGGAGGATCTCGTTGAGCTACCACAAGAGAATGAGGATGACGAGGACGAGGAAGAAGAGACTCCACTAACCTCGATTGCTGCTCGTATGTATGATGAAGTCTACAACTGAAACGTGGAACTTCAGGATACCGTCGAGGAGTTGCAAGAGATAGTAGCGGAACAACATGTTGCAATGACACAGAAGGACGACAAGATCAAGGATCGTGATGAACGTCTGACTAATGTCGAAGAGAAGCTAGTACACACTGAAGGAGTGAATGAACAACTGATCGAGGTGATCGCAGAACTGAAGAACAAGCTGAAGGAAGAAGCTACGTGGGAACTCGAGGATAAAATGATAAAAGATTACCCTGAGTTATTTGTTTAATATGTGTCTTCGATTCTGGGGACAGAATCTTTGTAAGTAGGGAAGATTATAACGAATGATTTTTTTTTAGTTGTGGTTCTAGGGACAGAATCCTTGTAAGGAGGGAATGATGTAACATTCCAAAATTTTAAATTAAATGTTTAAATATTTATTGAATTATATAAATATTTAATGGATGTGTTTATCGTTGAATAAATATTTGTTTAATTGATTTGACTTGATTGGTTAACTATTTGTTAAGTAAATAATTAAGAAAATTAATTGTTATGAGGTAATATGCTAATTTAATTTACTAATTAAGTTAGAGAGTTTATAATAATTAAATGAATTATTATATTTTAATTTGAATTTATAATTAAAATGAAGTGTTAGTTGATTAAATAAAATTATAATTATAAAGTAAATTATAATTATGTGGTATTGATGTATGTGTTTAAGAAATTTAATAAATTAGTATTAGAATTAATTAAATTGATTGTTAAAATTTAATTAAATAAAAGTGTGACAAATAATCCTACTATAAAGGAGTTGTTAAAATAAATTAAAAGAGTTTAATTCTGTTTTGCCAAACAAGACTTAATGTATATTAAGTCTTTATTTTTTTAGGTGTTTTACCAAATAAGGTATAAGGATTAATTGATTTATTTTATTATGTTAGCCAAACAAGCTTTATGGCTTTTGATTTTCAAAACTTAGATAACTGATATCAGTTATATCTATATTAATATTATATAATTAATACATATATTATTACCATACGTTATATGTTAGTACGTAAGATAGAGTTAGGAGAAGAAAGACTCAGAAGAAGAAAACTTGAGAGAATCCTAGAGAGGTTTGGAGAGGAGAATTGAAGAAGAAAATCTTGAAAATCAAAGATAGTCATCATCTTCTTCTAAATTAAGGTATCATCTTGCTTATATTTTTCTAAAAGTTGTGGTTGTTTTCTCTTCCAAAATTTCTCTGTAAAAATATTTGTAGAGGTTGAATTGATTGTTGTATATAGCTTTATGTGGTAATTGGTTGTTATAAGTTGTGTTCATAAGTTTATAGATGAATTAATTCATGTATGTATGTAATTTGTGAAGAAAAATATATTACAGTGAGTTCATATTAATATATATGAATATGGCTTAGTTTAAAAGTAAAATTAAGGTTTTATTTGTTGTTTAATTTATAATCTAACTATTGAATTTGAAAAAGGATGAATAAACATAAACAAGGTACTTGGAATTAACTGTTTTGATTAAAAAACAAAGTTACAGTGATAATTTTCATTTAAAATGTCAAAAAGTGAAGTTTTATCAAAAATAGTGAAATTGGGTGTTCTAAATTTGATGTTTATGTTGTTATATGGGTAAAAACATGTTAAGAGTCTTTAAATTATGTTTATATGAAGTCTCTATATGTATTACATATGAATTAGGTTGTTAGAAAGGAGCTTGTAGGCGAAATTGGCTTTTTGTTCATGCTGTTGTCGAGGCTAGTCACCGATATACGGAGTTCATAAGTAGCCATACCTGCCCAATGATGTAAGTTTTATGTCATGACCAATCATTGGCATGTGTCTCGTGTCATAGCTTGCAACGCAAAGATCAAGAATATAAATAAGTAATGTACAGCCTGATGTAAATCGTGTAATATGCAAATGACGAAGTTAGTAGAATGGCCATACATTGTGATTTATTTACATAAAGTCTGAAAAGGTTGTTTTGTGTTAATAGTAGGACTATTAAATTATGATTTCAGTATTTGTATACTAAGAATGAACATGTTATTAACGATTAACTAGTTTTACTACTAATGTAATTTGATTATGTGATTAACAATCAAATATTACATGATGTATGTACTTAGTTATATATATTATATGGTAGTGACTAATTATGTCATGATGACATACATATATAGGGTATTGTGATTCGAGTTGTTACGCTTTAGCTTACACTCAAGGCAAGTTTTCTAACTCTATACTTCGTTGAGCAAATTTTACTTTCGTTGAGTAAAGTTCCTTTTTGTTGAGAAAATTTATTGTATCTAGTTGTTCATAATGATGCAAGTTCTCTAAATCTATTGTTTCATTGAACAAATTATTGTTTCTATTTCGAGTTACATTACGCAAGTTTTCTAAACCTATTTTTATAATGAACAAGTTATTCTTGTCTTTAACTTGTTATTTAGCATGCAAGTTTATATATTCTAGTATACCAATGTTGGACCAATTTCATCGTTCAATTTCCTATTTGTTATGCATGCTTAGTACTCAACTGTAAATAACCTTGACTTAATATTGTTCAAGCAAGGTACATTATAATTATTCAATGTTTATGCTTTTAGCTTATTCCTAAAGCATTACCTCAGTTATGAAAGTTTTATTCAACTAATCCTTAGTTGATGTTCGTGAAATCCAAATTACCTTGAAATGTATCCAAACCAAACTTACTTTGGGGCGGACTTTTAATCTAAATACTGAGATGAACAACCCTATTATTAGGGGTTTACGCTTAGCGTTGAAATGGTTGTGCACAATACATTGTACGAAGGGCTGATCCCCCTAAGTACGTGGAGTCCTTATAGTCTTATGACTGTTAAAGTTTAAGTTGAAAGATTACTTATAACTGTGGACATGGCTCATGGTCATTAGACCCTCAGTTGTTTATTTCAGAATTTTAGTAGAACGTATCATTCAGTTCTATTCAGCCTGTTATTTGGCAATTGTTGTAAAGATTTCATTCATTGTTATTTCAAGTGAGCTTTGTTTGCTCACTCTTGCTTATATAACTATTACAGCTAAGGATGAAAAGATAGATGTACCTAGCACCAGTAAGGGAAAGGGAAAGATGAACAAGTATTGAAGACTTTTAATATGTTTACAGTTATTTATCAGGCTTTAATTTGATTGATGTAATGAAGTATTTATTTAATTTCCACATTTGAATGATTGTATTTAAAGGTTAGATAACCTGGGAGATTTTTATTTATGTAATCCCTTAATGGAAGGTTTATTATTCAATTTTCATTATGATTGGGTAGTTAGATATGAATGTTTTGATTAAGTGAACACCAAATCTTGAGGTAATGAAGTACCGGGATTTAGGGGTGTCACAAGTTGGTATCAAAGCTTTAGCTTATGAACCTTAGGCGGGGAAAAGCCTTAGGAATTAACCTTTGAAAAGATAGTGGTGATAAACTCATAATGAGTTTTAAGGAAGAATTAATAAAACACTTATGTGCTTATGTGTTTATAAGTTATGTGTTCGTGAGTGTCGAGTAGTAATGGTTAATAATTAAAACTTAAAATTTTGTTGTTAGGATGACTAATGTCGGAGAATCCAGTCAGGCTAGGGAGGAAGGACCTCAGGTGCCTATAGAAGAGGAGCCTCGCGACATTCAAGTTGTTTGGGAACAACTACTGCCACGGGAGTCAGCCCCGTTGATCATAATGGTTGAAGATGAGGATGATGACGTGGAAACGGATAAGGAGGATCCCGTTGAACTGCCACAGGAGAATGAGGCTGACGAGGACGAGGAGGAAGAGACTCCACTAACCTCGATAGTTGCTCGTATGTATGATGAAGTCTACGACTGAAATGTGGAACTTCAGGATACCGTCGAGGAGTTGCAAGAGATAGCAGCGGAACAACAGACTTCAATGACACAGAAGGACGACGAGATCCAGGATCGTGATGAATGTCTGACTAATGTCGAAGAGAAGCTAGTACACACTGAAGGAGTGAATGAACAACTGATCGAGGTGATCGTAGAACTGAAGAACAAGCTAAAGAAAGAAGCTACGTGGGAACTCGAGGATAAAATGATGAAATATTATCCTGAGTTATTTGTTTAATATGTGTCTTCGATTTTGGGACAGAATCTTTGTATGTAGGGAAGATTGTAACGAATGATTTTTTTTTAGTTATGATTCTTGGGACATAATCCTTATAAGGAGGGAATGATGTAACATTCCAGAATTTTAAATTAAATGTTTAAATATTTATTGAATTAAATAAATATTTAATGGATGTGTTTATCGTTGAATAAATATTTGATTAATTGATTTGACTTGATTGGTTAATTATTTGTTAAGTAAATACTTACAAAAATTAATTGTTATGAGATAATATGCTAATTTAATTTAATAATTAAGTTAGAGAGTTTATAATAATTAAATGAATTATTATATTTTAATTTTAATTTGTAATTAAAATGAAGTGTTAGTTGATTAAATAAAATTATAATTATAAAAAAAATTATAATTATGTGGTATTGATTTATGTGTTTAAGAAATTTAATAAATTAGTATTAGAATTAATTAAATTGATTATTAAATTGATTTTTCGTGGTGACTGTTTGAGTAACAGTCACCACGAAAAATCCACAACGAATATTTGGGTGATTCAAATTTCTACGATTAGCTTACTTCCAAGGTTTTCTTTTGATATATGGCTCATCTCCTAACTCATTATACATAAAGAGTTATGGATTTTACAAAATCAAGTAATAAACTAATTTTTCTGAAAATTCCATATTTTGTTCTTCTTTTGATTTCAAGATTTCTCTCATTTGATTCATGCACCGTGAATTTAGTGTGAAAATATCACCATTATTATATTATTATATAACCACATTATACATTTATAATGTAAGATAAAATATCAATTTTCAACAATTGACACTTTTCTAATACTTCCTCCATTCTGATAAAATACTAATAAAACACCTTAGCATTAATTCCTTCATTTATATCCACACAAAATAAATATTTTCCTATCCATCATTTATATCCACATAAAATAAATATTTTCTTATCATATAAATCAACAATTAATTATTCACAAATAATATTACAGAATCACAATTATGACAACCAGGTCGTTCCCAAGAAAGAGGGGGCTTTCCGATAAGGATTTCTCCTTATTGGCGCAATTAGATGACATAACCTCTTTCCTCGATAGAACTTTCTAGACATCGCCAATAATGCTATCTAATAATATTATTCAAATAATATGAATTATTGATCTTATAATGGGAAATACTGTGCAGTGACAATTATTGAAACAACAATAAAATAAAATATCAACGTAGCAATTATTGAATCAATAAAATAAAATATTGAACAGTAATTACTGTAACAATTATTGAGTAGTGTCTTCTTACGTAAGAATCAATAACTCAAAATATCGTGTAATACCGTGGTGCTACTCTTTGTGCAACCACGCCAGACATCAGATTTTAACCACTACTGTAGATTATTTATAAAAACATTTATTTGTCATTTTCTTCATCCGACAGTTATTCTGTTGTAGGGCCCATAAATGGGTGCGTCGTCGTACAAATATTTCCCGACAGCAATGAATATTTTATAACCACTTGTTTATTTTGCAAAATTTGCACATTTCACCCATAACTTTAAACTTTTATCAATTTAACTATTTACTAAATAGAAAAATTGAATACTTTTATTTCATAAAATTCGGGGTCTTACAAAAACCCAGAAACGTTCTGACAACAACTTTGAAGGCATGGATCTTCATAGTGTGTTGATGTATGACCTAGATGATGGTTGATATTTGTAGTGTTACATAAACACTACTAGATCAAGGTTCAAGCTTGCCTAGAAACATATTGAGGTGAGAATCAAAAGGTGGTCAAAGTAGACCCCTTGAGCACTGACTGTCAGTGTTCTTGAGCTCAAGAACACCAACAACGACAGAAAGTGTCGCTATAGGCTACAACGACGGTTTTAATTAATTAAATTTTCCTAATTTTCAGAAAATGCTTAAAAATAGTAAATAATTTCTAAAAATTACAAAATTGGTTTTAAAAATTATTTTAAGTTATGAAAAATAACTTTTGATAATTTGGGATATTTTTCATTAATATTTATATTTATTTGAATATTAGTGATATTTAATTTATTTAATTAGTATATTAAATAAATTAGAGAAAAATGATTATAATATTATAAAAATCATTTTAAATGAGAATAAAGTGTTAGAAAATATTTTAAAATATAAAATGTAACTTTTAGTATTTTTGGAGAATTTTCATTAATAATTTAATATTAATGATATTAGATTTATTTAATTATTATATTAAATAAATGATAGAAAATAGTTTTATCAATTTAAAAATCATTTAAAATGAGAAAAGTTATTTAAAAATATTTTAAGTTATTTTTAATGACTTCTAATATTTTGTGAAAGTTATAAAATATAACTTTTGATATTTTGTCATGAAATACATTAATATTTAATATTTATGGCAATTAATTGATAATGGATTTAAATGTTTAAAATCATTTAAATATGATTTTAAGCTATTAAAAATACTTTGAGATATTATAATATTATAACATGAATTTCATTAATATGTGATGAAGAATTAAATATTAATGATAAAGGAATTATGTGGTATTTAAATCATATAAATATAATATTAATGATTGAAAAATCATGATAAACGATAATAATTACTTGAAAATTATTATGAATCTTTGAAAAATATTTTGACTAAATAATAAATTATCTAAGATAGTTGTGAACCAGTTTAAGCATAGTCTTAAGATTAATAGGCTCGATAATTATCCTAGTAGACCATCGGAATGTCAAAATATTACCAAACTCAACTCACTCTGTAATAGTTTGAGTTGAGGTTAGGTTTTATGTGTTTTATAGACCGATAGGATTATGTGGTAATATGTATAGGTTATTTCATAATTGTATTTAGCAGTGTTATATTTTGATGATATTATTCTAACTTGGAGATCAATATTATTAATATTAGATCTTCAGATGAACTTAAATAGATTGTGTGGCAGTAGTTAACATTACATGCAAGTTTTTCTACACTTTGTGCAAACCTCATATTTCAAATGCCAGTTTCATTTAAAATATTTTATTAATTGAAGATTTTTATATTTATCAGTTATAATCTGGTGATATATAGTGTTTACGATTTCTGAGATTCAAAGGTTATGATTTCTTGTTCAAACATAACCAAGTCATATGAGCTATTGTTGTGGAAAAATTCTTTTGATTTGATATCAAAGTATAGTATTGTGAGAAACTAATTTTGTTTGGTAACAATATATATACTGACACTATTTGAAAATGGCAGTCAGGGACTGTCGTGGGCAGTAACGGTTGTCCTTGGCAGTAGTAAGTTGTCACCGACATTTATAGCAATGTTCGGATAATATTTAGAGGATGATATGCATACTCCTAATTTTGTTTGGTTGAGCGGATTAACCCGGATTTCTAAGTGTACGGGACTGACAGAAATTTGAAATGGGTAGGGTTTGGCTGACAAACCTCAGTATATATATGTGGAAAAACTCTGAACTTTATGTTCATTCAATCCAGATTTGGTGTGTGTGGAAAAACTATGAACTTTATGTGCATTCAATCCAGATTTGGTGTGTGTGGAAAAAATCTGAACTTTATATTTAATTAGTCCAGATTTGGTATATGTATAACTTCGTTTATTGTTCAAAACGTGCTGAGCTTTTTGTAGCTCATCCCTGCAAATATTTTCTTCATTTGCATATAGAAAGAATGTATTCCAGCGGTTCCGGTATTTGTGGATGGAAGGGCTTAAGACATGGTTATCCATTTGAGAACTATAATGTAGTATTTGACATCATTTCGAATCAATGTAACGGTATAATATTTATGTAAGGTATTATTAGATTACAGTGTTTAGTTTTTATTTTAATGGAATTAGAAAAGAGTACAATATCTATATGAACTATACATCTGAATGATAGTGTTAACAGACATTGGGCTTCTCTGATGCACAGAGGTAGCGCTTCTCAGTTCCAAGAACCCTACCATTAATACTATGGAGGTCAGATAGATAGGAATTATTGATATGGAAGAAATATATGTAAGATATTAAACCTATACATCCAAGTGAGGGTACTTAGTAACAATAATTGTTCTGACGAGAACTACTATTTACTATGAGTACTGTGAATTATGGATTTATAGAAATTATTATCTTATAGAATATTTATGTGAGCACCAAATTGGCTATAGTGAATGTAGATAATTTAGGGGCGTCAAAACTTTTTGAAGTGTTTTAGATGTTACTAGTTGTTCTTTCAATTTGGTGTTGTCTGTTTTAGGCCTTCGCAGAAGAAAGAGGCGTTGTCGTGCAAGTTCTTCTCCTTTACTAGGGCAGCCTTCAGGAACTCATTTTCTCTACGAGCGGCTTTCTCTTCGGCTTTGATATCTTTATATCTTTGAGCAAGTCGTCCAGAGACTTCAGCAGCCTGCAAGTGTTTAGTAGTCAGTATGGTGAGTTGATTCAGAAAAAAAGATGATTACTATAGTTTTTAGTTAAAAGTGACCTACGCGGGCCTGATGAATCATGCCGGCTCGGACGAGTTTGGCAGTGGATATGTCCCCAAAGTGGTGGTCTTTGGTTGGGAGGACGAAGTGATTAAACATGTATAGAGGGAATTTTTCATTATCCTCTGGCCATAATGTTGGGGATCGAACAGCTTCGGGTGAGTGTGTAGAGGGTGGTTGTTGGGGAGGTGATGTTGGGTGATCGGATGGAGTTGGGGTGTGGGCTTTTTTTGAAAGTCCCGATTTGCTGTCAGCAATGTTTTTTTGTTTTCTGATTAGTTGGGGGATGGGGTCAGCAGGTTCGTCAGGTTAGGTGGGTATGCTTTGGGGTTAGCTGGTTTTGGTCGAGGGAATCCTCAGTTCTTCGATTGTGAGGGGGGTAATCTTCACACGTTTCTTTTTGGTCTGAAGAATCTGTGTTCTTTCAGAGATCAGTATGTCGAGAAGGCTTTCTATGAGAATGGGGGCTGAGATGTTTTTTGGTTTTTTGACTGCTCTTTTTTTCAGTCGAGTATGAGTTGGGTCTTCGGCGGTGCTTGTGGCAGGTTCAACTTTTGTGTTTTGGGGTTGAGCAGGTCTTTCAGTTGTGTCGTCATATAGGACTTCTTCAAGGTCTTTTCTTTTGGCTGAAGTTGGTTTGATGAGGGATACTTGTCGACGTCAGGATTTTTATTTGTCCCTTTTCGTTACTTGTTCTTTGGTGTTCTCATGTTAGGTGAGATTTGTTTGAAAAAACAAGTGAAAAAGGTCCGACATGTATTATGTCAACGATGGACTGTTAAGAGTCGCCAGTTGGTTTTTTATATGGTTGTACCAATATAACCGAGAAAAGGTTTGCACATTGACCCAGTGATGTGACACGGCTAAACGGGTCGGTGAAACCAAGTTTCATTAGGGTCCGGGGACTTGATTATGCGGAGGGAAGGTGTTAGGCACCCCCCGACATCTGTGTTACCATGGTGACCGCCACTTTTCAAGAAAATGTTATATGAATGTGTGTGTGTGTGTGGATCAATGTGCAATTATTTGGAAGTAGTGCGAGGCCGTGTTCGCACCTATATGCACAGGGTATAAATTTGTATAAAAATTCAGTTTTAAACAAGATATGGTAGTGATGTTTTATAAAAGAGGTTTTTCAAACTCTTGTGCTCAATAGTAATTGAGACCTTTTACACTCCCATTTTATATTAAGTGTTCGGTTTGATTGTTTTTAATTTTTCGAGATGCGAGGCATCTTCGATAAAATAATGTACAAAATAGTGACGAACTCCTCGTGGGTATGAAAACCATCTGAGGAAATCCAAACACCGTAAATAAATTTACAAGCTGCTTACAGCTGAAAAATGTCCATAATGGGAACCGAATCTAGATCCAGTAGACTGAATCTGTGATCACATGATTCCTAGGCTCACATGATGTCGCAATTGATAATAAAGCAGTAAGCAAGTATATATATAAAAGTTGTAAATATATATATACAGACATGATCAGCTACCACAAAGCACCTCCATGGGGGATAAGAAATGTAAATAAAGCTGTAAAAGCAATCAACCACCACGAAGTGAACTCCAGGCGAGACGAAAAGTAAAGAAAGCTGTAAAGACGGCCAACCGCCACGAAGTAAATTCCAGGCGGGACTAAATATAAATATATATATATATATATATATAAAAGCGGTAAATGCACCGGATGTAAAATCCAGGCTCATCGAACTAAGTCCGACAACAGTTGATATATATAAGTATATATATATATATTAAAGTAGTAAACGCTCCGGATGTAAAATCCAGGCTGATCGAACAAAGTTCGACACACATTTCATATATATATATATATATATATATACGAAAGCAAATAAACGCTCTAGTCTGAAGTCTAGGCTCAATCGAGGCATAACTCGATAATGTTAGTCCATGTATAAAAATATATATATAAGTATATATATATATATATATATATATATGTGTGTGTGTGTGTGTGTGTGTGTGTGTATACAAACTAAAATAAAACCACAGACTAAAGTCTCGGCAAACACACGCAACACAACTCTCAACGTGAAGAATGGTGTGTGCAAAGATTAAGAGATAGGCTTTAAAGTGTGTGAGAAGGCTTACAGTGGGCTGCCAAAGAAGACTTCTATATCTTTAAAGGGATGAACAATTGACTCCTTCTGGTACAAAAAGTAGCTATATGTGAGCTCACAAGTGTTTAAAATGAGAAAGCACTCAATGTAGGGTGAGTATAGAGCAAATAAGACAAGGCTTCCTCGCCTTTTTCTGTTTTAAAATGGCCACCCCAAGCCCTCTGTTTATAGAGGGGGACCTGAGGCTAGCCACAGATGTACCTCTGGCTGGCCGGGTCGCCCTGGGCTTCGCGGGTCCCACCGTCTCAAAGTACGTGCATGTATGCACTGTAATATTCTCTCGAACTTTTAGAATTGCAATTTGGGCATCCGACTGAGGTATGTAAGACCTATTTCGGACCGTTGTTGTCGAGAGTTACGCAATGACATGGGATTAGAGGTTATACGAAGTTAGGAAGATGGGACCATGCCCTCTGGTCTTCAAACTTCAAATTCTATTTGTTATCATGCGTAATAGTCACTCGGGATTGGACATCCTTAGTTCTTGTGGGACATTGTTGTGTAGAAATGTATGTATAAAATGTTGAGACGGCGCGATGTGGCGTCAAGGTGGCAAGATGATGACTTTGCCCCCTCACCGGGGTTATCTCCGGTTTAGGCTGATAAAGCAGACGTTGCTCAGGGTTATCTCTGAGAATGGATTGCTGCAAGTGTTGAAGGTCCTCAGTGTCATCTCTGAGGTGTGCATGTCTTCCCGGTGTTATCTCTAGGTCTTGTACTGAGTGCCTCAGTGTGAGTGCCAAGGTTTGAAGCTGATTGCATTTGAAATAAGCATTTCCGGTGTTATCTCCGGAACTACATTCCTTGGGGTTATCTCCAAGGTTGGTAACTGCTACTCCCAGTGTTGGGACTGAGACTGAATATCTCGGGGTTATCTTCGAGATGAATCGGCCTTTTCCAGTGAAATTTCCGGTATTGGAACTGTATGCCTCGGGGTTATCTCTGAGGTTGGAACTGATACTCTTGGTATATGTTCAAGGGTTGAGATTGAACATCTGGTAGTATCCAAACTGGATATGAGTTATCTTCCAGGGTTATCTCTGAAAGACGAATCTGCCTTCCTACAATGTCAGTAACATGTGTGCAGAAAATTTCGAGTGTCTACAAATGCCTCTCTTTATCATATTTATGCAATGCAATGCATGGATAGGATACAGAATCCTAGACACTTGAAATGCAACAAGATAAACATGATGCACTGTGCAGCAACATGATGCAAATGTATGATGCATGTATGTTGGGTTGTTGTCCAACATGTTGGGGATGATTGTCGGCTCCATGTTGCTTCTATTGGGAATTGGCAACGATGACTAGATTGGATGTGTGATCTAAATCTTTTAGGATGTTGACATTGGGGTTATCACCAAAGTCCTTAATCCTTGATACAGACTTTATTTCGAAGATGTGCCTCTCTTGTACAATAGATCTGTGGGGATAACGCTCTGTCTGTTTGAGTATGTGTATAACATATTCCATAATCGATCTTCCTCGATGACGTTGACCCTTCCTGGTTTGTATCGCCAGGACATATCAATGTTCTGTTGGATTTATCGCTAATCGTATTCGCTTTGTCGTATTCGCCGACCTTCACGACATGTGAATCAATGGAACATGCGTTGTAACGCCCGCTAGGGAGTTGTTTAATCCTCGTTGACGTGTAAATCAACGGCTGAAATCATCAAATGGGTTCTGATGCTTTACTAGATTTACTTGTCAATGGTTACAATGATGTCAAGGCTGCTTAACCTTTGTTGATATGTGTGTCAATGGAACATCCGTTGTAACCCCCGCCAGGGATCATGCGTTGTAACCCCCACCGGGGATCATGCCTTGTAACCTCCGTCGGGGATCATGCGTTATAACCCCTGCCGGGGATCATGCGTTGTAACCCCCGCCGGGGATCATGCATTGTAACCCCCACTGGGGATCTCTTCTTTGAGTCTGCATGATGCCCCTACCGGGGACCTCATCTTTGAGATTGTGTGATGCCCCCGCTGGGGATCTGATTGAAAATTAGGGTGACGACCCTGAATTGGCGGCATTGGACCTCTGCAAGGTATTGTTGAGTGTGAGTTTCAACAGCTTAGATCATCGGCATAGTGTACCTTGTGCTCTGGCGAATACCAATGAGTGATGTACAGACCCACAGCTTGGTCTCAGAAAACCAGGATGGTAAGTTATTTCGCTCAATCGCGTAGCGTTTTTATTCCTGATTTGGTTTTGACGGCGCAGATCCTCCTTTATATAGGCCTGACATCCCTGTTGATAGAGATTCAGTGACTCAGGAGGAGTTATGTAAGACCCCAACTTTTTGAATAAAGATTAAATTTTCTCGAAATATATTTTTGAATATTATGGTGTGGATTTGATATAATGTTATAGTTGTGGGTAATATTTATAAATTTTGCAAAGTACGCAAGTTGTTATATAATATTCGATTGGATGGGGAATAATCATTTTAACAGGGAATATTCGTACAACGGCACAATCATTGGTGGACCCCCACAACAGAATTATTGTCGGATTGAGAAAATGACAAAAATACTTTATGAAAAAACAATCTACCAAGTTTTACAGCTTAATCGTTGAACTACCCTATAGTAAAAGTAAATGAATATGCTGCGTGGTTCCATAGTAGCACACCAGATTGATTATTGATGCTTACGCGTGAGAAGTCACTCGCTTATACTCAATTATTACACAAGAATTGTCTTGCATCATATCTCTCTCATATTATTGATTCGATTATTGTCATAGTATCATCTCGCATAATATGTTATTTTATTAAATCAATAATTGAGACAACAAAGTTATTCATATTATTAAATTTCAATATTTACAATGTCTAGAAGTTCACAAGGAGAGGTTTGGTCACCTAATTGCGCTACCAATAAGGAGAAATCCTTATTGGAAAGCCCCCTCTTTCCTGGGAACGACCTGGTTGATAAATATTGTGAGTTATAATATTAATGATGAATGTTATTAAAATTGAAGTTCTGTTCAGAGTTAAATTTGGAGATGCGGACGTGATATTTTAGTCCGGAACGATTAAATTAGTAAAAATAGTCTATAAACACAAAATTTTTCGGAATTCACTATTTGGTCAAAAAGTCAACAGTTGACTTTTTCGGGAAAAGTCAAACTTCAAAATTTCAAAATTTATATTTTTGATAAAAATGGTTTCATTGTGTTGGAATTATTTGTGTTAGTGAAAATCAACAATTATTTCGATAATAATTGATGTCTGGAGGTTATATTAACCAATCGGGTGTTTAACCGGATAAATGAGCAATTGATTGCTATTATTTCACATGATTATAACTATTTGTTCACATGTGTATACTATTGTTTCACATTCTTGTTACTATTAGGGGAGTTGGTGCAAGATTGATAATACTTGCATGACTAAGTTAAAAATGGAGGTATAGATGGAGGTACTATACTGTAATTCGTATTTTCACATGTCTAGAACTATTGATTCCCATAATTTACTATTGAATCACATTATTTACTATTAGGGAGGTGGTGCAAGTTTGATAATACTTTCATGACTAAATTAAAAATAAAGGAAAAGTTGGAGGTATTGTACTTTAATTTTTCGAGCCCCAAAACGTGCAATTATCGAAACTATATTTTTCTATAAATAGAAGCTCATTCTTCCTTCATTTCTCACCAATTCACAAAAGCTTTAGAGCAATTATTATAGAGAAATTATAGAAAGAAGAAGAAAGTCTGCTACCTCACTATTCCAAAGATCCAGCTTTTTCTAAGGTAGGGAGTATTATTTCTTTCTTATCCATGAAGAGAACTTCAGTTATTCCATTCTTTATTATTCTGTTGGAATAAACTATATACGCGGGCTACCCTATACTTGGTGAAATTCTTTTGTTATTCCATTCTTTATTATTCTGTTTGAACATCCTCGTGCTGCATGCGTTCTCACGCCGCATTCAGTTCCGCTTTTATTATTACATTGGAATATCATATCTCATGCGTTTTACGCCAGGACTGATTCCGCCTCTTTATTATTCTCGTTGGAATATCCTGTCTCATGCATTTTACACCTAACTCGATTCCGTCTTTATTATTCTATTGGAATATCACATGCATGCGTGTTACTGTTTAACCGATTCTCGTTATTTATTATTCTATTGGAATAACTCGCCTGCGCAGCGGCCTATCGCATGCTTGGTGATTTCTTTTGTTATTCCATTCTTTATTATACTCAGTTGGTTAAAGTTTTGACTTATATAATCCATGAAATTAGTGAAATATCCTTGATATTTGCGCTTCATCCAGTATCTTTTCATGGAAATATTCTTCTGAGCATTCTTGAATTTTACTCTACAAAGCAGTATCATATTGACAATTTGGACGTTATTAGTTCTTGGATAAATTAATTCTTGAACTTGTTTTATTGAATTCTTATATCATTGTCATCATCCTCGTGTTTATATTTTGTTGAAAGTCATCTGTGGCCTATAGTGCATAGATGGACTTGGCATGATTATGACCAGGGATTATTCGGTGTAATCATGACGGTAATGTTACAAATGATGTAGAAAAAGTCCTCATTGGCCCGTAGAGCATTGATGGACAGTTGTTGGCATGATCATGACCATTATTGAATACACAAATATTCTTGGCCCGTAGTGCATGGATAATTGTGGTCGTGATACTAAAGAATATCCTTGGCCGTAGTAGTGCGGGTGATTCGATGATGTGGATTATTTATTAAGTCGAGTCCCGATGATAAAAGTGATGAAAACCTTCTAAATCATAAAAGATAGTAGATTTTATTCTCTACTTGACTCTTTTAATGGATTGCTTATTCCGCTGTAGTTAAACTTGATGGTTGTTATATTGTATCGCTTTAACACCTTGTTGAAGGCTAACGATAATATATTCTCGCATTATCTTAGTCATAATATTTCCCTCTCGGGCTAGTTGAGCTCGCCTTTTTTTTTATTGTTCTCTTCAGAAATGAGAACGTAGCGCGAGGACTAGTCGGGGAACGGAGTGACGGACGGATGATAAGCATTAGTAGTCCTCACTATTCAAAGGAAATAGTAGAAAATAAATGTAATAATATTGAATTTGAGTTTGTATATTGTCTAGATTTACAATATTTGTATTAAAACTCACAACTTATGTTTTGTCGTACTTTACACGACAATCATATAATTAAGTTATATTTGTATTCTCAGACCATGTAATTGATTTACTCGTAATAGGTGATGTATACCTATTTTGGGGGCGTCACAATTGGTATCAAAGCTTAGGGATATGATCTCTGGCTAAGATGTGAGACTAGAACTAGGAGGAGAGAGACGGGGAATTCCTTCTCTAGTATGACGTACCTAAGTTTATTTGGTATTTATGCATATGTATATATGTCCAAAGAGATTTCAGCATTAACCCTTGGATGGTCTTATGATACGGCCTACACGGATGTCTTCTTCGACAGTCAGCCGTATAGATCACACCCTACCAGATTTGGTAGCCTCATGTCTGAGGTCGTGGTATGATAGCATGTCACCTCCAGATAAGGTGACCGTAGATCTGCTACTACAACATTCCATGACCCTTTCGATGTTTCAGGTTGCCGCAGGATTTGTGGAGGGTATGCTGGAGCGTTGGATACCAGAGAGACAGGTCTTCCAGTTTGGTACCCAGGAGCTGACTCCTACATTGGAGGAGTATGAGCGGTTGACGGCTTTGCCCTTGGATGACCTTCTTGCTACTATATGGTCATCTTGAGATATGCGTTGGCAGTTCATGACCCTCACCTGGTTACGGCGTAGAGTGGTAGAGGATGAGATTACATCCGGTCATGTACTATTTCAGCATTTCCTAATTGACAGGTTTGGCTCATTAAACAGCTATACACGTCATTCTAGCGATTTCACCATACCAGAGGATCAGTGGCATTTATCCAGATTGGATGCATTCTTAATGTGCATAGTGGCGTATATGTATATGCCACGATATATGGATGAGCTAGATATCAGTGTTATTATGGCAGTGAGAGCTCTCAGGGAGGGTCGTACCATCATTCTGATGACTGTGGCGGAGACGCTTAGGTCGGTCACATTTTGCAGCACTTACCCTGCAGGGGTATTCACAGGCAGTTCGATCATGTTGTATATGTGGTTTATATCACACTTGGGACTGATTGGGACCTTTCGCCGACACGGGTATTGCTTCACCCATGATATAACTATGTCTTACTCCTTTCATCCATCGGAGTGTACGGACGCTATATCTTGGTCTATGTTCCTGGCGGATATCAGAGATCCGTTCAGCATTCCGCCATGCACAGGGATTAGCTCACCTTATAGCTTCATTGCTCATGCTCCGGGATGGACTATCTCCCTCTGGTTGGCTTCAGGGGCATGACTACCTATCACCCGTTGGCCGTGATGTCGCAGTTTGACCAGTTTCAGGACTTCCATCCTTTTGAGGGGGCGTTAGGTCAGCGTTTAGCTTCTCGCCATCTATCAGCAGAGGACCGATCTCGGGTGTATGCATGTTGGGATCAGTGTGAGATAGATGCTTTCTCTATTAGCCATCTGGGCTGTTCGCCAGAGTATTCTGCGTGGATGGAGACAGAGACTTCATCGGCTGTGGCAGTATCCACAGTTCCGGGTAGTGATTCAGATGATGGAGAGCCCATGGAGGACGTTGATTCTTACATCGAGGAGGAGCAGTCTACTGGGTTGCTAACATCTCATTTAGATTCTCCCAAAGATTAGCAATCATGTGATCCAAAGATTCTAAGACAAGATTTTGAGCGAGTCTTCATCTGATGACCATCGAGAGAGATCAGGCCAGAGGCTTGATGTTGACTGCTATTGATGGGAGAGACGCAGCTTTGTTAGAGAGAGACGAGGCATTAGCTCGTAGAGACGCCGCTGTTGTTGAGCAGGATGAGGCCAGATCAGCCAGAGATGTCGTGACAGTTGAGAGGGATAGTGCCATATCTGCCCGGGACATAGCCGTTACAGATAGTACTTCAGTGAGATCCCTTACCACTAGCATGATTGCAGAGATGAGCACGTACATTGATGAGCATAAAGTCACTATGCAGATGGCTGTAGATCTGTTAGCTCATGTGGATACCCTTGTACAGGAGACCACAACGTTACCTCCTTCTGCTGAGAGGGATGCCATGTTGGGCTTGATAGCTCGCATATACACTGATTTATAAATGGCCTTGTATTTTCCTGCACAGACTAGCTTAGCCATTTTTTCATGTATAGTTTACATTGTGTATATCAAATATCATTATATATAGCAGGGAAATATACTTTTGATCACTTCCCTTTTAGATATGTATGTTGCTTGCTTGATATTTGCCTGTTTCTTCAGGGCTTGTGATCTTGATGTATTCTAAAATCCTCCTTGATGGATGGACATTGAGTTGTCTCTGGACACTTCAGAATGGATCATTAATATATGTGGATCCCTACCATCTTTGGTGTCTTGGGATTGGTTTCTGTATGGAAATGTGGAAAGGAGTGTGGCTTTCCTCTCTGAGATTGACCGCACCACAGATGGTCGCCAGTACTCCTATTTAAGAGGAGCCTAGTTAATTTCACCTCTTATGGATTGGTATTTCTCTTTGAGGCACAACCGCAGCTTAGATGGTCGCTGAATCTTCTATTTAGGGGGAGTTCAGGTAATTCCATCCATTTGGTCTGAAGCCGAATGAAATGTGATGGATTGAAGTTTGATCCCAGTACCAGATGACAAGTGTTTGTGTTTTGGTAAGGGGTGAGACCGAACCATGAATGGATGCCTACGTACTCCTATTGAAGAGGAGATCAGGTCTGCGTAGTTCGAACTTGGTGTAAGAGGTTCAACGTTGTATGTGGCAGAAAGGGTGTAGGAATGTTTTTGTTATTTTTGTTTTTGTAAGGAGAAGGGTGTAGAAATGTTTTTGTTGTTTTTTGTTTTATTCCGACCGAGCCATATAAAATGGTTGCCTACGTACTCCTATTGAAGAGGAGATTAGGTCGACATAGTTCGCCCCTCAGAACGATTCGCAACCAAAGAGAAGTATGAATCCCATGTGCAGGCAATACTGCGGGGAGAAGAAAGTTTGATCCCATGATTGGGACAAACTGCAGGTGTGAAAAATTTTGATCCCGTCTTTAGGACAAACTACAAGCGTAGAAAAGTTTAACCCCGTCTTCAGGATAAAATGCAGGTGTGAAAGGTTCAATCTCTTGGGGGGGGGGGGGTAACCGAAATTGTATAAACGTAGTGAAACCAGGTTGCTGGCTTGAAGAGTATGTTTCCCTGAGGGAAAAAGTGTGGCGAAGAGTTATATGTGATGAAGGGTTAAAGAACCAGAATGACTGGTGATCTGATGATGTGATGCCCCCAAATCCGGGTACTTGAAACCCGAACTCGGTGCTTCACGATTTTATTTCTATAAGCTGAATAATACTAATAATAATAACAATAATATAAAATTCAAACTTAATTTACATATGCATCAAAGTTTACTCCCAGGTACGAGACCTTTAAACATTCATTACATCATAGATAATAAGTATCATTGTCTTAATAAACTATAACTATTACACAACATAATATAAATCTCAAGTAATAACAACAATATATATTAGCTGAAAGAATTAAATGTTTTCTTTGAAAGACACTTCTACAACGAATCAACAGTTATGAAGTAAGCTGAACCAATAATAACAACATATCACTTCCATATGTAATCTTTGAAACTACGATAGACTATAACCGGAGATCACGATGCACTATGAACATTATTTTTTCATTTTCGCTAGGGTTTAGCGTAACTTCATCTCGCAAACCGTCATAACTTACTTTACGCACGAGGGTGATCATCCCAATGTGCCCTCAGATTGATCTATACTACATGCAAGAACGATATTATCGCTCACTCTATCCACCTTAGGTGCACAAAAGTTTTCCTATATTCGGGATGTTCATACTTAGTCTGAATCCAAACCAAAACAATCAGTTGAATACAATAACGCTCTATCTTGTTCAATAATATTTTTATGTCTAAATTTCAATCAAATAGCTTAGACGACTTTTTAAGTTAACGATACATACTTGAAATCAATAAGTATGTATCAACATGTGATTAATACAATGGTTATCCAAGTGGGGACACTTGTCTCAACCCTATATACTGAATTAACTAATGTAAAAAATATTTGAATTATACAATAATACAATGATCGGATAATGTAAGAACTTGTATGAATACAAAGATTGAATACATAATGAATAATAATAGAGTTAATAATCCGCACAATAATAATATAATTACAAACTTTCTTACTCATGTCCATCAGATAAAGGAAATGCAAAGGTAGGATACTTGCACAATGTAAATAATAGATCGACATTTGCTCAATAATAATTGGAGTAAGTTTAGGAAACTTCAGATAACATGATATACCGTTTGCAGCATTTAATAAAAGTAGTGCATAAGGTTTAGATATCATTTGAAATGTTCTTGCTTATAATAACGCAACTTATATTAATCTTTTATACATCGACCTATCGCAATAAGATCATTCGCTCGATTAGAATAATATATCGTAACACGTAACAATCGCCTCATTGCAATCAAAGACATAACCTAATCACTTTGTCACATATATCTAACAATTATCGATTCACTAACAAACACATATCTAATCAATATATCTAAGTCCGGATCAATTTCAAATATTTTGGTGTAATTGACGGCTTTATCGGGTAAATAACGAGTCTAAGACTCTATCGTAGTTTCAATATTCGCTTAGATATTTTAAATATCACCATATTATTTTTCATAGCCTTATAATAATTTTTAAATAATTATTGTACTTTATCATGAATTTTAAACACTAAAATCATTATTAATTGATTTAAATATTAACTAATTCTATTATCATTAATATTTAATTAATATTAAACTATTAATGAAACTATTGCCAAAATATTAAAGTTATTTATAATAACTCAAAATATTTTTAAAGTATTAATATTACCTTTAAATGATTTTTAAATCAATAAAACCATTTTAAAACTATTTATTTAATATAATTATTAAATAAACTTAATATCATTAATATTAAATTATTATCTGTAATATTGATTTATTAATGAAATTATCCTTTAAATATTAAAAATTATGTTTTATAACTTAAAATATCTTTAACACTTTATTTTCCTTTAAAATAATTTTTCTAATATTAAAATCATTTTACATTACTTTATCTAATATAATTATTAAATGAATCTAATATCCTTAATATTAAAATATTAATATTTTTCATGACAAAATATCAAAAGTTATATTTTATAACTTAAAATATTTTTATAATCTCTAAATCATTTTTATAAAAATTTAAATCATTAATTCTATTTTTTATCATTTATTTAATATCTTTATTAAATAACTTAATCATCATTAATATCTAATTAATAATGAAAATCATCACAAAATATTAAAAATTATAGAAAATAACTTAAAATATATTTTTTATATCATAACCTATTTTTTAAAATGATTTTTCATGTATTAAAATCATTTTTAAATAATTTATTTAATATTATACTTAAATAAATTAAATACTTTTATATCCCCAAAATATTAAATATTCATGAAATATACTTAAAATAATTAAAAACTAATTTTCAAACTTTAAAATAATTTTTAGTAATTTATTTGGTATTTTTAATAATTAAAACTAATTTTTTTTCTATTTTTAATCATTTTCCAGAATTTAGTAAAATAAAATTATTATAACCGTCGCTATAGGCTATAGGGACACTTATCTGTCATGTTAGGTGTTCTGGCCTCAAGAACACTGACAAGTCAGTGGTCGAGGTGCCCTATTTGACCGAGTCTAATTCTTATATCGAAATGTTTCTAGGCTACCTAATGGTCAGATCGTGTAATGTTAATGTAACACTGCATGAAACAACAAATATCCAGGTCATACTTCATCACAATCAAAATTTATTAAGCCTTGAACTAGTCATCGTGCGTGTTCATCATATTCGGGTCATTTAAAATTATAGTCACGGCTAAATTCAACGCCTTTGTGGGCCTTAAATCTCTCAATCGTTGATGTTAATTATATTTTTTTGCTCGTCATTCTAGACAAACCATCATAGAACATGTTCCAAGCCATGGTAAAGTCTAAAAATAATTAATGAAAACGCGTTGGGCTCACAAATTAAATTGTCAACATGAATTGCTCTTCATTTCGGGCTTTCGAAAATGAAGAAATGATCGAGTATGCTACTTTGATCCTTATATCTCAAGTTGTGTGTTTTCTATAAGTGATCTATTGATTTTAGATTGTAACCAACATGTATTACTATAAATCTAATAAATAAAACACATATAACATCAACAAAGCAAGTAGATTTAAGCCGGCAAAACCATGTCGTAGAAGACATGTTCTTGAGCTCGGAATTTCCGTAAATGATTTTTGAACAAGCAGGCTAGTTTGACCTTCCACTGTGTTCAATATATTGATGATTTAAGGGGTCTACAAGCATGTATTCATAGTACCCATAACAAGCTACAACTTAGTTACAATAACAGAATCAAAACAACAACACACTGGCATACGTAGTCGCTTGAAAACGTTGTCAGGCCCTGTTTGGGCACGATCTGGGTTTTCCAGTTTTTAAAAAGTCATGGTCGTTCAACGACCTTTGACCATGATTATCTGTCATTATAAGCATGCTCTGATCCTGTTACAAGTTCTAGATTACAAACCTCATAGCATACTACAAATCCAAAACATAAAACACCCCAAATCATAAACATAGAGAGATCCACAGCCTCTGACTTTTGCTTGTCAGACACAAAAATCATTTTTTTCCAAATTTTGAAAAATGTCAAATCCGAGCCTCTAGATGTTATGGATCTAACATCTAGCAACCCAGATCACTTTGTTAGACTCCATACTACATATTTAACACAAAAAACTAACATCTAACATGCAGATCAAGGTCAGATTTCTTCTAGGGTTCTTACCTCTTTGTGAACAAATTCTTGATTCTATGCTTCTGATTTGATGTTGGTGTTCGTGGGGCTTGATTGGGGACTGAACTAACACTATAATTTCGTGGGTTTGAGCTTGAGAGAGAATGGCTAAGAGTGGGTTGCACAAATGAGCAAATATGAGACTTTCTCTTTCTTGATCTAGCAATTGGATTGATTCAATGAACTTGTATGCTAATGATGGCTCGTAATCAGTAGCTTCTAGGTGCATGTATAGGTAGACTAGGTGGTGGCCGATCTTGCTAGATATTATCTAACCAATAATTCAAGAATGGGACAAAAGGGCATTTTTATAATTTCCTTTTTAATCTCAAGGGTATTCTTGTCCAAGGTGCTTGAATCTAGGGTTTAATCACTAGATTTTATATTTTAAAGTTTCCCAAATAATTACTAGGGTTTGAAAGATTAAAATTAAAGTGTAATAAATTTTAATTAAACACACTAATTTAAAATTAGGGTTTTTAATAGGAAATTAGGGTTTTTAAATTAGGGTTCCTTAATACTATTAGGGTTCCCAAATTAACAATTAGGGTTTTCTAATTATCATTATAATTCACAAAAATAATAATTAGGGTTTCTCCTAATTACAGAAATTATATTATACACAGTAAAATTCATATAACATAATTATCGCTTTCAGCCTTAAACTCATAACCCATTTTAACAATTAGGGTTTAATAATACGTACACAATATGAGGTTATGACCTAATTTACCATATTTGGCCCACCTTATCGTACTCACGTATACACACGGTACATATTTATAAAGATCGAAAAATTAAAATACAATTAATATTATATTTTTATTCTCATCCCTCGATCAATACCCAAATTTAGGGTTTGGATTCCATATCCGGGTTTATCTTTCATATATAACATTATTAATTAAGTTAAAATAATTAACATAATAATCAACTAAAATTCATAAAATAAAATAGTAATTATAATAATTCCAATAATCATTTCATATATTATTTAAATAATATAAAAATCATATTTTCATAGAAAATAAATAATAAAGACATTTCTACTATAAAATTAATTATTATAAGTATATACCTTATAATTAGCAATAATTCTAAAATAAAATTATTTGAAATTATTCATGTAATAAATAAATTTTATTTATCACATATATACATACACATTACTTGGCACATATTTCCTTCTTTAAATAAAAAAAAATTATATGCAAAATTTCTTATTTATTTACATAGAAAATATCGGGTTATTACAGATGATCCAACACCAAGATGTTTGCTTGATGGTAACTTCATACATAGTACCGTTTCACGGTGTCCGAGTTGATGAGTTGTGGAAATTCATCGTCGTCCATTTCCTACAATCTGAGAGCGCCTCCTATCAATACCTCCTTGACAATAAATGGGCCTTCCCAGTTAGGGGTGAACTTTCCTTTGGACTGATCTTGGTTATTAAGGTTCTTCTTTAAAACCAAGTCATGTTGCTTAAACTGCTGTAGTCGGACTTTTCTGTTGTAGGATCTGGCGATCCTTTGTTGATATAACTGACCATGGAAGATAGTTGCGGCTCGCCTTTCATCTATTAGAGACAATTGGGTATACATGTCTCATACCCATTGGTCTTCATCTAGCTGAGCGTCTATCAACACTCTGAGGGATTCCATTTTAACTTCTATGGGGATCACTGCTTCCATCCCATAGGTTAATGCGTAGGGGGTTTCCCCAGTGGAAGTGCGCATTGATGTTCTGTAGGCTAACAAAGTAAGAGGCAATAAGTTAGGCCATCCTTTGTGGTTGGCGGACATCTTTTGCATGATCTTCTTGATGTTTTTGTTAGTCACTTCAACAGCACCATTCATCTTTGGACGGTAGATGACGGAGTTAAGATGTTTGATGTGGAATTTACTGCATAACTCTTCCATCATTTTATTGTTGAGGTTCTTAGAATTGTCTGTCATAATTACCTCTGGTTGTCCATATCGACAAATGACATTGTTTCTGATGAAAGCAATGATGACTTCTTTGGTAACCATGGGGAAGGAGGCTGCCTCTACCCATTTGGTGAAGTAGTCGATCATGGTGAATATAAAGTGATGCCCATTACTGGCTTTGGGATCGATGGGCCCGATCATGTCCATTCCCCACATTGAGAAGGGTCAAGGTGAACTCATATTGTGGAGCTCCCTCGGAGGGGCGTGGATGGCATTTCCATTAATTTGACATTGATAGCACCTCTTGATGTGATCATCATAGTCAGCTTTGAGGGTAAGCTAGTAATGTCATGTTCTAAGGATCTTCTTAACAAGCAGGGGCCACTCATGTGTGGGCCACATACTCCACCATGGACCTCATCCATGAGCTTCTGAGATTGGTCCTGGTCCAGACATCTGAGGAGACCTAGTCCTGCATCTCTTTTGTAGAGTGCATCTCCGCTCAGGTAGAATTTCATAGCAAGTCGATGGATCCGCCTTTTCTCAGTCGGGCTCACCTCAGCGGGTGTAGATCCATCTCGTAGGTAATCTTTGATATGCTGATACCAGGGATGCTGGATGGGAGGTAACTCATCCGATACTTCTCCAACATAATTCCCATAGGCTGGTGCCTTGTGCAGGGAAAATGTGACGCTTAGCATGTGTTCCTTGTCCAGTATGTGAATCAAGGAGTCCAAAGTTGCTAACGTGTCTGCAAAGTCATTCCTATTACGAGGAATGTGTAAAAAGGAGATTTCTTCTAACTCCGAAGCCATCTGTAAAACTTTCCGATGGTAAAGAAACAAATGTAGCTCTTTGGTTTGATAGATTCCCATGGATTGTCTGATTACCAACTCCGAATCCCCAAAGATAGTTAACCGCCTGATGCCCATTGAACGGGCAAGTTTTAGCCCCATGAGACAGCCTTCATTCTCAGTTGTGTTGTTGGTGCTGACAAACTACAATTTGATTTGACGACGGATATCGCTCCCGCATCGGATACCGTAATCGCTCCAGCTCCAGAATCTTCCATATTAACAGCTTCATCAAAATACATTTTCCATGTATGGGATGTATCGTACTGATGGTGTTGATGAATTGTCATTTCCCCTTCATCTGGGAAGTAGGTTTCCAAGGGTTTGAAGTCCCTGAACGTGCAGAGGCCAGTTGATCAGCAATTCCTTGACCTTTGATGGAATTTTGCGTCAGGTAGACGTTATCAAATTGTTGTAGGATCAACTACCATCTGGACAGTCAGCAATTTAACATGGGTTTATTAAACACGTACTTGAGAGGATCCACGCAGGATATGAGATGGGTTGTGTGACCATTGAGGTAATGATGTAACCTCATGGAAGCCCATGCTAAAGCACAACAAGTCTTCTCAATTAGAGTGTACTTGTGTTCACTGTTGCTGAATCTTTTGCTGAGGTAATAGATAGCTCGTTCTTGGCCTCTATTGTCTTTCTATCCCTGCATGCAGCCCACGGAATTGTCACTTATGGACAGGTACATGGATAGGGGAACATCATCCTTGGGTGGTACCAAAATAGGAGTTTTGACTAGCTGTTCTTTTATTTTGAGGAAGGCCTTCTGGTACTCTTTGTTCCATTTTATGGAGGAGTTCTTCCTTTACAACTTGAAGATAGGCTCACAGGTTGTTGTGAGTTGAGAAATAAACCTGCTAATGAAGTTGATTCTTCCCAAACATCCCCGTATTTCCTTCTCTGTCTAAGGAATGGGAATTTCTGTGATGGCCTGGATTTTGGTGGGATCTAGCTCAATCCCTTTGTGGCTGACTAGGAATCCTAGTAACTTTCCTGATTTAACGCCAAAGGCGCACTTGGCTAGATTCAACTTCAAGTTGTACTTACGCAACCTGTTGAAGAGCTTTATGAGATGGTCTAATTGGTCTTCTTCCCTTTGAGACTTAACAATGATGGCATCCACGTAGATCTCTATCTCTTTGTGCATTAAGTCATGGAAAAGAGCCATCATAGCTCGTTGATAAGTGGCTCCGGCATTAATGAGGCCGAATGACAATCGTCTATACCAAAAAGTTCCCCAAGGCGTGATGAAAGCAGTTTTCTCACTATCTTCCTCAGCAACCATAATTTGGTGGTATCCAGCGAAGCAATCCGCAAAGGAGTACATGCCATATTGAGCAGTATTGTCAATGAGAATGTGGATAAATGGCACGTGAAAGTTATCTTTAAGGCAAGATTTGTTCAGATCCCGATAATCCATGCAAACTCGCACCTTTCCTCCAGGTTTAGGCACGGGAACTATGTTGGATATCCACTCAGGATATGTGGACACCATGATAATACCAGCTTGAAATTGTTTCACAATTTCTTCTTTCACCTTTAAACTCCACTCGGTGTTTCAATCGCTTTGAGCTTACGCTGACCGGTTTGAATCCTCTTTAATGGGAAGGCGATGAAGAACAATGTCAAGGGACAAACCCACCATGTCTTTGTGAGACCATGCAAACACATCCTGGAATTGGGTTAGTAGCGTAACCATGTCATTCCTTTGGTTTGGGGTAAGGTCTAAACCAATCGGGATTAACTTAGGGCTTTCTAAGGTTTCGAGATTGAAGGAAGTGGTTTGATCAAGGTTGGGTTTAGGTTTGTCTTCGACCCATTCTTTAATCTCCAAAGGCACCTCAATGTCCTCGTGTATTTCCATCAAGGCTGAATTCATCTCTACATCAAAGTTACAATCCTTGTGGAGAAGAGGCATCTTATCGCTAAGTATAGTACATCTAAATTGTGGTCCTGAAACAAAATATGCTTTCACTTAGTATATATAAAATGGTTTGATCATACAAAGTGTTAGCATGTACTGACAAAATAACTGCTAATATTGTATAGAAAAGTAAGCAGTTATGATATCTACAAGGCAGAAAGAATTCCTGCCCATTTTACCCTCGTCGACCAATGCAAGGAGTGTTGCTCCAATTATAGAGGGCAAAGTCCTGGTGGACTGCAGTGATGGAGGGTCTTTCATCGTCCTCCTTTTCCCGAATGATGACCATTACGTCTGGGCAATCATCGTCTGGGGTGTATCTGCTTGTATGTTCATCATGGACAATGACGCATATGCTTGACATCATTCTGACGATGTCTTGTTTAATATTTCGTTCCTCTTCTTCCACTCTGGGGTCTGGAACAAAGACTTCTTTCTCCTTTACCGGCATCAGCTTGGGAAATAACATAGCCATTACGCTGGCTGGCACCTTTACAGGAGGTTGTGCGGACTCAGGATTTGTAGGTAGAGACAATCGTCGTGTAACTAAAGCTGGAGGAATCTGATGATGCTTATGTGGATTCATGTGACTGGAACTGACAAAATAGCCCAGTTCAGTTGTCCCAGTTTGACTGATAACTTGAATCGGGTGCTTAATACCCTGATAACTTTTACCCAGCTCTTATCCCGGCTGATGACCCAAAGATATCTTTTCTTGAGTAGCCGACATTACTTCGGCAGAGATCTTGGGTATCAGAGGTGGCGCCCCAATAGGGTGGTAGTGAGTGTTGCTCACCTCCAGGGCATGAAAACTGACCGACTCAACTTCTGAATTGAAACTGATGAAGGGTATATCACTTTGTTTAGGACATTCTGATTCAGCGTTGACTATGACTAGGCTATCATTAATGATGTATTTCAGTTGCTGATGAAGAGTGGAGGGGACGGCCCTAGCCATATGAATCCACGGTCTTCCTAATAGCAGGTTGTATCCTGAATCTATTTTGAACACGTGAAAAGATACGCATAATGTATGGGGACCAATCTCGATTAGTAGCTTAATCTCTCCGACTGAATTTCAGCTGGATCCGTCGAAAGCTCTAATGATCGTATGGCTACTTCAAATCCATTTGAGATTGACGTTCATCTTTAGCAA
Organism: Panax ginseng; assembly: GCA_020205605.1. Classification (NCBI taxonomy): domain Eukaryota; kingdom Viridiplantae; phylum Streptophyta; class Magnoliopsida; order Apiales; family Araliaceae; genus Panax; species Panax ginseng. The sequence goes on from CM035145.1 coordinate 86,505,193, forward strand.
AGTAGCGTAAGGACAGATATTCAGAGATGAACCTCCATCTATCAAGACTCCAGCTAGCATATATCCGGAGGACAAAACCGCAATGTGCAACGGCTTGCAATGACCGATCCCTTCGGGCGGTATGTCATCATCAGTGAAAGATATCACATTGTTGTTAAAAATGTGATCAACCAAATGTTGAAATTTTTCTACATCCACTGATGTCGGCAAGTAGGCTTCTTCCAAAACCTTCAGCAAGATCTTCCTGTGATCCTCAGAAGTTAAAACCAAGTCCAGGATTGACATTTGATGTGGAGCTTCTCTTAAGCTAAAAATCACCTTGGCTTCATTATAACCCATAGTGCAAAGGAATTTTTCAATCTTCTCCATGGGTATTTGTTGCCTCTTTTTTAGTCTTAACAAAAGAGCTCTAACTCATGCAAGCATACATGTGTCAACAAGCAATACAGAGCAAGTAAAGTATCGATCCCACAGAGAAAGTTGTTTAATTTAAATCACTATGCATTAATTAAATCACTATATTTATATGCTCAAACTAATGACTAAGATTGGTTTGTTACTCGAATCGTAAATAACAACTAAAACAATAATCACGACGGAATAAATCAAATCTGGAAATAATTGGATCCTAACTTCATTTAATATTTCATTTAATCACCACTATCATGCATGGCTTGTTCACATATCACAGGAAAGTAGCCAATATCACTAAAAGAGTCATATCCATTTTTCAATGCACTATGACCTACTTACACAGCATCCACAGATGATAGACTCTATGTAATCATCAATATAACCAAAATCACTATATGTCTATGTGAAATTGCAACTATATTGACTTTAAGTTCAAGCCCTTATTCTAACTCATACGGTGAAACAGTATATGTCTATCTGGTTCACGAAATACACAAGCCATATAAAATAGCCTCATATACGTATACTATCATGATTACAATCCATACTCGCATGTTCATTGTCAATTCCATACAAATACTGAAACGAATGGTGATCAAGCATTCATACATGCAAAACAATCATGATAGACATCCCATATGATATGTAAAACAATCCAGCATTCAAGCATGCAATCAAACTACATATTAAAATTCGTTAGAATCCCATAATGGAGTTTAGTTCATGACTGAACCAAAAGCCATTATGGGATCAAATCTAAACATGATTAATAAAAGAACAATTGAAAGATGAAAGGTAGAAACAATCAAACCCAATTGCTGAATATAATTCAATATTCAAATCCTCATATGAATCCACCAAATACTAATAATAAATCCACTCTGAAAGGAAATCCCAAGAAGAAGTAGAAAAGTAGAGTTTTGGCCTCCTTCTGCGTTAGAATCTCTCTCAGAGAGTAAACCCTAGTTATGATGTTCAAAAATACGTAAAAACTGAATAATAGTAAAAGTGATACGTCTAACACCAGTCAGCAATCGTTTTAAAAACATTACAACCCTTAAAATTTTCAAATTAAAATAACAGCTCAGCATTAGTCAGGCATCGCGTGCGGCCGCGTGCTCCCCCAGTGTAATCCTCGCGCGGGAGCGCGACTTGCAGTGTGTCATGATGTCCAGTTGGGTGCTCGTTCGGGGGCGCGTCTCCAAGCATGTCTCTCATGCTACAGCCAGCTGCTTTTTCTGCAACCGAGATTCCCGGTTCATTGCTACAACCGTTTCTATCCTCGCCGCTTTCATTCCTTTGTTCATGCCTGCTTAGTCTCCTGATCCTCTCGATCCTCATAAAGACGCGTCCCACGACTTGTGTTTTACCTCATGCGTCCATTCGCCTCATGCCCTCTAAGTCCACCAAATTAGGCCATTTCCTGCACTTTTTCACCAAAAGGAGTTTTAAGTATATGCAATGCAAACTACCATGAAATGCAGCTAAAACATACTAAAATGTACTTGAGATGGGCATAGTTTGTATGAATTGGTACTCAATAAGTAGGTATAAAACCCACTTATCAAATACCCCCAAACTTGAACTGTTGCTTGCCCTCAAGCAATGCATACTAATGAACAATGAAAATGCTGCTATATTACTATGCAACTAAATTATGACGCAACTAATCTCACATTGTCCCAAATATCATAGAACTTCAGTCCAATTTACCTCAACGAATTTTTTTTTCTAGATTCAAGAATACAGATTCAAACCAAACTTCAGGCATAATGTCATACACTCAGATAATTCATAAATGCTATAGAGATGTTGTGTGTGTGTTGTGTTCGCCAAAACTTGATTTAGGCACAGAATACTCATGATATATTGCTCAAAATAGAAAGTTATAGCTTAAATCAAGACTTATGTATATATATGCAACCAAGACTATTCCAACATCTTAAAATAAACTAAGGTTCAACAATGGGCTTAACTGTTTTATTTCTACTCACGAGGGTGACTTTCGCACTCTCCCGCGGTGTTAATTGCTATTTTTCTTTTTCTTTTTTTTTTTCACATGACTGTGCAATGTCTTACTCCATTAGGCAACACTGCTACCCCTTAGAGAGCTTTTAACCAACGACTCCCAGACCATGAAAGACCTTAGGACGCTAGATGTAGAGACAATCCCCTCGGGCGTACTTACTCAAGTAGCTAGGGCCCCAAAATAAGACTAGTCACGTTATTGCTATTTTTCTTTTTTCTTTTTTATACATAGATACCCATGTTTTCCCAAAGTTTTCCCAAAGTTTAAAAATCAATGTTATAAACCATCTGAGTTCATTTTACACATATTTCCCTTTTTAAAACTACATTTTTCTATTTAGCAATGCAACACATACTTCTTATACCTACAAGTGATCGTGAACACATTCGTGCAAACCGAAAGAAATTTAAACAGCATTATGAATTGCATTGAGTAAAACATTCTATTTCAGCTCATATTATCCAAAATATTCAAAAAATCATTTATAAATTCACTATCATCATTGGCTAGACAAAAATTTCTATACGGCAAGAACTGTGAGATATGCAAACTAGACATGAAACTAAAGAATAGACTACAACAATATGCAAAAATAGCTATATGATGCAAAAAATTATACTAAACATGCGAAAACTACAAAATTAAACTAATCATGCTAAAACTAAGGAATTAAACTAATCATGCAAAACTACACTACTCCCCAATACCCCCAAACTTAAAATATTCAATGCCCCATTGAATGAAGGTAAAGGGTAACGAAAAACTCCCCTAATTATCAGTGGTGCCACCCTCCTCGGGTGGTGAATCTGGTGGTAGATATGGCGTTGTTGTTCCGAATTGAGGCCATTCTAGCGTTGTTCCTTGCTGCGCAAAAGCTTTGGCCAAGGCCCTTGTGAGTCCCATCACAAATGTGCCCAAATTAACGTACATGGCATCGACTTTTCGCTCCAACCTTCGGAGCTGGCGATCACCATGGGTGGCACGTGCGTGTGTGGACGAGCCTGCCTCATCTGTCTGAGGGGGCTGCTGTGGTGGCTCTGGGAAAGTAGGCTGAATGATAAATCCTAGTCCGCGTGGATGCGGTTCACCTCCTACCCAATCTTCAAATTTTGCAATTGTGGCATGAGTTATGTCCTGACTTGGGTATTGCATTTGTTTGTTGCCCCAGTTGCATCCCTGATTAGCACAAAGCATCGCAACCACTGATGCGTGTGGAATGCTCCCAATGGTGCCTCCTCGCAGATATCGCAACATATTCTGATTGATGAGATGACCAATGTCAATGTATTTCCCGGTGATTATGCCCCACAGAATAATTGCCCTCTCCGCTGTGATTTTGTGCTGATGAGAGGAAGGCACCACTGCAGCATATATGAATGTATTCCACGCCTTTTGCATAGCGATTTTCGTGACTTGCACCGGGAATATGCGAGGTTGAGTTATGCCGACTTTATAGGTCCATTTCGTGCCAGGCACGCACAATTTAGCAATCACCAACTCCAAGTCTGTCTCCGAATGTTCATCGGTGACCCAATTAGCCATTTCAAGCGGCAAGGCCGTTGATTTTGAAAATTAATCGGATGGCACGGGGTCTGTAGTCTACCTCGATACTGCAAACTAGAGATATACCGCTCATAGTGACCTTGGCATTGGCATAAAACTCGCAAACTATGCTCATCAGAATTGGCATTGGGGTAGCATTCAGTCCACCCCAGCCTCTCTCTCGAATTATGGCACACAACTGACCGTCCTGCCCTTCCAGCTTGAAACCGCACTCCTTGACGAACGTCTTTGCCACAATTTGGTAATACTCTTGTTGGGCTTCCAAGTTAAGAAACTTGGTGTGATCAATAATATCCGCCTCTTGACTGCCCGAAGAAGATGAAGAAGAAGATGCAATAGAACATGCTAGCTTAGGCCCCATTTGCAGTTGATGCAGATTTCACAAATAATCTAACTGAGAATGAAGAATAAATCAATGATGTTATTACCCTTAAGTTGTTTCTGCCTCAACCAAATGAGAAACCCTAGTTTTATATTGCACTTGGAGAAGTTGAGGAGATATGGAACTTTGAACGTGGAGAGAATCGTGGTTATGTGATTGAGAGATGTACGGCTTTAATTTGTAACTGATAGAGAGATAGAGACGTGAGTTATGGAGACTTAGAGGGTCGTGCATCTATTTTGATTGCAAATGAGAGTCCATCTTATCTCCAACATGTTTTTAAACTGAAAAAATTTTCCACGTCTCATTGTCATACAAGCCATGTGAGATTTTAATATGTTGAGCTTTCAAGCGAGCGCGCAAGTGTGGTAATTATGCTCGATCGACTTGATGCGGCGGCGCAAAAATTTGTATCGCTTTTCTCATGGCGGCAAATATGATCCTCGAATTTGCACTCATTGATGTTCACTTCCACTCTGCGTATAGTGATGTCTTCAAATTTTAGATACCTACATAGACATTAATGTGCACTATTAGGGCATGAATTAATGACCATATAAACTCTATTCTCTTTCACACGTTCTCACTGCAAATTCTTCTACAAACGTAACCATGCAAATCCGCCAAATGATCAATAATGACATGAGATGAATCAACTAAAACAATCTAAACGAAATAAAGAAAAAGAAAATAGAGGTAGATAAAATGGGTTGCCTCCCATCAAGCGCTAAGTTATAGTCAATCATCTTGACTGTCTCTGCATCTCATGTTGAAGATAGAATTAAGGTGATTATCTTTCTATCCACCTCACCACCAGAATCACTCTTCAATATCTGGCCATTCACTTTAAGATGCTTGTCCGAAAACTTATCGCATACTACAACGGTTCCATACTGTGGAGTGGTATCCAAATATTGAATGAATTTATTCACTTCCTCATCCTCCCCATCTGAATTTTTAGCAATGATGCATCTCAGTGGTTCACTATCCACTATACTCTGCACTTCATCATTTAGAACCTGGTTCACCACATCAACCCAGAAGCATTCTTCTTCATCTGTTGGAACTTCATTGCTTTGAAGACGTTAAAGGTCACCTCATAATCATGTACACGCATCATGAGTTCCCCTTTTTGTACATCTATCGAAGTCCTGCCTGTGGCTAAGAATGGTCGCCCCAGTATAATTGGTATACTTTTATCTTCCTCGTAATCCAAAATGATGAAGTCAGCCGGAAAGATAAATTTTTCCACTTTTACCAAGACATCTTCAACAAGTCCCCGTGGATACGTGATGGATCTGTCAGCTAACTGTAATGCAATGTTTGTCGGCTTTGGAGCCGGCAATCCCAACTGATTGAATACTGACAAAGGCATCAAATTTATGCTTGCCCCAAGATCACACAAACATTTTTCAAAATTCATCTTCCCGATTGTACACGGGATTGTGAAACTTCCCGGATCCTTCAACTTCGGAGGTAACTTCTGCTGAAGTACTGCACTGCATTCTTCTATCAAGGATACTGTCTCAAATTCATCTAATCTCCTCTTCCTTGACAATATACCCTTCATAAACTTTGCATAGCTTGGCATTTGTTCCAATGCCTCGGCGAAAGGTATATTGATTTGCAGCTTTTTAAATACCTCTAGAAACTTACTGAATTGGTTATCTTCCCTTTTCTTATTTAATATCTGCGGATACGGAACTTGAGTGTGAATTGGTGGTACTGAACTCTTAAGCTTCTCCTCTGAACCTGCTTTATCTTCCTCTTCCTACTGAACCTCAGACTTTTCCAGATTTTCTTTCTCATCAGTTGAAGGCTCTTTCTCGCGCGGCCGCGCGACCTCCTCTTTTGAAACATACGCGGGTGCGCGACTTGCAGTATCTGCTTTGTTTTTCCCAGATCTCAATGTGATTACTTGACACTGTTATTTCCCTTCTCTTCTTGGATTTGTCTCTCAGACATTTCTTGGCAATGAACCTCAGGGCCTGTTAGTAAGCATGTTCGCCATCCGCCCCATCCGAGTTTCCAGATTCTTAATAGCCACCGCTGCTTTTTGATTATAACTCCGACGCCCCAAAATTAGGTATACATCACCCATCTTGGGTCGCCGATACATGGTATGTAATTCAAATACAACTTACTAATACAACTGCTCGTGGTACAATAATACGACAAACATAAACTGTGAGTTTGAATACAAATATTATCTACTAGAGATTATACAAACTCAAAAGGAGTCCTCATTACAATTATTATCACACTATTTCACGTAATAGTGAGGACTACTAATGCTATCCTCTCGGACCATCACTCCGCTCCCCGACTCGTCTCCAACTATATTCTCATTTCTTGAAGAGAAAAGTGAAAGAAAGGGTGAGCTCAACTAGCCCAGTAAGAAATATTATGACTACGATAATGCAGAATAAATTATCATTAGTCTCCAACAATGTTAAACTGATAAAATATAATAGACATAAAGTTTAATCATAATGAACAAGCATCCATTAAAAGAGTCAAGTAGAAAATAAAATCTACTATCTTTTATGATTTAAAAGGTTTTTCATCATCATTATCGCCGAGACTCAAATTAATAAATATTCCACATCATCGAATCACCCTCGCACTACTGACCAAGGATATTCTTTAGTATCACGACCACAATTATCCATGCACTACGGGCCAAGAATATTTGTGTATTCATTAATGGTCATGATCATGCCAACAACTTTCCATCAATGCACTACATGTGCCAATGAGGACTTTTACCACATCATTTGTAACATTACTACCATGATTACACCGAATAATCCCCGGTCATAATCATACCAAGTCCATCTATTCCATGTTACATGTTATTCCAATGTAATACTAATAAGGATTTTAATCAGTCCCATGAAAACGCGTGCATGTGATATTCCAACGTAATAATAATAAAGATTTTAACCAAGTCCCAGTAAACCGCATGTATATGATATTCCAAATGTAATAATAAAGACGGAATCGTCCCCCACAGAAACGATAGACGTGATATTCCAACGAGAATAGTTAAGACGGAATAATAGAAGAATGTCACCAAGTATAGGTAGATCATGACATCAAAAGTTATTCCAACATAATAATAAGCAATGGAATAACAACAGTTCTCTTCATGAATAAGAAAGGATAACACCCCTTACGAGTACAACAAATAATATTCCCTACCTTAAGAAGAAGAGTACTGGATATATAAGTAGTGAAGTAGCAGAATACTTTCTTCTTTCTCTCTATAGTTTATCTTTCTAGAGTTTCAGTGAATTCGTAAGAAAATAATGAATGAATGAGCTTCTACTTATAGAAAAATGGAATGCATAGTAACTAACTCATGAACGGTCGAGATTGATTTACTTTAATCTAACGGTCCATATTTAAAGCAAAATAAAATAAAATATATTCTATTTATAATCTAATAAAACGAATAACTTTATAAAAGATTTTACTATGCAAACACTATGCAGACACTATGCAACACTATGCATAATAGAAGTTGGGGTTTTACAATCTCCCCTTCTTATGAAATTTCGCCCTCGAAATTAGGGTACGTACCTAGTATGTCGAAGAGGTAAGGATACCTTGATTTCATTTCAGATTCTAACTCCCAAGTCATTTCCTCAACATCGTGGTTTCTCCATAAAACTTTGACTTGAGGTATAACCTTGGTTCGTAGAATATGTTCCTTCTTATCCAAGATTTGAACAGAACCTCTTCATACGCGTCAAATCTTCACTATTTTCGTCCTGTTCTAACTCAATAATGTGGTTCGGGTCTTCCACATATTTACATAACATGGATATGTGAAAATGTTATGAACACACGAGACATACTTGGCAGTAAAGCGTAGTCTATAGGCCACGCTTCCTACTCGATCAAGGATTAAAATGGGCCGCTAAATCGAGGATTGAGCTTTCCTCTCTTTCCAAATCTCGTAACCCCTTTCCATGGAGCAACACGTAACAACACATGATCTCCTATATCGAATTCCACGTCCTTTCGATGAAGATCAGCATAACTCTTTTGTCGATCTTGTGAGGTTTTTATACGTTATCGGATCGTTTGAATCTTTTCTGTAGTCATACGTACCAACTCCGGTCCCAACAACGTTGCTTCACCCGCCTCATCCCAGCATACTGGAGAACGACACTTTCTTCCATACAACGCTTCAAATGGAGCCATGCCAATACTTGCTTGATAACTGTTGTTGTAGGAAAACTCCACCAATGCTAAGAACTTGTCCCAACTTCTCTTGAAATCAAGGACACAGAGTCTTAATAGATCTTCAAGAGTTTGAATAGTCCTCTCCGATCGTCCGTCTGGCCGAGGAGGATGATATGCCGAAGCTAAATCGTAAATCTGTGCCCATAGCTTTCTGCAAACTAACCCAAAATCGTGAAGTGAATCTTGGGTCTCGATCAAAAACTATGGATACTGGCATACCATGTAGTCTTACAATCTCGTTTATGTACATACGAGCAAGACGTTCAAGTGTATAAGTCTCTCGTATCGGTAAGAAATGAGTAGACTTGGTCAATCTATCAACAATGACCCAAATCGCATATATGCCTTGAGAAACCTTGGGAAGACCAGTAACGAAATCCATGGTAATGTGCTCCCACTTCCATTCTAGAATTTCAAGTGGTTGCAATGGACCTTTTGGTACTTGATGTCTACCGACTCGCTGACACGTTAGATGACTTGAGATAAACAACGCTATCTCTCTCTTCATATTGCCCCACCAAAATGTATGTCAAGATCATGATACATTTTGGTACTTCCAGATGGATTGCAAACGGTGTGTTGTGCGCCCATCATGATTTTATACTTTAAATTAGGGTCGTTAGGAACACAAAGTCCGGAGTTGACTCAAGTATTCCTTCTTCATCGATTCTTACTTCCTAGATCGCACTTTCTTTGCACTTTCTTCCTCATACGCATCGCCTCCCGGATTCAGAATTTGAGCAACTTTAATTTTATCAATTAAAGCCTGCCTTCTACTCAGATATTTGCCATCATCACATTGGGTCCCTCGAGTCTTTATCTCTATCTCCATCCTTTGCAAGTCATACAACATGGGCCTTTGCGTTGACAATATTGTACTGCACCAGCATATGATCTTCTACTCAATGCGCCGCCTACCACGCTCGCTTTTCCAGGATGGTATTGGATGGTATGATCATAATCTTTCAACAGTTCAAGCCAACGTCGTTGTCGCATATTGAGTTCCTTCTGAGTGAAGAAATATTTGAGGCTTTTATGATCCGTAAAGATCTCCACTTTCTCCCCATAAAAGTAATGCCTCCAAATTTTAAGTGTGAAGACAACAGCTGCTAACTCTAGGTCATGAGTAGGATAATTCCTCTCATATTCTTTGAGTTGTCGTGAGGCATAGGCTATGACTTTCCCATGTTGCATGAGAACACATCCTGACCCTTTGTCTGAAGCATCACTATAGATGACAAATCCCTCTGAACCAGATGGTATTGTCAGAACAGGTGCTGAAATGAGTCTCTTCTTGAGTTCTTGAAAACTCTTCTCACATTCCTCGCTCCAACCAAACTTTGTATCTTTCCAAGTCAGCTGAGTTAGTGGAGTAGCGATTCGAGAAAACCTTCTACTTAATCTCCGATAATAACCAAATAAGCCGAGAAAGCTACGATTTCGAAAGCATCGATTTAGGTTGCTCCCTACTTTGAATAGCTTCAATCTTTCTTTGGGTCAATGATATTCCATGACTTGATACCACGTGCCCAAGGAATGCTACTTCCTCAAGCCGTAACTCGCATTTCTTCAACTTGGCATAAAGCTTGTATTCACGAAGCTTTTGGAGTATCAACCTCAAGTGTTCCTCATGATCTTCACGACTTTTTTGGAATATATGAGGATATCATCAATAAAGACGACCACAAAATGATCCAAATATTCCTTGAATACTCGGTTCATCATATCCATGAAGGCGGCGAGGAGCATTAGTCAATCCAAAGGACATGACTAGGAATTCATAATGCCCGCATCGAAGTTCTCGAAGCCGCCTTTGAATATCATCTGCTTCTAATCTTCAATTGGTGATATCCTAACGAAGATCAATCTTTGAAAAGAATTTGGCTCCTTACAACTGGTCAAACAGGTTATCAATACGTGGCAATGGGTACCTATTTTTGATGGTGACATGATTCAACTCCAGATAATCAATACAAAGTTGCATACTCCCATCTTTCTTCTTCACGAATAGAACAGGAGCACCCCAAGAAGAAGTACTAGGACGAATAAAGCCAATGTCTAATAATTCCTACAGTTGAGTCTTTAACTCCTGAAGTACAATAGGAGCCATTCGATATGGGGCTTTGGAAATGGGTTTTGTACCGGGTTCAAGGTCGATACAAAATTCAATTTCACGCTCTGGGGGTAGGCCAGGAAGTTCTTCAGGGAATATGTCAGGAAATTCATTAACAATAGAAATATTATTCAAAACTGACGTATTTTTGTTTAGATCTGTGACATGAGCTAAGAAAGCTTGACATCCATTTTTTAATAAACGAATAGCTTTATGGCTTGAGATGACAGTAATTGATTTTAATGGTTTGGTTGCTTGAATTCGCATAATAGGTCGATTAGGAATATGAAAGCTAACAACCTTACGAAAATAATCAATTTTTGCATGATGAGTAGTTAACCAATCAATCCCTTGAATTACATCAAATGCAAGTATTTTTAATTCAATAAGATCGACAGGTAATGTGTGGGTACCAACTTGAACCAAACAAGACTTATAAATCGTGGATGTAATGAAGGTTTCTCCCAACGGAGTTTCCACAGATAATTCAAAGTCTAATTTCTCCGGAGTCAAATTTAATCGTTGACCGCAAGTAGGAGAAATAAAAGAATGGGTAGAACAGGTATCAAATAAAGTGTAGATTTTGCTAGAGTTCATGATAAGCTTACCCGTGATGACCTCATTCGGGTTCCTTGCTCTCTGGGAGGTCACAACAAACGCTCTCCCTTGCACTACCGGCTTTGACTTTTCTAGGACAACCTTTGGTGTCTCCATCCTAGCCGAATTTGTCTTCGGTGAACGACAAAAATCGGGCTAAGTGACCTTCTCTTCCACAATTATAACATGCTTTGACTAAGATCGCGCAATTTGGACCGATGTGTCCTCCCCTCCGCATTTGAAGCATATGATAGGTGGTCTTTCTCCTTCCTTAACAACGGGTCTTTGTCGACGCCTTTCCATCATTGTTGAATCTCCTCTTCTTGAAATGTCCATTCTTATTGTTTTGGCCCGATTACCACCGGCGGTTACCATTTCGCCCGTTGATTCCCTCCACGCTTGTTGTCACCGCTTCGATGATCGCTTCACACCGATATTATCATTTTGTCGCTCGCTTCTTTTGGTCATATTGACTCATTATCGCGCTCCACCAATCGAGCCCTATTTACAACATCTCAATACAAACACGCTTTTATGAGAAATAAGATATTGATGTATCTCCTGCTTCAAACCTCTTAAAAATATACGCGTCATTCTCTTTCATTATCCACAAAGTGGGGCGCAAAACCGGATAACTCCGCAAATTTAGCCTCGTACATGCGACACATACCATATTGTTTTGTTCCAACTTGATAAACTCCACCTCCTTCATGTGACGAATACTTTCGGAAAGTATTTGTCGTTGAATGCAACTCTTGAACTTCTCCCAAGACATCTTCAAGACGGCGGAGTTGAGTACGCTTTTACCGATCGTGAGACAATTCGGCAAACTTAGCTTCGATCGTGACACCTGGCCATATTGTTCGCTCCAACTTGATGAACTCTACCTCTTTCATGTGACGAATACTTTCGGGAAAGTACTTGTCGTTGAATAGTTCTTGGAACTTCTCACAAGACATCTTTAGTGCGGCAGGTTGAGTACGCTTTATCGATTCCCACCAAGAATCGCCTCTCGCAAGAACATAAAGGCGGCAAAGGGAACCTTTTGCTCTTGGAGCATCCCAAGACATCAAATATCTTGGTGATCTCGCTTTATACATGCTTCTCGCCATAAGTGGTTTTGGCTCTCCTTAAACTCGGTGGTCCCAGCCTTGAATCTGCTTTAAGGTGACCGCCCGAGAGTTTCCGATGTTTCCACCTACATTTTGGACAGAGCCGCTCTCGATCGCTATTGTATGAATTGCATAAAGCCTCCGAACAATCCATCATTCAAAGATTTGGTCGTGTTGTTGTTGTTTGCATGAGGATTATCGCCTTCCGATGCACATTCTCCTGATTATTGATATATGGAGACTCAACGGTCTCTTGTGCTCCATTGCTATTCTCAACATTTTCGAATGTCATTTTCAGATACTGCCACAAAACAAAGGTTAATTGACATTTAACATAATATCTCTAAACTCTGACCAACCAATTTAAATACAAAATAAATTTAAGTAGGTCATACTAGCGAAGGAATTCTCGCTCTCCTCCTAGTTCTAGTCTCACATCTTAGCCAGGGATCATATCCTCGAGCTTTGATACTAACCGTGACACCCCCAAAATTAGGTATACATCACCCATCTTGGGTCGCCGATATACATGGTACGTAATTCAAATACAACTTACTAATACAACTGCCGTGGTACAATACGACAAACATAAACTGTGAGTTTGAATACAAATATTATCTACTAGAGATTATACAAACTCAAAAGGAGTCCTTATTAGAATTATTATCACACTATTTTTACGTAATAGTGAGGACTACTAATGCTATCCTCCTCGACCATCACTCCATTCCCCGACTCGTCCCAATTTATATTCTCATTTCACAAGAGAATAAAGGAAAGAAAGGGTGAGCTCAACTAGCCCAAAGAAGAAATATTATGACTACAATAATGCGTAATAAATTATCATTAGTCTCCAACAATGTTAAACTGATAAAATATAATAGACATAAAGTTTAACTGCAGCGGAACAAGCATCCATTAAAAGAGTCAAGTAGAAAATAAAATCTACTATCTTTTATGATTTAAAAGGTTTTTCATCATCATTATCATTTGAGACTCACTTTTAAATAAATATTCCACATCATCGAATCACCCCGCACTACTACCAAGGATATTCTTTAGTATCACGACCACAATTATCCATGCACTACGGGCCAAGAATATTTGTGTATTCATTAATGGTCATGATCATGCCAACAACTATCCATCAATGCACTACGAGCCAATGAGGACTTTTACCACATCATTTGTAACATTACTACCATGATTACATCGAATAATCCCTCGCTCATAATCATACCAAGTCCATCTATGCACTACAGTGCCACGTATGACTTTCAACATAATATAAACATGAGGATGATGACAATGATATAAGAATTTAATAAAACAAGTTCAAGAATTAATTTGTCCAAGAACTACTAATGTCCAAATTGTCAACATGATATCGCTTTGTAGAGTAAAATTCAAGAATGATCGTAAGAATATTTCCATGAAAAGATATCGGATGAAGCGCAAATATCAAGGATATTCTACTAATTTCATGTAGTATAGAAGTCAAAACTTTAACCAACCGAGTATAATAAAGAATGGAATAAAAAAAGAAATCACCATGCATGCGGTATTTCATATGATGTGTTATTCCAACAGAATACTAAATAATGGAACCAGTCGCAAAATTATTGCACCGACGTGATGTTCCAAATGTAATTATAAAGAATGGAATAACAATGTAAATCACCATGCATGCGGTGATTGCAGATGACATGTTATTCCAATGTAATACTAATAAGGATTTTAATCAGTCCCAAGTAAAACGCACGCATGTGATATTCCAATGTAATAATAATAAAGACGGAACCAAGTCCAAATAGAAAACGCATGTATATGAGATATTCCAATGTAATAATAAAGATTTTAAATCAGTCCCACAGAAAAACATGCATGTGATATTCCAAATGTAATAGTTAAGACGAAATAATAGAAGAATGTCACCAAGTATAGGGTAGATCACAGATACAAAGTTATTCCAATGTAATAATATGCAATGGAATAACAATAGCTCTCTTCATGAATAAGAAAGAATAACACCCCTTACACGAGTATAACAAATAATATTCCCTACCTTAAGAAGAAGAGTACTGATATATAAGTAGTGAAGTAAAGAATACTTTCTTCTTTCTCTCTATAGTTTATCTTTCTAGAGTTTCAAAGAATTCGTAAGAAAATAATGAATGAATGAGCTTCGCTTTATAGAAAAATAGAATGCATAGTAACTAACTCATGAACTATTTAGATTGATTTACTTTATCCGACTATTCCATATTTAAAAGCAAAATAAAATATAATATATTCTATTTATAATCTAATAAAATGAATAACTTTATTAAAGATTTTACTATACAAACACTATACGTATACTTATGCAACACTATGCATAATAGAATATAATATATTCTATTTATAGAATAACTTTATAAAAGTATTTTGTTTTATTTAAAAGATTTTCTCAGATTATTACATTAATAATACCAACAAAACCGAGTGACTTATCACTTAAGCATCAATAATTAATACCGTAGTGCTACTATGCAACCACGCCAGACATCGTATTTTTAACACCTTACAGTTTTCAACAAATAACTGTAAAACTTCCGCCATTATTTTCATAAAAAGTATTTTTGTCGCTTTCAATCATCAATAATTCCGCTGTGGGGTCCACCAATGATTGTGCCGTTGTACTAATATTCCCTCATAAAACTAATATTCCCTAACTAATCGAATATTATATAAACAACTTAGATTTTGCAAAATTTATAAATATTATCCACAACTATTATATCAATTTCACTCCATAATATTCAAAAATAATATTTATAGAAAATTCATCTTTATTCAAAAAGTTGGGGTTTTACAATAACCTCTATATTTGCCATATATTTCATCATCATCTCCTCCATTTCTTATTTCTTTTCTTGCTGAGGTGCAGCTGGAGTATGATGTTGCTGTTGTTGTTGTTGAGAAAATCCCGGCAGAAAGGTGGTCTAGGATTAAACTGTGGTTGCGCTGGTTATGTCTGAAACTGATTATTTGATTGAAACTGATTCTCACGATTCCTCGGTTATTTGACCAACTGAAGTTTGGATGATTACGGTTGTTGGGGGTGTATGTGTTCTAAAACTGACCTTGGTCTTTTCTGTAATTGTTCACATATCGACCGACATCGAAATGATAAAGACATTGATCTGCCGAGTGTGACCCACATAAATCTCACATACAAAGGCGCATCGCCTTCGCTTTTACCTTCCGCCAAAGTATCTATCTTCTTTGACATGGTTGCCATCTCATATTTACAACCGAGTAATAAAGATCTACCTCCAACGCACTTTTCGCAACTTTGGGTTGTGGAATCCGAGATGTAGGATTTTGAAAATCGTCGATGCCATTGTCTCGATAAGGTTATAGGATTCTTCATAGCTTTTTGCCCATAATGCCCCTACTGCAGCTGCATCTACAATCGGTCTTGACTGCCATCCCAATCCATTATAGAACGTTTTGATCACCATCCAATCTGGCATATCGTGATATGGACACTTCCTCAGCATTTCTTTGTATCTCTCTCATGTTTCATATAAGGACTCGCCCTGTTGTTGCTCAAACTGAGAGATAGTTGTCCTCATCTTTGCAGTCTTAGCCATTGGGAAGAACTTGGCTAAGAATTTCTGCGCTAAGTCCTCCCATGTAGTTATAGATCCTGCTGGAAAAGAATGAAGCCAACTTCTTTCTTTATCCCTCAATGAGAATGGGAATAGATTAAGTCTGCTAGCATCCTCCGTCACACCGTTGTATCTGAATGTATCACAAATTTTGATGAAACTCAACAGGTGTTCATTCGGATCATCTGTAACGGCACCCCTAAACTGCACTGAATTATGTACCATCTGAATAGTGCCCATTTTTATCTCGAACGTGTTGGCTGCTATCGTTGGTCTAACGATGCTAGACTGGAGTCCATTAATATTGGGCATGGAATATTCCTTCAGAGCCCTATGCTCCTCTCTTTGTTCTTCTCCTTGTGCCTCTACCGCCATACATATTAGCCGTCAGATTTCTAACCAGATTTGTACATTTCTAAGAACACCCGCATTCCAACCTCTCCGCTTATGTTGTCCCTAATAAAAGTTAAGTTCGGGTTGGATGATCACGTCTGCATATAAAAATTTATCCAAATTCCTGAAACAAAAACAAAAACTGAAATGAGATAAGACTGGAATTGTCTAAGTTATACCATATAGCTTAAAACTAATGATAATAATAATAAATTAAACGCCTTTCCCCGGCAACGGTGATAAGTAGGATTTTTACCTACTTATGGAGTACCAATTCATGCAAACTATGCCCATCTCAAGTACATTTTAGTCTGTTTTAGCTGCATTTTATGTTAAATTGCATTTCGCATACTTAAAACTCCTTTTGGTGAATAAGTACATGAATTTGCTTAGTTTGGTGGTGATATCGGGCACGAGGCTAACGAAAGCGTAGGGCGAAGCAAAAGATAGGATGTGCATAGGAGTGAGTGGAGCATGGATGGACAAGCATGGATAAACATAGGACATGTCAGTAGCAACAGCAACATTGCAGAACCAAGCTAAGAAGCTTAATCAGAAGATAGCAATTGCAAGCCGCGAGGCCACGCGGTAAATATAGCTTGGAATCGCGCGCCCGCGCGAGGTCACAACAAAACCAGGACAACCTACTACAAGTTACGCGGCCGAGAGAAGGACAAGTTTAGGGAGGCAAGCTACCACATGAGACCGCAAAACATACAAACCCATCGCAAGTCTCGGCAAATGCGAGATAGTATCAAGTCGGAAGAAGACATGCGACCGCTTGCCAAGCCCTGAAGTCATTGATTTGTTTTATTTTATTTCCAAGTTTTAAAGGTTGTATTTTTGATTTAAAAACGATTCCTAACTGGTGTCAGGGGTATCACATGACATATTATTAGTTTTTCACGTATCTTTACTGGAAAAATTAGGGTTTTACTCTCTAGATAGGATTCTAACGTAGAAGGAGGCCATAACTCTACTTTTCTACTCTTTCTTGGGATTTCTCTACAAGAGCGGATTATTAATATTAGTTTTTGCCGGAATCTTATGAGGATTGAATATTGATGCGTATTCAGCAATTGGGTTTGATAGTTTCATCTTTCATCTTTCAATTGTCGTTTATTGATCATGTTTAGATTTGATCCCATAATGGCTTTTGGTTCAGTCATGAACTAAACTCTATTATAGGATTCTAACGGATTTTATTATGTAGTTTGATTGCACACTTTAAATGTCGGGTTGTTTTGCATATTATATGGGATGTCTCATCATGATTGTTTTGCATACATGAATGCTTGATCACCATTCATTTCAAAGATTTGTATGGAATTGACAATGAACATGCAAATATGGACCGTAATCATGATAAGATACGATATAGGGCTGTGTTATATGGCATATGTATTTCGTGAACCAGATAGACATATACTGTTTCACCGTATAACTTAGAATAAGAGCTTGAACTTAAAATCAATATAGTTGCAATTTCACATAGACATATAGTGACGTGGGTTATATTGATGATTACATAGAGTCTATCATCTGTGGATGATGTGTAAGTAGGTCTTAGTGCATTGAAAAATGGCTAATACTCTTTTAGTGCTCTTGGCTACTTTCCTATGGTATGTGAACAAGTCGTGCATGATAGTGGCGATTGAATGAAATATTAAATGAAGTTAGAATCCCATTAGTTCCAATATCATTTATTATATCGTTTTTATTGTTTTAGTTGTTATTTGTTGTTCAAGAAAAAACCAAGTTTAATCCATAGTGTGAGCATATAAATATAGTGATTTAATTAATGAATAGTAGTTTAGGTTAAACAACTTTCTCTGTGGGATCGATACTTTACTTGCTCAGACATTTGTTGACGCATGTATGCTTGCATGAGTTAGAGCTCTTTGTTTAGTCGTAAAAAGAGGCAACAAGTTTTTGGCGCCATTGTTAGGGAAAGGCGCTTAATTTAGTATTATTATCATTAGTTTTAAGCTATATTGTATGACTTAGACAATTCTAATCTTATCTCATTTCAGCTTTTGTTTTTGTTTCAGTGAATTTGATAAATTTTTATGCATACCATCAACCAACCCCGAGTTAACACCTTTTTAGGACAATATAAACTAGAGAGGTTGGAAAGCGGTGTTCAGAGAAATTTACAAGAGCAATTGGAAAACACAACAACTAATATGGCAAAATGAGGCACAAGGAGAAGATCAAAGAGAGGAGCATAGGGCTCAAGGAGTATTCCATGCCCAATATTAATGGACTTCAGTCTAGCATAGTCGCATCAAATATAGCAAAGAAACACATTCGAGATAAAAACTGCACTATTCAAATGGTGCAAACACGCCTCATTTGGGGTGTCACATGATGATCCGAATGAACATCTATTGAAGTTTCATTGAAATTTGTGATACATTCGTATACAATGGTGTGACGGAGGATGCTATTATACTAAGGTTGTTCCCATTTTCATTGAGGGATAAAGCGAAAAGTTGGCTTCATTCTCTCGCCAAATAGGATCTATAACTACATGGGAGGATTTAGCACGTAAATTTTAGCTAAGTTTTTCCCAATGGCGAAAACTACGCCAAGATGAGGACAACTATCTCTCGGCTTTGAGCAACAACAGGTATGAGTCGTTATATGAAGCATGGGAGAGATACAAAGAAATGCGAGAAAGTGCCCACATCACTAAGATACCGATTGATGGTAATCAACACGTTTTATAATGGATTGGGATGGCAGTCGAGACCAATTATAGATGCAGCTGCAGGAGGTGCATTACGGGCAAAGAACTATGAGGAAGCCTATGATCTTATCGAGACAATGGCATCGAATGATTTTCAGAATCCTACATCCCGAATGCCACAAACCAAAGTTGCAAGTGTATTGGAGGTTGATGCTATTAATCAGCTATCAGCACAGATGGCAGCTATGGCAAAAAAGATAGATACTTTGGCTGAAGGAAAGGTAAAGACAGTTGCCTATATATGTGAGATTTGTACGGGGTCACACTCGATGGATCAATGTGCTATCAGCTCAGAATCAGTGCAGTATGTGAGTAACTACAGAAAAGACCAAGGCCAATTTTAGAACACATACCACCCCAACAACAAAAATCATCCAAATTTTAGTTGGTCGAATAATCAAGGAATCAAAGACTTCGGGGCCAACCAAATAATCAATTTCAGCAGCGCAGCCGCAATTTAATCCTAGACCACCCTTTCCGCCAGGATTTTCTCAACAACAATAGCAACATCACACTCCAGCTGCACCTCAGCAAGAAAAGAAATCACAAGTGGAGGAGATGATGATGAAATACATGGCAAACACAGAAGTTATGATCAAGAGCCAAGCAGTGGCTATAAAGAATCTGGAAACTCAAATGGGGTAAATGGCAAACCTACTTACTAACAGGCCCCAGGGTTCATTGCCAATTAATACAGAGACAAATCCAAGAAGAGAAGGGAAGGAACAGTGTCAAGCAATCACATTGAGATTAGGGAAAGATTTGTCATTCTATCGTAAGTCGCGCTACAAGCGAGAATACATCGAGGAAGGCGCTACGCATCACATGAGAGCAAGAGGAACCAACCAATGAGCAGAAAATTTGGAGAAATCTGAGGATCTAGCAGAAGAGAAAGACAAAGCAGCTCGAGAGGAGACGCTTAAGAGTCCAAAGACCACCAATGCACATTCAAGTTCCGATCCGCAGAGATTAATTAAGAAAAGGGAAGATAAATACAAGAAAAATCTTGAGGTGTTCAAAAAGTCACAGATCAACATACCATTCACCGAGGCATTGGAACAAATGCCCAACTACGCCAAGTTTATGAAGGGTATATTGTCAAGGAAGAGGAGATTAGATAAGTTTGAGATAAGAGCCTTGACAGAGGAATGCAAAGGCAATAATGCTTCAATGTAAATTACCTCCAAAGTCAAGGATCCAGCAGCTTCACAATTCCATGTACCATAGGAAAGTTGAACTTCAAAGAAGTTTTTATGTGATCTTACTAAGCAAGTATAAATTTGATGCCCTTGTCGTTGTTTAATCATTTGGGATTACGATCCAAAGCCCACAAACATATCTTTACAATTAATCGATAGATCGATCACGATCCACGAGGAATTATCAAGATGTGTTGGTAAAGGTGGACAAGTTTATTTTCCCAAATTGATTTCATCATTCTAGACTACGAGGAGGACAAAATATACCAATCATATTAGGAAGACCATTCTTAGCCACAGAAAACTCCGATAGATGTGCGTATGGGGAACTCACTATGCGTGTTCATGATCAAGAGATCACCTTTAATGTTTTCAAAGCTATGAAGTTTCCAAAGAGATGAAGAGGAATGTTTCTTGGTTGAGTTGGTGGAACAAAGTTATAAATGATGAAGTACAAAGGCGGTGGATGCTAAACCTTTGAGGAGTGTAATTGCTTAAATTCGATGTGGAGGACGAGGAACTGGATGAACTTGTGCAATATCCGGATACCACTACACAAGTCGAAATTCAGATACCTATTGAACCATTGACAAAAGTAGGAGTAACCACCGTAAAATTAAAACCATCTCTGGAGACACCTCCAAAACTTGAATTGAAACCACTTCCAGATCATCTCGTGTACGCATTTTTAAATATAGATTCTAAGCTACCGTGATTATTTCTTTCTTCAGATTAACATCTTTTCGTGAAGAAAACTCACACGAGTACTCCGAGAGTTCAAATCAACATTGATGGACCATAGCGGATATCAAAGGGATCAAACCTTCATCATTTTGTATGAATAAAATCTCGATGGAAGACGAAAGTAAACCATCTGGTTGAAAGTAGAAAGGAGACTTAATCCGATAATGAAAGAAGTGGTTAAGAAAGAGGTACTAAAATGGTTGGATGTAGAATAATCTATCTTATCTCGTATACTCTCATGGGTGAGCCCAAAGGCAAAGGTGTACCAAAAAAGGTGGCATGACAAGAGGACTAATGAGAACAAGGAGTTGATTCCAACACGAATAATAATGATGGGTGGAGAGTTTGTATGGACTACCGCAGCTTAATAAAGCTACAAGGAAAGATCATTTTCCACTACCATTCATTGATCGATGTCGGATGATTAGCAGTCATGAATACTATTGCCATCGGATGGATATTCGCTATAATCAAATAATGATAGCTCCGTAAGACCAAGAGAAGACAACTTTCACATGTCCATACGGCACATTCGCCTTCGTATGATTTCTTTTTGGGTCAGTGTAATGCTCCAAACCACTTTTCGTAGATGCATGATGGCTATATTTTCAAATATGGTAGAGCGTAATGTGGAAGTATTTATGGATGACTTCGCTTTTGAGAGACTCGCTTGATCTATGTCTCAAGAATTTGGTGATGGTGTTGAAGCGATGTGTTGAAACAAATCTGTACTAAATCGGGAAAATGCCATTTTATGGTACAGAAAGGAATCATACTTGGACACAAAGTATCAAAGAAGGACTTGAGGTAGATAGGGCAAAGTTGGAAACTATAGAGAAATTGCCACCACCTACTTCAAAGAAAAGGTGTTCGTAGCTTTCGGGTCACGCGTAGTTTCTACCGCAGATTTATCAAAGACTTCTCCAAGATAACTAAACCATTATGCGCTTTATTGGAGAAGGATGCGATTTTATCTTCGATAAGGCTTGCATGTGTCTCAGATTCGAGCATCCGAAAGAAAATTAACATCAACACCAATTATTACCGCTTCCGTATTGGGAATCGCCATTTGAAATGATGTGTGATGCCGTGATTACGTCAGAGGGGCCGCTTTGGGACAAAGGAAAGAGAAGATGTTCCATGTTATTTACTATGCCAAGAAGACCCTTACAGATTTATACGCTTGAACTATACCACCACGAGAAAGAATTACTAGCGAGAGGTACACCTTTGATAAATTTTGAGCTTATTTGATCGGCACAAAGGTGATAGTGTATACGGATCACGCCGCTATTCGAGATTTAGTGGCGAAAAGGATGCAAAGCCTCTACGCTTGATCGATGGATTTTACTATCGCAGAAATTTGATTTGGAAATCAAGGATGTGAAGGGCATCGAAAACCAAGTGGCGGACCACTTATCTCGACTTAAGAATCCTAAAAGGGAAACAAACGACAAGGTGTTAATTAATGAATGTTTTCCAGATGAACAGTTGTTTGTGGTGAAAGGGGAAGTGCCATGGTTTGCAGATTATGCGAACTATTTGGTAAGTAAAATGCTACCTTCCGATGTGGTGGGCTATCAGAAGAAGAAATTTCTGCATGATGTCAAATGGTACATATGGGATGAGCCTTATTTGTTCAAACAATGTTCTAATCAAGTTATACGAAGGTGTGTTCCATATAGCGAGACATAGAGGATTATGCAGGATTGTCACTCTACTATGTATGGTGGACACTATGGAGGTGAAAGAACAGCGACGAGAATACTACAAGCGGGATTCTACTGGCCGACAATTTTCAAGGATGCGTACAATTTTGTCCAGTAATGTGATAAATGTCAGCGAATGGGGAACATTTCTAAAAGGAATGAAATGCCATTAAATACAATCTTGGAAGTTGAAATTTTTGATGTATGGGGAATTGATTTCATGGGGCCGTTCGTTTCTTCTTCCAGAAATCTCTACATTCTGCTTGTTGTTGATTATGTCTCGAAATGGGTAGAAGTGACAGCTCTTCCGACAAATGATGCTAAGGTTGTCCTCAGATTTTTACACAAAAGTATCTTCACGAGGTTTGGGACTCAAGGGCTATCATCAAAGGATTTAAGGCGCCACTTTTGCAATAGTAAGTGCTTTATGACTTTGTTGGCTAAATATGGGGTGAAGCATCGCATCGCTACAGCATACCACCCACAAATGAATGGCCAAGCAGAAGTGTCAAATCGAGAGGTCAAGAGAATTCTGGAGAAAGTTTGTAAATCCCACACGGAAAGACTGATCATTGAAGCTAGATGATACAGTATGTGTTTAGAGGACAGCGTATAAAACACCGTTAGGAATGTCACCTTTTCAGCTCGTATATGGAAAAGCCTGCCACCTTCCCATGGAGCTAGAGCATAAAGCATATTGGGCCATTCGAATGCTAAATTTTGATTTAATAGTTGTCGGGGAGAAACGCCTATACCATCTCAATGAGTTGGATGAATTAAGACTGTAGGCATACGAGAATTATAAACTTTATAAGGAGAAAGTGAAAAAATGGCATGATCGAAAAATTATTGAGAGAGCATTTGAACCAGGACAAAGGGTTTTGCTTTACAACTCCAGACTTAAACTTTTTTCTGGAAAGCTGAAATCGAGGTGGTCAGGACCATTCACAGTGAAAACTGTTTTTCCGCATGGTACAATCGAAATATTCGATACGTCACCTGATAAGACTTTAAAGGTGAATGGTCAGCATTTAAAACATTATTATGGAGGTGAGGTAGACAGACAGAAATTCGCCTCAATTCTTTCTTCAACATGAGAATCAGAGACAGTCAAGCTAATTGACTATAACTTAGCGCTGGATGGGAAACAACCCATTATTTTTCTTCTCTAAAATTTCTCTTTCACTCTTTGTTTATTTCGTTGATTTATTACTTCCTAAGTTAACACAATCACATAATAGCTGATAGTATAGGGGAGAGTGTATCTGTATTGCATAAAATGATGTATGTGATAAAACTCTGTTCTGATGCTGTTTATTGATGAATTGCAGGTGCAATGTTTAGCACACATTTCTCTCTTGATGCATTTACAATTGCATACAAAGAATGCAAAATACAGATGATCGTCTTGGTCGCATGATGATGCATAAAGCACACGATCACAACACCACACGCCGCACACAGAGCAAACCAAATTTAGCCACTCACACGCCGCGCCTAAATTCCATAGTCAAGCCGCTGCTGCTGCTCGTTCGCAGACGTGGAAAAAGTTTTCTAAGTCACAAATCCGAGTTGCGGTCTGAGTTGGGTTTTTCTTCCAATATAAAAGCCGCATCTTATTTTAACTCCTATATTCAGACGGCTAAGCAACTCTTACCAAATTTCGTACCCACACATCACGTTCCTGGCATAATTTTAGGGTTCTTCGTGGGGTGTAAAGCAATAAATCTGAGGAACATTCATCAACAAGTCCTTCCCATTGTCTCTATCATCCCCACATAGGTCCAAAACGAGCACGTGCAATCTTACTCTCCTCTTCATCCGAATTTTCTTCTGATCACCACGAAGAGGAGGTCTTGGACGAGAGCAGATTTGTCAGTTTGGAAGCACAGCAAGACTATTATCAGAGTATGGCCAAATCTCTTATGAAGGAATGAGGATTTCAACCGGCAAAATAGGATGGCCAACTTTGGCAGATGATACGCGAACGAGATTGGGTTGGCTTAACTGCATCTCCTATGCCCATTCTGGTGGGGATTATTAGAGAATTTTATGCTAATGCCACGGAGTTGCTAACAAGAGGCATTACGATTGTTCGAGCAGAACAGGTGAATTATCGCCCTTCCGTGATCAGAGAAGTATTCAACATATATGATGCACCACCTACAGGGTCTGACAATTGGTTAGAAGGCGAGTACTTAGAGACAGATCTCGCAGTTGTGATTACTGATCTATGTATCCCGGGCACCAAATGGAAGTATAAGACAGGAATAACGGAACCAAAATTATTTCCGTCGTCAGCATTGAATCGATATGCCCAGGCCTGGAACCTGTTTATTTGTGCCAAGCTCATTCCGTCAGCTCATTATAATGCCATACCTACCGAGCGAGCAATTATTTTGTGGGGAATCATTAAAGGGAAGTACATCGATATCGGCCTTTTAATCCACAGAAACATTCTGAATTATATGCGTGGGAATAGAAATGGGACTATGCCGCATGCGTCAGTGATAGCCATGCTCTGTACTCAACAAGGAATCCAATGGCATAATGAGCCACTGCAGTACTCACACCATGTAATCACTCATGCTACTATTGCGAATTTCAAGGAGTGGACAGGTGGTGTACCGCATCCACGCGGATTAGGATTCATCCTTCATCCTATTTTTCCAGAACAACAACAACCCCCGCATACAGACGAGGCGGGCCCATCCACGCATGCACGTGCCACCAATGGCGATCGCCAGCTCCGAAGGTTGGAGCGCAAGGTCGATGCCATGTATGACAATTTGGGCACATTTGCGACGGGACTCACAAGGGCTTTAGCCAAAGCGTTTGCGCAACAAGGAATAACACAAGAATAGCCTCAGTTTGGAATCGCAGCACCATATCCACCACCGGATTCACCACCCAAGGAGGGTGGCACCACCAATAATTAGGGGAGTTTTCGTACCTTTTACCTTCATTCAATTGGGACATTGAATATTTCAAGTTTTGGGGTATTAGGTAGTAGTTAGTATTTGTTAGTTTTGCATATAGTTTTGCATTAGGTAGTAGTTAGTATTTGTTAGTTTTTCACATAGTTTTGCATGATTAGTTTAATTTTTATGTGCTTGTTTAGATTACATTTTAGCATATAGTTGCATGATGCATACCTCACAGTTCTTGCCGGTCAGTAAAATTTTGTCTAGTCAATGATGAGAGTGAAGTTTTTAAATGATTTCTGAACATTTTGGATAACATGAGCTGAGTTATAACGTTTTATACAATGAAATTCATAATGATGTTTATATGCGCTCGGTTTGCACAAATGTGTTCAAAAGCACTTGTAGGTATAAGAAGTACGTTGTGCTTTGCTCGATAGAAAAATGTAGTGTTAAAAAGAGAAATATGTGTAAAGTGATTTTTGGGCTTATAAAACATCGATTTTTAAACTGTGGGAACACATGGGTATCTGTGTATAAAAAAATAAAAATAAAAGAAAGAAAAATAGAAATAACATGGCTAGTCTTATTTCGGGGCCCTTGCTACTTGAGTAAGTACGCCCGAGGGGATTGTCTCTACACCTACTACCCTAAGGTCTTTCATGGTTTGGGAGTCATTGTTCGAAAGCTCGCTAAGGGGTAGTAGTGAGCCTAATGGAGTAAGACATTGCACAGTCATGAAGAAAATGAAAAGAAAAGAAAAATAGCAATAAACACCGCGAGAAAGTGCAAAATTCGCCCTCGTGAGTAGAATAAAGCAGTTAAGCCCATTGTTGATCCTTTCAGATGTTGAAATGGTCCAAGTCGCATATATATACATAAGTCTTGATTTAAACTATAATTTTTCTGGTTTGAGCAAGATAGCATGAGCATTCTACACCGAAATCAAGTATTGGGCGAACACAACACACACACACACAGCATCTGTATAACATTTGTGAATTATATGAGTATATGACTTTATGCCTGCAGTTTGGTTGGAATTTGTATTCTCAAATCTAGAAAAATTCGCTGAGGCAAATTAGACTGAATTTTTATGATGGTTGGGACAATGTGAGAATTAGTTGCATAATAATATAGTTGCATTTTTATTGCTCACTAGTATGCATTGCTTGAGGGCAAGCAATGATTCAAGTTTGGGGGTATTTGATAAGTAGGATTTTTACCTACTTATGGAGTACCAATTCATACGAACTATGCCCATCTCAGGTACATTTTAGTATGTTTTAGCTGCATTTTATGTTAAATTGCATTTCGCATACTTAAAACTCCTTTTGGTGAATAAGTGCAGGAATTAGCTTAGTTTGGTGATGATATCCGGCACGAGGCTAACGAAAGTGTAAGGCAAAGCAAAAGATAGGATGTGCGTACGAGTGAGTGGAGCATGGATAGACAAGCATGGATAAACATAGGACATGTCAGTAGCAACAGCAACATTGCAGAACCAAGCTAAGAAGCTGAATTAGAAGACAACAATTGCAAATCATGCCCATGCGCAAATATAATATAATTAAAGCATACGCTTGCGAGGTCCCAACAAAACCGGACAACCTCTTCGCAAATTCTGGGCCAGCGAGAAGGACAAACCTAGGAGTGCGTCCCAACAAAACCAAACATACAACCTTATCGCAAGTCTCAAGTGCCATGAGTATCAAACCTGGAAGAGCGCGACAAGCCGCCAAGCCCTGAAGTCGATTTGTTTTATTTTATTTCCAAGTTTTAAAGGTTGTATTTTTTATTTAAAAACGATTCCTGACTGGTGTCAGGGGTATCACTTGACATATTATTAGTTTTTCACGTATCTTTACTAGAAAAATTAGGGTATTACTCTCTAGAGAGGATTCCAACGTAGAAGGAGGCCATAACACTACTTTTTTACTCCTTCTTGGGATTTCTCTACGAGAGTGGATTATTAATATTAGTTTTTGCTGGAATCTTATGAGGATAGAATATTGATGCGTATTCAGCAATTGGGTTTGATAGTTTCATCTTTCATCTTTCAATTGTCATTTATTGATCATGTTTAGATTTGATCCCATAATGGCTTTTGGTTCAGTCATGAACTAAACTCTATTATAGGATTCTAACAGATTTTATTATGTAGTTTGATTGCACACTTAAATGCTGGGTTGTTTTGCATATTATATGGGATGTCTGTCATGATTGTTTTGCATACATGAATGCTTGATCACCATTCATTTTAGTATTTGTATGGAATTGACAATGAACATGCAAATATGGACTGTAATCATGATAGTATACGTATATAGGGCTATGTTATATGGCTTATGTATTTCGTGAACCAGATAGACATATACTGTTTCACCGTATAAGTTAGAATAAGAGCTTGAACTTAAAATCAATATAGTTGCAATTTCACATAGACATATAGTGACGTGGGTTATATTGATGATTACATAGAGTCTATAATCTGTGGATGTTGTGTAAGTAGGTCTCAGTGCATTGAAAAATGGCTAATACTCTTTTAGTGCTCTTGGCTACTTTCCTATGGTATGTGAACAAGTCGTGCATGATAGTGGCGATTGAATGAAATATTAAATGAAGTTAGAATCCCATTAGTTCCAATATCATTTATTATATCCTTTTTATTGTTTTAGTTGTTATTTGTAGTTCAAGAACAAACCAAGTTTAATCCAAAGTGTGAGCATATAAATATAGTGATTTAATTAATGAATAGTAGTTTAAGTTAAACAACTTTTTCTCTGTGGGATCGATACTTTACTTGCTCTGTATTACTTGTTGACGCATATATGCATGCATGAGTTAGAACTCTTTTGTAAGTCGTTAAAAAGAGGCAATAAATGGCGCCAAAAACTTGTTGCCTCTTTTTTAGTCTTAACAAAATAGCTCTAACTCATTCAAGCATACATGTGTCAACAAGCAATACAGAGCAAGTAAAGTATCGATCCCACAGAGAAAGTTGTTTAATTTAAATCACTATGCATTAATTAAATCACTATATTTATATGCTCAAACTAATGACTAAGATTGGTTTGTTACTCGAATCGTAAATAACAACTAAAACAATAATCACGACGAAATAAATCAAATCTGGAAGTAATGGGATCCTAACTTCATTTAATATTTCATTTAATCACCACTATCATGCATGACTTGTTCACATATCACGGGAAAGTAGCCAAGAGCACTAAAAAGAGTCATAGTCATTTTTCAATGCACTACGACCTACTTACACAAAGATCCATGAGATGATAGACTCTATGTAATCATCAATATAACCAAAATACTATATGTCTATGTGAAATTGCAACTATATCGACTTTAAGTTCAAGCCCTTATTCTAACTCATACTATACTATGAAATAGTATATATGTCTATCCGTCTCACGAAATACACAAGCCATATAAAACAAATTTCATATACGTATGCTATCATGATTACAATCCATACTGCATGTTCATTGTCAATTCCATACAAATATCAAAACGAATGGTGATCAAGCATTCATACATGCAAAAACAATCATGATAGACATCCCATATGATATGTAAAACAATCCAAAGATTCAAGCATGCAATCAAACTACATATTAAAATCATAGAATTCCATAATGGAGTTTAGTTCATGACTGAACCAAAAGCCAGTATGGGATCAAATCTAAACATGATTAATAAACGAACAATTGAAAGATGAAAGGTAGAAACAATCAAACCCAATTGCTGAATATAATTCAATATTCAAATCCTCATATGAATCCACCAAATACTAATAATAAATCCACTTTGAAAGGAAATCCCAAGAAGAAGTAGAAAAGTAGAGTTTTGGCCTCCTTCTGCGTTGGAATCTCTCCCAGAGAGTAAACCCTAGTTACGATGTTCAAAAATATATAAAAACTGAATAATAGTAAAAGTGATACGTCTGACACCAGTCAGCAATCATTTTAAAAACATTACAACCCTTAAAATTTTCAAATTAAAATAACAGCTCAGCATTAGTAAGGCATTGCGCGCGGTCGTGCAACATGCAGTGTGTCATGATGTCCAGTCGGGTGCTTGCGTGGGAGCGCGTCTCTAAGCTTGTCTGCAGCCATGATCAATGCTTACTTCAGTGAGATTCGAGATTACTGCTAGTTCTCAGCCATTAATCGCTCTGCTTTGCTCATTCCTTTGTTCATGCCTGCTTAGTCTCCTGATCCTCTCGATCCTCATAGCACGCGTCCACAACTTGTGTCTTGCCTCATGCGTCCATTCGCCTCATGCCCTCTAAGTCCACCAAATTAGGTCGTTTCCTGCACTTTTTCACCGAAAGGAGTTTTAAGTATATGCAATGCAAACTACCATGAAATGCAGCTAAAAAAAACTAAAATGTACTTAAGATGGGCATAGTTCGCATGAATTGGTACTCAATAAGTAGGTATAAAACCCACTTATCAGTATTTTTCCCTTCGATTTAATGGTACACTTCATCACCCGTTGGGGAAGATACAGTGGATTTTCCTTCGACACTGTCGCAGTTGTATGAGAGGTGGATCCTTCAGCTTCTCCATTGTAACGCCCAGAAATCCGGTCTACTTTCAGACCCAGACTCCGTGCGTCACGATCCCATCTCCTTCCAAACACACATCATTATATAGCTAAATATAATGACATACATTCTCAAATCCCAGGTTCTCGAAACCTTATAACCTCTTTCATTACAAATAATGATAATTACATTATTCTTTTCATCTTACATGAGTGACTTTCATCTGCCACCAAGGATACATAATTGTTCATTAAACTAATCTATAGTTTAATTCTATCATTCTATATTACAAGTCTTCACTTGCTCTTCATGCACATTCATATACTGAATGACACTTAGTCTGGATACCGCTCAGCTTGATCTTTATGGGATCCTTAAGTTCTTTCTAACATCGTACGCTGAAAAAGTTTTTCATTTAAAGCAAGTGTGAGCATTCAATTGCCCAGCAAGTCATAACAGTTGAACAAACAACTTTAGGAGTTTAAACATTTTTCAGAACTTCGATAACCGAACAAAGGTTATGAAGCAGCTTGAATAATAGGAATAGTCTCGATTCCTATAATCTTAAAACATTCAGTCACTTTCACTTTGAAATACTTTCATTCTTCTACCTTTTTTATACACATCTTGTCTGGCTAGAATCACTATCCCAGACTTAACAATAATGGTTCATGTATAAACCGAACATACTTGTATTGAATAGTTCAATCATACAACAGTTCATCTCATAGAAACACCGAAGTGTTCAAATTGTGGCACAAGGCCTCATACGTTCTACCACCTTGTACATAATTAGCAAATATGCACATAGACAGAACTTCTCAAGTTCAACATCTGAGAAGTTTAAGAAACTAGCATTCACATAGTATGAATGAAGTTAGGAAACTTGCCTTTACGCATTTACTACGACTTATAGTTTACGCTGAACTGCTCATTCCAAATCCCTATATAACACATAAGGAAATAACACGTACACCAATTAGTCATATACTTGACTTACGCATTAGTTTACTTAACTTTACTTCTTAGGGTTTGAGTTCTTCCAGTATAAGTTACGCGACTAACTTTCATTACCGGTTTACGGCTTCATGACTTACGGAGATGTCTTACTCAAAATGTTCATCATCTTTGATGATTTGCATTCTTATCTTCTCCTTATAGCTTTTCTAGTACTCAGCGTACATCGCTTCTCTACTAGTAGTCCATATGGTACTATCAGTGGTTTCCCACAAACAACCAACAAACAAGTTCCCATCTCATCTACACTGCCTACATAGTGAGTTAGATCGGTTGCCAGTTTTTTATATACCTTCACTCTCTAAAGGAATTGTTTAGCCTAGCTCGCATATGTCAACCATCAAAGGTTACGATTGTACCACAACCTAAACTCATCTTAACTTATTCGAACTATTAAACTTTAACGTTCATTAAGTCAACTTCTTATTCCTTACGGCTTTCTGGCAACTAAATGCCATACATCAAGATTCATTCTTTATCGTCTAAGTCATACAGACTTTTGTATACTCGGAACGATCATTCAATGTCAATATTATGAGGTCATAGCGTTAAACATTTCATATTAACTTGATCATACCTTACAACGTCCAGTTCATTCAATTCGGAACGTTGTCCAAGTTATACTTATTAACTCGGCTTCTTACCATTATTCGTTATTATCCTTAACTCAGTTTCTTCACCGTTCACGGTTAAATCTTAGTTTTCATTACCTTACGGTTAAACCATACACGGAGTGTAGGTTCTACCCATTTAATATTCATATACACTCAACCTTTACATTGGTTAAAGCGTTTAACACTTACCTTTCATTCTAACATTCTCTATCCGACTCACATCGAACTTTCATTACTCTTATTATTGTTTGCTACGGCTTTTTACGATAATTCATATCTTCCTTATACAACCATTGTATACTTAAAACGTTCGTCCAATGCGAATATGATTCACGAGGATCGTTTACGTATTCGACGTTCACATTGCTCGTCTCTTAATTTCCCACTTAACCTTTACTCAATGTTTCAATTACTTTCATCGTTATCCATCCCATGAACCCCATATTCATTATTCATTCTTAATATCGAAGCCATACCATTCGTTGTATGCTAAGACCGATCGTTCATCGCAACAACGTTGCGTTCACAACGTCTATACGCTTTACACTTATCTCTCATTATCACAACATAACATCGAAATATTACTTGTTACCTTCGTCACTCAACGTCTAAGGAATCACAACATAACCTTTTAGTCTCGTTTAATCTTTTCGTTTAACCTTTACTAAAGGTTTAACTTGTTTGCTTAAGCATTATTTTAGGTGAACTATATATTCATACTTCTTTCTTGCACATCCCCCAGTATCTGAGAAATAAAAATCTCATGTATGAGCATTGCCAAGACCGCATCTTGCTGCTACGCGTGCCCTTCCTCTCTCACACACCGTTCATACGCCTACTTCTTCACCTTCTTCCATGGTCTGGCGTTGCGGTGCCAAACCCTTTGTTATCTCTCGTATTCTGCCACTCTCCGTCAAGTTTATGGTCGAGTTCATTGCTGCACTTTCACTTCTCAGCTCACCAATGGCCGTGGTATGCGAAAGCTTAAACCCTAGCTAAATTTCTAAGTCCTGCATTAAGATTGAGACACGTACTTTACGATCTCATAACTTCTTCGTTATAACTCAAAACGAGGTCGTTCCAAAGCCATTCTCTTCCTTATCTTACGTACTTTAATACCCATTGAGCAGAAATTCATTCTAAATTCGTTACATGCCATTCGATTGGCTTGATCTTCACCCTTTGTTCATTTTACTTTTTTAATGCTCTTCGTTCGTTCGTCCGTAATTCGGTCATCCGAACTCAGAACTCCTTCGTTCTTGAGTCTATGACTCATGTTTTCTACGTTCTCTTACTTCCTTATGAAACCCTACACGTTCGGGTTCATTTTCTAACTTTCTAATTCTCGTTTGTCTTTTACGAAAATTTCGCCATAGCTTCGTTATAGCTAAGTTTTAATCCGTTTGTCATGAACGTTTATACCATTCTTAACCATGCAATATGCAACTAACTTATACACGATGGTTTTAAACTTGTCCATCAACAACAATTATCCTACAATGGTTTTAAATTTGTCCATCAACAACATTTTTTGTGTTCTTCGTGTGTTCTTCGCGTTCTTCGTTCGTTCTTCATTTTAATCGATATTTTGGATTACAATTCTACTTTTTCTTTGCAATTTGATGTTATAAAACATCATCCCTTACTTATTTCACCTACTCGTTCTTAAGATTCATTCGGATCGCTCAAATCCTTACGAATCTTATACGTCCTTAAGAAATTTATAAACTAAATTTCTAATTCTTATTTCTTCATTTTCTCATGATTTCAACCATATGAAATCATTCTTAACTTCATCTACTTCTTATCTTCATTAAGCTATGTTTTAAGCATAGAAACTTAAAGAAAATATTAGAAGAAACTAGGGTTCGGATTACTGTTCTTCTTTAATCCTCTTCCATTACACAAAGCCGGCGATTTGCAAGCTTTTCTATCTCACGATCACTTTTGATCCGAGCATTCATGCTCAAACTCTTCCTTCTCCTTCTTCATTCGAGCTCTCTCTCTCTCTCTCTCAAGTTATAGGATTTTTAAAATCCTAAAAAAATGAAATCTAGCTTCCTATTTATAGAAAACAAAAGCTTAGGGCAATTTGGTCATTTCGCCTCCACCTCCTTACTATTCCCACCTCCTCCAACACTTAGCCACCAAGTAAACTTGGCCTCCACCCTTACTTGGTGGCCAAGTGGTCGGCCCACATGCCCATGGGTCACCCCATGGTTCTTACCCATCCGTTTACCCATCGGTTCGATCCGCGGTTTATTTTCTTAGTTTGGGCCTTAACCCGAATTCTTCTTGGGCCTATCTTGGGCTTGATTTCACAAAGCGTTTGGCTTGACATAATCCAAGTCCAATTGGGTTCTACAAAGTCCATGAACTCAAAGTCTATTAAGACTAATCGCATTCTACACATTCCATTCCCGTATTCTCGTATTCTCTTCGTATATCATTCGTACGATATTCGTATTATACGTCGTACTAATCTTCTTACTATACTCGTATAATATATAGTATTATACTCGTATTTCTCATGCATAATAACCCTAATTATTATACGTGTTCATAAAATTCTCGGAACTCATTTTTCCTAACCCTTAGGTTTTGAGTCCGTACGCGAAAACTTCATTTTTGCCATAACTGAAATATTATTGAATACTCCATCACGTCTCAAAATTATACGTAATCATTAACTTCTCAGAATTTCAAAATAAATCTCCGAGACGAAATGGATGAATAGTGCCTATTTCGTCTTTTTCCCAGAAATATTTTTGTTCCCGGAAAACTTTCATTTTCGTCTTGAAAATTCTTATTCGTTCAATCTAGCTCGTAGCCAGAATCCTCCCGACATATAATCATCCTAGGTTATAGAACGATTAATAAACACATAGCACATAATAGTATTAATAAAAATTCCTTTTATTAATAACTAATTCTTTAAACCTAAATTCTGGATAATCCAAAATTCTGGGTTATCACATTCTTCCCTCCTTATAAAAATTCTATCTTCGGAATTTCTTAAAACCAAACCCTTACCCGGGTTCTCACATTCTCCCCTTCTTCACAGAATTTCGTCCTCGAAATTTTAGCTTAGTCTTCTTCTCAACTTCTCTTCAAAGAAGTTTTTATCTACCCATCATTCCCAACCTCCATAACCTATCAAGAATCATGAAGTAGAAGGAATAGCGAGGAATATAAAATATCCTTTAAAACGTTTCATACTTTTGCTGAGGGGTCAAATTGACCATGAACTCTTATTAGGTTACACAGCCTTTCGCCGTAAACCTTTCTTTCCACGGTAAGTTTACAATCACAAAGAAGGTAAACTACCTCTTTCCATACGTAGATGATCAACTTATCGTACAACCCCATTTCGGGATATGTTCACCTCAGACTTAATGCCAAAAATTTTGGATAACACTTGAAACATTCGTCTAGTCAACTCAATTGACATCGACTACTTCTTTAAATTCTTTTCACAATACATCAAAACGTTTCATGACGTCATGATACCGTAGTACTTTCACAAAGACATTGAGGACTTCATGCTTTATGACTTCGTCATTATACATCATACCATAGCGGTTTGTTGATCCTAAGATAACATCCCATCAGGTTCAATTGCATTAACAACTCCATCTTTTTACTATCCTTGCATCAAATGCACGGATGATATAAAATTTCTTTTGATATTTTTAAATCAATTTATGTCTAGCCGAAGCAATTGGCATAGACATACAAAGCATAGCTCTTTTTTTAAAAATCCAATAGTTCCAAAAGTTGAACCAATTCTTTTCCTTTTGAAATGTACACATCAGCACGATTTCAATAAACTTCGAAATCTAGCATAGCTAGATGATTTTGAATATCCTATTTCTCCATCTTCCTTAATTGTCTTACTGCGACAATACTTAATCTTCTCTAGCACCTTCAATGCTAAGTCTACTGAAAATACTTCGTTTTCAGTCTAAACATTCATATACCTTAGTACAATCCATCAACTTACCACACATTATGAGTTCAGGAACTTTCCACAATAGTATGAGTTTAAGAACATCCAGACAGACCTTAGGCATCCATTCGCTGAGACGTTCGAAAACATACCATATTATTATGAGTTACGAACTTACCATAAGTATGAGTTTCAAGAACCCGTACCTACCTTATCGTTATCTACCTATCAAGTATATACATGAGAAAAGATTCACCTTCTCGTCATATACATCTTAATAGCGCGACCAATTCCAATGATTATCACTATAATAAACTGAGCAGTTGTTACACCAAAGCACAAACCTCTGCCCATAACAAAGGTTCATACAACTCAGCCATCACATGAGTCCTCAATTGAAATCTTACAACTTCTAAATTTCTCTTTACTTAATACGAATTTTCTTTAATTCGTATGTTATCCTTTATAACTCAATCTGAGTTCTTCTTTTTGTACTACTTCGTAGTACCAATTATTCATAGCATTAGATATAAATCATTCATCGTTTAATAGCTCATTTGTTACTACGATTTACTATGATCACGTGGTGATCTTCTTCCTTAATCGTTTAACTCAACGATTTTCTTATCCTCTTCTCTACGATTATAGTCTTAGGTACACATACCTAAGAGTTATAACCTATAGCTTTGATACCAATCTGTAACGTCCCGAAATCCGGTCTACTTTCAGACCAGGACTCCGTGCGTCACGATCCCATCTCCTTCCAAACACACATCATTATATAGCTAAATATAATGACATACATTCTCAAATCCCAGATTCTCGAAACCTTATAACCTCTTTCATTACAAATAATGATAATTACATTATTCTTTTCATCTTACACGAGTGACTTTCATCCGCCACCAAGGATACATAACTGTTCATTAAACTAATCTATAGTTTAATTCTATCATTCTATATTACAAGTCTTCACTTGCTCTTCATGCACATTCATATACTGAATGACACTTCGTCTGGATACCGCTCAGCTTGATCTTTACGGGATCCATAAGTTCTTTCTAACATCGTACGCTGAAAAAGTTTTCCATTTAAAGCAAGTGTGAGTATTCAATTGCCCAGCAAGTCATAACAGTTGAACAAACAACTTCAGGAGTTTAAACATTTTTCAGAACTTCGATAACCGAACAAAGGTTATGAAGCAGCTTGAAAAATAGGAATAGTCTCGATTCCTATCATCTTAAAACATTTAGTCACTTTCACTTTGAAATACTTTCATTCTTCTACCTTTTTCATACACATCTTGTCTGAATAGAATCTCTAGCCCAGACTTAACAATAATGGTTCATGTATAAACCGAACATACTTGTATTGAACAGTTCAATCATAGAACAGTTCATCTCATAGAAACACCGAAGTGTTCAAATTATGGCACAACGCCTCATACGTTCTACCACCTTGTACATACTTAACACATGCACATAGACAGAACTTCTCAAGTTCAACATCTGAGAAGTTTAAGAAACTAGCATTCATATAGTATGAATGAAGTTAGGAAACTTGCCTTTACATGACATGACTACGACTTATAGTTTACGTTGAACTGCTCATTCCAAATCCCTATATAACACATAAGGAAATAACACGTACACCAATTAGTCATATACTTTACTTACGCATTCGTTTACTTAACTTTACTTCTTAGGGTTCGCGTTCTTGCAGTATAAGTTACGCGACTAACTTTCATTACCAGTTTAAGGCTTCATGACCTACGAAGATGTCTTACTCAAAACGTTCATCATCTTTGATGATTTGCATTCTTATCTTCTCCTTATAGCTTTTGTAGTACTCAGCGTACATCGCTTTTCTGCTAGTAGTCCATATGGTACTATGAGTGGTTTCCCACAAACAACCAACAAACAAGTTCCCGTCTCATCTACACTGCCTACACAGTGAGTTAGATCGGTTGCCAGTTTTGTATATACCTTCGCTCTTTGAAGGAATTTTTTACCCTAGCTCCCATATGTCAACCATCAAAGGTTACGATTGTACCACAACCTAAACTCATCTTAACTTATTCGAAATATTAAACTTTAACGTTCGTTAAGTCAACTTCTTATTCCTTACGGCTTTCTGGCAACTAAATGACATACATCAAGATTCATTCTTTATCGTCTAAGTCATACAGTCTTTTGTGTACTCGGAACGATCATTCAATGTCAATACTATGAGTTCATAGCGTTAAACATTTCATATTAACTTGATCATACCTTACAACGTCTGGTTCATTTGATTCGGAATGTTGTCCAAGTTATACTTATTAACTCGGCTTCTTACCGTTATACGTTATTATCCTTAACTCAGTTTCTTCACCGTTCACGGTTAAATCTTAGTCTTCATTACCTTACGGTCAAACCATACACGGAGTATAGGTTCTGCCAGTTTAATATTCATATACACTTAACCCTTACATTGGTTAAAGCGTTTAACACTTACCTTTCATTCTAACATTCTCTATCCGACTCACATCGAACTTTCATTACTCTTATTACTGTTTGCTATGGCTTTTTACGATAATTCATATCTTCCATACTACTTTCGTTAATGTCCAAGTTATACAACCATTGTATACTTAGAACGTTCGTCCAACGCGAATATGATTCACGAGGATCATTTACGTATTCGATGTTCACATTGCTCGTCTCTTAATTTCCCACTTAACCTTTACTCAAGGTTTCAATTACTTTCATCGTTATCCATCCCATGAACCCCATGTTCATTATTCATTCTTAATGTCAAAGCCATACCATTCGTTGTATGCTAAGACCGATCGTTCATCGCAACAACGTTGCGTTCACATCATCTATACGTTTTACACTTATCTCTCATTATCACAACATAACATCGAAATGTTACTTGTTACCTTCGTCACTCAACGTCTAAGGAATCACAATCATAGTAATCCCTCACGTTCGTTCATCGTGACTACGGTCCCCGGATATTTGTTTTGTAACCCGCGTTTGCATTCTTTTAGTCTGGTTTAATCTTTTCGTTCAACCTTTACTAAAGGTTTAACTTGTTTGCTTAAGCATTATTTTAGGTGAACTATATATTCATACTTCTTTCTTGCACATCCCCCAGTATCTGAGAAATAAAAATCTCATGTATGGGCATTGCCCACACCGCAAGATCGCGCATGCCAGTGCCCTTCTCTCTCTCACCGCCATTGCGCCCTACTTCACCTTCTTCTCTTGTCCTGGCATCATGGTGCAAAAACCATTTGTTATCTCTCATGCGTGCGCTACCTCTCAAAGTTTATGGCCGAGTTCGCGGTGCGGCACCACTTCTCAAAGCTCAGTCGGCGCTGTGGCGCCGAGCTTAAACCCTAGATAAATTTTTAAGTCTTGCATTAAGTTTGAGACGCGTACTTTACGATCTCATAACTTCTTCGTTATAACTTAGAACGAGGTCGTTCCAAAGCCATTCTCTTCCTTATCTTACGTACTTTAATACCCATTGAGCAGAAATTCATTCTAAATTTGTTACGTGCCATTCGATTGGCTTGATCTTCACCCTTTGTTCATTTTACGTTTTTAACGCTCTTCGTTCGTTCGTCTGTAATTCGGTCATCCGAACTCGGAACTCCTTCGTTCTTGAGTCTACGACTCATGTTTTTTACGTTCTCTTACTTTCTTATGAAACCCTACATGTTCGGGTTCATTTTCTAACTTTCTAATTCTTGTTCGTCTTTTACGAAAATTTCGCCATAACTTCGTTATAGCTAAGTTTTAATCCGTTCTTCATGAACGTTTCTCTGCTCCTAACCAGCGTTATCATAACTAACTTATAAAGATGGTTTTAAACTTGTCCATCAACAACAATTATCCTCGATGATGGTATTAAATTTGTCAATCAACAACATTCTTCATGTTCTTCGTGTGTTCTTCGCGTTTTTAGATTAGATTCTTCATTTTAATCGATTAAAATGAAGAACGAACGAAAAACGCGAAGAACACACGAAGAACACGAAGAACGTTGTTGATGGACAAATTTAAAACCATCGTAGTGTAATTGTTGTTGATGGACAAGTTTAAAACCATTGCGTATAAGTTAGTTGCTTATTGCTTTGTTAGGAACGTTAGAAACGTTCATGAAGAACGAATTAAAATTGAGCTATAACGAAGTTATGGCAAAATTTTCGTAAAAGACGAACGAGAATTAGAAAGTTAGTAAATGAACCCGAACGTGTAGGGTTTCATAACAAAGTAAGAGAATGTTGAAAACGTGAGTCGTAGACTCAAGAATGAACGAGTTCTGAGTTCGAATGACCGAATTACAGACGAACGAGCGAAGAACGTTAAAAGTGTAAAATGAACGAAGGGTGAAGTTTAAGCCAATTGAGTGGCACGTTAACGAGTTTAGATCAAATTTCTGCTTGATGGGTATTAAATTACGTGAGATAACGAAGAGAATGGATTTGGAATGACCTCGTTCCGAGTTATAACGAAGAAGTTATGAGATCGCAAAGTAAGAATCTCAAACTTGATTCAATACTTAGAAAATTTTCTAGGGTTTAAGCTTCAGCCAGCAATGTAGGAAGTGGCGCCGCAGCGTGAACTTGGGCTTCGTGTATCATTGATAAGTGGCGCCAAAAGCGAGAGATAACAAAGGGTTTGTGCCACAAGACCGCACCAAGGGAGGAGAGAGAAGAAGTCATGTACATGTGCACGAGAAAGAGAGGAAGGATGGCCATACAGTCACGGTGCAAGGCAATGCCCAGAAATGAGAATTTTATTTCTCAGATACTGGGGGATGTGCAAGAAAGAACTATGAACATATAGTTCACTTAATGTAACACTTAGTCAAGTTTTTTAAACCTTTAGCAAAGGTTGAACGAAAAGATTAAACGAGATTAAAAGAAGGTGAACGCGAGTTATGTGGCGACCCCAAATCCGGATACTTGAAACCCGAACTCGGTTCTCCACGATACCATTTCTTTAAGCTGAATAATACTAAATAATAATACATTCAAACTTAATTTACATACATCAAAGTTTACTTCCCCAGGTACGTGACCTTCAAATACATTCCTTACAATATCTGACAATAGATTCCATTGTCTTACTAACTATAACCATTAACTCATACTAAATCTCATTCGAATAGCTTTTCTTTTCCCTTGTTCGTGCCTGAGCCTTCAGGTCGATCGTCGTTAATGAAAACATTTAGTTTAAGCAAGGATGAGCATTTGAGTGCCCAGCAAGTAATAGCAATTATATATATAAGCTGAAAGAATATAAGTATTCTCTTTCCATAACACTTCTACAACGAATCAAAAGTTGTGAAGTAATCAGATCTTGAAAAATTCACATAACAATTCTCTTTCAATTTCTTGAAATTAGGCTCCACCCATGAATAGGGTTTAAGAAACATACTATGAACATGGTTTTCATTTTCAAAAGGTTTAGCGAGAATTCATCAAAGAAATGGTCATAACTTACTAGACGCGAGGGTGATCACCCATTTGTACCTCAGATTGATCAATACTACATAACTTGAACGAAATTCATCGCTCACCCTTTGTCCGTAAAGCGCATAAAATTTTTCCCATTATCGGGATGTTCATACATGCCTCGGTTCCAAACCCGAAGGTTTTTAATCTTGCTCAACAATAATATGTAATTCAACATATATGGATACGGGTAATTGACAAAGGTATATCAACATGTAAATAAATGCCATGATTATCCAAGTGGGGACACTTGTATAACCATTTAGAAATCAACTTAACGAAATATATATCCGAGCTAACATGTTGATAATCAAAGCGTATATAATCTGTAGACAGAATATAATAATTAAAAACTTCTTACTCATGTTCATTGCATAAAGGAAATACAAAGGTAAGATACTTGCCTGATTCGCTGATTACAACTCTCAACTTAGGTTTTATCTCTTTATCACAACCTATCAATAATCAGATCATTCGTTCGATTTAGAACAATATATCATAACACATAGTACTCGCTTATTACAATACAAGACATAGTCTAATCACGTCATCACATAATCGCAGTGATCATACTTTTAGTTCATATTCTACACTTGAAATATTTTTATACATTTTCAAATATCTCATCCATGTTCTTACAATAGCCTTTTCTTTCTATTATAGAGATTCGACATTTGTTTGCCGGCATCGAAGCGACTTTATCGGGTAATATCTGAGTCTAAGACTCTTATCCTATACCTCAACATTTGTAAATATCAAACATTTTATTTTTAATCATTTTCAATTTTCCGTAAATTGAAAAATTAAAATAATTCAAATCATCACTCTGGGGCCTATAGTGATATAAGCATACTATAGGTGTTCCTCAAAACTTCATAACTTCATAATCGGTTCTCAAGTCACCTAGTTTGGTATTATAACTTTCAAACATCTAATCATAATTAAATGATTTAAACATTAAATAATTCCATTATCATTAATAATTAATTTATATTAAACTATTAATGAAACCATTGCCAAAATATAAAAGTTATTTATAATAACTCAAACTATTTTTAAAACATTTATATTACCCTTAAATGATTTTTAAAACAATTAAAATCATTTTAAATAATCACCATTAATATATAAATATTAATGTACTATTCATCCAAATATTAAAAGTCATTAATTATAACTTAAAATATTTTTAAATCCTTAATATCCTCTTTAAATGATTTTTAAATAAATAAAACCATTTTTAAACTATTTATTTAATAATAATTATTAAATAAACTAAATATCATTAATATTATCTTAATATCATTAATATTAAATTATTAATGAAATTATCCTTTAAATATTAAAAGTTATATTTTATAACTTAAAATATTTTTAAATACCTTAATTTCATTTAAAATGATTTTTATAATATTAAAATCATTTTTAAACTAAATTATTTAATATAATCATTAAATAACTTTAATATCATTAATATATAATTAATTAATGAAATTCATCACAAAATATTAAAAGTCATGGAAAATAACTCAAAATATTTTCTTATACCATAAAATAATTTTTCATGATTTTTCATGAATTAAAATATTTTTAAATAATTTATTTGATATTATAATTAAATAAATAAATACCTTTTATATTCCAAAATATTAAATATTTATGAAATATACTCAAAATAATTAAAACTATTTTTCAGACTTTAAAATAATTTTTCTTAATTTATTTGGTATTTTTAATAATTAAAACTAATTTTTCTAATTTTTAAATTAATTTCGGAAAATCGAGAAATTAAAATAATTAAAAGCTGTAAGCTAAAGGCCCTATAGTGACAGTAACTGTCATATAGGTGTTCTTGAGCCTACCCAGATCTTCTTATAAGGCGTAACCGAGGTGGCCTACTTTGACCGTGAATAACTCTCTCATATTAACGAATTTGGACAATCTATAAATTGGGTCTTGTAGAGGAAATACAAGACTACAAGATCCAACAATCATAACCTCTAAACAAACATCAGATCTGGATAAATCAGCCATCAAAGTAGCTACCAAAGTCGTTTTTCACGAAGAACAGATTAAAGGTGCCTACTTTGGACCTCTATAACTTGATGATCGTGTAACGTTTATGTGATCTATCAATTCCAGTGTGTAGACAACATGTAGGAATACAACTTTAACACTTAACATCATCATAAAAATAAGAAATCAAGCATCTAAAGTATGGTCAAACCTTGTAAGAAAAATCAACACTTAGAAAATTGCAGGTCGCCTGAATTTTCCGGTCAATGCTTAGGT
Source organism: Panax ginseng (assembly GCA_020205605.1). Classification (NCBI taxonomy): domain Eukaryota; kingdom Viridiplantae; phylum Streptophyta; class Magnoliopsida; order Apiales; family Araliaceae; genus Panax; species Panax ginseng. Next base: position 86,548,985 of record CM035145.1, read on the forward strand.
CCACCCTTTGACCTTAAATAACTCTTAATTAAGTAATATATATGGACCTGATTCTTTTGGAGGTTAAATACCACATAACAATCTACACATATCAACCTTTAGAACACAAAACACATTAAAGATGACCAGATATCGGGCTCTACATTTGCCAAAAAAACATTTCGGACACTTAGAATATTTTCTGGTTTGAAAATGACCCGGTCAATGCTTGGTCAACCCACTTTGACCGCTTATAAATCCCGATCTAAAATAGATATAGACCTGATTCCTTTTGAAGTTTAAAGACCACATAACAAGCTACACCTAACAACTTTTAAACAACAAAAACATTAAATAATCACGAGAGATATAAGTCTTGACATTTGCCCAAAAATCACGAGAATTCGGTTTTTCCAACTTGCTCAAATCTTCAAATTGCACACTTTGATGTTATGGGTTCATGATTTTACAACCCGAACATTAATAGACTCTCTATTACACTACTTTAAACAATCAATTGCATCAATTAACATCGAATCGAAAGGATTTCTAGAATTTAGGATTTCCTACCTTTTCAAGCTTGATTTTTGATTTCTGGCTTCTTGATGCTTCTGATTTGTTGTTTGTGATGGTTGGGCTTTGTTTAGGGACTGATATGCTACAATAATTCGTAGGTTTTAGAGAGAGAAGCTTAAGGATGAGAGTTGGATGAATTTTAGTGTACAAAAAATGCTAACTCTCTCCAATCTATTTATAGAATAATTCAAATGCCTTGGATGCTCAATTTGGTTGTATAATTGAGGTGTAATGGTATAGTAGCATGAGGGAATTCTAGAAGGTGGTGGTTGGCTAGCTTTTGCAAAGATTCTAGCAACAATGCTACTAATAATACACTAAAATGGACAAAAAGGGTATTTTGGTAATTTCCCATATAATTTCATGGGCATTCTTGTACATAGCAATTAAATGTAATATTTAATCACTAGATGGTAATTCTTATCATTTACCGATTACTTTTCATCCTTTGGTAAATTAAAACATTTATACATTAACATCGTAATTAAACCCAATAATTTTAAATTAGGGTTTTCATGTAAAAATTAGGATTTTCTAATTAGGGTTTCTTAACGCCATCAATTAGGATTTCTAATTGACCATTAGGGTTCTCTAATTATCTGTGTATGTTCTAACACAGTCATTACGATCTCTAACTTCAACCGATTAGGGTTGTAATAATTAGGGTTTGTCCTAATTATCGACAAACAACAGTAATTAGGGTTTTCTTCTAATTACCGACATCTTATACACAAAGAACCTTCATATACACAAGAAACTTCATATACATAGTCACTACTCACCATTTCTCATAACTAAGTTTAATAATTAGGGTTTCACAAAGACTACGGTAATATGCTATGAACTAATTGGCCATTATTGCTCAATATTATCTCGTCAAGCACATACACACATTACATAATTATTGTCTTTGTAAAATCATTATAACAATAATATAATATTATTATTCTCATCTCTTGATCACAATCCCAATTCGTGGTTTGGATCTCATATCCGACTTCTCTTTCGCATATCAAGTTAAAATACTTGATTTAAATATTCTAAACAATTCATATAATAAAATATATATTATATAAATTCTAATTATCACTTCATATATTATTTCCAATCATGTTTTCATGGAAAATAATTAATAAAAACATTTCTTTGTAAATTAATTACCATAAAAATATAATTTGTAGTAATTAATAATTCCAAAATTATTTCTAATTTTTCAAGTAATAAATATATTCGCATTTATCGTTCACATTACTAGACACTTATTCTCGTCATTAAATAAAAAAAAAATTATACGCAAATTTTCTTATTTATTTTATTTAGGAAATCTCGGGTTATTACAAGTTACGTAACCGAGGTCCGAGGACCGTAGTCGCGATAAACGAACGTGAGGGATTGCTATGATTGTGATTCCTTAGACGTTGAGTGATGAAGGTAATGAATAACATTTCGATGTTATGTCATGATAAGAAGAAATAAGTGTAAAGCGTATAAACGCTATGAACGCAACGTAGTTGCAATGAACGATCGGTCTTAGCATACAACGAACGGTATAGCTTCGACATTAAGAAAGAATAGTGAACATGGGGTTCATGGGATGGATAACGATGAAAGCGATTGAAACCTTGAGTGAAAGTTGAATGAAAGGTTAAGAGACGAGTAACGTGAACGTCGAATACATAATGATCCTCGTGAATCGTATTCGAGTTGAACGAACGTTCTAAGTGTACAATGGTGGTATGACTTAGATGTTGATGAAGGTAGTAAGTAAGATATGAATTATCAAGGAAAGCCGTAACAAACGGTAATGAGATTAATGAAAGTCCGAGTATGAGTCGGATAGAGAATGTTAGAATGAAGTAAGCGTTGAACACTTTAACCAGCGTAAGGGTTGAGTGTAAGCGAGTGTTTAATGGGCAGAACCAACACTCCGTGTATGGTTTAACCGTAATGTAATGAAGACTAAGTTTTAGCCGTGAACGGTGAAGAAACTAAGTTAAAGATAATAACGTATAACGTTAAGAAGCCGAGTTAATAAGTATAACTTGGACAATGTTCTGAATTAAATGAACCGGACGTTGTAAGGTATGAATAAGTTAATATGAAATGTTTAACGCTATGTTCTCATAGTATTGACATTGAATGATCGTTCCGAGTATACAAAAGATTGTATGACTTAGACGATAAAGAATGAATCCTGAGGTATGGCATTTAGTTGTCAGAAAGCCATAAGGAATAAGAAGTTGACTTAACGAACATTATAATTTAATGGTTCGGATAAGTTAAGGTAAGTTAGGTTGTAGTACAATCGTAACCTTTGATGGTTGACATATGGGAGTCAAGGCTAACAATTCCTTCAGAGAGCGAAGGTATATACAAAAGCGGCAACCGATCTAACTCAACGTGTGGGCGGTGTAGATGAGACGGGAACTTGTTTGTTGGTTGTTTGTGGGAAACCACTCAGAGTACCATATGGACTACTAGCAGAGAAGCGATGTGTGCTGAGTCTTTAGGAGTTATAAGAAGAAGATAAGAATGCAGATCATCAAAGATGATGAATGTTTTGAGTAAGACATCTCCGAATGTCATGAAGCCGTAAACCGGTAGTAAAGAAAGTTAGTTGCGTAAGCTTAAATTACAAGAGCGCGAACCCTAAGAAGTAAAGTAAAGTAAACCAATGCGTAAGTCAAGTATATGACTAATTGGTGTACGTGTATTTTCCTTATGTGTTATATAGGGATTTGGAATAAGCAGTTCAGCGTAAACTATAAGCTGTAGTTGTGCGTAAGGCATGTTTCCTAACTTCATACATACTATATGAATGCTAGTTTCTTAAACTTCTCAGATGTTGAACTTGAGAAGTTATGTCTATGTGTGAATGTGCGATATTTGTACAAGGTGGTAGTATGTATGAGGCTGTGTGCCACAATGTGAGCACTTCGGTGTTTCTATGAGATGAACTGTTTTGTGATTGAACTGTTCAATACAAGTGTGCTCGGTTTATACATGAACCGTTATTGTTAAGTCTGTGCTAATGATTCTAGCCAGACATAATGTGTATGAAAAAGGTAGAAGAATGAAAGTATTTTAAAGTGAATATGACTAATGTTTTAAGATGATAGGAATCGAGACTATTCCTATTATTCAAGCTGCTTCAGAACCTTTGTTCGGTTATCGAAGTTCCGAAAGATGTTTAAACTCTTGAATTTGTTTGTTCAACTGTTTTGACTTGCTGGGCAATTGAATGCTCACACTTGCTTTAAATAAAAACATTTTCAGCGAACGATGTTAGAAAGAACTTAAGGATTTCGTAAAGATCAAGTTGATCGGTATCCAGACGATGTGCCATTCATTATATGAATGAGCGTGAAGATCAAGCGAAGACTTGTAATATAGAATGATAGAATTAAACTATAGAATAGTTTAATGAACAATTATGTATCCTTGGTGGTGGATAAAAGTCACTTGTATAAGATGTAAAGAATAATGTAATTATCATTATTTGTAATGAAAGAGGTTTTATGGTTATAGAACCTGGGATTTGAGCATGTATGTAGTTATATTTAGCTATATAATGATGTATGTTTGGAAGAAGATGGGATCATGACGTACGGAATCCGGATGTGAAAATAGACCGGATTTCGGGGCGTTACAATTTGTTATCAGCCTGTGTAATCTAAGCAGAGTATCCAAGGGTAATTTCTTCCTTCCCAAATTTTAAATTACGTCGTTTAAGTTTTCATAAAATGGCTTCACGTTTTGTTAAAAACACTGTGAATGGGAAAAGAGTATGATTATAAGTTTGTGTATGTGTTAAGATGTATCATATCGTATTTGATTATATATATTATATAAACCAAATCATAAGTTTCATAATATTATAATTACAACGTATGTTATGGCCTCAAAATTTACAAAGTATAGAAATATGGCCATATGGCCCTTATACGTGATTTTAATATGTCAAACATCAATTGTTTTGTAAAATTTACACTCGTATATAATTATGCATGTTAAAACGAAGGAAACAAAACTTGAATGGATGGATTTAGTGTTAAAACGAATCCATAGTGTTAATATTATGTTTTATGTTCAAAACCTTCAAGAACATCAAGAATAGTGAAATTAAATGTGTTGATTCTATTAATTATGAGTATTAACATGTTAAAATCATGCTAGAAGGGTTAAGTAGTGATTATATGTGTATTATAATGTATGGGTATGTCTAAATTCACGTAGAAAATAAGAAATTGGTAAAAATTGGCATGTTCTGCTATTTTTCATGAATCGCAATTCTATGAATCGTCTTGTGCAGGCAATGTTATACATACATGCACAAGAATCGCATTGTTGTGATGAAGCCACACCACAAATATTGACCAAAGTAGAAGATGCAGTCATGCCAGATTAGAGATTATTAAAATAGCAGTGGCTATTTAATACCACTGCAGTAATGGTCCGTAAAACTTATAATGAGGTGTTAAAATAAATTCTTAACATATCAACAACACATTTATGTGTAAATTGAATGATTGAATGCATAGTTAGCTTATTGTTCATGAGATGTAAATTATGTGACAATGAATGTAGTAATTTGACTAAGTATGGTCATAATAAAAGTTAGACAAAGAGAATGAACTTATGATGACTAGTTACATTATAATTAACTATAGTTGTGAATGGAAATGATATGTAGGATTAAATTCAAGGAACGTGTTTAATTAACGTGTAATCTATGCACGAGGAAAGTTTCCTAACCTTACTTGTTATCATTATTCAAGTTATTCTCATTATTATTAATCAAGTTCAATTGTTATATTAAAGATTAAATATCTTTTCAAAGTATGATTCTGTTATACAATAATTGTCCTATTGTATACCTCTTGAGATTATTATTCAATTTAATTACCATTTATTGTTGAACCTTGTTAGACTAGTGAACCCTCATTTGATTCAACTAGTCCATAGTTGATGAACGTTCTAATTTTCAGAACCCTTATTGATTTATCCAAACCAAACTTCCTTTGGTGCGGACTCTAATGTCAAACTGAGATAAACAACCCTGTATAGGGATTACTTATGCGTTAGCGTTAATATATTGCACAGTATGGTACTAAGGGCTGATCCCCCTAAGTACGAGTAGAAGAGTCCATAGTCTTATGACTGTTAAAGGTTTCAAGTATAACCCTTGATAACCTAGGACATAGTTCAAGGTCTTATGACCCTCAAAAATCTTTTGAATTCTTGTTATTCATTCTTGATTCAAAAGTTGAGCTATATTTCAGAAATCTTTGATTCTCGCATGTTATTATATTGTTATTTCATTATTATACTTGTGGGCATTCATGCTCACTCTTGCGTAATAATAACATTGCATTTTAGAACGAAAGGTACGATGAGCCTTCTACTAGCAAAGGCAAAGGCAAAGCTAATAAGTGATGAAGACTTGTTATTTAATTTTAATGTTATTGTAAAGACTTGATCTTTATTTTAAGACTTATTTTTTATGTTTTCGCACGTATGTTTAAGGTTAGTTTGACTCGGGATTGTATTTATTATTCGGATGTTGTAACCCCATAAGGGAGGATTTATTTCTATCTATTGCATGGTTTGCATTTACTATGGGTAGATAGATAGATGATATTTCAGATGATGAACACCAAATCCCGTGGAATTTAAGTACCCTTGGATTGGGGGTGTCACAGTTAGTATCAAAGTCAGAGGTTATGAACCTTAGGTGGGGGAACAACCTTAGGTAGTATCCTTATAGAAAGAACATAGTGATGGAAAACTCTTATTGAGTTCTAAGAAATGAATTTCTTTAATTCATTGAAGATAATAAAAGACTTTATGTGCTTACGTGTTAAATTATGTACTCACTAGTACAACTTAGTAACTAAAACTTGAAATTATGTTGTCAGGATGTCGGATGTTGGAGGAACTAGTCGAGCTGGGGAGGAGGAACCCCGAGTACCTACAGTACCGACAGAGGAGGAGCCCCGAGACATTCATGTCGTTAAGGAGCAATTGGTACAGAGAGAATCATCTCCATTGATCACCGTTGTTGGTCAGGAGCATGAACCTGAGACTGATCCTAAGGAGTATCCTGAGGAGGAAGATGAGAGGAAGAAGAGGAGTTTCCACCGCACTCCATTGATGTTGAGATGTACGACGCGTTATACGACAGTAACGTAGAGTTACAAGACAATGTCCAGGATCTGACTGAGCGGGCGATTATTCAGCAGATTACTCTCGAGCAGAAGGAGGGGGAAATTGAGACTCTTCACACACAACTGGCACTACTATAAAACAGTAAATAGACAACGCGAAAAAAACGTTGTGATTTCAGTCAGAAAAACATCATGGTTAAGGGTGTTATCTATTTGACACCCTTACACAACGTTTTTAAAACGTTGTAGTTAAGCACATTACACAACGTTTTTAAGAAAAAAAAACGTTGTAGATTTGTTATACAAAAATTAGCAGATGCTTAAAAACGTTGTAGAAGGTATGATTCCACAACGTTTTCTGGATAAAAATGTTATTGTTTAGTATATCAGACAACGTTTAGGCACATTTACACAACGTTTTTAAAATGTTGTAGATTAAAAAAAAGAAAAAAAAGTTGTATTTCACCTACATTACCAATGCACCTGCAATATGCTAATGCCATGATATATAGCTAAAAGGTCTAAATTCTCATTTAAATTTAAACCCAAAATATATCAACCATTCAAAATACATTCCAATAATACCATTCGTTTACAGTTTCAAATTACTACATCCACAAAATATATACCAAACTATCCATATATACAAGTTACATGAACCAATAAACTTATGTAAAGCACCAAGTTACAGAGCTAATTGTAATGTTTGCTACCAACTTAACAACCAGCAGTTTGTGAAAGTTTCAGGAAAAGATTTTGGTACTAAAGACCTTTCATCACAAAAAATAATTGCTCCACGAAGCTAGCAAATAAAGGTGGCCATTTGTTGTACCTTTAAAGTTCTTCAATGTGCTAGATAAATTCGCGTTTGGCCATTGCAATTTCGACAAAAAAGCTCTATGCAAATCCGGTCTGCTTGAGAGGTCCACCCATCCTGAACTCATTAGAGGGTGTAATTTGCCAGAAACCCACGAGAGGGTCGAGGCATATCCACCCATGGACCTTGTGTCTTTGTTCTCACATGTATTGGTACTTGTCATCAACCTGCTCATCAACAAATCAATTACTGAAAATACATATATGGGCCATATGGCTAGTGAAAACTAGTAGTATATATATGGAAAGGTACTTGACAGATGTAACTGGTAATACATACATGGCTAGTGAAAACAAGACACTTTATCGGGATAGAAACATAACCATTTGAAGGAAGAAGAAGGTTAAAATTACCTCCCCAAGGAATGCAAAGACAAGCTCCTCGACTTTGATTTGAAAACATTGGCATGTATGGTTATAACAAAAGCAGATTGAAGATTTTGTCGGTGAGCTACCAACCTTGCACCGTGTTAACAAATAGAACACTGGGGTAATGGCTAAAGTCTCATATAGATCATCACAGTTTATTCATGAATTTCCTTGTGATTTCAATAGCCTCGGGAGAAAACCCCAACTGAATTTTGGGTGGTAGCAACTGGAATATATCATATAGATCTAACAAGAATAAGTTGAACGTTAGAAAACATGAATCCACTTTTAGTTGGAAAATAGTCTGAATTCAATATTGTTGAACAAAGCTGTTTTTCCAATTTTAATGAAACATCTAAACAAGTAGATATCCCAAACCAAAATGTGTTGAACAAAATACTAAAAGCATAAAAAAATCAGTCATTTACATATTTAGTTGAGATATTTTTATTAAGAAGATATTCTCTAAGACATGAATCCCATACCCGTTAATGATTAGACAAAGAGCAAACGACCACATTTGACAATTTTGGCTAACACAGACAAAAAAATAACAAATGAGCACATACAGATCATGAGAAGGGCGAATACCTGATCCTTGAAACCTCTTGAAAGCATTTCATCTGCTTCATCGAGCACAAACATCTTGAACTGAAATTAACTAGACTTTGTTGTCCTTTGGGCATTGTGTGATCCACTGGCTTCCTTCCTGTTAAAAGCTCAAGAAGAACCACTCCGAAACTATAAACATCACTTTTACGAAAGTTATCTACCTCACATCATGGCATACCTAAACCAAAACGCACAAGGACATGTAATCAAGATTTCACATGTATTCTCACTTATAACATGTAAGAGAATTGCCATGAGTCAATTTCTTATTTTAACAAGTGGGAGCTTTATGTCTCAGCCTCTAGCCAGTTTGAATAATATAAATCAAGCTAAGTACCTGATTAATAACCCGAGTAATGAAACGCACAAGCTGGGATCAACTACTAGTATAGTTTGTATACAGCATAAAAGAACAAGTTTCATTTGTACGCAATTATTATCTTAATCATTAATAAATAAATTAAAAAATAGGTCAAATAGTAAGTCTCATTTTAGAAATGAAGTTTTTTTCCCAACAACACTTGAGCACTAGCCCCTTGTGATCAACCCTTGTCTCTTTATTGCCTGAAAAAAAAAGAAAAAAAAAGTATTCTACTGTCTCCATCGCACGGTGAAAGGAAATAATAGTATACACTTGTGTAACTACATTAATTGTGGTTTGTTATACTAATGATAAGAACTATCTACTGATTTAGTTATTAGAATAAAGTTATTTTAATGGCATGAAGCAGTCACAACTGCATGCCTTTCAAAGGGAACTTATACTAGCATTCAGTTATATACATCAAATAGCCAAAGGCCAACATTTGAAGCCTTATTCCAATAATTTCACCAAATATCCTCTAGTGTTTTCCAGGCTAAAAAGTTTAGATATCCATGGTACATGACCAAAATTAAAAGCATTTAATGCACCTCTAATCTTAATTTCATGATCGAAAAATAAGATATTTACGAGACTCTATGCAAAAAAGTAAAAGCGATTCATAGGCAAATCAGTCTTGCATATTAACTCATGATCATAATAGACGAACCAATCCTCCTGGTGCAAGAGACGCTAATTCACATCTCATAAACCAAAAAATAGGACACGCGTACCCTAGTTTGCAAAAGTTGCAATATTGAAGGAAATCAAAACTTAAATTAGAACAGTGAGAGAAAACACAAGTTAATTACCATACCTTTTGGAGGCTGAGCTAGTTTCTGATTCTGAGGAGACGTCATTTCTTTCTTCAGTTGAGTTAATATATCCTCCATCGTGTTTTCCCTTTGCCATTTTAATAGCATGGGAAAAAGTCTTGGATCAACCTGGTAATTTGGTATCACATTAGCTTATTTTACAGCATATCATGGCATAAAACATAATCCGAGAACACAATACTTACAATACCGGTTTCTGATTAACACAAATTTCATGTTTATTCGAGTTTGAAACCTTACGATTGGCAATTTATCGGGATATTCCGCACCACGAAAAAGTTTCAACCGATAGATGCGCCTTCATGAACAAATCTAGCATACATTTAATAAGAGTAAGAAATCAACACATTATGAGAATTAGAACAAAACAACATCAGAATAACAATAGCACTTGTAACTTAACCTTTCATATTATTCATAAATTTCTAATGTCTTTGAAGTAGTGTCGTCTATAACTTGCCTTCAAGGAAGAATTCGTCTCATGTATTACATAAACATTTCGTCTCATGTGGGTTTGGTTCATGTGCAACTTTCAGAGGTTAAACACACTTGAGCAAACACAGGAGCTTATTTGGTCACAAAAGCAGGTAATCTGGCTTCAACAGAAAGCCTAAAAAATATGAGGTTGCATTTGGAGCTCCAAACACCTCAAACATAATGCTTCAAACGCCCAAATAAGCTCTAAAACGAACGAGTAGAGTAAAATTATGCCTCTAAAAATGTAAAAACGCACAAGCGCATTTAAGAAAATGCAAATGAAAGATGCAGACCGATTTAGGGTTTCATTAATTCAAGTCTTGGAGAAAAACACAAACAGGAAAAAAATAAATGGCTTTGAGCCAACACGTGGGGCTTGTTCAAAGCATGCTCAAAATTCCAATAAGATCAAATTAACTATAAGGTCGTACAAAAATAATAGATTAACTCTTCTTTTCACCTTCGGTTGTCTTTTTCTTTGATGTTACATGCGAGTACAAGAAAGTTCCAAATATAGCAATGGCAGATCCAAGGGCATTCAAAGGCCTAACCGGATTTTTGAAAAATTGGGGGAATATTGAATTGGGAAAACGTACAAAGCTTGAGAGAGACAGAAACAGAGGGATGGCGACGGTGGAAGAGAGGGACGGTGACGGGGAAGAGAGGACACAGTCGAGAGGCAAGAGGCTGAGGAGTGAGGAATTTCAAATCTGGCGTACAGAGATAGGAGAGAGAAGAAAGTATGGTCGTGTTTTAATTTCAAAATAGCTTCCGCGTTTTTATCAATTGCTCCGTGTTTTTTGCATAAGATAACGTTTTTTTAAAAAAATGTTATCTAGTTAAAATTAAAAAAATGCTCTTTTAAATAGATAACGTTTTTTTATATATATCTACAACATTTTATTAAAAAATATTATGAAAAAAAATACCATAACGCTTTTTATAAAAATGTTGTGGTTTAAGTGTTGTCTATTTACTGTTTTGTAGTAGTGTGGAAAATGTAGAATGGGATTTGTTCCACGAGAAGGGTCAAACCGAGGATAAGACTGAGGAGATAGAGAAGTTGAAGAAGGAACTGAAGGAAAGCTCGGAAAGGCTGATCGTAGCAGAGGAGGGCTGGGTAAGAGAGTCACGTCGTGCTGATCTTGCGAAAGAAGATGGTCGTGCAAAGAAGGCTAAGCTTGGGGAGACGTACTCCACACTTAATAAGGCAATGGATGAGGCCCAGGATCGAGTTTTGAGGTACCCAATCTAGTTTGAAGGGCTACCATCGTACATGCTGGATCGTAGAACGATGTCTCGCATCATGGAAGAGGAGCGTAGCAAGGATATTCAGCGCCTTAACCAGCAGTGATAGGATTTGTTTAATTATGTGAAAAAACTTATTTGGTATTTAGATATAAATTCTGATGTAGTTATGAACAAAGGAATATTTTAATATTTAAATCCTGTGGATTCTTTATCTCATGATAGTTGATGTAAATAGCAGTGATGCTATCGTTTGATGTTAAAACTTTCGATTTGAATGAATATATCAAGTTGTTTGAGTTAATGTGTTAAATAATTATATTAAATTGTTGAGTTAAGTCTTAACTATTTAGAGAATTTAATAGAGATTTAATAAGCATATATTTTAACAGAAATATGCCGCCAAAAAGAAGACAACAACGTCAACCAGCTCAAGAAGGATCTACAAATAACAACAATAACGCCAATGTTAATCTCGTTCAACAGTTAGTGAACTTGCTAGCTGGAGCAATGAATAATCAACCTCAAGCTCCACTAAATACAATATTTAAAGATTTCAAGGCGGTAGGACCGCCAGAGTTTAAAGGTTCCATGAACCCGATTGAGGCTCAAACGTGGGTTATGGAAATGGAAAAGGTTTTCGATGTTGCTAGAGTTAGAGAAGACCAGAAAACCGCTTTTGTAACGTTTATGCTGAAGTCTGAAGCCAGTTACTGGTGGAAAGCAAACAAAATCTGTGGAGGTGAAGGCGTGATTACTTGGGAGAGATTCACAGAGATGTTTTTCGAGATGTATTTCCCGACCAGCTCGCAGAACCAAATGGAGGTTCAATTTCTAGAGTTGAAGCAGGGGAATATGACCATACCAGATTATGCAGCTAGATTCAATGAGTTGGCGAGGTTTTCCCCGTATCAAGTACACATGGATGAGAGGAAAGCAAGAAGGTTTGAACAAGGACTGAAGCCCTGGGTATATTGCAAAGTATCAATGTTTCAGTTAAACACTTTTGCGGGAGTACTGGAAAAGGCCATTCTCGCTGAAGGTGGAAGCAATGCAGTGACCAAGTACAATCAAGATCAGAAGAAGAAGAAGACTAAAAGTGAAGGAAATAACAAGACTAGTGGAAGTGGCACAGGAGGTGGTAATTTTAATCAGAAGAAGAGGTGGAATGACAACTCATCATCGGGGAATCAGGAAGGAGGTCAGAAGAAGAGGATCGAAGCATGCCCGACCTGTGGGAAAGCTCATCTGGGGGTTTGTATAAAGGGAAAGAGGGTGTGCTACAATTGTGGTCAGGAGGGCCACATAGCACCTAACTGTCCTAACCCAAAGAATGGTGCCTGCTTCACTAGTGGTTCAAAAGATCATTTGGCAAGAGACTGTCCTAAGAAGGGATCTAGAGGGGCAGGATCAGGAAGAAACAAAGGAAATAGCGAAGTGGAAATGCCTTGACTATCAACTGGACCAACCATGAACCAACCGAATCCAATCGCCAGGGACTTCAACATGACGGTCAGCAAGATGCGATTCGGTCTCGTGATGTGGTGTCAGGTATCATTCCGATCAATAAAGTTAATGCTTATGTATTATTTGATTCGGGTGATACTTGTTCCTTTATATCCGATGACTTTGCTAAGAACTTAGATTTGCCTAAGGATGAGTTAGATTACCCCATGAACATAGAAATTGCGAATAGAGAAATAATCCCTGTTAAGTACGTACATAAGAACTGTAGAGTGGATATTAAGGGTAATATCATGAGCGTAGATCTTATCCCTATTCGACTTGGGGAATTTAATGTTATATTGGGAATGGAATGGTTATTCAATTACAGGTCAGAATTGATTGCCAAAGAAGCGCGTATTAACCTTATGACTCCGCCAAAGGTTGTGTTTTATAGTAGAAATCGCTTAGACAAGCGAGTTGTCTGGCGATGATGCGAACTGTGAAGTTGTTAAGACAGTAATTGTGTAGGATATTTAGATTACATAGTCGACAGTCGTAAAGAGAATTCGAAAGTAGAGGAGATACCGGTAGTGGGAGACTTCATCGATGTCTTTCCAAATGATTGGCCAGGCCTTTCGCCAGATAGAGAAGTTGATTTTGTGATCGATTTGGCGCCAAGAACCGCTCTAATATCGAAGGCACCATACTGAATGGCACCAGTAGAGATGAAAGAATTAATGGTACAATTACAAGAATTACTGGACAAGAAGTACATTCAACCAAGCGTATCGTCGTGGGGAGCACCGGTGTTGTTTGTGAAAAAGAGGGATGGAACGATGCGGCTCTGCATTGACTACAGAGAACTGAATAAGGTCACGATTAAGAATAGATATCCATTACCGAGGATCGATGATCTATTTGATCAATTGAAGGGAGCAAAATATACTTTTCAAGATAGATTTGAGAAGTGGTTATCATCAATCAAGGTGAGACCGGAGGATGTACCAAGATGGTGTTCGTAACACGATATGGTCACTACGAATTTTTGGTTATGTCATTTGGTCTAACGAATGCTCCTACAGCATTTATAGGATTAATGAATGGTGTTTTCAAACCGTTTTTGGACAAGTTTGTAGTGGTATTTATAGACGACATTTTGGTTTACTCAAAAACCGAGGAAGAACATGAAGAGCATTTGAGATTAACATTGGAAGTGTTGAGGAGGGAGAAGTTGTATGCCAAGTTTTTGAAATGGGAATTTTGGATCGAGCTGGTGCAATTTCTTGGGCATGTGATCGATAAAAATGGAATTTAGATAGATCCATCCAAAGTCAAAGCCGTGATTAACTGGGATCAGCCGAGGACGCCGTCGAAAGTACGAAGTTTTCTTGGATTGGCAGGATATTACAGAAGGTTCATACAAGACTTTTCCAAGATCGCAACTCCGTTAACGAATTTAACTCAAAAAGCTGTGAAATTTGTTTGGACAGAGAAGTGTGAGGAAAGCTTTCAAGAATTGAAGGAGAGGTTGAGTAGAGCACCTGTGTTATCTCTTCCGGATGATACAGGAAATTTTGTTATTTATAGTGATGCGTCGTACAAAGGACTTGGTTGTGTGCTTATGCAAAATGGCAGAGTCATTGCGTATGCGTCATGACAATTAAAGGATTATAAGAAGGGATATCCGACCCACGACTTGGAGTTAGCTGCAATAGTTTTTGCTTTGAAAATCTAGAGGCATTATCTCTACGGGGAGAAGTGTGAAATATATACAGACCATAATAGTCTGAAATATATTTTTACACAGAAAGACTTGAATATGCGCCAAAGAAGGTGGTTGGAATTAATTAAGGACTACGACTGTGAGATTTTATACCATCCGGGTAAGGCAAATGTCGTTGCCGACGCCTTAAGTAGAAATGGTCGGGAGAAGTTGATGATGTTGACCGCTCGGAGGAGCTAATTTGAAATAGAAGCTGGAGTTGAAGTGAAGTATCCTATGGAAATTGATGAGAAGCTATTTTTATGCAATCTAGTACAACCCTCTTCGGATAAAGTTAAGGAGGCTCAACTTCAGGACGATGAATGAAAAAAGGTGATAAGGAAGATATTTGAAGGAACCGTACCAAGATTTAAGATGGATAAGGAAGGAATATTGAGATTTGAGAGCAGATTTTGGGTACCGCCAGTACCAGAGATTAAGGAAGACATTTTGAGTGAGGCTCATAGCTCACGATATTCGATTCACCCTGGTAGTACCAAGATGTATCAAGATCTTTGACAATACTTCTGGTGGCCGAATTTGAAACGTGATGTTGCAGAATGTATTGCCAAGTGTCTGACCTGTCAGAAAGTGAAAGCAGAACATCAGAGACCAAGTGGGTTGCTACAACCGTTGGAGATCCCAGAATAGAAATGGGAACATATTACAATGGATTTCGTGGTTGGCCTTCCGACGACTCAGAAAGGCTACGACGCAGTATGGGTTATCGTTGACCGACTGACGAAATCCGTACACTTCCTTCCGATAAAAATTAGATTCAACTTAGATCAGTTGGCAAGGTTATATGTAAAAGAGATTGTTTCGAGGCGCGGAGTGCCAGTTTTAATTGTTTTCGATAGGGATCCGCACTTTACATCGAACTTCTGGAAACATCTACAGGAATGCATGGGTACGCAATTGCGGATGAGTACGGCATATCACCCTCAAACAGATGGACAGAGAGAAAGAATGATTCAGACATTAGAAGATATGCTAAGAGCCATTGTGATGGACTTTAAAGGAAATTGGGATGATCATCTACCGCTAGTAGAGTTTGGTTACAACAACAGTTACCACGCTAGTATTGGCATGCCGCCTTATGAAGCGTTATACGGCAGAAAGTGCAGAACTCCGCTTTACTGGGATGAAGTTGGCGAAAGACATTCTTTAGGGCGAATTGGTACAATGACGCAATGAGAAATAGTCAAAGTAATCCGAACACGACTGGTAACAACACAAGATAGGCTGAAGAAATACGCCGATCCACATCGTAAAAATGTTGAGTTTGAATCAGGTAGCTATGTATTCTTGAAGGTCTCTCCCTGGAAAGGAAAGATCAGATTCGAAAAGAAAAGAAAATTAAGTCCAAGATTCATTGGACCATTTGAAGTACTGCGAAGAATCGGAGAAGTTGCGTATGAGGTAGCACTACCTCCAGCACTCGAGAATGTCCACAACGTCTTCCATGTTTCCGTTTTACGACCCTACAAAGTCGATTACAAGCATGTAATTGAATACGAACCCCTACATTTTGAAAAAGACTTATCTTACGAAGAAATTCCCGTTCAAATTGTCGACAGAAAAGAACAAGTTCTCAGAAATAAAGTAATACCTTCTGTTAAGGTAACTTGGAGGAACCACAACACTGAAGAAGCTACGTGGGAACTCAAGAGAATATGATGAAGAATTACCCTCATTTATTTACTTAAATTATGTGTGAGCGATTCTGGGGACAGAATCTTTATAAGGGTGGGAGAATGTAACGGGTTGAATTTATTGAGTCGTGATTCTGGGGACAGTATCCTTTTAGGGGGGGAAAGATGTGACAAACGATATTTTTGTAATTTAATTTTAATATTTATTAAATTAATAAATATTTTCGATGATTTAATTATTAGATTAAATAATTAATTGATGAAGTTGTGGTAGATTAAATTAATTATATGTGTTATATTTATTAAATTAATTTGGAGAATATTTATTATTCAAGTATGTATTTATGTGAGCTTATTGAATTAAATGAAATATTTAATTAAGCATAATGTTATTTTAATTAATGTAATAATTAATTGAGATTTAATAATTTGACATAATTAATAAATAAGAAATTAATTATGTGATTATGTGAATTAATGATAAATTATTATATTTTATTTAAATTAAATTAAATTAAATAAGATATTTGAATTGGGTGTGACATGATTTAAACTATATTATAAATGTTTAATTAAATTAATTGAGTACATGCCTTTTAAGGCTAGCCAAACATGGCATTAGTGGAGGTTGAGGGCAGTTAACCCATGATGGGTAACTGACCTCCACAACGCGTCAGTTCACCTTTATTATTATACGTCTTCCTTTCCTTTTAATTATTGGCTAAGTCTGGAAGAGTAGAAACAGAGAGAGTTTTGAGAATCAGTGTGATTAAAAGAGAAGAAGTGTGGGAAAATTGGGAATTTGTTATCACCCTGTGTAATCTAAGCAGAGTATTCAAGGGTAATCTCTTCCTTCCCAAATTTTAAATTACGTCGTTTAAGTTTTCATAAAATGGCTTCACGTTTTGTTAAAAACACTGTGAACGGAAAAAGAGTATGATTATGAGTTTGTGTATGTGTTAAGATGTATCATATCGTATTTGATTATATATATTATATAAACCATATCATAAGTTTCATAATATTATAATTACAACGTATGTTATGGCCTCAAAATTTACAAAGTATAGAAATATGGCCATATGGCCCTTATACGTGATTTTAATATGTCAAACATAAATTGTTTTCTAAAATTTACACTTGTATATAATTATACATATTAAAACGAAGGAAACAAAACTTGAATGGATGGATTTGGTGTTAAAACGAATCCATAGTGTTAATATTATGTTTTATGTTCAAAACCTTCAAGAACAGTGAAATTAAATGTGTTGATTCTGTTAATTATGAGTATTAACATGTTAAAATCATGCTAGAAGGGTTAAGTAGTGATTATATGTGTATTATAATGTATGGGTATGTCTAAATTCACGTAGAAAATAAGAAATTGGTAAAAATTGGCATGTTCTGCGATTTTTTCATGAATCGCAATTCTCTGCAGAATCAAAAGCGTCATGTGCATGATCTTTCATTACATGCACAAGAATCGTCTTGCTTGAACAGAAGCCACGCCATAGCCGCCATTGACCAGAAGCCGCAGCAGCGCAAGGCCGAGATTAAGTATAAATAGTGGTGGTCTTGCAATACCACTCTCTGCAGAATGGTCCAGAAATGAATTTTTAAAATGTTCAAGTCTAGCAATGTGATAGTAACTTAATCTAATGAACATAAAATTAGGTTAAACTTATAATGAGGTGTTAAAATAAATTCTTAACATATCAACAACACATTTATGTGTAAATTGAATGATTGAATGCATAGTTAGCTTATTGTTCATGAGACGTAAATTATGTGACAATGAATGTAGTAATTTGACTAAGTATGGTCATAATCAAAGTTAGACAAAGAGAATGAACTTATGATGACTAGTTACATTATAATTAACTATAGTTGTGAATGGAAATGATATGTAGGATTAAATTCAAGGAACGTGTTTAATTAACGTGTAATCTACGCACGAGGCAAGTTTCCTAACCCTACTTGTTATCATTATTCAAGTTATTCTCATTATTATTATTAATCAAGTTCAATTGTTATATTAAAGATTAAATATCTTTTCAAAGTATGATTCTGTTATACAATAATTGTCCTATTGTATACCTCTTGAGATTATTATTCAATTTAATTACCATTTATTGTTGAACCTTGTTAGACTAGTGAACCCTCATTTGATTCAACTAGTCCATAGTTGATGAACGTTCTAAATTTTAGAACTCTTATTGATTTATCCAAACCAAACTTCCTTTGGTTTGGACTCTAATGTCAAACTGAGATAAACAACCCTGTATATGGATTACTTATGCGTTAGCGTTAAGATATTGTGCACAGTATGGTACTAAGGGCTGATCCCCCTAAGTACGAGTAGAAGAGTCCATAGTCTTATGACTGTTAAAGGCTTCAAGTATAACCCTTGATAACCTAGGACATAGTTCAAGGTCTTGTGACCCTCAGAAATCTTTTGAATTCTTGTTATTCATTCTTGATTCAAAAGTTGAGCTTTATTTCAGAAATCTTTGATTCTCGCATGTTATTATATTGTTATTTCATTATTATACTTGTGGGCATTCATTCACTTCAAGATTTTGGGTTAGCTTGCAGAAAGCTATGGGCACAGATTTACGATTTAGTTCAGCATACCATCCTCAAACGGACGGGCAATCGGAAAGGACTATTCAAACCCTTGAAGATCTATTAAGACTTTGTGTCCTAGATTTCAAAAGAAGTTGGGATAAGTACTTGCCACTGGTGGAATTCTCCTACAACAACAGTTATCAAGCAAGTATAGGAATGGCTCCATTCGAAGCGTTGTATGGACGAAATTGTCGTTCTCCAGTATGCTGGGATGAGATGGGAGAAGCAACGTTGTTGGGACCAGAATTAGTACGCATGACTACAAAAAAAGATCCAAATGATTCGATAACGTATTCAAACCTCACAAGATCGACAAAAGAGTTATGCTGATCTTCATCGAAAGGACGTAGAATTTAATATTGGAGATCATGTACTATTACGTATTGCTCCATGGAAGGGAGTTACAAGATTTGGAAAGAGAGGAAAGCTCAATCCACGATTAGTTGGTCCATTTGAGATTCTTGACCGAATAGGAAATGTGACCTATAGACTCGCATTACCTCCAAGTATGTCTCGTGTTCATAATGTTTTTCATATATCTATGCTTCACAAATATGTGAAAGACCCGAACCATATTATTGCTTTAGAACCAGACGAGATAGTCGAAGATTTAACGTACGAAAAGGTACCTGTTAAGATCTTGGATAGGAAAGAGCATGTCCTACGCACCAAGGTTATACCATAAGTTAAGGTTTTATGGAGGAACCATGCTATTGAGGAAATGACCTGGGAGTTGGAATCGGAAATGAAAGCGAGGTACCCTCATCTTTTCGAAACACCAGGTACGTACGTTAATTTCGAGGACGAAATTTCATAAGGAGGGGAGGTTGTAAGACCCCAACTTATTATAAATAAAATCGAATTTCCTCTAATTATTATTGTGAATAATAAGGTGTTAAATTGATATAATGTTTTGGTTATGGGTGAAATGTGCAAATTTTGCAAAATAAGCAAATGGTTATAAAATAATCATTATTGTTTGGGAATATTCGTTTGGTCGTAGAATATATTCTTGTTGTCTGGGGAATATTCAGATGCGACGGCCAGTAGTCATTTGTGGGCCCCATAATGTAATAATAAGCTTGGATGAAGAAAATGACAAGTTTGAGTTTTTATAAATAATTGGCGTAGTTGTTACCGCTTAACACTTTGTTGGAATACCCGGTGGTTAAAATACGATGTCGCGTGGTTGCACAAAGATTACACACCTGGTTTTTGCACGTATTTTTAAATTATTGATTCTTACGTAAGAAGGCACTACTCAATAATTGTTACAGTAATTACTGTTCAATATTTTATTTTATTGGTTCAATAAATGCTACGTTGATATTTTATATTATTGTTGTTTTAATAATTGTCACTGCACAGTATTTCCCATTATCGGATCAATAATTCATATTACTTGAATAATATTATGAGATATCGTTATTGGCAATGTCTAGAAAATTCTGTCAAGGAGAGGTTTGGTCACCTAATTGCGCGCCAGTAAGGACAAATCCTTATTGGAAAGCCCCCTCTTTCCTGGGAACGGCCTGGTTGCCATTATTGTGATTCTGTAATATTATTTGAGAATAATTAATTATTAATTTATATGATAAGGAAATATTTATTTTATGCCGATATAAATGATGGATTTATTTTATGTGGTAATAAATGAAGGAATTAATGCTGAGGCGTTTTTATAAGTATTTTGTCGGTGTGGAGGTATTAAAAATCATCCGTTTGTGGATTTCGGATATTTTCTGTTTGGAATTTGGAAAAACTCAAAGCTACAAAGTTGTAGAGAATTTGATTTCATGTGGAATGGACATAAAATTCATATTTTTCTGATAAACGGGCTATTTTCTATGAATTACTGAAGTTTCAGAAAATAAAATAATTTTTATTAAATTATGGGTGGGACCCACTTTTTGGTTGGTGTTGAATGCATGTACATGGGTCTTTGAAAATTTTCGTAATTGGTGGCTAGCTTGATTCAAGGATGGCATGCGTAGGAATAATAAGAAAGAAATAATATATTTTATTATTTTAGTCTCCTATGGCGTTCTAGCATTTTCTTATAAATAGACGCTTAGGTTAGAATTGAAAATCACACCAGAAACAAGTTTTCTTTCTCTCTAGATTATCGAGCGTATTTTATGAGTATTTTGATACTTTGAGAGTTGCTATTCAGTACAAGTTTCACAAGACTATATCCAAATTCACCAGATATGCGGTTATTTTGAGGTAAGGGATGTTATTTCTTTTTAAATGATATTATTTTCTTCAATATCATTATGCCGAAATATTGGTTTGAACTTTTTATCAAATTTGGAACTTTTTGTGTTTGGGTTCTTATTCACGTATCTGCACTATTCACGATATCGACACTTATTCACGAATCATTTATTTACTATTTACCGAAAAAAATAAAATTTTCCTTTTTGTCCAAGATGTCAATTATGGTTACTATCTTTGATTGTATCCATGTTTTGATCTTTATTTTTGAATTCTGCTTCACAATTGGTTATTATGAAGTATTATTGATCTTGGATAAACTGTTATACGAATCCCTATTATTTGTCCTTCTGTCTCACTGGATTCGTTTTCTTTAAAATATTTTTCATCATCCTCAGTCTTAAATGATGATATTACTTAATATCTTTGGCCTGTAGTGCAAAGATGAATGATTAACTAATGAATATCTTTGGCCCGTAGTGCAAAGATGAACAGGTGTTGAGATGAACATGACCAATTGGTGATACAAATGAATATCTTTGGCCTGTAGTGTAAAAATGAATATTTGATTAAAGATGTATATTGATTGTTGTTACAGGGATAAAATATTGATGATGGACTTTTAAATCTTAGAAGATAGTAGAACTCGTTCTCTACTTAACTCTTCTAATAGATTGTTGTTTTCGTTGCAGTTGTTGATCTTAAACTTGTTGTCTATTATATTTTATCATATTTTTCCCTGTTGAAGACTAATGATAATTTGTTGTATATTATCTTGGTCATAATATTCTTTATTGGGCTAGTTGAGCTCACCCTTTTCCTTTTTGTTCCATTTTTCTTCTCAGGATGTGAGAACATAGCAGGATCTAGTCGGGGTATGGAGTGATGGTTCTAGAAAGATGTTTTAGCAGTCCTCACTATTTCTATAAAATAGTGTTTGAATAATTATAATGAGGACTTATTTGAGTGTGGATATTGTCTAGAAGACAATATTTGTATTTAAACTCACAGTATGTGTTGTCGTATTTTGCACGACAATTGTATTATTGAAGTTGTAGTTTGTTTTCTATACCATGTATTTGGCACTCGAATGGGTGGGTGTTGTATACCTATTTTTTGGGCGCCACAGCTTGGTATCAAAGCTTAGGGATATGGTCTCTGGTGGAGATCGGGGAATAGAACTAGGAGGAGAGAGATGAGTAAATCCTTCGCTAGTGTGTCCTATCTAAGCTTATTTGTTGGTCGATCATAATATAGGGATATTATGTGATATGTTAATTTATTTAATTAACCCTTATTTTATGGCAGTATTTAAGAATGGCTGCTAAGAACGTTAACAATGGAGTGTATGAGACTGTGAAACAACCTTTAGTCACAAACCAGGAGAACGTACAACAGGAAGGCAATATTCCTCCTGTAAACAACACTACCGAGCAAACGATGAATGATGGAATGTTTAGGAGCTTTTTTCAATTCATAAAAAATCGATTTAGGAGACTGCGTGTACAAAATACGGTGGAAGTGATACCAACGCTACGCCTTCATCACACGACCCAAGCGCTTCAAGGAGTTGGGACCACCGTAATTTATTGGAAAGCGGGATCCGATCAAGGCGTAAATGTGGGTCAAGCAAATTACCAAGATATTCGATGTCTTGGGATGCACGGAGGAATAGAAGGTTCCATTCGCCACCTTTATGTTCCGCGAAGAGGCAGACTACTGGTGGGAGTCTGTGAAGCGTACCCAGCCTACCGCACTCAACATGTCTTGGGAAACGTTTCAAAAACTATTCAATGACAAGTACTTTCCCGAAAGTATTCATCATATGAAGGAGGTAGAGTTTATCGATGAACAAAACAACATGACGGTGTCCCAAATGAGGCGCGAAGTTAATGAAGTTATCCGTGTTTGCACCTCATTTGGTAGAGAATGAGGAACGAATGACAAGGATGTTTCTAAGAGGTCTAAAACCCGAGATTCGTCAATACCTTATCTCTCATAAATTTTCTCTATATTCAGATGTTGTCAACAAGGCTCAATTATTAGAGCGAGATAGTGAGTATGTTCAACCGAGGGACCACAACCAGGGTCATACCGGTGACAGCAGTCATCAGAGCGATGATAACCAACGAGGAGGGAAAAATACGAACAAAGGCGGTAACCACTCGGGTGGTCATCGTGGCCATGATAATAGAAGAGGTGAGTCAAGTGGAAATTTTAAAAAGAGGAGATTCAATAATGACGGGAAGACATCAGTACCAACACCAACAACAAATTCTAGGGGAGGAGAACAACCACTGGTCGTGTGTTATAAATGCAGGAAAGAGGGACATATCATCGGTCAAAGTCGTCCCACAATAATCCAAGGTATGTTATAACTGTGGAAAGGAGGGCCATATAGCTCGAGACTGTTCTGTAGCAAAACCAAGTTCAGCAGGGATGGTAACTCCAAAAGTTGTCCCAAATAAGTCGAAATCAGCGGTTCCTGGAAAAGCGTTTGTCGTGACTGGCCAAAACGTGAGGAACCCGAACGAAGTGATCACGGGTAAGCTAATCTTGAATTCTTGCGAAGTTTATACCTTACTAGATACCGGTTCAACCCATTTTTTTATCTCTCCTGCTTGTGCTCAACGTTTAAACTTGACTCTAGAGAAATTAGACTTTGATTTATCTGTTGAAACTCCGTTGGGTGAAACCTTTGTTACGTCCACTATTTATAAATCTTGCTTAATCCAAGTTGGCACTATCACATTACCTGTTGATCTTATCTCTTTAAAGATACTTGCTTTTGATGTGATTTTAGGAATTGATTGGTTAACCACTCATCATGTCAAAATTAATTGTTTTCGTAAGGTTGTTAGTTTTCATATTCCTAACCAACCTGTTATGCGAATTCAAGCAACTAAACCACTAAAATCAGTTATTGTCATATCAAGCCATAAAGTTATTCGTTTATTGAAAAACGGATGTCAAGCTTTCTTAGTCCATATTATGGATTTGAACAAAGACAAATCAGATTTGAATAATATTTTTGTTGTTATTGAATTTCCTGATGTATTTCCTGAAGAACTTCCCGGTCTACCCCCAGAATGTGATGTTGAATTCTTTATTGATCTTGAACCGGGTACAAAGCCCATTTCTAAAACCCCATATCGAATGGCTCCTATTGAACTTCAAGAGTTAAAAGTCCAACTACAGGAGTTGTTAGACATCGGTTTCATTCGTCCTAGTACATCTCCTTGGGGTGCTCCTATTTTATTCGTAAAGAAGAAAGACGGGAGTATGCGACTTTGTATTGAATACCGAGAATTGAACCATGTCACCATCAAGAATAGGTATCCGCTGCCTCGCATTGATGACCTATTTGACCAGTTGCAAGGAGCACAATTCTTTTCAAAGATCGATCTTCGCTCGGATATCATCAATTTGAAGATTAAAACTAAGGATATTCCAAAGACGCCTTCGAACTCTCTGGATGCAGGCATTATGAATTCTTAGTCGTGTCTTTTGGATTGACTAATGCTCCTACTGCTTTTATGGATATGATGAACCGAGTATTCAAGGAATATTTGGATCAGTTTGTTGTTATCTTTATTGATGACATCCTCATCTATTCCAAAAGCCGTGAAGATCATGAGCACCATTTGAAGCTGATACTTGAAAGGCTTCGTGAAAATAAGTTTTATGCCAAGCTAAAGAAATGCGAGTTCTAGCTTAAGGAAGTAGCATTCCTTAGGCACGTGGTGTCAAAACATGGAGTATCTATTGACCCGACGAAGATTGAAACAGTACAAAGTTGAACAGCAACCAAAGTCGGTGGCCAAAGTCTTGTAGCTTTACGGGCTTAAATTGGTTATTATCGGAGATTTATGGAAGGATTTTCTCGAATCGCTATCAGCTTAACTCGATTGACTCGGAAAGATACAAAATTTGTATGGAGCGAGGAATGCGAGAAGAGTTTCCAAGAGCTCAAGAAGAGACTCATTTCGGCACCTGTTCTGGCAATACCATCTGGTTCGGATGGATTTATTATATACAGCGATGCTTCAGGCAAAGGGTTAGGATGTGTTCTCATGCAACATGGGAAAGTCATAGCCTATGCCTCATGACAACTCAAAGAATATGAGATGAATTATCCTACTCATGATCTAGAGTTGGCAGCAGTCATTTTCGCGTTGAAAATCTGGAGACACTACCTGTATGGGGAGAAAGTGGAGATCTATACGGATCATAAAAGCCTCAAATATTTCTTCACCCAAAAGGAACTTAACATGCGCAGAACGACGTTGGCTCGAAATTGTTAAAAGATTACGATCATACCATTCAATACCATCCCGGAAAAGCAAACGTAGTAGTAGACGCATTGAGTAGAAGATCGATGCGGCACGAAAAGAGTGTATGTACAAAAAACCCATTTTGTACGATTTACAAAGAATGGAGATTGAGTTAAAGACTCCAGGGACCCACGTGATGGTGGCGAATATACAAGTAGAACCGACTTTAATTGATAAAGTTAAAGCTGCTCAAGCTACGGACCTGGAGCTGATGCGTATGAAGAAGAAAGTGCAAGAAGGTGCTATTCCAGAAGCAAGAATCGATGAAGAAGGAATACTTCGATTCAACTCCAGACTTTGTGTTCCTAACGATTTTGACTTGAAGCATAGAATTATGATGGAGGCACACAACACACCGTTTGCAATCCATCCTGGGAGTACCAAAATGTATCATGATATTCGACACACATTTTGGTGGAACAATATGAAGAGAGAGATCGCGAAGTTTACCTCGAGGTGTTTAACATGTCAACATGTAAAGGCGGAGCATCAAGTGCCAAAGGGTCCATTGCAACCACTTGAGATTCTGAAATGGAAGTGGGAACACATTACCATGGATTTCATTACAGGTCTTCCCAAAGTTTCTCAAGTCATATATGCGATTTGGGTTATTGTTGATAGATTAACCAAGTCTGCTCATTTCTTGCTTATACGTGAGACTTATTCCCTTGAACGTCTTGCTCGTATGTGATTGAATGAGATTGTGAGATTGCATGGCATGCCAGCATCCATAGTTTCGGATCGTGACCCAAGATTCACTTCAAGATTTTGGGTTAGCTTGCAGAAAGCTATGAGCACAGATTTAGGATTTAGTTCAGCATACCATCCTCAAATGGATGGGAAATCGAAAAGGACTATTCAAACCCTTGAAGATCTATTAAGACTTTGTGTCCTAGATTTCAAAAGAAGTTGGGATAAGTACTTGCCACTGGTGGAATTCTCCTATAACAACAGTTATCAAGAAAGTATAGGAATGGCTCCATTCGAAACGTTGTATGGACGAAAGTGTCATTCTCCAGTATGCGGGGACGAGGTGGGAGAAGCAACGTTGTTGGGACCAGAATTAGTACGCAAGACTACAAAAAAGATCAAAATGATTCGACAACGTATTCAAACCTCACAAGATCGACAAAAGAGTTATGCTGATCTTCATCGAAAGGACGTAGAATTTAATATTGGAGATCATGTACTATTACGTATTGCTCCATGGAAGGGAGTTACAAGATTTGGGAAGAGAGGAAAGCTCAATCCACAATTTGTTGGTCCATTTGAGATTCTTGACCGAATAAGAAATGTGGCCTATAGACTCGCATTACCTCCAAGTATGTCTCGTGTTCATAATGTTTTTCATATATCTATGCTTCGTAAATATGTGAAAGACCCGAACCATATTATTGCTTTAGAACCAGACGAGATAGTCAAGATTTAACATACTGAAAAGGTACTGTTAAGATCTTGGATAGGAAAGAGCATGTCCTACGCACCAAGGTCATACCATAAGTTAAGGTTTTATGGAGGAACCATGCTATTGAAGAAATGACCTGGGAGTTGAAATCAGAAATGAAAGCGAGGTACCCTCACCTTTTCGAAACACCAGGTACGTACGTTAATTTCGAGGACGAAATTTCATAAAGAGGGGAGGTTGTAAGACCCCAACTTATTATAAATAAAATCGAATTTCCTCTAATTAATATTGTGAATAATAAGGTGTTAAATTGATATAATGTTTTGGTTATGGGTGAAATGTGCAAAATTTGCAAAATAAGCAAATGGTTATAAAATAATCATTATTATCGGGGAATATTCGTTTGGTCGTAGAATATTCTTGTTGTCGGGAATATTAAATGACTGACAAGACGATCATTTTATGGGCCCCATAATGTAATAACCGGGATGATGAAGAAAATGACAAGTTTGAGTTTTTATAAATAATGGTGTAGTTGTTACCCATTAACATTTGTTGGAATACCCTTGGTTAAAATACGATGTACGGCGTGGTTGCACAAGCATTACCACACCTGGTTTTTGCACAGTATTTTTAAATTATTGATTCTTACGTAAAAAGGCACTACTCAATAATTGTTACAGTATTACTGTTCAATATTTTATTTTATTGGTTCAATAAATGCTACGTTGATATTTTATATTATTGTTGTTTTAATAATTGTCACTGCACAGTATTTCCCATTATCGGATCAATAATTCATATTACTTAAATAATATTATGAGATAGCATTATTGACAATGTCTAGAAAATTCTGTCAATGAGAGGTTTGGTCACCTAATTGCGCGCCAGTAAGGACAAATCCTTATTGGAAAGCCCCCTCTTTCCTGGGAACGGCCTAGTTGCCATTATTGTGATTCTGTAATATTATTTGTGAATAATTAATTATTGATTTATATGATAAGGAAATATTTATTTTATGCGGATATAAATGATGGATTTATTTTATGTGGTTATAAATGAAGGAATTAATGCTGAGGTGTTTTTATAAGTATTTTGTTGGTGTGGAGGTATTAAAAATCATCCGTTTGTGGATTTCGGATATTTTCTGTTTGGAATTTGGAAAAACTCAAAGCTACAAAGTTGTAGAGAATTCGATTTCGTGTGGAATGGACATAAAATTCATATTTTTCTGATAAACGGGCTATTTTCTATGAATTACTGAAGTTTCAGAAAATAAAATAATTTTTATTAAATTATGGGTGGGACCCACTTTTTGGTTGGTGTTGAATGCACATGGGTCTCTTGAAAATTTTCGAATTGGTGGCTAGCTTGATTCAAGGATGGCATGCGTAGGAATAATAAGAAAGAAATAATATATTTTATTATTTTAGTCTCCTATGGCGTTCTAGCATTTTTCTATAAATAGACGCTTAGGTTAGAATTGAAAATCACACCAGAAACAAGTTTTCTTTCTCTCTAGATTATCGAGCGTATTTTATGAGTATTTTGATACTTTGAGAGTTGCTATTCAGTACAAGTTTCACAAGACTATATCCAAAATTTACATCGAATACTACGGTTATTTTGAGGTAAGGGATGTTATTTCTTTTTAAATGATATTATTTTCTTCAATATCATTATGCCGAAATATTGGTTTGAACTTTTTATCAAATTTGGAACTTTTTGTGTCGGGGTTACTATTCACGTATACGGCACTATTCACGTATACGACACTATTCACGAATACGACACTATTTACCGAAAAATAAAATTTTTCCTTTTTGTCCAAGATGTCAATTATGGTTACTATCTTTGATTGTATCCATGTTTTGATCTTTATTTTTGAATTCTGCTTCACAATTGGTTATTATGAAGTATTATTGATCTTGGATAAACTGTTATACGAATCCCTATTATTTGTCCTTCTGTCTCACTGGATTCGTTTTCTTTAAAATATTTTTCATCATCCTCAGTCTTAAATGATGATATTACTTAATATCTTTGGCCTGTAGTGCAAAGATGAATGATTAACTAATGAATATCTTTGGCCCGTAGTGCAAAGATGAGCAACAGTGTTGAGATGAACATGACCAATTGGTGATACAAATGAATATCTTTGGCTGTCAGTGTGTAAAAATGAATATTTGATTAAAGATGTATATTGATTGTTGTTACAGGGATAAAATATTGATGATGGACTTTTAAATCTTAGAAGATAGTAGAACTCGTTCTCTACTTAACTCTTCTAATAGATTGTTGTTTCTATTGCAGTTGTTGATCTAAAACTTGTTGTCTATTATATTTTATCAGATTTTTTCCTGTTGAAGACTAATGATAATTTTTTGTATATTATCTTGGTCATAATATTCTTTACTGGGCTAGTTGAGCTCACCCTTTTCCTTTTTGTTCTATTTTTCTTCTTAGAAGGTGAGAACATAGCAGGATCTAGTCAGGGTATGGAGTGATGGTTCTAGAAAGATGTTTTAGCAGTCCTCACTATTTCTATAAAATAGTGTTTGAATAATTGTAATGAGGACTTATTTGAGTGTGGATATTGTCTAGAAGACAATATTTATATTTAAACTCACAGTATGTGTTGTCGTATTTTTCACGACAATTGTATTATTGAAGTTATAGTTTGCTTTCTGTACCATGTATTTGGCGACTCAGAATGGGTGTTGTATACTAAATTCACGTAGAAAATAAGAAATTGGTAGAAATTGGCATGTTCTACGATTTTTCACTTAACGCAATTTCTGTGAATCAGTGCGTCATGCGTCACATGCCACGGCCATACTGCACAAAATAGCCAAATAAGAACATGAAAGCCACGCCAGTAGTAGCGCCATTAACTGTAGTATAAACGCGCTTGGTACATGACGTCGAGATTAGATTAAGCAATGGCATACCAAGACCACACTCTGCAGAATGGTCCAGAAATGAATTTTTAAAATGTTCAAGTCTAGCAATGTGATAGTAACTTAATCTAATGAACATAAAATTACGTTAAACTTATAATGAGATGTTAAAATAAATTCTTAACATATCAACAACACATTTATGTGTAAATTGAATGATTGAATGCATAGTTAGCTTATTGTTCATGAGATGTAAATTATGTGACAATGAATGTAGTAATTTGACTAAGTATGGACATAATCAAAGTTAGACAAAGATAATGAACTTATGATGACTAGTTATATTATAATTA
This sequence comes from Panax ginseng, assembly GCA_020205605.1. Lineage (NCBI taxonomy): Eukaryota > Viridiplantae > Streptophyta > Magnoliopsida > Apiales > Araliaceae > Panax > Panax ginseng. The sequence continues at coordinate 86,579,189 of CM035145.1, forward strand.
ACTATAGTTGTGAATGGAAATGGTATGTGGGATTAAATTCAAGGAACGTGTTTAATTAACGTGTAATCTACGCACGAGGCAAGTTTCCTAACCCTACTTGTTATCATATTCAAGTTATTCTCATTATTATTAATCAAGTTCAATTGTTATATTAAAGATTAAATATCTTTTCAAAGTATGATTCTGTTATACAATAATTGTCCTATTGTATACAATAATCAAGTTCAGCCAAGGAGGCTGTATGGATTAAAAAGTTCATCACTGAACTTGGTGTTGTTCCAACCATTGTTGATCCGGTTGCTCTATACTGTGATAATAATGGAGCCATTGCACAGGCTAAGGAACCCAGATCTCACCAACGATCCAAGGATATACTTAGGCGGTACCATCTCATCCGTGAAATCATTGATAGAGAAGATGTACATATAGGAAGAGTGCCAACAGATGATAATGTTGCGAGATCCACTAACCAAGGCTTTGTCGCAAAGAAGGCTACCACGACGGTCACACTAGTTCCATGGGTATTAGATACATGAGTGATTGGCTCTAGTGCAAGTGGGAGATCTGTTAGAGTTTATGCCCTAGAGGCCAATTATTTGATATAATTGCTTAACGTTTTGATATTATATTTGATTGAATAAATATATGATTTTATTATGGTTTTATTTATCACGTAATATAATTATTAACATAATAAAATTCCTTAGAATAGTGATACAAATTATATAGTTTCAAGTATGTGACTTGAACATGAGATTATATATTACCATTAGTATCGGTGTTCTTAAATGTCCTTATCGAGTATCATTGTTGATGGGACAACAATGATGCATTGAGACTAGTATGTGGATCGATTGATGACCAAATCTCATTGGTCATAAATATATGAGATATTAAGTCAATGCATAGGTACATGTTAGAGAACGATGTAATCGATGCACCCACCATGAGAATTCTATATGGAGCATTATGCGAAGTGTCATTAGCAATTCTCATAGTGACAATGATGTAATGGTCCTCCGGCATTCAAATCGCTATATTACTACTACGAGAATTTATGTACTTTGATATCATCAAATGTCACCTTTAATAGGGTGGACTATAAAGGTGATTATTGGGTTCATCATTAATCGTGTGAGAAATATGAGTGATCTAGATGGAATTTAACCATCCTATATATTATGGGTGATATCCATAGGCCTCTTGATTGAGTAGGACTATGAAATGCATGGCCATGCTCAAATAGTGATTTGTTTCATATATTCTACTCATTGATCAAGAAAAAACTCGAGATTAAATTATGAAGAGCATGACACATTCCATGACTCGAGTTTAATCTAGGATATTAAGGTTAAAAGGATTAAATTACATTGAAACATTGGTCACGAAAAGGTTGCATCGAATCATCGATCTTATTATTACTTGGGTAGCGGTGATGCATTACTAGATGCAGCTCAACGCTTTATAATTTTATAATATGATTTTAAAATTATTGCCAACGTAATAATAACCTATAGGTCACACACATAGTAACGTTATTTAAAGGGAATTAATTTAAATTTTAAGGATTTAAATATATTAATATGATTAATAGTATTTAAATCACGAATTTAAATTAAAAGGATAATTTGTATATATGTATATTAATTAAGTAAGACTTAATTAAGAGATATATATATATATATATATATATATAAAATTGGGATTTTATAAAATTAGGTTTTGATTTGATTAATTCCTTTTAACTACTATATATATGATATATAGCGACTACTTAGGTAAAGATATCATAATTGAAAACCCTAGCCTCTCTTAGAGAGACTAGAGAGAGAAAACAGATTTGAAAATCCATTCCTTTTGGTGGCTAATCTGTGAAGTCCTTCTTATTGCGAATCGTTCGACGGTTCATGCGGCGTTCGATGGTGAATCTGGTAGAGGCGCAATCGATTTGTATTGCGTTGGAGATTCGAGGCGCAATCGGTTTGATTCTCGTTTTTGTTTATATCTCGTATAATCTCTAAACCTCTCAATTAATTGATTTTCGCATGGATCCTGCTTTTAGGGTTTGGAAATTGCTTTAAAATTTTAATTTCCATTTGTGCGTTTCGCGTAAAGCCCAACAAGTCGCTTTGTATGTCTGAGATAACATGTTAATTTAAATATGTATGTACACATGTTTCTTCATATTTCTCATTACATGGAGAGTAATATGGAATGAAATTACAAGTAATTGATTTTACACGTAATTTGAAATGAGAAAGCATGAAGATACTTTCCTCCGCGTTTGGTTTATCAGAGGCTGACCTATCTTAGGTTACTCTCACGGATTTTTGGCATGAAGGTTCCCAAATCATCGCAATTTACTCAACGGGAAGTTAATCTGGTCTTTCAACTGGAGCGAATTTGGGTGGTGCCTTTCCTGAGCCTCGTTGGAATTAGTCTTCCTACGAGTCTAGTAATCAAACATCGACAGGATAGCCTCCTGGTGGAGGAACCACACAACATACATTCACATACGTGTCTCACCATTTATGAAAATGATGACATGTGCGAAGCACTAATATCACAAGCAGATATAGTGTAAAACATTAAGCGAAGGAAAATATATGCATTCGTACACATTCATCATAAATGTAAATGCAACATTCACACAAGCATATAACAGTTTTGAAAAGATTGTAATAGCGGCTTAAGTCCTCTTACTGTTATCCCCAGCAGAGTCGCCACCTGTCGACGTTGGGATTTTTATTTGTCCCTTTTCGTTACTTGTTCTTTGGTGTTCTCATGTTAGGTGAGATTTGTTTGAAAAAACAAGTGAAAAAGGTCCGACATGTATCATGTCGACGATGGACTGTTAAGAGTCGCCAGTTGGTTTTTATATGGTTGTACCAACACAACCGAGAAAAGGTTTGCACATTAACCCAATGACGTGACACTGCTAAACGGGTCGGTGAAATCGAGATTCATTAGGGTCCGGGGACTTGATTATGCGGAGGGAAGGTGTTAGGCACCCCCCGACATCCATGTTACCATGGTGACCGCTACTTTTCAAGAAACTGTTATATGAATGTGTGTGTGTGTGTGTGTGTGGATCAATGTGCAATTATTTTGAAGTAGTGCGAGGCCTCGTTCGCACCTATATTCACAGGGTTTAAATTTGTATAAAAATTTAGTTTTAAACAAGATATGGCAATGATGTTTTATAAAAGAGGTTTTTCAAACCCTTGTGCTCAACAGTAATTGAGACCTTTTACACTCCCATTTTATATTAAGTGTTCGGCTTGATTGTTTTTAATTTTCGAGATGCGACATCTTCGAGAAAATAATGTACAAAATAGTGTCGAACTCCTCATGGGTATGAAAACCATCTGAGGAAATCTGAACACCATGAATAAATTTACAAGCTATTTACAGCTGAAAAATGTCCATCATGGGAACCGAATCTAGATCCAGTAGACTGAATCTGTGATCACATGATTCCTAGGCTCACATGATGCCGCAATTGATAATAAAGCAGTAAGCAGGTATATATATAATAGTTGTAAATATATATATATACAGACATGATTAGCCACCACGAAGCACCTCCATGGGGGATCAGAAATGTAAATAAAGTTGTAAAAGCAATCAACCGCCACGAAGTGAACTCCAAGCGGGACAAAAAGTAAAGAAAGCTGTAAAGACGGACAATCGCCACGAAGTAAACTCCAGGCGGGACTAAATATATATATATATATATATATATAAGCGGTAAACGCATCGAATGTAAAATCCGGGCTCATCGAACAAAGTCCGACAACAGTTGATATATATAAGTATATATATATATACTAAAGCAGTAAACGCTCCGGATGTAAAATCCAGGCTCATAGAACAAAGTTCGACACACAGTTCATATATATATATATATATATATATACGAAAGCAAATAAACGCCTCGGGCATCAAGTTCAGGCTCAATCGAGGCATAACTCGATAATGTTAGTCCATATATAAATATATATATATATATAAGTATATATATATATATATATATATGTATGTATGTACAAACTGAAATAAAACCACAGACCGAAGACCGGGCAAACACACGCAACACGACTATCAACGTGAAGAATGGTGTGTGCAAAGATGAAGAGAAATGCTTTAAAGTGTGTGAGAAGGCTTACAGTGGGTTGCCAAAGAAGACTTCTATATCTTTAAAGGTATGAACACTCGGCTCCCACCGGTACAAAAAGTAGATATATGTGAGCCCACAAGTGTTTAAAATGAGAAAGCACTCAGTGTAGGGTGAGTACAGAGCAAATTTGATAGGGCTTCCTCGCCTTTTTCTCTTTCAAAATGGCCACCCAAAGCCCTCTATTTATAGATGGGGGGAGCCGCAGGTGTAGCCGCAGATGTACCTGCGGCTGGCCGGGTTGCCCCGAGCTTCTCGGGTCATACCGTCTCAAAGTACGTGCATGTATGCACTGTAATGTTCTCTCGAACTTTCAAAATTGTAATTCGGGCATCCAACTGAGGTATGTAAGACCTATTTCGGACCATCATTGTCGAGAGTTACGCAATGACATGGGATTAGAGGTTGTACAAAGTCAGGAAGATGGAACCATACCCTCCGGTCTTTAAGCTTCAAATTTTATCTGTTACCATGCGTAATAGTTAGTCGGGATTGGACATCCTTGGTTCTTGTAGGACATTCCTGTGTAGAAATATATGTATAAAATGTTGAGACGGTGCGATGTGGCGTCAAGGTGGAAAGATGACGACTTTTCCCCTCACCGGGGTTATCTTCGGTTTGGGCTGATAAAGCAGACGTTGCTCAGGGTTATCTCTGAGATTGGACTATTGCAAGTGTTGAAGGTCCTCAGTGTCATCTCTGAGGTGTGCATGTCTTCCCAGTGTTATCTCCGGGTCTTGTACTGAGTGCCTCAGTGTGAGTGCCGAGGTTTGAAGCTGATTGCATTTGAAACAAGCATTTCCGGGGTTATCTCCGGAACTGCATTCCTTGGGGTTATCTCCAAGGTTGGTAACTACTACTCCCAGTGTTGGGACTAAGACTGAATATCTCGGGGTTATCTCCGAGATGAATCAGCCTTCTCCGGTGGAATTTCCGGTGTTGGAACTTCATGCCTCGGGGTTATCTCCGAGGTTGGAACTGATACTCCCGGTGTGTGTTCTGGAATTGAGACTGAACATCCGGTAGTATCCGGACTGGATATGAGCTATCTTACCAGGTATTCCAACAGTGTTAACAGTAACAACTACGCCGTTATTTATAAAAACTCAAACTTGTCGTTTTCTTCATCCGACAGCTTATTACATTATGGGCCCACAAATGATCGCGCCCATCGCATTTAATATTCCCCGATAACAAGAATATTCCACGACCAAATGAATATTCCCCGACAACAATGATTATTTAATAACCACTTGCTTATTTTACAAAATTTGCACATTTCACCCATAACCAAAATATTATATCAATTTAACACCTTATTATTCATAATAATAATTAGAGAAAATTCGATTTTATTTATAATAAGTTGGGGTCTTACAACCTCCCCTCCTTATGAAATTTCATCCTCGAAATTGGCGTATGTACCTGGTATTTCAAAAAGGTGAGGATACCTCGCTTTCATTTCTGATTCCAACTCCCAGGTCATTTCTTCAATAGCATGGCTTCTCCACAAAACCTTAACTTGTGGTATAACCTTCGTGCGTAGGACATGCTCTTTCCTATCCAAGATATTAACAGGTACTTCTTCGTACGTTAAATCTTCGGCTATCTAGTTTGGTTCTAAAGCAATAATATGGTTCGGGTCTTTCACATATTTACGAAGCACAGATATGTGAAAAACATTATGAACACGAGACATACTTGGGGGTAATGCGAGTCTATAGGCCACATTTCCTATTCGGTCAAGAATCTCGAATGGACCAACAAATCTTGGATTGAGCTTTCCTCTCTTTCCAAATCTTGTAACTCCCTTCCATGGAGCAACACGTAACAGTACATGATCTCCAATATTAAACTCCAAGTCCTTTCTATGAAGATCAGCATAACTCTTTTGTCGATCTTGTGCCATTTGTATTCATTATCGAATCATTTGGATCTTTTCCGTAGTCATACGTACCAACTCTGGTCCCAACAACGTTGCTTTTCCTACCTCATCCCAGTATACTGGAGAACGACACTTTCGTCCATACAACACCTCAAATGGAGCCATGCCTATACTTGCTTGATAACTGTTGTTGTAGGAGAATTCTACCATTGGCAAGTACTTATCCCAACTTCCTTTGAAATCTAGGACACAGTCTTAATAGATCTTCAAGAGTTTGAATAGTCCTCTCTAATTGCCCGTCTGTTTGAGGATGGTATACCGAGCTAAATCGTAAATCCGTGCCCATAGCTTTCTGCAAGCTAACCCAAAATCGTGAAGTCAATCTTGGGTCACGATTCGAAACTATGGATACTGGCATGCCATTCAATCGCACAATCTCATTCACGTACATACGAGCAAGACGTTCAAGGGAATAAGTCTCACGTATCGGTAAGAAATGGGCAGACTTGGTTAATCTATCAACAATAACCCAAATCGCATCTATGCCTTGAGAAACTTTAGGAAGACCTGTAACGAAATCCATAATAATGTGTTCCCACTTCCATTCCGGAATCTCAAGTTGTTGCAATGGACCCTTTGGCACTTGATGTTTCGCCTTTATACGTTGACAGGTTAAACACCTCGAGGTAAACTTCGCGATCTCTCTCTTCATATTGTTCCACCAAAATGTGTGTCGAATATCATGATACATTTTGGTACTCCCAGGATGGATTGCAAACGGTGTGTTGTGTGCCTCCATCATAATTCTATGCTTCAAGTCAGAATCATTAGGAACATAAAGTCTGGAGTTGAATCGAAGTATTCCTTCTTCATCGATTCTTGCTTCTGGAATAGCACCTTCTTGCACTTTCTTCTTCATACGATCAGCTCCAGGTCCGTAGCTTGAGCAGCTTTAACTTTATCGATTAAAGTTGGTTCTACTCGTATATTTGCCATCATCATGTGGGTCCCTGGAGTCTTTAATTCTACCTCCATCCTTTGCAAGTCATACAGAATGGGCCTTAGCATTGACAATATCACACTCGTACTCGCATATGATCTTCTAGTCAATGCGTTAGCTACTACGTTCGCTTTTCCAGGATGATATTGAATAGTGTGATCGTAATCTTTCAATAGTTCAAGACAACGTCGTTGCCGCATGTTGAGTTCTTTTTGGGTGAAGAAATATTTGAGGCTTTTATGGTCCGTATAAATCTCCACTTTCTCCCCATACAAGTAGTGTCTCCAAATTTTTAACGCGAATACGACTGCTGATAACTCCAGATCATGAGTAGGATAATTCCTCTCATATTCTTTGAGTTGTCGTGAGGCATAGGCTATGACTTTCCCATGTTGCATGAGAACACATCCTAACCCTTTGCCAGAAGCATCGTTGTAGATAACAAATCCATCCGTATTCGGATGGTATTGCGCAGCAGTGCTTAAAATGAGCCTCCTCTTGAGCTCTTGGAAACTCTTCTCTCATTCCTCGCTCCATACGAATTTTGTATCTTTCCGAGTCAGCTGAGTTAACGGAGTAGCGATTTGAGAAAATCCTTCCACGAATCTCCGATAATAATAACCATTAAGCCCGAAAAGTCTTGATTTTGGCCAATCGACTTTCGGTTGCTCCCAACTTTGTATTGCTTCAATCTTCGCCGGGTCAACAGATACTCCATGTTTTGACACCACGTGCCCAAAGAATGCTACTTCCTCAAGCCAGAACTCGCATTTCTTCATCTTGGCATAAAGTTTGTTTTCACAAAGCCTTTCAAGTATCAGCTTCAAATGCTGCTCATGATCTTCACGGCTTTTGGAATAGATGAGGATGTCATCAATAAAGACAACAACGAACTGATCCAAATATTCCTTGAATACTCGGTTCATCATATCCATGAAATCAGTAGGAGCATTAGTCAATCCAAAAGACATGACTAAGAATTCATAATGCCCGTACCGAGTTCTGAAGGCAGTAGTTTTAATCTTCAGCTGATGATATTCAGAACGAAGATCGATCTTTGAAAAGAATTTTGCTCCTTGTAACTGGTCAAATAGGTCATCAATGCGAGGTAGCGGATACCTATTCTTGATGGTGACATGGTTCAATTCTCGATAGTCAATACAAAGTCGCATACTCCCGTCTTTCTTCTTTACGAATAAAACAGAGCACCCCAAGGAGATGCACTAGGGATTTAATGAAACCGATGTCTAATAACTCCGTAGTTGGACTTTTAACTCCTCGAAGTTCAATAGGAGCCATTCGATATGGGATTTTAGAAATGGGCTTTGTACCTTGCTCAAGGTCAATAAAGAATTCAACATCACGCTCGGGGTAGACCGGAAGTTCTTCAGAAATACATCGTGAAATTCTCTAACAATAGAAATATTATTCAAATCGACTTGTCTTTGTTCAAATCCATAACATGGGCTAAGAAAGCTTGACATCCGCTTTTTCAATAAACGAATAGCTTTGTGGCTTGATATGACAAATGATCGATTTTAGTGGTTTAGTAGTTTGAATTGTATGACAGTCAAGGTTAGGAATATGAAAACTAACAACCTTACGAAAATAATCAATTTTAGCATGATGAGTGGTTAACCAATCAATTCCTAAAATCACATCAAAAGCAAGTATCTTTAAAGAGATAAGATCAACAGGTAATGTGATAGTGCCAACTTGGATCATGCAAGATTTATAAACTATAGATGTAACGAAGGTTTCACCCAACGGAGTTTCAACAGATAAGTCAAAGTCCAATTTCTCCGGAGTCAAGTTTAAACGTTGAGCACAAGCAGGAGAGATAAAAGAATGGGTAGAACCCAGATCTAGTAAGGTATAAACTTCGCAAGAGTTCAAGATTAGCTTACCGTGATCACCTCTCGCTCGTTCCTCACGTTTTGGCCACCGACGAAAACGCCTTCCAGAACCGCCGATTTTGACTTATCCGGATGTACTTGAGTCACCATCCCCTGCTGAACTTTCGGTTTTGCTACTGTAACAATCCCGAGCTATGTGGCCTTCCTTTCCACAAATTGTAACATACCTTGGATTATTGTGGGCGGTTTGGGCTAATATGTCCCTCTTTCCGCATTTGTAACATCTAACCGCTACCGTTCTCCTCCCTAGAATTTGTTGTTGGTGCCGGTGTCATTCATTGATGTCTTCTCGTCAATGTTGAATCTCCTCTTTCAAAATTTCCACTTGACTCCCTCTCCTATTATCATGGCCACGATGACCACCCGAGTGGTTACTGCCTTTGTTCATATTTTTCCCTTCTCGTTGGTTATCATCGCTTTGATGACTGTTGTCACCGGTATGACCTTTGTTGTGGTCCCTCGGTTAAACATACTCACTATCTCGCTCTAATAATTGAGCCTTGTTTCTGGTGTGATTTTCAATTCTAACTTAGCCATCTATTTATAGAAAATGTTAGAACGCCATAGGAGACTAAAATAATAAAATATATTATTTCTTTTTCTTCTTCCACGCCACCTCAATTTGTCAAGCTTACCACCACCATCTTTTTTGACCAAAAGATAGCGTTCCATGTGTTGATAACCAAGTGGGTCCCACCCATAAATTAATAAAAATCATTTTATTTCCCGAAACTTCAACAATTCATAGAAAATAGACCGTTTATCAGAAGAAATACGAATTTTATGTCCATTCTGCCTGAAATCTAATTCTCTACAACTTTGTAGCTTTGAGTTTTTCCAAATTCCAAACATACAATATCCGAAATTCACAAACGGATGATTTTTAATACCTCCACACCGACAGAATACTGATAAAACACATCAGCATTAATTCCTTTATTTTTATCCACATAAAAATAAATATATCCATCATTTATATCCACATAAAATAAATATTTCCTTATCATATAAATCAATAATTAATTATTCACAAATAATATTACAGAATCACAATTATGACAACCAGGCCGTTCCTAGGAAAGAGGGGGCTTTCCAATAAGAATTTCTCCTTACTGGTGGGCAATTAGGTGACCAAACTTCTCCTTGACAGAACTTTCTAGACATTGCCAATAATGCTATCTAATAATATTATTCAAATAATATGAATTATTGATCTGATAATGGGAAATACTATGCAGTGATAATTATTGAAACAACAATAATATAAAATATCAACGCAACAATTATTGAATCAATAAAATAAAATATTGAATAATAATTATCGTAATAATTATTGAGTAGTGCTTTCACGCATTTAATCAATAATTCAAAAATCTTATGCATCCGCCACGCCAGACATCGTATTTTAACCACCGGGTATTCCAACAAAGTTAATTGAATAATAACTACGCCAATTATTTATAAAAACTCAAACTTGTCGCTTTCTTTCATCAAGCCAGCTATTTCTGTTATGGGCCCCACAAATGATCATACCATTATAAGAATATTTCCCGGTAACAAGAATATTCCACAACCAAACGAATATTCCCCGACAACAATGATTATTTAATAACCACTTGCTTATTTTGTAAAATTTGCACATTTCACCCATAACCAAAATATTATATCAATTTAACACCTTATTATTCATAATAATAATTAGAGAAAATTCGATTTTATTTATAATAAGTTGGGGTCTTACATTTGGGCCTAGGATATGTAGTGGGTTGTTTTCCACTTGATATTATGTGGGCTTGGATAAGGGGCTGTTTTGGTAGACGGGGGATTTGTGGATTAAGGTTCCTAATTATATTTGGTTTCTAGATATGAAAAGAGGTATTGGAGTTTGAACCAACTTCCTTAATTATAGGAGATTTGGTGCAATCCTATTAAGGAACTACTGGTTGGGTGGGAACCTTGATCCGGTTCGGAGAAAGATTTCATACAGGTGGTGAGAACGCTATAAATACAAGGTTTTTTTCCTGATTCTAAGGTACATGCAAATTATTACTTTTCAGCACTAGAGCATTTAAGCCTCAATTGTTAATCTTATATCAGTCTGTACTTATTCTCACACTAGTTATTCCTCGGCGGCCCAGGCCGACAAGCTTTTGGTGTTTACCTGTTTTTGTGCATGATTGGACGCGCTTTGGTTATTAGAGCGCGTGGACGGATCTTGACGTTAACAATATTTAAATATAAGAGTAATATAGTCAGTGTAGCTTAAAAACAAAATTATTTTTCCTTCCATTCCGTCCTTCTAAACTCACAAATAAGAAAAATATAATTAAAATCACATCATTTCATTTCCTTTCTAAAACTCATAAATATGACAAGAAAAAATTATAATCCCTTCCCATCTTTTCTCATTCCTTTCCCTCCTATATTTTCCTTCCCATCTCATCCCATCCCATCCCATCCCATCCTTCCAAATTCAAAAACGCAGTGATTAATTATTAGCAAAAGATCATTCCATGTCGGCATGTTGAAGTCCAAATCTGGGGTCTTAGGCTTGAGTGTGTATGGTACTGGTTCCGGGTCCGGTCTCTTGTTGGCTTGTGTGAGATGAATGATGTTCTTGTAGTGTGCTGCTTGGGCTGTTGATATGTGATCAATCCTAATGCCGCTACTTCTAGTACTGTCACCACTACTACAATCAATGATGATTGGTGGCCCCATTGAGGCACTGATGATTGTAATGTTATATTTGTAGTCCCGCCAAAGTTTTCAGCCACTTACAATTACGTATTACATATTCATTAAAAGAGTTATGACTAGTAGTTAAAAAATATGTACATAAAGTCGCAAAATATATATTTTTTTAAAATTTGTGTTAGAAGCAATTGTTATTTTTTAGCTAGTGGTGTTTATCAATTTAATTATTTTTTTTTAAATACAATCGTCAATCAATTAATCTATCTTTTCCCCTAAACTAAAAAGAAAACACGAGTGTTGGAAAACTACTCGAATCAGCAAAGTATTATCAACCTTTTGAGTTTTGAGGAAACAAATTCCCGTCTAACACTACCAGCTAGTACCAACAAGGTTTCTACTTCAAAGCCTTGGAATACTTTTCCCATGAATAGCAATACAATCTTTTAATATATATATATATATATATATATATATATATATATATATATATATATATATATAGGCTATATGAAGCGTTAAGGCAGAATGTCAGGAATGGATCCCATTCCACCACCCACCGCCTATGGAAAGAAAATCAAGTGACTAGAATTCCATCGAAATGGTCGATTCCCGCAGAATGATTAACCAAACAAAAAAAAATCCCGTTGGAATAGGCCATTCCATTCCAGCCCTCATCCCTTCAATCTACTAGGCATTTGGGATTTTAATTTCCATTCAAACATGCAAATGGGCTAAAATTTTCCAAGGTAAGAAAGATTCATACAAGTTCAATAGTAAAATCAAATACTAGCAATCTTAAAGACAGAATACATATCTAAGATCTCCGGCTACAATCAGAACAGTCCAATTAAAATCTAATGTGCTATTGGTTTCATCAACTAATAAGAACATTATTAAAAATCTCAACGTTGAGCACCATAAATTTGACTGGCATCATACTGAGGATAACCAGGCTGGGGTGATGAACTTTTCCCATAACCAGCTGGTACAGTTGCATAACCACCTGATTGTGGGATTGACTGATCATAGCCCTGCTGCTGGGTTGGACCTACTTGAGAGTAAGCAGGCTGCCCAGAGGGTGGTGCACCATAAGCCGCACCAGGACCAACATTATACGCAGGATCAGCAGTTCCTTGATAACCATAAGCTGCATTGTTTGGGGCTGCCTGTTCGGTATAAACTGGTTGTGAAGCTGGATACTGAGCATAACCAGGAGCCTGCTGTCCACTAGGCTGACCAAATCCAGACACAGGCTGGCCACCTTGCTGAGGATAACCAGGTGTAGATGCCGTGGCAGGTGCTGGATGATTGTATCCATCAGCAGAAGGCGCAGAACCATATGGAGGATAATTTTGCTGCATTTGTCCACTAGAGCCGTAAGGGTAAGGCTGTTGAGCTGATCCAGGCTGACCATAAGATTGTGTTGATGAAATAGGACCTTGATATGGCATATCTCCAGGTTGAGTAGCCCTAGGCTGGCCATAAGATTGGGCATGGGGTCCTTGTGGTGGCATGCCATATGATGGCGGTTTTCCATAATGCTCCTGCAGACCATTGCCTGGTTGAGTAGTACCTTGAGGGTAAGCAGACTGCTGAACAGCACCATTCCCTCCATATGGATTATGTATGGCAACCTGGTTTTCATATTTTGTTTCATTGTACCCATGACCATAGCTCTGAGCAGGTGGAGGAGCAGCCTGGGAATAAGGAGCTGGCTGTCCATAATCCAGACCTTGTGGCTGCCCATAATTATAATTTGCCTGCGAAGGGGGTGGACCCATTGCAGGTGAAGGACCTGGAGCATGAATATGATTAGAAGCATCAGCGGCATGGCCACCTTGCCTACCATAGTAATCATAACCGCTATGTGGAGGCGGCCCCTGCATTGTTGTTTGAGGCCTTTGCTCCCAACCGAAGTTGCTTCTTGGAGCCAGTTGTTGTGGAGGATAATTACTATATGCCTGTGCTGCATATTGTAGATTCTGAGATTGGTAGGATCCTCGTTGCTGATAGTCATAGCCAGTTTGATGTGCAGGGTGAGGGCCCCGGGGCCCCCATTGAGGAGCAGCAGTCCCACGAGGGTGAAAAGCCTGCTGATTGTAACCACTAGAAATAGGCAACTGCCTTACAGGCTAAACAAATCAAACCATGAAAGAAGACTTAAGTTAGCATCCTTTTAGTCAAATTCATTCCTGAAGAAGAAGATAGTTAATATCAATTTAAAGTACAAGAAGAAAAATGGGCTGTTCCAGGTATCTATATCTTCTGATCAAACAAATGGACAGGTGAATGGATGTCATCTTCTCTATGAAGTAGCAGTTAAATAACAATGGGAAGTTAAACTGGCAAGATAAACCATACACAATCAACTGAAAAAGGAGGAATTAGCCAAGGGATGAAATCAATCAATATATAAAAATCAAACATTGCAGACATACTCAAATTGTATGATATCATGCAGCCACATAGTAATATGTCCATGACAACATGGAGAAGATTATTCAAAAATGAATAGGGAAAAAACTACCAAAAAAGGTGCTCTTTCTTTAGAACAGTAATCAAAACAATACAATTACAAAACTAATGCAGACTCAAATTACAATGCTACATCTCGCTTTCTCAGCCAGACAAAGAAAAAATGTTTCATGTCCTGTTCAAGAACAAGGCTTATGCTTGCCCTTGGGAACACACCAATAACTGGGGCTTTTCTGGATAGCATTATCAAATTTGCTTTGATTTTCTCAAAAATCCATTTTCTATCATCACAAAATGTTTCTGAAAAGCACCAGATTTTCTGTTGTTTACTAGACTGAGATAGCCTTAAATTTTTAGATAATACACCAAAGTTTAATGTAATAGATATTGTTTTGCAGTACAGATATAAATAAATTACTTTATCCTTTTTATCCATAAATCCCTTTTGCATCAAATTATTTTTAACAATGATAACCAAATATTAACAAAACTGAATATGGAAACTTGGAACAAAAAAGGTAACCTAACAGGCCTATAGTCCCCTGCTCTATGCACAAAAAGCAGAAAATTCCTCCAGTTCCATTTACTTCATCCATGTCGTCATCAAGGTTCCCCAATAATTTAAAACTGTAGCAATACTAGAACTGTCAGAAAATTATTACTAATTCATACCTGAAAAAGACTCCAAGCGCACTACACAGAGTTTGAGTGGTATCTATGTAATGTGCAGTCATCATTTGTTCAGGCTTAATAAGGTACGAATGTGTGGTGTCCCTAAACATTTTTGCCAGTGTAATACATATATCCCTAATCCATTTCAGCATCTGCTCTGAAGTTGTATCCAGTATGGAACCAAACACAATGTTAAGGAAAAATTGAACTAAAGGAAGACAGGAGCATTACGCAAAACTATTTGCCAGTAGGGACTCGTTAGGTTTAATTGAATTTAAAGTTGACAAGTATGCACGCACACGCGATGTGTGTGATAGTAAATTATTTTTAAAATACATTTGTTGATCTTCAAAAACATAATATAAGGGAAAAATAGATAAATACAGTTAAAGTAACATCCACATAAATTTAAAAATTGCCAGGTAGTTTTCTTTTTTAATATATGATAACTATTCTAAAAATTAGGGGTCACGGAAACCAAGGAGTCCAAAAAATATTCTTATTGTGAGAGACCGAAGAGTCCAAAAATAACTAACTTTTTGCTTTCCCTTAATAATATAGATATATAAATAATGAATTGATGTGTCTACTCGCAATAAAGGTGGCATGCACACACACGTGTACATACACATATACATACATTCCGTTTTTTTAACAATCTTTTTAAAGAGTGGAATTTTTGTTTATCTTTTATATTATTCATGAATTTTAGAAAGATAATATTAAAATTTTATATTTTATTTGTTCAATCAGCCAATGAGGCCTTAGGCTTGTGATTATATAAATAAATATATATTATTTGTGTGTGTGTGTGTGTGTTTGTGCTGCAAGCAATTAAGAAAAAAAAATATTCATCCCCCCAAATTAAAGCCAATGAGGCCTTAGGCTTGTGATTAAGAATGAAGTACCCTGACCTTTAGTCTCAGGTTCGATCTTGCTTAGGTGAATTTATTATTCCTTTTATGTGAAGTTTGTTTTCTTTTTATGCGAGGCTTATAAAGAGAGATTTTACACAATTACAAGAGAGACTGTTATTTTCTTCCCTCTCCCTTTCTTAACAAAAATAATAAAATAAAAAATTAATTAATGGAAGAAACTTGAGATACAAGAGAGAGGAAGATAAAAAAAAATAGTAAGTGGATAAATGGAAGTAGAAAGTGGTAGTTGAGAGAAAAATAAGGAAGAGAAAAATAGAGGAATCTTAAATTACGTTAATAACAATGAACCTATAATTTTTTAAGTTAAAAAAAGTTGATATAATTGAGATTATAAAGTGAGGACACCAAGAGACCAAAGACATTGCTCCCCCTTTATAATATATATTTGATTTTATTTATTCTTATTTATTGATAAGCTATTGATTGGGTTACGATCACCAAAACAATTATCACCACAACAAATCCGGTTCAGAAAGTGATTGATTTTGACAAAATCAAATACATGTGAATAATAAATTCAGGAACAGCTGATAATCAGTTATAACCAACATGGAGAAATCAATTGATCAATGTAAGCTTCAACATTCTTACGAGTTAGGACCAAAAAATGCCAATCCTAGGTCATGGGAAAGGAGCTAAATGTTTCAACATAGAAAACAATTCAGGCAATTCATTGTATAAAAATGCTGGCATCAAAACATCTGAGTTATTAACACTTGTTCTCTTTCACAACTGATATAAAGAGCAAGTACTATTTGTTCAAGATAGCATCACATCAGATATGGGAAACTGGGACCTTATGAAAAAGGTTCAAAGAAAATTACTTCACCATGCATGACT
The DNA here is from genome assembly GCA_020205605.1 of Panax ginseng. NCBI lineage: Eukaryota > Viridiplantae > Streptophyta > Magnoliopsida > Apiales > Araliaceae > Panax > Panax ginseng. The sequence goes on from CM035145.1 coordinate 86,595,786, forward strand.
TTTGTCCAACACGTCTTATGCATAAAAAGAAGGGGATGCCATAAAGCACTAGGGTTAGCATAATAGATTCTAACTGCTACTATTATTTTTAGTCTTGGAAGTCTTGAAGCAATCTTACCAACTATTTACATCCTGCAACAGCGAGGTTTAACGCGTGATACCTCTCGTCAGCGGATGAGAGTGAATAGAGGTTGTCTATTGCTACACCAAGAAAGCAATGCCGACCCCATGTGAAATGAAAAGGCCAAATCTGCATTTTTAAAGCCAACCAACTCGAAATCGGCAACTTCAACAAAAATAAATCATGGCATCCGAAATCTTATTTGAATATAAGAGCTGCCTAACTGCATTCAAGTGACCTTGGCATGGTTCAAACATCAAATCCAAAACTCTTACGAATGATACCAAGTAATCAAACTCTCACTCCATCGTATATCTATAGCATATACTTCTTTCTAACGATAGATAGGTCTCTTCACGAAGCAGGATATAAAATGCAATAATCTACAGGAGTGATATCATAGGTATTAAATTTATTTATTGCTATGGCAGGATGGCACATAGAAGAGCTGGTCGATGAACTAAACCCCATCAACTCAAGGAAAATAGCAATATCACTTTGGTATAATTATCACACAAAAAAAAAAGGAGCCTAGAATAAAACAAAATTTGACTTCCCTCCTACCTGCTAACGTATTTAAAGTAAAAAGATTTATTGGATAAATATTAATCCATAGGTCTTTGCATATGGAAGCATCACCCAGTATTAATCCAGAGATCATTAGAACTTGTATGCCTAGAAAAACAAGCTGTAGGATATTATTGTTACTAATGACAATATAGAATTTGTTGATCACCTTAATTAGTACTCTACAGCTAAAATTATTGTCTATCTAGTCATCAGAAGAATTACAACTAATAAACTTTTTTAGCGAAGACAGTATCCTGACGATGGAACAAATCTTAACAAGGAAACATACAAGACCATGCATGCTAGAAAATTGGTTTAAGAAGTCAGTTAAATGGATGAAACAAATCACTTAGCAGGTTAGACAATGTGACATGCAATGACGGTATATATAACTTACAAATGATGAAACCAATCACTTAGCAGGTTAGACAATGTGACATGCAATGACGGTATTTATAACATAAACTTGTTACAAATGACTAGTTCTGGAGAATAATGATAAAGAACCTAATAATAAGAACAGGTGGTCGTAAAAAGGCATAAAACTATCCACGGTTTCCTTTATTTAAAACTAAATACATGCATGGCATCTGTCATCCAATCAAAGATCCTCAATTATTATAAATAGAATCACAGGGCACTAAAAAATTATCCGATAAGAGCATATAAAGCAGTATAGAGCATAGAGTAATTTTGAGAAAGCATAATAGAGAAAACAGATTAAAAACATCTTCCTACATAAATTCAGCAGATCAGGCATAAAAGCTACACACTCAATACATAAAAAGATAACTCGGATGCCTTCACAATCAATTAATGACAAGTTAACAGATCAAAATAATTGCAGTACCAATTGACACCTATTACTGCTAATCCAAACTAATAGGTGAAAGGTAAAAACGTACCTGATCCATGACTTCCTTTATCATTTCTCTTGCCATCTCAATCTGTTTCTTATTGCCAGTCACTCGCACTGTTCTTTCTTTTGACTGGTCTCCTTCAGGAAGATGTTGTGGTATCAACTAAATAACAAGCAAATGTCAATACTTATAGCGATACCTATCGCCCTACTTAAATTCTGTTAGCTTTAATATGCTCTCTTCGCCTATATCTGAGTAGAGAGTCATACAACATCAACTACCTGAATGCGTGCCCCTGATCTCGTCTGAAGATTTTTAATTGTCTCTCCACCTTTGCCAATGATTAAGCCAACCTACAATTGTAAAAAAAATTAATAACTGTAGGGGAAAGGACAGGGATGGAGCAGAGGAGAGGGAGAGACAATAGCAAACATAGAAAGAGAAAAATGTCACCTTCTCGTTTGGAACTTGTATCTGAATTTGTTCTCCAGCTCCAGCAGATTGAACAGTACTGAAGCCCCTAGCCACAAGAGAAGGGGAACCCCGGCATCAGCCTGCACAAAATAAAATTTAGCCTAGCTGCAATTCCAGAGCCTCAGAAGAGGCAAACAGACATATAACTTGACAAAACAGAAAAGTAGGGTTATGAGTACAGGAGATTGGTAGAGCAAGGAAAGATACAAAGACCCAAAAATACCTCAGCTATTACATCTTTGATCAGTTTCTCAGCCTTGTTTATATTCTCCAACGTCCCTATCAATTCAACAGGCCTGGTACCAGAGTGAGGATCAGCCTCAGCATCCCTTGTGATTTGAATCCTTGCACCTGAATTGAATTGGAGGTACCTAATAGTATCCCCAGCCTTGCCAATGAGAACCCCAACCTGCCCCATAAATCCCATAACAATATTAAATTAACAAGATCCATTGAGAAAACAATAAGAGGGTAGTCGTTCAATTTGATCAAATGCGCTAGACATGATAATAAACTGAGTCATTAGGATTTGCATAAGAAGCTCATGTTGCACTTAAGGTATCCTGTGTTGTATTCACCTTAATTTTGATAATTAATTAATGACTTTCATTTGATCTGCACACTAAGAAAACTTGTTACATGTCTGACAGGTTCCAGAGGAGTCGCACAACTATTCAGAGTCATCGTATTGAGTCAAGTTACTCAAGTATAATTGAAGTAACACCAAGTGTACCCAACAGTCATTGGAGTGTGAAAGCCAATCAAAACTTGCCACCTTGAAAGTCAGATGATGGAATTTTTCAAAAAGAACCTAGGAGGAATCGAGTTGACCGGAGAAAGACAAGGAAGACAAACACTAAACAGACAAAATGTCACCATCACCCAGCGAGAGTAACGGCATCTATCTAACTCAAAATGGAAGAGCCATCAGGCAGAATGAAAGGAAACAAAGGTAATGGTCAAAGTTATTCCAAATAGATGAAAACCAATACCAAGGCTTCTCAAATATTCACAATAAAAGATTAAAATAAGTTTGATCCTAGCCATTGAACACGTCCCAATGTTCACCAAAATCTCACATATTCTCTTAAACAAATGTATTCTAAAATCTGTAAGTATAAATAAGACACTTCAGATATCAGATGAAGAATAAGTGACGAAGAACAAGCTTGAAGAACACAAGCTCAGAAAGAGAACCACATAGGAGAGTCACCACATACTAATTCATTACCTTAGAATACTATTGTAATATGCTGATGTAAGGTTAAATTTCTAGTTGTGCTTAGTATTGGTATATCAGATCTAGTTAGAGATCATAAGTTAGACAGTTGGTTGTTAACCTAAACAACTTTTAGCAATAGCATATCAGGTGTCAAAAATAGTGGATAACATTTTATAATCATTACCATGGTCTGATAAGAAACAACTATAAAAAAAATTAAAAAAAAATTGACCTTAACACGAAAAATAGTTAGCAACTTCACCTTAGTATTTGGGACCTCCATTTTACGAGTCACAGTTTTACCATTGGATGTGTCTTGCTGCTCAGCGGAGAAGACATCCCCCTGTTGAGGAACGTTTGCAGGGGGGTCCTGAAGTTCTTCAGGCGGTCCCAGAAGTTCCCCTTTAGAATGTTCTTCCTGAGCATTTTCCAATTGAAAATTCTCACCAGATGATTGTTGCGTGCCCTCATCCTGGTGGTCATCAGCAGCCAATTCTTCATCATTCACCTTATTCATAGCATCTTCAGCTGGTTGTGGAGCATCTTCTAAAGGGGTATTACTTTCAACAGATGGCTGTGCATCAACCTCGGTCTTATCCGCCTTCTCTTCTTGGTATCCATTCTCTGTAGCTGTTAGCAACCAAATGCGACAAAAATATTACTACAACATAAATGTACATGTTGGTGTTACGTACATATTGTACAGAGTTAAGTCAATATATAAATGTCTGTCTTTATATGCATAAAATCTTATATTCATATGTTCTTTTTCATTTTCATTTGGTTGAGCTCTTGGAGTAAGAGAGTCGTACATTTATGCAAAAAGATATAAAAACGTGATCTTAAGAAAGATAAAAAGCTATTAGTATAAGTTAATGTTTTTTTTGTATGTAAATTTAAATATTGCAAAAATACATAAAAATATACAAAAGGTGATAGTTTAGAGGCAGAGGCATCTCCCTTTACTATGTTTCAAGTCTATTCCTCAGCAAAAGTTAGAATTAATCAAGGCACTACATGAACAAGGTAAGTTTCGCCTAGACCCCGCCCCTTCCGCAGGCCCCTATCATAAAATGTATCCCTAGAATCGAACTCTAATAGAATAAATTCTCAATAAATAAATAAATAAAACCTACTCTTCTTCATTTTCCCTTTTGATGAGCTCTGGGAGAAGAAAGTCATATGTTTATGCATAAAGATATAATTTTATTATGTGATTTTAAGACCAAACTATTTACATAAGTAATAACAGCTTTTTATATTTAAATTTATATATTTAGAAAAATTGAGCTGATTAAGTAAATACTACCCCATACCCAATTCAGACACTAAATTTCCATAGTTCAAAAATGAGATTCCATTTAAAATATGTACCAAAGGAAATCATATTCAAGTAAAATTTAAGCTTCAATATTGAATATACAAACTAAAGTTTAAAAAAATGATTATTAAATGTAATTTTTTGGGAGGGAGTTGGATTACCTAATTGTCCATATCTATAGAAACAGAATTTGCCCAAAAACTTACCTAACTATATATAAATATAGGGAGAGATACTCATATACAATTAACTAATAAATTTTGACAACATTTCCGTATAAAACATAAATCTTTAGGGCTATGGTTACTCTTGTTGTTTTTTCATTTCTAAGACCATTTGCTTATAGATTATGGTACTATATAATCCCTTTTGGGGTATCAAATCACTAAGAAATGATAATAAAAAAATTCCATAAAAGAAGATAAAATAATTCCTAATGTATTAGATGGTACAATTAATCATACCCATCAACCATTTTTGTTCAAATAGTCATACCCATTAATCATTTTTGCAAATAAAAGACCCAATATAGTAATACCTGGAAAATCAAGATTATCCTCCAAACGAGGTCGTTTGGCCTCGGAATCGTCTTCCTCCTCACCCTCAGCTTTCTTCAGCGATTCCGAGTCCGAATTCCCGTTCAAACCGGCGGCGAGTTGCGGTGGCTCGGGAGCATCGGGCTCCAAATCCTCGTGCTTGCGCTTGTGATCGGAAGGGGCTGCAATCGCTGCACCCACAACCTCTTCAACCTGCTCCACCATTTAGATCCTACCCGTTTAAAGGTTTCAAGGAAATGATAGTGTATATATATATCCTCTACTTCTTTCTCGTTTGTAGATAGGAGGTTAAGATTTTGCAGAGCAGGATATAGATGTGTATATATATATAGATTACATGGGTATATTACCGCTCCAGCCTATACACCTGATATGCTCTCTTCATCTAGGGTTAGTTGATGTGACTCATTTGTTTAGGTTGGCCCATATTTCAGAGAAGCCCTCCAAAGTACAAACATATTGGGCTTGAAACTTTTAACAAATTTTTATTTTGAATAAAAAAAAACAAGAGTATCACCCCCAACTAAAACTCCTTTGTTTTAAGTATAGGAATAAGTTTATTTTTTAGAAGTTAATTTGATATACTTTTTAATTTAAAATTTATTTAAATTTAAATTATATAATTATGAAAGTGGTTAACTATCTAGGGAGTGTATTCAATTATGATTTTTAAAAAAAAAATTTAAGTGACAGACTTTTGTAGAATTTGTGGGATTTTAATGACTTTCACAGACTAAAGACTTTTTTAAAATGACTTTTATAGACTCCATGAAATAAGTAACAGATTTTTATAAACTTTTTATCAAGACTGTGATAGACTTTTGTATACTTCTAATATATCTTGCAATTTATATTAATTGTTAATTAGCCCATGTGTACAACATCTCCCTCTTTTTTCATGAACAAGAATAAATCTCATTATATTATTGTGGCATGTAATTTTATATAGGTTGAAAGCGTTCACATTATTCTACTCATTTCATGATATATTTGGATACTCGGATACCAATAAAATTTTAGAAACTACATAATAATAATAAAAAATTAAGCTCACTTTTCATTGAGCTATATATACTTTATGCATATGCGTACGCTTTTTAGTAGGAATACCAAACTCTGTTTTTCACAAAATAATATGACAATGAAATACATATATATTTGTCATGCAGGAATACATATATATATTTGTCATGCAGGAATAGAACCACATGTTACATTATTTCACTGTGATACACCAAAGACACTTGAAGACAAATATGGAGGATGTCTCAAAAATTAATAGTAATTTCCTTCGTTTAAAATGGCAGAAAACTAAAAAATAAATATACACATCATATATTTTCTATTTTCATATATTATATATACATAATCTTTACAACTGATATGAGAGTTTCATGATTTTATTTCATTTTTGTTGAACAAATCTTTTCCCTCTTTCTATTGGAAGCTTTCGAATGATTGTTTTTTCCCTCACCAATTCAGATTAGGTCTAGTTATTTGTTTACTTATTAATATATCTTGTTAATTCTCTTATTATAATAAATCCAATTATTTTTATGGCCCAAATTTTATCAAAATATTTATCCATCACATATTAATATTTATTAGCACATATAAAATAAATAACTAATTTGACCCAATAAAAGAAAAAGTCCAATTAATAACTAGTTTAATCCACCTTTGTGTTTATTTGGAAGTCTTTAAAAATCTTTAGAGATGAGGCAAGACTTTGGATATGGGTTGATAGTTATAATTTTCTTCTAAAGTCTGTCAAAGTCTACCATTTGATAGAAATCTTTAAAATCTATGACTTTTTGAATACCAAAATACTTTTATAGACTTTATAAAAATCTTAATTCAATACCACCTAACTTTTAAAGACATTAAAAAAGTTGTAATTGAATACCACTAAACTTTTATAAACTCTTTAAATGTCTTGATTGAATACAACTAAACTTTTAAAATCTTTAAAAGTCTTTAAAATTTTTAATTGAATACACCCCCTAAAAAACAATATTAATTATGAAATACTAGTATATAGTCAAAAAAACATATACACCGAAGTTTTTTATTACTATACAAAAATTTTGAATATTCAAATACACAATTAATTGGGTGACTCAAACATTTTGTTCCTAAGTTTCGGAAGGAAATAAGAGAATGAAAACTTTTTATAATAGAAAATAAAAGAATAGAAAAGTTGTATATTATTTTTCATGTTGTTATTGTATTTATGAAGGAAAAAAAAACTTAAGTTTTACATTTAAATTGGATACAAATTCGCGCGTTGCGGCGGGATTATTCATATTGTTAATAATAAATTTATACATGTAATTAATAAATTAAAATATAATAAAAAGATAGTAGATTATTGTGCGATGATCAAATTTTGATAGCATATGTTACATAGAATTGGGTAACCGTTTTGTGCGCAAATACATTGTTGGGCTTCGGCACAGAAACGCACAGCGGAAATTAAAATTTTAAAGCAATTTCTGAAACCCTAAAACAGGATCCATGCGAAAATTAATTAATTCAGAGGTTAGAGATTATACCAGATATAAAAAAAAACGAGAATCAAACCGATCATATCGAATCTCCAACGCAATACAAACCGATTAAGCCTTTACTAAGATTCATTATTTAACGCCGCATCTAACCAGTCGAACGATTACTCGCAATAAAAGGACTTCATGATACTTAGCCACCAAAAGGAATGGATTTTCTCAAATCTGCTTTCTCTCTGGTCTCTCTCTAAGAGCTAGGGTTTTTCAATTATGATATCTTACCCTAAGTAGTCGCTATATATCATATATATAGTAGTTAAAAGGAATTAATCAAATCAAAACCTAATTTTATAAAATCCGAATTTATATATATATATATATCTCTTAATTAAGTCTTACTTAATTAATATACATATATACAAATTATCCTTTTAATTTAAATTAAATGATTTAAATACTATTAATCATATTAATATATTTAAATCCTTAAAATTTAAATTAATTCCCTTTAAATAACGTTACATGTATGTGTGACCTATATAAAGTTATTATTACGTTGGCAATAATTTTAAAATCATATTATAAAATTATAAATGAAGTGAAAGCGGCATCTAATGTAATGCATCACCGCTACCCAAGTAATAATAAGATCGATGATTCGATGCAACCTTTTTCAGTGACCAATGTTTCAATGTAATTTAATCCTTTTAACCTTAATATCCTAGATTAAACTCGAGTCCCGGAATGTGTCATACTCTTCATAATTTAATCTGAAGTTTTCTTGATCAATGAGTAGACTATATGAAACAAATCACTATTTGAGCATGACCATGCATTTCATAGTCCTACTCAATCAAGAGGCCTATGGATATCACCCATAATATATAGGATGGTTAAATTCCATCTAGATCACTCATATTTCTCACACGATTAATGATGAACCCAATAATCACCTTTATAGTCCACCCTATTAAAGGTGACATTTGATGATATCAAAGTACATAAATTCTCGTGTAGTAATATAGCGATTTCGTGTCTGAGGACCATTACATCATTGTCACTATGAGAATTGCTAACGACACTTCGCATAATGCTCCATATAGAATTCTCATGGTGGGTCCGCCCAAAGACATCGTTCTCTCAACATGTACCTATGCATTAACTTAATATCTCATATATTTATGACCAATGAGATTTGGTAATCAATCGATCCACATACTAGTCTCCATGCATCATTGTTGTCCCATCAACAATGATACTCGATTAGTGGACATTTAAGAACACCGATACTAATGGTAATATATAATCTCATGTTCAAGTCACATACTTGAAACTATATAATTTGTATCACTATTCTAAGGAATTTTATTATGTTAATAATTATATTACGCAAGAAATAAAACCATAATAAAATCATATATTTATTCAATCAAATACAATATCAAAACGTTAAGCAATTATATCAAATAATTGGCCTCTGTGGCATAAACTCTAACAGCCTCCCACTTGCACAGAGCCAATCACTCATGTATCTAATACCCATGGAACTAGTGTGACCGGTAAGGTTTCCTGCATGACAAAGCCTCGGTTAGTGGATCTGCAACATTATTATCTCTGTTGGCACTCTTCCTATATGTACATCTCCTCTATCAATGATTTCACTTGATGAGATGGTACCGCTTTAAGTATATGCTTGATCGTTGGTGAGATCTCGGGTTCCTTAGCTCGCAATGGCTCCATTATTATCACAAAGATAGAGCAACCGGATCAACAATGGTTGAACAACACCAAGTTCAAATGATGAACTTTTAATCCATACACCTCCTCGTCAACTAGAAGCGAAGAATATACTCAACCTCCATTGTAGAATCACCCATCGCCTCGCTTCAACTTTCCCACCTAACAAAGACCACCATTAAGGCAAAACACAAAACCCGACCGAGACTTATAGTCATCATTGTCGATCCGAAACTAGCATCTGTGTAACCCTTTACCGCTAGTTCGTCTTCACCTCCATATACCAAGAATGAATCCTTAGTCCTTTTCGGTACTTTGAGGATATTCTTGATCGCCGGTCGATGACCTTCACCGGATTCGATCGGTATATCGCCATCATGCTCAAAGCATACGAGACATCCTGACGACGAGTACATATCATTGATATATAATAGATCCAATTGTTTGAAGCATAAGGATCTTTCTCTATACGCCCTCATCATCTTGTGATTTAGGACATTGGGCCTTAGAGATCTTTACACCATGAGTCATGGGTAAGTTTCTCTTTCGCCTCTTGCATGTTTGAACTGCTTTCAACACTTTATCAATATATGTACTTTGACTTAGGTAGAGCATTTTTCTTGATCTATCTCTATAGATCTTGATACCTAAAATGTAAAAGACGCCTCAAATCTTTCATGGAGAAACATTTTCCTAACCATGTTTTTACAAACTGTAAGGAAGGAATGTCATTCCCATAATTAATATGTCATCAACATATAATACTAGGAATACAATGTGACTCCCACTAACCTTCTTATATACACAAGGTTCATCTTCATTTTAATAAAGCCAAATTCTTTGATCGCTTCATCAAATCAAAGATTCCAACTCAGAGAGAGGCTTGCTTCAATCCATAAATGGATCGTCGCAGCTTTACATACCTTTCCAAAGATCCTTTGAGTGATAAAACCCTCGTGTTGTGTCATATACACATCCTCAAGGAGATTTTCGTTAAGGAAAGCGGTTTTGACATCCATCTCGCCAGATTTCGTAATCATAAAAAGGCTGCAATAGCAAGTAAGATCCTCGATGGATTTAACCATTGCCACTTTGGAGAGGGTTTCATCATAGTCAACACCTTGAATTTGTTTGAAACCTTTTGCTACCAAATCGGCCTTTATAGGTTTGTACATTACCATCCATGTATGGGTTTTTTCTTGAAAACCCACTTGCACCCAATTGGTTTTACCTTCTGGTGGATCAACCGTAGTCCATACTTGGTTAGTATACATGGAGTCCATCTCAAATTTCATGGCTTCAAGCCATTTCTCGAATCGTCCATTCATAGCTTCTTGGTAGAAGCGGGCTCATCTTGATCTATGAGCATCACATCGCCGCTTTTGAGTCACAAGATATCCATAATATCTCTCGTGCTCTTGGCGTGTCCTACCAGATCTACGAATGACTTGTGTAATTTGAAAGCAGTTCACTTTCCACAATTTCTTGTGGTTCCCGCCATGTTCCAACTCGAGTTCAATGATATTTTGTGGTTCTCGAATTTCTTCGAGTTCTACTTTCCTCCCACTCGCTTCCTTTAGAGACAAATTCTCTTTCTAGAAAATACCGGTTGAAGCAACAACCACTTTGTTCTCGTAAGGTTTGTAGAAATAATACCCTTTTGTTTCCTTTGGGTATCCCACAAAATTACATTTGTCGATTTGGGTCCGAGCTTGTCGAATTCGGGACGCTTTACGAATGCCTCGCAACCCCAAATCTTCATGAACGACATATACTAGACGCTTCCCACCACATTTCATATGGTGTCTTCTCGAACCGCCTTTGTAGGAACACTTGCTAAGTGTGAATGCAAATTGCCTCTAGGGCATGACCCCGTGCTTATTGGAAGATCTGCATGACTCATCATTGATCGTACCATGTCCAACAAGGTTCGATTCCTCCTCCTCGTGATACAATTGCTCCATTGCATGGTGTTCCGTGGAGTGAGTCGTGATATAATACCACACTCCTTTAGAAGGTAATCAAAGTCTTGGCTTAAGTATTCACCTCCTCGATCGGATCAAGGGCTTTTATGCTTTTGCCAAATTGGTTTTGAACTTCATTCTTGAATTCCTTGAACTTTTCAAAGGATTCGGATTTGTGTCTCATAAGATACACATATCCATATCTACTAAAAGTCATCAAGAAATGTAATGAAGTAATAAAACCTACCTCTTGCTAATCTAACTCATGGGTCCACATACATCACTATGTATAAGTCCCAATACATCATAGCTTGGCTTCAATCGTGTCCAAAGTGAAAGGGGCTTTAGTCATCTTGCCTAATAAACAAGACTCGCATTTCTCATATGATTCAAAATCAAATGAATCCAAGAACCCATCTTTATGGAGTTTGATATGCGCTTTCATTTATATGGCCTAAACGACAATGCCGAGATATGCTCGGATTTGAATCATTTGATTTAAATCGCTTTGTATTTATATTATAGATAGGCATTTCTAAATCAAGAATATAGAGACCGTTAAATAATTGTGCAACACCATAACAAATATCATTTAAGTAAAACAAACAACGATTGTTCTTTATTATAAATGAAAACCTTTCTTGTCCAAACAAGAAACAAAATAATGTTTTTGCTTATAGCAGTACAAAAATAACAATCTTCTAATTCTAAAACTAGCCCAAAGGGCAAAGATAAATGATAAGTTCCTACTACCAAAGGCAAAGAACTTTTGCTCTATTTCCAACTCGTAGGTCAACCTCTCCTTTCGCTAAAGTTCTACTCCTTCTGAGTCCCCGCACATTAACACAAATGTGAGAACCACATCCAAATCCAATACCCATGATGTAGAAGTAGATAAGTTGACTTCTATAACATATATACCGAATCAAGTCGTATTTCCTTTTCTTTTCTTCACTTCTTCCGTATAAGCATGATAGTTCCTTTTCAAAGGTCCAAAGTTTTCCCATGTATGACATTCACCTTCTTTAGCCACCCCACCTTTAGGTTTTAAAGCTCGCTTGGTTTTGGAATTGGGTTTGGCAAAAGATTTAGATCCTATCTTCTTCTTGCCTTTCCACTTCCCCTTAGCATTCCCCTTTTGCACCATCATTATGGGAGCGGGTCCTCGCTTTTTCATGTTGTTCTCGGCAGCTTCTTAACATGCTCAACAACTCGATGAGGGGTTTCTCAATTTCATTCATAAGATAGTTCATAACAAATTGAGAGTAGTCATTGCTTCAAAGATTGCAAAACAAGGTCATTTTGGGCTTCCTGAGTGATTGAAAACCCAACCTATCAAGGTACTCAATATACCCAATCATTTTCAAAGACATGTGGACCAACCGGATCACGCTCACCCATTTTGCGTTGATACAACGCCTTGCTTGTATCATACCTCTCCCGTCGAGCATGCCCTTCAACAATTTCTCGAGATGCTCGATCATCTCATAAGCATCCATTAACTCATGTTGCTTCCAAGCTCGGCGTTCATGGTTGCTAGCATGACACAACTCACATCCAGAGCATCATCTTGATGCTTCTTGTAAGCATTGTGGTTCGTGACGTGGTGCGATGTGATGTGGGTCGCTGCCGCAGAATGGGCCCATCATGGACATATAGCTTACGCTTGTTTGAGGACAATCCTCAAGTTCCTATGCCGATCGAGGAAATTAATTCCACTTAGCTTGTCCTTTTCAAGGACCGATCGTAATGAAAGACTATTTGTGTTGTTGTTGTTTGCCATTTGATATCTACAATTTATAAGTGCAACAATAATAAGTCAAATTACGTAGTTGATATTATATAATTGATAATAGTACATTCAAAATATACCTCCCACTATTTTATTCAAATTAATAGCCCTCACCATTAATTCGGAAAGCATTTTCTATTAAATCTTTCTAGTGAGCCAAGATCCATATTTCATTATGCCATAAGTTAGCTTTGGCTATTCTCTCAAAACATAATTATTTAGGTAGACAACCCTTTGTCAATTATATCATATATAACTCCTGATAGTTTGGTAAACAACATTTGTTTCTAGTCCATCTAATGGTACCAACCAAACTCTATGCCTCTAAGTCCATAATCCTATTGAGATAACTTAGTTAAGTCTGCCCAATGATTTTAATAGTTTGATATATCACAATTATCCTATCGCATCTTACCTAGATAAATAGGGTACTTTGTTTTGGCAAACCTACATCTATCGATCAAGGTCTTGATGAGTGTTATTCATCGAAGGCATCCGATTTAGACTTAATAATTTAATGAGGGATTTTATTAATTTAGATCTCACCAATTTTAATCTTGTTAAGCATGCACATTATTAATCATATCATATCACATACAAGCATAAATAAAGTGCAAAATTAAATGTGTCATGCTTATGGCCCAATCCACAAACAATCTTTTCAAGCTAATGAAAGATCAAGGTCAATCTAAGGTGGTAAAAGATCTTAAAATAAATAACTTCCTTGGATCTTCCTCTAGCATGCGCCTCCTCTCCATCATCATCTTTCCATTGTGTTCTCCATCTTGACATCTTCATCAATTACGATTATTACAGACATAAAGAAACCTCGAGTTACATTTGAGGGATTTAGATGAGAAGAGAATATTACATTAGAATTTATAGAAAGGCACGACATGCAAGTCGTATTTCAAAACCAAAACCACTAACCTATGGGTCAAAAGGCCATAATCAGGCACCATGCATATCACAATAAGCACATAACAATTTATATATAATTAAAGAAAACTATATATAAAATATAGGGACACGACCATCGTAAGGCCATTTACGGGGGTCCAAGGGGGTCTCCCTCAAGGTGTCCCCTACCGATCGATCGTACCACGTGGGTGGTTTTAATCCACCAAAACACCCATAATTTTAATCCACCAAAACACCCATAATAACAAATCATATATGTCCAGTTTCGATTTAATCATATTAAAACGAATAACAAGACACCCATAATTTATCATATATTTCAGCTTTGATTTAATCATATTAAAACGATTCTTCATGCTTCTAACTGATTAGAATAGTTATATTGTTATTCCAATTAGATTAAAGATACGATTAATGAAGATCATCATATATATTACCGTAATACACATTCAACTAATATCATATATTCAATTTTATATCTAGAACATGCATCATCATATATCATATATATCGAATACAATTAAAACACATAATCAATTAATCTTTTCGCAAGTAGCTCGATACCACCGTTGGGCTTTCTAAGCATGAAACGCATAAATGAAATTAAAATTTTAAAGCAATTTTCAAACCCTAAAACAGATCCATGCAAAAATCAATTAATTCGAGGTTTAGAGATTATACCAGATATATAAACAAAATGAGAATCAAACCGATCAAGCCTCGAATCTCCAACGCAATACAAACCGATTAAGCTCTACTAGTATCCACATCGAACGCCATACACCTAATCGTCGAACGATTCTACAATAAGAAGGACTTGATGACTAGCCACCAAAAGGAATGGATTTTCTTCGAACTGCTTTCTCTCTAGTCTCTCAAGAAATGGCTAGGGTTTTCAATTATGATATCTTACCCTAAGTAGTCGCTATATATCATATATATAGTAGTTAAAAGGAATTAATCAAATCAAAACCTAATTTTATAAAATCCGAATTTATATATATATATATCTCTTAATTAAGTCTTACTTAATTAATATACATATATACAAATTATCCTTTTAATTTAAATTCATGATTTAAATACAATTAATCATATTAATATATTTAAATCCTTAAAATTTAAATTAATTCCCTTTTAAATAACGTTCTATGTGTGTGACCTATAGGTTATTATTACGTTGGCAATAATTTTAAAATCATATTATAAAATTATAAACGGAGCTTGAAGCGGCATCTAGTAATGCATCACCGCTACCCAAGTAATAATAAGATCGATGATTCGATGCAACCTTTTCGTGACCAATGTTTCAATGTAATTTAATCCTTTTAACCTTAATATCCTAGATTAAACTCGAGTCCCGGAATGTGTCATACTCTTCATAATTTAATGAAGTTTTCTTGATCAATGAGTAGACTATATGAAACAAATCACTATTTGAGCATGACCATGCATTTCATAGTCCTACTCAATCAAGAGGCCTATGGATATCACCCATAATATATAGGATGGTTAAATTCCATCTAGATCACTCATATTTCTCACACGATTAATGATGAACCCAATAATCACCTTTATAGTCCACCCTATTAAAGGTGACATTTGATGATATCAAAGTACATAAATTCTCGTAGTAATAATATATAGCGATTTCGTGTCTGGAGGACCATTACATCATTGTCACTATGAGAATTGCTAACGACACTTCGCATAATGCTCCATATAGAATTCTCATGGTGGGTTTGGTCCAAAGACATCGTTCTCTAACATGTACCTATGCATCGACTTAATATCTCATATATTTATGACCAATGAGATTTGGTCATCAACATCCACATACTAGTCTCCATGCATCATTGTTGTCCCATCAACAATGATACTCGACTAGGGACATTTAAGAACACTAATACTAATGGTAATATATAATCTCATGTTCAAGTCACATACTTGAAACTATATAATTTGTATCACTATTCTAAGAAATTTTATTATGTTAACAATTATATTACGCAGTAAATAAAACCATAATAAAATCATATATTTATTCAATCAAATATAATATCAAAACGTTAAGCAATTATATCAAATAATTGGCCTCTAGGGCATAAACTCTAACATACATATCTAAGTATAGAATTAATATATGATCACAAGTATGAAACTGTTTGAAGATTGGTCATGGATACATACGTTTTTTTTCTTTCAAAAACTTGATACGGTTCACTTACATAATGTCTTGAATAGAAAAAGGGAAGAGTATAAAAAATAATTTGTCCACAAGTTGAGGTCACTTACTTTGCTATTAGCCTAAAAGCAATAGTCACTAGAGTGTAATGCACAAACTGGTAAAATCTCAACACTACCCCTACAATGTATATTCATTTGTTTTTCTGTATAAAATTTGATCATCGCTCAACAATCTATCATCTTCTTATTATATTTTAATTTATTAATTGTACGTACACATTTATTATTGAAAAATTGAATAATCCCGCCGCAACGTGCGGGTTTGTATCTAGTATGATCACTAAACCTCAGAACGTTATATAACAGTTGTGTGTGTGTATATATATATATATATATATTACACATTACACTAACCTCACCAAGCCTCAAATATCTGACACAGGTACTTGATGCATTTTGAAGAGTCCATGTCTCATATACGCTTACTTGCACCAGAATTCTAACATCCAAACGCAAAGGGGAAACAACGGAATAATGTCTCAGTTTCGGTCCTCAGACCTGAAGGGAAATCACATGTTACATGCGAAAACTGAAAAACATGAGCATTAATAATTATGTTGGATCTTCATGTTAAACAAACATCATGTCCAAAAACATAGCAGTATAGCACTATGTCATATATAACAAAATATTATAGTTAAAGAACGAATACATTGCCTCATTAGTTTTTTTATCCATTTTTGACAATTGTATAGGCACTCACAGTATTACCGTAAATGCCAAAAAAAACTATTAATAATGATGAAAATGATTTATCGGATGCTAGTACTTAACAAATTATGCAAAGCCACAATTCAGATAATAGAATACAATAGATGAAGAAGCCACAAATATAAACATCGTGAGATATAGTTCACAAAAATTGCCATAGCCCCTCATATAGTTCACAAAAATTGCATAGTAAAATCTTTTATAAAGTTATTCGTTTTATTAGATTATAAATAGAATATATTATATTTTATTTTGCTTTAAATATGGACCATCAGATTAAAGTAAATCAATCTCGAATGCTCATGAGTTAGTTACTATGCATTCCATTTTTCTATAAATAAAGCTCATTCATTCATTATTTTCTTACTTAATTCACCAAACTCTGAAAGATAAACTATAGAGAGAAAAAGAAGAAAGTATTCTCGCTACTTCACTACTTATATATCCAAAGATTCTTCTTCTTAAGGTAGGGAATATTATTTGTTGTACTCGTAAGGGGTGTTATTCTTTTCTTATTCATGAAGAGAACTGTTGTTATTCCATTGCTTATTATTCTATTGGAATAACTCAGATACGCTGGCTCACCCTATACTTGGTGACATTCTTCTATTATTCCGCTTTTTACTATTCTCATTGAATATCCTCGTCGTATGCGTTTTACGGGACCGATTCCATCTTTATTATTCTCATTGGAATATCCTGCTTTGTGCATTTTACGCCGGACTGGTTCCGTCTTTTTATTATTATTCTGTTGAATATCCCGTCTGTGCGCTTTTACGCCGCACCTTATTCCGCCCTTATTAGTATTCTCGTTGAATAACTCGCCTACATGCGCAAGCACCGCATGCATGGTGATTTTGTTGTTATTCCATTCTTTATTATTCTGTTGGAACATCCTGCTTGCAATTAATTTCGCCGACCGTTCCGTTATTTAGTATTCTGTTGAATAACTCGTCATGCGCAAGTACCGCATGCATGGTGATTTCTTTTGTTATTCCATTCTTTATTATACTCAAATGGTTAAAGTTTTGACTTCTATACTCCATGAAATTAGTAAAATATCCTCGATATTTGCGCTTCATCCAAAGATCTTTTCATGGAAATATTCTTCCGATCATTCTTGAATTTTACTCTACAAAGCAAGATCATGTTGATAATTTGGACATTAGTAGTTCTTGGACAAATTAATTCTTGAACTTGTTTTATTGAATTCTTATATCATTGTCATCATCCTCATGTTTATATTATGTTGAAAGTCATCTGTGGCTGAGTGCATAGATGGACTTGGTATGATTAAGACCGTGGATTATTCTTGTAATCATGACCGTAATGTTACAAATGATGTGGTAAAAGTCCTCATTGGCCCATAGTGCATTGATAGACAGGTTGTTGGCATGATCATGACCATTAATGAATACATAAATATTCTCGGCCTGTAGTAAGCATGGATAATTGTGGTCGTGATACTAAAGAATATCCTCGGCAGTAGTGCATGGGTGATTCGATGATGTGGAATATTTATTAAAATCGAGTCTCAAATGATAATGAAGGATGAAAAACCTTTTAAATCATAAAAGATAGTAGATTTTATTTTCTACTTGACTTTTTAATGGATGCTTGTTCAACCGCAGCTTAACTTGATGTCTATTATATTTTATCGGTTTAACATTGTTGGAGACTAATGATAATTTATTCTCAGATTATCTTAGTCATAATATTTCTTCTTGGGCTAGTTGAGCTCACCCTTTCTTTCACTTTTTTCTCTTGAGAAATGAGAATATAGTTTGGGACGAGTCGGGGAACGGAGTGATGGTCCAGAGGATAGCATTAATAGTCCTCACTATTCTGTGAAATAGTGTGATAATAATTGTAATGAGGACTCCTTTTGAGTTTGTATAATCTCTAGTAGATAATATTTGTATTCAAACTCATAGTTTATGTTTGTCGATTGCATACATGACAAATGTATTAGTAAGTTGTATTTGAATTACAGACTATGTATCGATTTACCCAAGATGAGTGATGTATACCTAATTTTGGGGCGCCACAATTGGTATCGAGCTTAGGATATGATCCCCACTAAGATGTGAGACTAGAACTAGGAGGGAGAGACGAGGAATTCCTTCGCTAGTATGACCTACTTAAATTTATTTTGTATTTAAATTGGTTGGTCGAGTTTAGAGATATTATGTTACATGTCAATTAACCTTTGTTTTATGGCGAGATTCTGAAAATGACATCCAAAATGTTGAGAATAGCAATGGAGCACAAGAGACCGCTGAGTCTCCACATATCAATAATCGGAGAGAATGTGCATCAAAGCATAATCCTCATGCAAACAACAACACCGACCAAATTTCGAATGATGGATTGTTCAGAGGCTTTATGCAATTCATGAAACAAAGAAAGCGAGAGCGGCTCTCATCCAAAATGTAGGTGGAAACATCGAAACTCTCGGCCACACCGCTAAATAGTTCAAGGAGCCGAGACCACCGGAGTTTAAGGGAGAGCCAAAACCACTTATGGCGTAAGCATGGATAAAGCGGATCCCAAGATATTTGATGTCTTGGGATGCTCCGAGAGCAAAAGGTTCCTTTCGCGCTTTTATGTTGCGCTGTGAGGCGATTCATCGGTGGGAATCGGTAAACGTACTCAACTCCGCCGTATAAAGATGTCTTGGGAGAAGTTCCAAGAGTTGTTCAACGACAAATACTTTCCCGAAAGTATTCGTCACATGAAGGAGGTGGAGTTTATCAAATTGGAGCAAAATAATATGACCGTGTCGTAATACGAGGCAAAATTTGTGGAGTTATCCCGGTTTGCGTCCCACTTGGTGGATAATGAAGAGAGAATGACGCGAATATTTTTAAGAGGTTTGAAGCCAGAAATACGTCAACATCTTATTTCTCATAAACTTTGTTTGTATTCAGATGTTGTAAATAGGGCTCAGTTGGTGGAGCGCGATAACGAGTCAACGCAACCAAAAGAGAGCAGCCGGCAAAATGATAATACTAGTGAGAGCAATCATCGAGCGGTGACAACAAGCGTGGAGGAATCAATAGGCGAAATGGTAACCACTTGGTGGTAATCGTACCAAAACAATAAGAATGGACATTCAAGAAGAGGAGATTCAACAATGATGGAAAGACGCCGAACCAAAGACCGTTGTTAAGGAAGGAGAAAGACCACCTATCATATGCTTCAAATGCGGAGGAGAGGGACACATCAGTCCAAATTACGCGATGCCTTCCAAATCATGTTATAATTGTGAAAGAGAAGGTCACTTAGCCTGATTTTGTCGTTCACCGAAGACAAATTCAAATAGGATGGAGGCACCAAAGGTCATCCCCGTAAAAGTCAAAACCAGAAAGGCAAGTCTGAGAGGCGTTTGTTGTGACCTCCTAGAGAGCAAGGAACTCGAATGAGGTCATCACGGGTAAGCTTATCATGAACTCTAGCGAAGTCTACACTTTATTTGATACCGGTTCTACCCATTCTTTTATTTCTCCTACTTGCGCTTAATGATTAAATTTGACTCCAGAGAAATTAGACTTTGACTTATCTGTGGAAACTCCTTTGGGAGAAACCTTCATTACATCCACGGTTTATAAGTCTTGTTTAGTTCAAGTTGGTACCCACACATTACCTGTCGATCTTATTGCATTAAAAATACTTGCATTTGATGTAATTCTAGGGATTGATTGGTTAACTACTCATCATGAAAAAATTGATTATTTTCGTAAGGTTGTTAGCTTTCATATTCCTAATCGACCTATTATGTGAATTCAAGCAACCAAACCATTAAAATCAATCACTGTCATCTCAAGCCATAAAGCTATTCGTTTATTGAAAAATGGATGTCAAGCTTTCTTAGCTCATGTCACAGATCTAAACAAAAATACATCGCTTTTGAATAATATTTCTATTATTAATGAATTTCCGACGTATTCCCTCAAGAACTTCCCCGCCTACCCCCCGTAGCGTGAAATTGAATTTTGTATCGACCTTGAACCCAGACAAAACCCATTTCCAAAGCCCCATATCGAATGGCTCTATTAAACTTCGTGAGTTAAGGACTCAACTGCAGAATTGTTAGACATTGGCTTTATTCGTCCTAGTACTTCTCCTTGGGTGTGCTCCTGCTCTATTCGTGAAGAAGAAAGATGGGAGTATGCGACTTTGTATTGATTATCGGAGTTGAATCATGTCACCATCAAAAATAGGTACCCATTACCACGTATTGATGACCTGTTTGACCAGTTGCAAGGAGCCAAATTCTTTTCAAAGATTGATCTTCGTTCCAGATATCACCAATTGAAGATTAGAACCAATGACATTCCAAAGACGGCTTTCGTAACTCTCAGACGCGGGCATTATGAATTCCAAGTCATGTCCTTTGGATTGACTAATGCTCTCGCTTCATAGATATGATGAACCGGTATTCAAGGAATATTTGGATCACTTTGTGGTCGCCTTTTATTGATGACATCCTCATATATTCCAAAACTCGTGAAGATCATGAGCAACACTTGAGGCTGATACTCCAAAAGCTTCGTGAATATAAGCTTTATGCCAAGTTGAAGAAATGCGAGTTCTGGCTTGAGAAAGTAGCATTCCTTGGGCACGTGGTATCAAGTCATGGAATATCTGTTGACCCAGCAAAGATTGAAGCTATTCAAAGTGGGAGCAACTTAAATCGATGGATCGAAGTCGTAGCTTTCTCGGGCTTAGTGGTTATTATCGGAGATTCGTAGAAGGTTTTCTCGAATCGCTACTCCACTAACTCAAATGACTCGGAAAGATACAAAGTTCGTTGATTGGAGCGAGGAATGTGAGAAGAGTTTTCAAGAACTCAAGAGGAGACTCATTTCAAAGACTGCTCGTGAATACCATCCGGTTTGGAGGATTTGTCACCTATAGTGATGCTTCTGCAAAGGGTTAGGATGTGTTCTCATGCAACATGGGAAAGTCATAGCTTATGCCTCACGACAACTCAAAGAATATGAGAGGAATTATCCTACTCATGATCTAGAGTTGCCACCGTTGTTGTCTTCATAGACTAAAGATTTGGAGGCATTACTTGTATGGGGAGAAAGTGGAGATCTTTACGGATCATAAAAGCCTCAAATATTTCTTCACTCAAAAGGAACTCAACATGCGACAACGACGTTGGCTTGAACTATTGAAAGATTATGATCATACCATCCAATACCATCCTGGAAAAACGAACGTGGTAGTTTGATTTATTGAGTAGAAGATCATATGCGTTCACGAGTGCAATATTGTCAACGCAAAGGCCCATGTTGTATGACTTGCAAAGGATGGAGATAGAGATAAAGACTCCAGGGCCCCACGTGATGATGGCAAATATACGAGTAGAACCGACTTTAATTGATAAAATTAAAGCTGCTCAAATTATAGATTCTTGAGTGATGCGTATGAGGAAGAAAGTGCAAGAAGGTGCGATGCCGGAAGTAAGAATCGATGAAGAAGGAATACTTCGAGTCAACTCCAGACTTTGTGTTCCTAACGACTCTAATTTAAAGTATAAAATCATGATGGAGGCGCACAACACACCGATTGCAATCCATCTCGAGTACCAAAATGTATCATGATCTTCGACATACATTTTGGTGGGGCAATATGAAGAGAGAGATAAGCACTGCTTATCTCAAGGTGTCTAACGTGTCAACGAGTCAAGGCGAGCATCAAGTACCAAAAGGTCCATTGCAACCACTTGAAATTCCAAATGGAAGTGGGAGCACATTACCATGGATTTCATTCTGCAGGTCTTCCCAAAGTTTCTCAAGGCATAGATGCGATTTGGGTCATTGTTGATAGATTGACCAAGTCTGCTCATTTCTTCTGCCGATCGAGAAACTTATACACTTGAACATCTTGCTCGTATGTACATAAACGAGGTTGTAAGATTGCATGGTATGCCAGTATCCATAGTTTCTGATCGAGACCCAAGATTCATTTCGCGATTTTGGGTTAGTTTGCAAAAAGCTATGGGCACAGATTTACGATTTAGCTCGGCATATCATCCCTCGAGATTTTACGGACAATCGAGAGGACTATTCAAACTCTTGAAGATCTATTAAGACTCTGTGTCCTTGATTTCAAGGGAAGTTGGGACAAGTTCTTACCATTGGTGGAGTTTTCCTACAACAACAGTTATCAAACAAGTATTGGCATGGCTCCATTTGAAGCGTTGTATAGAAGAAAGTGTCGTTCTCCAGTATGCTGGGATGAGGTGGGTGAAACAACATTGTTGGGACCGGAGTTGGTACGTATGACTACAGAAAAGATTCAAACGATCCGACAACGTATAAAAACCTCACAAGATCGACAAAAGAGTTATGCATAGTGTTGCATAGTGTCTGCATAGTGTTTTGCATAGTAAAATCTTTTTATATAAAATAGAATACTTTTATAAAGCTATCTGTTTTATTAGACAATAATTAGAATATATTATATTTTATTATGCATAGTGTTTGCATAGTGCCTGCATAGTGTTTGCATAGTAAAATCTTTTATAAAGTTATTCATTTTATTAGATTATAAATAGAATATATTATATTTTATTTTGCTTTAAATATGGACCGTCAGATTAAAGTAAATCAATCTCGAATGCTCATGAGTAAGTTACTATGCATTCCATTTTTCTATAAATAAAGCTCATTCATTCATTATTTTCTTACGAATTCAATTTAAACTCTAGAAAGATAAACTATAAAGAGAAAGAAGAAGAAATTATTCGCTACTTCACTACTTATATATCCATTACTCTTCTTCTTAAGGTAGGGAATATTATTTGTTGTACTCGTAAGGGTGTTATTCTTTCTTATTCATGAAGAGAACTGTTGTTATTCCATTGCTTATTATTCTTTGGAATAACTCGCATATACCTGGATACCCCTATACTTGGTGACATTTTTCTATTATTCCGCTCTTTTACTATTCTCGTTGGAATATCCTCGTCATAGCGCTTTTACGGGACTTCGATTCCGCCTTTATTATTATTCTCGTTGAAATATCCTCATGCATGCGCGTTTTTACATCGGACTGGTTCCGTCTTTATTATTATTCTGCTTGGAATATCTCGTCAGTGCATTTTACGCCGGACCGATTCTCGCCATCTTATTAGTATTCTCATTGGAATAACCCGCCTATGCAAGTCCGCATGCATGGTGATTTCTCATTGTTATTCCATTATTTATTATTCTTTTGAACATCCCGCTTGGTCTGCGAATTTCGCTTTGACACGTTCTCGTTATTTAGTATTCATTGGAATAACCTATTTATAATGGCAATCAATGCATGGTGATTTCTTTTGTTATTCCATTCTTTATTATACTCACTGTTGGTTAAAGTTTTGACTTCTATACTCCATGAAATTAGTAGAATATCCTTGATATTTGCGCTTCATCCAAAGATCTTTTCATGGAAATATTCTTCCGATCATTCTTGAATTTTACTCTACAAAGCAAAGATCATGTTGACAATTTGGACATTAGTAGTTCTTAGACAAATTAATTCTTGAACTTGTTTTATTGAATTCTTATATCATTGTCATCATCCTCATGTTTATATTATGTTGAAAGTCATCTGTGGCCTCAGAGTGCATAGATGGACTTGGTATGATTAAGACCGTGGATTATTCTTGCGTAATCATGACCGTAATATTACAAATGATGTGGTAAAAGTCCTCATTGGTCCGTAGTGCATTGATGGACAGTTGTTGGCATGATCATGACCATTAATGATACACAAATATTCTTGGCCCGTAGTGCATGGATAATTGTGGTCGTGATACTAAAGAATATCCTTGGCCGTAGTGCAGGGGTGATTCGATGATGTGGAATATTTATTAAGCTTAGTCTCAAATATAATAAAGGATGAAAAACCTTTTAAATCATAAAAGATAGTAGATTTTATTTTCTACTTGACTTTTTAATGGATGCTTGTTCATTGCAGATTAACTTGATGTCTATTATATTTTATCGGTTTAACATTGTTGGAGACTAATGATAATTTATTCTCGCATTATCTTAGTCATAATATTTTTATCGGGCTAGTTGAGCTCACCCTTTCTTTCACTTTTTTCTCTTGAAATGAGAATATAGTTGGGATGAGTCGGGAACGGAGTGATGGTCCAGGAGGATAGCATTAGTAGTCCTCACTATTCTGTGAAATAGTTTGATAATAATTGTAATGAGGACTCCTTTTGAGTTTGTATAATCTCTAGTAGATAATATTTGTATTCAAACTCACAGTTTATGTTTGTCGCATTGTACACGACAATTGTATTAGTAAGTTGTATTTGAATTCTGTACCATGTATCTGACGACCCAAGATGGGTGATGTATACCTAATTTTGGGGGCGTCACATTTTAGGAGATAATAAATAAGTTAGTAATGATAATATTAGAACAGTTAACATTATCATAACATCTTAGATTTATAGTAATTTAGGGGATTATATAATCAAAATATTAATAATAATATAAAAAACGTTTAGATTGAGAAAGTGGTTATTTAGGGGATTATAAAATCAACATAGTAAGTTATGATTAATATTATTTGTTATTTTAATATTGTTTTAAAGGTTTTAAAATCAGATAATATTATGTTGTAATACAATTATAAATGGTATAATATTATGTTGTAATATAATTAAATTAGTAATGATAATATCTCGCATGCATTTAGATAGGTAGTTATTTTGTTATATACGTGTATTATAATATTATATCAT
Source organism: Panax ginseng (assembly GCA_020205605.1). Taxonomy (NCBI): domain Eukaryota; kingdom Viridiplantae; phylum Streptophyta; class Magnoliopsida; order Apiales; family Araliaceae; genus Panax; species Panax ginseng. Next base: position 86,621,551 of record CM035145.1, read on the forward strand.
ACATGTATAATATAATGTATGGTATAATTAGGAATGGTATAGTATTAGAAAAGTATTGATTTTAGGATATAATTGTTTTAAATGTTCTAAATTGTGTAATTTTATGTTGTAATATAATTATAAATTATATAATAGTATGTTGTAATATAATTAAATTAGTAATGATAATATCCGCACAATTTAGATAGGAAGTTACTTTGTTATATACGTGTATTATAATATTATACCATACATGTATGATATAATGTGTGGTATAATTATGAATGATATAATATTAGAAAAATAGTGATTTTAGGATATAATTGTTTTAAATGTTTTAAACTGTATAATATTATGTTGTAATATAATTATAGATGGTATAATATTATATTGTAGTATAATTAAATTATTAATGATAATATCCGCACAGTAACGCCCCGAAATTCGGTCTATCTTCACACCCGGATTCCGTACGTCACGGTCCCACTTCTTACCAAACATACATCATTATATAGTTAAATATAACAACATATATACTCAAATCCCAGGTCCTATTACCTTATAACTTCGTTCATTATAAATAATGATAATTACATTATTCTTTACATCTTACACGATTGACTTTTATCCGCCACCAAGGATACATAACAGTTTATTAAACTAATCTATAGTTCAATTAACTATTCTACATTACAAGTCTTCTCTTGATCTTCACGCACATTCACATACTGAATGACACTTCGTCTGGATACCGATCAACTTGATCTTTACGGGATCCTTAAGTTCTTTCTAACATCGTTCGCTGAAAATATTTTTATTTAAAGCAAGTGTGAGCATTCAATTGCCCAACAAGTCATAGCAGTTGAACAAACAACTTCACAAATTTAAACATTCTTTTAAGATTTCGATAACCGAACAAAGGTTATGAAGCAGCTTGAACAATAGGAATAGATCTCGATTCCTATCATTTTAAAACATTAGTCACATACTCTTTGAAATAATTTTATTTTTCTACCTTTTCTATACATATTCTGTCTGGCTAGAATCATTAACATAGACTTAACAATAACAATTCATGTATAAACAGAACATACTCGTATTGAACAGTTCAATCACAGAATAATTCATCTCATAGAAACACCAAAGTGTTCAAATTGTGGCACAAGGCCTCATACATATACTACCGCCTTGTACATATATCACATATATGCACATAAACAAGAATTCTCAAGTTCAACATCTGAGAAGTTTAGGAAACTAGCATTCATATAATATGAATAAAGTTAAGAAACTTGTCTTACGCACAGCTACAGCTTACGCTGAACTGCTCATTCTAATTCCTATATAACATATAAGGAAATAACACATACACCAATTAGTCATATTCTTGACTTACGCATTGGTTTACTTAACTTTACTTCTTAGGGTTTGCGTTCTTGTAATCTAAGCTTATGCGACCAATTCTTTACCATTTTACGGCTTCATGACATATGGAGATGTCTTACTCATACGTTCATCATCTTACAACGTCCGGTTCATTCGACTTAGAACGTCCTCCCAATTAAAATCACTAACTCGACTTCTTTACGTTATACGCCATTGTCTTTAATTCCAATTCTTCATTCTTCATTACCTTACGGTCAAACCATTCACGGAGTGTAGGTTCTGTCCGTTTAATATTCATGTACACTCAACCCTACGTCGGCTAATTGTTTAACACATATATTTGTTCTTTATCCGACCCATATCGGATTTTCATTAATCTCGTTACTGTTCGCTATGACTTTCATGATAATTCATATCTTAGTAACTACTTTCGTCAACGTCTAAGTCATATAACCATTGTACACTTAGAACGTTTGTCCAACGCGAATAAGATTCATGAGAATCGTTTACGTATTCAGCGTTCACGTTGCTTGTCTCTTAATCTCTCATTCAACATTTACTTAAGGTTTTAATTGCTTTCAATCGTTATCCATCACATGAACCCCATGTTCATTATTCTTTCTTAATGTTGAAGTCATACGGTTCGTTGTATGTTAAGACCAATCATTTATCACAACTGCATTGCGTTCACAACATTTATACGCTTTACACTTTAACTCTCATTATGACATCATAACATCGAAATGTTATACATCATCCTTGTCACTCAACGTCTAAGGAATCACCATTATAGCAATTCCACACGTTCGATTCATCGCGACTACGGTCCCCAGATATCGGTTACATTATCTAGCGTTTAAATTCTTTGTCTTTTAATCCCGTTAAATCTTTCCGTTCAATCTTTACTAAAGGTTTAAATCACTCGTTTAAGTATTATTTTAGGTGAACTACATGTTCATATTTCTTTCTTGCACATCCCCCAGTAATTGAGCAATAAAAAACTCATTTCTGGGCATTGCCTCACCACCGCAAGGCATTCTGACGCCACTCGCGATAATTGATGGCCCAAGCTATTTGCTTGCCTCCTCCCAAGGCTCAATCAAGGCCAGTGGCGCCAAGACCAAAACATTGAAAAGTTTTTCTAAGTCTTTTACATGCTTGAGACGCTTACTTCTAAATCTCATAACTTCTTCGTTATAGCTTGGAACGAGATCGTTCCAAAGCCATTGTATTCCTTATCTTACGTACTTCAACTTCCCCCGGACAGAAATTTATTCTGAATCCGTTAACATTCCATTCAATTGGCTTAAATTCTACCATTCGTTCGTTTTACGCTATTAACGTTCTTCATACGCTCGTCCGTAATTCGGTCATCCGAACTCGAAACTCGATCGTTCTTGAGTCCACGATTCACATTTTCTACGTTCTCTCACATTCTTATGAAACCCTATACATTCGGGTTCATTTATACACTTTCTATTTCTCGATCGTCTTTTACGAAAATTTTGACATAACTTCGTTATAGCTAAGTTCAATTCGTTCTTCATGAACGTTTCTACCATTCCTAACCAAGAAAGAAGCAACTAACTTATACGCGATGGTTTTAAACTTGTCCATCAACAATAATTATACTACGATGGTTTTAAATTTGTCCATCAACAACGTTCTTCGTATTTTTCTCGTGTTCTTCGCGTTCTTCGTTTGTTCTTCATTTTTTATCGATATTTTGATTATGATTTCACTTTTCCTTGGAATTTGATGTTATAAAACACCATTTCTTACTAATTTCACTGAATCATTCATATGATACATTCGAATTGTCTTAATTCATTATGAATCTTATACTTCCTTTAGAAATTTATAAACTAAACTTCTAATTCTTATTTCTTCATTTTTTCATTTTCTCATGATTTCAACCATATGAAAATCATTCGTACACCTTTTACTTCTTATTCTCATTAAGCTATGTTTTAACATATAAAACTAAAGAAAATTTACTTAGGAATTAGGTTTCAGATTACCGTTCTTCTTTAATCTTCCTCCGTTGGACAAAGCGTGCACTCGGGCTAGCTTTTCCTCCCCCTCTTCCTTTTCATCCGAACTCTCTCTTTCTCACAAGTGTTGGTTGAAATTTCAAACCAAACAAATGAGCTTAAGGCTTGTTTATATAGAAAACCAAAGCTAAGGGAAAAATAGTAATTTCTTCCCCAAACCTCCTTACTATTCATGGCTTAGCCACCAAGTAACCACTTTACTTGGTGGCCAAGTGGCCGTTCCACATGCTCCATGGGTCTCCCCATAGGTTATTACCCATCTGGTGACCCATCGGTTCGATCCGCGGTTTATTTTCTTGGTTTGGGCCTTAACATTAATTCTTATTGGGCCTATCTTGGGCTTGATTTCACAAAGCGTTGGGCTTAACATAATCCAAGTCCAATTGGATTCTATAAAGTCCATGAACTCAAAGTCCATTAAGACTAATTGTATTCTACGCATCCCATTCTCGTATTCTCTTCGTATATAGTTCGTACGATATTCATATTATACATCGTAATACTCTTTGTACTATACTCGTATAATAACTAGTATCATACTCGTATTCCTCACGCATAATAATCCCTAATTATTATACGAAATCATTAAATTCTCGGAACTCACTTTTTCTAACCCTTAGGTTTTAGGTCGGCAGGTGAAAACTTCATTTGTCATAATTGAAATATTATTGAATATTCCATCACGTCTTAGAATTCTATCTGTCAGTTCCTAGTTGTCACAATAGTTATCTAGAAAGGGGGGTTGAATAGATATTTAAAAAATCTTTTCGTTTTAAACTTGTTCTTTAATGATGATTAAAACTTAGCGGAATATATGTTTGTTTTAATCTTCTTTACACAGCAGTGAAGAAGTTAGAGTGAGAGGCGCTTATAGCGATTATGATGAGGATATAGCGATTATAGTATGAATGTAAAAGACACAATTATTTTTAAGTGGTTCAGAGCACTTAAAGCTCCTAGTCCACTCTTCTACTCAACGAGTAGGATATCCACTAAGGATGTCTTTTACAACTTCTGAATCACACCGATTCCTTCTAGACCAGCAGTCTAGGAACTTCTTAGTTCACTTAGAACTCTTCAAGTCCAACAGACTTGGTACTCTTCTTCAGTTGATTGATAGATGTTGAGTTCTTGATGGTTGCTACTCAGTTGTTGTTTAAGAACTTGTTCAAAAGAACTGAGTAGCTGAGCAAGCTTTGCAAATTCTCAGATCGTAGAGTTGAGCTTGAGAGTTGTTCACGTTGTTTGTTCAATGCTTGCTTAATTTTTTCTCATCTGTCTGATTTGCATATATGTGATCTTGAAAACTATCCGTTGAATCCATCCGTTGAGGCATGAAATGCATTTGACTTTTCTGATCTTTGATGGAGACATTTCTGCACATCTGCTGAAACTGCATTCTGGCCCACTGGCACAGCAGACTACTTTCTCACCTAACACCTAAAAAGGTGTTTTGCCCCTTACCAATGGTACTTTCCTTAGTTTCTTCAATACGCTTCTTTGTTGCATACTAAGGATATTTCATATTACTTTGGGACTGATGAGTACTGCAACGTCTAGAATCCATTCCTCATATGTTGGAATCTGTCTTCACACATATCATGAGGCTCGACATTTTCTGACATAAGACAAATGATGCTTGACGATTTATATCGTGATACTCTACGATTCAGATCGAAGTGACTTGACGCCTTGGTGCTTGATTTGATGCTATCAGCTGAGAGCACTACGATTTCTCTTAAACCTTTGCACACTACGATCTTTGCTTGCTAGGTTCTAACTTCTACGCTTACGAGAGCACACTACGATCGTTGACTTGTAAACTCTACGCTTCCTTCAAAGATGCTACGATCATTGAGTTGGCTCGTAAACGTTGGGACCACTCTACGATTCTGATTTATAGGCCCTTCAAGGCGTGCACACTACAATCTTCTAAGCTCCACGTTTCTGCCTTGACTTCTGCAATGTTGATCAGATTTATACACTCCGATTTCTTCGAAGCCTATCTATTACATCTCAAGATCAACCTAACAGCTTTGATCTTTCTATCTATACATTCTATTTTAGAATGATACACGTTAAGAGCTTGGATTAACCTAACAGCTTTGATCTTTTTATCTATACATTCTATTTCAGAATGATACACGTTAAGAGCTTAGATCAACCTAACACCTTTGATCTGTCTATCTATACATTCTATTTCAGAATGATACACGTTAAGAGCTTAGATCAACCTAACAAATTTGATCTATCACTAAGTCCTTGTACATATCTTACTTGAAGGACTTTACAAATAATCATGAGTATATACATTAAAACATCAAATCATAATATGCATTCTCCCAACAATCTCCCCCTATTTGATGTTGACATAACCAAGGAGATTTGTTGTCATGCTTATTAGTGTCTAGATGCATTTGTAGGAAATTTAAACATGACATAGTATTTCAGTGAGCAGCTGAAATTTCTAGAGAATAAGAATGAATTTATTGATGTTCAAGAAATATTGCAGTTTATCTTTACATCAATAAGAATTTAAAGTTTCAACTTATCTCTATTTCTTTACCCTTTTCCTTGGAGGATTAGCATACTCCTCAACCCTTCTTTTCCTGCTAGCTTCATCTCTTCTGGCTAACTCTTCTAGCTTACTCGGACTTACTATCGGGTTGTGGTCATGCCTATTCATGAATGCTGGATCTCCAATTGACATTCTTAGGCCTGTGGTGGTCACATTTGGTGAGCTGGTATTTGGCTCTTGATTTTTTAAAGGCTGAGCCATCAAGACTTCCTGCTGATCAGATCGTTGAGTATTGCTTGATCGTGCAGTCTGTTGGTGGAACTGTCTTGCAACAGGGCTTCGTGAAAATTGTCCTCTTCCCCTTTCTTGGTTTCCTCTACCTCTGCCCTGATCTCCCTGTGCTTCTTGAACTCATTTCCCTTTATTCTCCCCCTTTATGTCTGCATCAAGGGTTCGAATGTCTGCAGAAAGTCGATTCACTCCTTGGACAAGCTCGTTCAATTGGCTTTGTGTCTGAGCAATGTCCTCTCGACTTTCCTTGATCTGTTTTTTAGATCTAGCTTCTTTGTTTCGGAGGGCAGTGAGAACAATGTCATTCTGTCGTTCCTGATTGACATAAGATTTCTGGAATTCTTGGACTGAGGCTTTCAAGTTGATGATGTTCTCTAGCATACGTTTATTTTAAACTTCTTAATTTTTCTGCATTTCAAGAACAACCTCTCTTTGCTTGGTGGCTATCTGGAAGTGAATCTCATCTCTGTCCTTCATGCTCTTAAGAATTTCTTGGATAATTTCCCTCAGCTTCTTTGTAAGCTCAAAGATTCATAGTGCCGGAAAATTATTTGCGCCAGTGATCATTTGATTCAAATGGGATATGAATGAGGCCGGAGTGAGATTCCAGGCTTTCTTCTATGTTCTTGACCATGTCCTTGGTTGCTTCCTTCAAGTCATCCTTTGTGAGCAGATTTGGGAGAGTATCATTGGTTTGAGGATTGTTGAATGGAGGAGATTCTTTTTAAGAATGATCTTGCATGGAGTAGAGAGCAAGATCAAGACTAAAATAGTCATTTGAGGAGGAGGATGGTATGTCTGATGGAGGGGCCTGAGTTTCAATGTTTGGACTATGAGGCTCTACGATTTCTATTTGGGACTTTATGACTGGGCTAGAGTCATGGATCGTAGAGATGGTGGTTTGTGGGAGCAAAATAAAGTTGGCTGCATTTGGTTCCTCAATTACAAAATTTTGGGATTCTGCAACTCGAAATTGATTTACTGGATTAAGAATCACTTCCAACCATCGAGGGAATTCATAGAATTGACTAAATGATGATGATGTCAAGTGATTAACTCTAAAAAGAGTAGGGATAGATAGTACCTCAAGTTTATCCTTTGAGGAGGAGTTGTTGGTGATCAACTTCTTGGCAAAGTTAAAACTCCCTGGGAAGCCATTAGCCAGTACTGAGATGACCGGGTACTCTTTGAAGCTCCAGAACATGTGATCCCAAGAGTTTAGGATTTGGGCTTGATGGTATGGCATTATGGGTAGGTATGAGAACATCTGATTGTATAGATAGCTTCTATATCCATCTCTGCCTACACCAGTGATCTGTAGATCATCATCATCTTCTTCCTCTTCTCTTTCTTTGTTGGAGGACTCCATTATCTCAATGGGCTCTTGATGATCTTTTACTGGTTCCTCTTCATTTCTGGCAGGGACATCCTCTTCTACCATGGAGATATCTTGAGGCTCCCCCTCAACTTGATCATCTTCTTGTAAGCTCATAAACTCCCCCTCAAGTGGAGTATCTTCTTGAGCTTCAGGCATCTCCCCCTCAGCTGGTGTATTCTCTATCATGAGAATTTCAGGGATCTCCCCCTCAGCTTGAGCATTGTCCTCTTGACTTTCTCTGGATATTTCCTTCTTAGCAACCATACTCTTTGCTTCCTTCTTGAGCACCTTTTTATTTTCAAGAATGTACTTCTTAACCAGCTTTCTTTTTGATTTGCTAGGTTTAGCCACAGCTTCAGGACTTTCTTGATTCTCAGTTTTGTCCTATTCAATAGCCACAATGCTTGAGGCAGCTACCTCCTTGCCTACCATGCTTGGTCTTGTCTCTACGAACAGTAGAGACTCTACGATTGAGGTGACTGATGGCCTTTTGGACTTGTGACCAACTTTGTTTTTCTTCAGGATCTGGGATATGGTAGCCTGATCCTCATCTGCTTCTTCTTGCTGCTGCTTTCTCCTTAGCATCCTCAGAGACTCTATATCAGAGAACTCTACAGGTATATCAGTGGTAGATCCTTGAGGCTCTTCCACCAGTCTAGCCCTTAGCTTCCTCTTGCCCTTGCTTTTTCTAGTAAGGACAGAGGGTTCTTCTTTGTTGATTTCTTCTTCTTCTTCGATCTCCCTGACCATAGACATGTTTCCTGGAAGGCCTGAGTTCTTCAGATCCCCAGTTCTTCTACTGGATTCTGTCATCATTCGAACATACTCTGCAGGGTTCCTCTTCCAATTTTCAAATAGCTGCTGATAGCTTCTCCTTCTTCATCCCCAATTTTGTCACCCAGGGCAGACTGTAGAATGATGCTTATGAATCTCACATATAGCATCTTCTGAGGGCTTTTTGATTTCTTAGAGTTGACTATCCACTTACCAATCCATTCAAACAATAGGGCTCCATAGTTGAGTTGTATACCATAATACATGGCCGTCATGAGCTTAAGTTGTACTTCGTTGACAGAGTCATGACCTGAGCTCTTGCAGTATATACATTTCCCAATAATATCAGCCAAAAATTCGTACCTCTGTGGGAACTCCTTCTTCTTGTACCCTTTCATAGAGGGATTTTTCTTGTGATGCATTCTTCTTAGTCCCTCTTGGAAATATACGCTGTCAATGACTAGATGCCCTTCATTTTTGAGACCTAGGGCAAGATTGATGTCTTCTGCCTTCAGTCTGATTTCTACTTCCCTTACTCTTGAAGTGATGGTGTCTTTTTCAAGCACACCATATTTGTAGAAATCTTTTACCAGCTTGGGGTATATTAGTGTGTCTGCGCCCAAAGCCTCTTTGAGACCTGCCTTCTTCAGTAAGGCCAGAGTCTTGTGGAACTTGGGTTCAGCTGTTTTGAATTCGTCAAAACAGAGTCTGTAGCCTGAGATAACACTGGATGACGCCATTGATTTTCTAACTAGAAGTGAGATTCGACTGATCTTTCTTCTGAGTTAGGGTTTTTTCTTTGAGAGAGAATGTGAGAGAGATAATCTTTTGAACTTCAGATTTCAAAAATACGTTTTCAATTTGTACTTGTAACTTCCCTCTCTCCTTTTTCGCTTAATGGGACAAGTGTCAACTTTTGCTTGGCTCTACGATTTTGTCAGTTAAGGATTGTACTGAATTGCCCTTGGTTCCTTCAGAGCTGAGGTGCCCTTAGGGAGGACTACGATCGTTGAGGTAGTTTAGTGATCGTTGAGTGTTTTGCATTTGTCGAGTATGATCTACGAATGTCGAGTCTGAGCTACGATCGTCGAGTCTGTTCAGCAATCGTCGTGTCTGATCTACAATCGTCGAGTCTGTCCTGATCCTTGTGATGAGTTTTTGATAAAGCATTCTTTTAAGGCGGACTCATGAAGGCCAACCTCTTGGAGTGAGTCGAGGGTTAGGTTTGTTCTGAGACGCTTATCGGAGGGATTGCTTTGTTTTGAAGCTTATCATCACAGGGTGCACTCTTGCTTTGTTGATGAGGCTTTTGTCATCGTTGAGTCTGCACTACGATAGTTGAGTCTTTGCTACGATCGTTGAGGTGGTTTTGTCTCTCCAGTTCTACGATCGTGGACTTCCCTTGATAATGTCTACGATTTTGAGTTCAAATTTTTGTATTCATTATGGTTAGCACAATCTAGAGCATATATTTTATGGTTGAAGATTTAGCATGCCTAGCTCACTTATTAACTTATTAAATCTGGATTCATCTAGAGGTTTTGTAAAAACATCAACAAGTTGATTTTCAGTAGGGATATATTGTAAAGATATAGTTCCATTTTGCACATGATCCCTAATGAATCGATACCTTATTTCTATATCGTAGTCCTAGAATGCATAACAGAGATTATGAGTTATTGCTATGGCACTTGTGTTATCACAGTGAATGGGAATAGATTTGAAATCAAACCCATAGTCAGCTAGCTGATTTTTCATCCATAGAATCGAGCACAAAGAATGCCAACAGACAATATATTCAGCTTCTGCAGTTGAAGTAGATACTGAGTTTTGCTTTTTGCTAAACCAGGACACCAGTCTGTTTCCTAGCAATTGATAGGTGTCACTAGTAGTCTTTCTATTTATTTTGCATCCTGGAAAATCAGCATATGTGTATCTTGTTAGTTCAAATGAGGATTCCTTGGGGTACCAAAGCCCCAAGTAAGGTGTACCCTTGAGATACCTGAAGATCCTCTTTACAGCAGATAAGTGTGACTCTTTAGGGTTAGCCTGAAATCTAGCACATATGCATGTTGCAAACATTATGTCTGGTCTACTGATAGTTAGGTATAAAAGAGAACCTATAATACCTTTGTATTGAGTTATATCAATACTTTTACCCTTTTCATCATTGTCAAGCTTGGTTGCAGGAGCAATTGGTGTTTTCATGGGAGAGGCTGATTCCATGCCATACTTCTTGAGTAAGTCTTTGATGTACTTGGCTTGGTTTATAAAATTCCTTCATCGATGCGCTTTATTTGCGATCGAGGAAAAAATTCACTCACCCATCATGCTCATTTCAAACTTGCTCGCATCGACTTAGAGAATCTCTTGCATAACTTTTAAATCAGTAAAACCAAAAATAATATCATCAACATATATTTGAACTAATAAGACTTTGCCTTTATGCTTTCTAATGAACAATGTGGTATCTACTCTACTTCTTGTGAACCCATTTTCAATTAAGAAGTTAGTTAGTGTTTCATACCATGCTCTAGGTGATTGTTTAAGACCATATAAGGCTTTATCTAATCTATAAACATAATTTGAAAGAGATGGATTGATGAAACCTGGAGTTTGCTCTACATAGACTTCTTCTTGGAGTTCTCCATTTAGGAATGCACTTTTGACATCCATCTGAAAGACTTTGAACTTCATGTGAGCAACAAAGGCAAGAAAGATTCTAATGGCTTCCAGTCTGGCAACAGGTACAAATGTCTCATCGTAGTCAATGCCTTTTTCTTGAGAATAGCCCTTTGCCATTAATCTTGCCTTGTTCCTGGTTATAACTCCATCCTCATCCATTTTGTTTCTGAAGACCCACTTGGTTCTAATGATAGGATGACTCTTTGGTCTTGGTACCAATCTCCATACTTTCTTTCGCTTTCAAATTGGTTGAGTTCTTCTGCGTAACTTCATCCCAACCGGAGTCTTCCATAACATCCTCTATCTTCTTTGGTTCTGTTTGTGATAGGAAGCTTAGATAAAAGCATTCATTTTGAGTAGCAGCTCTTGTTTTGACTCTAGCACTCAGATCTTAAATGATTAGATCTTGAGTGTGATCTCTGGCCCATCTGTTACCGGTTGGGACATCTGTCCTGATGCCTTCTTGTCTTAAGTCTTCAAGATCTATTTCTTCTTCTTGGTGTGGAGGTTCACTATCTTGCATAGATCACTATACGATTTCATTTTGTTGCTCGACGATTTCACTATCTGGCACTACGATCGTAGCGTTGGGCTCGACGATTTCATTCGTAGTGTCTGCACTATCGGTCGTAGTGTCTTGAAGCACTGTGTTGTCTGAGTCTGTTTCATGGAAGATGATATGAATTGAGACTTTAACACTCAGTGTCTTTTTGTTGAACACTCTGTAAGCCTTACTGTCTGTGGCATATCCAAGAAAGATTCCTTCGTCGACTTGGTGAAAAATTTTGTCGAGTCTTGCTTTCCATTGTTGAGAATGTAGCATGCACAAAGAAAACATGAAAGTAGTCGACACTTAACTTTCTTCTTTTCTACGATTAAGTAGGGCATCTTCTTGATCGTAGAGTGTATCAGTGATCTGTTCTGCGTGTAGCATGCAGTGTTGACATCTTCTGCCCAGAAGTATTCAGGCAGATGAGCTGCTACAAGTAGAGTTCTTCCAGCTTCTATCAAAGTTCTGTTCTTTCTTTCAGCTACTCCATTTTGTTGAGGAGTTCGTGGAGCTGAGAAGTTATGATCGATTCTATTATGCATGCGAGAATCGGTCCATTTCTGAGAAGTCGAATTCTCTGCCATGATCACTCCTTATGGCCTTGATTTTCTCTCCTTTCTCGTTCATCACCAGTCTGAACATTTTGATTAATTGGGAGCTCGTTTCATCCTTTGAAGTTAAGAAGAATACCCATGTGAATCTGGTGTAGTCGTCGACTATAACTAGAGAGTATCTTTTTCCTCCAAGACTAGTTGTTGGAATTGGCCCAAATAGATCCATGTGAAGCAACTGCAGGGGCTTGTCGATAGAGTTGGCAGTTTTGCTTTTGAATGAGCTTCTGGTTTGCTTTCCAAGCTGACACGCATTGCATGGCCTTTCTTTTACAAAGTTAAACTTAGGTAGGCCAGCTATGAGATCTTTTGATGCCAGTTTGGACATGCTCTTGAAGTTAAAGTGAGACAACCGTCTATGCCATAGCCAGCTCATTTCTTCAGAAGCTTTTTCCAGAAAACATATTATCTCATCTGAGCTTAGTTGACCAAGATCCACTGTGTAAACATTTCCTTCTCTTGTCCCTTAGCTTTCTGACGAGATGTCTTCAAATCTCTGACTTGGCATTAGTTGTTGAGGAATGTCACTTGAGGACCCTTGTCGCAGAGTTGGCTGATGCTTAGAAGGTTGTGTTGCAGACCTTCTACATATGCTACCTTCTTTGAAAGATCTTGCACCATTGCCGCCAGAGCCATATCCTCTTGTCTTTCCCAGAGCCGTTGTCTCCAAAGATGACTGAGGGACCCTCCTTTTCTATGTAGTTAGATAAGAGGGCTTTGTTCCCGGTCATGTGCCTTGAGCAACCACTGTCCAGATACTATGTAGTGATCGTGGAGCTCTTTTCCTGTCAAAATATTGAACCTTCATTTTGGTACCCATATTTGCATGGGTCCTTCTTTGTTAGTGCCTTTGGGGACCCAAATTGTTTAATCTTGGGTCTCACATGCATGGAATTATAATAACACTTGGCAACCTTGTGACCATATTAATTGCATATAAAACACCTAGTATGATGCATGCTAGTGTGTGTATGATGATTCATCCTCCATTTGGACTTGTGTGGTTCTTTAATTATCCTTCTATTAAACTGATTCTCATTTTTCCACGTGTCCTTGGATTTCATAAATAGTGATGAGTGTGCCTTACCTCTACTATACTTTCCCAGTTGATTCGTAGAGTTGGTCTTGCTTGACTCTACGATTCTTCGAGGTTGGTGAGTAGAGGTTAGGCTACTCTTCTCTTTTATGAACCCCAGACCAGTATGAGATCCTTTACTCCTATGAGTATGAATGGAGACAGTAGGACAAGGTTGAACTTGTTCTTCCTTCTGTGAGGATTTCACAAAGGTAATGCTTCTACTAAAACTTGAGGCATTACTAGTGCTAGTTTCCTTTGTCTTTTCCACACAAGGCTCTGAGATGGATTCCCCAAAGCCTAGGCCTGTTTTGTCGAATGTGCTTCTCTGACTAGAGAGCATGTAGTCCATGGATGAGGAGGATTTGTTCCATGTAGAGATAGTCTTTTCTAGATCCTCAATTTTTGAGGTTAGATTAGACTCTCTTTGTGCATTGAGTGTGTTTGTCTGTTTTAAGGTCTCATTCTCAGCCTCAAGCTTGAGAGAAGATTAGTACTTAGAAGGGCTGTTTCAAGCTCTCCTTGTACTTTCTTCTTCTCTTTTTGAAGAAGTGAATGATCCTTAGACAAAACTCTGAACCACTTCATATATTGATGTAGATCAGTGGTTATGCCATGCAGTGCAGTTCTTAAGTCATTTATATCTACATCAAGTGAGTTGAAGTCAAATACCTCATCGAGACTTACATCATGTATGTTGAGGTTTTGTTTGTCCTTTGCATGTTTGGCCATTAGGCACAGATTGGCCATTTGTGGTTCTTCTTCATCTCCGGAGTCAGCATTGGAGTCATTATCTGAGTCACTCCATGATCCTCCAGGTACCAGGCCTTTGTCTCTCTTCTGAGGCCTTTTGTTTCCTTTGTATTCCTTCTTTCCATGCTGTTTCTTCTTTAGTTCTTCTCTTAGAGGTTTGTTGCAGTTGGCAATGAAGTGGCCAGACTTCTTACAATTGTAACACAGATCATTTATTTGCTCCTGGCTGCTGTAGTTTCTCACCTTCTTCGGCTTGCTGGTTTTTCCCAGACGCATGAACCTTCTCAGTCTTTTTACCAGCATAGCAAGGTCTTCATCATCGTCTTCATCATAATCAGAGTCAATCTCAGTGTTGACCTTTGATGCACTTTCAATTGCCTTGAGAGCAACACCCTTATCCTTCCTTCTTCCTTCTGATAGGGTTTCAGTTCGTTGAGTCAGCTCCAGTTCGTATGTCAGGAGATTTCCATTTAGTTGTTGAACTGTCATCTCGTGAAGATTCTTTGACTCTCTTATAGTAGTGGTTTTGGCATCCCACTTGCTCGGTAGGGCTCTCATGAACTTTATGATCAGATCTTTGTTAGGATAGATCTTCCCATATGCTCGTAGAGAGTTGAGCAGAACATTGAATCTTTCATAGGTGGTAGTCACGTTCTCTCCTTGAACATGAGCGAACATCTCATACTGCTGTGTCAACAATCTTTCTCTGACTTCTTCAGTCCCTTCGTGCATGATCAACAATGTTTCCCAAACCTCCTTAGCTGTTTTGCTGTTGACAACATTTTCAAACAGATCGTCTTCTAAGGATTGGAACAGGATGTTCTTAGCCTTTTATCAAGTTGGACAACTCTCTTCTGGTTGTCTGTCCACTCTTCTTTAACCTTGATTTTTATTCTGTTTGGATCGTCAGTGGTTGGTGCAAGCTTCGTTGGAATATAGGGCCCATTTTGAACGGTCTCAAATAGATCTTCATCTATTGAGTCCATGTAAGCTTGCATCCTGACTTTCCAGTTTGCAAATTTATCCTTGTTGCACATTGGTGGCTTCCTGCCTCCTCCAGTCCTAGATTCTCTTGGTATGTGTGCCATTGGATCTACTAAAGCTTGTAAGTTGTATAATAGAACCTGCTCTGATACCAATTGTTAGTTCCTAGTTGGCACAATAGTTATCTAGAAGGGGGGGTTGAATAGATATTTAGAAAATCTTTTCGTTTTAAACTTGTTCTTTAATGATGATTAAAACTTAGCGGAATTTATGTTTGTTTTAATCTTCTTTACACAGCAGTGAAGTTATGAGAGTGAGGCAATTATAGCAGTTATGGCAGATATAGCAGTTATAGTATGAATGTAAAAGACAGTTGTTTTTAAGTGGTTCAAAGCACTTAAAGCTCATAGTCCACTCTTCTACTCAACGAGAAGGATATCCACTAAGGATGTCTTTTACAACTTCTGAATCACACAGATTCCTTCTAGACCAGCAGTCTAGGAACTTCTTAGTTCACTCTTGAACTCTTCAAGTCCAGCAGACTTGGCTCTCTTACAGTTCACTTAGAACTCTTCAAGTCCAGCAGACTTGGTATTCTTCTTCAGTTGATTGATAGATGTTGAGTTCTTGATGGTTGCTACTCAGTTGCTATTTAAGAACTTGTTCGAAAGAACTGAGTAGCTAAGCAAGCTTTGCAAATTCTCAGATCGTAGAGTTGAGCTTGAGAGTTGTTCACGTTGTTTGTTCAATGCTTGCTTAATTCTTTCTCATCTGTCTGATTTGCATATATATGATCTTGAAAACTATCCGTTGAGTTCATCCGTTGAGGCATTAAATGAATTTGACTTTTCTGATCTTTGATGGAGACATTTCTGTACATCTGCTTTGAAGCGCATTACGGCCCACCGCACGGAGACTACTTTCTCACCTAACACCTGAAAATGTGTTTTTTCCCCTTACCAATGGTACTTTCCTTAGCTTTTTCAATACGCTTCTTTGTTGCATAATAAGGATATATCATATTACTTTAGGACTGATGAGTACTGCAACGTCTAGAATCCATTCCTCATATATGGAATCTGTCTTCACATATATCATGAGGCTCGACATTTTCTGACATAAGACAGATGATGCTCGACGATTTATATCTTGATACTCTACGATTCAGATCGAAGTGACTTGACGCCTTGGTGCTTGATCTGATGCTATCAGCCGAGAGCACTACGATTTCTCTTAAACATTTGGACACTACGATCTTTGTTTGCTAGGTTCTAACTCTACGTTTCCGAGAGCACACTACGATCGTTGACTTGTAAACTCTATGTTTCCTTCAGCATGCTACGATCGTTGAGTTGGCTTGGCAAACGTTGGGACCACTCTACGATTCCCGAAGAGGTCCTTCAAGGCAGGCACACTACGATCTTCTAAGCTTTATGTTTCTGCCTTAACTTCTGCAATGTTGATCAGATTTATACACTCCGATTTCTTCGAAGCTTATCTATTACATCTCAAGATCAACTTAACAGCTCTGATCTTTCTATCTATACATTCTATTTCAGAATGATACACGTTAAGAGCTTAGATTAGGTGATCAACCTAACAGCTTTGATCTTTCTATCTATACATTCTATTTCAGAATGATACACGTTAAGAGCTTAGATTAACTGAACAAATTTGATCTATCACTAAGTCCTTGGTACATATCTTACTTGAAGGACTTTACAAATAATCATGAGCATATACATTAAAACATCAAATCATAATATGCATTCTCCCAACACTATCATTACGTGTTTCTCAGAAATTCAAACTAAATCTCCGAGCAGAAACGGATGAATAGTGCCTATTTCATCTTTTTTCCCAAAAATATTTTTGTTCCCGGAAAATTTTTATTTCGTCTTGAAAATTCGTACTCGTTCAATCTAGCTCGTAGCCAGAATCCTCCCGACTTATAATCATCCCAGGTTCTAGAACGATTAATAAACATATATCACAGAATAGTATTAATAAAAATTCATTTTATTAATAACTAATTCTTTAACTTAAATTCTGGACAATTCGATTTTACTCGGGTTGTCACACTTCCCTCCTTATAAAAATTCCGTCCTCGAAATTTCTTAAAACCACACCCATACCCGGGTCCTCAAATTCTACCATTCTTCACAGAATTTCGTCCTCGAAATTTAGTTTACTCTTCTTCCCAACTTCTATTCAAAGAAGTTTATGTCCTTCAGACATTCCCTAACCTCCATAACCTATCTAAATCATGAAGTAGAATGAATAATGAGGAACATAAGGATTCCTGTAAAATATTTCATACTTTTACTGAGGGGTCAAATCGACCATGAACTCTTACTAGGTTTAACATCTTTTTCGCCGTAAATCCTTCTACCACGGTCAGTTTACAATCACCAAGAAGGTAAACTACCTCTTCCATACGTAGGCGATCAACCCATCGTATAACCCCATTTCAGGGTATGTTCACCTCAGACTAAATCATTAGATTCCGCACCAAAACAATTTGGCTTGGCATAACCTTTTCAAAGAAAGCTCAATTTACTTATAACATACCATTTGTCTAGCCAAATCAAATAGCTTAGACCATACCAATAAATTGGACATCAACTTAAAACATTCGTCTAGTCAAATCAATTGACATCGACTACTTCTTTAAATTCTTTCACAATACATCAAAATGTTTCATGACGTCATAATACCGTACTTTTCACAGTACGTTGAGGACTTCATCAGTTTATGACTTCGTCACTATACATCATACCATAGTGGGTTTCTGATCCTAAGATCACATCCAACACTAGGTTCAATTGCATTAATAACTCCATCATTTTACCATCTTTGCATCAAATGCATTGATGATATAAAATTCATTTTGATATTTGAATCAACTTCTATCTAGCCGAAACAATTAGCATAGACATATAAAGAATAACTCTTTTAAAATCCGTTGGTTCCAAAATTTGAACCAATTTCTTTCCTTTTCAAAACGCACATATTAGCACGATTTCAATAAACTTCGAAATCTAGCGTAGCTAGATGACTTGAAATATCCTATTTCTCCATCTTCTTTCATTGTCTTACTTGTGACAATACTTAATCTTCTCTAGCACCTTCAATGCTAAGCATACTGAAATTACTTCGTTTCCAGTCTAAACATTCCTATACCCTAGTATAGTTTATCAACTTTCCACACTTTATGTGTTTAGGAACTTTCCACAACCATATGTGTTTAAGAACTTATCTTCGCAATATGTAATCCAAGAACAAATCAAGGACTATCCATACACTTAGGGCTCAAAAACATAGCATATAACTATGAGTCACACACTTTTCATAAGTATGAGTTTCAAGAACTCGCACCTATCTTAATATTCTCTACCTATCACACATATACATGAGAAAAGATTCACCTTCTCACCATATACATATTGATAGCGCGGCCTACTATTCTAATGATTATCACTACCAGAAGCTAAGTGATTGTCGAACCAAACACAATTTCCTGCCCATACAAAGAATTGGTCAACTCAGCCACAAATCGATATACAAAGCTAAGCGGTTGTTACACCAAGGACAATTCCATGCCCATACAAATAATTGTTCAACTTAACAACTATATCGAATAAGAAGCTAAGTGGTTCTAAAATTGAGTACAAATTCCTCGCCCATACAAGAAATCATACAACTCAGCTATTGATATGAGTCCTCAATTGAAATCCTAAAACTTCTTACTTTCTTTTTACTTAATATGAATTTTCTTTAATTCGTATGCTAGCCTTTATAACTTGATAGGTATAATTTTATTTTATATATATTGATGATAACAATTATGTTTTAAATAAATATGTAATTATTTATTTATTTTTCCTTATTATTTTATTTTTCGTTTTACTTGAATTAATTTTTATTGACCTTGATAAATCATATGTCAAGTGTTAAATAAATTAATTCATATAATATTCAAGGCAAGGAAACTCTATTTCTTTTTCTAAAACTAAAGTTGGGCAAAATGTTTTTATACTTCATATACACTAAAACATATAAAATACTTATTATATATGTATAAAAGCGTATATATATATATATATATATATATATATATATATATATATATATATATATATATATCTTATACTATATATATATACATAAACATACATATACAATTTATATTATATAACTAGTATAATGCATAAATATATAATTAATGCATGCATGTAGGAGTGAGCAAAAAACGAATAAAACCGAATTATCGAACCGAACCGAACCAAAATTTTTAACCTAAATTATTTAGGTATTTGGTTTTTTTTTTTACAATTTCAGGTTATATCCAGAATTATTACTCGATGTTCTTCGGTTTGGTTTTTTCAAAAAATAGGTTATTCGAGTATCAAGATAACCAGAACATATACTTTAAAAACAAATTAATTTTATAATATTATTATTATCTCCTATCTAAGTCTATGACAGACCGAGTCCGTTTCAGTATTTCACATTTCAGATCCCATTTTGCCCTAGCCCTTAGCCCGCTCCCACTCCATTTCACATTTTAGATCCCTTATCTTCATTCTTCACTCTACTCGATCTCACATCCTCTCCACTTCTCCAGCTTCCGCCTCTCTCCGGCCTCCGCCTCTCGGCTCTTACGTCTGGCAAACGCGCCTCGGCAGACGACCTCTATCCTCTGCGGCTCTGCCCTCTCCCCCTTCGACTATCTTACGAGTTCCGACTCTCTTACAACTGATCTAAGAAATTGGTATGTTTGTTTTGTTAGTTGTTACATATTTACATCTGATTTTGATTTGAACCCTTTTACGGGTTATTCGATCTGATTTTGTTAGTTAGGGTTATGATTTCTAAGGTGGGTAATCTTTTGATTCTTTCATAAATTTGGAATTTTTTTTCTTACTTGGGTATTGTGAATTGTGGGTGTTTCTTATTTTGGTTTGATAATTGCCACAAGTCTGAGCTTTCTGTGGAGTCATGGATTTCTTGTTAATCTTTTTTTGGGATCTTTATTATATAATTCCATGGATTGGGATAATGTGAGATTTTAATTTGTTGGCTTTGTTAACTTAGACCTTTTAATTGACAGTTACTATGCAATGACAGCTACAATTTTGATTATAATGGTTCTGAAAATTGACGGTGTCATGGTGTATTGGAGTTATGCTATGAGTATGAACTATGAAGCACAATTTATTGCAGAAAGCTACAGTCTTTGCTTGTGGGGTATTTTCAGTTCATACAACTTACTCATTCCATCCCAAATTATCTGATGTTTTGAAGTACCAAAAATCAAAATAACTGCACTTTGCTTTTTTGTAGACAATTAAATTGGTTATATTACAAATTTGATTGTAATTTCATATGCCTGTCACATGTTGTTTGATTGTGCTGTACTTGCAATTGGGTTGTTGGATCTTATTATATACTTCTTCCCTAATTCCATTTTCCTGTTTGGGCATGTGATGTACAGGATCTTGTGTTTCATGTTCTTTGTTTTCCTTCTTTGTTTGGTTGTGGTATTTTTGACTTGTTGTTGTATCTTTCTTTGTCTTTGTTGGTTGTTGGATGTTGGCTCTTGAGTCTTGGGTTGTTGCACAAGCACAACTGATGAGTAGTTGTTGCCTGCTAGTAGAATAAATTCTTGTAGATGTAGGGTGCTAGACTGGTAGCTGCTTTGTTCAAGTCATAAACTTTGTTAAGGTTTTAAGGACATTTACTTTGTTGGCTTGTTTTAAGTTATTTTGCTACTGGATAGGTACTTTATTGGACAGTTAAGTTAACAGTTAATTTGTTGGACAGTTATGAGTTAACAGTTAATTTATGTTGGATGTTGGTTCGGTTTTTACCCGAATACCCGAAATTACAATTCGGTAATTTGGTATTCGGTAATTCGGTTATTTTTAAATTTCGGTTAGTAGTTCAGATAGTAGAAATATCAATAATTCGGTTTTCGGTTATAACCGAATAGCTTATTCGGTTCGGTTAGAACCGAATGATCACTCCTACATGCATGTAAAAAACTGTGTGTATGTGTGAGTGACACTCAAAATGGGATTTAATAATATCAGTGGGTGAGCTGGCTTAAAAACGTGTAGTTCTCTTCCATGGTCAATATGCACAATAAATGTGAAGTTGGCAAAAAAAAAAAAAAGACTAGGCGGAATTGAATCTCCTACCGCGTAAAAGCTTGGTTAATCTGGACCATTCAATTCAAAAATGGTTGATCAAAATCGTGCATTCAAAAATTAATTTTCTAAATTATAATTTTGCCCCAACTTCAAAAATTCTATAAATAGGGAGTATTTCATTCATTTCGTTTTTACCAATTTAGTGAAAAGAAAATCATACTCTCATTGCCTACATTCTCTCTAAGATTCATATCTCTTCTTACAAAAGTTTTTATTATTTTTGAAGAGAAAAATTGGTCCAAGTATTGAGATAAGTTTAATTTTTGTTGAATTATTTCTTACTTGTATTTTATTTATTGATACACAAATACATATTGTTCTACACAATTTTATATATCTATATTTCATCTATTTGTCAAATAAAAGGATACTTGGGCGCCGCAAGGCTACGGAGATACACCTCTATGGAGAGGAATTCGAACCGTACGATTCCTTATAGTCTTCAGTAACCTTTTATCGACATTATTTATATAAATATCTTAAAATAGATACGACACTTGATAGCTCAAAACAACACTGAGATACTTCTCCAAAAAGAGTAGTCATCCGAACCGGATTTGAGAATCGTAGTAATCTATTGAAAATATTTATATAAATATCAATTGTGAAAATTATAAATTTTGTCGTACTTAGACGTCGCAAGGCTACGGAGATACACATCTAAGTATTATATGAATTATTTTTATGAATCAATACTTGTATAAAAGAATAAATCAAATCAAGTATAATATTTAAATCAGCTAAGCACAAACTAATATAACAAATATTAATGTTTAACTCAAATAATATATAAGAATATCTAAGAAACAATTCTATAATATCCATAGAAAAACACTCTTTATTTTATAAAATTGTTAATTCTTTATAAAGTGCCTTAATATCATATATTTGCTTAATCAGAAGCATCAGTGAATCTAAACAAAAGTTCTATTTGTTTTAAAGAAGATCATTATTGAATATAAAAGTCCATGAACTTTTATACTAATATATTTGCTCTTAATTTTCTATCTGCTTATTTGAGAAGCATTAACCTGTACTTAACTCTTATCAGCTTATTGAAGAAGCACATTGTTGTAAACTTATTTGTAAACAGAGAAACGAATTAGAGTTAGTTTATTTTATGTACTTGTGAGAAAGACAAGTAATTCTTCTACCAAGACCAGAGTCTTATAGAGGTCAGCAGGAAGTTGGGGCTCTAGTGTACTTGTGTGAGGAAGAAGCTGTTGTTTCAAGACCAGATCATAGAATAGAACTGAACTCAAAAGGTGGTATAACTAAACTTGAGGAAGGAGCGAGGAGCTTGCTGTCTAAGATAGAATAGTTGAATAGTTGGAAGTTTGTCTATAAAATTTTGTAAAGGCTTCTCCGCCTGTTGAAGGAGTTGTTATTACTGATAGTAATAGGATCTCAAGTTCTAAGTAGGGACTTGAGACTGGACGTAGTAACATACCAAGGGGTGTATGTTGTGAACCAGATAAATCTATGTGCATTGTGATTGAATTTTTTATTATCTTGCATGCTAATTGTTAAAACTGCTAATTAATAACTAAAAATTCAAAAAGACCTAAAGATAATTTTTAACTTGTAATAATCTATTCAACCCCCTTTCTAGATTATTATTGACCTTTCATAACTCAATCTGATTTCTTCTTCCTGTACTTACTTCGTAGTACCATTCACCTATAGCATCAGCTATAAATCGTCCATCGTTTAACAGAACAACTGTTATTACGATTTACTATGATCACGTGGTGATCTTCTCCCTTAATCATTTAGCTCAATGATTTTCTTATCCTTCTCTCTACGATTATAGTCTTAGGTACTCATACCTAAAATTTATAACCTATCAGCTCTGATACCAACTTGTAACGGCCCAAAATCTGGTCTATCTTCACACCCGGATTTCGTATGTCACGGTCCCACTTCTTACCAAACATACATCATTATATAGTTAAATATAACAACATATATACTCAAATCCTAGGTCCTATTACCTTATAACATCGTTCATTACAAATAATGATAATTACATTATTCTTTACATCTTACATGAGTGACTTTTATCCGCCACCAAGGATACATAATAGTTTATTAAAATAATCTATAGTTAAATTAACTATTATACATTACAAGTCTTTTCTTGATCTTCACGCACATTCACATACTGAATGACACTTCGTTTGAACACTGATCAACTTGATCTATACGGGATCCTTAAGTTCTTTCTAACATCGTTCGCTGAATTTTTTTTTAAAGCAAGTGTGAGCATTCAATTGCCCAGCAAATCATAGCAGTTGAACAAACAACTTCAAGAATTTAAACATTCTTTTAAGACTTCAATAACCGAACAAAGGTTATGAAGCAGCTTGAACAATAGGAATAGATCACAATTCTTATCATTTTAAAACATTAGTCACATACTCTTTGAAATACTTTTATTTTTCTACCTTTTCCATACATATTCTGTCTGGCTAGAATCATTAGCACAGACTTAACAATAACAGTTCATGTATAAACAGAACATACTCGTATTGAACAATTCAATCACAGAATAGTTCATCTTATAGAAACACTTAAGTGTTCAAATTATGGCACAAGACCTCATACATACTACCACCTTGTACATATATCACACATATGCACATAAACAAGACTTCTCAAGTTTAACATCTGAGAAGTTTAGGAAACTAGCATTCATATAATATGAATGAAGTTTAAACCATTTATATCCTTTTTAAATGATTTTTAAATCAATAAAATCATTTTTAATCTATTTATTTAATATAATTATTAAATAAATCTAATATCATTAATATTAAATAATTAATGAAATTTACTTTAAAATATTGAAAGTTACATTTTATAACTTAAAATATTATTAAATACCTTATTATCATTTAAAATAATTTTTAATATAATAAAATCATTTTTAGTTAATTTATTTAATGTATTTATTAAATAAATTAAATATTAATAATATTCAAATAATTACTAATATTTATGGAAAATATGCCAAATTATTAAAAGTTAATTTTTTATGACTTAAAATAATTTTTAAAACTGATTTTATAATTTTCGGAATTTATTTACTATTTTTAAATGATTTTAAGAATTTATTTCTATTTTTATCATTTTCCAGAAATTAGAAAACTAAAATAATAGAAACCGTAGGTATAGGCTATAGCGACACTTTCTGTCGATGTTGGTGTTCTTGAGCTCAAGAATACTAAGAAGGCAGTGTTCAAGGGTCTTACTTTGACCGTTCATTACTCGTTGCACATGATGTTTCTGGACAGGGTTTTATAATGAACATGTAGTATTGATGTAATACTACATGAATCATCAATTATTAGGGTCAAATTACAACATACAAGCTGTGACGCCCCCAAAATAGGTATACATCACCTATTTTGAGTCGCCAAATACATGGTACATAATCTGAATACAACCTTAAATATCTGACATGAAATGTGTGAGTTTTAATACAAATATTGTCTTCTAGGCAGGTATTCAAACTCAAAATAAGTCCTCATTATATTTATTATCACACTATTTCATAGAATAGTGAGGACTACTAATGCTATCATCTGGACCATCACTCCGTTCCCCGACTAGTCCCTGCTACGTTCTCATTTCCTGAAGAGAATAATGAAAGCAAAAGGGTGAGCTCAACTAGCCCGATGAAAAATATTATGACTAAGATAATGCGAGAATAAATTATCATTAGCCTTCAACGATGTTAAACCGATAAAATATAACAAACATCAAGTTTAAGCTGCGGTGAACAAGCAATCCATTAGAAGAGTCAAGTAGAGAATAAAATCTACTATCTTACATGATTTAAAAGGTTTTCAATACTTTATCGAGACTCGACTTAAGACTAATTCGATCAATAAATAATCCACATCATCCATGCACTTTTCGACGACCATTCGATATTCATTAGTATCACGACCACAAATTATCCATGCACTACGGGCGAGAGATATTCATGTATTCATCAATGGTCATGATCATGCCAACAATCCACGTCCATCATATGTCCATCTACGGGCCAATAAGGACTTTTCCACATAATTTGTAATATTACGGTGATATGATTACAAGTTCAAGAATAATCCCGAGGAACTAATCGTAAGCATACTTCTTTGTGGAGTCCATGAAAAGATATTGGATGAAGTGCAAATATCAATATCGATATTCCACTAATTTCATGGAGTATAGAAGTCAAAACTTTAACTTATTTGAGTATAATAAAGAATGGAATAACAAAAGAAATCACCGAGCATGCGATAGACCACACGATAGGTTATTCCAACGAGAATAATAAATAACGGAACGGTCATGCGTAAGCGCATACGAGATAGGATATTCAATGAATAATAAATAATGGAACCGGTCGTGCGTAAGCATGTAGACGATGTTCCAACGAGAATAATAAAGAATGGAATAACGAAGAATTTCACCATGTATGCGATTACTTTGCATAGACAGTTATTCAACATAATAATAAAGAATGGAATAACGAAGAATTTCACCAAGTATAGGGTATCCGTATATATCTGAGTTATTCAACATAATAATAAAGAATGGAATAACGAAAGTTCTCTTCACGAATAAGAAAAAAAGAATACCCTTACAGTACAACAAATAATATCCCTTACTAGTAAAGAAGAGTATTCCATTTGGTAGGGCGAGGATATTCTTTAAGAAAACTTGCACTACGCTCAAAGCTTCTTAAAACTCTAAAGAAATACGCTCAAGATTATAGAAGAATTCTCTAACTTACGGTGTGATTTTCAATTCTAACTAAGCATCCTATTTATAGGAAAATAGAAAGGATACTATCTTTTGCTTATGCATAAAATATAATATATTCTATATATATATATATATATATATTTTATATTTATATAATTTATTTAAAATCTAATAAAACAAATAACTTTATAAAAGTATTTTGTTTTATATATAAAAAAGATTTTACTATGCAAAATACTATCTGAGACACTATGCAACACTATGCATAATAAAATATAATATATTCTAATTATTGTCTAATAAAACAAATAACTTTATAAAAGTATTTTGTTTTATATAAAAAGATTTTACTATCTGAAAACACTATACATAATAGAATATTATATATTCTATTTATAGTCTAATAAAGCGAATAACTTTATAAAAGTATTACATTTTTATATAAAAACTTTTACATTTTATTACATTAATAATACTAATAAAACAAAATTTATCATCATTATTATAATTCACAATATTAATCGACCGAGTCGTTCCCGAGAAAGAGGGGCTTTCGATAATGATTTCTCCCCATTAGTGCGCAATTAGGTGACCAAACCTCTCCTTGTGAGAACTTCTAGACATCGTTAATATTGTAAATAATAATATTAATAACTTTGTCATCTCAATTATTGATTATAAAATATTGACAATAATTGAATCAAATAACGTGAGATCTTATCAACAATTCTTTATGCAATAATTAAACAAAAGCGGTGACTTCTCACGTAAGCATCAATAATCAATCTGGTGTCTTCTTATGCAACCACAGCGTATTCTTTATACTTTTAACACCGGTGTTTTAACGAGTTAACGGTAAAACTTCCGCCGTTATTTTCATAAAAGTATTTTTGTCGTTTTCTCGATCAAACAATAATTCCGTTGTGGGGTCCACCAATAATTGTCTTTGTTATGCGAATATTCCTATTAAAAAGAAATATTCCCAGACCCAATCGAATATTATATAACAACTTGCGTACTTTGCAAAATTTATAAATATTACCCACAACTATAACATTATATCAAATTCATTCCATAATATTCAAAATGATATTTATAAAAATTCATCTTTATTAAAAAAAAACTTGGGGTCTTACAACCTCCCCTTCTTATGAAAAATTAAGCTCGAAATTAGAATGCGTTACACGGTATGTCGAAGAGGTAAGGATACCTTGATTTCATTTCAAATTCTAACTCATAAGACATTTCCTCAACATCGTGGTTTCTCCATAAAACTTTGACTTGAGGTATAACCTTGGAGCGTAGAATATGTTCCTTCTTATCCAAGATTTGAACATGAACCTCTTCATACATCAAATCTTCCGCTATTTAAATCGGTTCTAACTTCAATAATGTGGTTCGGGTCTTCCACATATTTACGTAACATGGATATGTGAAAATGTTATGAACACGAGATATACTTGGCGGTAAAAGCGAGTCTATAGGCCCGCGAGTTCCTACTCGATCGAGGATTAAAATGGGCGATGAATCGAGGATTGAGTTTTCCTCTCTTTCCAAATCTAAGTAACTCCTTTCCATGGAGCAACATATAACAACACATGATCTCCTATATCGAATTCCACGTCCTTTCGATGAAGATCAACATAACTCTTTTATCGATCTTGTGAGGTTTTTATCGTTCTCGGATCGTTTGAATCTTTTTCGTAGTCATACGTACCAACTCGATCCCAACAACGTTGCTTCACCCACCTCATCCCAACATCTTTGGAAACGACACTTTCTTCCATACAACGCCTCAAATGGAGCCATGCCAATACTTGCTTGATAACTGTTGTTGGAGGAAAACTCCACTAATGGTAAGAACTTATCCCTACTTCCCTTGAAGTCTAGGACACAGAGTCTTAATAAATCTTCAAGAGTTTGAATAGTCCTCTCCGACTGCCCATCCGTCTGAGGATGATATGCCGAGCTAAATCGTAAATCTATGCCCATAGCTTTCTGCAAACTAACCCAAAATCGTGAAGTAAATCTTGGGTCTCGATCAGTAACTATGGATACTGGCATACCATGAAATCTTACAACCTCGTTTATGTACATACGAGCAAGGCGTTCAAGTGTATAAGTTTCTCATATAGGTAAGAAGTGAGCGACTTGGTCAATCTATCAACAATGACCCAAATTGCATCTATGCCTTGAGAAACCTTGGGAAGACCGATAACAAAATCCATGGTAATGTGCTCCCACTTCCATTCTGGAATTTCAAGTGGTTCTGATGGACCTTTTGGTACTTGATGCTCACTTGACTTGTTGACACGTTAGACACCTTGAGATAAACAACGCTATCTCTCTCTTCATATTGCCCCACCAAAATGTATGTCGAAGATCATGATACATTTGGTACTCCCCGAGATGGATTGCAAGCGGTGTGTTGTGCGCCTCCATCATGATTTTATACTTTAAATCGAGTCGTTAGGAACACAAAAGTGCAGAGTTGACTCAAAATATTCCTTCTTCATCGATTCTTGCTTAGGCGTAGTACCTTCTTGCACTTTCTTCCTCATCGCGCATCGGCTCCAGTGCAGTAGCTTGGCGGCTTTAACTTTATCAATTAAAGTCGGTTCTACTTTCGTATATTCTCCATCATCACATGGGTCCATGGAGTCTTTAACTTTATCTCCATCCTTTGCAAGTCACACAAAATGGACCTTTGCGTTGACAATATCGCTTTTCGTGCTTGCATATGATCTTCTACTTTCGATAAATCGGCTACCACGTTCGCTTTTCGGGGATGGTATTGGATGGTATGATCATAATCTTTCAATAGTTCAAGCCAATGTTGTTGTCGCATGTTGAGTTCCTTTTGTGTGAAGAAATATTTGAGGCTTTTATGATCCGTAAAGATCTCCACTTTCTCCCCATACAAGTAATGCCTCCAAATTTTAAGTGCGAAGACAACATTTGCTTGACTCTAGATCATGAGTAGGATAATTCCTCTCATATTCTTTGAGTTATCTTGAGGCATAGGCTATGACTTTCCCATGTTGCATGAGAACACATCCCAACCCTTTGCTAGAAGCATCACTTGTAGATGACAAATCCCTCAAGGCGGATGGTATTGTCGAGCAGTCTTGAAATGAGTCTCCTCTTGAGTTCTTGAAAACTCTTCTCAAATTCTTCGCTCCAATCGAACTTTGTATCTTTCAAAGTCAATTTGAGTTAATGGAGTAGCGATTCAAGAAAATCCGTCCACGAATCTCCGATAATAACCAGCTAAACCGAGAAAGCTACGTACTTCGGTCACTGATTTAGGTTGCTCCCAGCTTTGAATTGCTTCAATATTTGTTGGGTCAACAGATATTCCATGACTTGATACTACGTGCCCAAGGAATGATACTTACTCAAGCCAAAACTCGCATTTCTTTAACTTGTCATAAAGCTTGTATTCACGAAGCTTTTGGAGTATCAGCCTTAAGTGTTGCTCATGATCTTCACGGCTTTTGGAATAAATAAGGATGTCACCAATAAAGACGACCACAAAGTGATCCAAATATTTCTTGAATACTCGGTTCATCATATCCATGAAGGCAGCAGGAGCATTAGTCAATCCAAAAGACATGACTAGGAATTCATAATGCCGTCTGGGGAGTTACGAAAGCCTTCTTTGGAATGTCATCGGTTCTAATCTTCAATTAGTGATATCCGAAGCGAAGATCGATCTTTGAAAAGAATTTGGCTCCTTACAAGCTGGTCAAACAGTCATCAATACGTGGCAATGGGTACCTATTTTTTGATGGTGACATGATTCACTCTCCAGATAATCAATACAAAAGTCGCATACTCCCATCTTTCTTCTTCACAAATAGAATAGGAGCACCCCGAGAGGCGTCTTAGGACGAATGAAACCAATGTCTAACAATTCACTGCGCAATTGGGTCTTTAACTCCACGAAGTTCAATAGGAGCCATTCGATATGGGGCTTTGGAAATGGGTTTTGTCTGGGGTTCGGTCGATACAAAATTCAATTTCACGCTATGGGGGTAGGCCGGAAGTTCTTTAGGGAATCGTCGGAAATTTATTAACAATAGAAATATCATTCAAATCGGCGTATTTTTGTTTAAATCGTGACATGAGCTAAGAAAGCTTGACATCCATTTTTTCAATAAGCGAATAGCTTTATGGTTTGAGATGACGGTGATTGATTTTAATGGTTTAGTTGCTTGAATTAGCATAATAGGTTGGTTAGGAATATGAAAGCTAACAACCTTACGAAAACAATCAATTTTTGCATGATGAGTAGTTAACCATCAATCCTAGAATCACATCAAATGCAAGTATTTTTAATGAAATAAGATCGACGGGTAATGTGAGGTGCCGATTTGAACCAAACAAGACTTATAAGCGATGGATGTAATGAAGGTTTCTCCCACGAGTTTTCCACGAGATAAGTCAAAGTCTAATTTCTCCGGTCAAATTTAATCGTTGGCGCAAGTAGGAGAAAAAAAAAGAATGGGTAGAACCGGGTATCAAATAAGGTATAGACTTAGCTAGAGTTTATGATAAGCTTACCGTGATGACCTCGTTTGGGTTCCTTGCTTTTGGGAGGTCACAACAAAAGCTCTCCTTGAACTACTAGTTTTGACTTATGCAGGGCGGTATTTTTTGTGTCACCGTTCAACTGGACTTGTCTTGATTGCATGACAAAATCGGGCTAGGTGACCTTCTCTTCCATAATTATAACACGCTTTGGATGGCATCGCGCGGTTTGGTGATATGTCCCTCCCTCTCGCATTTGAAGCATATGATAGGTGGTCGTTCTCCTTCCTTAACCACGGGTCTTTGATCTTGGCGTCTTTCCATCATTGTTGAATCTCCTCTTCTTGAAATGTCCATTCTTATTGTCTTGGCCATGATTACCATCGAAGTGGTTACCATTTACGGCATGTTGATTCCCTCCGTTTGTTGTCACCGCTTTGATGATGGCTACCTTTGGTATTATCATTTTGCTTGTTGCTTTCTCTTGGTTGAGTTGACTCGTTATCGGCGCTCAATAAGCTTGAGCCCTATTTACAACATCTGAATACAAACACAGTTTATGAGAAATTAGATATTGACGTATCTTGGTTTTCAAACTTCTTAGAAACATCCGCGTCATTCTTTCTTCATTATCAACCAAGTGAGACACAAACTGGGACAACTCGGCAAACTTAGCTTCATACTGCGACACAGTCATATTGTTCTGCTCCAACTTGATGAACTCTACCTCTTTCATGTGACAAATACTTTCGGGAAAGTACTTGTCATTGAATAGTTCTTGGAACTTCTCCCAAGACATCTTTAGTGCGGCAGGTTGAGTCGCTTCTGGATTCCCACCAATAATCTGCCTCTCCTCATAACATAAAGGTGGCAAAGGGAACCTTTTGCTCCTCGGAGCATCCCAAGACATCAAATATCTTGGTGATCTGCTTTATCCACGTCTCACTTGCTTAAGTGGTTTTGGCTCTCCAATAAACTCGGTGGTCCCGACTCCTTGAAGCTGTTTAGCGGTGGCCGTCCAGAGAGTTTCGATGTTTCCACCTACATTTTGGGCGAGGCCAGCCGCTCTGCTTTGATGTTGCATATGAATTACATAAAGCCTCTGAACATTCCATCATTCATCATTTGGTCGGTGTTGTTGTTTGCATGAGGATTATCGCCTTCTGATGCATATTCTCCACGATTATTGATATGTGGAGACTCAGCGGTCTCTGTGCTCCATTGCTATTCTCAACATTCTCGGATGTCATTTTTGAATCTTGCCACAAAACAAGGGTTAGTTATCATATCACATATTATCCTATACTCGGTGAGACCAATTAAATACCAAATAAACTTAGGTAGGTCATATTAGCGAAGAATTCCCGTCTCTCCCCTCCTAGTTCTTGTCTCACATCTCGGCCGGGGATCATATCCTAAGCTTTGATACCAAGCTGTGATGCCCCCAAAATAGGTATACATCACCTATTACGAGGTTGCCAAATATATGATACAGAATACAAATACAACCTTAAATATACAACATGAAATTTGTGAGTTTTAATACAAATATTGTCTTCTAGGCAGCTATATTCAAACTCAAAATAAGTCCTCATTACATTTATTATCACACTATTTCATAGAATAGTGAGGACTACTAATGCTATCATCTGGAATGTCACTCTGGTTCCCCAACTAGTCCTGCTACGTTCTCATTTCACAGAAGAAACAATGAAAGCAAAAGGGTGAGCTCAACTAGCCCGATAAGAAATATTATGACTAAGATAATGCGAGAATAAATTATCATTAGCCTTCAACAGATGTTAAAGCGATAAAATATAACAAACATCAAGTTTAAGCTGCGGTGAACAAGCAATCCATTAGAAGAGTCAAGTAGAATAAAATCTACTATCTTCTATGATTTAAAGGGTTTTCATTACTTTTATCATTTGAGACTCGACAATAAATAATCCACATCATCCACTTACTACGGCGAGGATATTCATTAGTATCACGACCACAAATTATCCATGCACTACGGGCCAGGATATTACGTGTATTCATCAATGGTCATGATCATGCCAACAGCTCCATCCATCAATGCACTACGGGACAATGAGAACTTTTTCCACATCATTTGTAATATTACGGTCATGATTACACCAAATAATCCCTGGTCATAATCATAACAAGTCCATCTATGCACTACAGGCCACATATGACTTTCAATATAATATAAACATGATGATGATGACAATGATATAAGAATTCAATAAAACAAGTTCAACAATTAATTTATCCAGGAACTAATAATGTCCAAATTGTCAACATGATACTTCTTTGTAGAGTAACACTCAAGAATGCTCAGAAGAATATTTTCATGAAAAGATACTAGATGAAGCGCAAATATCAAGGATATTCCACTAATTTCATGGAGTATAGAAGTCAAAACTTTAACCAACTGAGTATAATAAAGAATGGAATAACAAAAGAAATCACCGGGCATGCGATACAATCACGCATACGAGTTATTCCAACGAATAATAAATAACGGACCCATGTGCGTAATTAAGTAAGCATATACGGACATGATATTCCAACGAATAATAAATAATGGAACCCGGTCATGCGTAAGCCTTGCAGACATGATGTTCAACGAATAATAAAGAATGGAATAACGAAGAATTTCACCATGTATGCGATTACTTTTGCATAGACGGAGTTATTCCAACATAATAATAAAGAATGGAATAACGAAGAATTTCACCAAGTATAGGGTATCCAGCGTATATCTGAGTTATTCAACATAATAATAAAGAATGGAATAACGAAAGTTCTCTTCACGAATAAGAAAGAAAGAATACCCTTACGAGTACAACAAATAATATCTCTTCTTAGTAAAGAAGAGTATTCCATTTGGTAGAGGCGAGGATATTCTTTAAGAAAACTTGCTACTACTCTCAAAGCTTCTTAAAACTCTAAAGAAATAAACTCAAGATTATAGAAGAATTCTCTGAACTTACGGTGTGGTTTTCAATTCTAACTAAGCATCTATTTATAGGAAAATGGAAAGGATACTATCTTTGCACTATGCAATAAAATATAATATATTCTAAATATATATATATATATATATTTATATATTTTATTTAAAATCTAATAAAACAAATAACTTTATAAAAGTATTACATTTTATATATAAAAAAAGATTTTACTATGCAAAAAACACTATGCATGCACTTATATACTGACACTATGCGTAATAAAATATAATATATTCTAATTATTTTCTAATAAAATAAATAACTTTATAAAAGTATTACATTTTATATAAAAAGATTTTACTATGCAAAATACTATGCATAATAGAATATTATATATTCTATTTATAGTCTAATAAAACGAATAACTTTATAAAAGTATTACATTTTATATAAAAAGCTTTTACATTTTATTACATTAATAATACTAATAAAAAAAACTTATCATCATTATTATAATTCACAATATTAATCGATCGAATTCGTTCCCGAGAAATATAGGGGATTTCCATAAGGATTTCTCCCCATTGGTAGCGTAATTAGGTGACCAAACCTCTCCTTGATGAACTTCTAGACATCGTTAATATTGTAAATAATAATATTAATAACTTTGTCATCTCAATTATTGATTATAAAATATTGACAATAATTGAATCAAATAACGTGAGATACTATGCAGCAATTACTGTAACAATAATTGAATAAAACTGAGTGACTTCTCACGTAAGCATCAATAATCAATATCGTGTGCTACTGTGCAACCACACGTATTACTGTACTTTTAACACCGGTTGTTTCAACAATTAACGGTAAAACTTCCGCCGTTATTTTCATAAAGTATTTTTGTCGTTTTCTCGATCAAAAATGATAATTTCATTGTGGGGTCCACCAATGATTGTGCCGTTGTACGAATATTTCCTGTTAAAACGAATATTCCCCGACCAATCGAATATTATATAACAACTTGCGTACTTTGCAAAATTTATAAATATTACCCACAACTATAACATTATATCAAATTCATTTCATAATATTCAAAAATGATATTTATAAAAAATTTATCTTTATTAAAAAAAACTTGGGGTCTTACACAAGTAATCTATAAACACTCAACTAATAAGCCGGACATGTTCGGGTTTTACAGGTTACCCAAAACCCGACATACCTTAAAGTGGTCTCCTTATGGCTCATTTAATCGAGGGTTACAGCTCATCATTAATGTGTTATAATGGTTCAGGATTATAGTCCACATGTCAAGGTACAATTATCAATCATCAGGTCAGTCAAACTACAATAGAATCACAATATAGCATTCGGTCAAAAGCTTGTCGAAATAACGTTCATCAGTTTTACGGGCCCGTAAAAGCCCGAAGTTCGTGTTTCGTCCCGAGCTAGTTTGACCATTGATTAGCTTCATTCTATTTGTTATCTAAGTGATATAAGAGCATGCATCTGTAATACACCTACAAGAGTATAACTTTAATACACTAACACAAACAAATATACAAAAGCATGCAAGATATGGGCCCATGAACTTGTTGTCAAACACTGATGAACAAGTTCTGGGATACCCAGGAAATGCAAAGTCATGGTCGGTCAACGCAGTTTGACCTTCCATAACTTGCAATCTACACATGATTTAAGCATGATTTCAAGTCCAGATCAAAGTCCTTCTAGCATACTACAATTCCAAAACATAAAACACACAAAATAATAAACAGAGAGAGATCTACAGGGTCTGACATTCGGCTGTCAGACACAAATTTCCAATTTTCCAAATTTTGAAAAACACTAGATCTGAGCCTATAGATGTTATGGATCCAACATCTATCAACCCAGATCATCTAGTTACACACCATAGAACATGTTTAACACAAAAAAACTAACATCTAACAAAGGATCAAAGATCATATTTTAGGTTTAGGGTTTTACCTTTCTATGAACCAATTCTTGAATCTGACTTTCTGATTTGATATAATTGATAGCGAGGCTTGTTTTGTGACTGATCTAGCAAGGTAATTTCGGAGGTTTGGGTGAGAAAGAAGTGAGTTGAGTGTTGGTAAGTGAAATGAGCAAGTTAGTAACCTTTCTCTCTCTTTGATCTTATATAATGACATAGATGCAATGCACTTGGATGTGAAAACGACTGATTTGTATGGTTTATAGGTACATGGCTAGCTAGAGTTGGTCACTAACTAAAGTTATGGCAACATATACAAGTTATCTATTAAAATAATGCAAAAGAGCAATTAGGTCATTTGGTTTTTACTTTTAGTGGCAAAATGGGCAATTTATTCTAACCCTTAGGGTTTGACCCTTAGGGTTTAACCCTAAGGTTTTATAAGTCAAATTTCTAGGATTTTGTAATTAGGGCTAAAATGGGAATCTTAGTTTCTATAAATGTGAATTAGGGTTCCCTAATTAAATTAGGTTTACTAATCACCTAGGACTTGTAAATTAGGCTTCATACTTTACTAATTACCATTAAGCTTGCTAAGTTAATAATTAGGGTTTATAACTTAGCAATTTAGGTTCTAATTTAGTAATTAGGGTTTTTAAATATTATTTAGGGTTTACCTAATTAACATTAAATCTATAATAATTGCCATTAATTATATAACATAACAACTTAACAAATCTTATAGTCATAATTGACTTATGTGCTATAGTTTATCAGTAATGCTAGGGTTTTGCACTATTTTACTATAACTGTTCCACACCTTAACATTACACACATATTGGACATGTTTATATCATTGAAATATAAATAATATTATATTAATATTCTCATTCCTTATTCAAAATCCAGAATTAGGGTTTTGAATCCATATCCGACATAACCTTCATATAAACCATTATTAATTAAGTTAAAATAATTAACTTAACTATAATAAAAATACATATCATAATAATCCTTATAATCATATCATATATATAATAGTTATATTTTAATAGAAAATAAATAATAAATATTTTTATTACAAAATTAATTTATAATAAGAATATAATCTATAATGATCAATAATTCTTAAAAAGAATTTATTTACAATTATTCATGTAATAAATAAGTTTTATTTATCACATAAATACATATACTTTTCTTTGCACATAATCTCACCTTTATATAAAAAAAATTTAATGCAAAATTTATTATTTAATTATATTGAAAATATTGAGTTATTACATCCACCCTCCCTTATAAGGATTCCGTCCCCGGAATCACTGATTCAAAACTTATAGATACAAGGGAAAATAGCATACACAGTCATTTCAAGTAGATCTCGATCAGATTCGATCGAACCGATCTTTAACTATTCAACATAAAACTTGTCTATCTGATCATACAGAAATTGATTTCTAACAGAACTCAAATTTCTTCTTCAAAATTTCTTTATAACAAAAAATAAAATCATATATAAGAAAATAAAATTTATTCGAATAATACCTGAAGTTCCATCCCCGGCTGCTACGGTATCCTGAACCGTCATGTTGAAGAATCTTGCGGTTGATTTTGTTGAAGTTGGTCCCGTTATCGCCAGTGTTCCGTTGCCTTTCCCTGCATTCACGCTTCTTGCATCCATTCTCCTTTTCTGACAGTCCTTTACCTTATGTTCCGTTGATCCACACAAAAAGCACCCATTGTTCATCCTAGGATTGGGGCAGTTAGGAGAGATATATCCCTCCTTCCCACACTTATAGCACACGAACTTACCACTACGACACTCACCTGAATGATTCTTCCCACAATTCTTACACTGCACAACCTGCTTCCTTACACCTTCATGTTTGACTTGGACATTTCCAAAATTATTCCACTTTCTTTTTCCATTCCCACTACCACTACCTGCTTCTACCTTCCCAGCTCTCTCAACCTTACCCTTGCTCTTTTTCTCCTTATTGTAGAGGCTCATGGCCTCACTTCCCCCTTCGGCTATGATAGCCTTCTCCAAAAGAGTTGCAAAAGTATTTATCTACAATACCGCAACCTAATTGTAGAGCTAGGGTTTTAATCCCAGCTCGAACCTCCTTCCTTTCCTTGCCTCCGTATCAACTTGATGCTGAGCAAACCTAGCTAATTCATTGAACTTTGCGGCATACTCACTAATCTGTCATGTTCTCCCTCAATCCAACTTCAACTCCATCCTAGATCATGCACAATCGGATTTGAGAAATAGTTATCAAAGAACAACGTCTTAAACCTAGTCCATGCTATCACTCCTTCTCCTACCTTAACTTAATTTGCCTCCCACCAGAAATTCGCCTCTCCTTTCATCATATAGGTGGCAAAAGCTGTCTTTTGCCCCTCAGCTACCCTAGTGACTACAAACGCTTTTTCTATTTCCTTAACCCAAGTTTGGGCTTCTATCGGGTCAGTGGTACCTCTAAATTCTGGTGGTCCTACAACCTTAAAATCTTTGAAGTTTGCAAATCGATTGTCTGGTTAATTTCCCACGGCTGGCATTCCATTGTGCATGGCTTAAGCTACCATGTTTGCAAAATTCTGCATCAGGTCTAGTTGTTGTCCTCCAGCATTGTTGACAGATTCTTCTGCCCGTTGGTTCCGAGTTTGACGTCTTGGCGGCATTATCTGGTTAAATAAAACATAATCTATATTTTATTAACTTACATTCTAAACCTTATCGTATAAGTTTAATATTTTAAACTTGTTTCATTAATCAAACATAGATTCATATTCATTCAACTATTTCATAGTACATCACATAACACATACTGCCTTAAGCCTCCGATATCCCTTTATGACCACCAAAGTCGAGATTCGTTGCTACAATTTATACAAAAGTGAAAATATTACATTACATAGACATACTTGTCATAGAACACACATATTCAAACAGTACTTATACTACGCCTTTTCCTAATCCTGGACAACCTTTCGCTCGATGACCTTCCATCCCACAAATAAAACATACACCTAGCTTAAAGTCAGGACAATGATGAGAGATATGTCCCTCATGTCCGCAAATGTAACATATTTTTTCCCCTTTCCTGTATACACCCTCATGTTTCTTTTCATAGTTTGTATAATTTTCTATTTTGTTAGCATCCTCTTGGTTATTATCGGAATTTCCTATTTTGCGGTCTTTCATTTTTCTTTTCCCTTTCTTGCTCGGACCTGTACACGATATGTTGCTTTTTGCTCCCATCTGATCAATTTAGATTTTAAGCTTATCTGGTTCTTCCATCGTTTCGATTAATGCCTTTCGCAATTGACTATTTAGTAGCTTTTCTATTTCCCACATTTTCCGGAAAAAACCTTGTTCCTCGATTACGCACTTCTATTGATGCTTGATCACTCCAACTTGATTAATCCGAATCACTATCTATTAGTTCCACCATATCTGGGTCCGGTACTATATTTTCCAAAATGATCACCTCATCAAGGTTATCATCAACTTGAGCCTCTATTTTAGCTATTGACTTTGATATTGGCTCGGTTATGGAGATTAACTCATTCTTCACGATCCAAAGGTATCCTAATCCTTTTCCACCTGACATCTACACATAATTTATCTAGATTAGTATATAATATATATACACACAACAAATAAAAATTTTATATAGGTTATTTTTATTTTGTTTTACGATGAATTTAATTAATTCATCTCCTTTAAAACTCTATACGAGTTATTTGTATTTTCAACGTTTCCCTCTGCCATAAGGTTATAGCCTAAGGTCTATCCCACCTATGGGTTCTAACCTTAAATCTCTGATACCAACATGTGACGCCCCCAAATTCAGGTACTTAAAACTCGAATTCAGTGCTTAACGATACCATTTCTTTGAGCAGAATACTGATAATAAAAATGTCATAAATATCAAACTTAATTTACATATCAAAGTTGTCTAAATCCCAGGTTCGTGACCTTTAACACATTTCGTTACATGATAGATAATAAATACCATCATCTTATTTAAGTCTAGCTATTACATAAGATAACACAAATTTAATCTGCTAGCTTTCCTTTCCCTTTGTTCTTACCTGAACCTTCAGTCGGTCATACATAGCTGAAAATATTTAAATTAAACAAGAATGAGCATTTGAGTGCCCAACAAGTAATACCAATCAATAAACATTAGCTGAAAGGATTAAATATTTTCTTTGAACGACACTTCAATAACAAAGCAATAGTTGTGAAATAAACTGAAGCAACACTAACCAACATAACATTTATAATTCAAATTTTGAAACTACGTACTGACTATAATTGGTAAGCAGTCGACAGACTATGAACTTTGTTTTCAATTTTCGATAGGGTTTAACAGAACTTCATCTGCAAACCGTCATAACTTACAAGCACGGGGGGTGATCAGTCCGCTATGCCCTATATTGATTAATACTACATACCGAAACGATATTCTCGTTCATCATATCCGCCTTAGGCGCACAAAAGTTTTCCCATGTTCGGGATGTTTATACTTAGTCGAGAATTCAAACCATACAATTCGGTTAGATATCAATAAGGTTCTATCATATTCAAAAGATATTTTAAATCTGTGTCTAGCCGAGACAAATAGCTTAGACGACTTTCAATTAAGATATACATATTGGAAATCAATAAGTATGTATCAACATGTTCAATAATTATCCATGCGAGGACACTTGTATAACCAATCTTAGAAATTTACGAACAGAATATAAATATATCTGAATCTAATAGTAATACTGTACTGATAAATAATGTACGAATAAAGTTTGAGAACTTGCATGAATACAAATATTTGAGTACATAATCAATAGTAATAGAGTTAATAATCTGACACAATGATAATATAATTCTGAAACTTTCTTACTCATGTCCATTGCATAAGGTAAATGCAAAGTTAGAATACTTGCATAATGTAAAAGATAGTTCAGATACTTGCACAATATAAGTTGAGTACGGTTAGGAAACTTGCTCAATAATAATTGGAGTAAGTTTAGGGAACTTGTCTGGTCTGTTGCTTACACAACTTAGTTATATCTTTAATTCAACGACCTATCATTTGTAAGATTGTTCTACTGATTAGAATAACATATCATAACACATAGTACCGTTATTTACAATCAACACATAACCTAATCACATTATCACATAGTTATATTAGTCATTAAGACACAAACAAATACTTATATAGTCAAACTATATAGGTTTAGATCAATTTTGGTAGTATTTCGGTGTACCTATCCTGGATATTTTAAATACCAGTCATATTATTTTTAAATGACTTATAATAATTTTTAAATAATTATTATAATTTATCTTGATTTTCAAACTCTAGAATCATTATTAAATGATTTAAATATTAGATAATTCTATTATTATTAATATTTAAATAATATTAAAATATTAATGCAACCATTGCCAAAATATCAAAGTTATTTATAATAACTCAAAATATTTTAAAAGTATTAATATTACCCTTAAATGATTTTTAAAACATTTAAAATCATTTTTAAACAATTACCATTAATATTTAAAATATTAAGGTATTATTTACTAAAATATTAAAGGTCATTTATAATTACTTAAAATATTTTAAAACCATTTATATCCTTTTAAATGATTTTTAAATCAATAAAATCATTTTTAATCTATTTATTTAATATAATTATTAAATAAATCTAATATCATTAATATTAAATAATTAAGGAAATTTACTTTAAAATATTGAAATTTACATTTTATAACTTCAAATATTATTAAATACCTTATTATCATTTAAAATGATTTTTAATATAATAAAATCATTTTTAGTTAATTTATTTAATATATTTATTAAATAAATTAAATATTAATAATATTCAAATTATTACTAATATTTATAGAAAATATGCCAAAATATTAAAAGTTAATTTTTTATGACTTAAAATATTTTTTAAAACTGATTGTATAATTTTTGGAATTTATTTACAATTTTTAAATGATATTTAGAATTTATTTCTATTTTTTATCATTTTCCGGAAATTAGAAAACTAAAATAATAGAAACCGTCGCTATAGGCTATAGCGACACTTTCTGTCACTGTTAGTGTTCTTGAGCTCAAGAACACTAACAAGACAGTATTCAAGGGTCTTACTTTGACCGTTCATTACTTGTTGCACATGATGTTTCTGGACAGAGTTTTATAGTGATCATGTAGTATTGATGTAATACTACATGAATCATCAATTATCAGGGTCAAATTACAATATACAAGCAATCTATAAAGACTCAAACTAACTGTCAGACATGTTCTGGATTTTCTGGG
The DNA here is from genome assembly GCA_020205605.1 of Panax ginseng. Lineage (NCBI taxonomy): Eukaryota > Viridiplantae > Streptophyta > Magnoliopsida > Apiales > Araliaceae > Panax > Panax ginseng. Next base: position 86,663,368 of record CM035145.1, read on the forward strand.
TTACCCAGAAACCCCCGTAAACCCGAGATCGCCTCAAGTGGTCTCCTCAGGCTCATTTAATCAAGGGTTACTGCTATCATTAATGTGTTATAATGGTTCAAGATTATAGTCCACATGTTAAGGTACAGTTATCAATCATCAGGTCAGTCAAACTACAACAGAATCACAAATAGCATTCGGTCAAAGCTTGTCAAAAATAACGTTTATCAGTTTTCTGGGTTGCCCAGAAAACTGAGTTCGTGCTCGTCCAGGCTAGTTTGACCATTTATTAGCTTCATTGTATTTGTTATCTAAGTGATATAAGAGCATGAATCTGTAATACACCTACAAGAGTACAACTTTAATACACTAACACAAACAAATATACAAAAGCATGCAAGATCTGGGCCTATGAACTTGTTGTCAGACAGTGATGAGCAAGTTTTGGGTTACCCAGAAAATGCAAAGTGATGGTCGGTCAACGCAGTATGACCTTCCATAACTTGCAATCTACACATGATTTAAGCATGATTTCAAGTCCAGATCAAAGTCCTTTTAGCATACTACAATTCCAAAACATAAAACACACAAAATAATAAACAGAGAGAGATCTACAGGTTCTGACATTCGGCTGTTAGACACAAATTTCCAATTTTCCAGATTTTGAAAAACACTAGATCTGAGCCTATAGATGTTATGGATCCAACATCTATCAACTCAGATCATCTAGTTACACACCATAGAACATGTTTAACACAAAAAAACTAACATCTAACAAAGGATCAAAGATCAAATTTTAGGTTTAGGGTTTTACCTTTCTATGAACCAATTCTTGAATCTGACTTTCTGATTTAATATAAGTGATAGTGGGGCTTGTTTTGTGACTGATCTAGCAAGGTAATTTCGGAGGTTTGGGTGAGAGAGAAGTGAGTTGAGTGTTGGTAAGTGAAATGAGCAAGTTAGTAACCATTCTCTCTCTTTGATCTTATATAATGACATAGATGCAATCCACTTGGATGTGAAAATGGCTGATTTGTATGGTTTATAGGCACATGGCTAGGTAGAGTTGGTCACCAACTAAAGTTATGGCAACATACACAAGTTATCTATTAAAATAATGCAAAAGGGAAATTAGATGATTTGGTTTTTATTTTTAGCGGCAAAGTGGGAAATCTATTCTAACCCTTAGGGTTTAACCCTAAGGTTCCATAAGTCTAATTTCTAGGATTTTATAATTAGGGCTAAAATGGGAATCTTAGTTTCTAAAAATGTGAATTAGGGTTCCCTAATTAAATTAGGTTTACTAATCACCTAGGACTTGTAAATTAGGCTTCATACTTTACTAATTACCATTAAGCTTGCTAAGTTAATAATTAGGGTTTATAACTTAGCAATTTAGGTTTCTAAATATTATTTAGGGTTTACCTAATTAACATTAAATCTATAATAATTGCCATTAATTATATAACATAACAACTTAACAAATTTTACAGTCGTAATTGACTTATGTACTATAGTTTATCAGTAATGCTAAGGTTTTGCACTGTTCTACTATAACTGTTCCACACCTTAACATTACACATATATCGGATATGTTTATATCACTGAAATATAAATAATATTATATTAATATTCTCATTCCTTATTCAAAATCCAGAATTAGGGTTTTGAATCCATATCCGACATAACCTTCATATAAACCATTATTAATTAAGTTAAAATAATTAACTTAACTATAATAAAAATACATATCATAATAATCCTTATAATTATATCATATATATAATAATCATATTTTCATGGAAAATAATCAATAAATATTTTATTACAAAATTAATTTATAATAAGAATATAATCTATAATGATCAATAATTCTTAAAAAGAATTTATTTACAATTATTCATGTAATAAATAAGTTTTATTTATCACATAAATACATATACTTTTCTTTGCACATAATCTCACTTTTATATAAAAAATATTAAATGCAAAATTTATTATTTAATTATATTGAAAATATTGGGTTATTACAAACGCTCCAGACGTAAGTTTAGGCTCAATCGAGGCATAACTCGATAATGTTAGTCCGTATATAAATATATAGATATATAAGTGTATATATATACAAACTGAAATGAAACTACGGACCGAAGTTCGGGCATACACACGTAACACGACTCTCAACGTGAAGAATGGTGTGTGCAAAGATGAAAAGAAAGGCTTTAAAGTGTGTAAGAAGGCTTACAATGGACTGCCAAAGAAGACTTCTATAACTTTAAGTGGATGAACACTCGGCTTCCGCCGGTACAAATAGTAGCTATATGTTAGCTCACAAGTGTTTAAAATGAGAAAACACTCAGTTTAGGGTGTGTACAGAGCAAATTTGATAGGGCTTCCTCGCCTTTTTTTCTTTTTAAAATGGCCACCCCAAGCCCTCTATTTATAGAGGGGGCCAGTAGGTAATCTTCTTGTTGCCGGGTGCCCTGCACCATGGGTCCCGCCGTCTCGAAGTACGTGCACACGTGCACTATGATGTCCACTCAAACTTTCAGAATTGCAATCCGGGCATCCGATTGAGGTGTATAAGACCTATTCTAGACCGCCATTGTCGAGAGCTATGCCATGACATGGGATTAGAGGTTGTACGAAGTCAGGAAGATGGGACCATGCCCTCGGTCTTCAAGCTTCTAATTATATCCGATGTGCTGCCCTGCGTAGTAGTCACTCGGGATTGGACCTCCTTGGTTCTTGTGGGACATTGCTGTGTAGAAATATATGTATGAAATGTTGAGACGGTGCGATGTAGGATCGAGGTGGCAAAATGATGATTTTACCCCTCACCGGGGTTATCTCCGATTTGGGTTGAGAAAGCAGACGTTGCTCAGGGTTATCTCTGAGATTGGACTGCTACAAGTACTGAAGGTCCTCAGGGTTATCTCTGAGGTGTGCCTATCTTTCCAGTGTTATCTCCGGGTCTTGTACTGAGTGCCTCGGTGTGAGTTCCGAGGTTGAAGCTGATTACATGCATTTGAAACAAGCATTTTCGGGGTTATCTCTGGAACTGCAACTGTAATCCTTGGGGTTATCTCCAAGGTTAACACTACTATTCCTGGTGTTGTTTCCGGGACTAGAACCGAGCATCTCAGGGTTATCTCCGAGACAGAATTGTCCTCTCCGGTGGAATTTTCGGTATTTGAACTGCATCATCTCCCAGGGTTATCTCTAAAAGAATTTGCTTGCTCCTCCTGATGTTAGTAGCATGTGTATGCAAAAATTTCGAGTGTCTCTGATTACATTATCATGCAGCATAAGTACTTTTGTCTTATACACTGTTATATCATCCTTAACAAGAATCAACAAATTCATACGTTATTATATTCAGATCTAATCTAAGATTTCTTCTTTCAATTCCATTAAAGATATCAAATTAACTGCTAGCTAGACAATTAATAGATTAAGCACAAAATATATTAATCAACTCAATAGGATCAACAAGTGAAAATATTGATAATTAAATTATTGAGTTGAAAAAGGTTCCACTGCACCCCTAATTGGGAAATTAGTTCATCATCATAATAAAAAATAGAAGATTAAAATTAAATAACATCTCAAGTATAGATAATGAAATTAAGGGAAGAAGAAAAACTCTGTCGAGGAATCTTTAGTCTCTAAGCTTTAATATGCGCCTTGTGTGCTCTCTAATGGAAATCTCTAAGTCTATGTAGAAATGGCTATAAATGAATTACAGTCAAAAAGTCATGTTAACCTTAGTTAAAGTTAAGTCTTTATAGCCCTAACACAACCCTAGTACATAAGGTAAGTCAAAGTCCTCATATGAATCAACTGTGGAACAAAAAGGAAAAAAAATCTACCAAATCTGTCAAATTGGCGTGCCCCGCGTCAGTTTTCTTTATCAATCAGTGCGGCCCGCGCTACTTAATCAGTATCTTCCTGACAGCCTTGCGCCCCCCACGCCAACCTTAGTACAAATGTTACGCGCCCCGCGCCATCTTGACAAATTATCCAATTCTTCTTGATTTTCTCCCTTTTTATCTCTTAGACCCATCCATGCTCCATTTCCTGCAGAGTACACAAAACACAAACAAGTAACATGTGATGCCCCCAAAATTAGGTATACATAACCCATCTTGAGTTACCAGATACATGGTACATAATTCAAATACAACTTAATATTACAACCTATAGGTATACAATACGACAAAACATAAATCCGTGAGTTTGAATACAAATATTGTCTACTAGAGAGTATACAAACTCAAAAGGAGTCCTCATTATAATTATTACCACACTATTTCACAGAATAGTGAGGACTACTAATGCACCATCTAGGACCATCACTCCGTTCCCAGACTTGTTCCAAATTTATATTCTCATTTCACGAAGAGAACGCAAGTGAAAGAAAGGGTGAGCTCAACTAGCCCAAAGAAGAAATATTATGACTAAGATAATGCGAAATAAATTATCATTAGCCTTAAATAGTGTTAAACCGATACAATATAACAAACATCAAGTTTAATCTGCAATGAACAAGCAATCCATTAAAAGAGTCAAGTAGAGAATAAAATCTACTATCTTTTATGATTTAAAAGGTTTTTCATCACTTTTATCATTGGGACTCAAATTTTTAATAAATAATCCACATCATCGAATCACCCTCGCACTACGGCCAATGATATTCTTTAGTATCACGACCACAATTATCCATGCACTACGGGCCAAGAATAGTTGTGTATTCATTAATGGTCATGATCATGCCAACAACTGTCCATCAATGCATTACGGGCCAATGAGGACTTTTACCACATCATTTGTAACATTACGGTCATGATTACACCGAATAATCCCTGGTCATAATCATACCAAGTCCATCTATGCACTACAGGCCATAGATGACTTTCAAAAAATATAAATATGAGGATGATGACAATGATATAAGAATTCAATAAAACAAGTTCAAGAATTAATGTCCAAGAACCAATAACGTCCAAATTGTCAACATGATACTACTTTGTAGAGTAAAATTCAAGAATGCTCAGAAGAATATTTCCATGAAAAGATATTGGATGAAGCGCAATTATCAAGGATATTCCACTAATTCCGTTGTGGGGTCCACCAATGATTGTGCTGTTGTACGAATATTCCCTGTTAAAACGAATATTCTCCGACCAATCGAATATTATATAACAACTTGCGTACTTTACAAAATTTATAAATATTATCCACAATTATAACATTATAACAATTTCACTCCATAATATTTATAGAAAATTCATCTTTATTAAAAAAGTTGGGGTTTTACAATCTCCCCTTCTTATGAAATTTCGCCCTCGAAATTAGGGTACGTACCTGGTATATTGAAGAGGTAAGGATACCTTGATTTCATTTCAGATTCTAACTCCCAAGTCATTTCCTCAACATCGTGGTTTCTCCACAAAACTTTGACTTGAGGTATAATCTTGGAGCGTAGAATATGTTCCTTCTTATCCAAGATTTGAACAGGAACCTCTTCATACGTCAAATCTTCCGCTATTTCGTCTGGTTCTAACTCAATAATGTGGTTCGGGTCTTCCACATATTTACGTAACATGGATATATGAAAAACGTTATGAACACGAGACATACTTGGCGGTAAAGTAAGTCTATAGGCCACAGTTCCTACTCGATCAAGGATTAAAAATGGGCTGATGAATCGAGGATTGAGCTTTCCTCTCTTTCCAAATCTCGTAACTCCTTTCCATGGAGCAACACGTAACAACACATGATCTCCTATATCGAATTCTACATCTTTTCGATGAAGATCAGCATAACTCTTTTGTCGATCTTGTGAGGTTTTTATACGTTGTCGGATCATTTGAATTTTTTCCGTAGTCATACGTACCAACTCCGGTCCCAACAACGTTGCTTCACCCACCTCATCCCAGCATACTGGAGAACGACACTTTCTTCCATACAACGCTTCGAATGGAGCCATGCCAATACTTGCTTGATAACTATTGTTGTAGAAAAACTCCACCAATGGTAAGAACTTGTCCCAACTTCCCTTGAAGTTAAGGACACAGAGTCTTAATAGATCTTCAAGAGTTTGAATCGTCCTCTCCGACTGCCCGTCCATCTGAGGATGATATGCCAAGCTAAATCGTAAATCAGTGCCCATAGCTTTCTGCAAACTAACCCAAAATCGTGAAGTGAATCTTGGGTCTCGATCAGAAACTATGGATACTGGTATACCATGCAGTCTTACAATCTCGTTTATGTACATACGAGCAAGACGTTCAAGTGTATAAATTTCTCGTATCGATAAGAAATGAGAAGACTTGGTCAATCTATCAACAATGACCCAAATCGCATCTATACCTTGAGAAACCTTAGGAAGACCCAGAACTAAATCCATTGTAATGTGCTCCCACTTCCACTTTGGAATTACAAGTGGTTGCAATGGACCTTTTGGTACTTGATTCTCCGCTTTAACTCGTTGACAAGTTAGACACCTTGAGATAAACATCGCTATCTCTCTCTTCATATTTCTCCACCAAATGTACGACGAATATCATGATACATTTTGGTACTCCTGAGATGGATTGCAAACGCGGTGTGTTGTGCCTCAATCATGATTTTATACTTTAAATCGTGGTCGTTAGGAACACAAAAGTCCGGAGTTGACTCAAGTATTCCTTCTTCATCGATTCTTGCTTCCGCATAGCACCTTCTTGCACTTTCTTCCTCATACGAATCGACTCCAGTCCAGTAGCTTGAGCAGCTTTAACTTTATCAATTAAAGTCGGTTCTACTCGTATATTCGCCATCATCACATGGGTCCCTGGAGTCTTTAACTCTATCTCCATCCTTTGCAAGTCACATAAAATGTGCCTTTGTGTTGAAAATATCGTACTCGGACTTGCATATGATTTTCTACTCAATGCGTCAACTACCACGTTCGCTTTTCCAGGATGGTATTGGATGGTATGATCATAATCTTTCAACAGTTCAAGCCAACGTCGTTGTCGCATGTTGAGTTCCTTTTGACTAAAGAAATATTTGAGACTTTTATGATCCGTAAAGATCTCCACTTTTTCCCCATACAAGTAATGCCTCCAAATCTTAAGTGCGAAGACAACAACTGCTAACTCTAGATCATGAGTAGGATAATTCCTCTCATATTTTTTGAGTTGTCGTGAGGCATAGGCTATGACTTTCCCATGTTGCATGAGAACACACCCCAACCCTTTTCCTGAAGCATCACTGTAGATGACAAATCCCTCCGAGCCAGATGGTATTGTCAGAACAGGTGCTGAAATGAGTCTCCTCTTGAGTTCTTGAAAACTCTTCTCATATTCCTCGCTCTAACCGAACTTTGTATCTTTTCGAGTCAGCTGAGTTAGTGGAGTAGCGATTCGAGAAAACCCTTCTACGAATCTCCGATAATAACCAGCTAAGCCGAGAAAGCTACGTACTTCGGTCACTGATTTAGGTTTCTCCCAGCTTTGAATAACTTCAATCTTTTCTGGGTCAACAGATATTCCATGACTTGATACCACGTGCCCAAGGAATGCTACTTCCTCAAGCCAGAACTCGCATTTCTTCAACTTGGCATAAAGCTTGTATTCACGAAGCTTTTGAAGTATCAGCCTCAAGTGTTGCTCATGATCTTCACAGCTTTTGGAATAAATAAGGATGTCATCAATAAAGACGGCCACAAAGTGATCCAAATATTCCTTGAATACTCAGTTCATCATATCCATGAAGGCAACAGGAGCATTAGTCAATCCAAAGGACATGACTAGGAATTCATAATGCCCGTACCGAGTTCTGAAAGCCGTCTTTGGAATGTCATCGGTTCTAATCTTCAATTGGTGATATTCGGAATGAAGATCAATCTTTGAAATGAATTTGGCTCCTTGCAACTGGTTAAACAGGTCATCAATACATGGCAATGGGTACCTATTTTTGATGGTGACATGATTCAACTCTCGATAATCAATACAAAGTCGCATACTCCCATCTTTTTTTTTCACGAATAGAACAGGAGCACCCCAAGGAGAAGTACTAGGACGAATGAAACCGATGTCTAACAATTCCTGTAGTTGGGTCTTTAACTCCTGAAGTTCAATAGGAGCCATTCGATATGGGGCTTTGGAAATGGGTATTGTACCTGGTTCAAGGTCGATACAAAATTTAATTTCACGCTCTGGGGGTAAGCCAGGAAGTTCTTCAGGGAATACGTCAGGAAATTCATTAACAATAGAAATATCATTCAAAACTGACGTATTTTTATTTAGATCTGTGACATGAGCTAAGAAAGCTTGACATCCGTTTTTCAATAAACGAATAGCTTTATGGCTTGAGATGACAGTGATTGATTTTAATGGTTTGGTGACTTGAATTCGCATAATAGATTGGTTAGGAATATGAAAGCTAACAACCTTACGAAAATAATCAATTTTTGTATGATGAGTAGTTAACCAATCAATCCCTAGAATTACGTCAAATGCAAGTATTTTTAATGAAATAAGATCGACAGGTAATGTGAGGGTACCGATTTGAACCAAACAAGACTTATAAACAATGGATGTAATGAAGGTTTCTCCCAACGGAGTTTCTACAGATAAGTCAAACTCTAATTTCTCCGGAGTCAAATTTAATCGTTGAGCGCAAGTAGGAGAAATAAAAGAATGGATAGAACCGGTATCAAATAAGGTATAGACTTCGCTAGAGTTTATGATAAGCTTACCCGTGATGACCTCATTCGGGTTCCTTGCTTTCTGGGAGGTCATAACAAACGCTCTCCCTTGCACTACCGGCTTTGACTTTTCTGGGACGGCTTTTGGTGCCTCCATCCTGGCTAAACTTGTCTTCGGTGAATGACAAAATTGGGCTAAGTGACCTTCTCTTCCACAATTATAACATACTTTGACTGACATCGCCAGCAGCTTGACCGATGTGTCCCTCCCCTCCGCATTTGAAGCATATGATAGGTGGTCGTTCTCATTCCTTAACAACGGGTGCTGGTGCTGACGTCCTTCCATCATTGTTGAATCTCCTTTTCTTGAAATGTTCATTTTTACTGTCTTGGCCATGATTACCACTGAAGTGGTTACCATTTCTGGCATGTTGATTCCCTCCACGTTTGTTGTCACCAGCTTTACGATGGATATACCACTGGTATTTTCATGCTGCCGGCTTCTTTCTCTTGGTTGCATTGACTCGTTACCGCGCTCCAATAACTGAGCCCTATTTAAAACATCTGAGTACAAACACAGTTTATGAGAAATAAGATATTGACGTATCTCCGGTTTCAAACCTCTTAAAAACATTCGCGTCATTCGCTCCTCATTATTGACCAAATGGGATGCAAACCGGGATAACTCCGCAAATTTATCCTCGTATTGCGACACGGTGTTATTGTTTTTTTCCAATTTGATAAACTCCACTTCTTTCATGTGACGAATAATCTCGGGAAAGTACTTGTCGTTGAATAGCTCTTGGAACTTCTCCCAAGACATCTTGAGTCGTCCAGTCAAGTAGTGCGTTTTGATTCCCACCAATGTCTCGCCTCTTCATGCAACATGAAGGTGGCGAAGGGAACCTTTTGTTCCTCGGAGCATCCCAAGACATCAAATATCTTGGTGATCTACTTTATCCATGCTTTCTCCTTAAGTGGTTTTGGCTCTCCAATAAACTCCGGTGGTCCCAGCTCCTTGAACTATTTAGCGGTGACCGTCCGAGATTTTCCAGTGTTTCCACCTACATTTCGGATAGGAGCCGCTCTCGCCTGATGTTGCATGAATTGCATAAAGCCTCTGAACAATCCATCATTCATCATTTGGTCCGTGTTATTATTTGCATGAGAATTGTCGCCTTCCTGATGCACATTATCCTGATTATTGATATGTGGAGACTCAACGGTCTCTTGTGCTCCATTGCTATTCTCAACATTCTCGGATGTCATTTTCAGATACTGCCACAAAATAAGGGTTAGTTGACATGTAACATATTATCTCTAAACTTTGACCAACCAATTTAAATACAAAATAAATTTAAGTAGGTCATACTAGCGAAGGAATTTCCCGTCTCTCCCCTCCTAGTTCTAATCTCACATCTTAGCCAGGGATCATATCCCTAAGCTTTGATACCAACTGTGACGCCCCCAAAATTAGGTATACATCACCCATCTTGAGTTGCGAGATACATGGTACGTAATTCAAATACAACTTAATAATACAACCGTCGTGGTACAATACGACAAAACATAAACCGTGAGTTTGAATACAAATATTGTCTACTAGAGATTATACAAACTCAAAAGGAGTCCTCATTACAATTATTATCACACTATTTCACGTAAATAGTGAGGAATACTAATGCACCATCTAGGACCATCACTTCGCTCCCCAGACTTCGCTCCAAATTATATTCTCATTTCTCAAGAGAACAAAGGAAAGAAAAGGGTGAGCTCAACTAGCCCAATGAGAAATATTATGACTAAGATAATGTAGAATAAATTATCATTAGCCTTAAACAAAGTTAAACTAATACAATATAACAAACATCATGTTTAATGCATAGTGAACAAGAAATCCATTAAAAGAGTCAAGTAGAGAATAAAATCTACTATTTTTATGATTTAAAAGGTTTTCATCACTTTTATCATTGGGACTCAAAGATAATAAATAATCCACATCAACGAATCACCCCGCACTACTTTTACCAAGGATATTCTTTAGTATCACGACCACAATTATCCATGCACTATGGGCCAAGAATATTTGTGTATTCATTAATGGTCATGATCATGCCAACAACTCGTCCCATCAATGCACTACGGGCCAATGAGGACTTTTACCACATCATTTGTAACATTACTACCATGATTACACCGAATAATCCTTGGTCATAATCATACCAAGTCCATCTATGCACTACAAAAGCCACGTAGATGACTTTCAAAAATATAAATATGAGGATGATGACAATGATATAAGAATTCAATAAAAAAGTTCAAGAATTAATTTGTCCAAGAACCAATAACGTCCAAATTGTCAACATGATCTTTGCTTTGTAGAGTAAAATTCAAGAATGCTCGTAAGAATATTTCCATGAAAAGATACTGGATGAAGCGCAATTATCATGGATATTCCACTAATTTCATGGAGTATAGAAGTCAAAACTTTAACCAACCGAGTATAATAAAGAATGGAATAACAAAAGAAATCACCGCATGCGGTACTTTGCATAAACGAGTTATTCCAATGTAATACTAAATAACGGAACCGGTGTAAGGCGAAATTAGCAACCGGGGTGATGTTCCAACAGAATAATAAAGAATGGAATAACAACAAATCACCATGCATGCGATTATTTCGCATGAGAAAAAGTTATTCCAACATAATATTAATAAGGATTTTAATCGGTCCTGCGTAAACGCATTGCATGGATATATTCCAACGTAATAATAATAAAGATGGAACCCGGTCCCAGAAAACGCATGCATAAGATATTCCAATGAATAATAATAAAGATGTAATCGGTCCCACGTAGAGGCCTTACAGACGTATGTGATATTCCAACGTAATAATAGTAAAGATGGGATAATAGAAGAAAGTCACCAAGTATAGGGTAGCCCGCGTATACAGGTTATTCCAATAGAATAATAAAGAATGGAATAACATAAGTTATCTTCATGAATACAAAAGAATAACACCCCTTACGAGTACAACAAATAATATTCCCTACCTTAAGAAGAAGAGTACTGGATATATAAGTAGTGAAGTATCAGAATACTTTCTTCTTTCTCTCTATAGTTTATCTCTCTTGAGTTTCAGTGAATTCGTAAGAAAATAATGAAGGATTGAGCTTTTATTTATAGAAAAATGGACTGCATAGTAACTGACTCATGAACGGTTCAGATTGATTTACTTTAATCTGACGGTCCATATTTAAAGCAAAATCTTTTAAATAAAATATAATATATTCTATTTATAATCTAATAAAATGAATAACTTTATAAAAGATTTTACTATGCAAACACTATGCAAATACTATGCATAATAAAATAAAATATATTCTAATTATTGTCTAATAAAATAGATAAATTTATAAAAGTATTCTGTTTTATATAAAAAGATTTTACTATGTAAAATACTATGCAAACACTATGCAACACTATGCATAATAGAATATAATATATTCTATTTATAGAATAACTTTATAAAAGTATTCTGCTTTTATATAAAAAGATTTTCTGTATTATTACATTAATAATACCAACAAAACTGAGCGACTTATCACGTAAGCATCAATAATTAATACCGTGTGCTACTATGTAACCACGCGATATTATCGCATTTTTTTAACAATTTATTGTTTCAACAGCTAATTGGTAAAACTTCCGCCGTTATTTTCATAAAGTATTTTTGTCGCTTTCTCAATCCGACAATAATTACATTAGGGGTCTACCAATGATTGTGCCGTTGTACGAATATTCCCTGTTAAAACAAAAATTCCCCAACTAATCGAATATTATATAACAACTTGCGTACTTTGCAAAATTTATAAATATTACCCACAATTATAACATTATATCAATTTCACTCCATAATATTCAAAAATAATATTTATAGAAAATTCATCTTTATTCAAAAAGTAGGGGTTTTACATAACAAGAAAAAAATACCAAGAACAAACAATATTTCAAGTTAAATAGTAATCAATTCATAGGTTTTTAACTCGTTCATCATGCTCCAGGCGAAACTTTCTTTCAAGGAAAGAGAAGAAAAAGATGGAAATTGTCAATGGGGTCGAGGTCGTGGCCTAGCACGAGATCGTGGAAGGGGTGGAAGATGAAGTCACTACTCTCCTTACAAAGAAGAAAGCGGCCAAGAGTCTCACCACACAAAGGGACGTGGAAGAGGAAATTATTCACGATCGTATCAAAGAAGGTATAATAATTCTCTAGTTCAATGTTACAATTGTCACAATTATGGGCACTATGCTTCGGAGTGTAAGAATGATTCAAAAGATGTTGAAGGAAATTAAATTATGTGGAGAAAAATATTGATGAAGTGGAGTCGACTTTACTTTTGACGTGCAAAGGAGAAATGATTGAAGATGACAATACATGGTATCTTAACAAGGGTGCAAGCAATGATATGTGCTGAAGAAAAATTAGTTGAGCTTGATGAATCTGTATTTGTCAATGTCACTTTTGGAGACTCGTCAAAAATTCTGGTTAAAGGAAAAGGTAAAATTTTTGATTCGCTTAAAGGATGGGAGGCATCCATTTATTTCAAATGTTTATTATGTACTAAATATGAAGAAAAATCTTTTTAAGTTTGGGGCAGCTCTTAGAGAAAGGTTATGATATTTTGATGAAAGATTATAATCTTTCAATAAGAGATCAATCCAGAAATTTACTATTGAAGGTGTCTATGACAAGAAATCGAATGTTCTTATTAAATATTCAAAATGATGTGGCAAAATGTTTAAAAGCTTGTTTTAAAGATTCTTCTTGGCTTTGGCACTTGAGACTTGGGCACTTGAATTTTGGTGGTTTGGAAGCTTTGTCGAAGAAGAGGATGATAAAAAGGTTGCCTTCAATTCACCAACCCGATTAACTTTGTGAAGGGTATCCTTTTGGCAAGCAATCTCGGGAAAGCTTTCCTAAAAAGTTAACTACTAGAGCAACCATCTCGTTGAAACTTGTGCACTTGGATGTGTGTGGTCTTATTCACCTGTCATCATTTGGTAAGAATAATTATTTTCTCCTCTTTATCGGTGATTTCACATGGGTGTATTTTCTTAAAGAAAAATCGGAGGTGTTTGGAGCCTTTAAAAATTCAAGGCTCTTGTGGAGAAGTTGTGACACCCCCAAAATAGGTCCACACAACCCATTCTAAGTCGCCAAATACATGGTACAGAAATAACTACAAACTTCATTATTACAATTGTCGTGCAAAATACGACAACACATATACTGTGAGTTTTAATACAAATATATGTAACTCTCATGGTGCCTCAACCACAACACCTTACAATGGTACCTTACATAAAGGTACAATTAATAACTGTTTAAGAAATTAAAATATTTGGAAAATGCTCAATGAAACCTTCGTACATAGGAGGCCATGCATCTAAGTTATAATAGATATCATATGACTTGAGAATTATCCTTGGTTGACCCAATAGACCCCAAAGAAAAATGAGAAGAAAACTATCATGTCATTTCCAATGGTGAGTCTTCTCTTGCCATATAATTATCTCCATTGTCTCCAATTGAGAATTATATTTCAACCAAACTCCAAGATTACATAGGTAGTGCTCATAGATATAATTAGCAAGTGGATGTGCATAACCCTGTCTTATGATAACAAGAATTCGTATGTCATTAGACATCTTGTATTATAGTGGCAAAACACCCTTCCAAAGTTGGGTTCACCTCACCCTATTCGGTTTAATAAAATCAACGGTTAAATGACGTATAAAATACGACAAACTTATCTAAAATTCTCAATAAAATTATTTTCATACTGTTTTAGGGGAAACCTCAACAGCTATAGACCATCGTTCTATTCCCATGTTATCCCCGCTTGACCCAACTACACTCTTATTACCTTAAAGGAATTGTGAAGCAAAAGGGTGAGCACAACTAGCCTAGTAAAGAATATCATGACTAAAGATAATTAAATTATCAATAGCCTTCGTCAGTAATAAATCAGATATTTAGAACATATGGTAGATGATAAAAACTTTTCCACCATAGTTGCAGCGGAACGAACAATCCATTAGAAGAGTCAAATGTACCATAAAGTCTATTATCTTCTCCATGCTAAAAGTCCACCAACAATGTTTTATCCTGTAACATCAATCAACAGTTCCTGTCCACAATCATGTGAATAACTCATAATCATAATTGTGGTTCTAAATTCCTCTTCGCACCCAGGACGAAGATAATTTTCATCATTTGTCTTTACCTGAAACATCAAAGATCATGGTTATACCAAATCACAATTCATGTTCATAATCATACTAATAAATTCATCTTTGCACTACGGGCCAAAGATATTCATCAACAGTTCATCTTTGCACTACATGCCAAAGATATTCAACAACAGGTCATCTTTGTACTACAGGCCAAAGATATTCATATCTTAAAGAAATATATAATCATTTCAGAATTTATATAAACAATAATTATAACCATGTTGATCAATTCACCTTTGCACTAAAGCTAAAGATATTCAATTATAAATTCAATGGTCATGAGCATACCAGTCAACAGTTCATCTTTGCACTACTGGCCAAAGAGAACCCATAGTCGCGATCATACCAATAATCTACCCATCTTTACACTCAAGTCAAAGAGAAATTTCATCACCAGGATTAAAAAAATGTTATATATGATAATAAAAACAATATGATCAAAACATGAATTTAATTTCAAGTGTAAGATTCATAAATCAATGATAATTTGGACAGAAAAGAAATCAATTTTTGTAGTGAATAGTACCCCGTGAATAGTATCCCGTGAATAGTAATTCGTAAATAGTATCGTATACATAAATAGTGATGTATACGTAAATAGTGCCATATACATGAATAGTGTCATATACGTGAATAGTGTCGTATACGTGAATAGTACCGTATACATAAATAGTAACCCCCGACATGAAAAAGATAAAGTTTCACAATAAAATTCATATCTATATTTCGGTATAATGATATTAAAAGAAATAACATCATTTACTTGAAAATAATAATATCCCTTACCATCCCTTACCTCAAAAGAATAACACTTCTGACTAGAATATCGGATATAATACTGAAGGAAACTTGCACTGTATAGCAACACTGAAGATATCTAAATACTCACAAAAATACGCTCGATATTATAGAGAGAGAAAACTTCTGATTCTGGTGTGATTTTCAATTCTAACCTAAGCACCCTATTTATAGGAAAATGCTTAGAACACCAAAGTAGAAAAGTTGATAAAATATTATTAAAAAAAAATTCTTACGCACACCACAATCCCAGCACTCCATAAGTGGGGCCCACAAAATTCAGTAAAATCAAGAGGTAAAAAGGACAAGTGGGTCCTACCCCTTATTTTTAATTTAAGCAATATTCAAAAATTTTAATAATTCATAATAAATAGCCATTTTATCAGAAAATACGAATTTTATGTCGATCCTATAGGAAATTTAATTCTATACAACTTTGTAGAAGAAAGTTTTTTCAAATTCCGAACAAAAAATAATTAAAATTTACATACAGATGAACTTGCACGCTATAATCAAATTTCAGTCAAAAATGGGGCCCACCAACATATTTAACATGTTTTTTGTAACAAAAATACTCCGGACCCAATTTACTCTCTTCCTCCTCATTTATTCATATATCGTGCATTCATTATAAAAATATCACAATTATTATATTATTATATTATTACATCATACACTTATAATGTAATATTACAATAATATATTTGAATGAATTATTTGATCAAAAAAGATAAAATATCAATTTTCAACAATTGTCACTTTTTTAAAAATTCCTCCATTTATATCCACATTAAAATAAATATGTTCTTATCATATAAATCAACAATTAATTATTCACAAATAATATTACAGAATTATAATATTAACAACCAGGTCATTTCCAGGAAAAAAGGGGCTTTCCGATAAGGATTTCTCCTTATTAGTGCGCAATTAAATAACATAACCCCTTTCCTCGATAGAATTTTCTAGACATTGTCAATAATGTTATCTAATAATATTATTCAAATAATATAAATTATTGATTTGATAATATAAAATATTGTGCAGTGACAATTATTGAAACAATAATAATATAAAATAATGTGCAATATCGTATGCTACTGTGCAACAACACGTATTACTTCACTTTAACCACCAGGTATTCCAACAGTGTTAACGGTAACAACTACGCTGTTATTTATAAGAAAAAACTCATACTTGTCATTTTTACGGGACCCACAAATGGCTGCGCCGTCGTACGAATATTCCCCAACAACAAGAATATTCCACGACCAAACGAATATTCCCCGACAACACTGAATATTTTATAACCACTTGCTTATTTTGAAAATTTTATATATATCACCCTTAACTTTAAACTTTTATCAATTTAACTATTTACTAAATAGAAAAATTGAATACTTTTACTTCATAAAATTCGGGGAGTATTGCATATATGCATGTACCGAATGAGAAGAGGTCGAAGCTAGATGATAAAAGTGAGAAACATATTTTCATCGGCTATGATACAAGATCCAAAGGCTATAAATTGTACAATCCAAGCAACGACAAAATTGTGATAAGTAGAGATGTGAAATTTGATGAAGAAAACTCGTGGGATTGGAACATTTCGGAGGAAAATTATAATTTCTTTCCTTTTATTGACAAGGAAGCGCAAGAAAGAGAAACAGTCACATGGAATCCTATTTCTCTACCACCATCCAATGGGCAATTTACTCCATCTTCATCTCAATCAAGTTCAAGTGAGCGACCTCAAAAGATGAGAAGTGTGCAAGAAATTCTTGATACTATAGAGGAGGTAAATATTGATTATAAGAATTTATTTTGTCTTTTTACGGATTGTGAACCTATAGGGTTTGAAGAAGCATCCAAAGACAAGAAATGGAGAAGTGCCATGAATGAAGAAATCAAACCCATTGTGAAGAATGAGACATGAGAACTTACTACACTTCCAAAAGGCCAAAAGCCAATTGGGGTGAAATGGGTGTACATGACAAAGAAGAATGCAAAGAAGTGGAGAAATACAAAGCAAGATTAATAGTCAAAGGGTACAATCAAAGACCCGTAATTGAGTATGATGAAGTATTTACCCTCGTTGCTCGCTTGTAAACTATAAAATTGCTTGTATAATTGGAGACTCAAAATGATTGGTCGATTTACCAAATGGATGTGAAGTCCACATTTTTAAATGGATTTCTTAAAGAAGAGGTGTACATTGAACAACTGCTTGGCTACATTGTCAAAGGAGAAGAAGATAAAGTTTTGAAATTGAAGAAGGCGTTAATTATACAGATTGAAGCAAGCGCCAATAGTTTGGAATAGCTGAATTGATAAATATTTCCAAGACAATGATTTCAAAAGATGCCCGTTTGAACATGTCATTTATTCGATGGTCGGAAAGAATGGAAATATTTTATTTGTGTTTTTGTATGTTGATGATTTGATTTTTACCAGAAGTAATCCAAGTATGTTTGAAGAATTTAAGAGGGCTATGGCGCATGAATTCGAGATGACGAATATGGGTCTCATGGCTTAATAACTTGTCCATGAAGTGAAGCAAAGCAAAGAAGGAATTTTTATTTCTCAAGAAAGATATGCTAAAGACCTTTTTAAGACATTTAAAATGCTTGATTGTAAGCCAGTGAGCACACTCATTGAATGTGGAATTAAAATTTGAAAGCATGAAGGAGGAGATACAGTGGATTCAACGTTTTTCAAGAGTCTTGTTGGAAGTTTGCGATACTTAAAATGCACAAGGCCGAATATTGTATATGGAGTTAGCCTTGTTAGTCATTACATGGAAACCCCCACCTTGACTCATTTAAAGGTTGCTAAACGAATTCTTCGTTACATCAAAGGTACTCTTGATTTTGGCTTATTTTATTCAATTTCAAATTATTTTAAGCTTGAGGGATATTGTGATAGTGATTGAGGCGGAGATGTTGATGATATAAAAAGTACAATCAGATTTGTTTTCTTTATGTGGAATTCGGTATTTACATGGTCATCAAAGAAGCAACCTATTGTGACTCTCTCTACTTGTGATGTGGAATATGTTGCCACTACATCGTGTGTTTGTCAAGCCATTTGGCTTTGAAATCTTTTAAGAGATCTTAATTTGCAACAAGAGAAGCCAACAAAGATTTATATCGACAACAGGTTGGCAATTGCATTGGCTAAATATCCGATGTTTCATGACCGAAGCAAACACATTGATACAAGATATCATTTTATAAGAGAATGTGTTGCAAAGAAAAAGTTGAACTTGTATTTGTGAAGACTCAAGACCAAATTGTTGATATTTTTATGAAGCCACTCAAAGTCTAATTATTTTATAAATTGTAGAGCTCACTTGGTGTGACAAGTTTAAGAGGGGTGTTGAAAACTAAACTTGTCCCAAAAATAATTAAGTATTTTTATTTAGCATGTTTTATGTTTTAATTAATATTTATGTACTTGTTGGTTCATGTATGTGAATATTCATGTAGCTAGTTGAAAAGGTGTCTAGAGAGTTGTTATTTTATTAAGTGTTCACTATGTTAGTTCCCGAAGGCATAATAGTTATCTAGAAGGGGGGAGGGTTGAATAGATATTTAACAATCTTTTCGTTTTAACTTATTAATTGATAATGATTAAAACTTAGAAGAATTAGTATTTGTTTTAATCTCCCTTAAGATAGTGAGTTTACGAGAGTGAGGCAGTTATAGCAGTTATGACAGATATGACAGTTATAGCAAGAATGTAATAGACACAGTCGTTTTAAGTGGTTCAGAGCACTTAAAGCTCCTAGTCCACTCTTCTATTCCTTGAGTAGGATATCCACTAAGGATGTCTTTTACACTTTTCTGAATCACTCAGATTCCTTCTAGACCAGCAGTCTAGGAACTTCTTAGTTCACTCTTGAACTCTTCAAGTCCAGCAGACTTGGCTCTTCATAGTTCACTTAGAACTCTTCAAGTCCTTCTGACTTGGAACTCTTACTTCAGTTGATTGGTAGTTGTTGAGCTCTTGATAGTTGCTACTCAGTTACTGTTAAGCACTTGTTCGAAAGAACTGAGTAGCTGAGCAAGCTTTTCTTTTTCTTAGATCGTAGAGTTGAGCGTTGAGAGTTCTTGTACGTTTTTGTTCAATGCTTGCTTAGTTCTCTTATCTGCTATTTGCATATATGTGATCTTGAAAACTATCCGTTAGATCTATTCGTTGAAGCATTAAATACGTTTGACATCTTTGTTCTTTGATGGAGACTTTTCTGCACATCTTCTGAATTGCATTCTGGCCCACTGACACAGCAGACTACTTTCTCACCTAACACCTGAAAATGTGTTTTTCCCCTTACCAATGGTACTTTCCTTAGCTTTTTCAATACGCTTCTTTGTTGCATACTAAGGATATCTTTTATGCCTTTGGGACTGGTGAGTACTTCAACGTTTAGAACCCATTCCACATTTGTTGGAGTTTGTCTCTACATAAAACGTGAGGCTTGATGCTTCTGACACAAGGCAGATGATACTCTACGATTTAGATCATGGTGACTTATCGCCTTGGTGCTTGGTCTGATGCTATCAGTAGAGAGCACTATGATTTCTCTTAAATACTTGCACACTACGATCTTCGCTTACTTGAGTTGTAAACTCTACGTTTTTGAGAGCACACTACGATCTCTGAGTTGGCTTGGTAAATGTTGGGACCACTCTACGATTTCCAAAGAGGCCCTTCAAGGCAAGCACACTACGATCCTCGAAGCTCTACATTTCTGCCTTGACTTCTGTAATCTTGATCAGATTGATACACTACGAATTCTTCGAAGCCTATCTATTACATCTCAAGATCAACCTAACAGTTTTGATCTCTCTATCTATACACTTAGTTACAGAATGATACACATCAAGAGCTTAGATCAACCTAACAAATTTGATCTATCACTAAGTCCTTGTACATATATCTCTTGAAGGACTTTACATATAATCATGAACATTTACATTTAAACATCAAATCAAAATATGCACTCTCCCAACAATCTCCCCCTATTTGATGTTGACATAACCAAGGAGATTTGTTGTCATGATTATTAGTTTCTAGATGCATTTGCAGGAAAGTAAATATGACTTAGTATTTCAGTGAGTAGTTGAAATTTCTAGAGATAAACATGAATATTGATGGTTGAAGAGTATTACAATTTAGCTTTACATCAATAAGAATTTAAACTTTCACTTATCTCTATTTCTTTGGTCTTTTGCGTGGAGGATTGGCATACTCCTCAGCCCTTCTTTTCCTGCTTGCTTCATCCCTTCTGGCTATCTCTTCCAGCTCACTTGGGCTTATCCTTGGGTTGTGATCATGCCTATTCATGAATGCAGGATCTCCAATTGGCATTCTTAGGCCTGTGGTGGTCACATTTTGTGAGCTGGTAGCTGGCCCTTGACTCCTTATTGGCTGAGCCATCAAGACTTCCTGCTGATCAGATCGTTGAGTCTGATTGCTTGATCGTGGAGTCTGTTGGTGGAATTATCTTGCAGGAGAGCTTCTTGACGCTTGAGTGTGAAATTGTCCTCTGCCTCTTCCCTGGCTTCCTTAAACTCATCTGCCTCTTCCCTGGCTTCCTTAAACTCATCTGCCTCTGCCCTGGCCTCCTTGAACTCATTTCCCTTTATTTTCCCCCTTTATGTCAGCATCAAGGGTTCGAATGTGTTTAGATAGTTGAGTCACTCCTTGGACAAGCTCGTTGAGTTGGCTTTGTGTTTGAGCAATGTCCTCTCGAGTTTCCTTGACCAGAGCTTTAGATAGAGCTTCTTTGTTCTTGAGGGTAGCTAGAATAGTGTCAGTTTATTGTTCTCGGTTTACATAGGCTTTCTGAAATTCTTTGACTGAAGCTTTCAGGTTGATGATGTTCTCCATCATAAGGTTATTTTGGGCTTCTTGAGATTTCAGTAATTCAAGAACAGCCTCTCGTTGTTTGGTGGCTATCCAGAAGTGAATCTCATCTCTGTCCTTCATGTTTTGAAGCAATTGGCATTCTTAGGCATGTAGTGGTCACATTTTGTGAGCTGGTAGCTGGCCCTTGACTCCTTATTGGCTGAGCCATTAAGACTTTCTGCTGATCAGATCGTTGAGTTTGATTGCTTGATCATGGAGTCTGTTGGTGGAATTGTCTTGCAGGAGGACTCCTTCATCTACCTCTGCCCTGGCCTCCTTGAACTCCCCTGCCTCTGCCCGGGCCTCCTTCTCATTTGCCTCATTCTCCTTTCCCTTTATTCTCCCCCTTTATGTCAGCATCAAGGGTTCAAATATTTTCAGATAGTCGAGTCTCTCCTTGGACAATCTCGTTGAGTTGGCCTTGAGTTTGAGCAATGTCCTCTCGATTTTCCTTGATCAGAGCTTCAGATCGAGCTTCTCTGTTTTGGAGGACGGCTAGAACAGTGTCAGTTTGTTGTTCTTAGTTTACGTTTTTGAAATTCTTTGATTGCAGTTTTCAAGCTGATGATGTTCTCCATCATAAGGGTATTCTGGGCTTCTTGAGATTTCTGTAATTCTAGAACAGCCTCTCTTTGTTTATTGGCTATCCGAAAGTGAATATCATCTCTGTCCTTTATGCTTTTAATCATTTCCTTGATGATCTCCCTCAGCTTCTTTGTAAGCTCAACATTTAGGGTGCCTGGGAGATTGTTTGCAACAGTGATCATTTGTGTCAGCCTGAGATGAATGTGTTCTGAGTGAGTTTTAAGGCTTTCATCGATACCCTTGATCATGTTCGTGAACACTTCATTCAACTCAGCTTTCGTGGGCAGATCACTGAGTTGAGGATTGTTTAAAGGAGGGGTTGTTTTCTTGGATTGATCTTGCAAGGAGTAGAGGGCAAGCTCAAGTTTAAAGTATTCATTTGTGGATGTAGAGGGAATATCTGATGGAGGGGCCTGTGTTTGGGTGTCTGGAATAGGTGGCTCTACGATTTTTCCTTGGGACTCTACGATGGGGCTAGAGTCAGTGATCGTAGAGATGATGAGAGTTGGAATCAATATGAAGTTTGGAATATCTGGTTCATCAATTATAGAATTTTGGGATTCTGTAACTGGGAGTTGACTTGGTGGATTTAGAACCACTTCCAACCAACTTGGAAATTCATAAAATTGGCCAAAAAAAGATAGTGGATAATGGTTTACTCTGAAAAGGATTGGGATACTTAATACCTCATGCACCATTCTTGAGGAGGGTTCATTTGTGATGAGCTTCTTGGCAAATTTTAAGGTGCCTGGAAATCCATGAGCTAGTACATTGATGGCTGGATATTCTTTGAAGCTCTAAAACATGTGGTTCCATGAGTTTAGGATTTGGGCTTGATGATATGGAATCATGGGTAGGTAAGAGAACATCTGATTGTAGAGATAACTCCTATACCCATCATGGCCCACACCTGTGATCTCAAAGTCATCATCATCTTCTTCTCCCTTTTCTTCACTATCTTCTTTTGGGGATTCCAATATCTCAATGACTTCATTTTGTTCTTGCTCTAGTTCTCCCTCATTTTCTATAGGAGCAACTTCTTCTGTCAAGGGGATATCATGAGGCTCCCCATCAACATGATCATCTGGAGCATTTTCTATCAGGAGAACTTCAGGTGTCTCCCCCTCAGCTTGAGTGCTTTGTAAGGTGAGAACTTCAGGTATCTCCCCCTCAGCTGGAACATTGTCCTATTGGCTTTCTTTGGACAGTTCCTTTTTGGCAGCTATTCTCTTGTCTTCCTCCTTAAGCACTCCTTCATTGACAAGGATATATTTCTTGACCAGTTTTCTTCTTGGTTTTCTAGGCTGAGCCACAGCCTCAGGACTTTCTTGAACTTCAGTTTTGTCCTGTTGATCAGCCAAAATGTTTGATGCATCTACTTCCTTTCTTGATGTGTTTGGTCTGGTCTCTACGATCAGTAGAGACTCTACGATTGAAGAGATAGATGTCATTTTGGATTTGTGGTTGATCTTATTCTTTTTCAGCAGCTGAGATATGGTGGCTCTATCTTCTTCTGCCTCAGCCTGCTGTTGCCTCTTTCTCAGGATCCTTAGAGTCTCAATGTCAGAGGACTCTACAGGTTTATCAGTTGTGGATCCCTGGGGTTCTTCTGCTATTCTCGCCTTTAACTTCCTTTTGCCCTCAATTTTTCTTATCAGGGCAGTGGGTTCTTCTTTATTTGTTTCTTCTTCTTATTCTTCAGTCTCCTTGACAATAGACATATTTCCTGGAATCCCTGACTCCTTCACATCAACAGTTCTACCACTTGATTCAGATATCATACGCACATTTTCTGCTGGATTCCTTTTCCAGTTCACGAATAGTTGTTGGGTCATTCGTCTTTTTGGATTGATAACTTCTCCTTCTTCGTCCCCAATTTTGTCACCCAAAGCAGACTGTAGAATGATACTTATAAATCGCCCGTAGAGCATCTTTTGAGAGCTCTTTGACTTCTTTGAGTTGGTGATCCACTTTCCAATCCATTCAAGCAATATAGCTCCATAGTTAAGTTGTATTCCATAACATATGGCAGTCATGAGCTTGAGTTGTACTTCATTCACAGAATCATGACCAAAAC
Organism: Panax ginseng; assembly: GCA_020205605.1. Lineage (NCBI taxonomy): Eukaryota > Viridiplantae > Streptophyta > Magnoliopsida > Apiales > Araliaceae > Panax > Panax ginseng. The sequence continues at coordinate 86,687,717 of CM035145.1, forward strand.
TCTTGCAACATATACATTTTCCAACAATATCAGCTAAAAATTCATACCTCTGAGGAAACTCCTTCTTCTTGTATCTTTTTACAGATGGGAATTTCTTGTGATGCATTCTTTTAAGTCCCTCATGGAAGTCTATGCCATCTATGAACGAATACCCTTTAGATTTGAGACCAAGGGATAGGTTGATGTCTTCAGCCTTCAGTTTGATTTTCACTTCCCTTACTTTTGTAGTGATGGCGTCATTTTCAAACACACCATTCTTGTAGAATTCTTTCACTAGCTTGGGGTAGATCAATGTGTCTGTACCCAGAGTTTCTTCGAGACCCGCTTTCTTCAATAATGATAGAAATTTGGGTTCAGCTGTTTTGAATTCGTCAAAACAGAGTCTGTAGCCAGAGATGACGTTGGAAGTTGCCATTGATTTCTTTGTAGAGTGTATGGTTGTTTGAGCTTTCTTGATGTTTTAGGGTTTCTTCTTGCAGAGATAAGGAGAGAGATAAGCTTTTGAACTTCTGATTTCAAAAAGGCACTTTCAAATGGTACAAGTAACTTCCCTCTCTCCATTTTGCTTAGTGGGACAGGTGTCGAATTCTGCTTGGCTCTACGAATTTGACTGAGAAGGATTGTACTGATTTTCCCTTAGCTCCTTCAGAGCTAATGTGTCCTTAGGGAGGACTACGATCGTTGAGGTAGCATTTATGATCGTTAAGTCGTCCCGTGAAGAAAATGCGATCTCGAGCTATGATCGTCGAGTCCATCCAAAGCATTAAATCGAGTCTGAACTATGATCGTCAAGTCTGTTCCAATAATCATAGTGTCTGAACTACCATCGTCGAGTCTGTCCAGCATTCGTCGAGTCTGAACTATGATCGTCGAGTCTGACTGGATCCTTATGATGTGTTTTTGACTTAGCATTCTTTTAAGGTAGCTCAGGAAGGGCCAACCTCTTGGAGTGAGTCAAGGGTTAGGTTTGTTCCTTAGGCGCTTATCAGAGAGATTGCTTTGTTTTGAAACTTATCATCACATGATGCTCTTTTTGTTTTTGTTGATAGGGTTCTGCTATCATTGAGTCTGCACTACGATTGTTGAGTCTATGCTACGATCGTTTTCTTTCATGTCACTTCAGCTCTACGATCGTGGACTTCCCATATCATGTCTACGATTTCAACCATAGCCTTTGTATCTGTATAGTTAACACATACTAGAGCATATATTTCATGGTTATAAATTAAGTATTCCTAGCTCACTTATTAACTTGTTAAACCTGGATTCATCTAGAGGTTTTGTAAAGACATCAGCAAGTTGATTTTCAGTAGGGATATATTGTAAAGATATAGTTCCATTTTGCACATGATCCCTAATGAAGTGATACCTTATTTCTATATGCTTAGTCCTAGAAGGCATACTAGGATTATGAGTTATTGCTATGGCACTTGTGTTATCACAGTGAAAGGGAATGGATTTAAAATAAACCCATAATCAGCTAGCTGATTTTTCATCCATAGGATCTGAGCACAGAAGCTACCAGCATCAATGTATTCAGCTTCTACAGTTGAAGTATATACTGAGTTTTGCTTCTTGCTAAACCGGGACACAAATCTGTTCCTAGCAATTGGCAGGTGCCATTTGGTACTCTTTCTATCTATTTTGCGACACTGCAAAATCGACATCTGTATATCTGTTAGTTCAAATGAGAATTCCTTGGGGTACCAGGCCTCAAGTAAGGTGTACCCTTGAGATACACGAAAATCCTCTTTACTGACGAGATAAATGTGATTCTTTAGGGTTAGCTTGAAATCTAGCACATATACATGTTGCAAACATTATGTCCGATCTCTTGGCGATTAGATATAAAGAGCCTATCATACCTCATATTGAGTTATATCAATACTTTTACCTTTTCATCTTTGTCAAGTTTGGTTGCAGAAGCAATTGGGGTTTTCATGGGAGAGGCTGATTCCATGCCATACTTCTTAAGTAAATCTTTGATGTACTTGGCTTGGTTTATGAAGATTCCTTCATCAGTTTGCTTTATTTGCAGTCCAAGGAAGAAATTCAGCTTACCCATCATAACTCTTCAAGTCCAGCAGACTTGGAACTTTTTCTTCAATTGATTGGTAGATGTTGAGTTCTTGATGGTTGCTACTCAATTGCTGTTTAAGCACTTGTTCGAAAGAACTGATAGCTGGGCAAGGTTTCCAATTTCTCAGATCGTAGAGTTAAGATTTGAGAGTTCTGTACGTTTTTGTTCAATGCTTGCTTTTTTCTCTCATCTGCTTGATTTGCATATATGTGATCTTGAAAACTATCCGTTGGATCCATCCGTTAAAGTATTAAATGCGTTTGACCTTTATGTTCTTTGATGGTGACTTTTATGCACATCTTACGAATTGTATTACATTGCCCACTGACACGATGGTACGCTTTCTCACCTAACACGAAAAGGAGTTTTCCCCACTTACCAATGGTACTTTCCTTAACTTCTTGATCGCTTCTTTGTTGTATACTAAGGATATTTCTTATGACTTTGGGATGGTGAGTCTTATAGCGTTTAGAATCCATTCCTCATATGTTGGAGTTTGTCTCCACATAAATCGTGAGGCTTGATGCTTCTAACACAAGACGATGATGATCTTTATTTATTCGGATCGTGGTACTCTACGATTTAGATCATGGTACTCTATTCAGGTTGATCGTAGTGTGCTCTCAAAAATGTAGAGTTTACAACTCAAGCAAGCGAAGATCGTAGTGTGCAAATAGTTAAGAGAAATCGTAGTGCTCTCGGCTGATAGCATCAGACCAAGCACCAAGGTGACAAGTCACCACGATCTGAATCGTAGAGTACCATGATCTAAATCGTAGAGTACCACGATCTGAATCGTAGAGTATCATCTATCTTGTGTTAGAAGCATCAAGCCTCACGATTTATGTGGAGACAAACTCCAACATATGAGGAATGGATTCTAAACGTTGCAGTACTCACCAGTCCCAAAGTCATAAGAAATATCCTTAGTATGCAACAAAGAAGCGTATTGAAGAAGTTAAGGAAAGTACCATTGGTAAGGGGGAAAACTCCTTTTCAGGTGTTAGGTGAGAAAGCAGTCTACTGTGTCAGTGGGCCAGAATACAATTCAGAAGATGTGCATAAAAGTCACCATCAAAGAACATAAAGGTCAAACGCATTTAATGCTTTAACGGATGGATCCAACGGATAGTTTTCAAGATCACATATATGCAAATCAAGTAGATGAGAGAAAAAAGCAAGCATTGAACAAAAACGTACAGAACTCTCAAATCTTAACTCTACGATCTGAGAAATTGGAAAGCTTGCCCAGCTATCAGTTCTTTCGAACAAGTGCTTAAACAGCAACTGAGTAGCAACCATCAAGAACTTAACATCTACCAATCAATTGAAGAAAAAGTTCCAAGTCTGCTGGACTTGAAGAGTTATGATGGGTGAGCTGAATTTCTTCCTTGGACTGCAAATAAAGCAAACTGATGAAGGAATCTTCATAAACCAAGCCAAGTACATCAAAGATTTACTTAAGAAGTATGGCATGGAATCAATTTCTCCCATGAAAAACCCCAATTGCTTCGCAACCAAACTTGACAAAGATGAAAAAGGTAAAAGTATTGATATAACTCAATACAGTAGGTATGATAGGCTCTTTTTATATCTAATCGCCAAGAGATCGACATAATGTTTGCAACATGTATATGTGCTAGATTTCAAGCTAACCCTAAAGAATCACATTTATCTCGTCAGAAAGAGGATTTTCAGGTATCTCAAGGGTACACCTTACTTGAGGCTCTGGTACCCCAAGGAATTCTCATTTGAACTAACAGATACAGATGCTGATTTTGCAGTCGCAAAAAATATAGATAGAAAAGAGTACCAAAGCACCTCACAATTGCTAGAAGCAGACTTGTGTCCCGGTTTAGCAAAAAGCAAAACTCAAAGTCACTTCTTTAACCGCAGGTTTGAATACATTGTTGCCGGGCAAATGTCAGGCTCGGATCCTATGGATGAAAAATCAGCTAGCTGATTATGGGTTTTATTTCAAATCCATTCGCATTCACTGTGATAACATAAGTGCCATAGCAATAACTCATAATCTTGTTATGCATTCTAGGACTAAGCATATAGAAATAAGGTCTCACTTCATTAGGTATCATGTGCAAAATGGAACTATATCTTTACAATATATCCCTACTGAAAATTAACTTGCTGATGTTTTTACAAAACCTCTAGATGAATCCAGATTTAACAAGTTAATAAGTGAGCTAGGAATACTTAATTTATAACCATGAGATATATGCTCTAGTATGTGTTAACTATACAGATACAAAGGCTATGGTTGAAATTGTAGACATGATATGGGAAGTCCACGATCGTAGAGCTGAAGTGACATGAAAGAAAACGATCGTAGCATAGACTCAACAATCGTAGTGCAGACTCAACGATAACAGAACCCCATCAACAAAAACAAAAAGAGCATCATGTGATGATAAGTTTCAAAACAAAGCAATCTCTCTGATAAGCGTCTCAGGAACAAACCTAACCCTTGACTCACTCCAAGAGGTTGGCCCTTCCTGAGCTACCTTAAAAGAATGCTAAGTCAAAACTCATCACAAGGATCCTCCGACTCGACGATCATAGTTTTAGACCCACAATTGCCGGAATGCATACCACGACGAATCTTCGGGCAGACTCGACGATCGTAGCTTAGACACATGACGATTGTTCGAGCAATGTAATCAATGATCGTAGTTCAGAATCAACGAATGCAAAGCGACTCAACGATCACAAAAGCTACCTCAACGATCGTGGGACACATCGACACCAGGGAGCTAAGGGCAAATCAGTACAATCCTTCTCAGTTAAATTCGTAGAGCCAAGCAGAATTCGACACCTGTCCCACTAAGCGAAATATAGAGAGGGAAGTTACATGTACTATTTGAAAGGGCCTTTTTGAAATCAGAAGTTCAAAAGATTATCTCTCTCATTCTCTCTCGAAACAGAAACCCTAACTCAGAAGAAAGCTCAGTCAATCACACTTCTTGCAAGAAAATCAATGGTAGCTTCCAAAGGTTATCTCCTACATGCATCTGCTTTGACGAGTTCAAAATAGCTGAATCCAAGTTTCACAAAACTCTGTCGTTATTGAAGAAGGTGGGTCTCGAAGAAGCTTTGGGCACATACATATTGATCTACCCTAAGCTAGTAAAAGAATTCTACATTAATGGTGTATTTAAAAACAACACCATCACTGCGAAAGTCAAAAACATAAAGATCAGACTAAAGGCTATGGACATCAATCTAGCCCTAGGTCTCAAACCTGAAGGGTATCCGTCCATAGATGGCATAGACTTCCATAAGGGACTCAAAAGGATGCATCACAAGAAATCACCCTCTCATCAAAGGATACAAGAAGGAGTTTCACCGAGGTATGAATTTCTAGTCGATATTGTTGGAAAATGTATATGTTGCAAAGAGCTCGGTCATGACTCAGAAATGAGATACAACTTAAGCTCATGACTGCCATAAGTTATGAAATATAACTTAACTATGGGGCTCTATTGCTTGAATGGATTGGGAAGTGGTTAATAAGCTCAAAGAAAACAAAGAGCTCCCAAAAGATGCTCTACGGGCGATTCATAAGCATCATCCTACAAGCTGCTTTGGGTGACAAGATTAAGGATGACGAAGGAGAAGCCATTAATCCAAACAGACGAATGACCCAACAACTATTCGTATACTGGAAAAGGAATCCAGCTAAAAATGTATGAATGATGTCTGAATCTAGTGGAAGAACTGGTGAAAGAAGGGAATCAGGAGTACCAGGAAATATGTCAGTAGTCAGAGAAATTGAAGGAGAAGAAGAAGAAACAAACAAGGGAGAACCCTCTACCCTTATTAGAAAAAGCAAGGGCAAGAGGAAGCTTAAGGCTAGGATGGAAGAGGAACCCCAGGGATCCACAACTGATAAACCAGTAGAGTCCTCTGACGTTGCGACTCTAAGGATCCTAAGAAAGAAGCAACAGCAGGCTAAGGAAGAAGAAGATAGAGCTACCATATCTTAGATGCTGAAGAAGGATAAGATCAGCCACAAACCCAAAAGGCCATCTCTCTCCTCAATTGTAGAGTCTCTACTGATCGTAGAGACTAGACCAAACACCTCGAGCAAAGAAGCTGCCACACCTGATAGTTTGGGTGATCAACATGACAAAAATGAAGTTCAAGAAAGTCCTGAGGCTGAGGCTCAACCTAGAAAATCAAGAAGAAAACTGGTCAAGAAATATATCCTTGAAAATGAAAAAGTGCTCAAGAAGGAAGACAAGAGTATGGCTGCCAAAAAGGAACTGTCCAAAGTAAGTCAAGAGGACAATGCTCCAGCTGAGGGGGAGATCCCTGAGATTCTTATGATGGAGAATACACCAGCTGAGGGGGAGATGCATGAAGCTCTCATACTAGAAGATGCTCCAGTTGAGGGGGAGCTAGTGATCATACAAGAAGATGATCAAGGTGAGGGGGAGGTGCATGACATCCCCATAGTAAAAGAAGAAGTCCCTGCTAGAAATAAAGAAGAACCAGTGCAAGAACATCAAGAGGCCATTGAGATAATGGAATCCTCCAACGAGAATAGAGAAGAGGAAGAAGATAATGAGGTCGAGATCACAGCTGTGGGCATAAATGGGTACATAAGAGCTAACTATGAGCAACTATTTTCATATCTACCCATGATGCCTTTCCATCAAACTCAGATTCTAAATTCCTGGAATCACATGTTTTGGAGCTTCAAAGAGTATCCGGCCATCTCAAGATTAGCCAATGGATTCCTGTGAAGATTCAACTTTGCCAAGAAGTTACTCACAAACAACTCTTCCTCAAAGTATAAACACGAGGTAATCGCCTATCCCAACCCTCTTCAGAGTTAATCACTTGCCATCATCCTCATTTAGCCAATTTTATGAATTCCCACGATGGTTGGAAGTGATTCTTCATCCACTAAATCAATTTCCAGTTATAGAATCCCAAAATTCTGTAACTGAGGAACCAAATACATTCAACTTCATAATGCTCCCATAACCCATCATCTCTACAATCACGGACTCTAGCCTCATTGCAGAGTCTCCACCTCAAATCGTAGAGTCACCAAACTCAAACATCCAAACCCAGGCCCCTCCATCGGATATTCCCTCCTCATCCAATAATGAATACTTCAATCTCGATCTTGCCCTCTACTCCTTGCAAGATCAATTCCAGAAAACATCCCCTCCTTTAAACAATCCTCAACCCAGTGACCACTCACCAATCTGCCCACGACAGATGACTTAAATGAAGTGTCCAAGAACATGGTCAAGAACATCGATGAGAGCCTGGAAACTCACTCAAAACTCATTCATCTCAGGCTGACTCAAATGATCACTACTGCAAATAATCTCGCAGGCACTCAGAATGCTGAGCTTACAAAGAAGCTGAGGAAAATTATCAAGGAAATGCTTCAAAACATGAAGGACAGAGATGAGATTCACTTCTGGATAGCCACCAAACAACGAGAGGCTGTTCTTGAATTACTGAAATCTCAAGAAGCCTAAAATAACCTTATGATGGAGAACATCATCAACCTGAAAGCTTCAGTCAAAGAATTTCAGAAAGCCTATGTAAACCGAGAACAATAAACTGACACTATTCTAGCTACCCTCAAGAACAAAGAAGCTCGATCTAAATCTCTGGTCAAGGAAAATCGAGAGGACATTGCTCAAACATAAAGCCAACTCAACGAGCTTGTCCAAGGAGTGACTCGACTATCTAAAGACATTCGAACCCTTGATGCTGACATAAAGGGGGAGAATAAAGGGAAATGAGTTCAAGGAGGCCAGGGCAGAGGCATATGAGTTTAAGGAAGCCAGGGAAGAGGCAGAGGACAATTTCACACTCAAGCGTCAAGAAGCTCTCCTGCAAGACAATTCCACCAACAGACTCCACGATCAAGCAATCAGACTCAATGATCTGATCAGTAGGAAGTCTTGATGGCTCAGCCAATAAGGAGTCAAGGGCCAGCTACCAGCTCACAAAATGTGACCACCACAGGCCTAAGAATGCCAATTGGAGATCCTGCATTCATGAATAGGCATGATCACAACCCAAGGATAAGCCCAAGTGAGTTTGAAGAGATAGCGTAAGGGATAAAGCAAGCCCGAAAAGAAGAAATTTGAGGAGTATGCCAATCCTCCATGCAAAAGACCAAAGAAATAGAGATAAGTGAAAGTTTAAATTCTTATTGATGTAAAGCTAAATTGTAATAATCTTCAATCATCAATAAATTCATGCTTTTTCTCTAGAAATTTCAACTGCTCACTAAAATACTAAGTCATGTTTAAATTTCCTGCAATTGCATCTAGATACTAATAATCATGAAAACAAAATCCCCTTGGTTATGTTAACATCAAATAGGGGGAGATTGTTGGGAGAATGCATATGTTAATTTGATGTTTAAATATAAATGTTCATGATTATTTGTAAAGTCCTTTAAGGAATATATGTACAAGGACTTAGTGATAGATCAAATCTGTTAGGTTGATCTAAGCTCTTAATGTGTATCATTTTGAAAATGAATGTATAGATAGAAAGATCAAATCTGTTAGGTTGATCTTGAGATGTAATAGATAGGCTTCGAATAATTCGTAGTGCATCAATCTGATCAAGATTGCAGAAGTCAAGGCAAAAATGTAGAGCCTCAAGAATCGTAGTGTGTCTGCCTTGAAGGGCCTCTTCGGAAATCGTAGAGTGGTCCCAACGTTTGCCGAGCCAACTCAGAGATCGTAGTGTGCTCTCAAAAATGTAGAGTTTACAACTCAAGCAAGCGAAGAGCATAGTGTTCTCGGCTGATAGCATCAGACCAAGCACCAAAGCGACAAGTCACCACGATCTGAATCGTAGAGTATCATCTGTCTTGTGTTAGAAGCATCAAGCCTCACGATTTATGTGGAGACAAACTCCAACATATGAGGAATGGATTCTAAACGTTGCAGTACTCACCAGTCCCAAAGTCATAAGAAATATCCTTAGTATGCAACAAAGAAGCGTATTGAAGAAGCTAAGGAAAGTACCATTGGTAATGGGGGAAACACCTTTTCAGGTGTTAGGTGAGAAAGCAGTCTGTTGTGTCAGTGGGCCAGAATGCAATTCAGAAGATGTGCAGAAAAGTCTCCATAAAAGAACAGAAAGGTCAAATGCATTTAATGCTTCAACAGATGGATCCAACAGATAGTTTTCAAGATCACATATATGCAAATCAAGCAGATAAGAGAAAAAAGCAAGCATTGAACAAAAACTTATAGAACTCTCAAAGCTCAACTCTACAATCTGAGAAATAGGAAAGCTTGCTCAGATACTCAGTTCTTTTGAACAAGTGCTTAAACAACAACTGAGTAGCAACCATTAAGAACTCAACATCTACTAATCAACTGAAGAAAAAGTTCCAAGTCTGCTGGACTTGAAGAGTTCAAGAGTGAACTAAGAAGTTCCTAGACGAATATGGGTCTCATGGCTTAATAACTTGTCCATGAAGTGAAGCAAAGCAAAGAAGGAATTTTTATTTCTCAAGAAAGATATGCTAAAGACCTTTTTAAGACATTTAAAATGCTTGATTGTAAGCCAGTGAGCACACTCATTGAATGTGGAATTAAAATTTGAAAGCATGAAGGAGGAGATACAGTGGATTCAACGTTTTTCAAGAGTCTTGTTGGAAGTTTGCGATACTTAAAATGCACAAGGCCGAATATTGTATATGGAGTTAGCCTTGTTAGTCATTACATGGAAACCCCCACCTTGACTCATTTAAAGGTTACTAAACGAATTCTTCGTTACATCAAAGGTACTCTTGATTTTGGCTTATTTTATTCAATTTCAAATTATTTTAAGCTTGAGGGATATTGTGATAGTGATTGAGGCGGAGATGATGATATAAAAAGTACAATCAGATTTGTTTTCTTTATGTGGAATTCGGTATTTACATGGTCATCAAAGAAGCAACCTATTGTGACTCTCTCTACTTGTGATGTGGAATATGTTGCCACTACATCGTGTGTTTGTCAAGCCATTTGGCTTTGAAATCTTTTAAGAGTTCTTAATTTGCAACAAGAGAAGCCAACAAAGATTTATATCGACAACAGGTTGGCAATTGCATTGGCTAAATATCCGATGTTTCATGACCGAAGCAAACACATTGATACAAGATATCATTTTATAAGAGAATGTGTTGCAAAGAAAAAAGTTGAACTTGTATTTGTGAAGACTCAAGACCAAATTGTTGATATTTTTATGAAGCCACTCAAAGTCTAATTATTTTATAAATTGTAGAGCTCACTTGGTGTGACAAGTTTAAGAGGGGGTGTTGAAAACTAAACTTGTCCCAAAAATAATTAAGTATTTTTATTTAGCATGTTTTATGTTTTAATTAATATTTATGTACTTGTTGGTTCATGTATGTGAATATTCATGTAGCTAGTTGAAAAGGTGTCTAGAGAGTTGTTATTTTATTAAGTGTTCACTATGTTAGTTCCCGAAGGCATAATAGTTATCTAGAAGGGGGGAGGGTTGAATAGATATTTAACAATCTTTTCGTTTTAACTTATTAATTGATAATGATTAAAACTTAGAAGAATTAGTATTTGTTTTAATCTCCCTTAAGATAGTGAGTTTACGAGAGTGAGGCGATTATAGCAGCTTATAGCGAGATATGACAGCTTATAGCAAGAATGTAATAGACACGATGCTTTTAAGTGGTTCGAGCACTTAAAGCTCCTAGTCCACTCTTCTATTCCTTGAGTAGGATATCCACTAAGGATGTCTTTTACACTTTTCTCGAATCACTCGATTCCTTCTAGACCAAATATCTAGGAACTTCTTAGTTCACTCTTGAACTCTTCAAGTCCAAAGCAGACTTGGCTCTTCATAGTTCACTTAGAACTCTTCAAGTCCTTCCGACTTGGAACTCTTACTTCATTGATTGGTAGTTGTTGAGCTCTTGATAGTTGCTACTCGATTCTTCATTAAGCACTTGTTCGAAAGAACTGAGTAGCTGAGCAAGCTTTTCTTTTTCTTAGATCGTAGAGTTGAGCGTTGAGAGTTCTTGTACGTTTTTGTTCAATGCTTGCTTAGTTCTCTTATCTGCTATTTGCATATATGTGATCTTGAAAACTATCCGTTAGATCTATTCGTTGAAGCATTAAATACATTTGACATCTTTGTTCTTTGATGGAGACTTTTCTGCACATCTTCTGAATTGCATTCTGGCCCACTGACACAGCAGACTACTTTCTCACCTAACACCTGAAAATGTGTTTTTCCCCTTACCAATGGTACTTTCCTTAGCTTTTTCAATACGCTTCTTTGTTGCATACTAAGGATATCTTTTATGCCTTTGGGACTGGTGAGTACTACAATGTTTAGAACCCATTCCACATTTGTTGGAGTTTGTCTCCACACAAAACGTGAGGCTTGATGCTTCTGACACAAGGCAGATGATACTCTACGATTTAGATCGTGGTGAATTGTCGCCTTGGTGCTTGGTCTGATGCTATCAGCAGAGAGCACTACGATTTCTCTTAAATACTTGCACACTACGATCTTTGCTTGCTTGAGTTATAAACTCTATGTTTTCAAGAGCACACTACGATCTCTGAGTTGGCTCGGCAAACGTTGGGACCACTCTACGATTTCTGAAGAGGCCCTTCAAGGCAGGCACACTACGATCCTCGAAGCTCTATGTTTCTGCCTTGACTTCTGCAATCTTTATCAGATTGGTACACTATGAATTCTTCAAAGCCTATCTATTACATCTCAAGATCAACCTAACAACTTTGATCTCTTTATCTATACACTTAGTTACAGAATGATACACATCAAGAGCTTAGATAAAGCTAACAAATTTGATCTATTACTAAGTCCTTGTACATATATCTTTTGAAGGACTTTACATATAATCATGAGCATTTATATTTAAACATCAAATCAAAAATATGCACTCTCCCAACACATTCATGTATTTGGGTTTATACATGTATGGAGATTCCTATAAATATCTATGTAATCAACTCATTTGAAGCAAGTAAGAAATATAAGATTTCCTTTGTGATAACATCTTCTCCATTTTCTCTAATGTGTTTGAGTTTATTATTTCCAACATACTCTTCAAAAAATTAGGGCTTTTGAGATGAAGAAGATGAAGACTAAGTTGGAGAATGGGAAGAAGATAAATGAAGTATGAAACCTTGTAAGAAAGATGAGGATAAAAATGAAGATGAAATTTGGCATGAGAGACCTAAGTGTATGAAAGATGAAATGAAAACTCCATGTAGACACTCAAAATTTTCTGCACACCTGTCACTAACGTTGCAGGAGGACAGATTCGTATTTCAAAAGGGAACCCTGGAAGACAGTCCATATCCATTCTTTATACTACCGGAAGTTCAGCATCAACCCCAGAACACACACTGGGAGTAACAACTCCAACCTCGGAGATAACCTGAGGCGTGCAGATACAATACTGGAACACACACCGAAGAAGACCGATTAATCTCGGAGATAACCCCGAGGTATCCAGTCTCAGTCCCAATCATGGGAATAGCTACCAACCTTGGTGATCACCCCAAGGAATGCAGTTCTGGCGATAACCCCAGAAATGCTTGTTTCAAATGCAACCAGCTTCAATCTCGGCGCTCCCAACGAGACATCCAGTACCAACCCGGAGATAACACCGGGAGGACAGGCACACCTCAGAGTTAATATTGAGGACTTTCAACACTTGCAGCAGTCCAATCTCAAATAAGAGCTCGAGCAACGTCTCATGATCATTTCAAACCGGTGATAACACCATTGAGGGGAAACCTCGTCATCTTGCCAACGTGATGCCACATCACGTCATCTCAACATTTTATACACACATCTCTACACAACAATGTCCCACAAGAATCAAGGAAAACCAATCCCGAGTGACTATTGTGCGGGGTAACGGATAGAATTTGAAGCTTGAAGACCAGAGGGCATCGCCCCATCTTCAATGACTTCGTGCAAACTCTAATCCCATGCCATTGTACAACTCTCGACAACGGCGGTCCAAAATAGGTCTTGTATACCTCAATCGGATGCCCGAATTGCAATTCTGAAAGTTTGAGTAGATATTACTGTGCACGTACTACGAGACAACCCGACCCGAGAGACCCGGGGCAACCCGGGCAGCCTCAGGTGTGTCGCCCCCAAAATAGGTATACATCACCCATCTTGAGTCGCCAGATACATGGTACAAAATTCAGATATAACTTAATAATACAACTGTCGTATACAATACGATAAAACATAAACTGTGAGTTTGAATACAAATATTGTCTACTAGAGAGTATACAAACTCAAAAGGAGTCCTCATTACAATTATTATTACACTATTTCATAGAATAGTGAGGACTACTAATGCTATCATCTGGACCGTCACTCCGTTCCCCGATTAGTCCCTGCTACGTTCTCATTTCCTGAAGAGAACAATGAAAGCAAAAGGGTGAGCTCAACTAGCCCAGTAAGAAATATTATGACTAAGATAATGCAGAATAAATTATCATTAGCCTTCAACAGTGTTAAACTGATAAAATATAACAAACATCAAGTTTAACTGCAGCAGAACAAGCAATCCATTAGAAGAGTCAAGTAGAGAATAAAGTCTACTATCTTCTATGATTTAAAAGGTTTTTCATCACTTTTATCGCTGGGACTCAGCTTAATAAATAATCCACATCATTGAATCACCCTCTGCACTACGGCCAAGGATATTCGTGTATTCATTAATGGTTATGATCATGCCAACAATTGTCCATCAATGCACTACGGGCCAATGAGGACTTTTATCACATCATTTGTAACATTACGGTCATGATTATACCAAATAATTCCTGGTCATAATCATACCAAGTCCATCTATGCACTACAAAATACCATGATGACTTTCAACATAATATAAACATGAGGATGATGACAATGATATAAGAATTCAATAAAACAAGTTCAAGAATTAATTTATCCAGAACTAATAACGTCCAAATTGTCAACATGATACCGCTTTTTGTAGAGTAAAATTCAAGAATGCTCGGAAGAATATTTCCATGAAAAGATACTGGATGAAGCGCAAATATCAAAGATATTCCACTAATTTTATGGAGTATAGAAGTCAAAACTTTAACCAACTGAGTATAATAATGAATGGAATAACAAAAGAAATCACCATGCATGCGGTATTTAGATGATGCATGATTATTCCAACGTATAATAAGTAATCGGAACCAGTCGGTGCGAAATTAAGCACCGAGCGGATGTTCCAACAAAATAATAAAGATTTTAACCAGTCCCACAGAAAACACACGAGTATGTGATATTCCAATAGAATAATAATAAAGATTTTAACCAGTCCCCACAGAAAACGCATGCATGTGATATTCCAAAGAATAATAATAATAAAGAAACCCAGTCCCAAGAAAACGCATGCATGTGATATTCCAAAGAATAATAATAAAGACTTTAATAATAGAAGAATGTCACCAAGTATAGGGTAGTCACAGATAATTGATTATTCCAAAGAGAATAATAAAGAATGGAATAACAAAAGTTCTTAATCAATTCAAAAGAAATAATACCCCTTACCGTAAAAGAAACTGGATATAAGAGTAGGGAAGTAGCAGAATACTTTTCTATAGTTTCTCTATAATTTCTCTCTTTAAAGCTTCAGTGAATTCGTAAGAAATAATGAAGGAATGAGCTTCTATTTATAGGAGAATTGAAGGATACTATTGACCGTCATGTAGGGAATTGAGATTTAAATCATTTGCGATTCACGCTCCAATCGATCCAACGCATCAGTAATTTTTTTCAAAGAGTTGGCCAATGAAAAATGAACACATGCCTCTTTAAAAGCCTTGACCAATTAAAATGCTCCATAATTTACAAGTTGCTAATCATGCTGCATGATTGAAAACAAATTGGCCAATAACATTCAAGCTTGACAATTCAATCCATAACCTGCCAAATGTTATCTACTAGGACTACCATTACCCACCAATATGCTATACAATTATATTTATATATATATATATATATAATATACATATAGCCATAAATTGATTTGAAAAACACACCACCCGTCTCACATCACTTCCCCACCCATTACAATTCATGCCATATATAATACTAATTCTCATCCCACCATTTCCACTTTTCCACCAAAATTCTACTTTTCCACCATTTTCCACTCACACATAATATTATATATATTCCACTCACCACACACATAATATTATATATATAAACTCCCTCAATATTTTTAACAACATTTATCATCAATATTAAAATTCACAATATTAATCGACCAGGTCATTCTCAGAAAAAAAAGGGCTTTCCAATAAGGATTTCTCCCTATTGGCGTGCAATTAGGTGACCAAACCTCTCCTTGACAGAACTTCTAGACATCGTTAATATTGCAAATAATAATATTAATAACTTTGTTGTCTCAATTATTGATTTAATAATTTAAAAAATATCGACAATAATTGAATCAAATAACGTGAGATACTATGCAACAATTACTATAGCAATAATTGAACAAAACTGAGTGACTTCTCACGTAAGCATCAATAATCAATACCGTGTGCTACTATCCAACCACGCATATTACTGTACTTTTAACATCGGGTGTTTCAACAGTTAACGGTAAAACTTCCGCCGTTATTTTCATAAAGTATTTTTGTCGTTTTCTCAATCCGACAATAATTCCGTTGTGGGGTCCACCAATGATTATGCCGTTGCACTAATATTCCCTGTTAAAACGAATATTCCCCGACCAATCGAATATTATATAACAACTTGCGTACTTTGCAAAATTTATAAATATTACCCACAACTATAACATTATATCAAATTTACTCCATAATATTCAAAAATGATATTTATAGAAAATTCATCTTTATTTATAAAAGTTGGGGTCTTACAACCTCCCCTTCTTATAAAATTTCACCCTCGAAATTAGGGTACGTACTTGGTATGTCGAAGAGGTAAGGATACCTTGATTTCATTTCAGATTCTAACTCCCAGGTCATTTCCTCAACATCGTGATTTCTCCACAAAACTTTGACTTGAGGTATAACCTTGGAGCGTAGAATATGTTCCTTCTTATCCAAGATTTGAACAGGAACCTCTTCATACGTTAAATCTTCCGCTATTTCGTCCGGTTCTAACTCAATAATGTGGTTCGGGTCTTTCACATATTTACGTAACATAGATATATGAAAACGTTATGAACACGAGACATACTTAGCGGTAAAAGCGAGTCTATACGCCTACGCTTCTACTCGATCGAGGATTAAAATGGGCCAATGAATCGAGGATTGAGCTTTCCTCTCTTTCCAAATCTCGTAACTCCTTTCCATGGAGCAACACGTAACAACACATGATCTCCAATATCAAATTTCACGTCCTTTCGATGAAGATCAGCATAACTCTTTTGTCGATCTTGTGAGGTTTTTATACGTTGCCGGATCGTTTGAATCTTTTCTGTAGTCATACTTACCAACTCAGGTCCCAACAATGTTGCTTCTCCCACCTCATCCCAGCATACTGGAGAATGACACTTTCTTCCATACAACGCCTCAAATGGAGCCATGCCAATACTTGCTTGATAACTGTTGTTGTAAGAAAACTCCACCAATGGTAAGAACTTATCCCAACTTCCCTTGAAGTCAAGGACACAGAGTCTTAATAAATCTTCAAGAGTTTAAATAGTCCTCTCCGACTGCTCGTCCGTCTAAGGATGATATGCCAAGCTAAATCAGAAAATCGTGCTCATAGCTTTCTCGCAAACTAACCCAAAATCGTGAAGTGAATCTTGGGTCTCGATCGTAAACTATGGATCTTGGTATACCATGCAGTCTTACAATCTCGTTTATGTACATACGAGCAAGACGTTCAAGTGTATAAATTTCTCGTATCGATAAGAAATGAGAAGACTTGGTCAATCTATCAACAATGACCCAAATCGCATCTATACCTTGAGAAACCTTAGGAAGACCGGTAACGAAATCCATTGTAATGTGCTCCCACTTCCACTTTGGAATTACAAGTGGTTGCAATGGACCTTTTGGTACTTGATTCTCCGTTTTAACTCGTTGACAAGTTAGACACCTTGAGATAAACATCGTTATCTCTCTCTTCATATTTCTCCACCAAAATGTACGACGAATATCATGATACATTTTGGTACTCCCAGGATGGATTGCAAACGGTGTGTTGTGCGCCTCCATCATGATTTTATACTTTAAATCAGGGTCGTTAGGAACACAAAGTCTGGAGTTGACTCGAAGTATTCCTTCTTCATCGATTCTTGCTTCTGGCATAGCACCTTCTTGCACTTTCTTCCTCATACGAATCAGCTCCAGGTCTGTAGCTTGAGCAGCTTTAACTTTATCAATTAAAGTCGGTTCTACTCGTATATTCGCCATCATCACCTGGGTCCCTGGAGTCTTTAACTCTATCTCCATCCTTTGCAAGTCACATAAAATGTGCCTTTGTGTTGAAAATATCGTACTCGGACTTGCATATGATTTTCTACTCAATGCGTCAACTACCACGTTCGCTTTTCCAGGATGGTATTGGATGGTATGATCATAATCTTTCAACAGTTCAAGCCAACGTCGTTGTCGCATGTTGAGTTCCTTTTGACTAAAGAAATATTTGAGACTTTTATGATCCGTAAAGATCTCCACTTTCTCCCCATACAAGTAATGCCTCCAAATCTTAAGTGCGAAGACAACAACTGCTAACTCTAGATCATGAGTAGGATAATTCCTCTCATATTTTTTGAGTTGTCGTGAGGCATAGGCTATGACTTTCCCATGTTGCATGAGAACACACCCCAACCCTTTGCACAAAGCATCATCAGAGATGACAAATCCCTCCGAGCCAGATGGTATTGTCAGAACAGGTGCTGAAATGAGTCTCCTCTTGAGTTCTTGAAAACTCTTCTCACATTCTTCGCTCCAACCGAACTTTGTATCTTTCCGAGTCAGCTGAGTTAATGGAGTAGCTATTCGAGAAAATCCTTCCACGAATCTCCGATAATAACCAGTTGAGCCGAGAAAGCTACGTACTTCGGTCACTGATTTAGGTTGCTCCCAGCTTTGAATTGCCTCAATCTTTACCGGGTCAACAGATATTCCATGACTTGATACTACGTGCCCAAGGAATGCTACTTCCTCAAGCCAGAACTCACATTTCTTCAACTTGGCATAAAGCTTGTATTCACGAAGCTTTTGGAGTGTCAGCCTCAAGTGTTGCTCATGATCTTCACGGCTTTTGGAATAAATAAGGATGTTATCAATAAAGACGACCACAGAGTGATCCAAATATTCCTTGAATACTCGGTTCATCATATCCATGAAGGCAGCAGGAGCATTAGTCAATCCAAAGGACATGACTAGGAATTCAAAATGCCCGTCATCGAGTTCTCGAAGCCGTCTTTGGAATGTCATCGCTTCTAATCTTCAATTGGTGATATCCTAACGAAGATCAATCTTGAAAAGAATTTGGCTCCTTGCAACCGGGTCAAACATGTCATCAATACGTGGCAATGGGTACCTATTTTTGATAGTGACATGATTCAACTCCGATAATCAATACAAAGTCGCATACTCCCATCTTTCTTCTTCACAAATAGAACAGAGAGCACCCCAAGGAGAAGTACTAGGACTAATAAAGCCAATGTCTAACAATTCACAGTAGTTGGGTCTTTAACTCCTCGAAGTTCAATAGGAGCCATTCGATATGGGGCTCGAAATGGGTTTTGTCTTAGGGTTCAAGGTCAATACAAAATTCAATTTCACGCCTGGGGTAGGCCAGAAGTTCTTCGAGGAATACGTCGGGAATTTATTAACAATAGAAATATCATTCAAAACTGACGTATTTTTGTTTAGATCCGTGACATGAGCTAAGAAAGCTTGACATTCATTTTTCAATAAACCTTTATGGCTTGAGATGACCGTGATTGATTTTAATGGTTTGGTCGCTTGAATTCGCATAATAGGTTGATTAGGAATATGAAAGCTAACAACCTTACGAAAACAATCAATTTTTTCATGATGAGTAGTTAACCAATCAATCCCTAAAATTACATCAAATGCAAGTATTTTCAATGAAATAAGATCGATAGGTAATGTGAGGGTACCAATTTGGACCAAACAATACTTATAAACAGTGGATGCAATCAAGGTTTCTCCCAATGGAGTTTCCACAGATAAGTCAAAGTCTAATTTTTCCGGAGTCAAATTTAATCGTTGAGCGCAAGTAGGAGAGATAAAAGAATGGGTAGAACCGGTATCAAATAAAGTATAGACTTCTCTAGAGTTTATGATAAGTTTACCCGTGATGACCTCATTCGGGTTCCTTGCTTTCTGGGAGGTCACAACAAATGCTCTCCCTTGCACTACCGGTTTTGACTTTTCTGGGACGACCTTTGGTGCCTCCATCCTAGCTTGAACTTGTCTTGATTGAATGACAAAATCGGGCTAAGTGTGACCTTCTCTTCCACAATTATAACATGCTTTGAACCACATCGCTAGCTTGGACTGATGTGTCCCTCCCCTCCGCATTTGAAGCATATGATAGGTGGTCGTTCTCCTTCCTTAACAACGGGTGTTGGTCCTGATGTCTTTCCATCATTGTTGAATCTCCTCTTCTTGAAATGACCATTCTTATTCTTTTGGCCATGATTACCACAGAAGTGGTTACCACCGAAGTGGTTACCACTTCTGGCCTGTTGATTACCTCTATGCTTGTTGTCACCGCTTTGATGACTGCTCTCAGTGGTATTATCATTTTGCCGACTGCTCTCTTTTGGTTCATATTGACTCGTTATCGCTACTCCACTAATCGAGCCCTATTTACAACATCTGAATACAAACACAGTTTATGAGAAATAAGATGTTGACGTATCTCCGGCTTCAAACCTATTAAAAATATACGCGTCATTCTCTCTTCATTATCCACAAAGTGGGACGCAAACCGGGATAACTCCGCAAATTTAGCCTCGTATTGCGACACAGTCATATTGTTTTGTTCCAACTTGATAAACTCCACCTCCTTCATGTGACGAATACTTTTGGGAAAGTATTTGTCGTTGAACAGCTCTTGGAACTTCTCCCAAGACATCTTCAGTGCGGTAGGTTGTGTACGCTTTACCGATTCCCACCAGTAATCTGCCTCTCCTCGCAACATAAAGGCGGCAAAGGGAACCTTTTGCTCCTCGGAGCATCCCAAGACATAAAATATCTTGGTAATCTGCTTTATCCATGCTTCCGACTTAAGTGGTTTTGGCTCTCCAATAAACTCCGGTGGTCCCAGCTCCTTCAACTTTCAATGGTGACCGTCTCGAGAGTTTCCATGTTTCCACCTACATTTTGGATAGAGGAGCTCTCTCTCTTTCTTTGTTGCATGAATTACATAAAACCTCTGAACATTCCATCATTCATCATTTGGTCGGTGTTGTTGTTTGCATGAGGATTGTCGCCTTCCTCGATGCACATTATCCTCGATTATTGATATGTGGTGAATCAACGGTCACCAAGCTCCATTGCTATTCTCAAAATTTTGGATGTCATTTTCGAATCTTGCCACAAAAAAGTTAATTGACATGTAACATATTATCCCTATATTCGTGAGGACCAATTAAATACAAAAAAAAACTTAGGTAGGTCATACTAGCGAAGAATTTCCCGTCTCTCCCTCCTAGTTCTATTCTCACATCTTAGCGGTGGATTATATCCTAAGCTTTGATACCAACCGTGACGCCCCAAAATAGGTATACATCACCCATCTTGAGTCGTCGAATACATGGTACAAAATTCAAATACAACTTAATAATACAACTATCGTATACAATACGACAAAACATAAACTGTGAATTTGAATACAAATATTGTCTACTAGAGAGTATACAAACTCAAAAGGAGTTCTCATTACAATTATTATTACACTATTTCATAGAATAGTGAGGACTACTAATGCTATCATCTGGACCGTCACTCCGTTCCCCGACTAGTCCCTCGCTACGCTCTCATTTCTGAAGAGAACAATGAAAGCAAAAGGGTGAGCTCAACTAGCCCAGTAAGAAATATTATGACTAAGATAATGTAGAATAAATTATCATTAGCCTTCAACAGTGTTAAACTGATAAAATATAACAAACATCAAGTTTAACTGCAGCAGAACAAGCAATCCATTAGAAGAGTCAAGTAGAGAATAAAGTCTACTATCTTCTATGATTTAAAAGGTTTTTCATCACTTTTATCACTGGGACTCAGCTTAATAAATAATCCACATCATCGAATCACCCTCTGCACTACGACCAAGGATATTCGTGTATTCATTAATGGGCATGATCATGCCAACAACTGTCCATCAATGCACTACAGACCAATGACGACTTTTATCACATCATTTGTAACATTACGGTCATGATTATACCGAATAATTCCTAGTCATAATCATACCAAGTCCATCTATGCACTACAGGCCATAGATGACTTTCAACATAATATAAACATGAGGATGATGACAATGATATAAGAATTCAATAAAACAATTTCAAGAATTAATTTATCCAGGAACGAATAACGTCCAAATTGTCAACATGATAATGTTTTGTAGAGTAAAATTCAAGAATGCTCAGAAGAATATTTCCATGAAAAGATACTGGATGAAGCGCAAATATCAAAGATATTCCACTAATTTCATGGAGTATAGAAGTCAAAACTTTAACCAACTGAGTATAATAACGAATGGAATAACAAAAGAAATCACCATGCATGCGGTACTTCGCATAGATAGATTATTCCAACAGAATAATAAGTAATCGGAACCGTGTCGGTAAATTACTTGCAAGCGGGATGTTCCAACAAAATAATAAAGACGGAACCGTGTCCCACAGAAAAAGCGATAAACGTGGATATTCCAATGAATAATAATAATAAAGACGGAACCAGTCCCACGTAAAATGCATGAGATGGATATTCCAGTGAGAATAATAATAAAGACGGAACCAGTCCCCCACAGTAAAATGCATAAACGTGATATTCCAAAGAGAATCATAATAAAGACGGAATAATAGAAGAATATCACCAAGTATAGGGTAGTCCGCGTATACTGATAATTCTAGCAGAATAATAAAGAATGGAATAACAGAAGTTCTCTTCATCAATACAAAAGAAATAATACCCCTTACCGTAAAAGAAACTGGATATAAGAGTAGGGAAGTAGCAGAATACTTTTCTATAGTTTCTCTATAATTTCTCTCTCTAAAGCTTCAATGAATTCGTAAGAAATAATGAAGGAATGAGCTTCTATTTATAGGAGAATTGAAGGATACTATTGGATTGTACAGTAGGAATTCAGACGAAATCATTTGCTGATTCACAGCTCCACTATTCCAACGCATCAGTAATTTTTTTCAAAGAGTTGGCCAATGAAAAATGAACACATGCCCCTTTAAAATCCTTGATCAATTAAAATGATCCATAATTTATAAGTTGCTAATCATGTTGCATGATTGAAAACAAATTGGCCAATAACATTCAAGCTTGACAATTCAATCCATAACCTACCAAATGTTATCTACTAGGACTACCATTACCCACCCATATGCTATACAATTATATATATATATATATATATATATATATATATATATATATATATATACATATAGCCACAAATTGATTTGAAAAACACACCACACCTGTCTCACATCACTTCCCACCCATTACAATTCATGCCATATATAATACTAATTCTCATCCCACCATTTCCACTTTTCCACCAAAATTCTACTTTTCCACCATTTTCCACTCACACATAATATTATATATATTCCACTCACCACACACATAATATTATATATATTCCACTCACCACGCACATAATATTATATATATAAACTCCCTCAATATTTTTAACAACATTTATCATCAATATTAAAATTCACAATATTAATCGACCAGGTCGTTCTCAGGAAAGAGGGGGCTTTCCAATAAGGATTTCTCCCTATTGGCGCGCAATTAGGTGACCAAACCTCTCCTTGACAGAACTTCTAGACATCGTTAATATTGCAAATAATAATATTAATAACTTTGTTGTCTCAATTATTGATTTAATAATATAAAAATATCGACAATAATTGAATCAAATAACGTGAGATACTATGCAACAATTACTGTAGCAATAATTGAACAAAACTGAGTGACTTCTCACGTAAGCATCAATAATCAATACCGTGTGCTACTATGCAACCACGCCAGATTCTTTGTTTTTAACACCGGGTGTTTCAACAGATTAACGGTAAAACTTCCGCCGTTATTTTCATAAAGTATTTTTGTCGTTTTCTCAATCCGACAATAATTTTGTTGTGGGGTCCACCAATGATTGTGCCGTTGCACGAATATTCCCTGTTAAAACGAATATTCCCCAACCAATCGAATATTATATAATTGCGTACTTTGCAAAATTTATAAATATTACCCACAACTATAACATTATATCAAATTTACTCCATAATATTCAAAAATGATATTTATAGAAAATTCATCTTTATTTATAAAAGTTGGGGTCTTACATCAGTATTTTGTGGTGGTGGCCAGTAGAACACTACTTGGTGGCCATGAGAACACTATGACTCCCCCTCTATAAATAGAGGGCATAGGGGTGGCCATTTAAGAAGAGAAAGAGCGAGGAAGCCTGTCAAATTTGCTCCGTACTTGCAATATACTGAGTACTTTCCCATTTTAAACCCTTGTTAGCTCACATATAGCTACTTTTGTACCGGCGGGAGCCGAGTTTCATCCACTTTAAAGATATAGAAGTCTTCTTTGGCAATCCACTGTAAGCCTTCTCACACTCTTTAAAGCCTTTCTCTTCATCTTTCCACACACCCTTCTTCACGTTGAGAGTCGTGTTGCGTGTGTTTGCCCGAACTTCGGTTCGTGGTTTTATTTCAGCTTGTATATACATATATTATATATATATATATATATATATATATATATATGGACTAACATTATCGAGTTATGCCTCGATTGAGCCTGAACTTGATGCCCGAGCGTTTATTTTCTTATATATATATATATATATATATATATATATATATATATATATACTATATATATGAACTGTTGTCTAACTCTACATTACGATGAGCCTCAGATTTTACATCCTATATGTTTATTTCTTATATATATATATATATATATATATATATATATATATATATATATATATATATATATATATATATATATATATATATATATCCCACCACGGAGTTTACTTAAGTGGTGGTTGATCGCTTTTACTGACTTTCTTTACGCTTACGCTTCGCTTTAGAGTTCACTTCGTGGGCGCTTGATTGCTTTAATACGCTTTTATTTACATTTTGTTCCTCCCGGAGTTCCTCTGTGGTGGTTGATAGCTTTACTGACTTTATTTACATTTTGCCCACACAGAGTTTCCTCTGTGGTGGTTGATAACTTTACAAACTTTATTTACATTTCTGATCCCCCATGAAGGTGCTTCGTGGTTGGTGATCATGTCTGTATATATATTTATAGCTTTTATATATATACCGCTATCGCTTTCATATAAATTATGATATCATAAAGCGCTTAGGAATCATGTGATCACAGATTCAGCCTATTGGATCTAGATTCGGTTCCCGTGATGGATATTTTTAGTTATAAGCAGCTTGTAAATTATTCTGTGGTGTCTGAATTTTCTCAGATGGTTTTTATACCCACGAGGAAATCGGCATTATTTTGTACATTATTTTCTTATAGATGCTTCGCATCTCAAAAATAAAATCAATCAAGCCGAATACTTAATAAAATGGAAGTATCAAAAGGTCTCAATTACTATTGAGCATCAGGGTTTGAAAAACCTTTTTTATAAAACATCACTGCCATATCTTGCTATAAACCCAATTTTACATAAATTCAAACCATGTGTATATAGGTGCTTACGAGGCCTCGCACTACTTCCAAATAACAAAGACATCATTGACCCACACACACACACATTGGATAATAGTTTCTTGAAAAGAGGCGGTCACCGTGGTAACACGGATGTCGGGGGGTGCCTAACACCTTCCCTCCGCATAACCAAGTCCCCGGACCCTAATGAATCTCGGTTTTACCAACCCATTTAGCAGTGTCACTTCACTGGGTCAATGTGTAAACCTTTTCTCGGTTGTGTTGGTACAACCATTTAAAAAACCAACTGGCGACTCTTAACAGTCCATCGTCGACATTATACATGTCCGACCTTTTTCACTTATTTTTTCAAACAAATCTCACCTAAAATGAGAACACCAAAGAACAAGTAATGGAAAGGGACATTCAAAAATCCCGACGTCGACAGGTGCCGACTCTGCTGGGGACTCCAGTAAGAGGATTTAAGTCGCTATTACAATCTTTTCAAAACTGTTATCTGCTTGTGTGTGGATGTTTCATTTACATTTATGATGAATGTGTACGAATGCATTTAATTATTGCACTTAGTGCCTCGCACCATATCTGCTTGTGATATTAGTGCTTCGCACATGTCATCATTTTCATACGGTGAGACGCGATGTATGTGAAGGTATGTTGTGTGGTCCCTCCACCAGGAGGTTATCCCGTCGGTGTTTGATTACTGGACTCGTAGGAAGACTAATTCCTCAACGCTCAGGAAAGGCACCACCCAAATTCGTTCAAGTTGAAAGACCGGATTAATTTCCCGTTGAGTAAATTGCGATGATTTGGGAACCTTCATGCCAAAAAGCCGTGAGTGTAACCTAAGATAGGTCAGCCTCTTATAAACCCAAAACAGAGGAAAGTCTCTTCATACTTTCTCATTTTAATTACTTATAAGCACAAATAACTTTTAATTTCATCCATATCTATCTCCATGTAATGAGAAATATGAAGAAATATGTATACATACATATTTAAATTGACATTCTACAAACAGCTGACATCCGGTGTTGCAGGATAAAATTCCTAAAACGAACGCATCACATAGCATGTTAATTTACATTCCCTAAAGACTAAACTATGCAAGTCTTTCGCAGGGAACCAATTGGACCTACTACCCGGTCAATCCAAAAAGGCTGCAGGCCTACAGTCAATCATGTCATCATCTGACCAGACTGACCTTAATCTAGTTTCTCGTAAAGAATTTAACGGATTAAGCAAACAAATTACAGATTTGGCTGTTCTACTCAAAGAACTACACCAGTCTACTCAGGGTCAAAAAATACCTATACATGTTGAATCCTCTACACAAGGGGGAAACCAGGTCATTACAATACTTGAACTACAGTTGGATACAACCAACAAAACTCATGATGCTGCCCATCTCACAGGAGATCCAGACACCGGCGACATCAAAAAGAAAGTCCTCCAAATGGAAGAGACCCTTCGTGCTATCAAAGGAATTGGAACACGCGAGAGTGTTTCATATGCTGACCTTTGCATTTTCCCTAGTGTTCATTTTCTAGAAAAGTTTAAAACTCCTGACTTCGAAAAATATGACGGGTTAGGAGATCCTTATACACATTTGAAGGTGTCTATTGGACAACTTGGATCTTATGAAGAGGATGAAAAGCTTAGAATGCAACTGTTCCAGAAGAGTCTAACTGGAGAAGCCCGTTCGTGGTACACAAGATTAGACAACTCAAAGATCCATAGCTAGGATGAGCTAGCACACGCTTTCCTCACTCAATACAGCTTTCAGTCTCAGATGGCTCCTGATCGGTATCAAATTACCAAGATCAAGAAACAGTCTAACGAGTCTTTCAGAGAGTATGTTCAAAGGTGGAGACGCCTGGCTGCCCAAGTTATTCTTTCCATGACAGAATTAGAGATGGTCATGACTTTTATAGACATACAAGAAGCTCCTTTCTATGAAAGAGTTTTAGCCGGCATCGGCAAACCATTTTCTGAAATAGTCAAACATGGGGAGATGGCTGAGATAGGATTGAAGTCCGGAAAGATTCAAGACCTAGCTGCCCTTAAAGTTGTTGCTGATCACATCCAATCCGGAAATTATGGAAACAACCCCCGGAGGGTCCATAAAAAGAAAGAGGAAGATGTTTCCCTGATACTACAGGGTCAAAAAGGCAATCAGAACATGCCTATTCAAAGGAGAAACTACACTCCCTTTCAAGCACAGTCTTCAAACCCTCCAATACCAAAAGGTGGAGAAGTCAAACGCCCTCTAGGGTTCACACCCTTAGGGGACACCCTCTAGAACATTCTCACTCTTCTAACAACACAGAAGAAAATTACGCATCTTCTTCCACCACCAAATTTCTAATGGACGGGGTTTCAATCTTTGCTTTCGAAATGTGCTTATCATGCAGGGGGCACTGGACATGATACTCGAGATTGTTGGGCCTTGAAACACAAGATCCAAGACCGATGACAACGGTGAGATCGTGGTCACCAAACCGAGATCGACCTCACGTGCAAGACAACCCTCTTCCTCAACGCAAAGAAGAAGAGGTCAACATGATCAATTGGAGCAATGGACAGAGTTCCAATTTCAACTGTGAATCTTCCCAGACCCTCAAAGATGGTGTTAACAAATGGGATTATGCCAAGTTCCAGTTCACAATGGAACGAAAGATAAAAGCTCTATGCAAGCAAATTGAGCAATTGGCAGAATTGGTGACTTATCAGCATCAAGTGACACGTCAATTAATCAGCCAGGAGCATGTCAGTCTCCTACCTCTTATCATGAATATTCCCTCATCACTTTCAGAAAATGAAATGTTGGAAGACAAAGTGACAAAGAGAGCAAATGCCAAAGCCCATCGGGATTTTGCCAACAAAAGGGAATTCACCTATTTAGGCCAACCTATGGAGGAAATCCTTCAGATGTTAATCAATGAAGGAAGGATCAGATCCCTTATACCTCCAATCAACCCCCGTTCAGGACGGTACAATTCTGATGGAGTATGTCAATATCACTCCCATTCTCGCGGTCACAGCACAGGAGAATGCTAGGCAGTCCGCCACCTCATCCAAAATCTAATTAACAGTGGTGTCCTGCACCTAGCAGACGATAATACTGGGTTACGTGCAAGTGAGAATACATGTAACGCCCCGAAATCCAGTCTATCTTCACACCTGGATTCCGTACGTCACGAGTACATCATTCATTCTGCATACATCATTATATACTGAAATATAACAACATACATTCTCAAATCCCAGGTTCTGGAAACCTTATAACCTTTCTCATTACAAATAATGATAATTTCATTATTCTTTTCATCTTACAAGAGTGACTTTTATCCGTCGACAAGAATACATACAATTCATTAAACTAATCTATAGTTTAATTTTCATATTTCTACATTACAAGTCTTCACTTGATCTTCTCACTCATTCACATTCTGAATGGCACTTCATCTGGATACCGTCAGCTTGATCTATACAGGATCCTTAAGTTCTTCTAATATCGTTCACTAAAAATGTTTTTCATTTAAAGCAAGTGTGAGCATTCAATTGCCCAGCAAGTCATAACAGTTGAACAAACAACTTCAAGAATTTAAACATTCTTTTCAGACTTCAATAACCGAACAAAGGTTACGAAGCAGCTTGAATAATAGGAATAGTCTTGATTCCTATCATCTTAGTACATTAATTACATGCACTTTGAAATACTTTCATTCTCTACTTTCTTTCATGCACAATCATGCGGCTAGAATCAATAAATACATGACTTAACAATAACGGTTCATGTATAAACAGAACATTCTTTTATTGAATAGTTCAAACATAGAATGCAGTTCATCTCACGAAACACCAAAGTGTTCACATTGTGGCACAAGGCCCTCATACGTTCTACCACCTTGTACAAATATCGCACATTCAAGACATGACGTAACTTCTCAAGTTCAACATCTGAGAAGTTTTAGAAACTAACATTCATTTAAAAATATGAATGAAGTTAGGAAACTTGCCTTACGCACAGCTACAGCTTACGCTAAACTGCTCATTCCAATCCCTATCACACATAAGGAAATAACACAAACACCAATTAGTCATATACTTGACTTACACATTGGTTTACTTTACTTTACTTCTTAAGGTTCAATTTCTTGCAATATAATTTTACGCGACTAACTTTCATTACCAATTTACGGTTTCATGACATACGGAGATGTCTTACTCAACACGTTCATCATCTTTGATGATTCACATTCTTATCTTCTTCATATACTTCTCTAGGACTCAGTTCACATCGCTTCTCTCGCTAGTAGTCCATATGGTACTGAGGTGGTTTCCCACAAACAACCAACAAACAAGTTCCCATCTCATCTACACTGCCATCACAATGAGTTAGATCGGTTTGCGGTTTAGATATACCTTCGCTCTCAAGAAAATTGTTTAGCCCAGCTCCCATATGTCAACCATCAAAGGTCACGATTGTACCACAACCTAACTTTCTCTTAACTTAAACGAATTATTAAACTATAATGTTCGTTAAGTCAAATTCATATTCCTTTTGGTTTTCTGGCAACTAATTGCCATACCTCAGGATTATTCATCATCGTCTAAGTCATACAGTCTTTTGTATACTCAGAATGATCATTTCATATTCATTCTACGCATTTATAGCGTTAAGCATTTTACGTTACCTTATTCTTATCTTACAACGTCCGGTTCATTCGACTCGGAGCGTCATCCAAGTTATAAACATTAACTCGGCTTCTTTTACGTTATACATACGTCTCTAATTCAGCTTCTTCACCGTTCACAGGTTTAATCAATAGTCTTCTCTATCCTACGGTCAAACCATACATGGGGTGTAGGTTCTACCCGTTTAATATTTGCGTACACTCAACCTTCACGTCGGTTAAAGTGTTCAACGCTTACATTTCATTCTAACATTCTCATCCGACTTATATTCGGCTTTCAGTAATCTTATTACTATTCACTACGGCTCTCTTGATACCATTCGTATCTTACTTACTACCTTTGTCAACGTCTAAGTCATACAACCAGGGTATATTTAGAACATTCGTCCGACGTGAATACGATTTATGAGGATCATTTATGTATTCAACGTTCACGCTGCGGCGCCGAGTATGAAACCTAGAAAATTTTCTAAGTCTTTTACAAGCTTGAGACGCCGATTTTGAAATCTCATAACTTCTTCGTTATAACTCAGAACGAGGTCGTTCCAAAGCCCTTTTTCTTCCTTATCTTATGTACTTCGATTAACCTCAGACAGAACTTTGTTCTGAATCTATTAACATGCCATTCAATTGGCTTAATCTTCACTCTTTGTTCATTTTTACGTTATTAACGTTCTTCATTCGTTCGTCCGTAATTCAGTCATCCGAACTCAAAATTCGTTCGTTCTTGAGTCCACGACTCATGTTTTATACATTCTCTTACATTCTTATGAAACCCTACTCGTTCGAGTTCATTTACTAACTATCAAATTTTCGTTCTTCTTTTACGAAATTTTCGCCATAACTTCGTTATAGCTTAGTTTTAATCCGTTCTTCATGAACATTTCTACCGATCCTAACCAAACAATAAGCAACTAACTTATACGCGGTGGTTTTAAACTTGTCCATCAATAACATTTATACTACTATGGTTTTAAATTTGTCCATCAACAACGTTCTTCGTGTTCTTCGTGTGTTCTTCGCGTTCTTCATTCGTTCTTCATTTTTAATCGATATTTTGGATTACGATTTCACTTTTTCTTGGAATTTGATGTTATAGAACACCATTCCTTACTTATTTGACCTACTCATTCATAGGATTCATTCTGATCGCTCAAAATCCTTACGAATCTTATATTTCCTTAAGAAATTTATAAATTGAATTTCTTATTTCTTATTTCTTCTTTTCTCATGATTTCAACCATATGAAATCATTCTCAATATCTTTTACTCCTTATTCTCATTAAGCTATGTTTTTGACATAGAAAACTTAAAGAAAATATTAGAAGAAACTAGTGTTCAGTATTCTGCTCTTCTTTTTATTTCTCTTCCGTTATACAAAGCCGAGCGATTAAGCTAGCTTTTCTATTTCACGATCACTTTTGATCCGAGCATTCATGCTCACGCTCTTCCTCTTCCTCTCCCAACCGAGCTCTCTCTATCTCTCTCAAGTGTAGGATTTTCAAAAATCCTACAAAATGAAATTCGAGGTTTCTATTTATAGAAAACCAAAGCTAGGGGAAAAATAGTCATTTCGCCCCTAAAGTTACTATTCCCACCTCCTCTTCAACTTAGCCACCAAGTTAACTTGGCCACCACCCTTACTTGGTGGCCAAGTGGTCGCCCATTACGCCCATGGGTCACCCCATGGGTTGCCCCAATGGTTCTTACCCATCCATTTACCCATCGGTTCGATCCGCGGTTTCTTTTCTTGGTTTGGGCCTTAACCCTAATTCTTATTGGGCCTTTCTTGGGCTTAATTTCACAAATCATTGGGCTTGACATAATCCAAGTCCAATTGGATTCTACAAAGTCCATGAACACAAAGTCCATTAAGACTAATCGCATTCTACGTATTCCATTCTCGTATTCTCATATTCTCTTCGTATTTAACTCGTACGATGTTCGTATTATACGTCATACTATTCTTCTTTCTATACTCGTATAATAACTCGTATCATACTCGTATTTCTCACGCATAATAACCCTAGTTATTATACGTACTCATTACATTCGTGGAACTCACTTTTCCTAACCCTTAAGTTTTGAGTCCGCAGGCGAAAACTTCATTTTTGCCATAATTGAAATATTATTGAATATTCCATCACGTCTCAAGATTTCACGCAATCAATAACTTCTCGAAATGTCAAAATAAATCTCCGAGCAGAAACAGGTGAATAGTGCATATTTCGTCTTTTTCCCCAGAAATATTTTTGTTCCCGGAAAACTTTCATTTTCGTCTTGAAAATTCTTACTCGTTCAGTCTAGCTCGTAGCCAGAATTCTCCCGATTAATAATCATTCTAAGTTATAGAACGATTAATAAACACACAACACATAATAATATTAATAAAAATTCATTTTATTAATAACTAATTCTTTAAACCTAAATTCTGGATAATCCAAAATTCTGGGTTGTTACAATACATGTCCTACTAAGTGGAAGAGTTTGGTAGCAGTCATATCCACTGAAACTAATGGGGCTAACAAATCACTCACAATGCCAACAATTCAACTCAAGGGAAGCAACAATACTTTGAAAGTGGCCGCTCCCGAGCTAATCAACTTGCCGCGTAGAGCACAATATCCTATTGTTAGCTTGCACAAGGTTCCGTGGAATTATGGAGAAGGTGAAGGATCCACCTCACATACAACTGCTACAGTGTCGAAGGAAAATCCACTGTATCTTCCCCAACGGGTGATGAAGTCTACCATCAAATCAAAGGGAAAAATACCCATGGAGAAGATTGAAAAATTCCTCCACACTATGGGTCATAACGAAGCCAATGTGATATTAAGCTTAAAAGAAGCTCCACAACAAATATCAATTTTGGACTTGGTCCTAACTTCCGAGGATCACCAGACGATCTTGCTGAAGGTTTTAGAAGAAGCCTCATCTACCAACATCGGTTGATCTGTAAAAATTTCAACATCCGGTTGATCACATTTTCAACAACAATGTGATATCCTTCACCGATGATGACATACCGCCCAAAGGACCCGGTCATTACTGTTGGTTTCGCACATTGCGGTCTTGTCCTCCTGATACATGTTAGTCAAGTCTTGATAGATGGAGGTTCATCTCTAAATATCATCCCATACGCTACCTTGGTGAAGATGAATATCAACCTCAACCGACTCCGGAGTAGCCATACTGTCATCAAAGCTTTTGATGGAGCCCACCGAAATTCAGTCAGAGTAATTGAACTGCCAATCGAAATTGGTCCCCACACATTCTACGTATCTTTCCACGTACTCAAGATAGATTCGAGATGCAACCTGCTCTTGGGACGACCTTGGATTCATATGGCAGGGGCAGTCCCCTCCACCCTTCATCAGTAGTTGAAATACATAATCAACAATAGCCTAGTCACGGTCAACGCTAAACCAGAGTGTCCTCAACACGGGGACATGCCATTCATCAATGCCAATGCAGATGTTGAATCGGTCAGTTTTCATGCCTTGGAAGTAAGCAATACCCTATACCATGCTATTGGAATGCCATTTCCCAAGCCCAAGATTTCTGCCGAGGTCATATCGGCTACTCAAGAAATGATGTCATTGGGTCATAAGCCAGGACAAGGGTTGGGTAAAGATGGCCAGGGTATCAAGTACCCAATTCAATTAACCAAGCAAACCGGAACAGCTGGACTAGGCTATTCTGCCAGTTCTAGTCATAGGAATCCTCAGAAGCATCAGCAGATTCCTTCATCTTCAAACGCACGACGTTTATCTTCGCCTGCAAACTCTGAGTTCGCACAACCTCCTATAAAGGTGCCAGTCAATGTAATGGCTATGTTATTTCCCAAGCCGGTACCGATAAAGGAGAAAGAAGCCTTTGTTCCAAATCCCGTAGTGGAAGAGGAGGAACGAAGAATCAAGCAAGACGTCATCTGAATGATGTCAGGCATACACACCATCGTTCATGATGAACATACAAACAGATACACCCCAAACGATGATTTCCCAGATGTAATGGCCATCATTCAGGACAGGGAGGATGATAACAACCCCTCCATCACTGCAGTCCACCCAGACTTTTCCCTTGCCAATTGGAACAGCACTCCTTGCATTGGTCGATAAGGGTAAAAGGCGTAACTCTTTACGCCTCAGAGATATCATAATCGCTATTTTTTCATGCACAAGATTAGCGCTTTATTTTGCCAGTATATGCTAACACTGTGTATGATCAAAATGCTTCATATATACTAAGTGAAAGCATATTTTGTTTCAGACCACAATTTAGATGTGCATTTACTTGCGACACGGCAGTGCTCTTCTCCACAAGGATTGTACCTTTGATGTAGAGATTAATTCAGCCTTGATGGAAATACAGGATGACATTGAGGTGCCTCCAGAAATTCAAGAATGGGTCAAAGACAAACCTAAACCAAACCTTGACCAAACCACTTCTTTCAATCTTGGAACCTTAGAAAGCCCTAAGTTAATCCAGATTGGTTCAGACCTTACCCCAAACCAAAGGAATGACATGGTTATGCTATTAACCCAATTCCAAGATGTATTTACATGGTCTCATGAGGACATGGTGGGTTTGCCCACTGACATTGTTCTTCATCGCCTTCCCATTAAAGATGGATTTAAGACAGTCAAGCAAAAGGTCAGGCGATTGAAACATGAGTGGAGTTTAAAGGTAAAAGACAAAATTGTGAAACAATATCAAGCTGGCATCATCATGGTGTCCACATATCCTGAGTGGATATCAAACATTGTTCCCGTGCCTAAACCCGGAGGGAAGGTGCGAGTTTGCGTGGATTACCGGGACTTGAACAAAGCTTGCTTAAAATATAGCTTTCCCGTGCCATTTATCCACATTCTCATTGACAATACTGCTCAATACGACATGTACTCCTTTGCTGATTGCTTTGCGGGGTACCATCAAATCATAGTTGCTGAGGAAGATCGTGAGAAAATTGTTTTCATCACGCCTTGGGGAACCTTTTGCTATAGACGGTTGTCATTCGGCCTCATCAATGCCGGAGCCACCTATCAGCGAGCTATGATGGCTCTCTTCCATGACTTAATGCACAAAGAGATCGAGATCTACATGGATAACATCATTGTCAAATCCCGGAAGGAGGAATACCACTTAGACCATCTCAGAAAGTTATTCAACAGGTTGCGTAAGTACAACTTGAAGTTGAATCCAGCCAAGTGCGCCTTTGGCGTTAAATCAGGCAAGTTGCTAGGATTTCTAGTCAGCCACAAAGGGATTGAGTTGGATCCTACCAAAATCCAGGCCATCACGGAAATGCCCATTCCTCAGACAGAAAAAGAAATACGGGGATTTTGGGGAAGAATCAACTTCATTAGCAGGTTTATCTCTCAACTCATAACAACCTGTGAGCCAATCTTCAAGCTATTAAGGAAGAACTCCTCCATTAAATATAATGATGAGTGCCAGAATGCCTTCCTCACAATTAAAGAATAGCTAATTAAAGCTCGCGTTTTGGTACCACCCAGGGATGATGTTCCCCTGTTCATGTACCTGTCCATAAGTGACAATTCCATGGGCTGCATGCTGGGACAGAAAGACGATAGAGGCCAAGAACGAGCTATCTATTACCTCAGCAAAAGATTCAGCAGCAGTGAACACAAGTACACTCTGATTGAGAAAACTTGTTGTGCTTTA
Source organism: Panax ginseng (assembly GCA_020205605.1). Lineage (NCBI taxonomy): Eukaryota > Viridiplantae > Streptophyta > Magnoliopsida > Apiales > Araliaceae > Panax > Panax ginseng. The sequence continues at coordinate 86,723,167 of CM035145.1, forward strand.
GCATGGGCGTCCATGAGGTTACAACATTACCTCCATGGTCACACAACCCATCTTATATCCCGCGTGGATCCTCTCAAGTACGTGTTCAATAAACCCATGTTAAATTGTCAGCTGTCCAGATGGCAGTTGATCCTACAACAATTTGACATCGTATATGTGACTCAAAAGTCCATCAAAGGTCAAGGAATTACGGATCAACTGGCCGCCGCACCTTCAGGGGATTTCAAACACTTGGAAACATATTTCCTCAATGAAGGAGTAACGACAGTTCAGCAATATCATCAGTACGATACGCGCCAATCATGGAAGATGTATTTTGATGGAGTTATTAATATGGAAGGTTCTGGAGCTGGAGCAATTCTAGTATCTCGATGCACGGGAGCGGTATCCGTCGTCAAATCAAATTGCGGTTTGTCGGCACCAACAACACACCGACAGTATGAAGGTCACGCCTCATGGGGCTAAAACTTGTCCGTTCAATGGGCATCAGGCGGTTAACTGTCCTTGGAGATTCAGAGTTTGTAATCAGACAATCCACCAAAATCTATCAAACCAAGGAACTACATTTGCTACCTTACCATCGGCAAGTTTTACAGATGGTTTTGGCGTTCGAAGAAATCTCCTTTCTACACGTTCCTCGTAATAGGAATGACTTTGCGGACACATGAGCAAATTTGGCCTCCTTGATTCGCATATCAAACAAGGAACACTTGCCAAGCGTCATAATTTCCCTACACAAGGCCCCAGCCTATAGGAACTACGTTGGAGAAGTATCGGATGAGCTACCTCCCATCCAGCATCCTTGGTATCAGCATATCAAGGAATATCTACGAGATGGATCTACACCCGCTGAGGCAAGCCCGACTGAGAAAAGGCGGATCCATCGAATTTCTATGAAATTCTACCTAAGTGGAGATGCGCTCTATAAAAGAGATGCAGGACAAGGTCTCCTCAGATGTTTAGACAAAGATCAAGCCCAAAGGCTTATGGATGAAATCCATGGTGGAGTCTGTGGCCCCCACGTGAGTGGCCCCCTCCTTGTCAAGAAAGTCCTCAGGACAGGACATTATTGGATATCTCTCAAAGCTGACTGCAATGACCACGTCAGGAGATGTTATCAGTGTCAGATTCATGGGAATACTATACACGCCCCTCCACAGGAACTCCACAACATGAGTTCACCTTGGCCCTTCTCAATGTGGGGAATGGACGTTATTGGACCCATTGAGCCTAAAGCCAGTAATGGACATCGGTTTATCTTCACCATGATCGACTACTTCACCAAGTGGGTAGAATCAGCCTCCTTCCCCAGGGTTACCAAAGAAGTCATCATTGCTTTTATCAGAAACAATGTCATTTATCGATATGGACAACCAAAGGTGATTGTGTCAGACAATGCTAAGAACCTCAACAACAAAATGATGGAGGAATTATGCAGTAAATTCCACATCAAACATCTTAACTCTGTCATCTATCATCCGAAGATGAATGGTGTTGTTGAAGCGGCTAACAAAAACATCAAGAAGATCATGCAAAAGATGTCCGCCAATCACAAAGAATGGCCTGACTTATTGTCTCTTACTCTGTTAGCCTACAGAACATCAATGCGCACTTCCACTGGGGTAACCCCCTACGCATTAACCTATGGGATGGATGATAAGTGGGTTTTATACCTACTTATGGTATACCAATTGGAGCAAACTATGCCCATCTCAAGTACATTTTAGTGTGTTTTAGTTGCATTTCATGTTATTTTGCATTGCATATACTTAAAACTCCTTTTGGCAAAAAAGTGCAGGAAACGACCTAATTTGGTTGAATTAGAAGGCACGAGGCGAATGGATGCATGAAGTGAGGCACAAGCTGTGATATGCGTGGCATGAAGATCAAGTGGAGCAGAAGACTAAGCGTGGGTGGACAAAGGAAGGAGCAATGAACGATCGGTTCAAGTGCAGCAGCAGAACCAGAATTCAACATTGCAGAAGCCGCCATGCGAGAAAAAGCTTTGGGATGCACGCCTCATTTGCAGCACCCTTGGCTGAACAACATTACCTCATTATGTCGTGTACCATGAGGATTACATCAGGGGAGGCCTTGGCACACAGCTTGACTTTGACTACAACTACTGACTTTATTTTAAATTGGAAGCGTAACTGAGAGGAGAGTTCAACTAGGGCTTATATATATTAGACGTATATCAGTTGTAAAGGATATTCCACCCCTTGGGGGCTAAAGCTACTATTGTTTTCTTTTCTTCTCTTTCTCTTTAGATTAGATTAGAACCCTAGATTAGATTAAAGTTGAAGATTGAAGTAATTGAAGAGCATAGGAAATTCAGAATTGGAGTAAGAAGAGAATCTCATATTTGCATTCCTAATTCCATAACTTCTCTTTACTTCTATCTTTATTTCTAAATGTGTAATCTATTGTGGATGATGGATTTTGATTCTATGATGAGCTAAACTCTATTTTGAGATTACTATGGATTCTATTGATTAGTTTAATCTGATATACTTCGTTGTTAACCTTATTGATTGCTATAGGATTGTCTATTAAGATTCATGCTTATTTGCTTAGTTGATTGTCCATCAATTACTGGGATAACCCATATGAACTTGAAAGATGAAGTATGGGTTTAGATTTGATCTTGATAGCTTGTGTTTGTATGTTCTACATGGTGATGGAATGTATGATTCGTGCTTAGGATAGACATATACCGAGACATCACTCATAGTCAATTGAGAATTTTGGGCTTAAACCCTAATTATTTGTAAATCACATAGACATATAGTGATTTAGGTAATTTGGGTGTTCATGTGTATTCTTTCAACTGGGGATTATATTTGATATGGGTATGGTACATCGAGAGATGGCTATATTTCACTTTTGTGTTCTCGACTAACAAACCGGTACAATTAGTTTGGCTTAACATGAAATGTATGGATTTGAATGAGTCAATAGATGAAATAATAATCTGAGGTCTTTATTATCTAGTCTCACTCTAGGAATAGATAGGTTTATTTAATTTCGTAGTTTAAATACAAAATATAATATCATTCGTTTAAATAAGACTGAGGTGATTATGGGTTAATGCTTGGTGAACTTTGTTAGTTAATTCTCCGTGGGAACGATACTTTACTTACTCTTTATTACTTGTTGACCACGTATACTTGCGTGTTGTGCGTAACTAGAATTTACCCAACAAGTTTTTGGCGCCGTTGCCGGGGAATTAGCTTAATAAATTTTTGCCAACATTAATTTCAATCAAATAGGTCTTAATTTAAACATTTTTTTAACAATTTTTTTTATTATTATTATCTTCTTATATTTGTCTCTTTTTAGGTACTATGGATGACTTTTCTTATCAATGGCCTTATGCAAATATGATTCAACCAAGGGACACGAGCACTGAGGGACTCAATGTATTTTCTACATTGTTAGCACAAATTGAAACACTTTCGGAGAGGTTGGATATTCTTGTAGCCCAACGCACTCGAGAGATAGTAGTTACATGTGAATACTATATTGGCGAGCATGCGAGTTATCAGTGCAACATCAAGGTTGGACAAATGCAGTTTGGGGGTGATTACTTCAACAACGATGTTTATCCTGATTATCAACAAGGTTGGGGGTATCACCTAGATTATGAATGGAGTTATAACTATCCCAACCAATACTGCATCCCAAGTCCAACACATCCATCAGATTTCTCATATCCACCTTCAATGCAACAAGAGGAAAATTCAAGGTTGAAGGAATTCATGTCAAAAAGCATAGCAGACCATGAAGAGATGATGATGAGTCAGGAGTTATCAAGCCAAAATCTTAACAAACAGATGGAACAACTCATTAACTCCTCAATGAATGGTCCTCAATACATGGATTTTGAAACTAAACAAGATAATTCAAGATTGGAGGATTTGTGGTTCAAGTGTGTAGCATCAAGTGAGGAGAAGATGATTGAGCAAGAGAGGTCAATTCAAAATCTTCATAATCAGATGGATCAAATGTTTGAAGCCTTGAACAATTGCCCTCCAAACAATTGGTGTTATGACATGGACGATGAAACTGATGGAGAGCCAGAGGTGTTCATGCCACTGAATGAACTGAAAGGAGTGGACATTGAGGAGACAACTAGGGGTATGGAAAATGAAGATCATGATCTGATGTGTATAATACCCCAAGTGCCTTCTCAGTCAGAGTTGAAAAATTCAGTGAAATTTGCACACCTATGTCCCCTTGGTAGTCACATCCAAAGCAAGATATTATGCGATTATGAGGCCTCTTACAAACCATTGTGGGCTGAGGAAGAGATAATAGAAGAAGAAAATCATGTTGTATCTGTCATGCCTCAATGCAAAAATCTATTCACAGATACAACGGGAGAAGCACCTGGTGATGCAATAGAAATGGGGGCATCATGTACAGGAAATATGCTAGGTTGCTTCAATTCACAGACACGCATGATGGGGAACCTACCAAAGCACATAGCGGTTCTAATGGATGGAGGGTTCCTAGCTTATCGTAGAGCAATTGGATAGCGGTGTCAAGAAAATAGTCCATCTAACAGACTATAAACTGAGCCATCGATGGGAGGCACCCCATCGAATCTTTCTCCCTCTTTGTTTAATTCTTATTTACATTTCATTATTTAGTAGATGTTAGATAGTGGTGAGTCTTAATAATAGTTTTATTATTTCTCCTCTCAGGTTCAATCCAATTGGTATAAGCATTTAGGATCACACAGAAGTCAAAAAAAGCTGAAGTGCCAGAAAGTGAGTGATGGTCGGCGCAGCGCGCTAACTACTAAAGCCAAACACCGCACATGGCACAAGGCGTATAGCTCGATCACATAAAAAAATGCTAAATTTTTAGAATTTTTGACTCAAGCATTCAGACAGTTAGAATCCCACACTCAGTCTCCAACTATAGAATATCTCAAACTTAGCCATCACCTGATATACCATCGGATCATGAGGAGGCGAACGAAGATGACATTGCCACTTAGGGGAGTATTCTTTCACTTCTAATTATAATGAGGGCATTGTTTATTTTAAGTTTGGGGGTATTGGATTATAGTGAGTAGTTGTTGCATATAGTTTGATTGCATGTTTAAGTTGCATAGTAGGGGAATTTTAGTATGAATTTTTTTTTTTAGTTTTCTTTTGCCTTGTTTACTTAGTATGTGTTTAGTTGCATAAATTGCATAATCCCAGGCTTTTAGTTAGTTGAATTCTAATTTGGCCAATGATGACATAGAAATTTGATAGATTTTTAAATTTAGTGGATATCTTGAGCTTAGTTATAATTTTATACAGGATATAATTCATGCGTGCTGTTTAGATGTTACCAGGTAGCATAACAATGTTCCTATTTGCTTGTTGGTTAAGATTAGCATGCTTGTCTGTTGAGAGGAAAATGTTGTTTTTAATGATAGAATTGTGTAGGAAGTGAGTAATGACTATGAAGACACTTAAACTCAAGTTTTGGGAATGCGTGGGTATGCTTGCTTTAAAAAAAAAAATGAATAATTACTGTTGAATAATTCTGGTAGCTAGTCTTGTTTGGGGCCTTTGTTACTTGAGTAAGTACGTCGGAAGGGATTGTCTCTACACCTAGCGCCCTAAGGTCTTAATAGTCTGGTAGTCGTTGGTTGAAAGCTCGCTAAGAGGTAGCACTGTTAGCCTAATGGAATGAGACATTGCACATCATGGGAAATATATATATATATATATATATATATATATATATATATATATATATCAATAAACGCCGCGGGAAAGTGCGAAAATCGCCCTCGTGAGTAAAAATAAAGCAGAATAAACCCACTGTTGAACCTTAATTTGTATTGATGTGTTGGAGTAGTTGATGTCTCATTAGTATATGCAGTTCTTGATTTAAACTTCAATTTTTTGTCTTAAGCAATTTAGCATGTGGTATCTTCTTCTTTGTCAAGCTTATCTGTGAACACATCACACACAACATCTTTATAGTTGGTTAGGATTATCTGATTGTATGTCATTATGCCTTTAGCTTAGTTTGATGCTTTGTTCTTGGATCTTGATATTTCTCTAAGGCATACCTTATTGGAATTTTTAACATGGCTGGAAATCGGGGGATTCATTGTCATAGTAGCGTAGCTTGCATAGCATGTAGATTGCATTATGTTGCATTGCTTGAGGGCAAGCAATAGTTCAAGTTTGGGGGTATTTGATAAGTGGGTTTTATACCTACTTATAGTATACCAATTCACGCAAACTATGCCCATCTCAAGTACATTTTAGTGTGTTTTAGTTGCATTTCATGTAATTTTGCATTGCATATACTTAAAACTCCTTTTGGTGAAAAAGTGCAGGAAACGGCCTAATTTGGTGGAATTATAAGGCACGAGGCGAATGGATGCATGAAGCGAGGCACAAGTTGTGATATGTGTGGCATGAAGATCAAGTGGAGCAGAAGACTAGGCGTGGGTGGACAAAGGAAGGAGAAGCGGAACAGATCAATATTGTAGCAGAATCGAACCGAGAACTCAACATTGCGTGAAGCCGCGGCCAAGGCAAGCGTGACAAGCTGGGACGCTTGTATGCGAAAGCACCTGGACCGACAACATTACCACCATCGCTGCAAGTCGCGCGTGTGAGAGGATTACATCGGGGGCAAGCAGCTGCAAGTGACGCTGATTGCAGCCTGCTCTTGACTTTTATTTTAAATTGGAAATTGGAAGCGTAACTGAGGGGAGAGTTCAACTAGGGCTTATATATATTAGACGTATATCAGTTGTAAAGGATATTCCACCCCTTGGGGGCTAAAGCTATTATTGTTTTCTTTTCTTCTCTTTCTCTTTAGATTAGATTAGAACCCTAGACTAGATTAGAGTTGAAGATTGAAGTAATTGAAGAGCATAGGAAATTCAGAATTGGAGTAAGAGGAGAATCTCAGATTTGCATTCCTAATTCCATAACTTCTCTTTACTTCTATCTTTATTTCTCAATGTGTAATCTATTGTGGATGATGGATTTTGATTCTATGATGAACTAAACTCTATTTTGAGATTACTATGGATTCTATTGATTAGTTTAATCTGATATACTTCGTTGTTAACCTTATTGATTGCTATAGGATTGTCTATTAAGATTCATGCTTATTTGCTTAGTTAATTGTCCATCAATTACTGGGATAACCCATATGAACTTGAAAGATGAAGTATGGGTTTAGATTTGATCTTGATAGCTTGTGTTTGTATGTTCTACATGGTGATGGAATGTATGATTCGTGCTTAGGATAGACATATATCGAGGCATCGCTCGTAGTCAATTGAGAATTTTGGGCTTAGACATGTAGTGATTTAGGTAATTTGGGTGTTCATGTGTATTCTTTCAACTGGGGATTATATTTGATATGGGTATGGTACATCGAGAGATGGCTATATTTCACTTTTGTGTTCTCGACTAACAAACTGGTACAATTAGTTTGGCTTAACATGAAATGTATGGATTTGAATGAGTCAATAGATGAAATAATAATCTCAGGTCTTTATTATCTAGTCTCACTCTAGGAATAGTTAGGTTTGTTTAATTTCATAGTTTAAATACAAAATATAATATCATTCGTTTAAATAAGACTGAGATGGTTATGGGTTAATGCTTGGTGAACTTTGTTAGTTAATTCTACGTGGGAACGATACTTTACTTACTCTTTATTACTTGTTGACCACGTATACTTGCGTGTTGTGCGTAACTAGAATTTACCCAACAATGAAAGCAGTGCTCCCCATAGAAGTTGAAATGGAATCCCTTAGAGTATTAATAGACGCTCAGCTGGAGGAAGACCAATGGGTACAAGACAGGTATCACCAATTGTCTCTAATAGACGAAATGCGAACCGCGGCTATCTTCCATGGTCAGTTATATCAACAAAGGATTGTCAGATCCTACAACAAAAAAGTCCGACTACGGTTGTTTAAACAACATGACTTGGTTTTGAAGAAGATCATTGACAACCAAGATCAATCTAAGGGAAAATTTGCTCCTAACTGGGAAGGCCCATTTGTTATCAAGGAAGTATTGACAGGAGGCGCTCTCAGATTGCAAGAAATGGACGGCGGTGAATTTCCACAACTCATCAACTCGGACGCCGTGAAACGATACTATGTCTAAAGTTGCCAGCAAGAAAACATCTTGGTGTTGGATCATCAGATCACCAGTCATTCCAGTTCTTTAACCCTTTACCACATACAACTCTCTTCCATACTTTGCCCCTCAGGGAAAAATACTTTTCAAGCTAGCAGCCTGGCTTCTCTGCGTTCCTACGATTTAGGTCATCCCACTACGGATTGAACCTCTCGCATTTGCAGTTTGGCTACCCATACATGGGATCAAACTTCTCATACCTGCAGTTTATCCTCAACCTAGGATTAAACTTTCTCCACCCCGCAATCAGACCTGCACATGGGATCACGCTTTTCACCTCGCCCTGAGGGGCGAACTACGTCGACCTGATTTCCTCTGCAATAGGAGTACGTAGGCAACCATTTCATATGGCCCGGTCGCAATAAAACAAAAACAACAAAAACATTTCTACCCTCTTCTCCTCACAAAAACAAAAACAAATTCCTACACCATTTCTGCCACATACAGCGTTAAACCTCTTATACCAGGTTCAAACTACGCAGACCTGATCTCCTCTTCAATAGGAGTACGTAGGCAGCCATTCATGGTGCGGTCTCACCCCCTACCAAAACACAAACCCTTGTCAGTTGGTACTGGATCAAACATCAATCCACTACATTTCATTGGCTTCAGACCAAAGGGATGGAATTACCTGAACTCCTCCCAAATAAGAGATTCGGCGACCATCTAAGCTACGGTAATACCTTGAAGAGCAACACCAATCCATAAGAGATGGAATTAACTAGGCTTCTCCTAAATAGAAGTACTGGAAACCATCTGTGGTGCGGTCAATCTCAAAGAGGAAAGCCAAATTCCTCTCCACATTTCCATGCAGAAACCAGTCCCAAGACACCAAAGATGGTAGGGATACATACAGATCGATGATCCATTCTGAACTGTCCAGAGACAACTCAATGTCCATCCATCCAGGAGGAATTTAGAATACATCAAGATCGCAAGCCCTGAAGCAGCATGCAAAATATCAAGCAAGTAGCAAAGCATATCTAGAAGGGAAGTGATCAAAAATATATTTCCTTGTCATATATATATAATGTTGTTTGATATACATAATGTAAACTGTACATGACAAAATGTATAAGCTAGCCTGTGCAGGAAAATACAAGCCCATCTACAAGTCAGGGTATATGTGAGCTAACAAGCCCAACATGACGCCCCTCTCAGAAGAAGGAGGCGAAGCTGTGGTCTCCTATACAAGAATATCCACACGACCCAACAGATCTGCAACCATCTGTATGGTGACTATATGCTCATCAATGTAAGCGTTCATCTCTGCGATCATGTCAGTGGTAAGGGACCTCACTACAGTACTATCTGTAATGGCTACATCCCGGGCAGATTTGGCACTATCCCGCTCAATTATCACTGCATCTCTGGCTGATCTGGCCTCATCCTGCTCAATAACAGCGACATCTCTACGAGCTAATGCCTTGTCTCTCCCATCAACGGCAATCAACATCAAGGATCGAGCCTGATCTCTCTCGAAGGTCATCAGATGAAGACTCTGCTCAAAGTCTCATCTTTGAAGTCTTCGAATCACAACAAGATCGGTCTTGGAGAATCTAGAAGAGATGCTGGCAATCCAGCACCTAGCCCCTCCTCGATGTGGGAATCAATGTCCTCCATGGGCTCTACATCATCTGACTCATTATCCGGTACTGTGGATACTACCGCAGCCAATAAAATCTCTGTCTCCATCCATGCGAAATACTCTGCAAAACAACCTGGATGACTAACAGAAAAATTAGATATCTCACGCTGATCCCAACATGCATACACACGGGATCGGTCCTCTGCTGAAAGATATCGAGAAGCTGAACGCTGACCTATCGCCCCCTCGAAATGATGAAAGTCCTGAAACTGGTCAAACTGCGACATCACGGCCAGCGGGTGATAAGTAGTCACGCCCCTCAAACCAGCCAGAGGGAGATAATCCATGCCCGGAGCTTGAGTAATAAAGTTGTAGGGTGAGCTCAGCCCCTAGCACGGAAATATGACAAATGGATCTTTGATATCCGCCAAGAATATGGACCAAGACATAGCATCTATACACTCTGATGGCTGAAAGAGTATGACATGGCTCTATCGTGGGTGAACCAATACACATGCCGTCTAAGAGTGCCAATCGGTCTCAAGTGGGACATAAACCACACATATAGCATGACCGAGCTGCTCGTGAACACTCATATCGGATAAGTACAGCAGTAGGTGGCTGACCGCAGGGTCTCTGCTATAATCATCGGTATAATGGTACGACCCTCCCTGAGAGCTCTCACTGCCATGATAACTCCAATGTCTATCTCATCCATGTATCGTGGCATATAGACATACAACAGCACGCATAATAGCAGTACATCAATCCTGGCTAGACGCCAATGATCCTCCGGTGTGGTGAAATCCCCGGAATGTCGTGTATAACTATCCTCAGAGCCAAATCTGTCAAACAGAAAATGCTGGGATATAACGTGGCTCGATGTAAGCTCATCCCCGCACCACTCAAGGCCTCAATCCAAAGGAGGGTCATGAACCGTCGACTCATGTCCCCCAAAGCCATACGCACGCAAGGTCTGTCCAGCTGCAGCATCGTCAACCGTGCATACTCCTCCAGAATAGGAGTCAACTCATGGGTCCCAAATTGGAAAATATGTCTATCTGATACCCAATGCTCTAGCATGACATCCACAAATCCTGTTGGAACCTGAAACATCAACAAGGTCATAGTATGCTGCAATAAATGATCTACGGTCACCCTGTCTGATGGTGACATGCTATCATACCATGATCGCATACCCGATGCCACCAATGATGGTGGGGTATGATCAATACGGCTAACTGTCGAAGAAAGCATCTGTAAGGACCGTGTCATAAGACCATCCAGGGGTTAATGCTGAATATCTCTGGACATACATACATATGCATAACATGATACATGCATTACAGATAATAGATGGCAATATGATATAGGGAATGAAAAACTGTGCATACATTCCTAAGTATATCAATATCTATTACATCATCTCTGTATAGCTACAAATACAGGGAAATGGGGCACAGACGCCCTACTACTAACAGAGGCCTATCAAAAGATATAGCAAGAATGGGGCACAGCCACCCAATAGTTAACAGAGGCCTATCAAAAGATATAACAAGAATACACATCAGAAGAAGACAATGGTGTCAATATATACATCATCAATCCTGTCCAGCTGATGTAACTCTTCCTGGGTCACTAGATCTCTATCAACAGGGATGTCAGGCCTATATAGAAGAGGATCTGCGTCGGCAAAACTGAATGGGTCATCTGAGGGGCCAGCTCCTGAGCTGGAAGGATCAAACGAATCTGCCTCTGTCGGATCTCTGCCCAAATGCCAGATAAAGAAATGTGCCCGGTCTAGTCGTCGGGTCAAACTGTCAATCTGTGTCACATGAGTCGAATCTCGGACACAGGCTATCCAATCCGTCATCATCATGGATCCTGGAACCATATCCCCCATGAACTGAGTGGCGCGGGACTGGGCTCCAATAGTACGAGGTAACCACCAATGCTGGAATATCTCCTGAGTGCAAGGACCCTCTGATAATGTAAAGCCGTCAAACCCCAATAATGGGATATCAGTGATGGGTGACTGCGATACAGGCCAATGACGCCTAGCATGAGGCAAGATCGGTATACGAATCTTTCATGTGGTGCTCCTAATAGCACGCTCTCCTAAATAGAGCTCCCATCCTCCATCTGTAAAGAGAGGAACCCTCCAGGTGGAGATCACATACTCAACGCCAGTCGTGTACCCATCCTCAAAACCGATGGCCAAATGTTCCCCAGAATAGGGAATCCATGTGATAATATCAGTGGTCAGCAACTCCAGCTGCATGCGATAGTGAGTGAAACCCTCAGCTACAAGGACCTCCGCTAAAATGGAATGATGCCATCGTCGTCCTCGTGGATATGTATCTAAACCTAACACACTCACAGGACGCAAGCATGGGAGCCTCTCGTAGGCCCAAAACTTCCAGCACAATGGCAAAACATCTGCGGTCATTAAACACTCTTAACCTATAAATGGGAAATGACAAGAGAAATACTCACCAGCAGAAATGGGTAGAATCCTAGCCAAGCTTCAGTCAAACCATGTGAGCGCATATGCATGCCCCAGAGGAAATAGGCAAAGGTGTAGGAATCCCAATCATACTCTCCAATATGGTCCACATGACGCGTGGCGCTGATCAAAGAGAACGACACCGTAGAAGAGTTATCTGCTATGAAGCAGCCTCTAATGATCATCGTGAACAATCGCCAAGAATGCGATCCCCGATTACGACATCATCGAGCATGGGCTCACTCAAAAGTCCGCTCATAGCATCTACGCCAAAGGACACCTTGCGAATCAGATCCCCGCCTTTGAGCGCCTTTGCCGAAACTACTAACAAGGATCTGACGTCAGTAGGGATAATATTCGTCATGCAAGGCACTGGCTCCCCTCCAAACTCCATACCTGTGATAAATCGCCAATCCATCGGTGTCATCATCACCTCACAGTCCAACAAATGGAGTGACTGAGTCTGATGAAACCATCGCTCAGACAATGCCCTGAGGTAACCCCAGGGACAACGACGGGGAAGGATGGAGAAGAATACCCCAAATCCCCAATCATGCACTACCGCTCTGTAATCAGGATGAAGAGCCTGATACATAGAGTGTATACTAAACCAATTCCCTCGAGGCTGTGTGAAGCCGGGAACCTGCATGAAACATAGATCAACATCAAAACCCTTTAATCCTCATCAATAGGAAAAAAAGAAGATCAAGATCTAACGTCATACCTCGTTAGCATGCAAGTACATCGAGGGATGTCTGCTCAAGTCACCCAGAAGCTCTGGGTTTGCCACCTGAATATGAGGGGAGCTCCCTCACCGAACATGTGCGGTGAGGCGGGGTCCTCAATCGAAATATCCTTATCCTCATCCTCAACGTCTGGCACGTCAGCCTGGATTGAACGAATCACTGCATCCACCAATCGACGAGGCTGTCTAACAGAACGGAGTCGAGGCACTTCAGAAGCCCTCCGCCGTATACCAGAAGTGGTCCTGCGGGAACTACTCGGCTGATCCGGATCCATAATATCTGGACAACAAGTCTCCAAATCACCTCAGAAAGGGTGTGGTATTTTTTAAACTGGAGTTTTCAATACATCTTATGACTATATGCATGCATGCATTTACTTTAACATACAGTAGAGTTAAAATGCATGACTACCCAATGGCACATTTTGAAAATTTTTGCCATAGTCCCCTTTGAAAACAGGACTATCCACATGCACATAGGCATGACTAGGTGGCCATTCAGTAGCACACCTGCCCCAAAATCATATACATAATATATGCATTAAAAATCAAAATCATCAATGCATACCTTTTGCTCATTAGACCTCAAATAGGACAAAAATAGCAGAAAAAAGTGCCAATTTGACTGTCTCAGAAGTTAAATTTCTTCACATCATTAAGTTCAGCATGGTTTAATACTAACATTTACTATATTGAATATTTTTTATCAAGTCATTTGTGCATACATAATCACTACTATGTGTTTAGATGCATTTCATGCGATAACTCATTTTCCAACGGACAAAAACTGGAAAAAATACATGCATACGTTACCAGGATAGTACAGAACATTTGTACGGTGATAGAATTTGCAGAAAAGCGCCCGAACTCAGCAGATCTGAAGGGGAGCTCCGGATTTTTCTTCGTGAGGCAAGTTGAAAGTGACTTGTGAGACCAACCTATAGGATATTAATATCCACGGTTGGCCGTAGGTCCATCTGCGGCTGAAGCAGGTGTACCTGTGGAACCCCTATGTGGGCCCCACCCCTCCGGCTCGGTCCAGTTCGAGTTGCAAAGGAGTTCTTGCGGACTAAAAAAGTTAAATCGGGAATAAAAACGCTACACGATTTAGCAAAACAGCCTACAATCTTGGTCTTCTCAGATGGAACTTTGAGTATGTACATCACTCATTGTTAGTCACCCGAACACGAGGTATACCCTGCCAATGATCTCATTTGTTACAAATCACATCCGGCAATACCTTATGCAGTCCAATCTTTATGACTCCGAGTCATTACCATAAAGATCAACGTGATCCCCGACGGGGGTTACAACGTGGATCCCCGACGGGGGTTACAACGTGGATCCCCGACGGGGGTTACAACGTGGATCCCCAATAGGGGTTACAACGTGAAGCCCCGGCAGGGGGTTACAATGCATATTCAGTCGTTGACACATATATCAATGAAGGTTAAGTAGCCTTGACGTTATCTCAACCGATGGCGATTAAACCTATCGAAGCTCGAGAGCTATTCGAGGATTTCATGCTCGATTACTCATATTCCCCAGCGGATCCCTGACGGGGGTTACAGCGCATTCTGCCGTTGATTCACACGTCAACGAAGGTCAAGCAACCTTGACAAATTTTCCCCACGTGTTTCTTTTCCACCCATTGATTCACATGCCGGTGAAGTACACGTCAACAAAGGTTAGGCAGCCCTGACGACATTTGTGTTGGCAGTAAATCCAACAGAATCTTGACATGTCCTGGCGATACCAACCAGGAAAGGTCCACGTCATCAAGGAGGATTGATGATGGAATATGTTATACACATCCTCAAGCAGACCAAGCTTTATCCCCACAGATCTCTTACATATAAGAGGTACATCTTCAGGATTAAGTCATTATCAAGGATCCAATAATTTGGTGATAACCCAAACATCAACATCCTAACAGATTCGGATTACACATCCGATCAGGTCACAGTTGCCAATCCCCAGTTGAAGCAGCAGGGAGCCAGCAATCATCCCCAGCATGTTGGGCAACAAACCCCGTACATATGCATAATACATTTGCATCATGTTGCTACATATAGTATCATGTTTGTCTTGTTGCATTTTCAAGTTTCTAGGATTCTTTATCCCGCCCATGCATTGCATTACATGAGTATGATAAAGAGGGGCATCTGTAGACACTCAAAATTTTCTGCACACCTGTCACTAACATTGCAGGAGGACGGATTCGTCTTTCAAGAGGGAACCCTGGAAGACAGTCCAAATCCATTCTGGATACTACCGGAAGTTTAGCATCAACCCCAGAACACACACTGGGAGTAACAACTCCAACCTCGGAGATAACCCCGAGGCGTGCGGATACAATACCGGAACACACACCGGAGAAGACCAATTAATCTCAGAGATAACCCCGAGGTATTCAGTCTCAGTCCCGATCATGGGAATAGCTACCAACCTTGGTGATCACCCCAAGGAATGTAGTTTCGACGATAACCCTGGAAATGCTTATTTCAAATGCAACCAGCTTCAATCTCGGCGCTCACAACGAGACACCCAATATCAACCCGGAGATAACACCGGAGGATGAGCACACCTCGAGTTGACATCGAGGACTTTCAACACTGCAAGCAATCCCAATCTCGGTGAAGCCTCGAGCAACGCGTCTCATGATCATTTTCAAACCCGTGATAACACCTGTGAGGGGCAACCTTGTCATCTTGCCAATGCGATGCCACATCACGCTATCTCAACATTTTATACACACATCTCTACACAACGATGTCCCACAAGAATCAAGGAAAACCAATCCCGAGTGACTATTGTAAGGGGTAACAGATAGAATTTGAAGCTTGAAGACCGGGAGGGCATCGTCCCATCTTCAATGACTTCAGACAAACTTTAATCCCATGTCATTGTACAACTCTCGACAACGGCGGTCCAAAATAAGTCTTGTATACCTCAATCGGATGCCCGGATTGCAATTCTAAAAGTTCGAGCGAACATTATAGTGCCCGAGTGCACGTACTACGAGATGACCCGACCCGAGAGACCCGGGGCAACCCGGGAAGCCTCAGGTACACCTGCGGCTCCCCCCCTGTAAATAGAGGGCTTGGGGAGGCCATTTTAAGAAGGGAATGAGCGAGGAAGCCCTGTCAAATTTGCTCCGTACTTGCAATATACTGAGTGCTTTCCCATTTTAAACACTTGTGAGCTCACATATAGCTACTTTTGTACCGGCGGGAGCTGAGTTTCATCCACTTTAAATATATAGAAGTCTTCTTTGGCAACCCACTGTAAGCCTTCTCACACACTTTAAAACCTTTTTCTTCATCTTTGCACACATCCTTCTTCACGTTGAGAGTCGTATTGTGTGTATTTTCCCGGACTTCGGTCCGTGGTTTTATTTCAGTTTGTATATATATGGATTAACATTATCGAGTTATGCCTCGATTGAGCCTAGACTTCGGTATGGAGTGTTTATTTGCTTTTATATATATATATAAACTGTTGTCGAACTCTGTTCGATGAGCCTGGATTTTATATCCGGTGCGTTTACTCGCTTTTATATATATATATATATACTTATATATATGAACTATTGTCGAACTCTGTTCGATGAGCCTGGATTTTACATCCGATGCGTTTATTTATATATATATATATATATATATATATATATATATATATATATATATTGTCCCACCTCGGAGTTTACTTATGTGGTGGTTGATCGCTTCTGACTTTCTTTACGTTTACGTCATGCTCAAGTTTACTTAAATGGCGCTTGATTATTTTATATGACTTTATTTACATTTTGTCCCGCCTGGAGTTCCCTCTGTGGTGGTTGATAGCTTTATAGCTTTATTTACATTTTGTCCCACCTGGAGTTTCCTCCGTGGTGGTTGATAGCTTTTACAGCTTTATTTACATTTCCGATCCCCCATGGAGGTGCTTCGTGGTTGGTGATCATGTTTGTATATATATTTACAGCTTTTATATATATACATGATTCCGCTTTCATATAAATTATGGTATCATTACGCTTAAGAATCATGTGATCACTGATTCAAATTTATTGGATCTAGATTCGGGTTCCGTGATGGATATTTTCATCTATAAGCATCTTGTAAATTATTATGTGGTGTCTGAATTTCCTCATATGGTTTACATACCCACGAGGAAATTGGAATTATTTTGTACATTATTTTCTTATAGATGCTTCGCATCTCGAAAATAAAATCAATCAAGCCGAATACTTAATAAAATGGAAGTATCAAAAGGTCTCAATTACTATTGAGCATCAGGGTTTGAAAAACCATTTTTATAAAACATCACTGCCATATCTTGCTATAAACGGAATTTTTACATAAATTTTTTAAATTTATTTTTTTATTTTATAAATATTTTTTATTACTTTTAATTTATTTATTAAAATAAATCAAATTTATTTTATTTTATTCAATTTAATTTAATTTATTATTTTGTTTTTTTTGTATTATATTATATTATCATATTTTTAAAATTTATTTTATTTAATAAATTAAGTTCATGGATTTTAATGGTTAACTATGACAACAATATCAACAACTTAAAACATGAAAACAAATACAAGCTATCTAGTAATCTCGAATTCTCAAACGAGTTCTAATTTTAGCCACAACATATATCTGATGCCCAATTTCGTGAGAATTATCACATTAAAATCAATATATTAACCCTAAAAAATAAATTTGGGAATACATGGGGGTCAAACAATGAAGTTGAGCTATTGGTTTAGGGGCTACAAAAATCGCTACTAGCAATAGTGATTACTACATTCTCGCTATTCCTAATAGCGATATTAAATGTAGGTCAGACATAGAAACTTTGTACAAAATGGTATTGATCCAAAAATCAATCTAAACCGAAAGTGATAAGTGACAAAGTAGTGTGTAAATTTAAATTCGGTCTTAAATTAGTAATTCTTCAATATTTTTTATAGTGAATGTCCAAAAATCTCTTTTCGTGATTTTTATTAATTGGTAAAACTCGCGTCTCTTTATTTTGTACTTTATACATTTGTGTTTATTATATGTTAGTGTGTTTGTGTAAATTTCGTGACAAGTTGCTCAAATATTAAGCAATTAACTTATTCATTAATTTTTATTAGAGGACATATTAAGGGTTATGTGGAAAATTTTTCAAATTTATAATTTTTATTTTTAAATTGGGTCATAAAAAAAAGTTGCCACTTAACTAATTTTCTTAAACTATGTAAAAAGATTTTAACCATCTTGATTATTTAGCCAAAAACGAAAATTTTTAAAAAGGAACTTTTTTAAAAACATAATTTTAAAAACAGATTTTTTTAAATAGAATTCTGTTTTAAAAGAATATTTTTAAAAAAATCTTTCTATTTTTTTAAAATCTATTTTTTTAAAATATGAATTATGGGAAGTTTGTTTTTAAAAAGTTTTACTCCTAAAATCTCATAGTTATAAATTTGATTTTTCGGATATATAAAATACTTACTATTTATAAAACTTAGTTGGTTCATTATTTTACTTTTATGCCCTTATAATAAATATTCAACAATTACTCTTTTTTGAAGAAACAACATTTAATGTCAGTTATTTTTTTAACAAATTTTATGTTAAAAATTGCCACTTAACTAATTTTCTTAAACTATGTGCCAAAAGAAATCAACAACAAATTTTTTAAAAAAAAATCTATTTTTTAAAAAAGTTATGTTTTTAAAAAAATTCTATTTTTTGCCAAATAATCAAGATGGTTAAATCTTTTTAGTTGAAGAAAAAAATATTTTTTTATTTTTGTTTTATTTTATTATGTTTTTGTTATTTTTAAAATGTTACTTTGTTATTTTTAAAATATGTTTTTGATTTTTTTGCCACATAAGAATTATTTTTTTTGCCACGTCAGCGCCACAAGCAATATTTTAACGTCTGTCAACTTTTTTTAACGGAATGACTCAATTTGAAAATAAAAATTACTTCAGTGAGTTAATTTGAAAAATTAAAAGTTCAATCGGGTATTCAATAAAACGTGCCAACTTCGGTGGCCAAATCATTAGTTTTACCAAATTTAATAGTATCAGAATCACAGGTTAATGAGCATTTTTTGAAGAAGCTTAACAGGAAATTTATTTATTTGAATATATGAAAAACAAGAGAATTATTAAAAGGCCTAAATGACAGGGAGAATAATTATTTTGAAGTAAAATTTGAACAAAATTATTCTTAATGACAAATTAAAAACAAATTACATATAGGGCCTTAATATTTAGTAATACTTACATTTACAAAATAAAAATGTTGTTGAAATTATGAGAGCAATAAATGTTGTTGAAAGTGAAGAAGTTTCTCGAGTTCAAGATTGTCATTAAATTCATATTTACTCAAACATTAGAACATTATTTATAATATCAGAGCAATAAAAGTTCTAGATAACAATAACATTGCTATGCATTTTATAGAGGTTTTCTGCAATCCAACCCAACTGAATTTGACCGACGGGAGTGGTTAGCATGAAGTTCATTTTTGAGAAAGTTGGTCAATTGACCAATAAACTACTGACACGCAGCATTCTATTTGCCAATTGACTAACTTACCCAAAAATGAACTTCATGCTAACCGAATCCTTGACCGACTTAACCTAAGCCTGTATCAAGCTTTAAAGGGTCTGATGTTCCAGTTCGAGTTGCAAAGGAGTTCTTGCGGACTAAAAAAGTTAAATCGGGAATAAAAACGCTACACGATTTAGCAAAATAGCCTACAATCCTGGTCTTCTCAGATGGAACTTTGAGTATGTACATCACTCATTGTTAGTCACCCGAACACGAGGTATACCCTGCCAATGATCTCATTTGTTACAAATCACATCCGGTAATACCTTGTACAGGTGCAATGCCGCCAACTCCGGGTCATTACCATAAAGATCAACGTGGTCCCCGACGGGAGTTACAACGTGGATCCCCGACGGGGGTTACAACGTGGATCCCCGACAGGGGTTACAACATGAAGCCCCGGTAGGGGGTTACAATGCACATTCAGTCGTTGACACATATATCAACGAAGGTTAAGCAGCCTTGACGTTATCTCAGCCGATGGCGATTAAACCTATCGAAGCTCGAGAGCTATTCGAGGATTTCATGCTCGATTACTCATATTCCCCAGCGGATCCCTGACGGGGGTTACAGCGCATTCTGCCGTTGATTCACACGTCAATGAAGGTCAAACAACCTTGACAAATTTTCCCCACGTGTTTCTTTTCCACCCATTGATTCACATTCCGGTGAAGTACCGTCGCCAACAAAGGTCGAGCGACCGACGACATTTGTGTTAGCGATAAATCAATGAATCTTGACATGTCCTGGCGATACCAACCAGGAAAGGTCCACGTCATCAAGGAGGATTGATGATGGAATATGTTATACACATCCTCAAGCAGACCAAGCTTTATCCCCACAGATCTCTTATATATAAGAGGTACATCTTCAGGATTAAGTCGTTATCAAGGATCCAGTAATTTGGTGATAACCCAAGCATCAACATCCTAACAGATTCGGATTACACATCCGATCAGGTCATAGTTGCCAATCCCCAGTTAAAGCAACAGGGAGCCAGCAATCATCCCCAGCATGTTGGGCAACAAACCCCGTACATATGCATAATACATTTGCATCATGTTGCTACATATAGTATCATGTTTGTCTTGTTGCATTTTCAAGTTTCTAGGATTCTTTATCCCGCCCATGCATTACATTACATGAGTATGATAAAGAGGGGCATCTGTAGACACTCAAAAATTTTCTGCACACATGTCACTAACGTTGCAGGAGGACGGATTCGTCTTTCAAGAGGGAACCCTGGAAGACAGTCCATATCCATTCTGGATACTACCGGAAGTTTAGCATCAACCCCAGAACACACACTGGGAGTAACAACTCCAACCTCGGAGATAACCCCGAGGCGTGCGGATACAATACCGGAACACACACCGGAGAAGACCGATTAATCTCGGAGATAACCCTGAGGTATTCAGTCTCAGTCCCGATCATGGGAATAGCTACCAACCTTGGTGATCACCCCAAGGAATGTAGTTTCGGCTATAACCCTGGAAATACATATTTCAAATGCAACCAACTTCAATCTCGGCGCTCATAACGAGACACCCAGTACCAACCCGAAGATAACATCGGGAGGACAGGCACACCTCAGAGTTGACACTGAGGACTTTCAACACTGCGGCGATCCCAATCTCGGTGAAGCCACGACAACGTCGTCGCTTTGATCATTAAACCGGCGATAACACCGGTGAGGGGCAACCTCGTCATCTTGCCAATGCGATGCCACATCACGTCATCTCAACATTTTATACACACATCTCTACACAACGATGTCCCACAAGAATCAAGCAAAACCAATCCCGAGTGACTATTGTGCGGGGTAACAGATAGAATTTGAAGCTTGAAGACCGGAGGGCATCGTCCCATCTTCAATGACTTCGTACAAACTTTAATCCCATGTCATTGTACAACTCTCGACAACGGCAGTCCAAAATAAGTCTTGTATACCTCAATCGGATGTCCGGATTGTAATTCTAAAAGTTCGAGCGAACATTATAGTGCCCGAGTGCACGTACTACGAGATAACCCGACCCGAGATACCCAGGGCAACCCGGGAAGCCTCAGGTACACCTGCGGCTCCCCCCCTCTATAAATAGAGGGATTGGGGTGGCCATTTTAAGAAGAGAATGAGCGAGGAAGCCCTGTCAAATTTGCTCCGTACTTGCAATATACTGAGTGCTTTCCTATTTTAAACACTTGTGAGCTCACATATAGCTACTTTTGTACCGGCGGGAGCTGAGTTTCATCCACTTTAAATATATAGAAGTCTTCTTTGGCAACCTACTGTAAGCCTTCTCACACACTTTAAAACCTTTCTCTTCATCTTTGCACACACCCTTCTTCACGTTGAGAGTCGTGTTGTGTGTATTTGGCCAGACTTCGGTCCGTGGTTTTATTTCAGTTTGTATATACATATATATATTATATATATATATGGATTAACATTATCGAGCTATGCCTCGATTGAGCCTAGACTTCGGTATGGAGTGTTTATATGCTTTTATATATATATAAACTGTTGTTGAACTCATTCGATGAGCCTGAATTTTATATCTGGTGCGTTTACTAAACTTATATATATATATATATATATATATATATATATATATATATATATATATATATATATATATATTGTCCCACCTGGAGTTTACTTTGTGGTGGTTGATCGCTTTTACAGCTTTCTTTACGTTTCGTCATGCCTGAAGTTCACTTCGTGGCAGTTGATTGCTTTGTACAGCTTTATTTACATTTTGTCCCGCCTAGAGTTCCCTCCGTGGTGGTTGATAGCTTTACAGCTTTATTTACATTTTGTCCCACCTAGAGTTTCCTCCGTGGTGGTTGATAGCTTTTACAGCTTTATTTACATTTCCGATCCCCCATGGAGGTGCTTCGTGGTTGGTGATCATGTTTGTATATATATTTACAGATTTTATATATATACATGCTTACTGCTTTCATATAAATTGCGGTATCATGTGCGCCTAAGAATCATGTGATCACAGATTCAGCCTATTGGATCTAGATTCGGTTCCTGTGATGGATATTTTCAGCTATAAGCAGCTTGTAAATTATTATGTGGTGTCTGAATTTCCTCATATGGTTTACATACCCACGAGGAAATTGGAATTATTTTGTACATTATTTTCTTATAGATGCTTCGCATCTCGAAAATAAAATCAATCAAGCCGAATACTTAATAAAATGGAAGTATCAAAAGGTCTTAATTACTATTGAGCATCAGGGTTTGAAAAACCTTTTTTATAAAACATCACTGCCATATCTTGCTATAAACTGAATTTTTACATAAATTCAAACCCTGTGTATATAGGTGCAAACGAGGCCTCGCACTACTTCCAAATAACAATACATTGACCCACACACACACACACACACACATTCAGATAATAGTTTCTTGAAAAGAGGCGGTCACCGTTGTAACACAGATGTCGGGGGGTGCCTAACACCTTCCCTCCGCATAACCAAGTCCCCAGACCCTAATGAATCTCGGTTTCACCGACCCGTTTAGCAGTGTCACATCACTAGGTCAATGTGCAAACCTTTTCTCGATTGTGTTGGTACAACCATTTTAAAAACCAACTAGCGACTCTTAACAGTCCATCGTCGACATTATACATGTCGGGCCTTTTTCACTTGTTTTTTCAAACAAATCTCACCTAAAATAAGAACACCAACGAACAAGTAACGGAAAGGGACATTCAAAAATCCCGACGTCGACACTCCCCCTTTAACTGAGTTAGGCCCTCGCTGACGTCGACGTCTAGCATCTGTATGTTTAATATAGTTATTATATTGTCAAAAAATAGTAAATGAATGTATAATATAGTTATGAAAAAAATGTTACTGAGCAAAAAAAAGAAATCTAGCATCTGAAGACGACCCACCCTGGAAGCCGTCACCCGATCCGGAGCGGCCGCCACCACATCACTGTACCTTATAACAGGTGAGCAAATGTCCCGAAAGAAATTTGAAAGTGCGGTAAAGATATCATTAATATTCCTCGGTAATACTTCACGAAAGGCAATTGGAATCAACTTCTGGATGAATACATGACAGTCATGACTCTTGAATCCGGTAATTTTCAACTACTCAACCTTAGTAAATCGAGAGATGTTAAAAGCATAACCATCTGGTAGCTTCAATGTACTAACCCACTTGCAAATGTTTTCAACATGTTGCTTGGTAAGACAAAATGGAGCTTTTGATTTTGAGTTGTTAGGACGGAGCCACAATTCCCGCCTGATGTTCATTTCCTCCAAGTCTTTACGTGATTTATCATTGTCCTTTGTTTTACCACTCATATCTAGCACAGTGTAAAACTAAATTAAATTAAATTCTTTAAAATAAATTTATTTTAATTAAATTAGATTAAATTTATTTTTTTATTTTATAAATATTTTTTATTACTTTTAATTTATTTATTAAAATAAATCAAATTTGTTTTATTTTATTCAATTTAATTTAATTTATTATTTTGTTTTTTTTGTATTATATTATATTATCATATTTTTAAAATTTATTTTATTTAATAAATTAAATTAAATTTATTTCATTTTATTTTATTTTAGTAGTAAGAAACTAAGTAAATGCTACTTAGTTTATATTTTAATATTGGGAAACTAATTACTTATACAATACATGCAGGGCCCACAAATCTTGCAAATGAATAATTCTGACGGAAATTCCGTCGGAAATAGCAAATATATCAAAATTAAAGGCAGTCCCAAAATAGTCATAAAATCAATGCCAAAATCAATTATACCAACAAACAATTGAGTACTAAATTAGCATATCTCAATATATATACACAGACAGAACCCTAATATCAATGTTTTCTGAAGTTCCAAAAAAATATTATATATATGCAGTCTTAAATCAAATGATGTTCCTCAATTTCAGCAAAATATAATTCCAAATTCCAAAACAACAGCAATTCCAACAGTATGCCCAATTTCAGCAGAATGACCAAGTCAAAAAAAAATCACTATGACAACAATATTAACAACTTAAAACATGAAACAAATACAAGCTATCTAGTAATCTCAAATTCTCAAACGAGTTCTAATTTTAGCCACAACATATACAGTATGCCCAATTTCAGCAGAAATTATCACATTAAAATCAATATATTAACCCTAAAAAATAAATTTGGGAATTTCAGTACCTTGAGAGTTCGCCGGAATGGAGGAGGAGGAGCTGCCGGAATCACCCGAGGAGAAATGGGGAGAGACGCCAGAATGAAAGGAGGAGAGCGCCGCGGGAGGGGGGACGCCGCGGTAGGGCGGTCGGGATGGGGGGTTGTGGTAGGGGGAGACGAGAGAGAGCAGGGAGAGCTGAGAGGAGAAAGGGAGAGGGAGAGCTGCAGGGAAAGCTGAGAGGGAAATGAGAGAAATGAGACGCGACTGGAAGAAGGTGATACTAATTAGGTTTTTTAATTATTTCCGACAGAATCTCCGTCGGAATTACTTCCCTCGAAATTACCTTTATTCCGGCGAAAATTCCTTGAAATTAACTATCATTCCGTCGAAGATAGGGTTCGCGCCGGCGGGAAACTTGGCGCCAATGAGGGTAGTATATGTTCGACGGAAAAAACTTCCGTCATACATAGGCTTATTTCGACAAAATTCAATCCGTCGAGACTAATTCCGTCGAAGATAAGGGTTTTTCTTGTAGTGCAAAGGCCTTTGATCCGAGTGGTACTATTCAACCCATGGTAACCATGAGGTTGGGGATCGAGCCTTGGTATGCCAAATTGAAGTGTGTGTGTGAATTTAAATTCAA
Organism: Panax ginseng; assembly: GCA_020205605.1. Classification (NCBI taxonomy): domain Eukaryota; kingdom Viridiplantae; phylum Streptophyta; class Magnoliopsida; order Apiales; family Araliaceae; genus Panax; species Panax ginseng. Next base: position 86,748,616 of record CM035145.1, read on the forward strand.
TCTAAATTAGAAACAAAAAAAAACTGCACCTTTGTCGTGACAGAGAATTCAAATGGGAATAATCACTAATTAGAATGGAGATAATGAGGTCTATTAATCAAACGATAAATTAGTATAATTAACCTAATATCACTATTGGTACTAGCGAAATAGGTGCAAAATTAGGGGCTACAAAATCGCTACTAGCAATAGTGATTACTACATTCTTGCTATTCCTAATAGCGATATTAGGAAAGTAGGTCAGACATAGAAACTTTGTACAAAATGGTATTGATCCAAAAAATCAATCTAAACCAGAAAGAATCTGAACTACGGCTATTGCAAAAGTTATCTTCAGATTCTTTCAACTCCAAAAATTTGTGTCCCTCCTATGTCTTATGGTGGGAGTTCAAACTTTTGTAGTGACAAAGTAGTGTGTAAATTTAAATTCGGTCTTAAATTAGCCACACAAAAAAATCACAGAGACTTGTATTCTTCAATATTTTTTATAGTGAATGTCTGAAATCTCTTTTCGTGATTTTTATTAATTGAATTTTTCAAGTAAAACTCTTATTTTGTACTTTATACATTTGTGTTTATTATTTATGTTAGTGTGTTTGTGTAAATTTCGTGACAAGTTGCTCAAATATTAAGCAATTAATTGATATAAAATTTACACATTTGAAATAAGTAAGGAAGTTGCCCCCCTCCTTTTCCTTCTTTTTTTTGGGGTTCTCATGTGAATTATACCCTGCTTTTAAATCTTTTTATAAGTACTATGCAAGTCCCTTATTCTTCATCTCGACTTTATATAGAAGACGAGCAGATCTAGTACTAGGGTTGCAAAATGTGCAGCTTCAGGTTCAGCTATTTTATTAGAGGACAACAAAATTTAATACACAAAACTAATAATTTGTCCACTGAAGTTGGCACATTTTATTGAATACCCGATTGAACTTTTAATTTTTCAAATTAACTCACTGAACTAATTTTTATTTTCGAATTGGGTCATTCCATTAAAAAAAGTTGACAGACGTTAAAATATTGCTTATGCGGCGCTGACGTGGAAAAAAAAATAAAAAATATTGCTTATGTGGAAAAAAAAATAAAAAACAGATTTTAAAAATAAAAAAATTAACATTTTAAAGTTTTAAAAATAACAAAAACATAATAAAATAAAACAAAAAATAAAAATATAAAAATATATTTTCTTCTTCAACTAAAAAGATTTAACCATCTTGATTATTTAGCAAAAAACAGAATTTTTTAAAAACATAATTTTTTAAAAATAGAATTTTTAAAACAGAATTTGTTAAAAATAGAATTTTTAAAAAACACTTTTTAAAAAAAAAACAGAAATTTTAAAAAACGGAATTTTTTTAAAAAAAAAAATTTAAAAAAAGAATATTTTAAAAACAGAAATTTTTTCAAAAAGATTTTATTAAAAAATAGAATTTTTTTTAAAACAGAATTCTATAAAAAAATATACTTTTTAAAAACAGCTTTTAAAAAAAACAGAATTTTTAAAATAAATAGAATTTTTTAAAAAGGAACTTTTTAAAAAAACATAATTTTTAAAAAACAGATTTTTTAAATAGAATTCTGTTTTTAAAAAAGTATATTTTAAAAAAATTCTGTTTTTAAAAAATTCTATTTTTAAAAAATCTGTTTTTTTAAAAATTATAAATTTTTTTAAAAATTTTAAATAGAATTTTGAACAAAAAAACGGAACTTTTTTAAAAAACAGAATTTTTTAAAAAACAGATTTTATTAAAAAAACAGAATTTAAAAAAAAATAGAATTCTATTTTTTTTAAAAAGTATATTTTTTTAAAAATTCTGTTTTTTTTAAAAAGTCTGTTTTTAAAAAAGTTCTATTCCCTCCGTCTCATAGTTATAGGCTGATTTTTTATTTTGAGATGTCCCAATATATAGGCTACTTACTATTTATAAAATTTAGTTGGTTCATTATTTTACTTTTATGCCCTTATAATAAATATTCAACAATTACTCTTTTTTTGAAGAAACAACATTCAATGTCATTATTTTTATCACCACATTTAATGTTCTTTTATTTTCTTTAGTTAAAGTTCATGGATTTTAATGGTTAGTACATGTCAAACAATGAAGTTGAGAGTTCCAATGTGATAAGTAAGGAGTAATTAACTTATTCATTAATTTCATATTAAGGGGTATATGTGAAAAATTTATGTTAAAAATTGCCACTTAACTAATTTTCTTAAACTATGTGCCAAAAGAAATCAGCCTATAACTATGGGACGGAGGAAGTATTTTTTAACAAATTCTGTTTTAAAAAAAAATCTATTTTTTAAAAAAATTATGTTTTTAAAAAAATTCTGTTTTTTGCCAAATAATCAAGATGGTTAAATCTTTTTAGTTGAAGAAAAAAATATTTTTTTATTTTTTGTTTTATTTTATTATGTTTTTGTTATTTTTAAAATGTTACTTTTTTTATTTTTAAAATCTGTTTTTGATTTTTTTGCCACATAAGCATATTTTTTTTGCCACGTCAGCGCCACAAGCAATATTTTAACGTCTGTCAACTTTTTTTAACGGAATGACCCAATTTGAAAATAAAAATTAGTTCAGTGAGTTAATTTGAAAAATTAAAAGTTCAATCGGGTATTCAATAAAACGTGCCAACTTCGGTGGCCAAATCATTAGTTTTGCCAAATTTAATAATATCAGAATCACAGGTTAATGAGCATTTTTTGAAGAAGCTTAACAGGAAATTTATTTATTTGAATATATGAAAAACAAGAGAATTATTAAAAGGCCTAAATGACTGGGAGAATAATTATTTTGAAGTAAAATTTGAACAAAATTATTCTTAATGACAAATTAAGAACAAATTACATATAGGGCCTTAATATTTAGTAATACTTACATTTACAAAATAAAAATATTGTTGAAATTATGAGAGCAATAAATGTTGTTGAAAGTGAAGAAGTTTCTCGAGTTCAAGATTGTCATTAAATGCATATTTACTCAAACATTAGAACATTATTTATAATATCAGAGCAATAAAAGTTCTAGATAACAATAACATTGCTATGCATTTTTAGAGGTTTTCTCAAAACCCAACTGAATTTGACCGCATTATTTAGCGTGAAGTTTATTTTTGAAATAAAAGTTCTTGATAACAATAATATTGCTATCTATTTACCAATTGAGAGCTTTTCTGAAATTCAACCTAACTGAATCCTGACCGACTTAACCTAAGCCTGTATCAAGCTTTAAAGGGTCTGATGTTCCAGCTTGAAACTGCCAATTGATCAACACACTCCAAATCAAATAAGCTAACTTATAAAATTGCTAGCTGCATTTATAACAATTGTGTAAATTATTCCAACCAAGCTGCAAGTGAAACAGAGCGACTGTTCATGCAATCTGCATGCAAAAATTTCATTCATTCATTAAGCCCCAAAAACATTTACAATTCATAATCATGCAATATGAGCAAGGAATAACCTCATATTCAAAAGCACTATACTCCAAAAATGTAAAACTAAAAGGTGTCAGATAAGCAAAAAAGGCATCTACCCCAGAAATTAAAGGGCTTTTCTGTACAATTCAGAACAAAAGATTTTGAAAGGTGACATATATTCCATGGACAAAATGTATGCTTGCTCTGTATGTATGTATATATCTCACTTGACTATCACTGTATCTTCACTTGCTTGCTTTCTTATGCTTCTTTTTTTCTTCGTAATCTTTGACTGTAACTTGCACATTAGTATGAAATCGCATATCCTTTCATCCCCATCAAACTCAAGTTGACTATCCTGTAGTACAAAGCACCAAAGATTAAATTGGAGAAATTATGCTAATTCTTAAGCTGTAATCAATATGTAACAAAAAAAAATAGGACAAGATACAGGAAACTGGAAACCTGAGATATAAATCATCTTAAATTTTTGTATATCTTAGCAAATGGTCAGAAAGTTATTCCTATTGTCCCAGTAGAATAAAACTGTTCGTTTTTCTATGACCCGATATGTCTCCTTTTGAAAATAAGATATCATATATTATCACTCCAAATAAATTACTACCTCCGTTTCACAAAGAGTCTCATTTGATTTTTTAATCATAGTAAATTTGTGAAATCCTAAAATTCAAAATTGTTGGGAATATATTTAATTTAAATTTATACAATATTTAATATTGTAAACTACTTAAAAAAGTATTACGAAACTCAAAATTGTTATTTCGAAAATTAAAATTAAATTTACATCACAATTTGAATTTTAGGATTTCACAACGTAACTAGGATCAAGTCAAATGAGGCTCTTTTTATGGAACGGAATGAGTATCTAATTTGAATTGTCACTAACATGTACTTGTGGTGGCTTTTAATGCTCTAAATTGATGATGGTAAATATATACATAATTTTTTTTCTTTAAAATTGTTACTTTTAAATGCAGCCTCTTTTCTTGGATAGCAGGAAGTATTGACTAAACCTTAACCAAAATGATTATGTAATGTTATTGAACCAAAGAAGACGACACAGGCTTTGGGTATGCTATACATACATACACATGATGCATTGAAGTTTTTAGTATTTTCTTCTTAAAAAAAATATGTGAGCAAGGAAACATAATTTGTTTTCTTTAAAATTGTTACCTTTAAATGCGGCCTCTTTTCTTGGATAGCAGGAAGTATCGACTAAACCTTAACCAGAATGATTATGTAATGTTATTGAACCAAAGAAGACGACACAGGCTTTGGATATGCTATACATACATACACATGATGCATTGAAGTTTTTAGTATTTTCTTCTTATATAAAAAATATGTGAGCAAGGAAACCCAACTGGGGTTGCATATCTGTTCAACCATGTGTACTACCACATTCATGACTGATTTAAAACTTCATTAAAGCTATTAAAAAAACATAATGCTTGCAAATTTGAACAAATGAAATTCAGTGTGTCATATCAAGTGTAACACACTGAAGACTGTAGTAAAGATTAACAAAAAGAGTCCCATTTGGCTTTGATCCTAGTTAATTTGCAAAATCCTAAAATTCAAATTTTGGATTGTGGTGTGGAACTATTTTAGTTTTTGGTATAACAACTTTGTACTCGGCGATAATACTTTTTAAGAAGTTTACAATATTAACTATTGCATTAATCAAAATCAAAAAAATTCACATCAATTTGAATTCTTGGATTTCACAAATTGACTAGAAAATTAATCGATGGGACTCTTTTTGTAGAGCGGAGGGAGTAGCAAGAAGGTACCAATTCGACTCCAACAGTGTCCCCCTCCTTTCTCTTGCAATTCTTGTGCATAACCTATGCCAAAGTACATTTTGAAGATAGTGAATATATATTATTGAAACTGTAGATTTGTAAAAACATAATCAAAGCTAATGTTTAGTATTCAGTTTTAATTTTAAAGGATGTACCCGTTGTTTCATGTGCTGTGGTGGATTTGTTAAGAACTTTCTGAAACATTGTGGTCTTTTGGAAGATCAACAAAGGATAACCTAGGAGTTCTAGCCTTTCCAACAGTGACGGCTGTGTAAACCCAAATTTTCTCCAAGTGTTTTGCAGTGCAGGAATGGCAGGCAAAACCAATCTTTCAATTCCCAGCTGTGTAAGCATCTGCAAAGCAATCAACAAAAAGAGAGAGAAATAACATATTGCTATAAAGATGGTGTTGTTGCAAGTTACTCCCTCCGTCCTTAAAAGCATGTGTACAAAATTTTTTGTCCACAAAAGAATGTCTAGAAGTACACAAGTCAAATAAAAAATATGCATAAAGACCAGTTTACTCTCAAAAGTATACTTAAGTGGGGTCTAGTAGCTTTAGAAAAGAAAAAGATACAGTAGTATAGTTACACGGGGTCCACTATGGGTAAAAGTGGTATTTATTATATTATCTTTCCTCTACTTTAGTTTTCTTAGTTTGTGTAAAATATGTACCTTGGATATCCTTTTAAGGACAGAGGGAGTAAAATTTGGCATTTGTAACAGGGCAGGAAGTTTCATATCTTGTGAGTTGTGAGGCTGAAAGTTCTATACACAGTAAAAGGATAATAGTGACGTGCTACCTTCTGTAGTTCAAGCAAAATAAGTCGAAACATGCCCTGCCTACGATATTTGAATCGGGTACCAGCAAGAGGCATTTCTGCTAATTTATGTCCATGAACCCTGAGTCATAGAGCCATTAAATCTGAAATATGGGAAACAATAGTTTAAATAAAGTAATTCAAATTAAGAATATTTACCTCACTGTGGCTGCAGAGATAAGTTCATCCCGATTCTGTAAACCCACGATATAAAACCCACGAAAATCCAGCCTTTTAAACATTGAGCTGGAGAGAGAGTACTCAATATTTGTGACAATGTTGTAAACCAAGACATAACTCGGACTAAAGGAAATAACTAATGTGGACTTTGAATCAACAAGACCTCTTCTAACTATACAACCAACTGACCAACCCTAGCACAAGTGCAACTGCAGAAATTTAAGAAAGTGCAACCGTCTAATTTATACAGAGATCAGAAACTGAAAGGGTCCTAAACGCTGACACTGAAAATGCATAGAAAAACAAGGAAATAATCATATCCAGCAACAAGACTAAAGACAAATAGTTGTCCCTAAAACAGCAAACATTGTGTTCATTACAATCACCCAAAGAACATAAAATGTAGAAACTTCTTAGTTCTTACATCTACACACCCCCCCCCGAAAAAAAAAAAAATAGACTTATTTTCTGATGACCAAACATATTCCCTACTTGTGCACTCATTCAAGGGACATGAACTAATGTCCTTGTTAATACTCTCCAAGTTCAGTTCAGAAATTTTGTGCTCTTTAAGAAACACCAGATCCAACTTCTGCGGATAATAAGATAACTTAAAACCAGTGGCGGATCTATGTGGAGGGCAGAATAGGTGGTGCTTATGCTGAACTTTTTTTCTTTTTTTTTAATAGGTATAGGGACAGGGGCAAAAATAAAACTTAATAAACTTAAGGGGGAGCAGATTTATGAAAAAGTTAAACTTAGAGGGGCAAAAAAAAACTTAAACTACTACTACTCTTAAATAAACTAAACACACAGTGTATAATGTATTCAAACTCTCGCTTTCTAACTCGCTAAACATTAACCTTTCACTTTAGACTTCAGCCCAAAAAATCCGCCTCTGCTGAGAACATATCCTAGATTTGCCCCTTCATAAAGCGTCTACTATTACTACTGCATCCCAAAAACTTATATCCCCACCTTCTCCTAAGAGCATGGTATTCAAATTATGGCAAGGACTCCATAAAAGTAAAACCTCTGATGTGGAAAGGAACAAAAAATTTAGGGATTATTTCTTCAAACTTAATTATTCAAATCATGTAACTCAAGAATAATCTACATGTTCAATTTATGTGAGAAGATATGGTTCCCATGATTGTAGTTATTTCCATAATCAATGTGTACATATTACTATAATTTAGGAATTATAATAATTGTAAATTAGGATACTTATAAACCAATGTAATTGAGAGGAATGAATCAAGAAATCATTATCCCAAAATCGGGTTCCTATTTTCTACATGGTATCAGAGCTCGGTCCTTAATAGACAACTTGTTTCTTAGTTTCTTCTCGTTGCCTTTCTTATTTTTTCTCAGAAACCTAGTTGAACAAATTTGTATGAAGGAATTGAGACCATAATTGGATTACCCAAAGTCGAGCGACCACCATAAGAGTTTCCAACCTCGACCCACCGCCAAACGCGCTCCACACGCCACCACACGCTGCAGCAGGCGACCCACGCGCCACCTTTAGTCAACGCGTGTGCCTTCTTCTAACGATCGCTCATCGACGCCGTTTTTCCCATAATGTTCGCCTCCTCCTCTTGCCATTTATAATGGTTTTGTGGTGTTTGATTTAAGTTTATCCATTTTATTCCAACAAGAACTTATGTGGTTTCGATTTGTTCTTGTGCTTATACTGTTTCACCATGCTGCTCTCTCAATTGCTTCTTTTGCATAAATTTTGTAGTGCAATTAGTAATATCCTTTGGAAAGTTTATTCTCCTTGGATATATATTATATCTACCGTTATATATGGGAACAAAGTGGTGCTAGCAATGTGGTTCATAATAGTAGAATGGAACAAGTTGTCGAAGTCATACTCTTAATTCAACATTGATTCTCAACCCTTTAAACCGGATGGAACCAACTGTTTGGCATGGTCTCAAGCGTGTCGCGTGTCAATTGAGGCCAATCGTATGCAACACTTCACCAATGGAACAACTACTATGCCTGAAAAACCGAGCATAGCTAAAGAGGAGTGGAAATATGATAATTCCATGGAACCTAGTATGCGGAGTAGTTAGATGTTCATAGACACTGCCTATGAGCTGTGGGAGGCTATCTCTCAAACCTTCTCTATTTCTGGTGATATGTCTAAAGCCTATGACATTCGTAAAAGAATCCGTGAGCTGGGTCAAGGGGAGAAGACTGTGGCTTAGTATTTTGAGGAGATTAATGCACTTTGAAAGGAGCTTGATCATTACCGAGTTTTTTTAGCCAAATGTACGGAAGATGCAACTTATCAAAAGTTTGTTAGTGAAAATAGAGTCAGGATTTCGCGGTGTTTGAACATGAGTAGTATGATCAAATTCGAGCACAGCTTAATTAATTTCGAGACACCTTTCCATCATCGAGAGATCATGCTAGATTCCAGCAAGAGGAAAGCAGACGTCGGGTTATGGTTCAAAATTTAAATCATGTTAACCGATAAACTATGGTTGCTCCATATCTTAAGCTTGTTGAGGAGTCCCGCGAATGTGACTATTCTGGGGGAAAGACTGGACGTCTTAAAGGGCGTGGAGTCAGTCTGGTAGTGGTCATGGACGTGGTTCCTAGGACTATGTGTCCACTACAACACCTCCTGTTGATGCATCCAGTACCTCAGAAACAACTATTGCACTCGCTCTTGACGAAATTTCACCTTAAAAATTCATTCAAAATCTATTTCTTCTCATTACGCACTATATAATGTATACATTCTTGTGCTTTTAATGTTTCATCAACTTGCCTTAAGTTGGATCATGTATACAACAAGCTGCTTAGCAATGCAATCGGTCTTCCAGTCTCTTTACCTCATACGTGCCTTGTTCTGACAAAGACAAGGTTCGAATAGCTAATGGTTCACTTTTTTCTATCCTTCATTGACATTATCATATTGTAAGACCCCAACTTATTATAAATAAAATTGAATTTTCTCTATTTATTATCTTGAAATAGTAAGGTGATAATTTGATATAATACTTTGGTTATGGTTGAAATGTGCAAATTTTGCAAAATAAGCAAGTGATTATAAAATATTCATTGTCAGCTTGGGAATATTCGTGCGATGCAAAAGCCATTTGTGGGCCCCATAACGGAATAACTGTCGGATGAAGAAAACGACAAAGTTTGAGTTTTTATAAATAACGGCGTAATTGTTATCGTTAACACTGTTGGATTACCTGGTGGTTAAAATACAGTAATACGCGTGGTTTGCACAAAGAGCACACGGGATATTACACAAGTATTGTTAAATTATTGATTCTTACGTGAAAAGGCAATCGCTTTCAATAATTATTCGACGAATTACTTATCAATATTTTATTTTATTGATTCAATAATTGCTGCGTTGATATTTTATATTATTGTTGTTTGATAGTTGTCAACGCACACGATTTCCCATTATCGGATCAATAATTCATATTATTTGAATAATGTTATTAGATAAAGATTATTGGCAATGTCTAGAAAGTTCATCAAGTAGAGGTTTGGTCACCTAATTCAAGGCTACTGTAGCGAAAGGAGAAATCCTTATTGAAAGCCCCATCTTTCTTGGGAACGGCCTGGTTGTCATAATTGTGATTTTTTAATATTATTGTGAATAATTAATTATTGATTTATATGATAAGGAAATATTTATTTGATGTGGATATAAATGATGGATTTATTTATTTTATGTGGTCATAAATGAAGGAATTAATGCTGAGGTGTTTTATCAGTATTTTGTCGGAATAGAGGTATTAAAAATCATCCGTTTGTGAATTTCGGATATTTTCTGTTTGGAATTTGAAAAAACTTAAAGCTACAAAGTTGTAGAGAATTCGATTTCGTGTGGAATGAACATAAAATTCGTATTTTTCTGATAAACGGGCTACTTTCTATGAATTACTGAAGTTTCGGAAAATAAAATGATTTTTATTAAATTATGGGTGGGACCCACTTGTGTTAAAAACATGTGGGCTACTGGAATTTTTCAAGAATGGCATGCTAGATGGCTGGTCTTTGCATGCGTAGGAAAAAAGGAAAGAAAAAATAATATTTTATTATTTTAGTCTCTATATGGCGTTACAGCATTTTCTATAAATACGCTGCTTTAGGTTAGAATTGAAAATTACACTAAAAACAAGTTTTCTTTCTCTTTAGATTATCGAGCGTATTTTTTGTGAGTATTTTGATATTTTGAGAGTTGCTTTATTCAGATGCAAGTTTCACAAGACTATATCCTAAAATTCAAATGTATACGATTATTTTGAGGCAAGGGATGTTATTTTTTTCGTAATGATGTTATTCTTTCAATATCATTATACCGAAATATTGGTATGGATTTTATTGTAGAATTTCTACCTTTTTGTGTCGTGGTTACTATTCACGTTATCTGACTATTCACGAATCATTTATTACTATTCACCGAAAAAATGAAATTTTTCTTTTTCGTCTAAGATGTCTATTATGGTTACTATCTTTGATTGTATCCATGTTTTGATCTTTATTTTTGAATTATGCTTCACAAGTAGTTATTATGAAGTATTATTGATCTTGGATAAACCGTAATACTGAATCCCTAATATTTGTCCTTCTTCGCCTCAATCGGATTCGCTTTTCTTTAAAATATTTTTCATCATCCTCGGTCTTAAATGATGATGTTCTTTGAATATCTTTGGCTGTGTAGTACAAAGATGAATGATTAATCGATGAATATCTTTGGCCCGTAATGCAAAGATGAGCGAACAGTTCGAGATGAACATGACCGATCGGTGATATAAAATGAATATCTTTGGCTCAGAAGTGCAAAGATGAATATTTGATTAAAGATGTATATTGATTGTTGTTACAGGGATAAAATATTGATGATGGACTTTTAAATCTTAGAAGATAGTAGAACTCATTCTCTATGTGACTCTTCTAATGGATTGTTGTTTCCGCTGCATTTGTTGATCTAAAACTTGTTGTCTATTATATTCTATCAGATTTTTCTCTGTTGAAGACTAATGATAATTTGTTGTATATTATCTTAGTTATAATATTCTTTACTGGGCTAGTTGAGCTCACCATTTTCCTTTTTGTTCCATTTTTCTTCTCAGGAGGTGAGAACATAGCAGGATCTAGTCAGGATATGGAGTGATAGTTCTAGAAAGATGTTTTAGCAAAAGAAGAATTGACAAAAAATAAATTAGGATCTAACGAAAAATAAATTAGGATCTAAACTCCACGTTTAGACCACTAGGATCTCCCAAATGTATCCACGCTGCGTATCAACACCAAGATGGATAAAATATCTCTAAGGTAGGATACATCTACGGTATGAATGAAATAATCAATTTCAATATCAATATTTTGTAATCTAAATGACTTGTGGAGATTACATCACTATTTCAAGAGACTCAAAACCTTAATATTACATCAATACTTCCTTCTAGAATTCTTGAGAACAAAAGTCCCATTTCTTTCCTCCAACACATAAGTCCATCTCCTTCGCCTCCAGTTTTGATGTTTGTGTTATGTTCATGATAAATCTCCTACTTGGGAAAAACTAGATCTCACTCTTATGTGTGTTTTTCAATTATTCTCTAACCCGCATCCTCCTTCATACAAAATATTTGTCACTCGAGATATAACCTTTTGGGAATTATAACTATTTTATTCTCCTCACCTTCTCCTCGTGGGGAGTCCTCGTATTACAAGTAATACTATAATGCTAATGGTGAGGATTCCAATTCTACTTAAGAACCTTGTTCCGAGGCAATAATAAGGTCATCATTTCGCACCGAGCTTCCTATTGCTCTTAAAAATGAGTTAGATCTCCTGCTACTTAATCTTGATCACATACTATATCTAATTTCTTAGCCTATAATAAATTATATGCATCCTACCATTCCTTTGTTTCTTCCTTGTCTTCGATATCTATTCCTTTGGGGTGGAGAGAGGCAGCGATTAGCGATGAGAACACGGAAATGACTATGATAAAAGAGATGAATGTCCCGAAGAAGAATGATACATGGGAACTAGTTACTCTTCCTTATGGAAAAAAATCAGTTGGTTGCAAATGGGTATATATAGTTAAATAGAAGTCGGATGGGACAGTTGAGAGATTCAAAGCCAGATTAGTTGCAAAAGGGTATACTCAAACTCATGTGATTGATTATCAGGAGACATTTACTCCTGTGGCAAAGATGAATTATGTTTGTATCATAATCTCATGTGCAACAAACTTTGGCTGGGATATTCAGTAATTGAATGTAAAAAATATGTTCCTTCATGGTGACATGGAAATACCCCCTGCTTTTTCTTCATCTGTAACCAAGGGTAAGGTTTGTAAGCTGCAAAAGGTTCTGTATGGTCTAAAGCAATCTGCCAAAGCTTGATTTGGTAGATTCTACAAAGCAATGATAAGATTTGGGTACAAGCAGAGTCGAGCAGATCATACTCTGTTTGTCAAGCAAATAAAAGGCAAGACTACCATTCTTATTGTTTATGTTGATGACATTGTGGTGACAGGGGATAATAGAGAAGAGATAGCTAATCTTAAAGTAAAACTGGCCAAAGAGTTTGAAATCGAAGATATTGGTCCTTTGAAATATTTCTTTGGTATTGAAGTTGCGAGATCTTCCAGTGGGATTTTTCTATCTCAAAGAAAATATGTACTTGATCTTCTAACAGAAACTGTCATGTTGGGATGTAAGCCTGTTAATTCTCCTATTGAAGTTAATCATCATCTAGTAGGTGGCACAGGACTTACGATTGATAGAGAAAGATATTAACGTTTGGTGGGACGATTGATATATCTTTCCCATACTAGACCTGATATATCTTATGTTGTGGGAGTAGTGAGTCAGTATATACATTATCCTCGACATTGTCACATGGAAGCTGTCTACAGAATTCTGAGGTATCTCAAGTCTGCTCCCGGGAAAGGTTTATTGTTCGCACCACATGGTCATATGAGAGTTGAAGCATTCTCTGACTCAGATTAGGCTGGCTCAATAGAGGATCGTCGTTCTACTTCTGGGTACTGTTCATTTGTTGGAGGTAATCTTGTTACTTGACACAGTAAAAAACAATATGTGGTGACAAGAACCAGTGATGTGGCAGAATATTAAGCTATTGCTTTGGGTATATGTGAACTAATGTGGCTTCGAACTTTGCTAAAAGATTTAGGAGTTACAACTAAAAGGCCTATGCAGTTATTTTGTGATAATAAGGCAACCATTAAACGACCCGGTACAACACGATATAACGAAGCATATTGAGATTGACAGACACTTCATTAAAGAAAAGTTAACTAATTGTCTTATTTACTTACCTTTCGTCAAAACAGAACATCAACTTACTGATATTTTGACTAAGGGTCTTAGTAGGAAGATGTTTCATCCACTATGTTTCAAGTTGGGTATGTGGGACATCTATACACCAACTTGAGGGGGAGTGTTAGAAGATATAGTTCTCATGATTGTAGTTCTTTCCATAATCAGTTTGTACACATTACTGTAATTTAGGAATTACCTACTATAACTGTAAATTAGTATACTTGTGTATATAAACCAATGTAATTGAGAGGAATGAATCAAGAAATCATTATCCCAAAATCAGGTCCTGTTTTCTACAACTCATCTACAATCTTTAAGTCTATATAAATATTAAATTAATATGTTAATGAAATAAGAGAAACTTACACTGAATTGAAGATAACATCATTCACCAGATCCCTTTTGTAGTGAGGCTCAATAGCCGGTAAAAAACACTCTTGCATAAGTTCGCTGGCATGAGATAGGCAACCATTATTATTAGTCTTTGTTTCATGCATATGACAATCATTTTCACCAGATCTTATCAAGGTCCAGGTCAAGCCTTCCACATTTGTTGGATTAGGAATTCCAAGCATACGATGAAGACATGCGCATAACTGAAAAATAAACCATAAGCCATGACAACCTTAGTAATCTTTTAGAAAGAAATAAATTATAAGAAGTTGATTGTTTAAAACCAATTTCTAGCCCACATACAAATTAAGGTTCAAAACATATACATAGAATAAGGATTTCACAGATGTTTCATATAGTAAGAAGGAAAAAACAGAAATAACCTGCGAATAAAATATATGGATAAACTACATGAGTAGCTACAAGTTGCAGATTGGAGCTACTTTTTCATGTGAAGTTAGTTCGTTGGGGCTTGTGTAACAGTTATTATCCTGCATTAATTATTCTAACATATGAAAAGGGAGTGCAGCCACTGGATATGCTGAAACTGGTACAATGAAGATTATTAGCAAGTTACAAATAAACCACTGGATATTATATTATTCTATCTACTTATATACAATTTTTTTTATATAACACTTGTTCATGCAGAAGCATTATCTAAGAAGCATTATCTAAGTGGGTTCTTCAGATAAAAATGAGTTCATAAAGTTCAACTTTCAATAGGCCAGAATCTTTGTTTGATATTTTTAATTCCTAACATTTTGTTTCTCGGAAAGAGAAGCCACAATGAAAATGTCTGGGGTCGCAGAATGTTCATTGATCTGAATCAAAAATGCAAGCATATCATGCATTCCAAAATCAAAATCATGAAGGTAGTAGAGTATAATGGTAACTATATGTGTCAGCATTATAGTAAGCCTCAGATTTTTGAAACAAAAAGATGTTCATTGCTACTTGTGGGCCCGGGTTTACCACATACACATGTGGACCCATCTCCCACCGACACATAGACTTCCCACAGGTTTCCGTGTGGCACTTGTGGACCCCATCACTCGAGGCTCATGAGTTAGGTTCATGGGCCCGGCCACCTAGGCCTCTCGATCCCCACTTTTGGGTTCTCGTAACTTGGCCATGTAGGCCCCACGCTCGGCCATTTGGTACTTTTATTAAGGAGAAAGACATAACACATGCATACTAGTCCATATAATACCAGTAATAAAAAACCTCATTTGTCTCTTAAGGCTTCTGGCAGAGAATCTTGGGACATTCGGATATAACATTGGCATAGGGGTTGGCTTGGTGGCTAGAAGAGCAGGATTTCCGAGAGGGCGAGGACCCTCTCGAACGAGAATGGCATTAACAGTATTGTGGGACCCACTAGGGCATGTGACGTCAAACGCACACATAACATGCCACGTGGCACCACCCAAGTGTGCCACGTGGACCTAGACCTCTACCTACTATAAATAGAGGTCATGATTTGACAGTGGACGAGATTACACAATCTACCTAGTCTAGAGAGAGAAATACTTGTCTGCATACTGTTGTGCCATTCTCGCCTGTTTTCCTCCCCTTAGCTCCCCTTCCACTGCTTATTCCAGCCTACGTGGATCTCCAGCTCATTTAACCCCGGACTTGCACTACTCTGAAATTTTCAACAAATTTAACTCTTAATACATTGCAACAAATCATGGCTTAGTCTGCCAAGTAAACCAAATTCCAAACCTGGAATACATGGTCTTCAGTATGAAACACACTTGAACTAAAACACCAATCAGGCTGGGGTTTAGTTGATTTTATAGATAAATTATCGTGTTGTATGTGATTTTATATTTTACATGTGCTCTTAAGAAGCTCAAGCTTTGCGTCAAGAGTTCTTCAATGCCAGAACAGATCAGCATCACAAAATCAATCTACACGCCAAAGTCAGAATGCATTGACACAGCTCTGTGTAACTATAGTCCTTTCCAAATTACTTCCAATGATATCAACTTTTCTAGTCATGGTCCTCATGCATGACCAAAATATTATAGCAATGTAATTTGAGGCAACATTTAAATAAACAAACATTTAACTGTGATCTAGAAAAGAAAAGTAAGATGGTCATCATATCACACTCAAGATATCTACCAAAGCACCAACCATCTAAGTTTAAATTTACATCAAATAGTTTACAGGCCATTGTTTGCTATTTTGTTGTGCTTTTTTTCTCTTGGTAGTTCCAACTTACGCCGTCTCCAAACTGATACCTTAAACCTCAATTTTAATGTGGAAAAAGAGAATTATTAGATAAATTAATATTAGTATTTCTATATTGAAAAGGGATTGATACCTCAAAACAATTTTGGCTGCAAAATGTCTCTGATGGATGATTTCTAGGAAATAAAAATCCTGCTTCCTCAAGGCACTCCACGTGATCTAGAAAGACCAAAAATAAAAATATGAGTTACTGAAATATATATGATAAATCTAAATAGCTCTCTAGAGTGAACATACATTGACGGCTGCACTGGTGACAAACATCAGTGAATAAGCGGTTATCACTGGAATCTCTCACTCCACATAATCCACATTGACAAGTTGGACATAACCACATTCCTTCCGGAACATCCTGGATTGACCATAAAACAAGCAACACGTTCATAAAAAACTTATTACTGCTTCACTTTAAAATTCAAATTAAAGACGAGAGTACTTTTCGAAAATAGTGTAGAGATATTACTCATAAAGAGATGAATCAGGGCGGAAATGTTAAAGGCTTTTGAGCCCTAAGATTACAATTATAATATAAATTTCTTAACAAAGGCATACAAGAAGATTAGAAGAAAAAATATAATTTCCAGAAAATGATTATTAAGTAGGTAATGTTGCTCTGCCCCTGAGTAGACTTGAATTTAAGCCTCTACAAGACATCTACGTAACTTGAGCAACCAAGTTTTGTGTCAAGCCCCAAGAAAGATTCAAAGTCAAATGACAGTTCTCCAATACAGGCATCAGGATTACCTTTACGTAAATCTATAATTTAGAGTATCTTTTTCATTTATAAGAGGTGTTTGGTAAATTTAGTTTTCCTAAACCGGGAACCATTGAACCTTGATGAAACTTTGTTGCTGTCACCAGTTTGTCCACTTACTAGCTTGTCACCTGTTTTGTTACCTTGCAATTTGTAACCAAATTCAAATTTTGAATGAATTGAATGTGAGCTTATTGTTGTTTGACTATAAATACCATAGTGTAAATCCAAGAGGTTTCTAGGTAATAGTTGATTTTATGCGTCGAAAGGAAAGAGATTCATGCTTTTGACCCAATACCAAAGGATAATTCAGCTCACTGGGAAAAGGAAACTGTACAGTTTGTTACCAAATACTATGAAGTCAATTAGGCATTTACACCACCTTTTCTCAAGTGTTTTTGTCATCAAGATTTTAATTGATAGTCCCTCTGTTCCACGAAAAGGTCCCATTTTGACTTTTAGAAGTCAATTGGCAAAATCCTAAAACTTGAAAATTATGCAAATAAGTTAATTCATTCAAATTTTGATAACAACAAATTTTGTAATTACTAGTATTTTTATGTTGTTCATAATGTTCACGGTTTTATCGAGTAAAATCAAATGAATTCATATCAATGTCATACAAAATGTCACAAGTGGACTTTAGAAAGTCAAAAAATGAGACTCTTCTCGTGGGATGGTGGTAGTATTATATAACCATAAGAAAATTTTACAAGCAATGAACACTACTCATTATTTCATACAACTAATCTGCAAGATAATAGAATTATTAAAAATAAATAATAATAATAATAATAATAAATAAATAAAAAGAATCAATTCTCCAGACAAAGGTATTCCTAATAAAGATGGCTTTTTCGAGTAATATTCATAACTCATAAGAAGCCAGCATGATTGTCTAGTGTCTACTATTAAATTTGTAATACATGTTATGCAATTAAAGGCAATTTCTAATACGTGTGATGCAATTACAGGCAATCAGCCAAAATGATTGTGACATCAAGTAGCACATATTAACTGTCATATTAAAATGTCATCTAAAGAACAATTTGACATTGTTAATCAAATTATTAACACATCAATCAAGGAAAAGAGAACAAACCTTTAAGTCAATGCATGTCAAATGATACGAAGATGTGCAGTGATCACAAAGAATGAGTTCCCCTCCATTGTGACAAGCCATGCATACTGTGTCATATAGATCAGAAGAAAAGTACGCCCTCTTCAACCTCTGCATCTGAGACACTTTCTCTATAAGGGTAATCTCATTACCAGAATTTGCAGAAGGTCGCCCCCGATGATGGCGAGTAACTCGTACATTGTCTTCTGTTTGCTGAGATTTCAAGTATTTATTATCTACCGCAGGAAAGGGATTGATTTTATTAGTGCACCGATGGTCTATCTTTGCAACACCTTTTCTGATCACTGGAAAATCTTGTTGATTTGTGAGATCATTAAGAACCCCTTTCCTTCTCAGCTTTTGGCTACAAATGGAAAATTTGGTAGCATGATTTCTCTTAAGTTGCTCAGCTGGTGTTAAGCTCCTTCTTTTCATGACTAAATGCTTATCTTGCACATGAGAGACAACACGACAAGAATCCTTATCCATTCCTGAGCTATCATGTGCCTGCAACTTATCCTTGACAGACTTTAAACTTATTACAGTTGAGCTATGCCGGACCAACCACTGTTTTCTTGTATAAAGAACACTTAAAGATTTCCTTTTCCGTTGTTGTCTCAAGCAGTAATTTTTACTTCTGTTCCAATTGTTTCGCAAAAATTTATTTTTTCTCAGACAAGGTAAATCACTCTGGGGTTTCCTTACCCTAGTCTGACCATCGGCTGAGGACCAATTCTCCTCGTCTTCACAAACAGCGACTGATTTTGGCTTTCCTCCAATTTTCAGTAGGACTTGATCATTGTGGTCTTCCATTGTAATTTCACTCTGAATATTAGAGAAGTCAGCTGTCAATTGTTTTTTGCTAAGTGAATTTTCAGTCTGAAATTTGTGATGATGGTCAGTGTTAGAGACGGAGGAGGGTTTTGGCTTCTTAAACTTTAATTTCTTCTTCCTTGCATTCTTCTTTCCTCCTATGGGTTCAGGACGAGATGGTGCTTCCTTTCTTTTTGGCCTTAATCGGAGATTTTTGAAGTCATTGGATATTCTTGCCTGAACACCAGAGTTATCTAAGAAAGAAACCAAAGTAGACCCCTGCAAATGTGTGGGTTCCCTTGCTCTCTTTCTCCCTGTCGGAGTATTTAGAAAACCATGGTCTTGTAGACTCAATTCAACTGCAATTTCCATAAGAACATTCATAAAGTGTACGTGCCATGAATTCAAAGCACCACATGTCCACTCTGTAATCTTTTTCAGAAAGCCATCTTTTAACCGCAAGCGCCGCCAAACCGCCTTTACAAAATGAGAATCACCAGCATGTTCCTTTGCCAGGCTCACTAAGACCCATAAATCCCGATCCTTCCAACAGTCCAGGAACTCATCCCACTCAAGACTGAGACGCAAATCACTCGCTTTGAACTTGCGTTCGTCACCTTCATCCGGAAAATACACTGAGCACGCCATTAAGCCATCACCAGGATCGAGCACCACACCTTCCCACCATGCATCTTGGAAGAAGGCATCAACACAAGTACCAAAGTTCAAATTAAGTTCAGAAGAATTAGGTTGAGATTGAGGAGGACGGGGGCGAATCTGACCACGGTAGTTTCTCCGAACATGGCGACGCTGGAGGTTACCTTCGATTGCATTGGTGACAAGTACTGATTCAGTGAGCTTTGTACGACCATCAACCTCCAAGAGTTCATCATATGTTATCGAGCGGCGTAAATTTGCAACATTAACCACCACCCCCGGATGCCATGAGCCTCGCAGACCATCCTCATATTGCCGTACCTTAAATCAATCACATTATCATTTCATATAGCTATCAGAGCATATATTAATATATATATATATATATATATATATATATATATATAAATTCATTTCAGCAATCATACAGAATATGCTAAATAATAATCTAATATGTGGAAAAGAAATTTGGAAGTTCTGACATAGAACCATTTCTGCACGCTGCAATAACTCACTACCATTTCAGCTCAGCTTCTTTCCATTCATATATTTTTTCAATGCATATGTTGCATATAAACAAAAGGAAAAACATTTCTGAAGGGCATACCCCAGGTAAACAAAAGACAAAACAAAGCTTTTCTGAAGGGCATACCCCAAATTTAGAACAAACTACAAAGTATAAAGAAACTAAACAATTGAAGACACTTGTGGTAAACAAAGCTATAACAACCTTGATCACAGACATACCATGCCCCCAAATTTAAAACAAACCCCAAGGTTGGAAAAAGTATAAAAGAAACTACATAGGCTATTCAAAATGATACATTAAACCAACTACAATTGAATAGCATATATTTTACTTTTTACAGTTGTGGTAAACAATTTGAACATATTAATTAAAAAGTTCAATAAATGGTCTAATATTGATTAAGTCTTCTTGTAGTGTAGAACTCTAAAATCAAATTGATTCATTTTTCAGCCATGTTGACATATCTAAAGGAGAAGAAACATCTCTCGCCTACTTACGAACAAGAACAAACCAAGGAAGGTAAAGAATGAATGCCTGCAACCAACAAGACCTCTAAGTTCTTTTTCTTGATATATATTATGTTGTTAAAAAAATTTTGGCTTTCTTATTTTCCCCTTAGAACTCTAACAAAGGCAGCAACCAATTGAACTTTTTTTCCCCTCTAAGTGGCAGAACTAGAAGAGCAGGAGCCCTAACCCAGCCACATGCAGACCAGATCAAAATCCATTCTTGCAGCTCGGCTACTTTTCACTTGAACAGTGCAAACATAAGATATAAGAATGTGTATAAACCTTAGGTTGCGCTTTTTACCCATACTTATAAAAGTATCCTCCCCAAAGATAGCATTGTGCCCCATGTATCTTTTGATTCTTTCCACAAAAATTCTGTATTAACTGTAGTATATTTTAGCTCATTAAGAGAAGGATATCTCAACACATACGTATCTAGCTTTTGATGTAGCAATAATAATAATGGCTTCATATGGGATGGTCCTGGACAGTCTTTGAATATCTCCACAGCAGCGACAAAATCAGATTGAATTACTATCACATCCAGCAATCCCTTGCTTGTGATGCAATTTAATCCTTTTAAGTATAGCCCACAACTAAGCTATAAAATAATACTTGTCCAGTAGTGTCCATCTTTCTATATAAGGAGTAATAAATTCTCATTTCTCCATCAAAAGCACCAGTTTTATCTATAAAAGCCGTCACCATACTAGTACACATATCAAGTCATAGTCTCAGTAAAGTGACACATGGCAAACAAAACAATGAAAACGATAAATTATATAACAAAACTATGTTTTAGCGATAAATAGGTCACTATGACTTTTGAAAACCTGAAAGCAGATAAAACAGAAATAGATTCATGCCATGTTTAATAAACCAAATGTCATTGAATTCCTCTAAGCTTCAATCCAAATCTAATGAGTAATGAATCAACATCACCTAGCTTTTCAGTACAATTTTCTATATATTTACAAGTTACAACATTATTTTACATGGCAAGGGTAATCTAAGTGACAAAAGCAAGGACATTTAATGTACAGAAGTTTGGGATACAATGTTATCCCGTCGCCCATCACATTCGTGACGAAGGATAGAAAACCATTTTGAGTAAGAAAACGAATACACAAACAGATAACACGACCCTAAACATTCTTAATACAATTGCTAATATTTTCATCATCTTAGAATTACATATAAACATCAAAGCACACTGGCACACAATCATATTCGAGAAGATTAACAAACTTCAGAAAATCAATATTCAAATAAATAAAACCTCTGCTAATATTAAGAATTTAGCAACAAAAAGAAGAAGAAAAGAAAATCAACATTCAACCGAGCAAAACAAAAGAATTCCAAAACACGATAAAGCCTAAAGGGGATCATTACTAATAAACACAAGATGAATGTACAAAGAAATAATGGATATTCCACCCCCCCCCCACCCCCCACCCCCCACCCCCCACCCCCCACGAAGCTATATGGGACAGACCCCTGGAGCAAAAGAAACTGAAAAGCATGATGAAGCCAAAGGCATTTTAAGATACAAAAGAGATTAGAGGCACCTGATAAAATCGAAGGCATTTTAAGATACAAAAGAGATTAGGGGCACCTGACAAAATTGAGGGGAAACGACATGGATGCAGCTATTTTCTATATAATTAATATAGAAAAAGTTGCATTGCTCTGGTAGGCAATTATTTTGTAAAATATTTAGGAAAAAATTGCATTCATGGTTTTTTTTCTGCAATTTTTTTGCCGTGCCCATGGTTTTGTCCTTTAGAATATTAATAAAAATTGGGGCACCGGATGGACAACACGGAAAGGAACACAAATGCAACTTCTTTCTATACATCTCGTATAGAAAAAAGTTTCACTAGGGGGACAAGATTCATTTTTTGTACAATACCCCAAATGCAACTGTCTTCTATATAAAATATATAGAAAAAAGTTGCATCCATACTCATTTCCTTGTTTTCATCATGAATCCTTAGTTTCATTATTAGGATATACAAAAGAACCTAACCAGATTAGTACCTTTGACGAGCATAACACATCTAGTAAACTAGCAGCCCACAAAAAAAATCTCAGGAAGAAATGTTTCCATCTAAACACCGACTTTCTTTTTTGGTGAACCAACTAAACACCGTCGTTTCAAAAGAACTTAGTCCATCCTCCTCCCACAAATGAGAGTCTCACTTGAGATTTGACCAACTTATTTTTATTTCATATTAAGTTTTGGCATAAACAGGACATACTTTTTTCCAAATAATCTCAATATTACTTTTCAAAACTACAAAAAAAAAAAGAACTGTTATTTCCACAAGCAAAAACGATCAATCCAATTCCCTTTAAACTCTTTCACTTCTTAGGAAACAAATAGCATTTCCTATTAGTTTGTCCCTTGGACTGGACTTGACCTATGCTGATTCTTGAATGTTTGTAGCTATGTTGTTCCCAAGGACTCGTAGCGAAGTAGATTAAAAGCTCCACAAGGTCTCTTCCACATGAATGTGAGATGGATTTACTATTCATGTAATGAGGACTACCAATTTACTAATGAAAATAGGATAAAACTATGGGCAACGGAAGTAGATGCAACTTTTTTCTACACCTGGGTATCTTACAAAAAATCATTTTTGTCTCCCAGATAAAAAAAAATTCTATATGAAATACCAAAAGTTGCATCCATGCTTTTTTTGGATAATTTTCTGGTACCCCTACCTTTATTGGTGGAAATAGCAACCACAAAAGTAAAAAGGTCTGACACATCTTTGTGTTAAAAAATTCAAAAAGCCAAATGATACAATATAGTTTTTGATATAATGACCTAACAATAATAAAAATAAATAAATAAATAAAGATGTACATATCTAGAAAAATGGTGCAATATAATGATCATTTCTTAAAACCAAACCAGATATTCATGTACAGTATAAACAACAATATTACATAATGTTGAGTGGCATTAAAAGAAGAACAGAAAAAGAACACAAACCTCAACTTTTTCGTTGAGAAGAAGCTTCTTTTTGTTCATTACAGTGCTGCTGGGTCTGAATGGAAGACTTGGAGAATGGGTTTTCGTTTCTCCGCTAAAGAAAAAAGTTAGAGAAAACGAAACTAAATATTAAAATCATAATCCAATATTCACAAAATTACAGTAGGGACCAAGGGGAATAAAATAAGGGGAAATTTTATATGCGCGTCAAAATTTACCTAATGGTCGCCATTCTAACAATTGAAATCATTTAGGAGTGAAACGGAAACGATGAAAACTAAAGTGCATTATGGGAAAAATTGACATAAGACATGTCATAGCAAAACTCAAAATAATCAAAAAATTATAATTTTAAATTTAACTGTATAGATGATACAAACATAAAAATATTGTTGTTTTTTAGAAGCTTTCACTGTGTAGAATTACATAAAAAATTGATAAACCCCCTTATTTTTACATGTATTCATTAGGTAAACGATGGGATTTGAAAGATTACATTAAAAATGTCAACTTTAGAGTGCTTTAAAGTTACCCTAAATATAAATATATTAGGTTTATACCTCTAAAATGTGATTAAATAACCAAAATTCAGCAAATCAGTAGGCTTACCAGCAATCTCTTGGCTCGAACTGGGTCGAGAGAGAAAATGTAGAGAAAGAAAAGTAGAGAGAAAGCGACGATCAGGGGGTAGAGGGGGGTTTTGAGATAACAGGGATGAGTAGGGTTAATTTGAAAAGAATTTGGGAGGCAGTGGATTGTATAATTATTATTTTATTTTATTTTATTTTATTTTATGGGTATTTGTGAAAAATGGTAATCAAATAAATTCATCTTACCAAAAATTAATACAAAGTTGAGTAATTAAGGTGAAAATAAATCAAGTATCTTGAGTTCACAATGACAAACGATATGAAATTCCATTAGTGGTTTGGTTTAAGAATCTTCTCCCTTAATTTCTTTCACAAGAATTGGAAAATAATATATTAGATTAGGTTTCTTAAAATAGTTGACAGGATATAGTAGATGAATTTAAATTGTGAATGTTTAGGATCCGGATCCTTTAGGAAAATTTCTCTATGAGGATCTTGTGAGAGTTTTGTGTGGGGTTGATAATATATTAAAAAAGAGATCCAATTGCTTATAATTTTTTTTTGTGTATCAAAACGACATCGTTTTGATAGGAATTTTTTTACAAGTTGATAAAAAATTAGAAGTTACCAAATGTCGTTTATTTTTACATATAATTATTTTAAATTTCTTGATTATTCTGTATATGATTTTTTTTATATTTAATAACTTAACTTGCTATTAATATTAGAATAATTACAAACTTGACTCAAAAAATGAATAAATATATCGGTTATAATTATGGTTAATGTTTTCAATGTGGCTTTAGTTATTTTTCGTTTATTATTGTTTTTGTTTGTTTATTTATATTATTATTATTATTTATTATTATTATTATTATTATTATTATTTATATTTATCTGTTCCACAAAAAGAGTAATATTATTAGTATTTACTCAATTACTCTAACCATTGGGCCGTCTGGGTCAACCAATAAAATATTCTACACCTATCAATTATTATTATTTACATATTCCTTTATATCTTTTTTTTATTATTAATAATCGTTTTACTTTACCTCTCTTAATTCACAACTCAACGGAGACAATCACCGTCACAACTCAAATACTATTTTAAATGTACACTTTTTATTTTACTTCGTTTGTTTGGTAAAAGTAAACGGCGTTTGGTGGCTTTAAATTTTTTATCAACTTTTAAAAAAAATTCTATCAAAACGATGTCGTTTTGATACGCAGACAAAAAAAGAGTTGTGAACCATTGGATCTCTTTTTTAATATGTTGTAAACCCCACAGCAAAACCCTCACAAGATCCTCACAGAAAAATACTCATAGAGGATCCGGATCTGAATGTTTATTAGGGATATTAGGTATATATGTTTTAGAATCGGAGTATAGGTATATTTGAAAATTTAAAAATATTTAGTGTTTGTCGATCCTTCAAGAGTGTTTATAGTGAGTAAAAGTTTTGTCTAAAAGTTATTTTGAGAAAAATAGAAATTTATTCTTTTGGCGAAATTTATTCGTACGACGGCGCAGCCTTTTGTGGGCCCCATAATAGAAAACGGTTGGATGAAGAAAACGACAAGTTTGAGTTTTTACAAATAACGACGTAGTTGTTACCGTTAACACTGTTGAAATACCCGGTGGTTAAAATACAAGAATACGTGTGGTTGCACAAAGAGCACACACCAGATATGCATGATTTTTTGAATTATTGATTTTACGTAAGAAGACACTACTCAATAATTGTTACAGTAATTACTGTTCAATATTTTATTTTATTGATTCAATAATTGATACGTTGATATTTTATATTATTGTTGTTTCAATAATTGTCAAAACCCAGTATTTCTCATTATCAGATAAATAATTCATATTATTTGAATAATATTATTAGATAACATTATTGACAATGTCTAAGGGAGTTCTGTCTAGAAAAGGGGTTTGGTCACCTAATTGCGCGACAGTAAGGAGAAATCCTTATCGGAAAGCCTCATCTTTCCTAGGAACGACCTGGTTGCATAATTGTGATTCTGTAATATTATTTGTGAATAATTAATTATTGATTTATATGATAAGGAAATGTTTATTTTTATGTGGATTTAAATGAAAGAATTAATGCTGAGGTGTTTTATCAGTATTTTGTCGGAATAGAGGTATTAAAAATCGTCCGTATGTAAATTTTGGGCAATTTCTGTTTGGAATTTGGAAAACCTTTCTTCTACAAAGTTGTAGAGAATTAAATTTTCTATGGGATAGACATGAGATTCGAATTTTTCTGATAGAAGGGCTATTTTTTTATGAATTATTGAAGTTTCGAAAATAAATGTTTTTATTTAAAACATGGTGGGCCCCACTTTTTGTTGGTGAAAAATGTGCTAAAATTTTATTTCAAAAGTGGTGGGCGTGAATAGGAGCAGGTAAAGCCATCAGGTAGCATGTTAGTCTGCTTTGGCGTTCTAAGCATTTTCCTATAAATAGGGTGCTTAGTTATAATTGAAAATCACACCAGACATAAGCTTTTTCTCTCTATATTATCGAGCGTATTTTGTGAGTATTTAGATACTTTGTGAGTGTAGGGATTTCAGCATAAAAACGCAGCAGAAAATATAAATTATAAAGCCAAATCAGAAACCCTAAAACAGGATCCATGCGAAAACATACATTAATTCAGTGTTTAAGAGATTATACCGATTATGAAAGGCTTTGATGCGGTCGAATCTCCAACACAATCCAAACGAACTGCGTCTCTACGGTATCCACATGAACGCTTCGCAAATCGTCAGACGCATTCAGAGAAAAAGGGTGTTCAGAAGATTAGCCACCAAAGGAATGGATTTTCGAAATTTCTCTATAGTCTCTCTCTAAGAGCGGCTAGGGTTTTTAGGTTATGATTCGTTAACCCTAAAATGACTGCTACATATCATATATATAGCGGTTAAAAGGGATTAATCAAAACCCTTTTAAAATCCAAATTTATTTTTATATATATCTTAATTAAGTCTTACTTAATTAATATATCTATATATAAATTATCCTATTAATTTAAATTCGTAATTTTAATACCATCAATCATATTGACATATTTAAATCTTTATAATTTAAATTAATTCTCTTTTAATTACGTTCCATGTGTGTGACCCTATAGGTTATTATTACGTTGGCAATAATTTCAAAATCATATTATAAAATTATAAACAGTGAGCGGCATCTAGTAATGCATCACTGCTACCCAAGTAATAATAAAATCGACGATTCGATACAACCTTTCCGTGACCAATGTTTCAATGTAATTTATTCCTTTTAACCTTGACATCCTAGATTAAACTCGAGTCATGGAATATGTCATACTCTTCATAATTTAATCTGAATTTTCTTGATCAATGAGTAGACTATATGAAACAAATCACTATTTGAGCATGGCCATGCATTTCATAGTCCTACTCAATCAAGAGGTCTGTGGATATTGTAAGGGCCCCGAATCCAGGTCCTAATGTTGGGTTTTCGGCACAGAAACGCACAGCGAAAATAAAATTTTTAAAGCAATTTCCGAAACCCTAAAACAGGATCCATGCGAAAAATTCAATTAATTCAGAGGTTAAAAATTATACCGATTAAGAAACTGAAATTGATACGATCGAATCTCCAACGCAATCCACGAATTAAGAAACTGGAATTGTTACGATCGAATCTCCAACGCAATCCAAACGAAATCAAGCTCTACTAGATTCACACGAACGCTTCGCGAATCGTCCCACGATCTGTAGAAGAAGGAACCGCGTGATTAGCCACCAAGGATGAGGATTTTCAAGTCGCTTTTCTCTAGTCTCTCTCTAAGAGCTAGCTAGGGTTTTGTATTTTGACGTAAAACCTAAAGTGACCGATATATATCATATATATAACAGCTAGAGGAATTAATCAAAACCTAATATTATTAAAATCCGAATTTATATATATCTTAATTAAGTCTTACTTAATTAATATACCTATATATAAATTATCCTATTAATTTAAATTGTAATTTAAAATTCTATCAATCATATTGACATATTTAAATCTTTACAATTTAAATTAATTTCCTTTTAATTACGTTTTTTTGTGTGACCTATAGGTTATTATTACGTTGGCAATAATTTTAAAATCATATTATAAAATTATAAACAGTGAGCGGCATCTAGTAATGCATCACTGCTACCCAAGTAATAATAAGATCGATGATTCGATGCAACCTTTTCGTGACCAATATTTCAATGTAATTTAATCCTTTTACTTTTAATATCCTAGATTAAACTCGAGTCATGGAATGTGTCATACTCTTCATAATTTAATCTGAGTTTT
This sequence comes from Panax ginseng, assembly GCA_020205605.1. NCBI lineage: Eukaryota > Viridiplantae > Streptophyta > Magnoliopsida > Apiales > Araliaceae > Panax > Panax ginseng. Next base: position 86,777,179 of record CM035145.1, read on the forward strand.
CTTGATCAATGAGTAGACTATATGAAATAAATCACTATTTGAGCATGACCATGCATTTCATAGTCCTACTTAATCAAGAGGCCTATGGATATCACCCATAATATATAGGATGGTTAAATTCCATCTAGATCACTCATATTTCTCACACGATTCATGATGAACCCAATAATCACCTTTATAGTCCACCCTATTAAAGGTAACATTTGATGATATCAAAGTACATAAATTCTCGTGTAGTAATATAGCGATTTTAGGTCGGAGGACCATTACATCATTGTCACTATGAGAATTGCTAATAACACTTCGCATAATGCTCCATATAGAATTCTCATGGTGGGTCTGTCCAGTACATCGTTCTCTAACATGTACCTATGCATTGACTTAATATCTCATATATTTATGACCAATGAGATTTGGTCATCAGTCAATCCAAATACTAGTCTCAATGCATCATTGTTGTCCCATCAACAATGATGCTCGATTAGGGACATTTAAGAACAATGATACTAATTGTAATTATATAATCTCATGTTCAAGTCACATACTTGAAACTATATAATTTGTATCACTATTCTAAGGAATTTTATTATGTTAACAATTATATTACGCAGTAAATAAAACCATAATAAAATCATATATTTATTCAATCAAATATGATATCAAAACGTTAAGCAATTATATCAAATAATGTAATTTATTCCTTTTAACCTTGACATCCTAGATTAAACTTGAGTCATGGAATATGTCATACTCTTCATAATTTAATCTGAATTTTCTTGATCAATGAGTAGACTATATGAAAAAAATCACTATTTGAGCATGGCTATGCATTTCATAGTCCTACTCAATCAAGAGGTCTATGGATACTGTGAGGGCCCCGAATCCAGGTCCTAAATCACCTCGGATCTGGTTCGATCATTCTATAACTATTCAACTATATTTGCGAAAGATATAAACATAAATTGTTTATACAATTACTTATACATAATCCCCAAGGTCGAGTAACCTTAACTTAATACACATTTCATAACTTTCCTAACACATAACATTATTAACATACAATACTTATACAATTTAGCTGCACACATATCCTAACGTCAAACCTGCTTTTTAACTCGTCTCGTATCCGACGCATTCGCCTTAATCACGCAATGTTTTATCATGATATAGCAAGGGTGAGCATAAGGATTGCCCAACAAGTTTAAGTTCAATAATATAACGATATATCATGATTGAAATGATTTGAATAATTGGCTGGCTATAATTCAACAATATAATTGTGAACTAGCAGGAACAAAATTTTGACTGAACAAGTATTTTACATGAGCAATTATATCTGAACCGAAGGGTAATGAAAGTGATCAGCCTTTCATACCTGACTTATACATGCAATATGTACAGAGTACAATTATACATGGCAATCAGCAATGATTAACCATAATCATATCCAAATGAAATAACTCTTAGTAGAGTTAAGTAAAAATAAACTTGCCTGAACCGTTGATTACCGCTACACAATTTATATCGCCTTATCCGAAGACCTAATATGAATAATATAGATCTCCAATATTAGAATAATATCATCACAATACCATAATATATATATATATATATACATATACATGGAATAACCTAAACACATTAACACATAATCCTATCAGTCTATTCAAAGACATAAAACTTAGCATCAAGTCGACTATTTAAGTCCGAGTTGAAACCGATTATAATTCTATCATCCCGACGGTTACAGTCGGACAATTCTTTGAGTTTAAGTTCAATTAAACTCGCTTAACGCTTAAAAATCAACTTAAATAATTTTAATATCAATTGAAATATTTTTCAAAGTCTCATAATAATTTTTAAGTAATTATTACTATTTATCATGAATTTTCAATCATTAAACACGTATTTAAATAAATTAAATACCACATAATTACCTTATCATTAATATTTATTTATTATCAAATATTAATAAAAATATGTCATAATATTATAATATATTTATAATATCATTAAGTATTTTTAATACTTTAAAATTACCTTTAAATGATTTTCAAACAATTAAATTCATTATCCAATAATTGTTATTAATATTAAAATATTAATATTTTCATGAAAAAATATCAAAAGTTATATTTTATAACTTAAAATATTTTTATAACACTCAAATCATTTTTACATAATTTATAAAGCATTAATTCCATTTTCCTTAATTTATTTAATATAGTTATTAAATAAAATAATTATCATTAATATTAATTAATTAATGAAATTCATCCTAAAATATTAAAAGTCACTTAAAATATTTTCTTATACCATAATATTATTTTTCATGAATTAAAAATCATTTTAAATCATTTTTTAATATTATATTTAAATAAATTAAATACCATTTATATTCCAAAAATATTAAATATTTATGAAATATACTTAAAATAATTAAAAACTATTTTTCGAATTTAAAATAAATTTTTGGAATTTATTATGTATTTTAATAATTAAAATCTATTTTTATCTATTTTAATTAATTTCCGTAAAATAATAATAATAAAACTATATCATTAAAAATCCTATAGCTGACGCAATCTCGTCGCTATAGGTGTTCTTGAGGTCGTTCTTGAGTCATGCCTGATCTTTATGCGGAACACTAAGGTTGTTACTTTGACCATGATTATCACAGTGTTCGTAATGATTTCTGGGACGATAGATGGTTACAATTGTAGTACGAATGTAATACTACATGTTCCAACAATTAGATAAGTCAAACAAACATCAGATCCGAGAGATCTATGTCCCAAAAAATAAATGAAAGTCGTTTTTCATTTTCCGGTTACCCGTAAATGAAGAACGAAGGTGTTCCTACTTTGAGCCTTTCAATCGTTGCCTTCTGGGGTCGTTTAATGTGATCTAGTGGTTAAAAAGTGTAGTAGAGATGCAAAGGTACAATTTTCTAACTTCAGATCATTACCACAACATCTCAAACGCAAGATCTGGACCGGTCAAACTAAGGGTCACGAACTGTTCTTGAAGATTCTGGGTTTTCCAGAATCTTCATCCTGCCAGTTGGTCAACGTGGTTTTGACCACGATTAATTTTCAATATACTAAGGGTCCGGTAATATATAGGGGCATATATATGTAGTCCATATGTCGCTACTAAGATCCACCAAAGAACATGGCCTAACTACTAACACACAAAGCTAAAGATCAAGACCTCGCAAATTGTTGTTAGACGGCTTTACGGGTAAATCAGTTACCCGTATTAGTTGGTCAATGCGGGTCAACGACCTTTGATCCTTTATAACTTACGATCTAGACATGATTTGGCCTTGCTTCAAGTACCAGATCAAAGACCATACAACATACTACACGTTCCAACAGTTAAAACACAAATACAAATAACAGAAACCGATCTAGGAGGTCTGACATTTGACTGTCAGACACTAATTTTCCAGATTTCCAAATTTCTCAAAACTTTAGATCCGAGCACTTTGATGTTATGGATCTATGATCCAACAACCCAGATCTCTAATTGACACCTTATAACAAATATTTAACCAACAACTAACATAAAACAACATAAGATCAAAGGATTTCGAATTTTAGGGTTCTTACCACTTTTAAGGCTTGATCTTGATTCTGATTTCATGATTCTGTTATGGGCTTGCTATGAACCGATCTTAGTTTAGTTTCTCACACTCTCTCACTCTAGATTTCGAAAATTATAGAGAGAGGATGTCTTGGATAATATGAAGAGTAAAGTAACTTATTTTTCTTTAGTTTTAGGTTTAATCTTTGGATTCAATGAACCAAGAAGTTGCTAGCTGGCCCAAATCTGATCTTGTAATTATTTTATGGCACATGGCTACACATTAGGCTTAACGACTCACAAGATTTGCCATATCTTTTGCTTAGATTTTAAGAAAAGGGCATTTTAGTCTTTTTCCTTTTAATTTAATGGCATACTAGTAATTTGTCAAAACCCTTAGGGTTTAGGGTTTGAGTTAGGGTTTAGGGTTTGGAAAACTTTTAGGGTTTAGGGTTTGAACCCTCAAGTTTAGCAATTAAATTTTCTAACATTTCCGAATTTCGGTTTTAAAAATAGAAAATTAATATTTCTAAATTATAATTAGAATTTTCTAATTATATTAAAATTTCTTAATCATAACTTAAATTTTGGTAATTAGGATTAGTATTTTGTAATTAAAATTGCTAATTTATCAATTAGGGTCAAAATTGTCATTAGGGTTTCTAATAGAAAAATAATTTTTTTTCTAAATTTGAAAATAAGGGTTTGCTAATTAATTAAGCTTTACCCTAACTAATCTTATAATTATTTACACTTACGCCATTAAGTTACCGATTTAAGGTTTCATGCATCGAATTAGGATTTCGGATTACCGGAACTGAAATTAGGGTTTCCAGAACCGATTTCTAGGGTTTCTTGTTAATCGTTAGGGTTTTCTAACCGAACGTTGACGTTCTTAATATATAATTAGGGTTTGTTACAGATATCGTTTATCTGGTCAACCCTTGACCCTTAACCACATACTGTACACATACAAACAGAACATAAACACGTATTTCCTTAATCCTGAATAATTCACCTAAATCCGTTATAGAATTCTAAAATCCTCAAAATTCTATCTTAAAAATATCAAACGCATACACTAATTTTCTGTCTTGGTTCTAATTTTGAACCTTAAATCAATTAATTAAAATTTTAAAAATTTTCAAAATTCTCGGGTTGTCACAGATATCACCCCTAATAAATAGGAGGGTTAAATTCTATCTAGATCACTCATATTTCTCACACAATTCATGATGTACCCAATAATCACCTTTATAGTCCACCCTATTAAAGGTGACCTTTGATGATATCAAAATACATAAATTCTCGTATAGTAATATAGTGATTTCAGGTCAGAGGACCATTACATTATTGTCACTATGAGAATCGCTAATGACACTTCGATGCTCCATATAGAATTCTCATGGTGGGTTTGTCGAGTACATCGTTCTCTAACACATACCTATGCATTGACTTAATATCTCATATATTTATGACCAATTAGATTTGGTCATCAGTCAATCCACATACTAGTCTCAATGCATCATTGGTGTCCTATCAACAATGATACTCGACTAGGGACATTTAAGAGCAATGATACTAATTGTAATTATATAATCTCATGTTCAAGTCACATACTTGAAACTATATAATTTGTATCACTATTCTAAGGAATTTTATTATGTTAACATTTATATAACGCAGTAAATAAAACCATAATAAAATCATTCATTTATTCAACCAAATATAATATCAAAATGTTAAGAAATTATATCAAATAATTGGCCTCTAGGGCATAAACTCTAACAGTGAGTTGCTATTCAGTGCAAGTTTCTTTCAGCTTTATATCTGATATTTCAGACAGAAGTACTATTCTTTTGAGGTAAGGGATGTTATTTTCTTCGTAAATGATGTTATTCTTTCAATATCATTATAAAAAAATATTGATATGATTTTTATTATGAAATTTTTACCTTTTCATGTCGAGGTTACTATTCACGAGTTACTATTCACAGGTTACTATTCACGAGTACTATTCACGAAGTATGATTTTCTTATAGAATTTCTACCTTTTTGTGTGACAACCCGAGAATTTTGAATATTTTTTAAATTTTTATTAATTGATTTAAGGTTCGAAATTAGAACCTAGACAGAAAATAAGTGTATGCGTTTGATATTTTTGAGAAGGAATTTTGAGGGTTTCAAAATTCTGTGAAAGATTTAGGTGAATTATTCAGGATTAAGGAATAAGTGAATATGTTCTGTGTATATGTGTATAGTATGTGGTTAAGGGTCAAGGGTTGACCAGATAAACGATATCTGTAACGCCCCGAAATTCGGTCTATCTTCACACCCGAATTCCGTACGTCACGAGTACATCATTCATCAAACATGCATCATTATATACTGAAATATAACGACATACACTCTCAAATCCCGGTTCTGGAAACCTTATAACCTTTTTCATTACAAATAATAATAAATACATTATTCATTTCATCTTACAAGAGTGACTTTTATCCGCCACCAAGGATACATAACAGTTCCTTAAACTAGTCTAAAGTTCAATTCATCTTTCTAATTTACAAGTCTTCACTTGATCTTCTCGCTACCTTCACACTCTGAATGACAATTCATCTGGATACCGTCAGCTTGATCTTTACGGGATCCTTAAGTTCTTCTAACCTTGTTTGCTGAAAATTGTTTTTCATTTGAAGCAAGTGTGAGCATTCAATTGCCCAGCAAGTCATAACAGTTGAACAAACAACTTCAGAATTAAAACATTTCATTAGGACTTCTATAACCGAACAAAGGTTATCAAGCAGCTTGAATAATAGGAATAGTCTCGATTCCTATCATCTTAAAACATCAATCGCTTTCTCTTTGAAATACTTTCATCCCTCTACCTTTTCATACACATCCCCCGTCTGCTAGAATCATTAGCACAGACTTAACAATAATCTGTTCATGTATAAACAGTAACATACTTGTATCAATAACTCAATCACGTAACAATGCATATCATAGAAACACCAAAGTGTTCAAATTGTGGCTCAAGGCCTCATACGTTCTACCACATTGTACAAATATCGCACATTCACACATAGACAGAGCTTCTCAAGTACAACATCTGAGAAGTTTAAGAAACTAGCAATCATGTAATATGAATGAAGTTAGGAAACTTGCCTTTACGCCACCACATACGACTTACGCCTTTAACTATTCATTTCAATTCCTATATAACACATAAGGAGAAAACATAAACACCAATTAGTCATATATTGAACTTACGCATTGGTTTACTTAACTTTACTTCTTAGAGTTCGCGTTCTTGCAATATAAGTTTACGCGACTAACTTCTTTTACCAATTTACTACTTTATGACATACTTGAGATGTCTTACTCAAAAAGTTCATCATCTTGGATGATTTATATTATTATCTTATTCTTATAACTTCTCTAGGACTCAAAGACACATCGCTGCCTCTCTCTAATAGTCCATATGGTACTGAGTGGTTTTCCACAAACAACCAACAAACAAGTTCTCGCCTCATCTACATTGCCATCACAAATGAGTTAGATCGGTTGCCGCTTTTGTATATACCTTCGCTTCTCTCAAGGAATTGTTTAGCCCATTCCCATATGTCAACCATCAAAGGTTACAATTGTACCACAACCTAACTTCTCTTAACTTATACGAACTATTAAACTATAATGTTCGATTAAGTCAATTTCTTATTCCTTATGGCTTTCTGACAACTAAATGTCATCCCTCCTGATTCATTCTTTATCGAATCACATTCGGCTTTCATTAATCTTATTACCGTTTGTTACGGCTTTCTTGATAATTCATATACTATTTAATACTTTCGTTATCCATTACATGAACCTCATGTTCATTACTCATTCTTAGTGTCGAAGCCATACTGATCGTTGTATGCTAAGATCGCTCGTCCATTGCAACTAAGTTGCGTTCACAGCGTCTATACACTTCACACTTATCTCTCATTATCATGATATAACATCGAAATGTTATTCATTACCCTCGTCACTCAACGTCTAAGGAATCACAACCATAGCAATTCCTCACGTTCGTTCATCCCGACTACTATTCCCCTGACATCTAAGTATGTAACTCGTGATTATATTCTTTGTTATTTAATCTCGTTTAATCTTTACGTTCAACCTTTAATAAAGGTTTACATCACTTGATTAAGTGTTACATTAGTTGAATATTATATTCTTTATCGTCCCTTACATTTCCCCCAAGAGCTGAGCAGTTAAAAGATCATCTCTGGCTTTTTCCCAACACTGGCACCGCGGCGCCACTCCCTTTGTTATCTCTCGCTCCGCGGCACGAGTTAGCAGAACTCGACACCCGGTATGGCACCGCCGCGCCACTCTACAAGGCATGACTGGCGCCGCGGTGCCAAGCCCTAACCCTAGAAATTTTCTCTAAGTGTTAAATAAATTTTGAGATGCTTACTTCGCGATCTCATAACTCCTTCGTTAAAACTCGGAACGAGGTCGTTCCAAAGCCATTCTCTTCCTTATCTTACGTACTTTAATACCCATCGGGCATAAATTTAATCTAACTCCATTAGCGTGCCATTCAATTGGCTTGATCTTCACCCTTTGTTCATTTTACGCTTTTAACGCTCTTTGTTCGTTCGTCTGTAATTTGGTCATCCGAACTCGGAACTCGTTCGTTCTTGAGTCCATGACTCACATTTTTACACTCTCTTACTTTCTTATGAAACCCTACACATTTGGGTTCAATTACTAACTTTCTAATTCTCGTTCGTCTTTTACGAAATTTCACCATAACTTCGTTATAACTATGTTTTAATCCGTTCTTCATGAACTTTTCTACCGTTCCTAACCAAGCAATATTCAACTAACTTATACGCGATGGTTTTAAACTTGTCCATCAACAACAATTAAACTACGATGGTTTTAAACTTGTCCATCAACAACGTTCTTCGTGTTCTTCGCGTGTTCTTCGTGTTCTTCGTTCGTTCTTCATTTTAATCGATATTTTGGATTATGATTTCACTTTTTATTGGAATTTGATGTTATAGAACATTATTCCTTACTTATTTCACCTACTTATTCATATAATCCATTCAGATCGCTCTAATTCATTACGAATCTTATACTTCCTTAAGAAATTTGTAAACTAAATTTCTAATTCTTATTTCTTCATTTTCTTATGATTTCAACCATATGAAATCATTCCAATCTTCTTTTATTCCTTAATCTCACTAAGCTATGTTTTTGACATAGACATCTTAAAGAAAAATATTAGAAGAAACTAGGTTTTAGATTACCTCTTCTTCATATTTTTCTTCCGCTAGACAAAGCCGGCGATTTGCAAGCTTTTCTATTTCACGAACACTTTCGATCCGATCATTCATGCTCATGCTCTTCCTTCTCCCTCCCATCCAAGTTCTCTCTCTCTCTCTCTCTCTCAAATGTCTAGGATTTTCAAAATCACAAAACAATGAAATGAGCTTACTATTTATAGATTTTCCAATTAGGGGCAATTTGGTCATTTCACCCCCCACCTCCTTACTATTCCCACCTCCTCCAAGACTTAGCCACCAAGTTTACTTGGTGGCCAAGTGGTCGCCTTCTTGCCCATGGGTCACCCCATGGGTTGCCCCATTAGTTATTACCCATCCGCTTACCCACCTGGTTCGATCCGCGCGGCTTTTTTCTTGGTTTGGGCCTTAACCATAATTCTTATTGGGCCTAACTTGGGCTTGATTTTACAAAGCGTTGGGCTTGACATAATCCAAGTCCAATTAGATTCTATAAAGTCCATGAACTCAAAGTCCATTAAGACTAATCGTATTCTACGCATTCTATTCTCGTATTCTCGGATTCTTGTAATCTATTCGTATATTGTTCGTACGATATTCGTATTATATGTTGTAATAATCTTCGTACTATACTCGTATAATAATTCATATCATACTCATATCTCTCACGCATAATAACCCTAATTATTATACGTGATCATAAAATTCTCTAACTCACTTTTCCTAACCCTTAGGTTTTTTGAGTCCAGAAGTAAAAACTTCATTTTTGCCATAATCGAAATATTATTGAATATTCCATCACGCCTCAAAATTAAACATAATCTATAGCTTCTCGAAATTTCAAAATAAATCTCCGAACAGAAACGGATGAATAGTGCCTATTTCGTCTTTTTTCCCGAAAATATTTTGTTCTAAAAAACTTCTATTTTCGCCTTTGAAAATTTTATTCGATCAATCTAGCTCAGTAGCTGAATACTCCCCGATTTATAATCATCCTAGGTTATAGAACGATTAATAAACACATATCACATAATAATATTAATAAAAATTCCTTTTATTAATAACTAATTCTTTAAACTTAAATTCTGGACAACCCGAATTTCCGGGTTGTCACATTCTTCCCCACTTATAAAAATTCCGTCCTCAGAATTTCTTAAAACCACACCCTTACCCGGGTCATCACATTCACCCCTTCTTCACAGAATTTCGTCCTTGAAATTTTAGCCTACCTTTCTTCTCAACTTCTCTTCAACGGAGTTCTTATCTTTCCCTCATTCCTAACCCCCATAATCTATCAAGAATCATGAAGTAGATGGAATAACGAGGAATATAAAATTTCCTCTTAAAACGTTTCATACTTTTGCTGAGGGTCAAATCGACCATGAACTCTTACTAGGTTAAACAACATTTCAGTGTAAGCCCTTCTTTAATCTGGCCAGCTTTACAATCACAAAGAAAGTAACTACCTCTTCCATGTTCTCCTCAGACTAAATCATTAGATTCCGCACCAAAACAATTTGGTTTGACACAAGTTCTCAAAGAAAGCTCGATGACATACCATTTGTCTAGCCAAATCAAATAGCTTAGACCATACCAATAAATTGGATATCAACTGGAAACATTCGTCTAGTCAACTCAATTGACATCGACTACTTCTTTAAATTCTTTTCGCAATACATCAAAACGGTTTATGACGTCATGATACCATACCTTTCACAGTACGTTTAGGACTTTGTCAGTTTGTGACTTCGTCATTATACATCATACCATAGCGGGTTATTGATCCTAAGATCACATCCAATCACCAGGTTCAATGGTATTAACAACTCCATCGTTTTACCACCCTTGCATCGAATGCACAGATGATATAAAATTCATTTTGAATATTTTCAAATCAATTTCGCTTCTGGCCAAAGCAATTAGCATAGACATATCAAGAATAGCTCTTTTAAAATACGTTGGTTCCAAAAGTTGAACCAATCCTTTCCTTTTCAAAATGTACATATCAGCACGAGTTCAATAAAGTTCAAAAATCTAGCATAGCTAGATGACTTGGAATATCCTATTTCTCCATCTTCCTTCATTGTCTTACTGCGACAATACTTAATCTTCTCTAGCACCTTCAATACTAATTCTACTGAAAACAACTCATTTTCAGTCTAACATTACTATACCTTAGTACAGTCCATCAACTTACCACACATTATGAGTTCAGGAACTTTCCACAATAATATGAGTTTAAGAACTATCCATTCATCCCTATAATGTTTATCCCATGTGCTCTATATCTATTTTATATTAGATAGGAGTGCCACCTAGCAACTTGATGCATTGAACCAAGCCATTTATATAGATTAAAGAGAGAGAAAATGCTAACTTTATGTTTCATTTGAACCAAAGCTTTCTCTCTAAGATTTCGAAAATGGAAAGAGAAAGAGAGTGATAAGATAGGTTATGATCATATTCTAGCTTACCAACATCGATCATCAAGTATCGATTCAAGATTTGGGCATTCAAAAGGTATAAAACTCAAACTTGTAGATCTATGTATTTTGTGTTTAAAAAGTTATGGTTTATTGTTCAAAGTGGTGTATTAAGATGTCAATTAGTGATCCGGGTTGATATATCGTGGATCTATACCATCTAGATACACGAAATCAAAAATTTTGAAACCGACTTTGAACCTTAAAAATGTTGTCCGACAAACCTTTATGTCGTGGCTCGTAGATCCGTGTGTATTAAGTTTTATGTGTGTTTTATGTTGTAGATTTGTTCTCTGTTGTTAGGACGTGGATCCTCAAACTTGAATTAAACTCGGATCATGTATATATTGCAAGATATGATCGGTCAAAGTCGTTGATCGAAGCATGACTAATCGAAGTTTCAAGCAACCCACAAAACCCGTAAAGTCCGACAATGATATCAGCAGCCTTGATCTTGCTTTTCTATTATGTTTTATGCCATGTTGTTGTTTTGTAGTTGTAGCCTGACAGGAGATCTACACTTTCAAACCTTTAGATCACCCAGATATGTAACAGGATCGTAGAAATTCATGGTCAAACCACCGTTGACTAACTGACCGGATGAAGATTCTGGGAAAACCCAGATCTTCAAGGACCGCTTCTAACCCCTAGTTCGACTTCGCCTTAAATCTCTTAGATTCGGGGTTGTTATGATGTTCTGATTTTATGTCGTTGTACCCTGACATGTGGTCTACCTTATGGAACCAATAGTTCGCCCAATTTTTTTTGAGTAATACCGCTAAAGGATCGAAAACTAGTACCCTTGATCGTTTCTTCATTTTCCGAAAACCCGAAATGAAGAAACAAACGTTGTCGATTTTTTCTGGAGCTTAGATCTCTAAGATGTATTGTTGTATGATAATGAACTTGATATGAAGTTGTAGTATTTCACTTATACTACAACGTTAACACTTCTACCAGCCTAGAAAACTCTTAGATCATAGATTAATTCATCGGTGAAACCACCCACCTCGTTAATTGACGATGAAGCTCAAGAACACTCAAGAACAAATTGAAGAACACCTATAGCGACGGTCTATCCCTATAGGCCCCTTTAGCGACGCTTATTTATTTTATTTTCGATTTTCCGAAATTATTTAAAAATAGATAAAATGGTTTTAATTATTAAAATACATAATAAATTCCAAAAATTATTTTTTAAAGTCCTAAAAATAGTTTTTAATTATTTTGAGCATATTTCATAAATATTTAATATTTTTGGAATATAAATGGTATTTATTTATTTAATTATAATATTAAATAAATGATTTAAAATGATTTTAATTCATTAAAAATCATGAAAAATAATATTATGATATAAGAAAATATTTAAATATATTTTCAAAGACTTTTAATATTTTGTGATGAATTTCACTAATTAATTAATATTAAGGATAATTAGTTTATTTAATAAATATATTAAATAAATTATGGAAAAATAGAATTAATGGTTTATAAATCATATAAAAATGATTTAAATATTATAAAATTATTTTAAGTTATAAAATATAACTTTTGATATTTTGTCACAAAAATATTAATATTTTAATATTAATAGTAATTATCTTGATAATGAATTTAAGTGTTTAAAATAATATTTAAATGATTTTAAGGTATTAAAATACTTGGATATATTATAAATATATTATAATATTATAAAATTTATTTCATTAATATTGGATAATAAATAAATATTAATGAGAAAAGAATTATGTGGTATTTAATTCATTTAAATACTTTATTAATGATTGGAAAATCATTTTAAATGATAATAATTATTTGAAAATTATTATGAGACTTAAAAAAAAAATTATTTTGATTACTTATATGATTATTTAAGTTAATTGTTAAGTGTTAAGGCAAAGTTTAATTGAATTTAGACTCGATAAAAGTTTGACTAGACAGTCGGGACGTTAGAATTTTGTTGAATTCAAGTCAGACTGAAATAGTCTGACTTGATGCTAAGTTTTATGTGCTGAATAGACTGATAGGGTTATGTGTTATGTGTATAGGTTATTCTATGTTTATATATATATATTATAGTATTATATTGTGATGATATTATTCTAATATTGGAGATCTATATTACTAATATTAGGTCTTCGGACAAGGCGATATAAATTATGTAGCTTGAAATCAAATTCGCTCAGTGCAAGTGTGTTTTACTTAACTCTATTAAGAGTGTTTTATTCGGATAAGCTTATGGTTAATCATTCTTGATTGCCATGAATTGTACTCTATACATATCAGCATGTATAAGTCGTATGAAAAGGTCGATCACCTTCATTACAGTTGGTTCGAGATATATTTGTTCATGTATAATACTTGTTCACCATAAATTTGTTCCTCGCTTAGTTCATAATTATATTGTTGAATTATAGCCACTTATTATTCAAATCATTTCAATCATGATATATCGTTATATTATTGAACTTAAACTTGCTGGGCAATCCTTATGCTCACCCTTGCTATATCATGATAAAACATTGCAGATTAAGGCGAATGCGTCGGATACAAGGAAAGGTCCAAGACAGTTCAAACTTTAGTTTACGTATGCGATTAGTTTTGTAATAGTAATGTATAATGATAATGTTATGTGTTAGATAGTTATGTATTATGTATTAAGTTAAGGTTACTCGACCTTGGGGAAAAGTATGTAAGTTTAATGTATAAACAAATTATGTTTATATCTTCCGCAAAAATAGTAATAGTGGTATAGAATGATCGAACCGGATCCGAGGTGATTTAGGACCTGGATTCGGGGCCCTCACAATTAATATCGAGTCATTAGTTATGAAGCTTAGGTAGGAATACCTGAGACTAATAACCGCAGTGATTAGGATAAGTACTAACTCAAATAGAGTTAGTTGGTCGGTAAGATTCAAAGACGATTCTCGGCGAGTTAAAAGATATAGAGTTCCCTAACTCTAATAATAAAGTTGAACAGTAGTGATGAATAGATAGAGTCTAAAAGACTAAAAGCAAAGTGATAGAAGATCATGAAACAAAACGATCAAGGCATAGAAATGAATCGTAACATATACGATGAGATCACCCCGTGATCGGATAAGGTTATAGTATGGAATATGAATCAATCAAATGATTGAAAAGTTTACAGCAACGATTGCTGTGTCAGTTGTACTATAAATTGGTACAGATTCACGAAAGGATTATGAATGCGAGTTAAATGAAATTCGTATTGAAAAGGGGGTTAGTGTTAGGTGGGGATTTAATTGAGGATTCATGTCGGAGGCTGAGTTGTATGATTCCTTGTGTGGGCTGGGAATTGTACATGGTGTAACAACTACTTAGTTCTGACAATGATAATCGTTGAAATGTTTGTGTCGCGCTATTTGATATATGCATGTTAAGAGGGTGATTCCTTTCTCATGTGTATAACAGATAGATAGGTCATAGGTAGAGGATATAAGGTTAAGTACGAGTTCTTAAAACTCATACTTATGTGACATACTTGACTTATAGTTATATAAAATGTTTATGAACCCTCAAATGAATGGACGCCAAAGGTCCGATGCAGGAAAGTTCTTAAACTCATATGATTGTGGCAATTTATGGACTCATAAGTGTGGTTTTACGAACTGGGTATAGTTGTGTGTAAATGAAGTATTGAGGATAATAGGAACATATAGATTGTTAAGCAAATGATTATTAGTGAAGAATTTAGTTTTCCAAAACTCCTAGCTAAGCTAGACTTCGAAATGTTGACATCAAGCTAAATACGCACTATGTGCTTTTAAAAAATAATAATATGTAGACTCGTAATCATTTTTGAAACGGTTTAAAGTATAGTCTATGCTACTTATTTCAGCTAGACGCAAATGATTTGAAATATCAAAATTTATTTTATTTATCACTTATGTACCATGTACACCTTTAAAGCGAGAGAGGATAAAAATTTGATGGAGTTGTAAATACAGAATACTTAGTGAGTGTGAATTTGATCTAAAATCGTTATTCCACTATTGTATGATGTGTTATGACAAAAGTCATACAATGACATCCTCAAACTGATCATTAATACAATGACGGCATCATGACGCCATTCTCAAAAATATTTTCAAAAATTTTAATTTGCCAACAGGGTTTGGCTACACTTAAATAATTCGATTGAATTGAATTATTGATATGAGTCTATGCTATTTGATTCAGCTAGACAAACATTTATAAAACTCTAAGAGTTCTTTGAAACTTTTCCCGAACCAAATTTTTTTGGTGCGGAATCTAATAAAACTGAGGTAAATTATGCTACCAAGCGATATATGAAAAATGATAAAACCAAGATTCTCGGGCTAGTCCTGGGCATACTGGGCTAATCACCCTCTGTGTCTTCAGGGTAAGACGGTTTGCTGATGAATTTCCATATAACCTTTGCGAAAATGACAGACAATAGTCTGTAAAACCCCTCAGCACAATTTGAATATTTTTACTCTTGTGAGTGGTGTATTGGGTAGCATGAGCGAATGTGTGTGAATGGTGTATGATGAATGGTGAATGGTGAATGGTTCAAGGTGTAAGGTAAATTTCGGGGACGAAATTTTTAGAAGAAGGGGTGAATGTGACAACCCGAGAATTTTGAATATTTTTTAAATTTTTATTAATTGATTTAAGGTTCAAATTAGAACCTGAGCATGTAAAATAAGTGTATCGTTTGATATTTTTGAGAAGGAATTTTGAGGGTTTCAAAATTCTGTGAAAGATTTAGGTGAATTATTCAGGATTAAGGAATAAGTGAATATGTTCTGTGTATATGTGTACAATATGTGGTTAAGGGTCAAGGGTTGACCAGATAAATGATATCTGTAACAAACCCTAAACCTATATTAAGAAAGTCAACGTTCGGTTAGAAAATTCTTATGAATTCTAAGAAATCGGTTCTGGAAACACTAATTTCAGTTCTGGAAATTCGAAACCCTAATTCGGTGTATAAAACCCTAGATTGGGAACTTAATGGCGTAAGTGTAAATAATTATAAGATTAATTAGGGTAAAGCTTAAGTAATTAGAAAACCCTAATCTAATTACGAAATCTAATTTCTATTTTAGAAAAATTAATTTTTCTATTAGAAACCCTAATTCTGGGTTTAAAACCCTAATGACCAATTACGACCCTAATTGCTAAATTGGCGATTTTAATTAGGAATTGTTAATCCTAATTAGCAAGATTAAAGTTATGATTAAGAAATTTTAATATAATTAGACAATCCTAATTATAATTTAGAAATATTAATTTTCTATTTTTAAAACTGAAAATTTGGAAATGTTAGAAATTAAATTTCAAAGTTAAGGGTTAAACCCTAAAATGGTTCAAACCCTAAACCCTAACCCTAAACCATAAGATTTTCCAAACTCTAAACCCTAAGGGTTTGGCTAATTTACATGTATGCCATTAAATTAAGTGCGAAATAATGCCCTTTCTTAAACTTGAGTAAAAGATTTTGCAAATCTTGTGAGTCATCCGTATAATGTTTATCCCATGTGCTCTATATCTATTTTATATTAGATAGGAGTGCCACCTAGAAACTTGATGCATTGAACCAAGCCATTTATAGATTAAAGAGAGAGAAAATGCCAACTTTATGTTTCATTTGAACCAAAGCTTTCTCTCTCTAAGATTTCAAAAATGGAAAGAGAAAGAGAAAGAGAAAGAGAGTGATAAGATAGGTTATGATCATATTCTAGCTTACCAACATCAGATCATCAAGTATCAGATTCAAGATTTGGGCATTCAAAAGGTATAAAACTCAAACTTGTAGATCTATGTATTTTGTGTTAAAAGTTATGGTTTATTGTTCAAAGTGGTGTATTAAGATGTAAATTAGTGATCTGGGTTGATATATCAGGGATCTATACCATCTAGATACACGAAATCAAAATTTTTTGTAACTGACTTTGAACCTTAAAAATGTTGTCTGACAGCCTTATGTTAGGGCTCGTAGATCTGTGTGTATTATGTTTTATGTGTGTTTTATGTTGTAGATTTGTTCTCTGTTGTTAGGACGTGGATCTGAAACTTGAATCAAACTCAGATCATGTATATATTGAAAGATATGATCGGTCAAAGTGCGTTGACCGAGCATGACTAACTGAGTTTCTGGGCAACCCACAAACCCAGAAAGTCTGACAATGACATTGCAGGCCTTGATCTTGCTTTTCTATTATGTTTTATGTCATGTTGTTGTTTTGTAGTTGTAGCCTGACAGGAGATCTACACTTTCAAGCCTTTAGATCACCCAGATCTGTAACAGGATCGTAGAAATTCATGGTCAAACCACCGTTGACCAACTGACCGGATGAAAATTATGGGAAAACCCAGATCTTTAAGGACCGTTTCCTGACCCCTAGTTTGACCTGCCTTAATCTCTTAGATTCAGGGTTGTTATGATGTTCTGATTTTATGTCGTTGTACCCTGACTTGTGGTCTACCTTATGGAACCAATAGTTCGCCCAAAAAAATTACGTAATACCGCCAGAAGGATCGAAAACTAGTATTTCGATCGTTTCTTCATTTTCTCGAAAACCCAGAAATGAAGAACATCGTTGTCAGATTTTTTTGGAGCTTAGATCTCTCAGATGAATTGTTGTATGATCATGAACTTGATATGTAGTTGTAGTATTTCACTTATACTACAACGTTAACACTTCTACCAAATTTCGTAAAACTCTTAGATCATAGATTAATTCATCGGTCAAACCACCCACCTCGTTAACTGACGATGAAGCTCAAGAACACTCAAGAACAGCTGAAGAACACCTATAGCGACGGGTCTGTCGCTATAGGCCCCTTTAGCGACAGTTTCTATTTATTTTATTTTCTGATTTTCCGGAAATTATTTAAAAATAGATAAAAATGGTTTTTAATTATTAAAAATACATAATAAATTCCGAAAAATTATTTTAAAGTCTGAAAAATAGTTTTTAATTATTTTGAGCATATTTCATAAATATTTAATATTTTTGGAATATAAATGGTATTTATTTATTTAATTATAATATTAAATAAATGATTTAAAATGATTTTAATTCATGAAAAATCATGAAAAATAATATTATGATATAAGAAAATATTTAAAGATATTTTCAAAGTGACTTTTAATATTTTGTGATGAATTTCACTAATTAATTAATATTAAGGATAATTAGTTTATTTAATAAATATATTAAATTAACATTGCAGAGGACACATTCGCCTTTTAAGAGAGAACCCCGAAAGACAATCCAAATCCATACCGATACTACCCGGAAGTTCAAAGATCAACCCCGGATCGCAACTGGAGTAATCGGCTTTCAACCTCTGATCTAACCCCGAGACCCGCAGCAGACACAATACCGAACACACACCGAGAAGACCGATTAATCTCTGAGATAACCCCGAGGTATCCAAATTCACCCCAACCATGGAATAGCCACCAACCTTGGTGATAACCCCAAGGAATGCAGCTTTGAGATAACCCCTAAAATGCTTGTTTCAAATGCCATCACCTTCAATCTCTAAGACTCACAATAAAATATACACCGTACAACCCGAAATAATAACATCGGAAGACAGTACACCTCAAAGATGACAATGAGGACCTTCAACAAATGCAAAGAAGCCCAATCTCAAATAAGTCTCGAGCAACGCCTCATTATCGGCCCAATCCGGCAGAAGAATAATGAGGGGGCAACATCGCCATCTCGGCCCAACACGATGCCACGCCTCGCTCTCTACGCAAACAATGTCCCACAAGGCTAACCAATCCCGAGTGACTATCAGGCGGGGTAACGATGAAAGTTGAAGCTTGAAGACCGAGGGCATCGCCCCATCTTCAAAGACTTCAGACAAACTCTAATCCCATGCCATCGCATAACAACTCGACAACCATGGTCCAAATAGGTCCCGAATACCTCAAACGGATGCCCTTGATTGCACTTCTCAAAATCCGAGTGGACATTACAAAGGTTCGAGTGCACGATTTCGAGACGACCCGACCCGACCTGTAATCCGGCCGACCCGACCCGACCTCCTGCACACTCACACACGTACACACAGCAGCAGTACACACCATGCACCTTTTTGCCTATAAATAAGAGGCTTGGGGTGCTGATTTTTAAGAGAAAAAGACGGGAAACCCCGCACAATTTGCTCGCACTTGCCATACAAAGTTGTATTTTCTCACTTTCAAACACCTGTGAGCTCATATATAGCCTCTTTTGTACCCACAAAAGCCCAAGTGTTTTACCCACTCTAAAGATATAGAAGCCCTTTTTTATCACCACCACCGTAAGCCTTCTCACACACTTTAGAGTCTTTCTTCATCTTTGCACACACCCTTCTACACGCTGAGAGTCGTGTTGTTTGCTTTTTTGCCTTTAACTTCTATCTCGTGGTTTCATTCCATATCAGATATATATATATATATATATATATATATATATATATATATATATATATATATATATATACTAACATTATTATCGAAGTTATGCCTCGATTGAGCCTAGACTTCTGGCCCGAGCGCTTATCGCTTTTATATATATATATATATATATATATATATATCGTGCTTGATTTTTCGATGAGCCTGATTTTGTCCTGATGAGCTAGATTTTTATATATATATATATATATATATATATATATATATATATATATATATATATATATATATATATATACTGTGTGTTTGACTTTGTTCGATGAGCCTGACTTCTGGCCTCGTGCGCTTATTCGCTTATATATATATATATATATATATATATATATATATATATATATATATATATATATATATCAACTGTATTCTATTTTTGTTCGATGAGCCTGAGCCTGCATATTATATTTATATATATATATATATATATATATATATATATCAACCTTGCTTTTTGTATAGCCTATATATATATATATATATATATATATATATATATATATATGAATCGTGGTCGAACTATGTTCATGAGCCCGATTTTACATCCTATATGCTTTATTGCTTATATATATATATATATATATATATATATATATATATATATATTTTGTTGTCGCCGCCTCGAGTTCCTTCGTGGCGCTTGATCGCTTTTATGCCTTTTCTTTACATTTCGTCGCCCTGAGAGTTTACTTCATGGCAATTGACCGCATTTACAAATTTTTATTTACATTCTCGTCCCGCCTTGAGTTTCCTTCGTATGGCTTGATCGTATTTATGCTTTTTTATTTACATTTCGATCCCCATGGAGGTGCTTCGTGGTTGGTGATCCCGTCTATATATATATATTTACCGCTTTTATATATATACCGCTTATTGCTTTTATACAAATTGCAATATTCTCAGGCGCCTAGAATCATGTGATCACAGATTCATCTCATCGATCTAGATTCGGTCCTCGTGATGGACATTTTCAAATGTAAAGCAAATTTTGTAAATTATTCTCATGATGTCTCAGATTTCTCGATGGTTTCCATACCCACGGTGAAGTCGGCATTATTATTTTTGATGTATTATTTTTTCATACGATGCCTCAGATCCGCAAAATAAAATCAATTCAAATTACCACTTAATAAAAAATGGAAGTGTAAAAGGTCTCAATTCCTATTGAGCATCGTGGTTTGAAAAACCTCTTTATAAAAACATCATTGCCATATCTTGCTAAAAACTCAATTTTTACATAAATTCAAACCCTCAGTATATAGGTTCTAACGAGGCCTCGCATAACTTTCATATAACAAAGACATCACACCACACACACACACACACACACACACACACACACACATAATAGTTTTTTGAAAAGAGGCGGCCACCGTGGTAATATTTGATGCTCTGGGGTGCCTAACACCTTCCCCCCGATAACCAAGTCCCCTGACCCTAAAATGAATCTCTTGCCACCGATTCAGATATATCGTGTCACATCACCGGGTCAATGTGCAAACCTTTTCTCATTGTGTTGGTACAACCATTTAAAAACCAACTCATGCGACTTTTAATAATTCCCATCGTTTACATTATACATGTCTCTGACCTTTTTCACTTGTTTTTTCAAACAAATCTCACCTAAAATGAGAACACCAAAGAACAAGTAACTAAAAGGACACCCAAAAATCCCGACGCCGATGGGCGACTCACTGGGACTCCAAAGAAGAGGACTTAAGCCGCTACTACAATCTTTTCAAAACCGATTATATGCTTGTGTGTGTGGATGTTGCATTTACATCGATGAATGTGTACGAATGCATGTCTTGTTTGAGCTTTAGTGCTTCGTGATCATATCTCAGTAGATGTGTTAGTGCTTCGCACTATAAACCGCTTATGATATTAGTGCTTCAGACATGTCATCATTTCATACTATGAGACGCGATGTATGTGAATGTATGTTGTGTGGTCCTCCACCAGAGGCTATCCCATCTTGTTTGATTATCGACTCTCGTGAGAAGACTAATTCTCCGAGGCTCGTGAAAGGCACCACCCAAATTCGCCCAGCTTGAAAGACCGGATTAACTTCCCGCCTAGTAGATTGCATGATTTGGGAACCTTCATGCCAAAAAGCCATGAGAGTAACCTAAGATAGGTCACCGATAAACCCAAAACGAAGGAAAGTCTCTTCATGCTCTCATTTCAATTACTTGTAAACACAATTACTTGTAATTTCATTCCATATCTATCTCCATGTAATGAGAAATATGAAGCAATATGTCCACATACATGCTACAAACAAATGACACCCATTTTGCAGATAAAATTCCTAAATGGACACATCACATAAAGATGTCATTATACACCTTCCCTAAGGACTAAACTATGCCACCTTTCATAGGAATCAATCGGACCTACTACCCCATTAAAGTCCAAAAGGCAACAGCCTACAAATAATCATGTCATCATCCCACTGCATCAACTTAATCCAGCTTTCTCGCAAAGAATTCACGGTTTAAGCAAAAAAATGATTATGATTTGGTCGTTTCTATTAAAAGAATTACACCACCACACAGGTCGTAAAATACCAGACATACCGAGCCCCTCCACACAAGGAGGAATTCCTGGCCATTACCATACCAGAGCCACAAATTGGATACGACCAACAAAAAACGCATGATGTCGCCCATTCCACCGAGATCCGCATAATGGACATCAAAAAGAAAGTCCTCCAAATGGAAGAGACCCTTCGCTATCAAAGGAATTGAACACACGGAGTGTTTCATATGTCGATCTATGTATTTTTCCCGTGTTCACTATCCGTAAAAATTTAAAACTCCCGACTTTGAAAAATATGACGGTTAGGGGATCCTTATACACATTTAAAAGTCTTTATTGAGAACCGATCCTATGCAGAGGATGAAAACTCGTAATGCAATTGTTCCAAAAGAGTCTAACCGAGAAGCCTGCTCGTGGTACACAAGATTAGATTAAACTCCAAAATCCACAAATGGGAAGAGCTAGCACATGCCTTCCTCACTCAATACAGCTTTTCAAACTCAAATGGCTCCTCGACGCAGATCGACACCAAGATCAAGAAACAAATTAACGAGTCTTTCAGAGAGTATGCTCAAAGGTGGAGACGCTCGTCACCTAAGTTAGTCCCCGCCATGTCGTAATCGTAAATGGTCATGACATTTCATAGACATACAAGAAGCTCCTTCTATGAGAGAGTTTTAGCCAAGATCGCAAACCGCTTTCAAAATGGTTAAACATGGGGAGATGGTCAAAAATGGGGTTGAAGTCGAAAGATTCAAGACCTAGCCGCACTCAAAGTCATCATCGATCACATCCAACTGAAATTATGGGAACAACTTCTGAGGGTCCATAAAAAGAAAGAGGAAGATGTTTCCCTGATACTACAGGGACAAAAAGGCAATCAAAGTATGCCCATTCAAAGGAGAAACTACACTCCCTTTCCAAAGACAAATTGCAAACCCTCCAAAGACTAAAAAGGTGGAGAAGTCAAACGCCATCGAAAGTGTTTACACCCTTAGGGGATACCTCGAGAACATTCTTAATCTTCCGACAACACACAAGAAAATTACGATCTTCTTCCACCAAACCAAATTTCTATGGACGGGGTTTCAATGTCGCTAGAAATGTGCTTATCATGCCGGGCACCGGACATGATACTCAGATTTTGGGCCTTGAAACACAAGATCCAGACCTAATAGATAATGGAGAGATCGTAGTCACCAAACCCGATCAAATTTCACGAGATAAGACAACCCTCTTCCTCAACACAAAGAAGAAGAGGTCAACATGATTAATTGGAGCAAAGGGATGAGTTCCAACTTCAAATTGATTCCCCTGCACTATCAAAGACTATGATGACAGATGGATTATGCTAAGTTCCAGCTCACAATGGAACGAAAAGATGAAAGCTCTCAAAACAAATTGAGCAATCATGAATCTGGTGACTTATCAAAGATCAAGTGACTCTAAGAATTAATCACCAGAGCATGCCGCCTCCTACCAATCGTCATGAATATTCCTCGCCACTTTCGTAAAATGAAATGTCGGAAGACAAAGTGACGAAGAGAGCAAATGCCAAAGCCCGCCGATTTCGCCAACAAACGGAATTCACCTATTTGGGCCAACCCATGGAGGAAATCCTTCACATGTTAATCAATGAAGGAAAGGATCGCCTCTTCTACCTCCAATCAACCCCTGCTCGGACGGTACAACTCGATGGAGTATGTCAATACCACTCCCGGGCCTCACAACACAACAAAGACAAAGAATGTCAAGGCACTCCGCCACCTTATTCAAAATCTAATCGACAAAGGTGTATCAAGGCTTGGTGAGCAACGACACCGTGTTACGCAAGCAAGTGAGAATGCAGCCCCTACTAAGTGGAAAAGTGTGGTAGCAAAGCTTATATCTACCAAGTTGAAGGGATTAATACTTTTCTCACAACACCGATAATTCAAATTTCAAAGGAGGAAACAATCTTTTGAAAGTGGCCGCCCCGAGCCAATCAACTTGCCATGCATGCAAGAACAATATCCTATTGTTAGCTTCAAGCAAGGTTCCGTGGAATTATGGAGAAGGTGAAGGATCCACCTCACATACCACCGCCGCAGTTGTCGAAGGAAAATCCACCGTATCTTCCCCATCGGGTGATGAACCCCACCACCAAATCAAAAGGGAAAATACCCATGGAGAAGATTGAAAATTCCTCCGCTACCGTGGGTCATAACGAAGCCTTCTGGTGGTTTTAAGCTCAAGGAAGCTCCACCACAAATATCAATTTTGACTTGGTCCTAACCTCTGAGAACCACCGAAAGGTCTTGTTAAAGGTTCTAGAAGAAGCCTATCTCCCGACATCAGTGGATACGGAAAAGTTTCAACACATGGTTGATCACATTTTCAACAACAATGTGATATCCTTCATCGATGATGACATACCATCCGGCGGACCCGGGTCATTGCAAAACCGCTACACATTATTGGCCTTTCTCCTCCTGATATATGGTAGCAGGGGTCTTAATAGATGGAGGTTCCTCTCTCAATATCTCGCCCATATGCCACCTTGTGAAGATGAATATCAATCTCAACCGAATTCGAGAGTAGCCATACTATCATCAAAGCTTTTGATGGAGCCCGCCAGAATTCCTATTGAGTAATTGAGCCGCCAATCTAAATTGGCCCTCATACATTCTCGCAGATCCTTCCATGTGCTCAAGATAGATTCGGATACAACCCGCTTCTTGGGACGACCATGGATCCATATGGTCAAGCAGCCCTCCACTCTTCACCAACAATCAAGTACATTATCAACAATAGCCGGTCACTACCAATGCCGAACCGTAGATTCCTCAAAGACGGGACATTCCGCTCATCAATGCCAATGCAGACGAGAACCAACCGGCCATGCTTTTGAAATAAGCAACACCCAATACCACGCTATTGAGCACCATCGCCAAACCCCACATTTCACGAGGTGATGTCACCACTCAAGAAATGATGTCGTTGGGTCATAAGCCGTGACAAGGGTCAGAAAGATGGCCAGGTATCCAAAGACTTATTCGATTAACTAAGCAAGTTGAAATAAATGGACTAGGCTATTCTCGCCAAATTTAGTCACAGAATCCTCATAAGCATCAACAGATTCCTTCACCTTCAACCATGTGGCGCGCTTCTTCGCCTTTTTCAAACTCCGAGTCCGCACAACCTCCAAAGAAGGTGCCACCAATGTCATGGCCATGTTATTTCCTAAGCCAAACCGGTGGAGGAAAAGAAAATCGTTATTCCGCATCCCGCAATCAAGAAGAGGAGCGAGAATCAAGGAAAACGTTGTCCGAATAATGTCTGCATGCGCATCATCGCCCATGATGAACATACCAACAGATACACCCTGATGATGATCGCCTCGACGAATGGCCATCATTCGACACAAGGAGGATGATGACAATCCTCCATCATCATGGGTCCACCCGACTTTTACCTTACCAATTGGAACAAAGATTCCTTGCTTTGGTCGACAGGGTAAAAAGCGCGTAAATTCTTTTTTCTCGCCTCAGATATAATAACCGCTACTTTTCTCAGACAAGATAGCGCTTTATTTTTGCCAAGATATGCTAACACCGTATGATCAACGATTTCATATATACTAAGTGAAAGCATATTTTGTTTCAGACTCAATTTAGATGTGCCTCAGATTTATGACACACGATGCCTCTCCTACACAAGGATCAGACTTTGATGTAGAGATGAATTCAAATTTCGATGGATCTCCGTGATGACATTGAGGTGCCTCCAAAATTCAAGAATGGGTCAAAGACAAACCCAAACCTAACCTTGATCAAACCACTTCTTTCAATCTCTAACCTTAGAAAGCCCTAAGTTAATCCAGATTGGTTCGCACCTTACCCCAAACCAACTAAATGACATGGTTACGCTTATTAACCCAATTCCAGATGTGTTTGCATGGTCTCATGAAGACATGGTGGGTTTATCCACCGACATTGTCCTTCATCGCCTTCCCATTAAAGAGGGATTTAAGCCAATCAAAAAAAGCTCAAAGCGATTGAAACCCCGAGTGGAGTTTAAAGCAGAAAGAAGAAATTGTGAAACAATTTCAAGCCGCAGATCATCATGGTGTCTACATATCCCGAAAGGGATATCCAACATTGTACCCGCATTTAAACCCGAGGGAAGGTGCGAGTTTGCGGGATTACCGGACTTGAACAAAGCTTGCTTAAAAGATAGCTTTCCCGCGCATTTATCCACATTCTCATCGACAATACCGCAGCAATACGATATGTACTCCTTTGTCGATTGCTTTATGGGTACCATCGATCATGGTTGCCGAGGAAGATCGTGAGAAGACCGCTTTCATCACTCCTTGGGGAACTTTTTGCTATAGACGGTTGTCATTCTACTCATCAATGCCGAGCTACCTATCAACGAGCTATGATGGCTCTTTTTCCACGACTTAATGCATAAAGAGATTGAGATCTACGTGATGACATCATTGTCAAGTCCCGAAGGAGGATGACCATCTAGACCATCTCGTAAAGTTGTTCAACAGTCATGTAAGTACAACTTGAAGTTGAATCCAATTAAGCGCGCCTTTCACGCCAAGTCGTGCAAGTTGTTAGGATTTCTAGTCACCACAAAGGGATTGAGTCGATCCTACCAAAATCCAAGCCATCACGTAAAATGCCCATTCCTCGATGCAGAAAGGAAATACGGGATTTTTGGGAGGATCAACTTCATCAAGAGGTTTATCTCCCAACTCACAAAGAACCTCGTGAGCCAATCTTCAAGTTATTAAGGAAGAAGAACTCCTCCATGAAATGGAATGATGAGTGCCGTAATGCCTTCCTTACAATCAAGAAACAAATAGTCAAAGCTCCTATCTTGGTACCACCTGTGGATGATGTTCCCCTGCTCATGTACCGTCCATAAGTGACAATGCCATATGGGTCAGATGCCGACACAAAGACGACGATAGAGGCCAAGAACGAGCTATCTATTACCTCAAAGAAAAGGTTCAAAGAAGAAGGAACACAAGTACACTCGATCGAGAAGACGGTTGTGCTTTTTAGCATGGGCTTCCATGAGGTTACATCATTACCTACATGGTCACACAACCCATCTCATATCCCGCGGATCCTCTCAAGTACGTGTTCAACAAACCCATGTTGAATTGCTCGGTCGTCTGTATGGCAAATGATCCTACAACAATTTGACATCGATATGTGACTCAAAAAGTCCATCAAAGGTCAAGGAATCGCAGATCAATCGTCACGCCGCACCCTTCAGGGGATTTCAAACCCTTGAAACATATTTCCCCGATGAAGGAGTAATGACAAGAAAGAAAAGAACACCATCAAGACGATACACGCCAATCATGGAGGATGTATTTTGATGGAGTCATAATAATATGGAAGGTTCTGAGCCGGAGCAATTCTAATATCCGATACGGGGAGCAGATCCCGCTGCCATCAAATTACAGCTTGTCAACACCAACAATACTACCGAGTATGAAGGTCGCCCTCATGGGGCTAAAACTTGCCCGCTCAATGGGCATCAAGCTTAACTAACTCGTCCTTGAGATTCGGAGTTGGTAATCGATAATCCACCGAGTCTATCAAACCAAGGAACTACATTTGTCGCCTTACCATCTGGCAGTTTTGAAGATGGCTTTGAGTTCAAGAAATCTCCTTTCTACACATTCCTCGTAATAGAAATGATTTCATGGACGATTAGCAACTTTTGGCCTCCTCGATTCGCATATCGCATAAGGAACACTTGCCAAGCGCCACAATTGCTCTCTAACAAGGCCCCAAATATATGGGAATTACGCTGAGAAGTATCGATGAGCTACCTCCCATCCAACCTCCTCGGTATCAAAGATATCAAGGAATATCTCATGAGATGGATCTACACCCACCGAGGCGAGCCTCGACCGAGAAAAGGCGGATCCATCGACTTTGCATGAAGTTCTACCCGAGTGGAGATGCGCCTACAAAAGAGATGCAGGATCGGGTCTCCTCAGTGTTTAGACAAAGATCAAGCCCAGAGGCTTATGGATGAAATCCATGGTGGAGTCTGTGGGGCCCCCACATGAGTGGCCCCTCCTTGTCAAGAAAGTCCTCGTGATGGACACATTACCGGGGTCGCCTCTCAAAGTCGATTGCAACGACGACCACGCCGTAAGATGCTATCGCGCATTCATTCATGGAATGCTATACACGCCTCCACGGAGCTCCACAATATGAGTTCGCCTCGCCCTTCTCAATGTGGGGAATGGACGTTATCGGGCCCATCGAGCCTAAAGCCAAGAATGGTCACCGATTTATCTTCACCATGATCGACTACTTCACCAAGTGGGTAGAAGCACCTCCTTCCCCCTGTGGTCACTAAAGAAGTCATCATTGCTTTCATCGTAAACAATGTCGCTTGTCGATATGGACAACCAGAGGAGGTGATTGTGTCGACAATGCCAAAACCTCAACAACAAAATGATGGAGGAATTATGCAAGAGATTCCACATCAAACATCTTAACTCACATCTATCGTCCAAGATGAACTGGTGTTGCTGAAGCTACTAACAAAAAATATCAAGAAGATTATGCAAAAGATGTCACCAACCACAAAGATTGGCCTAACCTATCGCCTCCGACTCATAGCCTACAGACCACAATGCGATTTCAACCGGGCAACCCCACGCTTTAACCTATGGGATGGAAGCAAAGGTTCTCCCATAGAAGTTGAGATGGAATCTCTCGTGTTGTGTCGATCGACGCCACCGGATGAAAACCAATGGGTACAAGATGTATCACCAATTGTCTCTCGATAGACGAAAAGGCGAAACCGCTATATCTTCCATGGTCACTATATCAAAGAAAGGATCGCCAGATCCTACAACAAAAAAGTCCTGGCCACGGCAATTTAAACAACACGACTTGGTTCTCAAGAAGATTCTCGACAATCAAGATCAAAGCCAAAGGAAAATTCGCCCTAACTGAAGGCCCGCTTATTGTCAAAGAAGTATCGACAGAGGCGCCTCAGATTATAAGAAGAAATGGACGGCGATGAATTTCCACAACTCATCAACTCGCATAACCGTGAAACGGTATTATGTCCTCAAGTAACCAAAGAAACACCCCGGTGCATCATCATCGTCACCACCATTCCGCTTCTTTAACCCTTTACCACCTACAACTTTTCTACACTTTGCCCCTCAGGAAATATACTCTTCAAGCCAAAGAACCGCTTTTTCTTTTTTCAGCCATACAACTTAGGTCATCCCACCGCTGATTGAACCTCTCATGTCATAGCTTTGGCTACCCATACATGGGATCAAACTTCTCCCCTCATAGCTTTATCCTCAACCTAGATTAAACTTTCTCCCCCGCACTGACCGCACATATGGATTACGCTTTTCTTCTCGCCTCGAGGGCTAACTACGCCGACCGATCTCCTCTTCAATAGAGTACGAGGCAACCATTTCATATGGCCCTACCGCAAAAAAAAAAAAAAAACAAAAAAACATTTCTACCCTCTTCTCCTTACAAAAAAACAAAAACAACCAAAAACATTCCTACACCATATCACCATATACAACAATGAACCTCTTACACCAGTGTTCGAACTACGCAGACCGATCTCCTCTTCAATAGAGTACGAGAGCGCCCATTCATGGTGCGGTCTCACCCCTACCAAAACACAAACCATTGTCAACGGTGTTGGATTCCCTTTCAATCCATTATATGTCATTCGGCTTCGCATCAAAGGGATGGAATTACCCTAACTCCTCCCAAATAGAGATTCGCACCATCTAAGTCATGGTCATACCTCAAGAGCAATACTAAACCATAAGAGGTGGAATTAACTAGGCTTCTCCTAAATAGAAGTATCAAGCACCATCCGTGGTGCGCAAAATCTCGTAGAGGAAAGCCACACTCCTCTCCACATTTCCATTCGTAAACAAGTCCCAAGACACCAAAGATGGTAGGATATATATAGATCGATGATCCATTCTCAACTATCCAGAGAGAAATTTCAATGTCCATCCACCAAGGAAGAATTCGTAATTCATCAAGATCACAAGCCCTCAAGCAAAGAAAAAAAAATATCAAGCAAATAAAGAAGGCATATCTAAAAGGGAAGTGATCCAAAATATATTTCCTATCATATATAATGTTGTTTGATATATATACAATGTGAACTCATATATGACAAAATGGCTAAGCTTAGTCTGCAGTAAAATACAAGCTCATCTACTTAATCAGTACATGCGAGCTAGCAGCAAGACCAACATGGCATCCCTCTCGATGAAGGAGGTAAAGTCAGTAGTCTCCTCGGATAAGAATATCCACACGACCCAACAGATCTAGAGCCATCCGCATGATGACCATATGCTCATCGATATAAGCGCCATCTCTCGCGATCATACCAAAGGGTAAGGGACCTCACCAAAGATTATCTCAGTGACCACCACATCCCGGCAGATATAGCACTATCCCGCCAACTATCATCATGCTCTCCTCCGACCGCCCTCATCCCGCTCAACAACAATGCATCTCTCTACGAGCTAATGCCTCGCCTCTCTCTAATAGGGCTACCCCCTCACATCAAGAGCAATGACATCATAGATCGAATCTGTCTCTCTCAAAGGTCATCGATGAAGACTCGCTTAAATATCGTGGCCGAAAAGTCGATCACAAAAGTACCGGGTACTAGGAGAATCCTAAGAAATGTCGGCAACCCAACAAATGCAGATCCTCCTCGATGTAGGTATCAATGTCCTCTATAGCTCTACATCGCCTAACTCAATCTCCCAGATCGCAAATATCGCCATAAATTGATAAAACCTCCGCTCCATCCATGCGAGTACTCATGAATAACCGGACGACCGACAGAAAAGTAAATAGCTCACGCCGATCCCAAAGAAGCGATACACGAGATCGGCCCCTACCGAGAGGTATCGAGAAGTCGAAATACCGACCGCCCGCCTCTCGAAAGGATGAAAATCTCGAACCGGTCAAATCGCGACATCACTACCAATGGATGATAAGTCGTCACGCCTCAAGCCAAATTAAGGGAGGAAATCCATGCCCGAGTATGAGTAATGAAGTCAGATGGTGAGCAAAGCCCCGAGCACAAAGAATATGCTAAATGGATCTCTCGATATCCGCCAAAAATGCGACCAGATCGAGCATCTACACACTTCGATGGTCGAAAAGGAATACGACATAGCCACCTCATGGGAGAAAAACAATACCCGCGCCGCCTAAAGGTACCAAACCGGGCCGCAAGTGTGACATAAACCACACATACAAAGATGACCAAACTCCCAAAGAAACACACCGACGGTAAGTACGGCAGAGAGATCGATCGCAAGGTCTCTCGCCACGATCATCATAGGTACAATGGTACGACCTCCCCCGAGAGCTCTCACCGCCATGATAACGCCTATATCTATCTCATCCATGTACCACGCATGTACACGTACGACATGACAAAGACACATAGTATCAAGACATCAACTCGCCAAACGCCAATGATCCTCCGACACGGTGAAAATCCCCCGAAATGTCGTGAGAGCTATCCTCCGCACCAAATCATTATACAAAAAAACGCCGAGATCATCACATGCCGATGTCACCATCCTCGCACCACTCAAGCCAATCCTCGTGAGAGTCATGAATCTCCTACTCATGTCTCCCAAAACCATGTGCACGCAAGGTCTGCCTAGGGGCAAGATCGCCAAACGCATATACCCTCCGTAGTAGGAGTCAACTCATGGGTACCAAAACGGAATACCGCCATCACCCAGCCAATGCTCTAAAGATCCCATCTACAAATCCTCGCAGAACCCGAAATGCCAAAAGGGTCATGGTATGTCGCAATAATGATCTACAAATACCCTATCTCGTGGTGACATGCTATCGCATCTACGAAAGATACCCAATGCCACCACCGACGACGGGGGGTATGATCTATACTATTAATCGTCAAGAAGACATCCGTATGGGCCGCCGTCATAAAGACCATCCAGGTCAATACCGAGTATCTCCGACATACATACATATGCATAATATGATACATGCATAATGAGATAATGGATGGCAATATGATATAGGGAATGAAAAAATGGTATACATTCCTAAATATATCATCATCTAATACATCACTTATATACAACTACAAATACATGAAATGGGGCACAAACGCCCCTACTACTAACAGAGGCCTATCAAAAGATATAGCGAGAATGGGGAACAACCACCCAATATCTAACAGAGGCCTATCAAAAGATATAGCGAGAATACACATCAGAAGAAGACAATGGTCTCGATGTCCACATCCTCTATCATGTCCACCTGATGTAACTCCTCCTGAGTCACTGGATCTCTATCAACAGGGATGTTAGGCCTATAAAGGGAGGATCTGCACAAAAAAACCAAATGGGTCGTTCGAGGGGCCAAAGACCGAGCCGGAAGGAACAAATGTCTCCGCCTCACTCACCGGATCTCTCGCCCAAATGCCGAATAAATATCTGTGCTCGATCCAACCGCCGTCAAGCTATCAATCTGGGTCATATGGGTCGAGCTCAACACAAGCTACCCAATCCGGCATCATCAATGATCCAGAACCATGTCCCCATAAATCGTGGTGGCACGGATCGGGCCCCAATAGTGCGAGGGAGCCACCAAATACCGAATATCTCCCCGAGTACATGGACCCTCTGATAAATCAAAACCGCTAACTCCCAACAATGGAATATCAATGGCGGGTGATCGTGATATAAAGCCATGACGACGCCAAACAGAGGCAAGATCGGATACTGAATCCCCCCGTGTGCTCCTAATAAGACGCTTCTCCTAAATAGAGCTCCCACCTCCATCCATCTGAAAAAAGAGGAAATCTCCGGTGGAAATCAAATACTTACTCCAAGAGGGTGTCCATCCTCAAAACCGATGATCAAATGATCCCCGAATATGGAAGCCATGATGGCGGCGCCACCGTCAAGAACTCCAACAGATACGGCAAGAATGAGCGAAGCCCTCGACATAGGACCTCTCGCAAAATAGAATGGTGCCATCGCCGCCCCTCGTGGATAGGTATCTAAGCCTAACACACTCATAGACGCAAACACGGAAGCCTCTCATAGGCCCAAAACCGCCAACACAATGGCAAAACATCTCGCTATCAAGAAACACTCTTAACCCGTGAAAGGAAAAGACAAGAGAAATACTCACCAAAGAGAACGGGTAAAATCCTAGCCAAGCCTCTATTAAACCCTCGAGCGCAGACGCATGCCCCGAGAGAAATAGGCAAAGGTGTAAGAGCCCCAATCATACTTCTCCTATACGGGCCCACATCGCGGTGGCGCCGACTCAAAGCGAAAAGATACCGTGGAAGAGTTATCTCACTATGGCGCACTTTCAATGATCATCGTGAACAATCGCCGCAGAACGCGATCCCCGATCCTCGACATCATCGTGCATGGGCTCACCAATAGCCCGCCATAACATCTACGCCAAAGGACCGAAACGGACAATCCTACTTTTTCGAGCGCACTCCGCCGAACTCCTAACAAGGACCGGACGGCAAGAGGGGTGATATTCGCCATGCAAGGCACCGCCCCTCCAAACTCCATACCGTGATAAATCGCCAATCCATAGGCGCCATCATCACCTCGCAATCCAAAGAGGGAGGAGGACCGAGTCCGATGAAACCATCGCCGCATAATGCCCCGAGGTAACCCTGTGGACAACGACGGGAAGGATGGAGAAAATGCCCCAAATCCCCACTCATGCACTATCGCTTCTATAATCGATGAAGCGCCCGGTACATGGAGTGGATGCTAAACCAGCCCCCCGTCGTAAAACCCCGAACCCGCATGAAGCACATGATCAACATCGTAACCCTTTAATCCTCATCAATAGGAAAGAAGGAAGATAAAGTCTAACGCCATACCTCGTTAGCATGCAAGTACATCGATGGGTGTCTACCCAAATCACCTAGCAACTCGGGTTCACCACCGATGCTCTAAGCTCCTCGCGAGGGATATGTACAGCAGGAGCGGATCCTCAATATCCACCTCCTCGCCCTCAACGCCCGAACATCTACCGATTTGATTTAATCACAAACCTCCACCAACCGACGAGGTCATCTTCGATGTAATCGGGACGAGGCACTTCGTAAGCCCTCCGCCACGACGCCGTAAGCGGCCCCATAAGAACCGCTTCTACCGATCCGGATCCATAATATCCGACAACAAGTCTCCAAATCACCTCGTAAAGGGTGTGGTATTGCTTACCCGAGCTTTCTAAAATGCATTATATGACTATATGCATGCATGCATTTACTTTAACATATAATAGAGTTAGAATGCATGACTACCCAATGCCTACATTTGAAAAAATTTTTGCCATAGTCCCTTTGAAAATAGGACTATCCACATGCATGACAGTGCATGTCTAGGTGGCCATTCAAGAAAGACACCTACCCCAAAGTCATATACGTAATATATGCATAAAAAAAAATCAAGAACATCATGCATAAGGCCAACCTCAATGCTAGGAGTATTTTGCCTTTCTACCTTTTGCTCATCGACCTCAAATAGACAAAAAAAATAGCAGTAAAAGGTGCCAATTGACTGCCTCTCGTAAGTCAAATTTTTCACATCATTATGTTCAAAGATGGTTTAATACTAACAT